>JBANSL010000008.1:17870372-20290372 GCA_037127255.1 Persicaria tinctoria
TATTAGCATCCAAACTGTAGGTGCCCTCTACTATCAAGAATTTTATTTCATATGCTAAGAATCAGTTAAGTAGAAGTGCGAAAGCTTTCAGAAGCGACAATGGATCCGAATTTGTGCAATCAGCTTGCAGAAGGTTGTTTGCTGAACATGGTATTATGCACCAGAGGAGTATTCCTGGAGTTTCTCAACAAAATGGGCGCGTAGAGAGGAAGCACAAACATTTGATCGAAACGGCAAGAGCAATCAGGTTACATGCTGCCTTGCCTATCAAATTTTGGGGGAATTGTGTGGTTGCAGCAACACACATTATTTATCTTCTTCCTAGCTCGGTTCTTGATGGAAGGTCTCATATGAGTTGTTATTTGATAAAGCTGCTTCATATGAACAATTAAGGGTGTTGGGTTGCTTGTGTTATGGTAAAATCATAGATATCAATAAAAAGATAAGTTTGGGCAACAGACAAGGAAGTGTTTTTTTTTTTGGTATCCGGAGAACATGAAAGCGTATAGACTCTATGATCTAGAGTCACATAAGGTCATTCATAGCAGAGATGTTGTCTTCCAGGAACATATCTTTCCTTTTAAACATACACATGCCCCTATTACATACAAAAGTTCAACACCCATTACCTTTCCTTTGGTAAATCTTGCAAGCCTTTCAGAGCTAAATATACCCGATCCGAATCAAAACTTTGCCTAGAATCGTAGGATCGTAAGATCCGAATCCTAATAACCATGCGTGTAATACAACAATACTAAATATTTCAGTCTTTTTTCACACTAAATGGGCCCTGGTTAAGACATACGTACAGTTTTCCTAAACTAGTTGAGATAATGTTTTTAAAACACTCGTATTCGAATGACATGTAGGTCGGTAGGCTCTATACCAATTCATTTACTCTTGCGACTTGCTCTGTTTTGTTTAAAATCACGACAATATACACCCTCAATTATAAATTAAATTTGATGCACTCCGCAATAAAATCTCTACATTACGTTGCCCATTTACATAAAGAAGAAGAAGTAGAAAATCAATGGTGAGGGTGTGATACCCATGTCAATTGATCTTATAACATTTGCCTTTCTTATACAACATGTTGCTTATATTGTATGTATCGATCTCATATGTACACTCTAATTTAATCACTAACAAAAATACTTCAATACGTATTTCTTTCATTGAAGATTTTAAGTGATCACAAATACCAAGCAGCTGGTATTCCGATCACAACACCATCACCCTCCGGGCGAGGCTGCCGCCACCTCCAATCAACCGACTCCGGCACCACCGGCGGCCGCCCCCATTTCCCAATCTCCAAACCCTTTACCCTAACGGAGAAATTAACAATCCCTCTATCCTCCCCGCCCCGATCCCGCAACCGGTAGCTCAACAACCGCGGGCAATCGCACGCCACGTGGCCCTCCACGAGGTCCGATACTGCCACGTCGGCCGCCCCAATCGCCTCGCTCTTGATCCTCCCCGTCAGCGATCGCCTCGACGCCCTTACCTCGAGTCTCAGGCGCCTCGCGTCCGCGGGCACCGAGACTTCGAGGCTCTCGTTCTTCCACGTGGCGGAGGACTCGCCCTTTGCCACGTCAGCCGTGCAAGTGGCCCCACGAGCGGCTTCCTCCGCGTGGACGACCACGTGCACGGCGGTCTTCTGGTTCTTGGTTGGCATCGCTAATGACTCAACTGATTGTAGTTCGATGTGTAGGTCAAGGGGCGCCATCGATCGCCGGAGTTTCGAAGCTTTCGAGATCGTACGAAACGGGGAAGGGGAGGTTTTGATCGATTTATAGGGATCGGAATCGGAGGGGGCGGAAGGTTGGGGAGAAAGAGGGCTGAAGGAGGCGCGTTGTTTCGGGAGAACGTTCGTGCAGGGTGCGTGCATTCCGTGCAACGTAAGCGCGGGGAATGTGGGAGGCGGGAAAGGCGGGGCCCACACGACACGTGGTGTGGAGTTATTGGGTGGTGGGAAGTAAAGTGGACCCTACCGCTTAGATTTCATGCCGTCAACAGTCAACACTGTAGTTTGGTCTGGTATACAATACGGAGTATTTAGCTTTAGCGAGAAAATTGAATATTCAAAATTCAGAAAATTCCAGTTTTGGATATAATGATAAATTATCGTCTTTCAAACTGTTTTGACTTTTTTTGTGAAGGAGTTTTTTTTTTTTTGTGAAGGAGTTAAAAGCTTCATAAATTCAGAAAATTCCACTTTTTTTTTTGAAGGAGATGATGATAAATTCCAGTTTTGGAGAAAATTCCAGTTTTGGAGGTGCTTGAATAGTGGCTTCGATTCGAACAAAACATGCTTGGTTAGGTAAGTTCGACTGCAATTCGACATCAATAGACACGTATCGAAAATGGGTCTTCCAAACTTACCACTGCTAATTGATATGTACGGTTTCTGTGGAATTGACTCGAGGTTGAAGGCGTTGAGCTATGCCTGCGGAAATGTGAACCAACACTGCGGAAATGTGGACCAACACACATCTTGACAGACCTTTGAACATACTTTCATAACTCCTTCATTTGAAATGAGAGTTAAGAAAAACCGAAAGTTTTGGAAACCAGACTTACCGAGCTTCATTTTGATAGAAAGAACAGGGGGTTTGAGGGAAAAACGAGGTCCTGCAAGTCATCGCAGTTTTCGCTCAGTCTGAGATTTTCCTGGGCACTTGCATATGCCTTGATGCTTCTAAAAACCTTGAATCATTTTGAATTTGGCTATGACTTCGAACCATGCTATCAACGATAGAGATGGCATCACACCCTCCTAGGGACATCCCGCAAGAACCTGTCGGCTGTTTTTACAGTCTCAAACGTCGTTGTACTTCAGCATCCATAATTGCCTAATGCCAGATCGGAATTGAATGAAATTAGAGGCGATGGAAAGTAGACTTATAGATCTACGATTTAGTATAAAGAATTTGAAATTCCGAGAGAGAACGGATGGTCGGAAGTTGCTGCAGAAACAAATCAACACCTGCTGGGCACCATGGTGCATCACTGGCACTCGACACCGGTAGGCTCTATTAGTTGGCAATTGGCAGACCTGGTGGCCGTGGCGGCGTCGGGGTTGGAGCTGGTGGAGTCGTTGGCTACTTCGATTGAGGGATGAGATGGGGTGAGTTGTTTAGCGTAATATTAACGAGGATTGGATTTAGGTCAATCCGAGGTTTTGCATAGCTCTGAACGGGGATTGGATTAGTATAGAGAAATAATGTTTGTGAGAAAAGCTTGATTCTATTCATTGACAATGTGAAAATATATAGAGTTACAATGCTTGGAGATCAAGGATCTCCTAAGATAGGATATACATAAAAGGATATAAAAATATACACAAGATATAATTCTATCCTAATACCCCCCTGCAAGCTCATGGTGGAGAACGCACATGAAGCTTGTCACGAAGTGTAATGAACCGGCCACTGCCAAGAGCCTTGGTGAAGATGTCGGCTGTTTGATCCAAGGAGCGAATGTGACGAACAACAAGGTCACCAGCTTCAACTTGTTCACGAACGAAGAAATAGTCAATGCGAATATGCTTGGACCGCTGATGAAGAATAGGATTGGCTGACATGTACGTGGCACTGAGGTTGTCACATAGGACAATGGGAGAACCGGCAACCGGTGCCTGCAGCTCAGCCAGAAGTTGACGGAGCCAAAGAAGTTCGGCCGCAGTGAAAGCAATGGCGCGGTACTCGGCTTCAGTGCTAGATCGAGCTACTACCTTCTGCTTTCGGGAGGACCAACTGACAAGATTACCACCATAGAAGACGGCGAAGCCGTGTTGAGATCGACAATCATCCATGTCGGAGGCCCATCCGGCATCAGTGAAGGCAACTAGGCGGGTGTCAGTGGCTGATCGGAGACGGAGACCATGAGATAAAGTGCCTTTGAGATAGCGTAGGATGCGCTTGACAGCAGACCAGTGAGTCTCAGTGGGGTTATGCATAAATTGGCATACCCGATTGACGGCATAAGAGATCTTCGGACGAGTGATGGTGACATATTGAAGAGCGCCGACAATGCTCCGATACAAGTGTGGATCGGCAAAGGGATCACCAGTCTGAATCAGGCGAGATCCAGGTTCTGCAGGAGAAGCAATGGGACGGGCGTCTGTCATCTTGCTGCGGAGAAGCAAGTCGCGAATGTACTTCTGTTGAGTCAACAGAATGGCGCCATCCTGAGGAAGAAGCTCAATGCCGAGAAAATAATGCAAAGTGCCCAAGTCGCGCAGCGAGAATGCGCCGTTCAAGTGGTGAACAAATTGATCGATCGCTGATTGAGAGGAGCCTGTGATAATCAGATCATCGACATAGACGAGAACCAAGAGAGTGAAACCACGAGCTCGACAGATGAACAACGATGAATCTGATTTGCAGGCCGAAAACTAATGCTGCAGAAGGAAGAGCTTGAGCTTGGTGAACCAGGCTCGTGGCGCTTGTTTGAGGCCATACAAAGCCTTCTTGAGGCGGCAGACATGCATAGGCCGAGAGTGATCAATGAAGCCGGGAGGTTGATCCATGTAAACCTGTTCAGAGAGATCACCATTCAGAAATGCGTTATTGATGTCTACCTGTCGGAGTGGCCACTTATGAGTAATGGCGAGAGAGAGGATAACACGGATGGTGGTTGGTTTGATGACGGGGCTAAAGGTGTCGAAATAGTCAACACCCTCCTCTTGATTGAAACCCTTTGCAACTAGTCGAGCTTTGTGACGCTCGATTGAACCATCCGCATGACGTTTGACCCTGTACACCCACTTACAACCAACAATGTTAGTCTTAGGAGGACGCGGGACAATGTCCCAAGTCCCATTACGAACGAGAGCATCATATTCAACCTGCATCGCATTCTGCCATTCGGGTAGTTTGGATGCCTGAATGAAGGTTTTTGGTTCAGGATAGTGATCGGGGGAGGGTGGTAGCGGGTGTTTTGTGGTGGTGAGGGCTTTGGGTTTGCCACAAACAAAGTCCTTGAGCAGGACTGATTGCTGACGTTGCCGGGTACTCTGTCGAGTGGGCTGCGGTGGGGGAGGTGGTGACGGTGATGCCGAGGAAGGGGCGGAAGATGAAGTGGCCTCAGGGGATGTATCTCGTGATGGCGAAGAGGATGGCTCAGAATCGGAGGCCCCAGGAGACCGTGAGAGCTGTCCAGGTGAAGTCGGCTCGGCGTCCTCGATGTCGAGTTGGAAAGGGATGGGAGTAGGAAGGAGAGGCGCTGACTGTGGTGGTGGGATGACGGAGGCGGCCTGTTGGAGGATAGACAAAGGTGTGGTAGAGACCGATGGGTGTTGTGGTGTGAGAGTGGGTGAATCATGAGAAGGGTAAGGGAACACCGACTCATCAAAGATGACATGACGAGCGATGTATAGACGACGAGTTGGGACATGGAAGCACATATACCCTTTGTGTTTGGAGCTATAGCCGACAAAGACACATGGAAGGGATCGGTACTCAAGCTTGTTTGCGTTATAGGGGCGCAGGAATGGGTAGCAGAGACAACCAAAGGACTTTAGAAACCCATAGTCCGGACATTTCCCATAGAGGCACTCATAAGGAGATTTGTGATGGAGAATTGGGGTAAGAGTGCGGTTGTGAAGATAGACAGAAGTCTGGAAGGCATGTTCCCAATGAGAAGTTGGCATCTTGGCATGAGCGAGAAGGGCAAGACCTTTCTCAACTATGGTGCGATGACGCCGTTCTGCTGCGCCGTTTTGAGATTGGGTGTAAGGACAAGAGACACGATGCAGAATACCCTGTGTTTGTAAGTAGGCGGAGACATTTCGATATTCGCCACCCCAGTCAGATTGGAGGTGTTTAATTTTGGTTGAGAACTGGGTCTCAATCATCTTTTGAAACAGTTGAAAGGTATGAAGCACCTGAGATTTTTGAGATAAGAAGTATATCCACACAAATTTGGTGCAATCATCAACGAATATCAGAAAATAGCGATTTGAATTGATAGAAGTAACGGGAGCAGGGCCCCAAACATCAGAGTAAACTAATTCAAAGGGAACTAAACTGGACTGATGAGAGTTTTGCAATGGTAAACGATGACTTTTGCCTAACTGGCAAGACTCACAAATAGAATGTAAATTGTTTGTAGAGACAGGTAATTGGAAGCGAGAGACTAAACGACGAAGAGAGGACTCGTGAGGATGTCCAAGGCGATGATGCCAAGTCTGGAGACTGGTTCGTTCACCAAGGAAGACACGGTGAGGAGAGGGTGAGGATGACAACGGAGGAGCGCCAAGCCGGTAAAGTCCATTCTCAACGGTTCCTCTTAGGAGCGTCCGACCCTGCAAATCCTTCACAAAACAGCTAGATCCATAAAATAGCATATAGACATCATTGTCACGAGTTAACTGAGAGACACTAAGTAAGCTTTTGGTGATTTGAGGAACAAATAGGACATTATGGAGTTGCAGAACGCGATTGGGGGCAGGCAAAATAGACTTTCCCAGTTTCGCAATAGGAAGAGACATACCGTTGCCAACCTGGAGACCATCATTGCCGAGGTAGTCAGCGCTCACGGACATGTTGCCGATGTCATTGGTGATGTGGTTGGTGGCACCCGAATCAACATACCAGGCAGGATCAACAATGGCGGACGGCGGAACCATAGTGTTGTAGGCGTGGCGCTGGGAAGGGCCGGATCTGCTGGAATATGATCCGTCGCGAGGACCACTGGAGCCCTGGGGCTGTGAAGATGGCCGACGGTAAGTGGGAGGGAAGTCCGCAACATTGAGACGCTGAAAGCAGTTGAGAGCCTCATGGTTGGTGCGTTTGCAGATCTGGCAAGGAGTGCGAGTGCGCTCGCGCTCGGTAGGTGGAGAGTCGGCGGCTGCAGAGGGCTCCCGAGACCGATTTGAGGGCCGCTGAGAGCGAGAGCTGCCCCGGCTGACCGTGTTAGCCGAAGGCTGCTGGTCTTGGAGAGTTTGTAAGGTCTGGTTTTGACGATCCTCCTCTTGGAGAAGGAGGCCAAAGAGATCGTCAGAAGTGATGGGTCCAGGCTGCATATGAAAGGATGTCTGGAAGGCATTGAATGAAGCATCCAAACCATGGAGGACGCACGCAACGAAGTCATCATCGGGTACAATATGATTGCACTCGGCAAGGGAATCAGCAAAGGAGCGCTTTTTCTCAAAGTACTCCATGATAGAGAGATTGCCTTTGACAAAGGACTGCATTTGATGCTTCAGATGCATCTCACGAGCCTTCGTCTGAGCATGAAACATCCGCTCAAGGGTGGCCCAGGCAGCAGAGGCAGTAGCGGCTCGAGCAACATGGGCGAGAAGAGGAGCGGAGAGAGTAGAGCGAATCCAAAGTAAGACGAGACGATCCTTGCGCTTCCAAACGGGGAAGTCAGGGTTGGCGGCCGGTGGGGCAGGTGTCTCGCCATCAGCAGGAGGCGGCGACGGGAGGTGTGTGGGAGGGGCAGGCTCGGTTGTAAGAAAGGAGTCGAGTTCATAGGCTTCGAGAGCGGACTTGACGGTTTGACGCCAGACAGTGTAATTGGTTCGTTCAAGTTTGATGGTGAAGTTGGGAAGGCTGATGTTGGGAGAGGAGAGGCCGGCAGCGGCTTGGAGGGGATTGAGGGAATCAGATTTGGCGGCGGGAATGGTGGTGGAAGAGGAAGAAGAGTCGGTCGACATGGTGGCCGAGAAGGGAGAAGGCTAGGGTTAGGGTTAGGATCGAAGGTTAGGCTGATACCATATAGAGAAATAATGTTTGTGAGAAAAGCTTGATTCTATTCATTGACAATGTGAAAATATATAGAGTTACAATGCTTGGAGATCAAGGATCTCCTAAGATAGGATATACATAAAAGGATATAAAAATATACACAAGATATAATTCTATCCTAATAATTAGGATCTCGAATCTCAAAATTAGTTAAGAGAATCAGATATGTATCACTTTAGGAAGGTTTTAGAGTTGATTCGGCAGAGATGCGGGCGAGATTTGAGGAGGGAAAATCCACCTTGGTTACACAGTGAGACGCAGATTAGGAAGAAGAACGGTTCAGGCAGCTCCGGTTCGGAAATTTGATTTTTCTACTTGATGGGTCCAGTTCACTGAACCGGACGAGATAAAAGAAAACCGGTTCAAGTATATTTCCATTTATAAATACATGTAGGTATATCCGAAATTTTATTTATTAAAATTCTACCCAAGGTAAATAACAACATAACATAACATTTAATTTAAATACATTTTATTTTGCATAACAACATTTTTCTAAAAGCTTATATTAAATATTAAAATAAATAATAATAATGAATTCTTCTCTTATTTTGAAGAAAAATATACAACTTCGCCTTAAACCAATATAACTTCAAATAAATTTATTTATTATAAGTGCACATAATAATAAAAATAAAATATATAAAAAAAATAGTTATAAACTTTATATATATTTAATTTGAAATTTTTTTCTAAGTTCAAAGTAAAAGAACTTTTATTAAAAATATATTTACTTAAATTGAAATCCCCAAAAGTAATTTGGGTTATTTCACGCCATTCTCCGGCTTGTTCGTTTTTGTTTTATTATTGTACCTAGTCATCCACCTTCTGGATGATATGACCATTGAAGAGAATTTTATTCCTCATTGTCCAGATACCCGACATAAAGGGATAAGGAGAGAGCAACTTTCTGGTCTGAATTAAGTTGTGAAAATATGTCGAAAACGATTTCCTTATATCTTCTATTGGTTTTATTAGTATTTCATATTACACTTTATATTCTCTGATCCATTTTCTCTATGATCGTAAGGGTTGTTTGACACTCGGTAAATATATGCATTGAGTCTTCATTAGCATAATTGCAAATGATACATCTCAAGAGTACGTCTATTCTTTTATTAATGGTGCAAAGGATATATCAGAAGTATATTTTAATCAAAACCTCTCGAGAAACGTTGAATATATATATATATATATATATATATATATATATATATATATATGGTGATAAACTTTCTCAAGAGTTTTTTTTAAATATCCAGCTCAATTTCTATATTTCTACACTTTTATAGTGCTTTGTTATAACAACAAAAAACTAATAAATTTCAAACACAACTTGCGAACATGACATAATAAGAAACTATAAAGATGACAGTTCAAAACTCTTCATTGGAAGATCTAATCATCATACTATCAATCACCTACATTTAGGTAAATCATTTTCAAAAGAGTGGTTAGACATAAATTTCAAATAATTCAACTATTGTCATAGTATATCTGCAGCAATGACCTGGCTAGCTAAGTGTTCACAATGTAAATAGACATTTCTAACTTCCAAGCTTCGAAGCTACTATTGTGTCTATATAATGTAGTCATTCCTCTTGCTACTCATCAAGGGCAGTGTTGTCATAGAAATCCCTTAAATCTTGAAAATACTGCAAAATAAAACATATTTATTTTCAAATTTATTAAAAACTAACATTCACATATAGCTCATATTGATATATATAATACATTACCATAGTAGGGACAATGGTGCACTCCCGATTTATAATCTCTCGCATGTATCGACATATATAATAATCGCATTAATCCACATTGTTTGTTTGATTAGGACACTTCATAAGAATAACCCAAGTTAAGAAAAATCATGAAACTAATTGAATACATATAGACACATAATGCCAAACTTACTAAAATTTCAACACAATATCTCTTTTTCACTTGAGGACGGTATATCGAAATAGCAATCAAAAGTATAAAAGTACATCATTTTATACTCGTGGATAATAACATATAAGTAGCTAATTCAATCAAGATCCAAAATATATAAATAACTTACGTTTCAACCATAACTTTCAAATTTTATCCCACATCCCTTCTTTTTGGATCTAGCCAATATACAATATTGTCAAATGGATTTATAACAACCAACATCCAATGGAACCTACAACAAATTCAAACGTTAACCACTAATATTATAATTAAGATATATGTGAAACTAGTTTAAGATAATTAAATATTAATAACAATGCACCTTTCATGGTAAGCTGCAAACCATATACGATTTTCCATCCCTTCTTTTCCCATTGAATTTGCCATGGTTGACTTTCCTCCACGTCAACATTATACGCATGAGCTATGTATGTGGAGCAAAAGCATGCATTTGAACCCCGGAATGACCGCTCTTTATTTACCAATTCAAGGAGCAAAAGCATGCATACTTTTCGAAAAGACGATTTTTATACAAATACCTATCATTAATTATGTAATATAGATGCAATAAATTAATCAACACTATGTCATATTAACTTTATGAAATAAGCTAGGGGTGGGCACAAATCCCGCAAATCCCGGTCCCGTCCTGGTCCCGGTGGGATTTAAAAAAAATATAGTGAATCTCGTCCTGGTGCGGTCCCGTCCCGCAAAAATCCCGCAAATCTCATCCCGTCCCGCATATATAATAATAATAATAATAATACATTATGTTATACATACACTAAGTATATAATCTATATATATAATCTATACAGTGTGTATATGCATACACAATACACTAACACTACTGCATTCCACCAAAAAAAAAAACTAATGCTAGTTTAGTACTGTATATGTGTGTGTACAAACACTAGTGCGCTACTGCATTACATATATTCAGTGTGTATGTATACGCACGTATAATATATGTGTATGTATATATACAAAAAACCCCGTAAAATATACTGTATAAAAAATGTGTATGTATACGCACGTATAATATATGTGTATGTATATATACAAAAAACCCCGTAAAATATACTGTATAAATTTTTTTATAGATTTATCCGTGTTACGTCTTTGAAAATCGGTAAATATATAAGAATTTTTTTAACTTTTTATAATCTTTTTTTATTTGAGGGATAAGGCCCGTCCCGTCCCGGTCCCGTGAGGGACAAGGCCCGTGTGGGACGAAGAAAAAAAGAGTAAATCCCGTCCCACAAAAATTACGCGGGACGGGATGCGGGACGACCTCCGTCCCGTCCCGTCCCGCGCCCACCCCTAGAATAAGCTATAAAAATAATTTAACTAAAATATCAACTTACTTCATGTAGAAAGCAATATGAGTTTTGATCTATTTGCTTCTTCTCAAGCCACCGTTTGACTTGATCTTTCCTGACATACAAATCTTCATTCAAATGAAAAACATCATCTCCCACGCCAATCTCAATAAAAAAAAAGCCAGTACATAGATACAAAGACAATATGCGATACTTGTCTAATGCGCTGAAATTTGGTGGTTGTGATTGATTTTTGGCCATTTCCATACTTGCAGGAGGTGAAGATGTACCCTATTCCTTTGATACTTTATCCACATCCTAAAGATATAAAGTTATTCATCAAAACAGTACAAGTTGATTAAAAACATTGACACATCAATTTAAATTTAAAATTTTGTGGTGTATAGCTTACATAAACTACAACTCATAAGCTAGAAGCAACATCACACAAAAAATGCCTAATGACACTAGTACAAAAGTGCTCGTTAATACCGATTTTTTTTCTGAACCGAATACCGGTTTTTGGGCCGGTATTAACTTAGTTAAAAGCGTTTTATGTGTAATCGGTATTAATTTTTCTCGGTTATCGGTTATTTCAGAAAAACCAGTGTTAATATGTGTTAGATAATATTAACACCGGTTATTGTAAGAAAACCGGTATTAATATGTGGCAAAAATAATGTCATCGGTTATCATAGGAAAACCGGTAATAATTTGTTTTTTTTTAAATGGCGCGATATTAACACTTGTTACACGTAAATAACCGGTATTAATTTTTTTTAATATTCCAAAAGTTTCACAATTCTCACATGTATCACCCCATAACACAATATCTGATCATCCATAATAACCATCAAATGCATATCATCCCATTCCTCACAATATATCCACACAATTCACTTTATCCAACAACCTAAACTCATCCATATTAATCACAAAAAAAAACCCATAATTAAGTTTAAGCTGTCAATATATACATCCTACATTAAAGTCACTAACTAAACTTTATAATACCTTTCAAAATCATCCAAAAAGATATTCGTCAACCTAGATTACGTTCTTCTGCAATATATAGCATCATCTCTTTCATTCTCTACAAAAGACTTGGACACGATCTCATCCGTCAGGCAATCCATATTCACCTAATCATGGACACAAGGAAATTATGAGCGAAATGACACATAATCCAAACACATTATATATACAAAATATTAATTCATACGTACCATACCACATTATATGTTAATGCAGTTTTCATGGACACAAAAAGCAATCCATGTTCTCTTTAACTTTACGTACCTATATTTTAATTCCAAATCAAGAAGAGGTTCAAGGTAGACAACTAATTCTTGAATTACTTCATTGATATCGCTATCTTTGAAAGTCGATGGAGAAGGCGGAAAATACTATTAAATATCAAAACAATTATATGTAAGGTTTGTGATAACAATTAAAACTATAAAAAATAATAGAATGAGTACATATATCGAAAGGGTCACCTACTTTAAGTGGAATATCTTCAACTCCTTCTCGCACTATGTCACGCATGAATCGAAAAATATAGAACTCACATGAGACACTGTCATTTTGTTGCGGACACTTCCACAAGAAGCAAAAAACATTTAACATAATGGTATAAATTTATAAAATGAAAATGTTAATACATCAACAAATGGTCACCTTGATAACTGTCCATTGTATTTGGGGCATTGGACTTTCATTATCTTCACAAAATATGAATTCAACACACTACAAAAAAAAAAATATATCAACAGGTAGCATATTATATTAGAGCATATACTCCACCTTATGGAAAAAAACCTTATAAAAAAAAATATTAGAGCATATACTCCAAACTAAAAAATGACAATTATTAACAAATGATAAAAAGAACTTACGCTTCACACAACAATTTGAAATCTTTTTTCAATCGGATTTCTCAACGGATCTAGGCAATAAACTATACCCAATTCCGGATTGATGACCGTTAGCATCCAATGATTTCTAATTTTTATTAAAAAAATCTTACTTAAACGGATATACAATAATTAATGTATGTTTGATAGTGAACATAACCAAACTTACCTTTTATTATATGGAACAATCCACAAACACCCCTTTAAAGTTCAGTCACTAATGGTGCTAGCCAAGATCCTTCTTCTTCCATTCATCAACCAGCGACAACATTAATGCGAAGAAAACACTAAGAATTGATCAAGAGTATAACATTATTTATGATCAACAATGACGGAAAGAAGAAAATAAAATATGAAAGAGAGAGAATGAGAGATTTTCATTCATTGTGTACTCTCTATGTGTTTACATGTATAACACCCCCGTCCCACATTAGATATAATAAGGATGTACGGAGTGATTTATAAGTTATTCAAACCCTATCTATTTCAGAAGAACTCTCTCTTCTCTGGTCCATTTTCTCTATGATCGTAAGGGTTGTTTGACACTCGGTAAATATATGCATTGAGTCTTCATTAACATAATTGCATAGAATACATCTCAAGGGTACGTCTAGTTTTCTATTGTTTGACACTCCGTATGCATTGAGTTTTCAGACCTGATTTAGTTGGAACTCCTCAATGCTAATAGCATACTGCGCATTCATTCCGTCAACGCTGGGATCATGATTCTGTATCCAGTATTCCGCAATATCACAATCAGTATGGAAAGCAAACAATGATCTTACCACAGGACTCAGGAGTGGGAGTTACTAAGAACCCTCCCACAAGATTGGTTCCTATACCCAGGTTGAGGAATACGATGACAAAGTAGACTGCCTCCTCAAGGATGCACTCGGGGTGAATATCGCCATATCCTATGTGTATACAATTCAATCAACCTATTAATTAATGAAATCATTCTAAAAAATTGTATTGAAGATTAATTATATATATATATAATGATATATTTATATGTTAATTATATTTACCAATGGTGGAAATAGTAGTGGATGCGAAGTACATGGATTTCATGTAGTTGTGAGATTGGTCTTTCTCTATGCTCCCTATCCATGTCTTGCTACTATCCTTTGCTGAACTCGCGACGAGATAGAGCACGCATGTGACGAGGTGGCACCAGTAGAACTCGTACGCCATGAATCTAACAAATCGAGTTAGGCGGTTTTGGCACCGCTCTATCACCTCTCGACTCACCTCCACCAGGAGAATAAGGCGTGTGATTAGGAAAAATCCAAAAACGTATCTTGGCAACCTATGATGTTTCTGCATATACAACACATTTTGGGATATGAGATGTGAAAATTGGGGATTCATACCAATGAAGATCACCTACAACATATCGTGTATCACTCCGATTCACTCGGTGTGTCACAAAATTAGTTTCTATAAAAATTATTGTTAAAAAAAATTCAAAAATTATAACAATATTGTATTTGATAATCCATACATATTTGTAAATAAAATATTTTGAAAAATCGCATCACTCCGATTCACTCGGTGTGTCACAAAATTAGTTTCTATAAAAATTATTGTTAAAAAAAATTTCAAAAATTATAACAATATTGTATTTGATAATTCATAAATATTTGTAAAAAAAATATTTTGAAAAATCATAAAAATATTTTTCTAAAAAAGACATATGAGTGAAAGTCACAAAATAACAACATTTTAGCAAAATAAAAAAATTTATAATGATTTTTCAAAAAAAATACTATTAAATATCAAAACAATTATATGTAAGGTTTGTGATAACAATTAAAACTATAAAAAACAATAGAACGAGTACATATATTGAAAGGGTCACATACTTTAAGTGCAATATCTCCAACTCCTTCTCGCACTATGTCACGCATGAATCGACAAATATAGAACTCACATGAGACACTGTCATTTTGTTGCGGACACTTCCATAAGAAGCAAAAAAACATTTAATATAATGATATAGATTTATAAAAATGAAAATTTTATCACATCAACAAATGGTCACCTCGATAACTCTTCATCGTATTTGGGGGCATTGGGCTTTCATTGTCTTCATAAAATATGAATTCAACACACTACAAAAAAAAATATATTAATAGGTAGCATATTATATTAGAGCATATACTTCACCTTATGAAAAAAATATTAGAGCATATACTCCAAGCTAAAAACTGACAATTATTAACAAATGATAAAAAGAACTTACGCTTCACACAACAATTTGAAATCTTCTTCCACCGGATTTCTCAACGGATCTAGCCAATAAACTATACCCAATTCCGGATTGATGACCGCTAGAATCCAATGATTTCTAATTTTTGTTAAAAAAAATCTTACTTAAATGGATATACAATAAATAATGTAAGTTTGATAGTGAATATAATATAACCAAACTTACCTTTTATGATATGGAACAATCCGCAAAACACCCCTTTAAAGTTTGGTCACTAATAGTGTTAGTCATGATCCTTGTTCTTCCATCCTTTGTTGGATGTGCATGAGTTTTAGCAAAATAAGCAACACTTAGAGGACAAATGAACTTGAAAAAATGTGGTTTATACTTATCAATCATACAAGTACCTGGATATAAATGCTAAATTTCATTAATTAGTAGATTGTGAGAAAAGTTAATAATAAACTTAATGAATTAAAAATGCTTATTTGATATACATCCTGATTTGTTCGGACTCCAACTAATCATGTTTCAACCATGCAACAAAGTGTTCCTTCTCTATAGTCAATGTGTGAGTGTACTGTAGTGCCCCCTTTGGGATTGCAACTTCAACATAAAAATTCATGCACAAATGTCAAGGTATTTGAGAGAAAGAACACTTTGTTGTAAGATGAAGGACCATGGTCGTCATCTTGCAACAAAGTGTTCCTTCTCATATTCTTTCTTTTTGGATCTAGCCAATATACAATATTGTCAAATGGATTTATAACAACAAACATCCAATGGAAACCTACAACAAATTCAAACGTTAACCACTAATATTATAATTAAGATATATGTGAAATTATAGTTTAAGATAATTAAATAAGAAGGTACGGAGTGATTTATAAGTGATTCAGACCCTTTCTTAATTAGTGAGTCAAAACCTAAAACATCCAATATTAATGACTGAAGGGTGTATTAAGTTCACAAAGATGTTCTGGATACACAATGAAAGCGGAGTATTTCCAAATAAACTCATGGTCCAACGGTGTCCAAACCACCAAGTATAAACTAGCTACGATGCTCAACCCCCTATACATCGTATAACACCTGACCAATGCAAGTCAGAATAGAGATCGATCACATATTAATCTATACATATAAAAGCTAACTATAACCATGACTCGGCTTGAGATTCTCGGATTCTCACATACGGAGTATCATAGCTCACGGTTTCAAAGTTAAAGGATTAGAGTAAAAACGATTAAGAAGGATAAACTATACCCCAAGCAGTCGATGATTTGGCATATTCC
This sequence comes from Persicaria tinctoria, assembly GCA_037127255.1. Lineage (NCBI taxonomy): Eukaryota > Viridiplantae > Streptophyta > Magnoliopsida > Caryophyllales > Polygonaceae > Persicaria > Persicaria tinctoria. The sequence goes on from JBANSL010000008.1 coordinate 17,886,810, forward strand.
GGAGGAGAAGGCGTTACCGTCCGGTCGCCGACGCAGCTAGAAGAACTCGCCGACGCGTCGCTGCCTCAAATGGTTTTCTTATCCGGAGAAGCCATTATCGTCCGGCTGCCGGCCCTATTAGAAGGACTCGTCAGCATGCCGCCTACATGGTTTTCTTGGTCGGAGAAACCTCATGGTTGTTGCCTCCATAGATTTTCTTGCTCGGAGAAGCTGCCTCGACGCTGCCTCCACTGGTTTTCTTGCTTGGAGAAGTCGCCTTGACGCTGTCTCCGCTGGTTTTCTTGCTCAGAGAAGTCTCCTCGACACTGCCTCCACTGTTTTCTTGCTCGGAGAAGCCATTTAGTGGGTTGGGTGTGGTACGATCGGAAGGAGATGAGAGGAAGAGTGAGGAAATAAGAATATAGATAAGAGAGAGCAAGAGTGAGTAAGAGTGAACTCAATATATATAGGGTGGGTTTATGTAAGACCCGGGGTCTTAAGAGGCGTCAGCCCATGCCACCTAGCTCTTTCAGGTCCGTTGTCCTCACTTGGAGTCTGAAAAGGAAGAGCTCTTGTGACATAGGTAAGACTTGAATCACTTATAAATCACTCCGTACATCCTTATTATATCCGATGTGGGACAGAGGTGTTACAATTTAGGCCCTAGGGTAGGGTGCTGGGAATGTAAGAGGGGAAAGGCCCAAGGTGTGTAGAATTGGTGTGTACATTTTTTGTATGAAGAAAGAAATTGATGTTTGAAGTACCAACAATCTTCCATACATCCTTCCACATAAAATTAGTTGTATTAAATATTTATAATAAATAAATTCAAAAAAATATTTATGTTAAAAATAAATAATTATATATATATGTGTATAATTTCTTTATGAAAAAATATAATTTGAAAATTGTTAAAATTAAAAAATGATGATTTGATAATAATAATTTTAATATTTTTTAAAATATGTTTTTTATGAAAAAATTATATAAATATATATGATTTTTTATTTATAATATAAATATATTTTTTGATTTTTTAATAAGTATTTAACATAGGTTAAATTTTGTGAATATCCATTTTAGAGGTGAAAATTATATAAATTTCCATTTTTTACATAATTAAGTAAATGTTCATTTTTTCCAAAAATACTCTCCTTCCCAATCCCTAACCCTTCCTCCTTCCCCCTTTGACCATTTTTAATTTTAACATTTACTAGTCAACATTGACCATTTCAGTCAATGGCTTCATTTGGTGACAATTTTTTGGTGACAATTGTGTACATTTTTCCGGTTACAGTTATTTGTGACAATTATTTTGGCGGCAATTGACTTTTTTGGTGACATTTTATTTTTTTCCTAGTGACATTTAACAGAAATTGTTTTTGGTACTCGTGGACACTGTCACAAACCTATTGTCATCAATTATAAAACATTATCATCAACTATATTGTCACCAACGTTGTCATCAACTACATAACATTGTCACCAATTTTTTGTCACCTACTATAAAATGTTGCCACCACTATTTTTTACTAACTACATACTATCACCAACTACAAAATATTGTCACTAACTACGAAACACTGTCATCAAATTATTTTCACCAACAAGTGAACACTGCCACCAAACATTGTCACAAACCAATTGTCACCAACTAAAAATTATGCCATTAATCTATTATCCATAAACAAAGAACATTATCACTACTCCTTATTGTCACCAACCTACTTTAGTAATATGTTGCCACCAACAATAAAATAGTGTCATCAACCTATTGTCATCAATATATTGTTTCAACAAATATTTGTCACCAAGAACATGTAATAAAAAAAACTGTCATCACCATACTAAATATCACCAAGATAGTGTCATCAACAAATATTAACTCACTTTTGTCACCAAATCGAAACCCTAGAACGAGGGGAGCATAGACATTAGAGGGGCTAAAGATAAGCAAACGAAAATTTAATAAACATAATTCCACGCCATTTCATCCCCCGAAAACTGATTATCACCAAAATTTGTCACCAACCCGTATTTATCACCAAGATATGGATGGGGCGTGGGCTCACCGAAAGTCGGCACCATTTCTTTCGGTGAACCCACTCCCCATCCATATCGTCTTTATAAGGTCTTTGTCGCTTTGCTTGGCCTACTCTTGGTCTTTCTTTGCAACGTTTTCCAATCTCTTCTCGCCCGGGAAAAGGAACATGGTCGTGTTATCCCGGCTAAGCTCGAAATGTCTCAATTAGGGGTGGGCACGGGACGGGACGGGATCCGCCCGTAATATTTGCGGGAATGGACCTGGACGGGATTGACTACTTTTTTTCCAATCCCGCGCGGGCCTTGTTTCTCACGGGACAGGACGACTTTTAACTTTAAAAGTCAAAATTAATATTTTATTAGTTGTATACCAGTTTTTTTTTACTTTGAGATTATTTTCCAATGAAATATCAAAGATTTTATTCAAGTAAAGACCCAATTCAATAAGGATATGCTTGTTAGATGTAATATATCTATAAGTTTAAGATCTCAATTGTAATTGAAGATACCCTTAAAATAGGGCTAAATATTTCATGTGCGCTTATCTAATGTAAGTTGGATTATACACCGGTAAGCGCATGCAATATATATCAAAGTTCCCATTTGAAAATATAACACAAAAATATCACCCTTCAACTAATTGCTTGCTGTTAAAAATGAATCATATATGAGTAGAAAATATCGCAAGAGCTCACCATTCCTTGAAGAATAACTGGGTCACAAACAATGAAGCTCTTGGGACACTCGAGTCAGATGGATTAAACCATGCCAGGTTGAGGTTGGCGAAACTAGCCTATGGAGAACTCGATAATCGTATATTCATACTCAAAAGAAACTAGGAAGTTGTAAGAGGGACTGTATTAAGATGCATAACTATCAATTTCTGAGCCAAGATTATGCAGGTAGTGTTACCATCACTGCGGTTATGAGAGAAACTTGATGAAGGATTGAAGGTACGTTGAATGATATCTTCAGTTGAGCATCAAATGCCAAGTCTCGTACTTGAGACACCCACTTGCATATCACTTACTCTTGTTGCTGTTGGTTATTCATATCTCTAACAAAAGGCTCCATCCATTCTAGCTCTGTTTGCAAATTCTCCATCTTTTCCCTCACACACAAGTGTGTAGAACGCCATTCCTATAAAATGCAATTTCAAGTAGAACGCCAATTGTTTATGGAAGGACCTGAATTTAAGTGTGTGATAACACTATACATTCTAGGATGTTCTGGGAAACTTTACAATATGCCCAACATCTATCTTTCATTTGGATGTTCTATTGAATTCATATATCCAAATGAGCTGTTTTGTAGCTTCCTTGGCCGCCTTCAACTGTGAAATTTGAATTGATCTTGATGAAAAAGAAGAGAACGGACAGCGCTCCAGTGCTACCGCTAGTGCTAACACGGGGTCCAGCTAGTGCAAATCTTAACCAGGTACTCTTTTTCCGGTTCCATGTAAAGTGTATCGACCTAAGGCTGGATGGCTATTTGGCATTCCAGTGTTGGAGGATCCTTTGTGTCAGTCATTTGCAAATGGATGTTGCCTTCTTCAATCGTAATTTCTTGGAGGCGAGAGGAAGCTTCTCCAGTGATAATAATAATAATAAATCTCCTCCAATTTCACAGTCGTTGAGCACCGCCTGTGTCAAGTTGTTAGGCATATTATTCACCAACAACCTCGCATAAGACAACCTCTCCCCACGAACTGTCCTACCATCTACACACACACAGGGTTCCAATCGAACTGCAAGTCGACTGAGGTTTGTGTTAGTAAAAAGAGTTGGGTCAAGGCAAACCAAAATAGGTACACGATCGAAAGCACTCCAAGAGGTAGCCATTGCTGGTGTCCATTGCTTCAGCAGGAGCGGTTTCGATCCTAGGATGTTCCAAGGGCCATTTCCAACAACCCAATCCATATCCTCTACTTTCTGGAATTTGAAAACAAACACTCCATTGTTTTTCTGAAACATTTTAGGCATTGAAACCTTCCACTGAGCTGCAACAAAGCCCCTGGCAAGATTGAAAGGGATCGGAGCACCTGCCCCAACACCGATGTTCAGGTTTCTGGCTAGTGTTCTTTCTCTTCTCCTGGCTATGGGCTCTGCAGATTCCGAACAGCTTCTAAACCTCATAGCCTTCAAGAGAACTGGATCTACTATCGTCTTCCCCGTTCGTGGCTTATCCCACGGGTATGCTTTCTTTTCCATGATTTCACTCAGTCTTGATTATGGATTTTTTATTCGGTTAAAGATGACCTAAGTTGCATTCAAGATTTCCCCAATTTGTACATTTCTTAATTAATTGAAGGAACCCTAAAATAATCTCTAGTTGCAGTGATATATTGAAACTTGAAAGGGATTGATTGACTGAATGCCATTTGATTCTTGTGCAGATACTTCCATGCAATTCTGTACATATAGGCCAACCTCCAAAGCCCTTTGATTGTGTTATGTGTTATTATTGGTACTGATAGTGATCTTACTTGAGTTCAGTGTGATTGGGGGTTTGGTGATTTTTGATCGTTGATTCAGTATTTGAGAGTTTTTTTTTATTTTATTTGTTTGCCTTATGTTACAAAGTTTTAGGCCAACCTCCAAAGCCCTTTGATCGGTGATTTGTTGTTTTAATTGTTAAGAGTTTTAGATTACTTCCGTCATGGTGTTTAACAAGATCCATTTGCATCAGATTTTGCCCCTTTTAAAGGTTACTGTCTATGAGTCTGGTATATCTTTTGGCTCAAGTATTTGAGATTTTCACTGATGTTTCTTAGATCAAATGAGACGAGAGATGAAGGAACAAGAATCGATCTGCATCCTTGCATGTCATTGCTGGATGCTTTATTCACTCTTAATCAGTTTTGCTATTTGTAGTGGAAGCTTATGATTCAGAATATTAGGGTGTCTTAGAGCTTATCATTGTAGAATGATAGAATTGATGTAAAGTCCTCCTTGAGGGTTTCCATTCATTGATATAACATATATATATATAGGTTACAAAGGTATTGTGCCTTATCGGGCTTTCAGCCCACTATACAATATGAGACCTATGTAATCTATCATACCCCGCAGTCGAAACGGGAGGGGTCCGTACAGTGAGACTGAAACGAAAATCAATGAATAACTGTCTAGGTAAACCCTTGGTGAATATATCAGCGTACTGATAAGAGGACGGGACATGTAGAACGCGGACATGTCCAATGGCAACCTTGTCCCTGACGAAGTGGAGATCAAGCTCAATGTGCTTCGTGCGTTGATGCTGGACTGGGTTGCTAGCCAGGTAGACGGCGGAGACGTTGTCAGTGTAGACCAGAGTGGCCTTCTGTAAGGGGCATCGTAGCTCAAGCAGGAGATTGCGGAGCCAAGAGCACTCGGAGACAACGTTGGCAACACCCTTGTATTCAGCTTCAGCGCTGGAGCGAGACACGACGGACTGACGCTTGGCTGACCAAGACACAAGAGTGTCATTGAGGAAGACACAGTAACCAGACGTGGAGCGATGTGTGTCTGGACAACCACCCCAATCCGCATCAGTGTACGCCACAAGATCAAGCTTAGAGGAAGGAGTGATGGTGGTGCCGAGCTCGAGGGTGCCGCTGATGTACCGAATGATCCGCTTCAAAGCCTGAAAGTGAGGTTCCCTAGGGGCATGCATGAACAAGCAGATCTGCTGGACGGCGTAACTGATATCAGGCCTGGTGAAAGTGAGATACTGAAGAGCACCAGCGAGGCTCCTGTACAGTGTTGGATCGTCAACCAAATGACCAGAATGAGCACTGAGCTTGTTGGATGTATCGACTGGGGTTGCGACGGGATTGCAGTTGACCATCTTAGCCCGAGCAACAATCTCAGCAGCATACTTACTCTGTGAGAGAAACAGACCAGACGCATGCCGCTGAACAGCAACTCCCAAGAAGTAAGACAGCTGACCCAGATCAGACATGGCGAATTCCGCACTCAATAGCGAGATTATGGACGTCCGAAGAGCATCAGAAGAGGCGGTGAGAATGATGTCGTCGACATAAAGCAGCAAGAATGACAAGTCTGAGCCTCTGCGATAGATAAACAGAGACGTATCGGAACGGCTGCCAGTGAAACCCAAATGGAGCAGATGAGAGGCAAAACGCTGGAACCATGCCCGCGGAGCCTGTTTCAGACCATAAAGAGAGCGCTTGAGGAGACAGACATGCTTTGGACGCTCAACATCAGCAAACCCCGGCGGCTGAAACATGTAAACTGTCTCGTTCAGATGACCATGCAGAAAGGCGTTCTTGACATCTAACTGATGGATGACCCAGTTGCGCGACAGAGCTAGACTCAGGACTACTCGGATAGTGGCAGGCTTGACCACAGGGCTGAAGGTCTCATCACAATCAATACCTGCCTGCTGAGATCTATCGTTCACCACAAGACGGGCCTTGTAGCGCTCCAACATCCCATCAGAGCGGAACTTGTGACGAAAGAGCCACATACAGCGAATGACGTTCGCCTCAGGAGGGAGAGGAACAAGAACGGGGGAGGAGGGCTGTTTTGTGGGAGGTGAGAACGGGGGAGAGGGAGGTCTGGGTGGAGGCAGAGGGTGAATGGGAGTCGGGAAGGACGGGGGTAAGAGGGGCTAAGCAAGGGGAAGAGGCGGCGGGCGGATCAAATGCGGCGAAGGTTGCGGCGGGCGCCGCATGACCTGCGGTGGGCGCCGCCAGGGAGGGGTTATGGGCGGTGGGCGCCGTATGACCTGCGGCGGGCGCCACCAGGGAGGGGTTATGGGCGGCGGGCGCAGCATTTGGGGTTGCGACGGGCGCCGCATGACATGCGGCGGCCGTCGCACGTAGGTGAGGCGAGGTTGTTTGGCGGGGTGATGGGAGGTGGATAGCGGGGTGATGGGCGGTGGTCATGGAGACGATCTGACGGGGTCGGAAGACACCGGAGACGCTGCGGGTGTGTGGTCTGGTGGTGGGGGTGTTGGAGGTGGTGGTGTAGGGGGAGAAGCAGGAGCACCGGGAGAGCTCTGGGGAAAAAGGAAGTGAGGGAATGGTGACTCAGACTCTAACGGAGACACAAGGGGTGTGGGAGACGCAAAGGGAAACCGCGAGTCATCAAAGGTGACATGATGTGAGAGAATGATCTTGTGGGTCTTGATATCGAGGCAAATGTAACCGCGATGATCAGACGGATAGCCTAGGAAGACACATGGAGTGGAGCGCGGGTGAAGCTTGTGCGGGGCTGTGGATGACTGGTTTGGGAAACACAAACACCCGAAGGTGCGAAGGTGATCATACCTAGGCTCGGCGTAATAAAGTGTCTGAGCTGGCGAGCGAGAGAGAGACAGTGGAAGAGGATGATCGGCGACGGTGAGCCGGACAGAGGAGGAGGAAGATTTGACGGGGCCGGTGAGACGGGAGGATCAATTTAGGGTTCCGTTAGGAAGAAAAGGCTGTGATACCATGTAGAATGATAGAATTGATGTAAAGTCCTCTTTGAGGGTTTCCATTCATTGATATAACATATATATAGGTTACAAAGGTATTAGGCCTTATCGGGCTTTCAGCCCACTATACAATAGGAGACCTATGTAATCTATGAGGCTGAAAGCCCAATAAGGCCCAATACCTTTGTAATCTATCAATCATTGTTCACTTTTAGTGCTCTTTCGAGTAGCTAGTTGTCACATGTGTGACGTGTCACCTGAAAGAGCGAAATTAAGCGAGCTCACTAGGACCCAAGGACATTATTGTATTTTCTACGGTAAAATACTCAAACCCTAATTTCTATTATAAAACATGAGATATGCCTCCATAGGAGGGAGGAGCAAAAAAAATATTGACTTTAGCGTCGGAGGGTCTTCCGGGGGATACAAGCCCTAATTTCTATTGTTGTCGTGTGCTAGGTATATGTGATCGTGTGCTTGGTATATGTGATGGGTAAGGTGATGATTTTGGGAAACCATGTAAACGTGACCAGAACAACTCGGGCACCATGTGTAGTAGCAAGTAATGTGTTGTTGTCATATGGCTTTGTTAGGTAGATTGTGCGATAGAGCTTGTCATGAATCGACCTTTTTTTTTGGGTGATTTAGGCAATTAGGCTATTTGAAACTTTCAATTAGCTAATTAGAGAAGAAACTTATTTAATTAGATTACCTAGTCCATTCCCCAAATGGGGTACTAAAGTCAATGGTCAACTGTTTGACCGTTGGCTGGTCAAGCAGTTGACCGTTGACCGGTCAACGTTTGACCCTTTTTTTTTTTTTAATTTAGTGATGACATTTTTGTGATGCCATGTTTTTACCGTTTTGATTCCACTTTTTATTACATTTTTTTCAAACCTTGATGACATTTTTTGTGTACTGTGATGCCACTTCGACCATAGATGCCAATTTTTTTTTACTTTTGACTACTGATGACACTTTTTTAAAGTCAATTTTTTGATGATATTTTTTTTACCGTAATGCCATATTTTTCAAATTACTGTTTTGATGACATTTTTTTAATGTGATGCAACTTTTTCAAATTAGTGTTTTGATTCCATTTTTCTAATGTAATTATTTGATGCCACTTTTTTATTCGAATCGTTTGATGTCACATTTTTTTTAATTTAATCAATTGTATATCGATAAATTTTCATCGATTCTATTTTTATTCACTGATGACACGTTTGTGATTACATTTCATTGATGCAATCACTTGTGGTGACATGTTTATTACATTTTTATTCATTGATGACACAATCGGATAAAATGTGATTAAACTTTATTGATGACATCTTTTATTGATGACTTTTATTCATTGATGACATTTGTGATGACAAATCATTGATTTCAATCATTTGTGATGATATTGTTTGATGAAGACATTTTTATTAATAACATTTTTATACAGTTGATAACATACGAGCTTAAAATTTGATTACACTTCATTGGTGACGTTTTTATTGGTGACACATTTGTGATGACATTTAAGAATCTAATAACATGAAATACCATGTAACATGTCTCCACTCCTCTTGTTTTTTTCCGGGCTTGGGCCGGTTGTGTACCAAAACACAAGCAGAGTTAAAAACATATTATCACCTAACTAGCAAGTGATAAAATGCAATTCTTACCCATTATAAAAGATTTGTCCTCAAAACTTGTAAAAACGCAAAACCTAATATCTAAATGAAAAGAACATGTAATATTTAAATGAGAGGACATTATTCACTAGTATGTGATACAAGCTATTACACAATAACCTTATGTCCGATAAGAAATGGGAAAAACTAAAATTGTTATGAGAACTAAATCTTTATTGCATTATTGTTAAACTAAAACTACAAGTATAAAAATAAGTACAGCTTGCCGCAAAAAATCTAAAAGATTACATCAAGTGAGCCTGAATCCTCCTCCATCTCCAACACCAACAAAAGCAAGTGCCAGATCTGGATTCAATGCTTTAATGTGAAACCTGGAAAGGAAAAAACAAACATCACTTCCAAGTCTTCAGCTATCAATCATGCAGTAGCATTATATATCCATCCATCCATCAAACATAAATTTGCTCGCCCCACATGTTCCAACAATTAACCATTTAAATCCAAAATCCAGAAAAAGTTCCAAAGCCTGCGACCTAGAATCAACAGTCGGAATAACCAGTGACCAACACAAATAATGGTTAAGGTTTTTGTATGAGGGGTCGATGATTGTTAACACAGGGATTAGGATTTCTACCACATAGATGATGGAAATTGAAATTTACTGAAGCGTTCTCTATCAAGCCCGGAGATACCCAAATTGGGAAAGCATATAAATTTGTTAAAAAGAAACCACAGTATGCAAAACGATTCCAAGACAGGGATTCAACAAGTAGAATCAAGTAACATAATAGAAAACATAGTTTCATCCTCAAGAAGGAAACAGGGGCTAACAGGTTCAATACAAAATCTTGTCTAGTCAAAACGGAACGACCATGATGTATATTCCACAATTCTGAAATAAAAAACCACACCTCGGCTACCTGGAGAAAACTTAAAGCTCCTAAGACGAGATTCAACTTTAACCGGTGATGTTCTGTGACTTGTTGAGGATGACACCCTCATACTTCATCTGGAACCACTTCATGGCATCATCCTTGGTGACTCTGTGCTGAATCCCAACACGTGCCTTGCAACGACGTCTGCGACCAACACGGTAACCTGGGCGCTCCAACACAACATAGAAGTCCATACCATAGATACCGGTGGAAGGATCATACCTGGGAAGAGAGAACAAAATTACACACTTATATAAGATGTTTTCACAACAAAAATAACTGTGAATAAAAATTGCACAAGCACAACCATACAATTCATGTTGTATACAACCACAAACAAAGACCAAAATGAACATAAGCATGAAGGAAAAGAGTACGGTCTGGGCTAACACACCATATTCAACAAACATTCAAACAGGGTAGTTATGTGTCCCATTATGGCTCAATTCATGTGAATTAAGTCACAAGCAAATGAAACAGATCAAACAATCAAAGAGTGTACAGGTGAAAGAACCAAAAGCCAACAGATTAGAAATATAATGTTCCTGAAATGACTCCTAAATTATATAAATCAAATTGGAGGCACGGTAAATTCTTTAGATTGCAAGCTATAATACACGATGAAAACGGATAAAAGAGACGATTGAGATGCTGACCTGCTCGATTCACGGCGGAAAGTTGGCGGTGGGGGCTGAATTAGGGCTCAAAACCGGCCTGTGCTCCAGAGAACACCCGACACTCGAAATTAGGGCTCGAAACGGGGTTGCACGACGCTAACTCAGGGATATGGCTAATCGCGTGGCTAATTGCGATGCGGAAGTCCAGAATTCCAGATTAGAGACAATCGAAGATCCTCGTGATGAGAAATCGAGGGAGGAAGCCCGTCGGGAGAGCGACTGTGAATCGCAAGCGAGGAAGGAGAGCGAGAGGAGGGCGGAGTGAACAACACCGCGATCCCTTGCATTCGCCGCGCCTCCGCCGCACTCAATGACATCTTCATCTTCCTTCTTCCTCTCTTCCGGCTTCAGAATCGGCGAGGAGGAGGAGGCAGAACGAGGGTGGTAGAGGAGGGCGAGGAGGGGGGGGGCGATAAATCTCTGTCAGAGGAGAAGGGTGAGGGGAACGGGTCAGGGCATAAAAAAACCTTTAAAATAGTTAGTACGCCTAAAAAAAACAATTAAAGTAGTTAATTACCTAACTAAAAGACTGTAGTCGTACAAAATACCAAATTTTCTCTTTTTTTTTTGCATATGTTGTTGTCATATGGCTTTGTTAAAAGTTGTATAATACATTCTTCATTCTATGTTCAAATTGATTGTACGTATGAAGAATGAAGCAACCATTGGAAAGGATTGGGAGAAAACAAGGACATACATAACCGATGGTTGTCCTAACTTAAAACAAGTCCTTACTACTCATCTGCTCGCCAAACATCATGACTCGGCTCCCAATAAAATTTTCGCACCCCCTCCATCCCGTTACCAAACACAGCCTTAGTCACTAAATGTTTTAAAGACCATGTCATTGATGGCAGGTTACAAATACATAAAAGTATATTGCCCGCAAGGATTGTAATGAGTTGGATGGAGACTCTCCAATCTCCATCCTTAACCAAATATTCAAATTCAAAATTTAAAAACAGAATATCGATCTTCTTATGAAAGATCACTTTAACTCCTCATTAGACCTATTCAATGTGAGGTGGACTGAACTATCTGTATAGAATAAAAAATAATTATAAAAAATATATATAACTAAAAAACCGCACAAAAAGTGCAGTAAATTGAACTAGTAGCAAGACAACAAAATTTAAAAGTACAACAATAGAAATATAGATAGGTTACACTCCAATGCATGTTGTGAAGGTTTATTTAATTAAATTTAATATTTTAGAGGAAGAAAGTCTAAAGTTTAGAGGCAGGGAATATGTGAAAGAAAGTTGTTTGAGATGTATAGACCAATTTCCTATTGTTCTTGATTCTGAATTCCGTGTAGACGACTGTAATGTTCCTTCCACTCCTTAACACCGAACCTTCAACGATCAACTCAATCTGTACAAGTTCACACAAAATGTACGTAGATCCATCTATTAATGTAATTTTTTGTTTCACTTTATTTCAATACATTAAACAAAAATAAGTTTCTTTATTAAACATATATGAATACTTATATCGTAAAGTCATAAACATGTTGTCAACTATGTAATGAAAATTTCCCAACAACATGAAATAAAGTAAAATTCATCTTAGTATGTATTATATTATTATTCTTCACAGCTTAAGTTTTATGTTAGTCTTTGATTATTTATTTATTTTACTTGGTAATTTCCATAATTAATAAAAATAAAACAAAATAAAATGATTGAATCCATCTTCTTCTGCAAAGAACCTTCATTTTCCTCAAGGATCTCCAGATTTCTCCAACTGATTTTCATGTGTTTCTTGATTACAACTAAGGCCCACATTTATAGCCCAATTTACATCTCTGTATGGACAAAACTACCCCTGATTGTTACAGCCAATTTACCAAACTAACCCCAAGTACATATGGTCAATATCTTCTTATTCTTTTTATTAGAATAGGTAGCAAGCGATTCATTCACAATAAGTATTTAAACATGTCATTAAAAAAAAAGAGGGTCGTGTACAAATTATCGCCAAATGTAAGACTATTCACCGAATTTCGGTGTTGGTAAGCTGTTTTTTTTGTCTGGAAAAATTTGTCGATACGGAAAGTCGGTATCGGCAAAATTAACATTCATTTTATCGACACTGGTTTCCCTTGTCAACAACCTTTTTCAGACTAAAAAAGTTTATCGGCATCGAAAGTTGATGACCATACCGTTTGTTTAGCAATATGAAATTATGTGGAAAAATATACATTCAATTATATTAAATTAATCCATCTTTATACCTCATTAATGAAGATTGAAGATGCATGCTAATTGCTAAGTTGTTAATAAGATACCAAATTGCTATATCTATGGTTTTATACTTTTATTTTTTTTTATTTTTTTTGGTAATCCAATGTAAGGTTTTATATAGAATTAACTTTAGTGCAAGTAAATTAAACTCACGTTCATGGTTCCTACCAAAAGAGGGAAAAAAAACTCACATTCATGGGCGCGGCCGAGAGATATGACAGACTAACTTCGCCCATAGATAGCTCCTTATCCTCTGCCACCACCGTCCTCGCACACGCCACCGCCACCCTCTCCGCCACTATCGCCACCACCCCTCCATTCAATCCCTTGTAAGCGTTCTTCAAAAATGAAATCTCAACAACGTCAGTATGTTTTTAGAACGATTTTTCTATCCTATAATCTTGTCAAAATGGGATTTGTCAAATTTATATAATAATGTTATGTTATTCAATTTTTAATATATCTAACTTTCTATAAATAAACAATATTGTAAAGAACTTACGACGACGGCAGGGACGACGGTGAAGGAGCAGGAGACTTTGCCGGGAGAAATGGAGAGGACCTTAAGGAGGCCGCGCACAAGATCCGAATAGAAGTCTTTGGAGTTGCCGGCGGCTGGCGGGAGAGGCGGGTCGGATACTCCGAGCATGTCGAGGAAGGCCAGGACCTGGTGGCCGTGCGCCGGGTTCATGTCGCTGGAGAGCGGGGATTTGGTGGCGGGATCGGCCGCCGCTTCCAATATCAACTTATCCATCAGATTTGACTATTTGAGTAAGAATCAAATTGTGATTGGTAGCACTAGTAAATGCTAGTAGCTTTCTGTTGATGCACACACAAAGATACAAAAGTTGTGAAAAAGTATTATTCAGTAGAATTTTTTGTAAGGGTATATAATTATATATATAAAAAAAAGGGTCTTTTTTTCCATATTTAGATGCATGGAAAAAATATTATTAAAATTAAATAAAAATATATATTAAAGAAAATTATGTATTATGGATTCATGGCGCGAGAATGATACTAGTTTTCATTAATATAGTAAAATCAACCTGAATTAAAATTTAATAAAATAAATATATTAAAGGAAATTAAAAAATTTGAAGATTTTTTTTATCTATATAAATTTTTTCCTACTGTTTTTTTTTGTCTATATATATATTCAATTTTGTTTGAGGCTAAGTTGAGGCCATCTATCATAAATAGATATATTAAAAACGATTTTAGGAAAAAAAATATTTTCGTAATTTATAAAAAGTTATCATAAACCACAATCTATCTATATATATTTTAGTTAATTGATAAAAATATAAATCAAAACCATTTCATAACCATACTTACCAAACATATTACTATATAGATATTTGATAGGTTTTATTTTATTTATATAGATTATTTTTAAATTTTTTTAATATCTAAATTAATTATTTAATAGTTGTTATTTTATTTATATTATTTTTATTAAAATTAATTATTTATATCTAAATTAATTTTTATTTTATATTTCCGCATTTTTTTTCCTTTTTTGTCTTCTCCCTCCCCATGGTCTATGCTATCAAACCTCGTCCATTAATTTGGAAGAAACCAAGAAGGTAGACATAAACGATGATGATTTTGATAGGCAGTCTTACATGTGATGTAACAAGTCAACAACTGGAGGGGATGTATATGATATTATTATTATGAATATATATGATGGCTCGGGGAGGTAGTCAGGTAGATTAAACATGTACGTGTTAGAAGTTTCCAAATTCAATTTTGATGGTTTAAAGTTGTAAATTTTTAAATTCAATTTTGATGGCTGAAATTTGTACTGTGTGGATGAGTCTTTTGGATTTGTGATTAGGATTTCCATATGAATGTTATTTGTATTGAGAATGGTATGTATATATAGATGTAGCTCTGGCCACGGGTTACGGGTCGACCCGTGACCCGGTGGGTTGTACGGGTCAACGATCCAGCGGGTCCGGGTTGACGGATCCACGGGTGTAGACGGGTAGCGGGTTAGGATTAGGGTCGGGGATTTTTAAAACCAGTTGTTCTGGCGGGTTCGACCCGACGGATCAACTGGTCCATATAAATAATATAATTAATATATCTATTAATATATATAGTTGTTTGAGCTTGATCCTTGGCCCAAGTCCGTATCGGGTCGGGCCTATCGACCCGCTTGTGCCAATGGCCTTACTCAAGCTCGCAAATTTAGTCGGACGGATTAACCCATATTTGCTCAAATCTAGGTGAGATCTTACTATTTAATTTTACTATCTTATTCTTACGTGTTATAGTTAACAACATTGCTCATATGCATGCTCACACTCAGTGGCGGATCCAGAAACTTTTGAGGGGGGGTCACTGTGCTAGGATGGGTGTGGCGGCGGGTTGCTGGGTGGGTCGAGGGTT
Organism: Persicaria tinctoria; assembly: GCA_037127255.1. NCBI lineage: Eukaryota > Viridiplantae > Streptophyta > Magnoliopsida > Caryophyllales > Polygonaceae > Persicaria > Persicaria tinctoria. The sequence continues at coordinate 17,902,157 of JBANSL010000008.1, forward strand.
CGACTCGGACTTCGCTCTCTCTCACAGTCGGCGGCTACTGTAAATGTAAATGGCGGTAGGGGCGGGGGACTTTTTGAATTTTAACCTATAAAAAGATTTTGTTTAAAAATAGAGGTAAAAAATTAAAATTTGGTGAGTTGAACCCGGGTCTCCTGACTCCCAAAGAGCTCACCCATGTCATTTGCCATTTGAGCCAACACTTTTTAGTGATTTCTTACTCTCTTTACTTAACTATATCCAAAACAATTTTTTTTTTACATATTTCTCGGGCGGAGGGGGGAGTCACGTGACCCCCCAAGACCCCCCTTAGGTCCGCCACTGCTCACACTTGAGATCCCACGAAGTTGTTAAAATAGCTCCATGTAAAGTTGGTTGAATTTTAACCACTCAATTCTAAATAAGTGTTTGAAATTTAAATTAATTTAGTCATTTTTACTTTATTTTTTTTAGAGTCAATAGGTTATTATAGGATAATCCTTTCAAATCCACGTAGTTATAACTCTACGGAATCCTTATCGGCGTACTCGTGCCGAATTTCAGTTTACTCATGCCGAATTTCAGTTTGAAATTTTGAATTGTGTTGATTCTTGTTGCGTGTTTCATTTAGTTGTTGTGTTGTTTTAATTAGGTGACGAATGTGGTCACCTTTTTCCAAGTTTGTTTCAGAGGTCAAATTTTAAACGATCTCTCAATGATATATTAATTCGTTTGTCCGGATCGGTGAACTAACGTCTAACTACGGGTCAGTTTAGTAATACGGGGTTGATGCCGATGGTGTAGCTGAAGTTGATAGATTAAGTGTGTTAAATATATGTTAAATTGGAGTTTTCATAAGTTAGTAAGGCGTTTGGTAACCAAGCTAATAGAGTAGCTGATACAAACTAACTAATTAGATAGGAGAAAATGAATAGAATTTTGAAAAGTTTACGATTAGTAGTGGTTGAAAATCCGATTTCAAAATCTAATTAAATTAAAATATTATATTTAACTTATTTAAAATTATAAATTATTAAAACTAAAAACTCTAAAAAACTACCTGCACGGACCCTTCCCCCAAAATGACTTTATTTATTCAATTGGCTAATAGACCCGCGCGACAATTGACACGTCCGCCACATCAAATGCAACTATTCGTAAGATCAATTTTTTTTTTTTTTTTTTTTTTTTTTTACAGTAGACAAACAGTTGGAGTTTGTTACATCTTATGTAACAAACTGCCATGATCATCCCTTAGGATGATGGAGTACAGCTCCTTCGTAAGGAGAGATGTAGGACTAGTACAAACAATACCCTTTCTAGCTATGAAGTCAGCTACTCTATTTGCTTCTCTATAGCAGTGTTTGTGCTGGATAATCTGGAATTCCGTAGCCATGATGTTGATCTTCTCTACTTGGTGAATGACTTCCCATGGAGTAGCGATCTCTTTCCTTATAGCTTTGATTATAGTTTCATTGTCGCTTTCAATGATAGCCTTCTGGATCCCTTTACTACTTGCATGCTTGAGGCCTACAATAATAGCTTCTGCCTCTGTCTGTAAAATTGAACCTGTAGATGTATTTTGAAAGAATACATCTATCAACCTGTTGTTAGAGTCACGAATGACCCCACCCACTTGGCAATCGCCCGTGGGTTTAACCGAGCTAGGCATCTATATTAATTTTATAGATACCGCTCGGTGGTTTGGTTCACCTAGTCTTTCGCCTAGTATTACGTCGATTTGTATGATTATTTTCTTCTTCTATTTGCGTGTTCCAAAGCTTAATATTTGACATGATTTCAAAGGCTAGGTTGATCGTTGCATTTGGTTTTATATTTTTGAAGATGTAATTGTTTCTGGTGTCCCAGATGGCTTGCCAAATAAAGGCTAAAAACTATTAGTAAGATCAATTATTTATATCATACTCCCTCTACTTTAAAATATAACATTTTTTAGTTATTCACGGTAAAAACTATACAAAATATTATTTTTTTAAACTAAATTTAATACGCAGTACTTGTTAATTGTTACTAACCATGTTTTTGGTTAAAGAAGGAAGAAGTAAAAAGTACAAGTGCAATTGAATTGCACGTGTATATAATCCCTTGTTCTGGACCAAGCAATTAAGCAAACTGTATAAAATTTAGAAAATTTAAAGCAAACCACCCGCTAAATATATGTTTTACAATTAATCACCCATTAAATATGAAATTACTCAATTTTTTCATATATACATCAATTTTTTTTAACATTAAGTAAAATATAATTTTAAATCTATTTGAGATTCTAATTAATTTAAATATAAAGCTTGACATATTATAATATCATGTATATTGGACAAAACCCTAATAAAACTCGACAACGGGTGATGCTTTATTAACAAAAACCATTTAACATGTGATTTAAGTATAAAGCTTAACATATGTTTTTGTTTTCAATAGACTCAAAACAATAAGGCATAAACAAAACATGGAAACATGCCAAATAATAGAGAGTGCGACAAAAGGAAGCAAAGAGCAAGACAGAAAAGAAGCATAAACAGCAGGACTCAACACCATCCTCAAACTTCTGAACCTTCTAAACATCAGAAGTCCGAATGCAACTCCTCTAGCGGTCTCTACCCCTGTCATACCCTACCAATTAATCACAATACATAATCTGTATCAAATAAGTAAACATGATATTTTACCTAGAGATGGCATAATAATTTATTTATTTATCTAGAGTGAAACATATTATCATTAGTAACGACTAAAAAAAATACTCATGAAAAATATTTTCCCCTTTTTTTCCTATTGATTTTAGTTTTCCATATATATACTTGAATATTGCAACCAAGTAGTGATCTAACAAATTACCAATGACCATGACTCTATCAACCCAAAATTATCTCCAAATCTCTCATCCTCCACCACTTATTATCTTCACTCAAACCTACATTACTTCCAAATTAAACCCTCTTTTAACTTCTTCTACTTCAAGAATCATGCATTCCCCCTTTTCCGATCACACTCCTGACCAAAATGGCACCACTCCAAGCAACGAAATCGATGAACAAAACCCTAATAAACCCGAATCTTCCTTCACGCTCAAATTGCACCACTCCAAGTGCCTCAAGAAGGTCTTGACTACCATCAGCAGCGCCGGATCCCATGCCAACAATGCCGCGGTCATGGAGATCCTGGAAACGGGTGTTGTTTTCCGGGTTGCCCATTTGCATCCTGCACATGACATGCTCACCTTGCTTAAGATGGAAACGACGTCGTTTCAGTGCTATAGTTGCCAACAACATTGTAGTGTTGGTCTGAATCTTCGCGAGTTTAGCAAGATTGTCAACTCCGCTAGGGATGATGAGGCTCTTTCTGTCTCTTTTGATGAGGATTCGTCGAATAACAATCTTCGCTTCGCTTTTGTAAATCAAAGTTAGTGTATATGTTTTTGTAAATGAATAACTACAAATATAAACATTATAGTTAATTTTAAAAAATCTAGGGAAAGCTATAATTAATACAATACTTTAACAAACCTAGCTCCTTCAACTAGGTGCTTAAATAATGATATATAATTAGGGACTTAATCAAGTTATTGTGTTTTTTTGTTGGATTGAAAAGAACAGACGGTGAGGAGCGTAGGAATGCAAGCATGGAAGCAACAGATCAAGCCAACATGGAGCAGTGTTCGTCACCAGATGAATCCATACATGAGTTCAAAGCCTGCATAAAGACTGTAGATTTTGCGCACATTTTGGAGCATGCAAGGCTTAACAAAGAAGCTAGTAAGTTATAGTTATTTATAGTACCTTAGCAAGCTATGGTTATTCAAATCATGTAAAGGAAATCCGAAACTAACTAAATTTACAGTTCAGATAATTATGGCTAGGGCAACAATCACTCTAGTATCCGGTTGTGAGATCCTGGTCCTAAGTGAAGAGGTAACTATAAATAAAGTTTTAATTGATATTGTGGCATCGAGTTGCAACTAACTAATTGGTCAATGTTATGAGCACATGCATGTTATCGAATCGTGCAGCGTTATGATTGTATGATCAAGGACGCCCCAGCTAACCTGATGCACGAATTGTGGCTTTCGGTGAACCACATCAATGCGTTCCTCTTGGGATGCTCACTCTTGACTGCGTCGGTTTGGATACATGATTCGCACTCAAGGTCTCATGGTCCGCCTTTTCTAGAGTTTCCTCTCGAGGAGTTCGGGAAGCTCCTTGTTTACTTGCCCCAACCTTTTGTTGTATGATTTTTTTTTTACTAAAACCTTGATCATTAAATTCTAGAAGGTTACAATCAATTGATTCATTTTTTTTACTAAACCTTGATCATTCAATTTTAGTAGGTTACAATGAACGAGTTGATTCATTTCTCTATGAGGACAGCAAAATTTCATATGTATTTTTTTAATTGTCCTTTTAAATGTGCGTAGATGCGGGATTATAATAAATGAGTTGTTCAAATTGCTAACTAGATTTGAAAACATTAAAAAAAAAGATGGGTGAAAAGTGGACGATGGGTGGACGTGTAAGACCCAAGTCATCGGTGAAAAGTGGATGATGGTGAGCGTGTAAGATCTAGGGTCTTAAAGAGGTATTAAATCAAGCCACCACACCTTTTTCAGATCCATTGTCCTAACTTGAAGTATGAAAATGAAAGACTCTTATGACATGAGTATGACTTGAATCACTTATAAATCATTCTCAATATTCTTATTATATCCGATATGGGATGAGTTGTTACAATCTTTTTCACTTAAAGCACGGACGATCTCATCAGGCCCAAGGAACTGTCCTTTTAGGTGGAGCGTATTCGATCATTCTGCAAGGTCTTAAAATGTGTCAATCCATACAATCAAGCCCTTGCAATTTCTTTAAGTCTATCCGTTTATAATTTTCAAGATATATTATGTATCTTCTAGTACTGAATTTTTTTTAATGTTGTAAGACATAATTTTATTGAAAACTCATTGTTTTATAATCCTCTCCTTGTCCAATAATACATGAGATTTTAGCCTTTGACATTTTGTCAAAATACATGGATTTTTAGGTTAATTAATTACCCCTAAAAGTAGTACAAGCTAGTACATTTTACATTATAAAATATATTACCCCTAAAAATACATGGGTTTTTAGGGTAATTATCTACTCTTTTATTTTGTCAACTAACTAGTTATAGGTTTCCTTAATTAACGTGAAATGAGCTAAAAACCCAAACTCGGACCGATGACTGGGGTCGTGTACACAGACGCACATGCGCTAGTAGCCTAGCACACAAGCCGAATGGGGTTCCATTCTAAAACAAATTGGCAATAGAAGAAGTAGCCCACCGACTCATATAATAGGACTTGATATGTTCAATTTTCCGATGTGGGACACTTTTTGGCATCATTCACATCTCAACAATTTATATGACAATTTATCTTTTGGATAAAGTCAAAATGAAGAAAATCAAAAAGGTGAAAAACCATCCATATTTCACCCATCTCACCTGTTCACTGCTCGTTGAGTAGCGGGTGAAGTGGCTATGAATGATTAATCGAGTGTGGGTAATAGTTCGTGTAAGATTTCTATTCGATTTCGATCATGAAATCAATCAAACAGGATCTAGATTTCAATTCAATTCAAACCCTAATTCTATACCGAAGACTAACCTTGGTCCATTAGCGTCTTCGTAGCGGAACCGTGAATCGACTTCTCGCCCCTTAGCCTTCTCTTTAATTTGTCTTTGATGGAAGAGACCTCTACTGCCTTTCTCTTTCACTTCAGGGACGCTACAAAACTTGTCAGGGAGAGAAAAGAAGAAGCCGTACAAAATAAAAGGGAAGATGAATAACCGTCCTCTCTTCTTTTCTTTTATTTTCTTTTCCCTTTTTCTTTTCCCTTTTAATAAATCTCATTATATTAATTTTATGAGAAAGGCAAACTATAATATGTTATAGGCAAGGGATGAGGGAGTATTTAATTACCCCCGGATTTAATTCTTTAATCGAGACCGATCCATCACGGTTTCGACTCTTATATTAAATCCAACAACATAATATCACTACTAAATAAACGACCTAATGTAGCGGTTGGTTTTGGCGGTTTACTTTATGTAGCGGTTTATGTGGCGGATTTAATACTATATAACAAAGTGAAAAACACGAAAGCTAATGTAGCGGTTTCCATTGTCTAATGTGGCGGTTTTTAAAAAAATAAAAAAAATAAAACAAATGAGGCGGTTTATTTTAGCTAATGTAGCGGTCCCCAATTTTCCATCAGCGGGAAAATTACGTGCTTCAACCCAACCCTTGAATTTTTCACCAAAATTGCACCGCTTCCTAACTTAACAAAAACCCTAGTCCACATCCGCTCCCACCGTCCCACGCCGCTATCCCCCAAATCGAACAACACCTTGAATATTTCTCTGCTGAAGCGCCGGAAACTATCACCGGCCGCCTTCTCCTCCTCTGTTGCAACTGCGCCTCCAAATCAACTGTTGGCTAAGCATGTGCACCCTCGCACCATTGACGATGTGATCGACGATGTGATCGACGACGACCTCATTCTGGGGGCACATCCCCCTCTACTTCTCAAGAACCTGCAACCACCTCCTCTTTATCGTCCTTTGGGACCCCCGGGCAACGGAAAGATCTCCATAGGCCGACCAATTTCCGTTTCCATGGCCTCTCGGTACCAATTCATGAGGTAAGCTATGGAAGACATTAGGAAGCACCACAAAAGGAACAACATTTTCCCCTTCGGTTCTAGTAATCGCTTATGGTGCGACCTTTGATTTCCAATTCCATCAAGTAATCGCTCATGGTACTTTTCTATCCATTTCCAAGGTTAAATTGTTCTAATAATTGTTTATTCAAACATGTAATTTTCACTTGAACTGGATGTGCTTTGGTGCAATTTATTTTGCCCTCTCTGATTATCAAAACTAAGTGGAATATAGATTGTGTTTATTGTGCTTTGGGAGGCATGCGTGTGTGTTTGATTTCATGAATGCCAAATATGTGGCTTGCTCATCAATCCAATTGATTTTAATATTCTTTCTATGTGCTATATCATGAACCTACGTATGATGTAAGAATGTTGATAGTTGCTTATTGATCACTGTTCTTTGAAGCAGGGTGGAATGTTGATTTATGGAAGAAAGCTTATGGAGGGGAGAAAATGTGTATTGAACTAATTGTGAAACTGTGAAAGCTCAAAATCCTGATAATAATTTTTCTTATAGAGAATTACATTGCTAATGCTAATTTCTTTAGAGGGGCTAAGCTACTTGTTTCATTGGATATAAGCCATTGCAATTTTGATGTTGACCCAGACTTGCAATTATTTTGACGGGGACTTGTTCCATGCCATGGATACAGATGCCCCTCAAGGAAACAGAACGAGACGTTTATGAGTTCTTCACCAAAGCGGGAAAGGTAAGGAGTCGGTTTCTATACTTTTTGTTCGAAACAAAATGCTTGGATCCTCCATTTTAGCTCAACAACATCATACATGTAGTTTTTGTCAAGAGGTAACATTTGTGGGAGGCAGGGTAGTCAAATAACCCGGGAACTTGATAAATTGATGTGTTGTTTTGGTCATGTGTGTTTGAGGGATATGGGGTTAATTGATACATATAAAATGTTTTATAAGTTACTCTTTTTTTTTTTTCCTGAATAAATTCTTGCCTTGCCTGCAGGTAAGGGATGTGAGGTTGATCATGAATAGAAACTCAAGGCGTTCTAAAGGAGTTGGGTATGTAACTCTTTGCTTACTTATGTGCCAATATATGCATGCTTGTTCTTGGTAGAACTCTTGGCCTATCTCATTTCAAGAAGTAGACTTAACATCATTTTTAAATGAACTAGCTATGCAATAAAGAAATCCACGATGAGGGATGATGGGAATACCTTGGTCTCATGTTTAATCAATTCATGTAAGGTCAAGGTAGATAACATGAAACCGAGTTCACTCATTTCTCTTCCCTTTTCACCCTTTTTGCTCATTACGTTTCCAGTCCATGAGAATGAGGGCTATGAGCACCATATAGTATTTTTTATACTTACAAATTTTGTATGGAATGTACTTTGTGAGGCCTTAACATTATCATTTTAAGTAGTGTGCATCTTAGTTTCCAAAATGGTTTCATTTTATTTAGGAGATTCCAGGCTATAGAAATGTTCTTGCTATATTTTTGATCCTTGTCTTTTTTATCCTTGTCTTTAGTTTAAATCTTTTCTTTTTGATCCTTGTCTTTAGTTTTGAGATTTTGGCTACTATTAGTTACAAATAGAGTTCTTGCTATATTTTTTTCTTTTTTTACTTGATAAATATACTATGACTACAACTACTGTTTGTTGTGCTGACAACTGTGATAAGCCGCAAGTAGGCGTGCACACTGACCAGCAGAACAGGACTTGAGTTAACTTGGATTTTCAAGTGCATTTGTACTTAATCAAATATTGATGCACTTCTTAGCTTCAATTTTGTGTTAACTTGGATTTTCGCAACTTGGAGCACAGAGAGCATTAGAGACTTCAATGTCCTCATTTGTTGAGAAATCATTATGCAAGAGATGAGAAGATGAGTACTATTTGTTTGACATCTTCTTCCTCGACGTCTCAATACAACTTCCCACTTATCTGATCCATGGTAGTTGTCTGTTAATTGCCTTTCCGCTCTCCTACATTGTATTCTTCTCTCTCTCTCTCTCCACCAGAATGTATGTCCCCAAGCTTTCCTCTAGAAGATCTTTCACTAGCTCATTTTTTCAAGGTATGTTAACTTGCCCTTTTATTTTATCTATTTGAGTTGATTGGCGATTTTGTTTCCTAGTTGTGAATGATCGTTAAGTGGTAGTATATTACTATCTCATGAGAGTAAATGTGAACGATGCTGATTGATGATTGTAAATGATTCTGGAAGTGTGTTTTGATATATAATTTTTGGGCTTTTGGTAGTAAGATTGTCGGGTACTTCTTCTTTTGAGGCCTCTGCTGGTTTGGATGAAATGTCTGCTAGGATGAAGAGAGAGTTTCCAGTTGGAGAAACACTCCCCATGGTGGCTAGATGGTTACAAAAGTGATGAAAATGCCATGAAATTTTGTGAGTACTGATTTTGCAATTTTTAAGCTTTTCTTTGTCCCCTCAGCTGATTCTACCTTGCATTATATGGGCAGGGGTTTGTGAAATCATTAACTAAACATTTCCTAGCCTGTTTTATGAAGTTTGAAAGTTTGTCTTACTGAGTTGGAATATTATTTCCAGGTTAGGCTTATGATTTTGGATAAAATTCATTTGTCTATAGCTCTTTAGAGATGTATTTAGATTTAATCTGGATTTATTTTAATTCCTTTATGAACTCAATATATATTTTTATCTTTAGTATCATCTCCTTTGCATCAAACTTCATATAAATATGTTTTCTTGTTTACAACTGATTAATATTTAAAAGATTGATTATTTATCTCTATCAATACGCAGTGAGCCCACACATTGGCGAAGGCGATAAATAAGAACTTACTCATGGCTTCAAACAAAAGAGAAGTGGTTATGTGAAAGTTTTCTTTCACTTGGACGTATTCTGGATTACTATGTAAATATTTTGTTTCAATTGATCATGAGCGTGAATAAATTATTGTATGTTTATCTACGGATATCATTTATATTATTCAGCTGTAAAGATTATTGTATTTTCATTTTGATGTTGAAATACATTATATTTTTATTAAATATTTCTTATTTGAATTCTTATTTATAAGTATTTATAATTTAATTATGGAAAATGAACAGCTATAAAAGGTTTGATAGAAACTGCCACATGATCAACTAAAAACCGCTACAATAGGCTTAAAAACCATTACTTTTGGTTATTGAAACCGCCATATTATACATCAAAAACCGCTACAACAGGAATTTGTAACTAGTGGAATAGCCTTTGCCTTTTGTAGCGGTTATTTTAGTTTTAGTAGCGGTTTTGCACTTCCAACTAAAAACCGTCACAATAGCTTTAAAAACCGCCACCTTTAAACTAATGCAGCGGCAGCAGATGTAGCGACTAAAAAACCGCTACATTAGCTTTTAAGTAGCGGTTTTTCTATTTTTTGTGGCGGTTTTTGGCCGCTACCATAGCCCTTTTATGTAGTAGTATATGCATGAACCAAATACTCAATTAAACCTAGACACATGAGCCACATAAAATGTCTATAAACATTCTAACATTCTCCCACTTGGCTCGTGTGACGACTTGATAGTTTAATTGAAACTTTAAATGTACAACTATAATGTATGAAGCCCATATAACATTAATAACCTTTACATAATTAGAACTGATCGGATCATGGCGGTCACAAGTCATTGAGCGACATGATCCCTTCCATGCATCACGGAACAATCCAAATTCAGTTATTCTTTAAATATGAGGATAACTATAAGCCTCAAACAACATGTCATCAAGAAACAATAAGTATGCATAAACACCATAATGATAACATGTCTGATAATGCAGAAACATAACCATAAGTGTATACAGAAAGTGTCGTAACCATAATGAGCTAAAATCATAATAGCAAGGCTCTATCAATAATGCCCATACGCTCTACATGGCCAGTGAACGCCTTGGGCGGCAAACCCTTAGTCAGCGGATCTGCGATCATGAGATCCGTCCTGATGTGCTCAAAAGACACTCTACGTTTCTGTACTTCCTTCTTCACTGACAAGAACTTCAACTCCATGTGCTTAGCACCCCTCGAGTACTTGTCATTCTTTGAGAAGAAGACGGCTGCGGTGTTATCACAATAAATTCTCAGCGGCCTGGCTATACTGTCGACAATCCCAAGCCCTGAGATAAAGTTCCGCATCCACAATGCATGAATCGTGGCCTCAAAGCATGCCACAAATTCAGCCTCCATAGTGGAAGTAGCAATGACAGACTGCTTTCCACTCTTCCATGATACTGCCCCACCAGCTAGTAGGAACAAGTAGCCAAATGTCGATTTCCTACTATCAACGCATCCGGCAAAATCTGAATCTGAATATCCAATGACCTCAAGATGATCGGATCTCCTATATGTAAGCATGTGCTCCTTGGTGCCTTGCAAGTACCTAAGAACCTTCTTAGCAGCTTTCCAGTGGTCCAATCCAGGGTTACTTTGATATCGACCCAGCATTCCTACAGCGAAGCTGATATCGGGTCGAGTACAAGTCTGAACATAGTTCAAACTCCCCACCACTGATGCATAGGGAATATTCTCCATTTCCTTTCGTTCCAACTCATTTCTAGGACATTGCATTTTACTGAACTTGTCCCCTTTTTGTATTGGAGCTACCCCTGCAGAGCATTTATCCATTCTGTACCTCTCTAAGATCTTTTGAATATAACTCTTCTGAGACAATCCCAACAATCCTTGTGATCTATTACGGAATATCTCTATCCCAATCACAAAGGATGCCTCACCCAAATCCTTCATTTCAAAGTTCTTTGAGAGATACTTCTTTACATCATGTAACATACCAATATCATTTGCAGCTAGCAGAATGTCATCAACATACAGAACTAAAACAACAAACTTGCTCCCACTAATCTTCATGTAGATACATCGATCAACGACGATCTCTACAAAACCATATGACGTGATAGTATCATCAAACTTTAAGTACCACTGTCGGGAAGCTTGTTTTAGTCCATATATTGACTTTCTCAGCTTACACACCAAGTTTTCCTTTCCTGTGGCCAGAAACCCTTCAGGTTGGTCCATATAAACTTCCTCCTCTAGTTCACCATTGAGAAAGGCGGTTTTCACATCCATTTGGTGAAGCTCGAGATCATAATGAGCCACCAACGCCAAAACAATTCTCAAAGAGTCCTTCTTTGAAACTGGAGCGAAGGTCTCCTTGTAGTCAATGCCATCCTTCTGGGTGAAACCTTTAGCAACAAGTCTAGCCTTATACCTTTCAATGTTCCCCTTCGAGTCTCGTTTGGTGTTAAAGACCCACTTTGACCCAACTGTCCTGGAACCTTCAGGCAACTCAACCAAATCCCAGACTTTGTTGTCACCCATCGACTGAATTTCTTCCTTCATGGCATTTAACCACAAATCAGAATTGTTACTTTCCATGGCTTTCTTGAATGGGACTGGATCTTCATCAATGCTTAAGTCAAATTCATCTTCAAGAGCATACACCACATAATCATCTGAAATGGCTGATCTTCTTTCCCTTACAGATCGCCTTAGTGGTTCATGTGGCACAGTTATCTCTTCTTGTACTGTGACTGGCTCATCATTTATATTCTCATGATGTGGGATTTGGACATCCTCTTGTTGTTCCATTATGTCATCAAGCTGTGATGCAACAACTGGCACAACAACCTTAGAAGAAACAACAGGTGAAGGAACTTCAACCCGAATTTCTTGAATGTCCACCTTTCGTGGTTCACCACTCCCACTAGTTTGACCATTCTCGATGAACCTAGCATTGCCCGTCTCAACTATTCTCGTACTATGGTTAGGGCAATAAAACCTATACCCTTTGGACTTTTCTGGATAGCCAATAAAGAAACCACTGACTGTCCGCGGATCAAGCTTCTTTTCTTGTGGATTGTACACCCTTACTTCTGCTTGACAACCCCAAACCCGAAGGTGCCTTAAACTGGGTTTCCTTCCTGTCCACAGTTCATAAGGGGTCTTAGGAACTGCCTTACTAGGAACCCGGTTAAGCAGGTATGTCGCAGTCATTAATGCGTGTGTCCACAATGCAAGAGGTAAGGTGGAATTGCTTAACATACTCCTAACCATTTCAATTAATGTACGATTCCGCCTTTCAGCAACACCATTCTGCTGAGGTGTACCAGGCATTGTGTATTGCGCACAAATACCTCTACTTTCGAGGAACTTTGCGAATGGACCTGGACATTGTCCATTCTCATTGTATTTTCCATAAAACTCACCACCTCGATCAGATCTCACTATCTTTACTTTTCTATCTAATTGCCTTTCCACTTCGTCAATGAACACTTTTAGGACATTCACAGACTGAGCCTTTTCATGCAATAGATATATGTAACCGTACCGTGAGTAATCATCAATGAAAGTGATAAAGTACCTTTCTCCGTTCCAAGAAGGAACGTCAAATGGACCACAAATATCGGTGTGAATTAACTCAAGAAGCTGAGTGCTTCTTGTGGCTGGTTTCTTTGTAGTGTGCTTAGTCTGCTTTCCCTTAATGCAGTCTACACACACATCAAGATCACTAAAATCCAAATGAGGAAGAATTTCACTCTTCGTCAACCTCATTAACCTTTCCTTGGAAATGTGACCTAATCTTTGATGCCACAAGTAAGCAGAACTTTCATTAGAGGCACTACGCTTAATTCCCACATTACTTTCAACATACATAATGGATTCAGAAAATTTAATATCAAGACTGAACCTGTAAAGTGAATCAATCAAAGTACCACTACCATAAAAGTAATCATTCCGGTACAATGAAAAACCAGCATGTCCAAACTTAACATCAAAACCTAAATCGTCCAGTCTACTAACAGAAACAAGATTTCTAGCACAATCAGGTACATAGAGACAACCCTTAAGATCTATGTGACAACCAGTGTCCATGATCAATCTATACGTCCCAATGCCTTCAATACGTGCCTTCATCCTGTTCCCCATGAACAAGTACTGTTCACTTCCTTTTATGGGCTGGATCGTACTGAATCCCTGTTCAATATGAGAAACATGAGTAGTAGCACCAGAATCTATCCACCAAGTATTATTAGGCACTTCCATAAGGTTCGACTCAAAGCAAACAGAACAATAATGAATACCTTTCTTGTCAAACCATGCCTTTCTTTTCGGACAATCCTTCTTGAAGTGTCCTAATTTCTTGCAAAAGAAACACTTCATTTCCTTCTGAACACGACCTTCACTAACTTTCAGCGAAGTCTTGTCCTTCCTACTTGGCTTCCCTTTACTGCTGCCAGCACCATTATGACCCATGAGATAAACTGATTGTTCTGTCATCTTTTGCTTTAATCTCCTTTCCTCCTGTACGAGCATGGTCGTTAACTCTTTAATGTTCCATTTTTCCTTAATGGTGTTGTAATTCACCTGGAACTGATCAAACTCATGAGGTAGAGAGTTGATGACGAACTGGACAAGGAATGTCTCATTTACGTTCATCCCCATGGTCGACAACTTTGCTGCCAAATTGGACATATGCATCACATGATCATGGATACGCTGAGACCAGTCAAATCTCTTCGTAGTCAGCTCAGACATAATGCTGCCTACAATTGACTTGTCAGCCAAATCCGACTTTGAATACTCTTTCATTGCAAATAAGAATTCCCTTGCACTCTCTGTCTTAGGAAGAGATGGCTTAAGATTTTCTGCCACCGTCATCCTCATAAGGCTCAAACCCATCCGGTTAGACCGCTCCCACGACTCATAAAATGACTTTTCTGCGTCGGAGCTAGCCTCTGTAATGGCATCGGGTGGTACATCTGTAATGATTGCAAGGTCCAAGGACATAATACCCAATGTGTATCGGATCTGTTCAGACCAATCATCATAGTTGAGCCCATTGAATTTCACAACAGAGTTTGCGGATGCAAAGACATTTGATGAAGCTGCAAACGATTATACATGCTTACCTATTAGTGCTTTGAAAATTTAATACAGATTCAAACAATAAACCTTAAAACATGTATTCAAGCAACCTTTGAGCAATACTCAAATACACATACAATCATCGATGCTAAAAAAATATAAACTTTAATAGACAATCACCACACACATTAGACAAATAAGCATGTTATCTTTGGATATACATACTACTCATCCTAGTTGTGGAAAATCATCCCTTTAATATCATCAACTATATTCAATGATCCACCTTTGGGTGATCTCCAAGAATTATAGTCAATAAAATCAATTGTTCAATCAAACCTTAATGTCATTTAGCATCCTTTAATCATGAACAATTGACAACCATAAATCAAAGTCTAAATTTCCTTTCAACCAGGCCACTTTGGTGACTAACAAGTTCCTCACATAATTTAGACAATGAATTAACATACTTTAATGCATAGATATATATCTTTTATAATGCGATTAAATCATATAACGCATATAACCTTTAAACTATGCGAATTTTAGGTTAAACCTAAACCTACTCTAATGCCGATTCCAAACCAAGCCACTGATGGTTTATGAATTATAAAATACAATACATGAGGGTTAACCTTTACATGCAATTAATTCAGTGCATTCGGCAAATAGATCTAAATTCAACATTTCATGAATTACATATATATGCAAATCAAGGAAACCGTGCAATGACAAGCATAATTAATTAGGCAATACGTTACGGCAATTGCGGTTAATCATGCCGATATACTTCAACCAGTTGAGAAGCAATACGATACGGCACTAATTCAATTAACTCGAATGCAATTAAAAACCTTAAGCATTCAGTTAAACAATATCGGCGACTTTACCACAAGTTCAATCCGATACGGTAATAGCCTTACACGGATCATACAGTAATGCATCAATTTAATGGTGAATTGTAGAAATCTAAACCCGCTCTGATACCAATTGTAAGATTTCTATTCGGTTTCGATCATGAAATCAATCAAACAGGATCTAGATTTCAATTCAGTTCAAACCCTAATTCTATACCGAAGACTAACCTTGGTCCATTAGCGTCTTCGTAGCGGAACCGTGAATCGACTTCTCGCCCCTTAGCCTTCTCTTTAATTTGTCTCTGATGGAAGAGACCTCTACTGCCTTTCTCTTTCACTTCAGGGACGCTACAAAACTTGTCAGGGAGAGAAAAGAAGAAGCCGTACAAAATAAAAGGGGAGATGAATAACCGTCCTCTCTTCTTTTCTTTTATTTTCTTTTCCCTTTTAATAAATCCCATTATATTAATTTTATGAGAAAGGCAAACTATAATATGTTATAGGCAAGGGATGAGGGAGTATTTAATTACCCCCGGATTTAATTCTTTAATCGAGACCGATCCATCACGGTTTCGACTCTTATATTAAATCCAACAACATAATATGCATGAACCAAATACTCAATTAAACCCAGACACATGAGCCACATAAAATGTCTATAAACATTCTAACAGTTCGCCCATGGCGGATCGGGTGAAATGAAGGTATATCCACCCATCACCTAACCCATTGTCATCCATAATTTTGACCTGAGTCCAAATTGACCCGAAAACATGCAAACCCAACCCGACTCGACCCAAAGAAGAACATACTCATTCTTGCAATTTCTATAATTTTCTCATTTTTAAACACAACAATAATGTGAATTAGATATAATGAGACCTGATATATCTAAATATCTAATCTAAAATATTTTATTTTTACTATCCTGCATATTTTTCAAGGAAGCTAAAAATTCTATAAATATTTTTTTAGTACAATTCCATAATTATTATTGGTAAGTAAAATTATGTACAAAATTAATATAAAAAAGTTAATATACTATAGAGTTTTTTTCTCATTAAAAACATGTCAAAAAGTCAACCATTTAAATAAACAAAAATAATAATTATTCTATAATAAATATAAACGTGACTGACTTTACTTAACCCAACCTGATCAATCCGAAATCCATTTTAACTTGAACTTATTTGTCTCGAACACATAATATACCCGACATGGTTCGAACCCAAATATATGAGTACGTCTTACCTAAACCCGGCCCGACCCATCCAATTTAAAACTTCTATCACTAACGAATCACCAGTTGGTTGAGTGGAATGAGACACTAGGTTCCCTTAAGCGTATATCAAGATACTGATCAATACTGAAGTTCGAAAATAGTTGACAAAAAATATACCAAAAAAATAATTTCTAATAGAATTAAATGTGATTGATCACCCTACTCAATTCAATTTGAAATCCATTTTGACCTAAACTTACTCGGCTCGATCCAAACTTACTCGGCTCAACCCAACCTGATCCAAATACATAATATGTCCGACATTGACCGAACTCGAATTGATATTACCTAAACCCGGTCTGACTCACCCGATTATCACCTCTATTGCTAACCAACCTCCCGATTGTCTAATGGGATGAGAGTTGAGACACTAGATTTTCTTAAGCGTATGTCAAAAGATTTAACTTCAAACATCGAAGATAACAAATGTACAAAATTGAGTGAGACTTCTTTCAAATGTAGATTGACATACCCTTCAGAGAACTAGAGATCCTTCGTTTTCTATTGTGGATTATTTTTCAGTTTGTAGACAGGATTTGTCTCAAATATTAGATATATTGGGCCTTTTTTTTTTGGGCCAAATCTTGTGTTATGAAATCTGTATAAGCCCAACTGTAAGCCCAAGCTATAAATATATGTAAATTCGCAGAAACACAATGTTTTCGCTCCGAAGCTTTTTCCCTCCATCAATGGAGTTCTGCACAAATGCACAATTCCTTG
Organism: Persicaria tinctoria; assembly: GCA_037127255.1. Lineage (NCBI taxonomy): Eukaryota > Viridiplantae > Streptophyta > Magnoliopsida > Caryophyllales > Polygonaceae > Persicaria > Persicaria tinctoria. The sequence continues at coordinate 17,919,585 of JBANSL010000008.1, forward strand.
ATTTCGAGCAATAGTGGCTGGATTTTTGTCAATAATCCACCGCCTCGCTACGAAATCCGAGCTTCTTGGTAGATATTAGCTTCTTTCTTGTCAATCTGTACAGTTTTCGCACGAAAAGATGATGCTCCGAAGATCTCCAGTGATGAAGCAGGCGCATCTGTCGTCGGAGATTCTCGCGTCTCCAAACCTGAGCTCGCAGAAGAAGCGGTCCAATCGGAAGCAGCGGGGATTCTTGAAGGAGAACGTGGAACCGAATGCTTTGCCTTGTTCTGCTGATTCGGAAGTCAAGGTGAGGCTAATTGTGTGATTCGATATTTCGTTTGTGTCGTTTAAAAAATTGGGAACCTGAATCAGATGTGATTGTGAATAATCTGCCAGAGAATTAGCATTTTATTTATTGAATTTAGAAATTTGATTCAGATTCAAAGATTTAGAAATTTGGTCGGAAAGAGTAGGTCTAGGGTTCCGTTCTTGTTAGTGTTTGGGGAGATAATCATTCTCTCTGTATGCGACAGGATGATGATGGCGATCTACAGGTTGTTCTTGATAGTCACCTACAAAGTTCATCCTTGAGGTGGTCACCTGTCAGATTTTCCTACAGCCCTCCAGATACAAAAAGAAATTTGCCATTTGAAAAGGTTGACGTTGGAGTGCAGACACTGCCTGAAGATACTGGCTTGTCAGATGAAGATAAGGCACCATACCTTTGTTTTAAGAGCACTACTTTTCCAAGAGAGAGTCAATGAATGGATGAGAAGTCGAGTCTTCAATTGGTTCCAGTTGATGGATCAATGTCGAATGAAAAATCTAGAATTCAAGTTCCCAAAGTATGATACCATTAATAAGACGAATCTTGTGTACATTTGCTACCTTTTTATCTTCAGCATCTTATGTTTCTTCACAATGTATATTTGTGCAGGCAGTGGAAAAGGTTCTGGCAGGAGCCATAAGGAGAGAAATGGCTCTAGAAGAGTTCTGTTCACATCAGACTTCTGAGATTATGCAGCTAAAACGTTTGGTTAGCTCCTTTGTAATTTTGCCAAGATCGAGTCCTTGTATTATCAAAATGTGAGTTTATATTGCCCCTATACAGGTCCAGCAGTACAAGCATGAAAGGGAATGCAATGGAATCATTGGGAAAATGCGTGAGGACAAGGAAGTTCGAGTTGAGAACCTAATGGATGGGATTTTACCCGCTGATGAGTTCATGGAAGAACTTTTGTCCCTCAAGAAGGAGCATGAGGTACCTGACAACTTCAAATACAACCATCATTACATTCTATTGCACTGTTAACTGATGAATGCTGTTTATTTTCTTTTGTTTTCTGTAACCAGCTTCTGAAGGAAAAATATGATAACCACCCTGGTGTGTTAAGTACAAGACTTGACCTACAAAGCATTCAAAATGAGTTGGAAAAGTATAGGAACTTCTTTGATCTGGGTGAAAAGGATGTTTTGTTGGAGGAGATTCAAGATTTGAGGAGTTATTTGCAGTTTTATTCCGATACGCCTAAAAATACTGAGATAGAGGGCAAGTGGATCTCTCTTGCTGAAGAACTGAGAGCTGAACTTGAATCAGAAAAGAAATGCTCTGAAGAGCTCAAGGAAGCATTGCAACTTGCAATGGATAGTCATGCGCGAATGCTTGAGCATTATGCTGAACTAGAAGAAAGACATATGCAAATGCTTGCACGCTACCGAAACATACAAAAACTCACAGATACAGCTTGTTAGATCATAAAGTACTGATATATAGGAGATTAGGTGCATGTTAGATCTCCTGGATGTACATACAAAGAATCAAGACTCATGTAACTAATTTTCTGTCTCCATCTGTCTGTGCAAATAGGTGATCAAGATGAATGAAACAGTAGATGAACTTCGCTCCTTTTCTGCTCAAATGTCAGGTCATGAAATTCCTCAAATGTCAGATCATAGTCCATGATTCATGGATTCATGAATTGTTAGCTAATCCATTCCATTATAGACAGAGATGGTTGGCAAGGGTAGTAGTGAAATGAATTTATTGGCAACTAGACCTCACTGGAGTCACCTGATTTTGCTTTTAGATCAATTTTCTTGGGCACTTATTTTCCATATCTTGTTTTGGCAGTATGATTGTTCCCTTTTCTTTTGCACCTTTAACTTTCTGTAAATTTCATTATCAATAATGGGTAGGATTTTACCTCATATATTCTGCTACTGATTTATCTTCTTGTTTTGACTTTTAGGAAGTGATAGCCACGAAAGGAAATGAATTTGAAGACTACTTTCTTAGGCGTGAGCTTTTTATGGGAACATAAGAGAAGGGATTTGAAAGGCCATCTCAAATCCAGGAAGAGAGTATCCCAATAGCACTCACTGGAAGTGACATTCTTGCCAGAGCGAAAAATGGAACTGGGAAGACAGCTACCTTTTGCATTCCTGCCTTGGAAAAAAATGACCACCAGAAAAATTTCATACAAGGTTTGGATTTTAATCCTCTTAAGTGTATGTAAGCTAACTGCTTCTTTCAGTTCCCCCAGATTTTAGATGCTCTATTGTGAACATGTGTGCTAGAAGGATTAAAAAGTGACTAGTTGTTAGTCTTTAAAAAGTCCTCAGCATGACTTTGTCATGTCTTTTTTTCTATTATGTAGCGCAGCCTTGTTTTGATGTTTCCACGTACAGGATGGATGAAGGTTCCATATGATCTGGAATCTCGTGGTTTGTTGTGGTTTTGAATGATGCTGTTTAATCCTCTGTATGTTATTGTCCTGTCTTGGCCTCAATGCTATTTAGGGTGTGATTCACAGGAATTTATTCTCTAGTAATTTTACTGTTGAAACAACTCTACTCTTGAATCTTGATTGCCCCGTTCTTGTATAAACAACTACTTGAAAGTCGGATTAGTGAAGGCTTTCACCTAACTTCTCTATTTGTGTGCAGTTGTTATAATTGTCCCAACGAAAGAATTGGCGCTTCAAACATCTCAAGTTTGCAAGGAGCTTGGAAAACACGTGAAAAATCAAGTCCTGGTTACTACTGGCCAAACTAGTCTCAAGGATGATATAATAAGGCTCTATCAACCCGTCCATTCACTTGTAGGAACCCAAGGGAGATTACTGGATCTAGCCGAAAAGGCTTTAACCACAGAATCCCTATGTTGTTAGCCTCATGGATGAGCTCACCTTGTAGGGGATAAGACAGTTTTATGCTTTTGTCAAAGAGCTGCGAAAACTCCACTGTTTGAACTTTGAACACACTTTTCTCAAAGGTTTGACCTTAATGTTTTTGTATACATGATGCTTTTTCTTTGGATCACGGAACAGATCAATTTAAAGTAAAATTAAATCTTTTGTTGTATTTTTTCAGCTTCAGATAAACCAGTCCATCATATTCTGCAATTCCATGAACTGAGTTGAGCTACTAGCCAAGAAGATAACAGAGCTTGGTTATTCTTTTTTCTATATTCATGCAAAGGTGCTGCAAGATCATCATTCCATAATGGTGCATGCAGGTATCTTGTCTGCACTGGTAAGTTTCATATTGCCCTTATGGGTCAAATGTTCCATTGTTTTTTTCTTTCGGAACCCCAATGAGAATGTTCTGAATGTCTAGAATATTCTGCAATTCCTGTCGTTTACAGATTCGTCATTACTTATAGAATGATGTGATAAATTTGCATTCCTCTCTATAAGTAAACATTAGTTGGGTAAAGGTTACTTTCCACGACTTTACCTTTATTGAATGAATGCCTCTGGTTTATTTTCTACTACCACATGGGTATGCTTTTTTGTTGTCTTCCAATTTGGTATAGGTGAGGTTGAAAATTATTTAGATTTCGCCTATATTTTTGGAATAGGTTGAGAAAATAAAATATTTGAAATTTGTATACATTATGTTTCTGCATTATTGTGAATTTGTCATAGTATTTTGCCAGATTTGATTCATTCTGTTTGTTTCTGCGGATGTGAACCACAATGTACTGTGTGGATGTCTGAAAGGTTTGATTCTTCGTGCAGGTTTGTTTACCCGGGGAAGAGACATTCAAGCTGTCAATATTGTTATTAATTTTGATTTCCCTTGGAATGCAGAGACGTATCTTCACTGGGTATGTTGAACAGCCAAGCATTGATCTTATCTGCTCTCAATATGTGGTTGTTGTCCTTATGTAGGTTGGTCAATCTGGGAGGTATGGATACCTTGGTTTAGCTGTGAATTTGATCACCTACGAAGATCGCTTTAACCTTTGAGTACCAGCCTATCTATATAAACGCTATTTGTTTAAAAGTTTGATCCTTATTTTGAGCAGGAGATAGGGACTGAAAAGAAAACAAATTCCACCACAGATAGATGAAGCTATCTATTGTCAGTGGGCAAGAGATATATTGGCCAGATGGATGAACAGGTTAAGTGCTTTCCAACCCTCTTTAGCTTTCGATGACTCTGAGAGAGATTTTGAAACCTTGATGTGGGAAGGTTGAATGTCTATTTGATGTGGGGTTTCATCCCTCATTTGGTAATGCATTAGGTTCTATTTGCTGTTTACCAAGTGCTGTCAACGGTGGATACTTCTGGCTAATGAATTCGAATTGATAACCTCAAATCACACAGATATTCCGTCTGCTAAGTGTGTTGATGAGTGAGTTACATGTGTTATTTGCGTTTATTACATCACGGATATCATCCGGAATTGTCAAGTGTTCAGCAAAACTAGAGGAGAAGTTCATGGACCAGTTGGCAATCGTATCAGCAGCTACGTTCGCTTGCCTTCGGATATGTGTGATCTGTACTTCATAGCCCAGGGTGAGAACAGCTTGGCGACATTGGGCGATCAGGTTGTGGTTTGACAGCACTTTATATTGCAAGTCGGTCAAAGCTCTGCAAACGGTTTCAGCATCCGACTCGACCAGCAGTTTTCGAATGCCCAACCTGTGAGCTAACCTTAATACCATGAAGGATTGCCCATAGCTCAGCCGTAGTAGCTGAACTTATCCCACATGAAAAGGTATAGGCCCTTATAAGCACTCCCTCTTCATCTCGAATTAAGCCCCCTCCCCCTGCCTTTCCGGGGTTGCCTTTAGAGACCCCGTCCGCATTGAGCTTGGCTCAGCCTGGCATGGGGGGACTCAAGCTGTTCAACTGCAACTCGACTTGAATGCCATCCAACTCACTCTTGAACCGATCTTTGGAGCTTGCATACAACATCTAACTTCTCACTTTGGATGCGTTTGGCGACCTACCATATGGTCCAAACCAACATGTCCGTAATCTGTCAGCAAAATGAAAATTGAAAAGTTTAGAAGAGCAGTCTCAAGAAATTAGCTCATCTTCCTTCTTGCCTTTGATCCAAAGAACTTGGTGGCATACCATAACAACGTTTAAGCTATAGAGACTAATCCCCTGTTTGTTTGTGGGTAGAGAAAGATAATGATTACCCTTATAAATATAGTTCATATTTGAATTGAGATTGTTGTGAATTTTCCCGAGTGAATATCGTTAAAGAGAAGGAGAATGAACAATGTGACACAAAGGATTTCCGTGTTCTGGCAAGAACCGCGCAGAACACCCTGAAGAGAAAAACCTCTCTGCAGCTAGGGTTTCTTATTATTGTGATGTTTTGATGGATACATGGGCACCCCATAATTCAACCCTACATCCTCTATTTATAATAGAGCCTGTCTTGTCTAGAACCTATTATAGATAAAACCATCTATATACTAAACCACCTATATATAAAACAATATATAGATAAAACTTGCTATAGATAAATCGACTTGGACCCCAATCCAATTTATCTGTCTACCTAGGATGATTAATTGTTTCCTACAACAAAGATTCATTGATCACTAATACCTCTAGGATATCCTAATAATTCCCTCATCATCTCCTCTAAGCTCACAAAAAATGATGATCATATACATTATATATGTAAAATTTAATACTTTTCTTCCCATTCTCCTCTTATATAACCAAACGAGCCCTTAAGGTTCAAGCACACAATCTCAAGTTCTTTGGATCCTCGGATCCAGTAGAAGGCATATGTTCTATAGAGTCCAAGCTTAAAAACGGGCAAACTTAGGTTGACGCCATATTGATTTGATCCCTAATGCGTCGAGTTGGTTCTATCTTGATCACCAACATTGCCTTGGATAACAACTTCCTTAGCATAAGAATATTTTAGTCACTTTTTTTTTGGTCCTAGTCTAGTTCGATCGAGCTCAACCGCTCTACATTTGGATTGGGTACTGTGTGACTCGTTGAAGAGGTTGAGACACCCACTCACAAGCGATTCCATATTTTCAGGATTCGAACTTCGAATCTCTTAAGGAGAGATGCAGTCCCACAACAACTACACCAAATCAACTTGTGAATGGCAAGGAAAGTATACTCTACAAATTACTCCAAACCAAGTTAAAAACATGCCAACAAATCGGGGAAAGTGTAGGGTACTCTATACTTTGTTATGCTAGACTTATAGCAACTATACAGTACCCGAAACCGAGTTTATTTATGTCAAGCTCAAAGTTCAGGATTGGCAAAGTAAACCTTTAAATTTGTTAAGAGTTAAACGTCAATAAACTTGCCAAGGCATAGAGGACTGTGAATTGTGATTATTTCTATCAAAACAAAGCATTGAATAGCTTGTAACAAGTCATTGTGTTTCGTTCGAGTTATCTAGATGAAACCCGGTTTCGAGTACTCAATCCTTTGTTTCCTCTTTCTCCTTTGTGGATTTCTTAGCTTATGCAGATATCATCCAACATAGTATTAGTCCAGATGAATGGTAAAATGCAATACAATATCGCTGATGTAACAATTTAAAAAGTAGACAATTAAAATAAGATGATGCATCCGAAACTGTTATATAATCCTAATTATATATACTATATTAATCGCTCATCATAAAGCCACATAGGCATAGTTCTAAGATCACAGATTCATAATGTTGTCATATAGACAAATTTACTGCCTTCAAACCGCTACTAGACTAGAGTACTGGTTAGTTGTAACCCCCAAAAGAACCAGTAAGTGCCTTATATAAGGGTTAGAGATTGTTAAGCTCGAGACACTAGTCTCGGCAAGTAAACCCTACAAGACACACACCAACTACTCGACTACATACCAAGATTCCAGATCCAAGCTAGAGAGTCGAGAGATGACACTTCGGAGCTCACCTCCGCTTGCAATAAGCTAGAAAGGATTGCTCGTTGATGATGGGTTCAGATGCAAAAGACGCTATGCCACATAAATTCACGCCTGCCTTGATCCTTATGTAGCCGCCCTCTCCCCATAACGGACCCCAGCAGTTCTGGATTTCCCAAAACCTCACCCCATAAGGAGTGATTCCAAAGCCAGTAATGTTTACTGTGAAGACTAGCTCTTTCCCCGACTCCACAGTTAACACTCCCTGATAAGTAAAACACACATACATATATATAAATTAAAAAATAAAATTGCAGTTGTACTGTATCTTTCAAAATCAAGGACGTAGTATTGAAACCATATGGTAAATATTTACCCCTCTATAATTCTTGAAAGCGTCCCCACGAGCATCAACGAATGCGCAGATCATTGGAGATTTGGCAGCCGCCTCTATCAAAGCCTCCTCGTCGTTGGGGGGAATCAAACGATATCCATCAAGTTCCATTTTTGGTCCATCCGTCTGAGTAGTAAATAAGTAAGCATCTAGTTCTCTTTTCATGAAATTTATCACAATGATGAAGAACAAAGTATGTATGTAAAAATTATCATGATCTACCATACCCTCCCTTGATTATAGTCGTCTTTTGAAAGGATGCCACCCGATTTCACGATCTTGTCATAGAACTGGAGCAGTTGGGCTGGGGAAGCACCTGTATCATATCTAAGGAATATTAGACAGTATTCTAGTTTCTGATTCATTGTATTCTCTCTAAATTTTGCAAAGAATGTTAGTGGTTACGCATGCGTGGTCCTTCGAACTCCTCTGTGGTCATGTCCGAAAACCGGTTGAGCCCAAGCTTGTAAATGTTGTCCTTCTTGTTCTCTGAATGGATGTACTTCACATTCTCCTTGAACACAGCGAACCTCTCGAGCTTCTCACTGGGGCTCCTAGACACCCTGTAGCGGGTCATCCAGAGCTTGTAGAGGCGTTGAAGGGACTTATCAGACTTCAAATCGCTGTCCTTAATGTCGAGATGCTTGAAGTTCCCAAAGTTCACAGTAGCGCAAGTGCTTTCAAACTCCTCAGGTGTCATGTCCGAATACTTGTTCAGCTCGAGCTCATAAGGGAAGTTGTCAGTCTTGTTCTCCGAGTGGATGTACTTCGCATTCTTCTTGAACGAGGGGAACCTCTTCTGCTTCTCTTCGATGCTCCTAGACACTTGGGCGTGGGTGATCCAACGCTCATAGAGTCCCCAAAGGGTCTCATCCGACCCCACATCACTGTCCTTGATCTCGAGATATCGAATGCTCGAGTCATCTGCAACGGAGAGTTGAATGCCTCATCTTAACAGCCATCATTTTGATGTAATGCAGAAAATCAGATTCAGCTTAACACTGTAAAGACTAAAGACATGCCATTAGCCCTAAAATTGATGAAAACAAACACAAGAAGTTCGAGAGGAAAAAGCCCTAAAATTCTAATCGACAGCTCCATTGGCACACGGTAAATGAGACCTAAAACTCCGCACATAACATCGAGAGTGAAATCGGAAACTAAACAAACCTAATTAGGAGGCGTTGCCGTCAAAGAAACCAAATGTTGGCAGAAATTACTAAGCAAAATCAAATTGGCATCTCCACAAAGTAAACTAAACACAAAAACAGCGAGGAAATCGGAAACTGAACCCAAAATAGCGTGGACAGGCGTTGCATTTGAGGAGAAAGGGAGTGAGTTGAACTTACAAAACCTCGGCAGCAACGACGGGGAAGGGGAAGGGAGTGCAGAGGAGAGAGAGTCGAGCTGAAGAGATGATCCCGATTGGGAAGCGGGAATGAGAGAGTCGAGCTGAAGAGATGATCCCGATTGGGAAGCGGGAATGAGAGAGTCGAGCTGAAGAGATGATCCCGATTGGGAAGCGGGAATGAGAGAGTCGAGCTGAATCGATGATCCCGATTGGGAAGCGGGAATGGGAGAGTCGGGAATCTTTGGCGGTGACGACGACGAACTCTCCATCTTCTTCTGCAATGGAGAGGGGGGAACGATTCCTTGCCGGTGATTTTCAAACAATGGTGGATGATAACCATTTTTTAGGGTTTTGATTTTTAAATAACAAAGTTTCTTTAGTCCGAGTAGTACTGTATATGAAATTACAGAATCCACCCATAAAACATAGGAAATTTCATTAAAAAAGGGTTAAATTACAGAAAACTGCCTTAAAAATGTGAGTTTCATAAAAATCATCATTAAAATAAAAGTTTATAGAAAACACCCATAAATTTATTTTTCTTTCAAAGAACCACCCGTCGCCATTTAGATATGTAAAAAGTGTTTTTAAAATGTTCAATTCTCACTTTTGTATTCAATACAGTATAACCTAATTATACAATAAAGGAACCAAAACATTTAAGAAAATATGAAAATATAACATTTGTTTATAACTTTTTACACATAAAAATGGAAGTGGGTGGTCTTTTGAAAGAAAAATAAATTTATTTGTGATTTTCTATAAAAAAAAATTAAGTGTGGTTTTGTGAAAACTTGTCTATGTTAAAAGTGATTTTTTTGTAATTTACCATAAAAAACCCCCATCAATTTAGTCCATTTTTTTTGTTCAAATATGAGTTTGGAATTATGCTTTATTGTAAGTGTTTTTTTTTAATGAAAAGAAATTTAATGCACTATATATTTGACGATATATGATTAAAATAAGAATTAAAAAAAAAAATCAATATACCATCAACATGAAGAAGAAAGGAACTAAGGAAGAACAAAATAGCAAAAGTTGAGACTAGGGTTTGTAAAACTAAATTTCGATGGTTATGTGTTAGAATAAGAGGAGAGTGCTTTCTGATTCATCCTTAGAGATAATGTGGGAGACAACATTCTCATCAGATCGAAAAAAGTCTCAAAATAAATGGTCTTGAAAATCAAAGCTTTGGCCGATACGACATACTATTGAAATTGAAGGAGACAACTCTCATTGTTATAAACTCGATCAAAGGCACTTGAAAAAATAAATGGTCTTGAAAATCAAAGCTTTGGCCGATACGACATACTATTGAAATTGAAGGAGACAAATCTCATTGTTATAAACTCGATCAAAGGCACTTGAAAATGCCCCTGGAAAATTGAGATGATTATCTCGGACACTCTTTTCCACCTTCAGACGTTTTAGACTGTTATTCTTAATCATGTCTTCCGTGAGGGCAATCCGGTGACGGATAAGGATGCACACCTTAGCCACCAAGCCGATAGAAGCCATGTCCAGAACCACCTAGGTCTTCTCGACCCCATTCGTAAGGATACTCTCAAACGGCACTTGAATTATTCATGATGTCATTCGAATTCTTTCCTTGTAAATAAAAAATTTTAAAAAAAAAAATCCTCAACAAAGAAGAAAACATCCAAGGGATCTGTTGGAGGATATCATTGCAGATTTGCAAGACTTCCTACTATTGTTGTATTCTTTCGATTTTGTTTGGTTTGCCGCGAATGGGACTCCTGACTCAAATAGTCAAATCTCACAATTTCTTGCAACGCTTGGAGGAAGTTGCGCCACAAACCAAGCCTTGGATCTACTGCACGTCCTTATGGTAAGGCTGAAACCAGAGCCATGTACGACGCCTACACAAAGAAAAGGCACGCTTGTCCCGCTTGCATCCGATCCATCTGATGGGGGACTCGTCTATAACGTCGGTAATGTTGATAGTTCTCAGAGGACGATGCTCCCACGGGCAGAGGCGGACTGGATGCCGAAATCAAGGTGGTCGGATTTAAGTTGGCATAAGGAAGTGAATTGGAATGTGTGATTCCGTTGCAGATGGTCCGGATGAACCAGGTACAATGCGGTGACCCATGAGTGGACCAAGGTTTCCCCGCTTCGTCCTGCCCGGTTGGAGGTGGCGCCATCATACCGATTGCAGGGTCGTCTTTTACCCTTCTCTCTCCGCTGCCCCTTGATCAGGCAAAATATGCAGCAACCTCATTTGATGTAAAATGCAATAGTAGTCCAGACGAGTCTCTTTTCATATACACCATATATGATATCAGCATAATTCAAAGGGCTACATAGGCAAAGTTCTAAGATCATAGATTCATAATGCTGTCATATTGACAAATTTACTGCCTTAATACCGCTACTAGACTAGAGTACTGGTTAGCTGTGAACCCAAAAGAACCAGTAAGTGCACTATCTACTCTCCTTACAATCCACACATTACCCTAATCTCGGCAAAGAGACATTAACTAAGCGACTACGAAGATTCCAGATCCAAGAGAGTTGAGGTATGATATTTCAGAGCTCATCCCCGATTGTTAAAAGCTAAGCATGAAGCCTCGTTGAGGATGGGTTGACTTGCAAAAGACGCTATGCCACATAAATTTACGCCCATCTTGATCCTCATGAAGCCACCTTCTCCCCATAATGGACCCCACCAATTCTGGATTTCCCAAAACTTCACCCCATAAGGAGTGACCCCATAGCCTATTATGTTCACTGTAAAACCCAGCTCCTTACCCGGCTCTTCGGTGAACACCCCCTGATAAGTAACACACACATACATATATGTATATAAACTAAACTTGTAGTTGTATTGTATCTTTCAGAAAACAAGAAATTAGTATTGAAAACATACCCCTCTATAGTTCTTGAAAGCATCCCCACGAGCATCCATGAATGCGCAGATAGGACCCTTGCGAAATGCCTCTTCCAAAGCCTCCTCATCATTGGGGGGAACTACATAGTATCCATCAAGTGTCACCCTTGGTCCATCCATCTGAGTATTAATTAAGTAAGCATTGAATTCTTTTCATGATATTTGTCACAATGATGAATAACATATGTACTACCTTCCTTTGATTGTAATCGTCCTCCGAAAGGAGGCCACCCATATCTACAGTCTTGTCGTACATCTGTAGCATTTGGGATGGGGAAACACCTGTATCATATCTTACGAACATTAGACATATTCTAGTTTCTGATTCATCGTATTCTCTCTAAGTTTTGCAAAGAACAAGGGATCTGGAAAGCTTGTTACCCATGTGTTGTATCTCCATCTCCTCTGCCATCATGTCCGAAAACTGGTTAAGCCCGAGCTTGTAAATGTTGTCCTTCTTGTTCTCTGAATGGATGTACTTTACATTCTTCTTGAACACAGGGAACCTCTGGAGCTTCTCATTGGGGCTCCTAGACAACCCGTAGCGGGTCATCCAGAGCTTGTAGAGGTGTTGAAGGGTCTTATCAGATTTCAAATCACTATCCTTAATCTCAAGATGCTTGAATTTCACGGTATTCCCTGTAGTGTAAGTGCTTTCGAACTCTTCAGTTGTCATGTCTGAATACTTGTTAAGCTTGAGCTCATAAGGGAAGTTGCCAGTCTTGTTCTCCGAATGGATGTACTTCGCGTTCAAGGAGAACGCAGGGAACCTCTTCTGCTTCTCTTCGATGCTCCTAGACACCTCTGCGTGGGCAATCCAGCGCTCATAGAGCCCCCAAAGGGTCTCATCCGACTCTACATCACTGTCCTTGATCTTAAGATATCGAATGCTCACAGGAACTACAAGGGAGAGTTGAATACCACATCTTAATAGTCATAATTTTGATGTACTGCAGAAAATAAGATTCAGCTTAACACAAACAGCCCTAAAATTTGATGAGCACAAATAGAAGAAGTTCGATAGAAAAAAAAAACCTAACTCATTTGATCCAAGACTTGCTAACGATTTAACCTAAAATAAGCCCTGAAACTCTAATCGACAGCTCCACGGGAACACAGTAAACAGGACCTGAAGCTTCGCACAAAGCCAGAGAGGGAAATCGGAAACTAACAAACCTAATTAGGAGGTACCGTCTTCAAATAAACAAAAAATTGGCAGAAACTAAGCAAAATCAAAATGGCAACTCCACAGAGTAAGCTAAACAAAATTGATTAACAAAAACACGAAAATTAGAGAGGAAATCGGAAAGTGAAGCAAAAATAACGTGGTAAGGGATTTGCCTTTAAGAAGAAAGGGAGTGAGTTGAACTTACCAGGCGTTGGCGCAGCCTCCGGGAAGGAAGGGGGAGGATGAGGAAGAGGAAGAGGAATGGATCTTGGGCGAACTGTCCATCTTTGGCGGAAATCAGGAATGGGAGAGTCGGGAATCTTTGGCGATGACGATGAAGAGCTCTCCATCCCCTGCAATGGGAGTGTGGGAACGATTTTTGCCGGTGATTTTCAGACAATGGAGGATGAAAGCGATTTTTTAGGGTTTAAAATATTTCCTCGTATATATTGGGCAAATTACAGAATCCACCCTTAAAATATCGGAAATTTCATAATTTAGATGGTTAGGATTTGGGAGTTTGTAGTTTTGGTTTGAACTTTGCAGTATTGGCGCGTGATGGGTTTAGGTAGGCGGGATGGGCACAAATCCCGTAAAATTATGTTTAGAACTCGACTACTCTAACATTATGATTAAGGAGGATAGTTTAACTGTTATTAATATCATTCGGAGAGTTTGGAGCTACACGTGAGAGATAGAGTTGTTAATATTGAACATCCTTCTTCTCCTTCAGCAGTTCAAGGGGATCCCATGCTTTCTACGAGATCAACATTGTTGCGAACAAGATTGCTAGACTTCTCCATTGTGTGGCCGCATGAGATCTTCTCTCTGACTCAAGACTTCGTGTTCTTATCCGCAGTTACACAGGATAAAGATACAGTTAAAAAAAAGGGTCACCAAAACAAATCTAAACAAAATCATTAAATTACTCATCTTGATGGAAAATAAATGTTCCCACCAGAGCACAAAAATGTTCCCGCCAAAAGCAGAGTTTGCTGATGGAAATTTCCCATGAGTTGTCGCCGAATACTTGTTGTTTTTTCCCAATCTAAGACAATAGACCAACATATTCATGTGGCTCAACCGAACATACCCAAAAATAGTAGGATCCAATATAGAAAAAGTTATATATACATAAGCTTTAAAAGCTTTGTAAACATAAATATTCACCTTGTTCACAGGCATAAATTAGATGGCCGAATTTTCTTTTATTCGCATTTCTTCTTTATTTTTTACTATTCTAATTTTCTTATATATATTCCACTATTTTTCTTTCCTTTATTTACAACCTCTTTAATTATCCTAAATGTAATTGTCACATTATTTCAAAATATTTAGATCAATTTATTTTAAACTTTGATAATTACGGTAGCATTTTAATATTTTCAAACAAATTGTAGAATAATACAGTAAGTATTATTGTCAATATTTTAAAATAATAATAATTTGTATATTTATTTATAATTATAAAATTTTCTATTAAGGTGATCAAAAAATTATTATTGAGTAAATGTCTTTTGTTCTAATGCGTAGTTTTGTGTGATTTTTCATTTTCTATTATTTTTTGAGAAATATTTTTATTACTTTAATTTCACAAAATTATTGGCACAGCCTTCCTCTACCGCGCTTAGGGTGTCACTGGTGCAGTAGTAGTACCCACATTGCCTCCGCTGGGATGGAGGAGGACGGCACCCGCGACTAAGCCGTGACCAGAAGACGGCCCTTCAACATCCGGCTTGAAATCCCTGTTGTCCATGGAGCTCCAGAATCGGCCTTAGGAGATAGTAAGGCATACTAAACATAGGCTTGATTTCCTTTCTATCCACCATCTAAATATACAAGGCAACATAGGCAAAGTTCTAAGATCATATTGCTGTCATATAGACAAATTAACTGCCCTAAAAACCGTTACTAGAGTACTGGTTAGTTGTAATCCCAAAAGAACCAGTAAATGCACATCAACTACTCGACTACGATGAGGCTGAGGGATAACATTTCTGAGCTCATCCCCGGTTGCAACAAGCTAAAACCGACGCCTCGTTGATGATGGGATAACACACGAAAGATGCTATGCCACAGAGATTCACGGCCTTCTTGATCTTCATGAATCCGCCCTCTCCCCATAACGGACCCAAGCAAGTATGGATTTCCCAATACAGCACCCCATTAGGAGCGACTCCATGGCCTTTCACATTCACTGTAAAAACCGGCTCTTTTCCCGACTCTACAGTCAACACTCCCTGGTAGTGGCAGAACAGTTAATGGAGTACACACATACATAATATACATTCGAGTATTGGTATTGAAAACATATGGTACTGACTTACCCCTCTGTAGTTCTTGAAACCATCCCCACGAGCATCAATGAACGCGCAGATCATAGGAATCTTGGCAACCTCGTCTACCAAAGCCTCCTCGTCGTTGGGGGGAAGCACACAATATCCATCAATTGTCGCTTTTGGTCCATCCATCTGGGTAGTAAATAGTAAGCGTTTAGTTCTTTTTCCATGAAATTTATCACAATTGTGAAGAACAAAGAATATACTAAATCATGATATGCCATACATTGCCTTGATTATAATCATCCTCCATTGAGATGCCACCCGATTCCTTGATATGGTCGTAAAACTGCAGCATTTGGGCTGGGGAAGCACCTGTATCATGTCCAAGGAACATTAGTTGACATAACTGATGGATCGAAGGAATCCTTAACAAGGAAACTAAAAAGCTTGTTAGTTGTTACCCATGTGCCTTTTTTCGAACTCCAATGTGGTCATGTCCGAAAACTGGTTAAGCCCGAGCTTGTAAATGTTGTCCTTCTTGTTCTCTGAATGGATGTACTTCACATTCTCCTTGAACACAGTGAACCTCTTGAGCTTCTCATTGGGGCTCCTTGACACCCCGTAGCGGGTCATCCAGAGCTTATAAAGGCGCTGAAGGGTCTTATCAGACTCCAAATCGCTGTCCTTAATATCAAGATGCTTGAAGTTCACGCTGTTCGCTGAAGAGTGAGTGCTTTCAAACTCCTCAGGTGTCATGTCCGAGAACTTGTTAAGCATGAGCTCGTAAGGGAAGTTGCCAGTCTTGTTCTCCGAATGGATGTACTTCGCGTTCTCCTGGAACGCCGGGAACCTCTTCTGCTTCTCTTCGACGCTCCTAGACATATCGGCGTGTGTAATCCAGCGCTCAAAGAGCCCCCAAAAGGCCTCATCTGACTCCACATCACAGTCCTTGATCTCCAGATATCGAATGCTCGCATCAACTACAAGGGAAAGTCGAATGCCTCAATTTAACAGTCATAATTTTGATGCAGAAAACAAGATTCCACTTGACATTGTAAAGACCATTAGCCCTAAAATTGATGAACACAAAAGACAAGAACTTCGAGAGCAAAAAGCCCTAAAATTCTAAATCGACAGTTCTATGAGCGTAGTAGATGAGAGTCATGACTCATGAGACCTGAAATCCGCACAAAACTGGAGAAGGAAATCTGAAACTAAATAAAACTAATTAGGATTTTGGAGGCATTGCCTTCAATTCCAAGAAACCAAAATTTGACACAGGAACAAAGCAACATCAAATTGGAAACTCCAGAGTAAACTAAACAAAATTGATCAAACACAAGCACGAAAATAGAGAGGAAATCGGAAAATGAAGCAAAAATAAAAGGGAAAGGCGTTGCCTTTAAGAAGAAAGGTAGGGAGTTGAACTTACAAGCCCTTGGCATGGCCTCCGGCGAGGAAGGAGGGGGAGGGAGTGCAGCGGAGAGAGAGTCGAGCTGAAGAGATGATCCAGACTGGGAAACTGGAATGGGAGAGTCGGGAATCTTTGGCGGTGACGACGACGACGACGAACTCTCCATTTTCTTCTTCAATGGGAGTTGGGAGCGATTTCTTGCCGGTGATTTTCAGACAATGGAGAATGAAAGCGATTTTTTAGGATTTTGATTTTTAAAGAAGAAGCTTCCTTGTACGGACTACGGAGTACTCTACTTTGGGGTAAATTACAGAATCTGCCCTTAAAATATAGAAAGTTTAAAAAAATCACCATCAAATAAGTGTGTGTATTATGAGCTTGAAATTTGGGTTGCATTAGTCGTATGTTTTCTAATGAAAAGATGTATTCGATGAAAATTAGATGCTGAAAAAATGGATACCCCCTCCCATCAAAAATATATATTTTTAAATTTTTTCTCAAGAAATTACTAGTATGATTCCGGCGCCATGACACGTTTTTTTAAAACTAAAATATTATATATAAAAAATATTATAAAATAGTAATAAATGTTAAGATAAAAATCACAAAAAAAATTTTACAACAAATGTATCTTATAATTATCCCATAAATTTTTTTAAAAAAATCTTATATAAAATATAATACATAAATATAGATATTTTAAATTACTCGGTAATAATAATATCAATATCACTGTAACATTGTTTAAATGTGATGTGGCATGATCAATAGTTATATTCAATGTTTTGAATTTAGCCCAATAGTTAGTAAATAAATTTGATTTAAGCTCAATAGTTATATTAGATTGAATTCAATGTTTTGAATTAATCTCAATACTTAGTAAAAATTTTAAAAAAGAATTAAAGGAAAAAAGGAGAATTAAATAAAATCAAAGAAAAATGGAAAAAAAAATAATTGGTCAAGACTCTTAAAATGTCTCTAAGATTGATACATCATCCTAAACTCTTCTAAATTAAGAGTTTATATAGATAGGTAGTAAAATTAAATAAAAAGAATTAAAGGAAAAAAGGAGAATTAAATCAAATCAAAGAAAAATGGCCAAAAAAAAGGGGGGCAGATTGTGAAAAATAGCATGAACTTTATGTGTAGTTACGTTTAATGGCATGAACTTTTAAATTTTTAAAAATAATCACCAGCTTTGATTCTGGTTGCAATAAATGGCACGACTTTTTTTTAAAAAATATCACCTCTTATTAACATTCTTTGTAGAAAAAAAATCACCCAATTTTCAATTTTTTAAAAAATGCCCATATTTCATTTATAAAAATAACCCATTTTCATTTTTAATTTTAAAAGATATAATTTATTTTACAAAACACTACTTTTTCCCTTTTTTCTTAAAAGAATACACTCATTGTTTACACCCGGTTAAAAAAAGAACTAATTTTAATTTCTGCATAAACTCAGTTTTTTTTCCATAAAATTACATAATAAGTAATGTCTTTAAAATGAAAAATGAGTGTCTTAAAAAGATACCAATTCAATTATATTTAAAAATGATGTTTTTTGAAAAATTGAAATTGAGTTTATAAACATGAAAATTGTTTTTTTTTTAGGAAAAATGACTCAAAATACTACCAACTATGAGATATGAACCAAAAATAATACAAACTAAAAAAAGTCTCAAAATAATACAAACTATCCACCCATAAACCAAAAATAATACAATCTTTAAAATCAACCAAAAATAATACAAACAATGAAATTTGGAATTTAAATAATACAAACTTTTGAACTTAAATTAGGATAAGATTTTAAATAAAATTTTATTTATAAAATTTTTAAAAAAAATCTGTAAATATTCATACTTTGCACAAATCCACCTTTTATAACTTAAATGCATCAAACCCACTATTTGGTTGTCCAACTTTGTATAATACAACCCAATTTTTAGAATTTACGCAAAATTACATGAATTCTAGGATATGATTCCTTTTTTTTTTTTTGAATAATTATGGATAAAGTGGATGTGATTTTATTTAATTTCAAAATAAAAGTGATTTTTTTTGTAAAGTTGAATAAATATATAGTGGTTTTGGTGTATTTAAAAATAAAGGGGGTGGATTTGTGCAAAGTGTGACTATATACACATATTTTTGTAATTTTATTAAATAATATTTTGTTTTAATTCTTATCCTAGTCCAACTTCAAAAGTTTGTATTATTTTGAGATAAAAGTTCATAGTTTGTATTATTTTTAGTTGAATTTAAAGTTTGTATTATTTTTGATTTATGGATGGATAGTTTGTATTATTTTGAGACTTTTTTTAGTTCGTATTATTTTTTGTTCATAAGTGATAGTTGGTATTATTTTTAGTCATTTTTCCTTTTTTTAAGAAGAAAATTGTGAGTGGGTTTAATAAAACAATGGAAAATGTGATTTGTTTGTAAACAAAATGTTAATAAGGGGTGTACTTTCAAAATAAAATGATCACAGCCACCCTTCAAAGTTGGTGATTATAATAGAATTTTCAAAAGTTGGTGCCACCTAATGCAATCACTCCAAAAGTTCATGTTATTTTTTGCAATTTGCCCCCCAAAAAATGACTGTTCAAAACTCCTACAATATCTCTAAGATTGACACATCATCCTAAAATTTAAAACAAAAAATATGAGAATTAAAAAAAGGAGAATTAAATAAAATCAAAGAAAAATGGCAAAAAAAAAGATTGGTCATAACTCATAAAATGTCTCTAAGATTGACACATCATCCTAAACTCTTCTAAATTATGAGTTTATATAAATAGATAGATATAGATATAGATAGTTAGTAAAATTAAAAAAAAATAAAGGAAAAAGAACAAAAAAGGATAATTAAATAAAATCAAAGAAAAATGGCAAAAAAAAAATGATTGGTTAAGATTCCTAAAACGTCTCTAATATTGACACATCATCCTAAACTATTCTAAATTAAGAGTTTATATAGATATAGATATATATAGATAGTTATATATATTGAATTCAATGTTTTGATTTAAACCCAATAGCTAGTAAATTTAAAAAAAAAGAGAGAATTAAAGGAAAAAGAAGAAAAAATGAGAATTATATAAAATCAAAGAAAAATGACAAAAAAAAAATGTGTTATGACCCTATGATTCCAAGACGCCAAATCTTCTCAAGACCATCTCCATTGCTACTATTCTAGGTTGAATTGAGAAAGGGATGAGAAGATAGAAAAGAAAGAGGTGAGAAGTAGAGAGAGAGAGAGAGAGTTACAGACGAGAGAACTTGAGAGGAATTATTTGATTTCTATATTGATAATATGTCCTCGAGCTACAAGGGTGTATTTATTTTATAGACCATCTCAACCAAGCCATAACAATACTCTCATTCTATAAAGCCTTGTCTCAAGGCTTACAAGTGAACTAAGGCCATAACAATACTCTCCTCCTATAGAGCCTTGTCTCAAGGCTTACAAGTGAACTAAGGCTATTTGTTATGTCCCAAAGCTTACCTATACAATGTAAAAAATACACTAACTAAACTAAATTGCAAGTGCTAAAGTTTTGTCCCTTGCAGCCTCCTAATCCCTACACGTGCAATCCATGTCAACAACAATTTATGCAATATATACATGGCACCACTCAATAGTCCTCCTTCATATTTAAGCCCACTGCAAGCTCCCATCATTTGCATCAATTGTAGTGGCAGCTTCCTTTATTAGCACTCCCTGCAAGCTTATGACAACACCATCTGTGAGATCATGAGATTGATTGTAATGTCCTCCTTGAGGGTTTCCATTCATTGATATAACATATATATAGGTTACAAGGTATTGGGCCTTAACGGGCTTTCAGCCCACTATACAATAGGATACCTATATAATCTATCAAACCCCCGCAGTCGAAACGGGAGGGGTCCGTACAGTGAGACTGGAACGAAAATCAATGAATAACTGTCTAGGTAAACCCTTGGTGAAAATATCAGCGTACTGATAAGAGGACGGGACATGTAGAACGCGGACATGTCCAATGGCAACCTTGTCCCTGACGAAGTGGAGATCAAGCTCAATGTGCTTCGTGCGTTGATGTTGGACTGGGTTGCTAGCCAGGTAGACGGCGGAGACGTTGTCAGTGTAGACCAGAGTGGCCTTCTGTAAGGGGCATCGTAGCTCAAGCAGGAGATTGCGGAGCCAAGAGCACTCGGAGACAACGTTGGCAACACCCCTGTATTCGGCTTCAGCGCTGGAGCGGGACACGACGGACTGACGTTTGGCTGACCAAGACACAAGAGTGTCATTGAGGAAGACACAGTAACCAGACGTGGAGCGACGTGTGTCTGGACAACCACCCCAATCCGCATCAGTGTATGCCACAAGATCAAGCTTAGAGGAAGGAGTGATGGTGGTGCCGAGCTCGAGGGTGCCGCTGATGTACCGAATGATCCGCTTCAAAGCCTGAAAATGAGGTTCCCTAGGGGCATGCATGAACAAGCAGATCTGCTGGACGGCGTAACTGATATCAGGCCTGGTGAAAGTGAGATACTGAAGAGCACCAGCGAGGCTCCTGTACAGTGTTGGATCATCAACCAAAGGACCAGAATGAGCACTGAGCTTGTTGGATGTATCGACTGGGGTTGCGACGGGATTGCAGTTGACCATCTTAGCACGAGCAACAATCTCAGCAGCATACTTACTCTGTGAGAGAAACAGACCAAACGCATGCCGCTGAACGACAACTCCCAAGAAGTAAGACAACGGACCCAGATCAGACATGGCGAATTCTGCACTCAATCTCGAGATGATGGACGTTCGAAGAGCATCAGAAGAGGCTGTGAGAATGATGTCGTCTACATAGAGCAGCAGGAAAGCCAAGTCCGAGCCTCTGCGATAGATAAACAGAGACGTATCCGATCGGCTGCCAGTGAAACCCAAGCGGAGCAGATGAGACGCAAACCGCTGGAACCATGCCCGTGGAGCCTGTTTCAGACCATACAGAGAGCGCTTGAGGAGACAGACATGTTGTGGACGCTCAGCATCAGCAAACCCCGGAGGCTGAAACATGTAAACCGTCTCGTTCAGATGACCATGCAGAAAGGCGTTCTTGACATCCAGCTGATGGATGCCCCAGTTGCGCGACAGAGCCAGACTCAGGACCACTCGGATAGTGGTAGGCTTGACCACAGGGCTGAAGGTCTCATCACAATCAACACCGGCCTGTTGAGATCTACCGTTAACCACCAGACGGGCCTTGTAGCGCTCCAATGTCCCATCAGAGCGGAACTTGTGACGGAAGAGCCACATACAGCGAATGACGTTCGCCTCAGGAGGGCGAGGCACAAGAACCCAAGTACCATTCTTCGTAAGGGCCCTGTATTCGTCGAGCATAGCCGCCTGCTAATTCGGGTCTAGGAGGGCTGTTTTGTGGGAGGTGGGAACGGGGGAGAGGGAGGTCTGGGTGGAGGCAGAGGGTGAAAGGGAGTCGGGAAGGATGGGGGCAGGAGAGGCGAAGGACGCGGGCACGCCAGCCGGGGACGCGGGCGCGCCTGCTTGGGGCGTGGGCGCGCCATCTTGGGGCGGGGATGTTGGCGGAGGGGATGTGGGGTGTATAGCGGGGTGATGGTCGGTGGTCATGGAGACGATCTGTCGGGGTCTGAAGACACCGGAGACGCTGCGGGTGTGAGGTCTGGTTGTGGGGGGTGGCGAGGGAGGTGGGGGAGGGGGAGACGCAGGAGCACCGGGAGAGCTCTGGGGAAGAATGAAGTGAGGAAATGGTGACTCAGACTCTGACGACGACACAGGGGGTGTGGGAGACGCGAAGGGAAATCGCGACTCATCAAAGGTGACATGGCGAGAGAGAATGATCCTGTGAGTCTTGATATCAAGGCAAATATAACCGCGATGATCAGACGGGTAGCCAAGAAAGACACAAGGGGTAGAGCGAGGGTGAAGCTTATGGGGGGCGGTGGATGCTTGATTGGGAAAGCATAAGCAACCAAATGTACGAAGGTGATCATATATGGGCAAAGCGGAGTACAGTGCCTGAAACGGTGAGCGATGGTTGAGGGTGGTGGAAGGGAGAATGTTGAGGAGGTAGCATGTGGTGGCCAAGGCGTAAGGCCAATAAGGGAGGGGAATGGATGTGTGGAAGAGAAGAGTGCGCATCATATTGGTGATGGTGCGGATGATTCGTTCGGCTTTGCCATTTTGTTGCGAGGTGTAGGGGCAGGATAAGCGATAGGAGATCCCATTGGTATTAAAGAAAGTGTGGAAATCTTTATTGTCAAATTCACGGCCATTGTCGCATTGGAAACACTTGACAGAGGTGTGAAACTGTGTTTTAATGTAAGCATGAAATTTGGCAAAGATAGGGAACACTTGAGATTTAAAGTGCAAAGGGAAAACCCATAAGAAGTGTGTAAAATCATCCAGAAACAAAAGGTAATACTTATGACCCTCCTTGCTAGGCACAGGAGATGTCCAAATATCACTATGAATAATATCAAAAGGTGCGAAAGTAGTGTTTAAAGAACGCTGAAACGGAAGTCTGGCATGCTTGCCTAATTGACAAGACGAACATAAACTAGAGCGGTGCTCTTTATTACAAATGACAAGACTCTTAGAACGAAGTAAATCTAAAACTGCAGGACTAGGATGACCAAGACGAGCATGCCAAAGACTGGATGATGATGCCGAGAGGGCGACTGGACTTGACGGGCTGGATGGTGAAGGCGACGACACAGGATAGAGCTCCCCAGTGCTATTACATCTCAGGCGAGTAACCCCCGTAGTAAGATCCTTCACAGAGAAACCAAACGGATCAAACTCAAGAGAAACATCATTGTCAGTGGTAAACCGACGGACAGAGATAAGGTTTTTGACAAGTTTGGGGGCAATAAGGACATTGTTTAGGTGCAAAGGATTGGTAGGGGTTGGTAGTGTGGTGTGGCCAATGCCCGAAGTAGCAAGGCGACCACCGTTGCCAACGATAATAGAATGAGCAGGACCCTTAAAAGAATGAGATGAGAGAGTACCTGAGGAGTTCGTCATATGAGAGGTAGCACTAGTGTCCATGTACCAAGAGCCGTCAGGAGGTGTGAGCTGCATGGAAGAGAATGCGTTGTGCACATCAGTCGGGTATGCCTGATCGGATGATGGACGGGGAGCAGGACCCAACAAGCCCTGCTGGCGGTTGGGATATGGGGCAGGTCCACGAAACGACGCACCGGGGTAGCCATAGGGCATCCAAGGAGGGTAGCCAGGGTTGGGGTACCAAGAGGGGTGACGGTTATCATGTTGCTGCGGGCGCCAGGTGTTGCGGCCGCCGCCTCTAGGTCCTTGCTGATCGTTGGTGCGGCCTGGCTGGAGGGCGAGTTGCTCGATGATGTCGCTGGATGAGACCAACGCCGTCTTGTCTTTGGCGGCGTCGGTTGTCTGACGTTGAAGGCGAGTCTCCTCCAGGATCAGTTGAGACCGGGTCTTCTCGAATGTAGGGAGAGGCTCTGTCTGCTGAATATGAGTAGCAGCAGCGTTGTATTCAGAAGGGAGACCAGAGAGAACCTGAAGAACCAGACGGGTGGCACTGGGTTTGGAGTCGACAGCGTCGAGCTGATCAGCCAGGGTCTTGATGTGCTGACAGTAGGCAGATATCGACAGAAAAGAGGAAAGCTTGCAACTTGAGAATTCGTGCTCGAGATAGACAACACGGGTGGACTTATTGTCTTGAAAGAGATCCTGAAGTTTCTTCCAAGCTTTCAAGGCGTTGTCTTTGGGGTCAAGGATAGTGGTCAATAGATCTTTTGAGATGGTGTTAAAGATCCATTGAAGAACAATGGTGTCAAGTTGAGCGAAGAGATCGTCGTCTTCGCTTGCAGGGCGGTTAGCGGAGGAGTCGATGTGGTGGAGGACTTTATGAGCCTTAACATGGGTCGTGAAAAGGTGCGACCATATGGTATAGGTACTGGACTCATGATCAAGAATGATAGGGATGCAATTTTTGATGTTGGAGATGGTGAGGGCGGAATGGTAGGGCGGCTTAATAGGGTCGGCAGGTTGTGGGTTAGCCATTGGGACGAGAAGGGAAGGCTAAGGGCGGCGTGCGGAAGTGCTAGCGAGCGAGAGAGAGAAGGAGGGGGCCGACGGTGGGAGTGACGCGGCCGCGTTGGGAGGTGGCGCGGGCGCGCTAGGGATTGGCCGACGGTGGGAGGTTTGCGGCGATGAGAGAGAAGGAAGGGGCCGACGGTGGGAGGGCGGCGGCGAGGAGAGAGAGAAGGAGGTGGCGGCTAGGAGAGAGAGAAGGAGGTGGCGGCTAGGGTTAGAGAAAAAGAATTTAGGGTCTTTGGATCTTAGGCTGTGATACCATGTGAGATCATGAGATTGATTGTAATGTCCTCCTTGAGGGTTTCCATTCATTGATATAACATATATATAGGTTACAAGGTATTGGGCCTTAACGGGCTTTCAGCCCACTATACAATAGGATACCTATGTAATCTATCACCATCAAAACTAAGTCCCAGCAAGTCTTTACTCCTATATTCAATGGCCTGTAAGTTGAATTGGAACACTGTAATGATTCTATGACAACATCAATCATTGCACCAACTGACTTGCTTGTATTATGAATTTTACAGCCCCATGATCCCTTTTAGTAAGGCCTACATCCTTAAATTCAGGGACTAAACTCAACTGCGGTTTAGAGTGATAGCTATGTAGGATAGCAACCACAATCTTCTCGTGACAGCTTGAGAAAGCCATACTAGAATCAAGTTCACCCCCCGGATCAAAAAACAAAATCATCTTCAACCCCTTATGAACTCCAAATCGCAGCAGCATGTGACCAGCTAGTGATCCCCCTGGATCATAAACTAGCAATTTGAATGCATAGATCTCCCTGCAAGAATCAGTTCTCATAGCTGAAATGCAACCCTATTGATCAGATGAAACCTCAATTTTAATGACTTGGATTCCACTTATAGCATGATCTAGTCCATCAAAAACACCACCTAGACCAAATATAATTCTCAAGCCACTAATACACTATTAGAATTCTGTTATTTAACATCGGTCCATTAACATCAGTCAGAAAAATCTGTCATGTTAAACAATTTTTTAACATCGGTCTTTAAATTTGAGAGATCGAAAACACAAAAGACATCACCCTATTTTTTTTACTGATGTTAAAATATTTTGTTCACAAAAATTTGTGCGGTGCGAATTAAAATGTTGAATTAATTTAAAACCCCGCTCAAGTAACCGCTTAAAAAACAAACGTTTCGGCTATATACACCGCAAATCCCCACGTCCTTAAGGACGTGCAAGTAGGGTGAGAGCCACCCGAAGCAGGACGTGCAAGCCCGTCTTCTAAAAGGCGAAGAGGACGTGCCTCTTCGTCTTCGTTCCTTCTTCGTCCAGAGTTATCGAGAGCGAGAGCGAGAGAGAGATTGCCGGAGAGAAATCGAGAGCGAGAGAGAGATTGCCGGAGAGAGAGAGAGGTCGTCGGAGAGAGAGAAAGAGAAAGAGATCGAGACATAAATTTAAATTTAATAAAATAAATTCTAATTGAAAGACAATAAAACATTAAAATATAATAAAATATAATAAAATACATAGAAATAAATTTAAATTTAAAGAAAATAAAAACATTAAAATATAATAAATTATAATAAAATACATAAAAATAAATTGAAATTGAAAGAAAATAAAAACATTAAAATATAATAAATTATAATAAAATACATAGAAATAAATTTAAATTGAAAGAAAATAAAAACATTAAAATATAATAAATTATATTAAATTATAATATAATAAATTATAATAAAATACATTTCATAATAAAATACATTTCATAATAACAGGCAGGGAGGCTCATGAGGGGGGACGGTACCCTCCGGACTGTTACGTTCGCCGACCGGGCAGCGGTCAGCCAGATTCCAGAGAGGACGGTACCCGACAGTTCGACAGCCACAATCGACGATCTGCTCGCGTTTGCAGAGCGGTACCAGCTGTCGATGGGGACCCCCCCGGCCGACGAGCACGACACCTTCTGGACGGGTATGCCACATTGGGATCCTTCCGGCGATGCGATGATGGGGTTGCAGCCTTCTTTAGAGCCCCCTGAGGTTTTGAGTAGCTGCATCACCGACGTAGTCGCTGGGCGACGGGCCGACATGGGTAGACCTCCTACTCGTGTTCCACCCACCATCCCGGAGGCATCTTCTTCAGCCGTTCCGGAGACTTCTGCTTCAGCCGTGCCGCCAGAGGCTTCTACTTCAGCCGTGCCAGAGGCTTCTACATCCGGCACACACGAGCCCGAGCCTTCGACCTCCGCCACACCAGCGGCGATCTCCTTGGGCTCTGCAGATGATGTGATCCCTGACGTCGTTGAGGAGGCTGACGATGGTCAGGAGGGGCAGGCTCAGGGCCGGGGGGGGCACAGGTAGAGCCCGAGCCCATCCCTGCGCAGGCTGCCGCACCGGTTGTGCAGGTCGACTCTTTATTGCCGCCGGGAGAGCTGCTTGTGTCTTACAGGCATCACTGTGCGTACCAGGTGTGGAGAGATCCTACGGTGGAGCTGCCGCTGCTGAAGTTCCACCACCGGGCGACTCACTTGCTGCCTTTCGAGCCCTACATATTTGAGGGCCCGGGGACCTGGGTGCAGGATCTGCTCCCATCCGGCATCCCCCGGCTCAGGTCCCTCCACTGGCAGTGTGTGGACGAGTTCACCTGCACGACCTTTTTGGAGCATTGGCACCCGGAGACCAACTCCTTCCACTTTCCATGGGGCGAGATGACCATCACGCTCCACGATGTTGCGTGTCTGATGGGACTTCCGATTGATGGCCAGCCTTGCACGTCACATCTGCCCGCGGGCGGTTTGGTCCCCTCCATCGCGGAGTACTACCAGCTCACCCAACAGACTCTGAAGGCATACAGACACGCTGGCGGCCCTCCGGTGACTGGGTTTACTATGATAAGGAAAACGAAAACGTTAATATGATAAGGTCGAGGGCTATTTGTGTATGTTGTTTATAATGTTTTCCTGCATATTTTGGTTAGGAACTTCCCTCAGGATTTGTGAAGGAGCACAGAAACAGATTGTCGAAGTAGATCGACAATCTGTTTCTGTGCTCCTTGATACAACTACCTTACAAATTGGCTAGGGTTTAAGGGTAGGCTAGGGTTTAAGGGTTTGGCTAGGGTTTTAGGGTTTGTCGAAATTGCACGTCCTTAAGGACGTGCAGTTTCCTTACCCTAAAACCCTAGCCAAACCCAAACCCTAAAACCCTAGCCAAACCCTAAACCCTAGCACGTCCTTAAGGACGTGCTAGGGTTCTGCTTACAATTAACGCAACAGTGCCTATTTGAAGCGATGGAGGACAGCTTCATTCCGCACTCCAAAACAAAGTCCGACTTCTTTCGATATATTCTTTCGCCGTTAGAATCGTTATGGCCGAGCCGCAAAGCAATCCTCGTCTCCAAGTATCCCAGGTACGGATAGGTTTCGTAGAGTCAACATATTTCGTATTCCTTCTGTTTTGTTCATATTTCCAATTATGTGAATACAGTTTCGAGACTTTACGTTTGAGTTCTCGGACCCAAGGGTTTGGAATGACCGTGATGAAATGGTTACGCATTTCAAGTACTTGGGTCGGAGACACTGCATGATTTTAGTAATCAAGCGGTCTTGGACGGGGGTGTCGAATCGTCCAGGCGGGGTTCTCCTTGCTTGCGAGCAGTTTGGGGAGTACCGACCACGCGGGAGGAAGCTCCGGAGCACGCAGTCGAAGATAAGTGGTTGTCCATTCTCTCTACACGGACACGAAGCTCCCCCGGGTCAGTGGCGCATGACGGTAACCCATGGTGTTCATAACCACGGGCTTTCCACGAGCTTGAAGGGTCACGCCATCGCCGGACAGATGACAGAGGGGAAAAAGAAGACGGCGAGGTGGATGAAGGAATTTGGCACTCCTCCAAAATCCATTGGGTACGGATTGAGGCAGTTGGATGATACCAGCGTCACGTCAAGGAAGAGCCTTACCAACACGCTCGCCATGATGGTCGCCGAAGAAAGAGGTAGTCGGACGATGACCCAGGATACCTTGCACCATCTGCGGAAAAGAAGGTACTACTACGACTTCAGACGACATCCGGATGACGACAACGTCTTGAGCGACCTCTTCTTGGCGCATCCCGACGGGATACGCCTTCTCCGAAGGTTCCATAACGTCATCATAACGGACATCACATACAAAACAAACGCGTAAGTTACTTAATTACGATTACATTATTGCACATATAGCCAATTATAAAGTATTTTATATGTAACATATTTACACTTGCAGATATGGGATTCCTTTGTGCGAGGTGGTCGGGTTCACACCCTCAGGCAATACTTACTCCATCGCCTATGCCTTCATGTCGCAAGAGAACGAAGACACATACGCCTGGGTGTTGCGACAGCTTCAGATCTTGCTTGGGACGGTTCAGCCTCAAGCTATCATGACTGATCGAGAGCTAGGTCTCTTGGCGGCGCTGAATGTTGTCTTCCCCGACGTCCAGCATCTCCTTTGTTGGTTACACATGACGAGAAGATGCGAGGAAGCAGCTCTGAAGATCACGAAGAATTTAAACCACGCTGGCATCTTTAAGGGCAACTGTTGGGGGCTGTTCGAATCGAGGTCAGAGGAATCATTCAACCGACGTCGTCGGGCGCTACGAGCTACATGGCACCCATTCCCAGGTGTGGTGGCGTATTTGAAGTCGGTTTGGCTTCCATACAGCAGGAGCATAGTACGGTGCTACGTAGATAATGTCTTCCATCTCGGCACCCGTACAACAAACAGGTACAACCTTACTTTATATCTCCCATTACAATATGATATAATATCGAATATTTAGTGGTATGCACTTCAATGTGTACAGAGTTGAGGGTCAACACAAGGTTCTGAAGGAGGCACTTCACTCATCGACTGGTGACTTCCGCATCGTGATCGATGCAATCCATAGAGTCAACGATTGTCAACTGCATGAGCTGCAAACTGCTTTGGAGATCGACCGCTTCAAATGGCCAACATCGGCGTATAAAGTCAACCTTTTCGATGAGGTAAAGACTTTAATCTCCAAAAAGTGCTTCGATTATCTGTACAAGATGTGGCAGGACGTCGTGAACCAAAAGGTTCCTCCGGTATGCACGGACCGACATTGGAGGGTTTGTTACGGGATCCCTTGTGTCCATGAGATTCAGGCATACGTCAACTCCGGTACTCTGATACTCGCCGAGGACATCCACCCGTTCTGGATGGATTTGACATGGACTGACCTCGACGACACCCCACCGTCGTATGAGCTGTCATCTTCATACACGGCTTCCAACGATGTATGCGAGGATGAGCTGCACTCACCCTCATCAGCAAGCGTCCGAAGGAAGGGGAGGCCTCGGGGGTCGAGGAATGCCTGCAGAACCAACCCGTTGCCATACGAGGAGGTAAGGGAAAGGTTTGAGAGAGAAGAAGCGCGTGCTGCTCGAAATGCTGCTCGGCCTCGTCCACAAGCGACCTCAGCTCGACGTGGACGTGATGATGTGTTCAGAGGGTTCAACTGGGGTCGAAACAACGTTGATCCCTTCATGCTCGGTCATATTCAGACGGTGAGGGACACTGTTGGAGATGGTCATTGTAGCTACCGTGCTTTGGCGGCTTTGACATCACCAATCGGCGAGACTGCTTTCCCGAAACTCAAAACGTTACTATGCAATCACTTGGAGGATCACGCCGATCTGTACGCCGGTTGTTATACAGGAGAGTACCCATTCCAGCAGTTCGTCGACTACTAGAGATGTGCCGGAGCCACACATGGTGATAGGAGACGGTGGATATAACTACTCATCATGGGTTTAGTATTTGCGACGGTATATCAGATTCCTCTCGTCGTCCTAGCTTGGCATCATCGGTTCACATGTCTCCCCATGATCTCGCCGACACCTGCTAACAACCCTCAATCAGCAACTCTTGGTGTAGCCTGCATCGGAAACCAAGACCATTTTGCCGCGGTACGACTTCAAACGTCTTTTTTTATTACCTATTCATGCTTTTCATATATATGTCAATACTCTAACTCTAAATTTTTGTTCTCATAGATCTGGTTGCGTCCTAACGCTCCTCTTCCGCCGCCTCCGCTAGAATGGGTCGAACATCATCATCCGAGCGTCGAAGGATGGGATGCTCCGTTTCAAGCTCAGATTGAGAGATTTAGAGCCTTGCGTGCCGAGTCCGGCCGTCCTTTACTATTTTCCTAGATTGTATTCCACAACTTCATTAAAATTATGAATGTAAACCTTTTTTTCCGTTCCTTGTATCGTTATTCGCATATTATCCGAATGAAAACCTTAACAATTCTTGTGTTCTGTTTAATTTGACCCTAAATCCTTCAAATCCACTAGCTAAACACAATTTTATCAATTAACATTACAAAACCATCGGAAAACCTTAACCCTAACTCTAAACCCTAAACCCTAAACGCAAAACCCTAACTAGGGTTTGCACGTCCTTAACAACGTGCAAACATTGCACGTCCTTAAGAACGTGCTTGCACGTTGTTAAAGACGTGCAAGACGTTTTTAGTGGACCTACACCGTCCCAGACTTGCACGTCCTTAAGGACGTGCAAATCCTTAATCCGAATTTGCGGTGTATATAGTGACACCCAAAACAAAACCCTATTCTACTCCATTTCTTACCCAGGTTCCCAAATCCCACTTCCCCGACTATATGCGTTTCTTCTACTCTCCTCTCTAGCATAGAACGTCCATCTCCAAATCTGCTTCACCTTAAGACACCGCCCTGCATTCCCCGACTATGTGTTTCTTCTACTCTCTCTCCCCCACAGATTTGCAGATCTGAATCACCCACCTCTCCAATTTCCAATACTTTTAACAGCGATAAGACTGCGCCAGAGTTGCAGAGCTGAATCCCCCACCTCTCCAAACCCCATCGACCTTCACCTATGCACCGGAGCAGCTAGTCTTCACGATGTCGAGTTGCCGCTCGTCCCCACGTCGTCGTGACGCCGCCAGTGTTGTGAACCCGCCTGGCTGAAGTGTAGCTCGTTTGCGCTTGCGGATCTCAGGAACCTTCGACCGAAGTGGTTCTCAGGCACTTCGACATCTCAATTGTCAGGTAATATCTTTAAATCCCTTTCAATTCAATCCAAAAGCTTGATTACCGTGTGGTTAGGGTTTGATTTTGTGGGAAAGTTACGGTTTGGTTAGGGTTGGATTAGGTTTGGTTTGGTTTCGTTACTGTTTTGTTAGGGTTTGGCTTGGTTAGGATTTTGAGCAATCAATTTGTGATTCAGGTGTAATAAGCTATTCCATTAACTTCGTTGTTAAGTGAAAA
The DNA here is from genome assembly GCA_037127255.1 of Persicaria tinctoria. Taxonomy (NCBI): domain Eukaryota; kingdom Viridiplantae; phylum Streptophyta; class Magnoliopsida; order Caryophyllales; family Polygonaceae; genus Persicaria; species Persicaria tinctoria. The sequence goes on from JBANSL010000008.1 coordinate 17,951,627, forward strand.
CTGCAATAGTAAGAGGTATATGCATGTTTCTGTTTGCTTTTTGATTACTTGAATACTAAGAGAATTTTCACTTCATTTTGTAAGTTAAGTAGATATTTCTCTGCTTGCTTTTTGATTACTTGAAATCGATTCTTGGTATACTAGATGAAAGGATATCGATTTAGGGTTCAGTTCAACAAAATGTTGTTCCGAATTCATCGCTGCAAAGTTTATAGTTTGTGATCTGGACTGATCCTTATTAATTGGGGATTTTTTTATCCACTGTAGGTTAAAAATGTCAGTCAGTGAGGTCTACTTGCTGCAGGTTCGCCATTGTTGGTAATTGGAGCGACTAATGATCTCAGGCATGGTAGAGGCTATTCAGGTTTGGTGTTAAGAAAATCTAAGACTTCTTCCGTTGAAGAAGATTTAGTTGCAGAAGAATATGGCACTGACGCCACTCCTGAGGATAATATTGGTGTGTATCTTTCACTTGACTCTTGATCTTGTTCATTAAAGTGCTCATCGTCAGTTCTAGAAATCAAAATTAGCTTTCAAGATAGCTTCAATTCAAGCTACCTAGCTTAACTCACTTGATTCTGTTGTTTTAAGACTAGAAATGGACCAATTTGGAGAGGTTAGATCTCTCGAGTGATGTTTCATTCTTCCATAATACGCTAGATTGAATCCTCAATTGAAATGTCTTGTCTTTGATGCATTCCTCCCTTAGGTTTATTTATTTATAAATGTGATGTGCTCGCAAGATACTTATTCAGTTGTTTATGTATAAGTTTCCTCATATCTGTACATGGATAAGGAATTCTGAAATTAGGAAAGTTCTCATTGCCTTAGATTTAGAGCTAGGAAGAGTATGGAATCAATTTGTTATTGCCAACAAGTGTAGTTGCTAATCTAACAAGTGTGCTATGAGATTTGAGGGTGTGAATGACTGAATGAGTATAGTTAGGCACTAGGCCTTAGCCATCCAGAAATATTACAAGGGCATGTGGCTTTTAACGAGTTGAGTATGGCTCTCTAAATGGGTGCTTAGTGGAATTTAGCTGAGGGTAGTTCTCAGCGATATTCCAATGATTGTGTTTGTTAATCTTTTGTGGTTTCTATACTTATGCTTTATCACTTAGCCCCGCTAAACGATGTTAGGACTTCATTTTATAAGCAAGAAAGAACGTGAGCTGTGGGGACCATGTGTGAGCATTTTGCCATTATACTTTTAGAGTTTTGACAAATGACAATTTTGTTCTTTGAATTATTTAATCTGAGCTTATCCTATTTCACTGGTTTCAACCTTTGATGTTGTATTAAGTAATCCTTTTAAGTGTTGAATTATAATTTTACCATTTTTGTTTGAAAGTTTTATGGAGTCACAATCCGTAAAGAGCTAACATGTTGATTGTGCTTTGAATTCAGACAATTAGCCACATGGCAGAGCATGTAGTGGGCATGGGATATTTCAGTGTTGTGTTTCAGGTGAAAATCAAATCTTCAACTAGATCACATCAGAGAGGTAATTGTTACTGCAACTAGTAGCTAAGAAGCACTCTCCTTTCTGTATAGTTGTTTTGGTCAATCTCAATAGGTCAAGAGTGTCTTTTATTTGTCTTTTATTTTTATTATATTTTCAAAATAGTAGACTATGATAAAGTGAGAATGTAGATATCAACCCTTTGTTTAGTTGACCACATTATTGGGATGGAATTTTATTAATGTTAGTATGTTACTCTTATAGATGTCATTTCATACTGTTGTAAATGGGGACACTATTTAGTGATTCACTTCTCTCACACTGGTGTAGTTGATCTTGAAGCTGGCTCTGTTCAGATGGCATATATGGTCCAAGATAGCGATGCAGCCAAAGCACCAATGGTGACTGATGGAGGGGACCCATATGCAAGGATATGCATCTCGATCAAGGGAAGAAAATCTCACCTATATGTCCATAGGTTAAGTCCTAGATGATGACCTTTTTAGATAAACTGACACATTTTAATGGTCAGCAAATATTCAGTTCCCCTTGCTCATCTTAAACAGCCCTGTTTAGATCCTTTCCCTAAAGTTTTTTTTTTTGAGTTTTTATTGAAGTAGTTTGATTATCTTCTGCAGTTACTTGCATTATGGACTATTAGCAGCACATTCCAAGGTTTTCAAGGTGGTTGGAAATTCTGCCAATCCATGCCTTTTGGCAGATTATCATGGTACATGGAGCTTCTCTTTTATATCAAGTTTAAGTTATTGGTGTTGATGAAACCATTATTGCATATTTCTTTTCTTCCTTCAAGTTCAAGCCAGGGTGTGGGTGTGTTTTGCTAGCTGGTCCGCATTATAATCCTATTGTTCTTACTTCTTACAAGTATATTGTGTTTTAACTACATGTATATTGTGGTTGCGCTCGCAGTGGGACATACACATATGAAGGAGTAATATATGAAGCATCTTCCTTCCCATCTGGTGCTAGCATGAAAGAATGCAAGGAATTAGCTTTCAAGGCTCTCAATCACAGCCAACATTAAAAACACAACTCAGGTTATTATTTCATACAGATTTTCTTCACCTTAGGTTGGTTTCGTGGATTCAAGTAAGCCTGTTGTGAAGGTGACTCCTGCAGACTTTGCAAGTAAGCCTGTTGAGACCTCTGAAGAAACGGATTCAATTCTTCATTCCAATTTTATTATAAATGTTATTTTTCTGTACAATGTTCAGGTTGGTGCTGTTGTTGGGAATGAAGAATTGACACCTCTCGGTTATCATCTTGCAAAACTTCCTGTTGATTTGCTTGTCGGGAAGGTATAATTGATATATTTTTTGCATACATCATGTTCGGATGACCATCATGATTTTTTTATTTGGATTCTAAGTTGAATAGTGTGTATGACAACTAAAAGAAAGTATGATTTGTGGCAACTGATATCTCAATTTTTTTTTTCCGCCAAATAGTTTTCAGATGGAATCCATTTTTCACGCTTTAGATTCCCCATCCCGCCTTGGTTTCTCATTGAAAGGAATGTGAAGCTTCACATCATGTTCAAGTGATGGAGGCCTCGCTGCCTGTTACACTTACAGTTGTAGCAAAGGTATTTTGATAGAGCATGAAAATAAAATGCAATCATAATAATTATTCAGTATTTAATTTGAAAATGTTTGGTTTGTGAGTTTTGTTTTGAAAATGTCTTTAAAGAAGCGGTTATATATAACTTAGCAATAGATCAAGAGTGCTTATTTAAAGCTCCCATCCAAGATGCATACATAAAATGATAATCAAATTTGTTGTCATCTATATGTGACTTTAGTCTAAATGCAACCATTTATGGTAGTAATTTGTTTTAATATTTCTAAGTTAAAGCCTATTGGTAAAACAATGTGTTCAAGCACAAAGATACGGGTTCAAATCCCGTATAGGCTACAACGACAAAAAAAAAACAAATATTTCATTTAACAAATCGGCTAAAAACCGATTTTAATCAAAATAAAAAATCAATGTCTATGTGGGTGATGTAAAAAGTTTAAACTTTTTAACATCGGGTAATAGCCGATGTCTTTGTATGTTATAACATTGGATGTATTTTATAATCGATGTTATACTATATCAAAGACATCGGATTTAAATATATGACCGATGTTATAATAAATAAAGACATCGGCTATTACCCGATGTTAAAAAGTTTTGACTTTTTACATCACCCACATAGACATCGATTCTTTTTTTGAAAGACATCAGTAACTACCCGATGTTAAATGACAAAATTCTAGTAGTCCTGCAACAAAAACATCAATTTTGATCCTCCAAGAGCAAGTAAAGACCGTTTCTTTTCCTCTATTGTAAGGCCAAGGGACTACAGAATACTTCAATTGAATACCCAAACCCGTCACCAACTTGACAACCCTTCTATACACACCCAGTCCAATACTAACACTTGCAATTCCTGGATTGAACACAAAACTGCAGCCACCTGATTCCGAAGTTGCAGCAGACACACAACGAATGAAAGCATCGAAAACTCTTCCTCTATCAAATGATAACGAGCTAACATGATTTTGGTGCTCACAAAATGAATCAACCAAGACCAACAGTGGAGAATTAGAGGATGATCCCTTTCCTTTATCATAAGGCCATTTGATCGACTCTTGATCAATAGGAATTGCAAAGGCCTTTCCTCTGTCAAAGGGAAACAAAATCAACCAGTCTTCAACTAGATTGTGCTCATGCAGATCACACAAGGCCTCCTTTCTATGAGGCATTTTCTCAAACACCTTGCGTGTACTAAGGTGTCCCAGACATTCAATTGAAATCATTCTAAAATTTTCCATCTTAATTTCCAACAGTTCAATCAAGAGGTTCACCAAATCACTCAATTCCTTGATTGCACCGTCGTCGATGATAAACTCAGAGAGATCAAGATTTACCTCGAACTGTCTTTGTTGGGTCTGAGGTTCTTCAATATCACCGTCATCATCTGGTTTTGAAGTTTTCCTCAACTCGACCTCCATCGAAGACTTAGATCTGATATGAAGATCTTGCGGATGTTGCTTGATTACTTGATTCATGTCTTCAATCGAATTCGCGATTACTTCAACTCGCAGAAGCTTGTTCGGATCCTCTCCCAACTCAATGTAGTTCTTGGCAACAGGAGAAGCCACTTCATTTTCCTCAAGAGTTGCGTTTCCTTGATCTGCTGATGACGATTCCATTGAAGTCGCCAAGAACAGCTCCAGAGGTTCAACTTGATTCACATTTACACTCGAGTCGTCAATTTGATTCGCGTTTGAATCCGGAGGTTCAACTTCTTCATGGCAATCTCCATCGTCCTCAATTGGAGCACCTTGGAATTCGCTCGTTCGATTTCCTACTTCAACGTCTGCAACAATTTCGGACGATGATCCTGCAGAAGCCACCAAGAATAACTCCAATTGACAACAATTGTCATAGATGTTTCGGCCATTGAGAGACTCAAAAGCTCTGATGGTCGCTTCTTTCTCGAATAAACAAACTGCCGAATGGAATCCCCTGCTTAATCTTTCGATTCCAATAAGAATTCCAAATCCAGAGAATATCGAATAAAAAATTTCACAAGAAACTGGATAGCTTTCATTCCAAATCTTCACAAATATTGTTCGATCATTAAGCAATTTTTCGATCGGATCGGAATGATGATTCACCGGTGGCACACCTTGTTGAAATCTGATCCGGTTAAGCGCCTGGTAGAAGCTTCGATTGGCTTCTTGCCATTGAATCCGCCATGAATCCGAAGAAGAAAACCCTATCAATGCCGGCTCCGCCATCGTCACCTAATTTCGCGAGTCACCGTCGTCCATAGGTGATCAAAATTTCAAGACAAAATTGATAAATTGGTCGGAGGAATCGACAGCTCTGATACCATTGTTATGGCCCTATGATTACAAGACGTCAGATCTTCTCAAAACCATCTCCATTGCTACTGGTCTGGGTTGAATTGAGAAAGGGTGAGAAGATAGAAAAGAAAGAGGTGAGAAGTAGAGAGAGAGAAAGAGAGTTACATACATGAGAACTTGAGAGGAATTATTTGATTTCTATATTGATGATCTGTCCTCGAGCTACAAGGGTCTATTTATAGACCATCTCAACCGAGCCATAACAATGCTCTCCTCCTATAGAGCCTTGTCTCAAGGCTTACAAGTGAACTAAGATCATAACAAAATGATTGGTCAATACTCCTAAAATGTATCTAAGATTGACACATTATCTTAAACTCTTCTAAATTAAAAAAGAAGAAGAGAGAATTAAAGGAAAAAGTAGAAAAAATGAGAATTAAAGAAAATCAAAGAAAAATGGCAAAAAAAAAAATGGCCAAGACTCCTAAAATGTCTCTAAGATTGACACATCATCTTAACCTCTTGTAAATTAAGAGTTTATATAGATATAGATAGACTACTATATCTGTTTGAAAATACATGTCTTTTGACTTTTTAGCACATTTTTAGGTAGGGGTGGGCGCGGGACGGGATTGGGCCGGGACGGGACTCGTCCCGCGAAATTTTTTCGGGACGGGATGGTATCTGGACGGGACGGGATCGGGACGGGACGGGCCTTGTCCCACATATAAAAATAATAAAATATTATATAAATTTGCAAAGTGAAAAATGCTTTCATAATTCATTATTTAGTATAATATGTTGAATACGGTATTATTCTCAACTATATTATTCAATAATAATATTAATATTAATATTAATATTATAATACTATTATTAATTCATACAATGATTGTATAATTAATTATAATGTTCAACATATTTGGCTACATTATCTTACTAGATTAGGACGGAAAGGAATTGAGACGAGATTTACCAATATTGTCTAATTAATTATCGATTGATAGTTAGGAAGAATACCGTATTTAATTAGCTATTTGCCTCTTGTAACTCTAAATGGGCGAGATGTGTGTGTCAATCTGACGGGATCCTCTCCATTGACTCAGTCTGGAATTTCTGACTTTATGCCTGGTCGTGCTGTTGTTGATGCTGCTCGACGTAAGTGTGTCAAGTATCGAGATTTGTGTACGGCGGCTGGTTATGGTTTCCTACCCTTCTCATTCTCTTCATTGGGGGAGTTGGATACAGATGCGGTTGCATTGCTGAAGCGGATTCAAAAATTCTCGGTATCTCAGGATGCTGGGGCTCGTGTTGCACGTTATATTTTTACTAGACTTGGCTTTGTTATCGCTAAAGAAGTGGGTGCCCAGATAGTATCTCGGTTGCCCACTAATTTCTTGTAATATGTTTTTATAAAAATAATAATAATAATAATAATAAATAATAATAATAATAATAATAATAAATAATAATAATAATAATCCCACGTTATAATTATACTTTACAAGAAAAAAATATAATATGATATAATAATAATATTATTATTATAAATTAATATTATTATTAAATTATATTATAATATTATATAATATTATTATTATTATTATTATTATAAATTGAAAATTATTATTATAGTTATAAATAATATTTGCTCAAAATAATAATACTAATAATATATTATTATTATTTTATAATATTATAATATTATTATTATTATAAAAATTATTATTATTATTATTATTATTATTATTATTATTATTATATGCGGGACGGGACGGGATTTGCGGGATCCCACCGGGATCGTCCCGCGTTTCGTCCCGCATAATTTTTGCGGGACGGGATCGGGACGGGATTCGCTATTTTGTCCTAAATCCCACCGGGATCGGGACGGGATCGGGACGGGACCGGGACGGGATCGGGATTTGCGGGATTTGTGCCCACCCTTATTTTTAGTAGATAAAATCTATATTTTTTTTAATAATGAAAAACTTATTAAAAAATACGTTTGTAATTATTGCTCCGCGTCGGGCCTCCGATCGAAGCTGCATTCTCGGAGAGAATTAAAGGAAAAAGTAAAAAAAATGAGAATTAAAGAAAATCAAAGAAAAATGGCAAAAAAAAATTGGCCAAGACTCCTAAAATGTCTCTAAGATTGACACATCATCTTAAACTCTTGTAAATTAAGAGTTTATATAGATATAGATAGACTACTATATCTGTTTGAAAATACATGTCTTTTGACTTTTTAGCACATTTTTAGTAGATAAAATCTATATAAAATCTATATTTTTTTTAATAATGAAAAACTTATTAAAAAATACGTTTGTAATTATTAAAAATAAAAAGTTCATATTTTATATAATTTTTTAAGTTCTAAAAAAATGTGTTAAAAGTCAAAGGACATGTATTTCCAGACAGAAGGAGATAAAATGTTATTATTATTATTATTATTATTATTATTATTATTATTATTATTATTATTATTATTATTATTTTCATAATTTAGTACTAATATCTTATGAGTATTAAGTTGTGGAAACAAAATTAATAAAAAAAAACCAATATTTTATATAGTTTTTAGCTTCTTAAAATACGTGTAGAAAAGTAAAAAATCTTGAACAAAGCTGAAAATAAAAATATCAAGCAACCCCAAACTCGACCAATTTTGACCTGATACTTGAATGGACACGAACATAGACAAACCTGACCCGATCCATCCTTCACCCGAATTGAACAAGACCCGACTCATTCTTGTAATTACTTTGATTTTCTCATTTTTAAACACTCTAATAACGCGAATTAACAATAATAAGACCTAATAAAACCAAAGAAATGAAGTTTAATAGTCAATAATTAAGATAAATAAAAATAATCTATCACTTTATAATAAAATTAAATATGACCCGACCCGAACTTACTCAACCTAGCTAAAACTTACTCGACCCGACACGAACCCGTCATTTAACCAACATACATCAAACCTGAAACAATATATTCAAACCCGACCTGACCAACCCAATTACCACTCTACTAGTAGTGCACTACATGAACAATTTTAAGCATGGATTAAGCATGGAGTTGTCATTGGCGTTGTTGAAACTAAAAGTCACCGATGCTGACTAATGACGAGCTATGGTTTTGCATTAGAAATTAGATCTACAAGAATAGCAACAAATATCGAGTTCTTGCAGTCATGGACCGCTACTACAGGGCTCGTCCCCGGTGACGGTGATGGATGAGAAAATATTGAAGGAATTCCCTAAGGATCTCTTGACTCAGAGGATTTCATTGCAAGGCTTCCTGTAGTTGCATTCTCTCGGTTTCGTTTCGTTTGCTGGGAATGCAACTCCTTACTCGAATCTCGCAATCTCTTGCAACGCTTGGAGGAAGCTGTGCCACCAAAATAAGCCTTGGCTCTAACACAACTTGTGCTTATGTACAACACCTACATGAAGAAATGGCACGCTTACCAACTTTCCTATCAGCATTTGTTGGAGGACTCGTCCGGCGATAATTCTCGTAACTGCTTCGTGTTTGGGAATCCCATCGCGCAGACTTGGAACGGGTGGTCCAAGGTTCCCTGCTTCATGGTCGTCTTTTACCCGTCTCTTTCAGCTGCCCCTTGATCAATCAAAACATATGCAGCATTGCAGCAACCTCTTCTTTTTTTTACCTGAATGGGGCTACAGCCCCAAATTTTATTACTATAAATTAGTGCAAATCCCCAATCTGTAGGTTCAAATACATAATAGCTTTAATGCAATCCAGGATACAAGAGTGAACGCACATTAAAAGACTCCCCAAAATCAAGGGACCAGTTTGCAAGGGTGTCAGCAGCACGATTCATGTGTCTTCGGACATGTTAATGCAGCAACTTCATTTGATGTAAAATGCAATAGTAGTTTTCCCATAAGTTGCACTGTATAATCATAGTAATACAGTAGTACTTTAATAGCTAATCATAAGGCTAGATAGGCAAAGTTCCAAGATCATAGATTCATATTGCTGTCATATGGACAAATTTACTGCCTTAAAACTGCTACTAGACTAGAGTACTGGTTAGTTGTAAGTTGTAACCCCAAAAGAACCAGTAAAGTACTCTCCCTACAATCCACACATTACATGCTTCTCGACTAGGAAGATGACATTCCGGAGCTCATCCCGAGTAGAAAAAGCTAAAACAGATGGCTTCCTCCCGACGGTATGGGGTAAGTTGCAAACGATGCTATGCCACGCAAATTGACGCCCTTCTTGATCCTCATGAAGCCGCCCTCTCCCCATAAGGAACCCCACCAATTCTTGAATTCCCAAAACATCACCCCGTAAGGTGTGACTCCAACGCCTGTCAGGCTAACGGTATACACCAGCTCTTTTGAGTCTTTTCCCGACTCTTCAGTTAACACTCCCTGGTAGTGATAATTGATAAGCAACACACATTCATATGTATGGTATATGTCAAAAACAAGAAAGAAGTGTCGTAAACATACCCCTCTATAATTCTTGAAAGCATCCCCGCGAGCATCAATGAATGCACAAATAGGAGTCTTGGTAAGCGCCTCTTCCAAAGCTTTCTCGTCGTTGGGAGGAATCAATTTGTATCCATCAAGTGTATGTCTTGGTCCATCCATCTGTGTAATGAGTAAACATTTAATCCTTTTTTCATTAGAAAATGCATGTATTAAATCATGATCTGACCTTCTGACCATACCTTGCCTTGATTATAATCATTTTCTGAAAGGATGCCACCACATTCAATTACCTTGTTGTACAGCTGCATTATTTTAGCTGGGGAAGCACCTGTATCATATATATCCAAGGAACATTAGACATTACTGTTGGTTCAAAGAAATCCGTAACAATTACTGTTGGCTTGTTACCCATGTACGTTCTTTCGAACTCCTCTGTGGTCCAATCCGAAAACCAGTTAAGTCCAAGCTTGTAAATGTTGTTCTTCTTGTTCTCCGAATGGATGTACTTTACATTCTCCTTGAACACAACAAACCTCTTGTTCTTCTCATTGGGGCTCCTTGACACCCTGTAGCGGGTCATCCAGAGCTTATAAAGGCGCTGAAGGGTCTTATCAGACTCCAAGTCGCTGTCCTTAATGTCGAGATGCTTGAAGTTCACGCTGTTCGCTCCAGTGCAAGTGCTTTCGTACTCCTCAGGTGCCATGTCCGAATACTTGTTAAGCATCAGCTCGTAAGGGAAGTTGCCAGTCTTGTTCTCCGAATGGATGTACTTTGCATTCTCCTTGAACGCGGGGAACCTCTTCTGCTTCTCTTCCACACTCCTAGACATCTCGGCGTGTGTAATCCAGCGCTCATAGAGCCCCCAAAAGGCCTCATCTGACTCCACATCACTGTTCTTGATCTCAAGATATCGAATTCTCGTATCAACTACAAGGGAGAGTTGAATGCCTCAATTTAACAGTTACAATTTTGATGCAACACAGAAAATCAGATTCAACTTAACATTGTAAAGACCATTAGCCTTAAAATTGATTAACACAAAACACAAGAACTTAGAGAGCAAAAAGCCCTAAAATTCTAATAGACAGTTCCACGAGCATAGTAGATGAGACCTAAATTCCACACAAAACTGGAGAAGGAAATCTGAAACTAAACAAACCTAATTAGGATTTTGGAGGCATTGCCTTCAATTCGAATAAACCAAAATTTGACAGGAACAGAGCAAAATCAAATTGGAAACTCCAGAGAGTAAACTGAACAAAATTTATTAAACACAAGCACAAAAAGAGAGAGGAAATCGGAAAATGAGGCAAAAATAACAGGGAATGGCGTTGCCTTTGAGAAGAAAGGTAGGGATCGAGTTGAACTTACAAGACCTTGGCATGGCCTCCGGCGAGGAAGAAGGAGGGGGAGGGAGTGCAGTGGAGAGAGAGTCGAACTGAAAAGACGATCCGGACTGGGAAACGGGAAAGGGAGAGTCGGGAATCTTTGGCGGTGACGACGACGACGACGAATTCTCCATTTTCTTCTGCAATGGGAGTGGGGAACGATTTCTTGCCGGTGATTTTTTAGGGTTTTAATTTTTAAACAACAAAGTTTCCTCATACGGGCTACGGCCTACGGAGTATCCCATTTTAGGGTAATTACAAAATCCGCCCTTAAAATATAGGAAATTTCATAAACAAAACAAAAAATTGAAAAAACACACACCGTCAATTAGATGATTAGGAGTTTGGAATTTTGGTTTGCAGTACAATTGACGGTGTGTGGTTTTTAAAAAAAATAAAAATAAAAAACCTGTCCAATCCACTCGATCCGTCCAATGCATTCATTGATTTTCAAAAAATCGATATATGGTAATTTGTGATGAAACATGGATAAATCAAGGATAATTCATCAACAAAGAACCCCGGGAAGAAAATATGACAAGATAAGACTAGTGCGGATAAAAGAAGGCGAATCATGAGACTAATATGCGGATTTGAGATGTAAATTTCAAAATATGGGTACGGCCGTTATACCTGTCGAGTAGCTAAAGTAGCTCAAGCTTGAGTCGAGTTTAGCTTGGTAAAAACCCAACTCGAGCTCATCCATTTACTGTGATAAATTGAATCTTTTTTTTTTATGCATTACATGAAAATTATGATCATTAAGACAGAGGCATTAAACTCTCCCTTGTAGTTTCTGCGGACATTCGATATCTGGAGATTAAGGACAGTGATGTGGAGTCGGATGAGACCTTTTGGGGGCTCTATGAGCGCTGGATCACCCACGTCGAGGTGTCTAGGAGCGTTGAAGAGAAGCTGAAGAGGTTCCCCGCGTTCAAGGAGAACGCCAAGTACATCCACTCGGAGAACAAGAGTGGCAACTTCCCTTATGAGCGGAAGCTTAGCAAGTTTTCGGACATGACAATTGAGGAGTTCGAAAGCCCTTCAGTGAAGAAGGCGAACTTTAAGCATCTCAACATTAAGGACATCGATTTGAAGACTGATAAGACCCTTCAACGCCTTTACAAGCTGTGGATAACTCGCTATGGGGTGCCTAGGAGCCCCAATGAGAAGCGCAATGTGTTCAAGGAGAATGTGAAGTACATCAATTAAGAGAACAAGAAGAACAACACTTACAAGCTCGGGCTTAAACAGTTTTCGGACATGACCACAAACGACACAAAGTGACAAAGGAATTCGAAAGAGAGCACATGGGTAACAAACCATCCGTAATTGTTACGGATTTCTTTAATCCAAAAGTAATGTCTAACTCGCGGGGATGCTTTCAAGAATTATAGAGGGGTACGATTTCAATACTACTTCCTTGTTTTTGACAGATACAATACATATATGAATGTGTGTTACTTATCACGATCAGGGAGTGCTAACCAAAGAGTTGGGAAAGAAGCTGGTCCTCACAGTGAACATAGCAAGCTATGGAGTCACTCCTTAAGGGGTGATGTTTAGGGAAATCCACAACTGGTGGGGGCCATTATGGGGAGAAAGTGGTCGGAGAATCGACCGCTCTGATACCATTTTATTATGATCCTAGATAACCCATGATGATTATTGTAGATTTAGGGTTGAATTTGGGAAAGGGAGATGAAGAGTTTAGACACAGGGAACGAATATGGCGCATGGATAGACCGAGAGAATAGGAGAGAGAGAGAGATTAGGGTAAAGTGGTAAACTATTGGATTATTCATTTCATTATCAATTACAAGGTATAAGGGTGTATTTATACCCTAAACTGCCATAATCTAACATAATACTTAATATATGGGATCATAACAAAAGGCAGCAACATGAGGATCAAGAAGGGCGTAAATTTTCGTGGCATAGCGTCTTTTGCAACTCATCCCATCCTCATCGAGGCATCGATTTTAGCTTATTGCAAGCGACTATGCTGATCTGGAATCTTCATAGCTGAGTAGTTTATGTGTCCTATAGGGTTTCCTTGCCGAGATTAGTGTCTCGAGCTTAACAATATCTAAACCTTATTTTGGATATCTCAGAGAGCATACAAAGTGCACTTACTGGTTCTTTTGGGGTTACAACTAACCAGTACTCTAGTAGCGCGGTTTTAAGGCAGTAACTTTAGTCTTTATATATATGACAGCAATGTGAATCTATATGATCTTAAAATTTTGCATATGCAGCCTTATATGATTAGGGATTAATAGTATATATATATATAAATATATTATATGACTTGTTTTGCTTTGAATGCATCCTCTAATTTTTCTATTAGTTTGACTGCTAGCTGCTGCAATTTTACAACCCACCTGGACTAATTAATACTATGTGGATGATATCTGCATAAGCTAAGGATAAACAAAATGAAGATCTTAATTACTTGGATTAAAAGGGTATGTCTCTCGATGCAGTTGGACACTCCAAGCAAGCCAAATTTAAGGGATGAGATAGTTAGGTTTCTTTTCTTTTTTCAAGATTTTATGCATGCCTATGGTAAGAATTCGAGATACCTGACATCACCCATTTTAGGCAATCTCTGCATCATACCACAATATTCCATTGGGACCCGAGGTCAAGAAGTAAACAACGGTATCAATCATCACTGGAGGCATACATTCGTAAGATAGCACGATTTCTTCTTCTAAGTTATTATGAATTTGCGTGCGTTTTACCTTGGGTAGCAAATTCAGTTTAGTGGTGCCCGGAATGCTACCCCTAGTACTTAGTCTTGGACTCGGAGATGATGTATAAACTTCGAATACGCCCCACCTGTCCACAGTGATGATCTTATATCCCTCTAAACACTTAACCATTCCCACAGCAGCACCCCGGGCATGTAACCTTTCTGCAGCGTGAGAGGAAAATGGAAACTTGTTCCAAGTTTGCATCACGGGATTCCCAACCAGGAAGCAGTTCTGAGAATGATCAATGTGGCAGACGAGTCCCCCAACAGATCCTGATGGGAAAATAGAGCGGGTGCAAGTGGGATAAGCCTGCCATTTCTTCGTGTAGGTGTCGTAAATGGCTCCGGTTTCAGGATTGTCATAAATACAAGATTTGCAGTAGAACCAAGGCTTGTTTTGTGGAGCAACTAATTCCTTCAAGCGTTGCAAGAAATTGCGAGATTCGAGTAAGGAGTTCCATTCTCGGCAAACCAGACGAAACTGAAAGAATACAACAATAGGAAGTCTCGCAATCACATCCTCCAACAGATCCTTTGGGAATTCCTTCCATATTTTCTCATCCATCACCGTCCGTTCATCATCATCATTTTTCCGTGATTTCTTAGGCTTCTGACCGGGTTCCATAGCTTCCGCAAATCTGCATATCAATAAACGCATATCATCGTCATCCGCTGGTTTCAAGTTGATTATATTACTGAGAAACCCTATAGGAGTGCCTTTGAAACTATTTGACCAAAAAGCTTGCAACTTTAGGGAACAAAACCCCAACTCTAAAACCAGGGGCAATCACAAACAGTAAACAAACTAATTCGCAAATTTGGTTTGATTGTATGAAACGAACAGATATACAGCACATAAAATTTAGCAATTGGCCACCAATTGGGATGGATTAAACATCAAAATTAGCAATTCAGAAGAACGGAAAGTTAGCAATTGGGATTAGTAACCATACCTTGTACGATCAGAAGATTCACCTGCACCAAATAGATCCGATTTAACTATCTATCTATATATGCTCGACTTGCTACTTTGCTAGTGTATATACTGTAGGGGTGGGCGCGGGACGGGACGGGACGGGACGGGCCCTATCCCTCAAATAAAAAACATTATAAAAAAGCTAAAATTCTTATACATTTTGTGGTTTTTAAAAGGCGTAACATATATAAATTTATAATATTTTTATATTTTATGATTTTCTTTATATATATACACTGGACACAATATACATATAATTATACACAATATATATAATATTATATACACTGTATAGAATTAGTTATGTACGCTAATCAAATGCCCATTACTAAGAACGTACAGCTGAGCAAAAGTATACACTTTTGTATACCGATATGGCTATATATACTGTATTACAGTGTATATATGTACACACTGTACATATGAATCAAATATATATACTATATATCTATTATATATAATATATTGTATAAGATAATATATTTTATTTTATTTATTTATTAATATATATGCGGGACGGGACCGGGACGGGACCGGAATTTGCGGGATTTGTGCTCACCCCTAGTATATAGGATATCTATATATGCTAGTGTAGGACCTTTTTTCGGATCAAAAAAAAAAGTGTAGGACCCTTTTTATACATGGATAATATATAACAAGGGCGATTTGCATAACTACCCACATAAAAAAAAAACTTTGCACAAATAGCCAAGTGGCTAGATTATTTGCATGGGGTAGAAAATGGCACTTTTGTGCAAATAAAAGTGGTAACCGGGAGAGGGAGTTGCAGGTGAAGGTGGGGGACACTGTAGCTACACTGTAGCTGTCAGTAGGTGTCAGTGACATGTGGCACCAAAAGGCATCATCCGTTCATTTCAGAAAACTGTAGAATGCCCATCTTACCAATAGAATTAATTTGTCCTACCAATAGGCTAAACCTGTCTTTCCATACCTGGAGATATTTTGGAAAGAATCTGGAGGGGATTCACTGCAGCTGATTTGGCGGGTTGTCAGTGTACTTTTGGCGCCAAAACAGAATTCCTCTTTTGAGAAAAGGAGGGAGCATTTATGAGGGGAAAATGCAATGATTGCATTGATGGGTGTCCCCCAAAAACATATATAAGCTTGAAAGGAGGATCTGAAACACCATACCATAACATGCTCTGCAAAAAGCGAAAAGGACGAGGAAAAAGTTACCCGTTCATTCTAGGAAACGATACAGTCCCCATCCTACCAATAGAATATTTCCGTCCTACCAATAGTGTACAACTGTCCTTTCATATCTGAAAAAGTGCAAGAAGTTTGTCCGATGACAGTGGCAACGATGTGTAAGTGATCTTGTACCTATCCTTTGTAGTTATTCCTTTTTCTTATAACAGAACTACCCCAAGGTGACGGTTTCACGAGACCGGTTGCAGAGAGTTCGTAATTTATACTCTCTTTTTGATCAATTGCATGACTTGCAAATTAAGATAACAAATTCAAGCGCTATTTTTGCTTCTTGCGAAATTATCACTTCTTGATGCCTAGACGATCATAAGGACCCATTGAAAATAGTCTATTAGCTCAATTGGTAGAGCGTTGTGTTTGCACACAAAGATGTGAGTTCGACTTTAACATAGGCTAATACGGAGTATGTGTGTTCATGAATCTCTCTAAACTTATACAATTATGAATCTGGCAGAAAATATATACACTAATGGTATGACACATTTACGAACATGTTAGGACCAATTCATAAATCTCCCTGAACTTATACGATTATAAACATGACAGAAAATATATACATTGGTGATAGGACAAATCTGTGATGATCATGAACTTGTCAGCGATGACTGGGTACTTCTGAGTGTCAATATTCACTACTTGGATCTTGTCTTTCAGTGTAGCACCAACTTTATCCAGGATAGGGACCATACCTTGGGATTCATCATCGCACATGATATACCCATGTATAGCTTTTGCATATGTGGTTCATATAACTTCAGTCTCTGCCTGTGGAGCCTGCCTTCTCTTTTTGCTTTTATGAGATTCATGTGGAAGTAATTTTTTTTTCGTAAAGTCAATTATGCATTTACATTTTTCCAATAGTATAAATATATCGTACCATCAGTGTGCATCTATCATACCATTAGTGTCAAGTTATACAGGAATTACTGGGTTTCCATTATGATCCTACCAATATCGTTGTTTTCTCCTACCATTAGTTTCCATCAATCCTACCATTCTGATCTTACCGATATCGTTGTTTTATCCTACCATTAGTTTTCATATATCATACCATTTTTGTGCATCTATCCTACCAATTTAAATAGCTTTCAAAGAAAATCAAGCTAGAAACCGTAACAAATTATGTTCCACATTTTTCAGAAAAACAACCAAGGGTAGAGGGTTTCCAACCTACAACAGAAGATGAAGGAAACCTAAGTAACATTATATCCAAGGGTAGATGCTCTAATTCAGTCGCTCTAGCATTGAATTAGATTGGATTCATGAATTTTGATTGGTAGAAATTGGATTGCGATTGGGATTTATGGATTGGTAATTGAGATTAGGGTCAATTCACGCCTCAATGATTACTAGTCTGGGATATGTGGATTGATCAATATTAATTCTACTTCATTGCCAATAGTACAAATATATCTTACCATTCGTGTACATCTATCCTACCATTAGTATCAAGTTATACACAAGAATTTCTGTTATTACATTTTTATCATACCAATATCGTATATTTATCCTACCAGATTTACAAATTTGTCCTACTACTAGTATATATATTTCCTATCAAGTTCATAATTTTATAAGTTCAGAGATATTCATAATTCATAAATTTGTCGTATCAGATTCATAAATTTGTCCTGCCATTAGTGTATATATTTCCTACCATGTTTAATCGTATAAGTCCATAGAGATATGAACGCATACTCCGTATTAGCCTATGTGAGAGTCGAACTCACATCTTTGTGTGTAAACACAACGCTCTACCAATTGAGCTAATAGGCTATTTTCCATCCATCTTCATAGTTCTTACTCTACCTTCAACTTTCTACAGCACATAAACTACAAGTCAGCTAAAATTCTGACAAGTATCTGAATCTGAACGAAGAAACATGCATAAGCTGAACATCAAAGCAATAAGTTGTGGTAGGCATGGTACTCACAGAGTCACAGATACACTAATATACTCTCTAAAGAAATCCATCAAAACCTCCTCATCTAACCTCATCCTCTCAATAGACTATAACAAGACAAAGAAGAAGAAAAAATAACTTAAGCTATGAAAATATTCAATAGCATTAGTACATAATGGTTATGCTTAAGCTATGAACAGATGTATGAAGCACAACCTCAGCTGTTTCATATGGTTGTTTTCTGAAAATTATGTTCACAATATTGCAATAATAAAGTTCAGCATGCATATGCGTTTTACAATCTGTCAAAATTTAAAACAACATCTTTATTTCCATAGAAAGTAATGCACATGACCTGATGAATAGTTCCAAATGACCGGGTGTTTTATTTGCACAAAATAGCCCGGCCATTTTGGCCCATTTCCCCCCCTGGCTATTTCAGCAAATAGGCCCGTTTTTGGCTTATTTAGTGCAATTTCCTCTATATAACAATATTATAAATAAGGTAAATCGATTCCAATAAATAAAATCTAAATAACTTTTTTCACTAAAAAAAGATACAGATATAAATAAAATTATTTTGACATTATATATAACTTAAATATCTTGTATTTACATTATCTCGAAATATAAATAAAATTTACATTTATAAGGTAAAAGGTTTTTTTTTTCTAATCTACTGTTAATAAAATCTCATTTAATTTAATAGATAGCTGATTTTTAAAAATATTTTAATATTTATTTTTTATTAAATATGTAGTATATCTTTATTGCACAGATGGATTGTGGATACGTATTATGATCATCTAATATTTTAATAATTTATTTTGGCCCCAAAAAGTAATATAAATATAAATAAAATAACAATTATTAAATAAATAATTTTAATATAAATAATTCTTTCCACAAAAAATAATCTGAATATAAAAAAATAGCGCCTATCAAATACTATATATTTATCTACTAATATTTTTGGTAAGTATAACTATGAAATGTTTTGACTTTTGATATATATATATATTTATCAATTAACTAAAATATAAAGGGTGGTTCAGGGTAAACACCCCTTTTGATGTAACTTATGAACAAATCTTGACCATCAATTTGGATTGAATGGAAGATGAAGATTAATTGAATTTTCTTATATTTTAGAAAGAATATAAAAAAGTAAAAAAGAAGCCCACAAGCCACGGGCTTTTATGTCATCTTCCGTAGTAGGCTAAAAATTGGGGTTTTGCCTAATTTTACTCTCACCTTATGTCAAAACTCAATGTGCCCTTTTTGTTTTTGGTCTATTTTTAAAATTAGCTCAAATTTGACTTTCTCTTTTGAAAGGTCAAATGTTATTATTTACTTATTTTTAATTTTTTAATCGATCTATATATATATATATATATATACATAGAGGTTGGGTCAGGTGTACACATCCCTTATTGTGTTTTGTGTTAACAAATATAGGTCATTGATTAATTAGAAATGGATGTGTGAGATTAATTGAGACTTTCCCTTTTTATTTAAACAAAAAAGAGTAGGTCCCACCACTTTTCTAGCCAAATTGCTGAAGCGTAAGCGCGTGTGTTGATTTTTTTTTGTGAGGTAACATTTTTTTTTTCGTGGAGGACGAGATTTTGCTTGCACTGTGTGTTCGATGAATAATGACGAACAAATTACTGAATAATTCCAGATTATCAACGAATAATGACTCTAGATTTGCCGAATATTCGATAAATTCATTAACAATGATCGATTTTTTTTGTGAGGTAACGCTTTTTTTTTTTGCGTGGAGGATGAGATTTTGCTTGCACTGTGTGTTCGATGAATAATGACGAACAAATTACTGAATAATTCCATATTATCAACGAATAATGACTCTGAATTTACCGAATATTCGATAAATTCATTAACAGCGTTCGATGAATAATGACGAACAAATTACAGAATAATTACAGATTATCAACGAATAATGACTCTGAATTTGCCGAATATTCGATAAATTCATGAGCTTGAATTTCAATAAACCTATATCTAATTGCCCCCATATACATGAATAATTTCTGATTATCAATGAATAATGACTCTGAATTTGCCGAATAATTTCTGATTATCAATGAATAATAACTCTGAATTTGCCGAATATTCGATAAATTCATGAACAATCAATAATCCATGTACATCTTATTGCATATTAGCAATTTATCAATAAATAGTGACTCTGAACTTACCGAATAGTTGATACATCCATGAACAATTTTATACATAGTTTAAATTTCAACAAACATATATGTGTGATCTATTCATGATTTCCCATCGCATAACCACGAGTATCAAACGAATAATTCTTTCCTTCCAAACGAATGTTAAATAGACCGATCTCGCCCACTGTTGCAAACCAAAAGCAAATAAGAAGAAAGTACATCGAAGGATTTCTAAGAAATGCAAATCCAAAAAACACATCAAACAAAAATGCAAGCATCTAGAATTCTAGACCAAACCTATGAATCGATCAAGTTTGATTATTTCGAGACTAGGAAATTAGAAAGTAATTTTCCACATTCAAAATCCAATTTGATGGAAAAAAATAGACAGAGATAGAGTAAAACATGTACGTTCTAGTGAATGTAGACATAGATCGCCACCACGTCGATTGACCGGTCGCAAAGGCCCTGTCGTTTCCGATGAATGGCTCGGCGACGGCGCAACCACGGGAGAGATCGAGAGCCACCGCCGCCCTCTCTATTTGCCGCCTCCGATTTCGCCCTCGATTCGACGCCGGGTTGGAAGTCCCACTTCGCCACCGTGTGACAGGTCTAGCATCCGCTAGCCGCCGCCTCGCAGCCTACGCAGTGGCTCTCCCGAGTGCTGGTACAAGGGATGGATAACTCCTCGGTGGCGAGTACGGTGTCGACGTGGTGGGCGGTTTCCAATGATGATACGTTTGATAAATAGGGTTTTATTAACGTGGGTTGGGACGAAGGAGGTTGAAACCCACGCACTAACATTGAGATTGATATGGAAAAAAAGAGTGGGGTCCACTTTTTTTAATTTAAAAAATCACAAAAATCTAATTAATCTGAACCATCCATCCTCTAATAATTAAAGGCTCAGATTTGTTAACACAAAACACAATAAGACTTGTAAACATTTGATCCATACTCTCTCTCTCTCTCTCTCTCTCTCTCTCTCTATATATATATATATATATATATATATATATATATATAGTATGGATCATATGTACTCAACCCTTATTGTGTGTCATGTACACAAATCTGGGCCGTTGATCTATAGAAAATGGAAGGATAGGATAATGCCATGTGTCTTGATAGCTTTTTTAAAAAGGTGGATAATTAAGCCCAATTTCATCCTATCAAACATGTGAAACGCGTGTAAAGAATCAACAAAACCTAAATCTCTAATGGTCTTCTTTTCAACCGGCCCCCAATTGCAAAATATAGCCGCCTCCTTCTTGCTCCCATGGAGGATAGTGGATGAGATGGCGATGGCGTGGGCGGATGGCGATGGCGATGGCGATGGCGGATGGCAACTCGGTAGACTCCGGCGACGGCGTTTTGCACCCACCCGAAGCGAACATCGTCGCCTGCTAGGTTGGAAACACTCGGGGCCAGGGCGCCGCCTCTACATCGGGGTCGTCGACGGCGATGGCGAGTAGCGATGATGAAGGTGGCGATGGGGGCGACGATAGTGGTTGAAGAGGCGGAGGCGTACGAGTGCACCTCGCCCCAGTACGAGCCCTAAGTCGGCGCAAGTGCGAAGGCGGCGGTCGGATGCAAGTGCGAAGCGACTTCTGGCTCCCATGGTGGTGACTGCAACGATGTAAAGGCGGCGGGTGGATCGACGTCGTTTGATGCCCAGATCTGGGTTCATACAAGCGTAGCAGTTGCTTCTTCTTCTTGCTCCCATGGCGGATCGACGAATTTGATGCCCAGATCTGGTTCCTCTCCTCAAATTCTTCCCAATCTCAAAGTTATTGCAATGATTGAAGCTTATATTCATCCGATTTTTGAAGGTATGCTTTCGTGTTCTTCTTAAATCTGGTCTCTCTTCTAGATCTGAGTATATATGGCGGCGGTTAAGTTCAATCGTTTTGGATTCCGGAGCTTACGGCGAGGCAATATGTATATATATTAATTAATTTGCTCTTGTCCTCTCTTTCGTTTGTGTATATATACTCCGAGCAATGCTTGGCTTGCAATTTCAATGGGTTGAATGTTGCCTACAATTTCAATCCTAATCCGGTCCTCTCTTTCGTTTGTGTATATATACTCCGAGCAGTGCTTGTCTTGCAATTTCAATTTCAATAGGTTGAATGTCAATTTCATTTATGCCTGCAATTTTCTAAATTGTCCGTTGGTTGTTCAATTATTCAGTTGTATGATCGAATTATTCAGGTGTATGAGCCGAATTATTCATTTGTATGAACTGATTTTGTGTTTAAGGAGATAAGTTTTTTCCACGTTGGCGGTTATATAAAAAAAATGCATCTATACTATCAAATAATCATGTGATAACATCGTATAATCTAGCGATATCATTGAATAATTTAGCCATATCATCGAATAATATTTAGTTATTTGTTAATATCACATAAGTAACCGAATAATATTATAATACCATCGAATAATTAAGTTATACCATCGAATAATCCGATGATACTATCAAATAATCAAGCCACATGGTGTTTTCAAGGTGGTAGCCGATTAGAATAATCTATCAATACAATCGCATAATCCGTTGATACGACCGAATAATCTAGATATATCATCGAATAATTGGTGTTTTCAAGTTGGTAGCCGATTAGAATAATTTATCGATATCATCGCATAATCCGTCGATACGATCGAATAATCTAGATATATCATCGTATAATCCGTCGATACGATCGAATAATCTAAGTATATAATCGAATAGTTTAAGGAGAGTGCATCACACATGCTGGCAAGTGGGGAAGTGGGTAAGAAAATACGTGGGACCTGCCATTTTTTCAATTAAAAAAAGTGTAAAATTACCTTTTAATCTCACACACTCATTTCCTTCAATCAAGGCCTAGATGTGTGTACATGATACACAATAAGGCATGAGTACACCGGAACCATCCCCTATATATATATATATACTAAAACCGATACATAGCGTCCTATGTGGCGCGTCGTGGTTGATTCTAGGAAAAAAAAAAAACTTGAGTCGAGTATGAGCATATTTTAAAAAGTCTAGTTTAAGCTCCGTCAATTTTATAAATGAGATTAATATGAGTAAGCAATACTCTTAACTCGTATCTACTCTCCCTACAAATCCACACACATTATATAGATAGTAGATTATGAAGGGGGGAAATGTAATAACGGACAAAATGAGTATGGTGTGTAACACTTCTTCTCAAAGTATTGAGAGCTAGGTGTAAGGTAGGAATAATTGGGAAATTAGAATTTTTATATTTATGGGCTTGACCCAAATGCAAAGACAACTACGTACTGTTTCATCAAGGAAATAAGCATGAAAAACTTGAATCGTTTGCAAATAAGCCTAAAGTGAAAATTATGGTAAATGTTCCAAACTTGAGAGAGTTATGGAGTAACGTCGCATTTTTTTGTCAGAAAATAGTGTTGTAAGACAATCTTCAATCGTGTTATATTTTTTTTTTTAAATGGTAAAACAAAAATTATATTCTTTATTCCACACAGAAAAAATCGATTAGAGTTTTAGCCTTTTAGGGCTTATTTTAGGTTATAAAGTTATAAATTGTTAGCTAGTCTCGGAAGAAATGAATTAGCGCTTTTCTCTCTCGAAGTAATGCTAGTTTGTGTCCGTGTTCAATGTTCATCAATTTTAGGGCTATCTTGAGTCTTTACTGTGATAAATTGAATCTTTTTTTTTATGCATTACATCAAAATTATGACTATTAAGACAGAGGCATTAAACTCTCCCTTGTAGTTTCTGCGGATATTCGATATCTGGAGATTAAGGACAGTGATGTGGAGTCGGATAAGACCTTTTGGGGGCTCTATCTATAAGCGTTGGATTACCCACGCCGAGGTGTCTAGGAGTGTTGAAGAGAAGCTGAAGAAGTGAAGAGGTTCCCCGCGTTCAAGGAGAACGCCTAGTACATCCACTCGGAGAACAAGACTGGCAACTTCTCTTACAAAGCTGAAGCTTAACAAGTTTTCGGACATGACAATTGAGGAGTTCGAAAGCCCTTCAGTGAAGAAGGCGAACTTCAAGCATCTCAACATTAAGGACAACGATTTGAAGACTGATAAGACCCTTCAACGCCTCTACAAGCAGTGGATAGCTCGCTACGGGGTGTCTAGGAGCCCCAATGAGAAGCGCAAGAGGTTCGATGTGTTCAAGGAGAATGTCAAGTACATCCATTTAGAGAACAAGAAGAACAACACTTACAAGCTCGGGCTTAACCATTTCCGGACATGACCACAAAGGAGTTCGAAAGAGAGCAAATGCAAAAATTAAAGGAGGCGCGCGCCACGGTCAACAAGCCAGGGTTGAGTGGGATGGCTAACGGAGGTTGGATGAGCGGATGAGCCTCAGAGCCTGTGGTGATGGGGCGGCAGGGTTGGGTGGACGTTAAACAGATGTGAGTTTTTGAGATTGCACATCTTTCATGTTTTAAACGTCGGACAAATATGTTTACTTGATGCAGATGCATCCTTTTTAGGAACACCTCTCTCCACGAGTTCATAATTTCATGGTCTTCTTTGCGCTTTGTAAGCTCCTAGTGCAAAGGGCAATACTTCAAACCTACTTTCTAGAGGTCTTGTCCCACCTGAGTACCAAAGACTTTTAAGAAGAAGAGAGCTTTACAAATAAAATAAAATAAACAAATATAAAAGAATATTCCCATATTTAATCCATATTCTTGGATATGAGTTAGAGAAAGTTGAAATTGAGAAACGAAAAAGAAATAAAAGAACTAGAGTCCAATTTCTACAAGAACTAGAATCTCATTCAAGTCATATATATAACTAAAAGGTTTCACAAGAGAATGAATGAAATTTCTGTTGATCCCCCCAACAAGAGAATGAATATATTTATAGTAGACTTTACAGAATATACGATATATGGAAAGAGAAGATAAATACAAATATTTTTACAACTACTTTCCTAATACCCCCGCAAGCTCATGGAGGGGCAACGACATGAAGCTTGGATCTCAACAACTCAAATCTGCGATTGCTGAGAGCCTTTGTGAAGATGTCCGCAGTTTGGTCATGAGAACCAATATGACGGACTACAAGCTCACCAGCATCAACCTTTTCTCGGACAAAGTGAAAGTCAACAGGAATATGCTTGGAGCGACTGGATAGAACCGAGTTCCTGGCCATGAACGTGGCACTCAAGCTGTCACAAAGGACGATAGGAACTGCTGGAAGGCGCTGACGAAGATCCTTGAAGAGCTGAGCAATCCAGCTGATTTCGGCAACGGTCTCAGCGATGGCCTTATACTCCGCCTCCGTGCTAGAGCGCGCGACGACACGTTGCTTCTTGGATGTCCAACTGATAAGGGAATTACCAAGATAAATAGCAAAACCGTACTGCGAGCGACAGTCATCAAAGTCTGACACCCATCCGGCATCTGTGAAGGCAGTGATGGAGAAGCGAGGGCACGGGCTGATCTGAAAGGTGTAAGACAAGGTGCCTTTCAGATAGCGGAGTATCCGTTTGACGGTTGACCAATGATCCTCTGTCGGAGACTGCATATACTGACAAACTCGATTGACAGCATAAGCGATCTCAGGACGGGTGATAACAACATACTGTAGAGCACCCACAATACTCCTGTAAAGTGACGGATCGGACGTAGGATCACCCGACAGCTGAAGGCGCGAGTGAGGTTCAGCAGGGCTACAGATTGGCTTGGCATCTTCCATCTTCGAGCGAGTAAGTAATGAACGAATGTACTGTTGATGCGATAGAAGAAGCCGAGTGGGGGTACGAGTTACCTCAACTCCTAAGAAGTAATGCAGAGGGCCA
The DNA here is from genome assembly GCA_037127255.1 of Persicaria tinctoria. Classification (NCBI taxonomy): domain Eukaryota; kingdom Viridiplantae; phylum Streptophyta; class Magnoliopsida; order Caryophyllales; family Polygonaceae; genus Persicaria; species Persicaria tinctoria. Next base: position 17,977,699 of record JBANSL010000008.1, read on the forward strand.
AGATCTTTGAGAGAGAACATCTCGTTGAGTCGATGAATGAATCGGCTGATAGTCGGCGCAAAGCTGCATGTAATGATGATGTCGTCTACATAGACAAGAATGTAGATCACATCGGAGGACGAAGAGAACACAAACAGGGAGCAATCTGACTGACATGCATGAAACCCAGACTGAAGCTAAAAAGACTTGAGCTTGCCAAACCAAGCCCTAGGAGCCTGCTTGAGACCGTAGAGAGCCTTACGGAGATGGCAGACAAACGATGGGCAATGTTGGTTGACAAACCCAGGCGGCTGATCCATGTAAACATCCTCAGATAAGTCTCCATTGAGAAAAGCATTATTGATGTCAAGGTGGCGAATAGGTCACCCCTTCGTCAGAGCGATGCATAGAACAAGGCGGACAGTGGTGGGGCGGACAACTGGGCTGAACGTGTCAAAATAGTCAACCCCTTCTTCCTGATTGTACCATTTTGCAACTAGCCTGGCTTTGTAGCGATCAACAGAGCCATCAGCTTTCTGTTTGATTCGAAAAACCCATTTGCAGCCAACGACGTTCATGGATGACTGACGAGGAACAAGAGTCCACGTACCTGATCGGGAGAGAGCGTCAAACTCAGATTGCATGGCGGAGACCCATTGAGGGTGTTTCTCGGCTTGACGGTAGGTTTTGGGTTCAGAGTCAGGGAGAGAGGACGGGGGTAGCGGATGTCTGGATGAAGTGAGGGCTCTGGGTTTTAAGTGGCCTTTTTGTGCACGAGTGGTCATTGGATGAATGGATGTATCGGAGGGGCGAAGATGAGGTAGATGGGATGGGGGAGAGGGTAATGTAGTGGGGTTAGGGCTGGCGGTTGATGCCGTAGCGGAAGAAGAGGGCTCGGGGCTGGTGGAGAGAGATGGGGAGATGGGTACTGGCGAGAGAGCATTGGAGGAGGATGACGACGAGGTAGACTCGCTGGGTGAGAGGACGGCTGCAGGGGCTGGTGTGGGAGAGTGCGCCGCTTGGAAGTCGTTGACAATTGGCTCAGCTGAAGCAGGAGATGCCGCAAGGGGGGAGGAGGCAGCGACGAGGAGGTCTGTCGGAGGGGGTGACAACAGGGGTGCGGAAGACGAGGAAGGCGAGACGGTGGTGGACAGAAACTCAGACTCGTGGAAGACAACATGACGACTAACATAGACTCTTTTATCAATAGAGTCATAGCATAGGTATCCCTTGTGACTGGAGCTGTAGCCAATAAAAATGCAAGCTTTGATTTTGAACTCAAGCTTGTTTGCACGATAAGGGCCGAGGAAAGGGAAACATAGACAACCAAAGGAGCGGAGAGTAGAGTAATCAGGATGCCGATCATAAAGGCAATGATAGGGAGAGCGATTGTTTAGAACCGGTGTAGGAGTGCGATTGTGAAGATAGATGGCCGTGTGAAAGGTATGCTCCCAGAATTCATGTGGTAATTTTGAGTGGGCTAGCAGAGTGAGGCCCTTCTCCTGAATGGTGCGATTGCGGCGCCCAACCATACCATTCTGACTAGGGGTGTGGGGACAAGACACGCGATGGATGATGCCCTGTGTTTGGAGAAAAGATGAGACATTGCGATATTCACCACCCCAATCAGTTTGCAATGCCTTAATGTGTTTCCCAAATTGAGTTTGCACCATGGATTGAAACAGTTTGAAGTAGTGAAAGACTTGAGATTTGTGGGACATAAAATAGATCCATGTGAAGCGTGTATAATCATCCACAAATAGAACAAAATAGCGACATCCATTTATTGATAAAGAAGGGGAAGGTCCCCAGACATCAGAGTAAACAAGTTCAAAAGGAATAGTTTTGGACACATGCGAAGAAACAATAGGTAATCTATGACTTTTTCCTAAAGAGCAAGACTAACACTGCGGCAATGAAGTACTGCAGAAAATCGGAAGCTGAAACTGACGGCATAGAAGGTTGAAAATTTGACGGCTAGGATGACCCAAACGATGATGCCAAAGACTCGGACTTGTACGTTCACCCACAAACGCACGGGGAGGGACGGATAGCGGCAAACGGTAGAGCCCATTGTCAACGATTCCTTTGAGCAGCATCCTTCCCTGCAAGTTCTTCAAAAGACAATGTGAGGGATGGAGTTCAAGATAGCCATTAATGTCTTTTGTTAAGCGAGATATACTAATGAGGTTTTTCTGCATAGATGGAAAAACTAAAACATGCTTAAGCTTGACCAGATTGGGGGATTGAGTTAGGACAGTGTGGCCAATGTGAGAGATAGGAAGGATGTTACCGTTTGATGAGAGGGTTTCTCGACCAAATAAATTTATAGTCAAGACCCCGCTATAGTATAGGGAGTCAGGATCGTCCACAGGAGAGAGTTAGCGCTTCTTATTTAGTCGTTTTGTCGGGTTGAAACTAACGAAAGAGATGGAAGAGAGATGTGTGGTAATAAGAACATAAAATCTGAATTTTAATTAATAAAAGGGAAAACTTCTAAGGCAAGGCTTACCAAAACAACAAACACATGGGCAAATCAATGAATCACATAAAAGATCATGCTTTTATCATCAAAAGAGTCGACTTTCTTTAATCAACAAGCAAATCAATTCACTTTCGCATAAAAGATCTACTTGTTTCTACCTTCTCTTAACTAGGATCCTTTAACTTTCATTAGAAAACCCTAATTACTATCAAGTTAACAATTTCCTCTTTCAAGTTCAATTGCAACTATGAATTCCTTTAGATTTTCATCAAAGGTTAAGCACATAGGTAGAAGAAGATAAAAACATCACACAATCATAGATCCATCAATTCAACACACATCTCTATTGTTGGGCTCACCCCAACCTTAGAAGAGCAAAGAACTACTCAAACATGACAATGAAAAACATGAATTTAAGAGAATAAAACATAAACTGAAATTAAACTAAACAAAACCTGGAAATTCAGCGTCTCAATCGCAACAAACACATCCAAACTTTCACCCAAACGCCAAAACAAAACCCTGAAGTCGTCTCCACAGCTGCTGCGCGCAGCCCTGCGCCGAACGTACGTCCCTTCTCCTCCAAAATCAGCCCCTCATAGGCTTTATTTAAAGATAAAAAAATATAATTTATCTAAGGAAGGATAAAATATCCCAAGTCTATCTAACTAAAATATCCTAAAAAAGATTTAGAATAAAACCCTAATTAAAAAGCCCATTAAGTGAATAAAACAGCCCGCAGAAATTTCTCCTGGTGCGCAGGGTATCGGCGCCGAGGTCTGAGGTGTCGGCGCCGAGGTACCTGTGTGAATGCAGTAACTTCTGATTTTTTCCAGCTTTTCGACTCTGTCTTCAATCGCAGTTTCCCGAGTCCTCGTTTATCGGATTGACACATATGAATATGCGTTGGAAAGCTCGTTTCAAGGACTACAAATCTCATGAAGGCTCTAGATCTTGAATCAAAGTGATGAATGGCGAAAATAAGGCTTTTCTACCGCTGCGCCTCTTTCCCCTTTTGCTTGGCTTCTCCATTGCTTTCATGAATTTTCATTAAGCTCTAAAGTGCGTCGAAACTCCTCCAAATCAGCTCCAAAACCTACAAAAACACCACCAAAGCTTGTGTAGACTCCATATCTTGAATAATACGAAAATTAACACAAACGACACACTTTCCTAACACAAAAGCTAATAAAATGACTCAAATGGAATGAAAACATGATGTAAAATAAGACTAAATATGCGGACATCAAAACACCCCATACTTAGACTTGCTTGTCCTCAAGCAATAACCAAACTATGATCAAGACCTTTAACATATCTTCAAGTCTTCGCCTTAGTCAAAAGCAACATCAATTTAGCACAAGTGCAAATAAGAACAAGCATTGAACCATCATCACATATATTTCGGTAACCTTAGGCAAAGCAACTAGAATTCAACCACTCAAGGGAAATAATGTGTTTCACTTCCTTTCAAATGTGTTTAGGCTTGAAGTACATCTCTCAACTCAATCCTTTATGACATTAAGCTACATAGAAATTGCAATTAATATCACCAATCAATTCACCGAGATGTCAAAACATGCATTAACCATCAAGAGGACTTTGGCTCAATGGCCTTCAAAGAAGGACTCATTCGGCCGGGTTGTAACTTGGCTTGGTAAGAAATAAAATGTATGGAATCATTTAGGCTATGTGGTGCTAGAAATTCGGGAACCAAAGACTCCTAAATTTCCAACTTGACTCAACCAAACAACTCCATCATATACAAACACTTCCAAACTCATCTAATTTAGCACAACTCTTCAAAAACCCCAAAATATCGAATATGTCTCGCATAAATAAATAAGGATAAATTTGGCTCATGCACAACTTCCCATATATTCTATTCTCTCTTTTTTTTTCTGTTTTTTTTTTGTTTTTTTTTTGTTTTTTTTTGTTTTTTTTTGTTTTTTTCGAAACTAATGTGCATTTATTTAAGTATAAGAGCCAAAAATACCTTTTACATCAAAAGCGGCGAGAATAATAAAATACCAACTCAAACATGTATCCCATACTTTAACCAAATCATGTGTCTCAAACTCCTCAAACATCAACCTTTACCAACACTAAGTCCTAATTCCCGGATAAGGAGGTAAGGCTAAACATTGGCTAAGAGAAATTTTGTGGAGCTACAAAAATAGGCTATAAGGCTCAAAATGGTTACAAGCAAAAGAAACATATATAAGGTAGGTAAAAGAGGATAAAAAAGTGGCTAATAAAGAGTGTCTCTATCATTTGATCAAATTATGCAATGACTAGCTATCTCATATTGGTTTCAAGACTTAGATATACACCGCAATATCAAGAGGTAATGCATACGGAGAGTAATTCACACATCAAAAAGAAGGGGAAAATATATAAAGAACGATTCCCCATAGGCCAAATAACTCACTAGGACATGTTGGATTCCAATCACCTAAATCCTAAAGTCATATATGCTCAATTTCATTTGCAAGTCAAATTTCACATAAAAAACATTTTGTGCGACTTAGGCTAAACCATCCAAACTATGTCTTAGGATATTACATGATCAAGTTAGTTATTAGATTTCATCATTGGACATCTAAGTTAGGTGTTATCCATCCTAAAAAACTATGCCAAATAACGAACAAGTAAGCAAATGAACATATATTTTTGTGATTTTTTGACATTTTTTTTTATTTTTTTTGGATTTTTCAGTTTTTTATAGACTCTAAATAAAGACAAAAGACACAAATAAGCAAAACAAATAAAGACAAAAGACAAAAATATGCAAAGCTAGGTCATGCAAATTTCGAATCTCCCCCACCCCATACTTAAAATTTCAGTGTCCTCACTGAATAAAATAAAACAAGGGAAAGGAAAAAGAAACTCACATGGACAATCGTGCAAAAATGGAGCGAATTGGAGAAGTTCAAAAAATTGCACAGGGGTCAGCGCCGACAGGGACTGCATCGACGTCGATACTTCTCAGCACTTCGACTTTCTTCATGGCATGCTTCTGCTCTTTCCTATGCACCATGGCTGATCTGTAGGACCTGTTCTCTCAACAAAAATAGTAAGTCCTAGGCTATCTAACTCCTAACTAAAAATCAAAAGAAAAAAGCAAGAAAAGAAAGCAAGAAAGCGGGTTGCCTCTCGTAAGCGCTATATTTAAAGTCTCTAGCTTGACTTACATCCCTTTTTTCTTTAATCCGGGTTAGGTGGAGGTGGTGGATCTGGTGGTTCCGCTGGTGGAGGTGGTGGTGGAACATCCTCCTGTGGTACATCGGGATAGATTGTCAAGTGATATGGCTCTTGCTCCTTGTACCTTTTTATGCCTCTCTTCCTTTCCTTGTGGATGAGCTTGAACCTTCCCGAGTGGACGCTCCAACATTGAACCCACTCATCCTCCAAGAATCTTGATAGAAATCGTCTTGGAAAGCACTCAGCAAATGTGCCTTCCTCATATGCGCTCCTCTTCCTCTTCTTGGTATGGCTTTGATTTGTTTCCCCACCATCGTACAAAAATAGATGTGCTTCATTGTTGAGTTTGGTGTACAATGGTGGAGGGGGAAGAGATTCATCCACTTCTTCTTCTTCTAGCGCCTCATCTTCAACATGCCACTTTGCGAGGACCCCGTACTTGAATGCGAAAGACGGTTGTTCGAGATCGTTGGGAATTGCCTTCGCCGTGAATGGCAAAGGTAGCGGTGTAGTGCATCGAACAACAACTTCTATCTCTTTTTCTTCTTCTTGGGGTTTCTCACATGGCTTCTCTAGAAACAAGGGTAGTGGCGGCGTCGAGATCGGAGTAGAAATGGCCTTGAAAATAGGCTCGTCCACCTCAACAAGTTGCTCTTCAATTCGCTCTTCAGGAGGGGGTATCGGCGCCGAGGTGAAGGGTGTCGGCGCCGAGGCATCTGTAGCCTTCTCATGTTTCTGCTGAAACTTTTCTTTGTCCAGCGGTGTCGACGCCGAGGTAGGGGGTGTCGGTGCCGAGGGGTCAGCAGTGGCTTTTGTAATTTCTTCGCTCTCATCTTCTTCAAGGGTGGCCAAGAGCTCCTCAATAATGCTCTCCTCTTCTTCGGTGGGTGGTATACAAATGGACTCCTCATGAGTAAAGGTCCTCTCCATGTTCGTGTAAACCATCTTGACCTCCGTTTTTCTTACCTCCCTTAGATTGGGGTCAAATTGAAATTCAACAAGCTCATCCCCAATTTTGAAAGTTAGGAGACCTTTCCTCACATTGATAATCGCATCCACCGTGGCTAAGAAAGGGCGCCCTGGGATAATAGGCACAACAGGATCTATAGGCATATCAAGTACTATGAAATCGGTGGGAACATAGAACTTACCTACTTTTATCGGTACATCATCCATCACACCGGTAGGTTCCACCGAGGAGTTGTCCGCCATATAGAGTCGCATGTTGACGGGTACTAGTGGTCCCATGTTAATCTTGGACCATATGGAGAGTGGCATAAGGCTTGCGCTTGCACCAAGATCACATAGAGCTCGATATCGATGTTCGCCTAGGCCAATGGTGATGGTAAACTTGCCTGGGTCAGCTCTCTTTTCGGGAAAGTTGATGGCGTTGCAATCCTCCGAAATCTCCGACATAGACCTCTTATTGCTCAAGATCTCTTTCAAGAATTTGATGTACGCCGGCATCTCTTGAAGGGCCTCGGTAAAGGGGATAGTCACATTTAAGCCTTGGAGAATATTCACAAATCTCCTAAACTTCCCTTCGGTGGGATCCTTGAGAGCTCTTGAGGGATAAGGGAGCTTGGGTTTGGCTTTTGGAGTGGTCAATACATCGGGTGTAGGTGTGGGTTGGCCTGCAGAGGTATCGGCGCCGATAGTAGCGGGGTTGGCGTTGAGGGATTGTGCAGGAGCTTCCTCAGAGGTGTCGACGCCGAGGTTAGGGGTATCGGCGCTGAGGGTCTGTGTGCCCACAAAAGTTTCTGCAGTAGCTTGGTTTGCTGTCAGAGTGTCGGCGCCGAGGTCAGGGGTGTCGGCGTCGAGGGCCTGTTTGAATGCAGTAGGTTTGTTCACTGTCAGGGTGTCGGCGCCGAGGGTAGAGGTGTCGGCGCCAAGGCCTGTGTAGGGTTGGCCGATTTTTTCTCCTTTCTCCTTGGCTTCCCTTTCCGGTAGAACCTTCCCACTCCTTGTTTGAATGGCTGCGATATGTTGGGATTTGGGGTTGGCTTCATTTTGGCCGGGTAGTTGGCCACTTGGCTTTGGAATTTGAGCCGCCAATTGACCCAATTGGGTCTCAACGTTCTTCCTCCAAATATCTATGTCCCCAAACCTTGCATTCATGCCTCGTAGCTGCGTATTGATCTCCAAACTGGACTGTCTAGCATCCGCCTTGGCCTCAGCTTGGCCTTTCCTTAGCTCCTCCAAAATAGATCTCATATCATCCCTAGGTTGCTCACGATCCACTTGGCCTGGAGGTCTATATGGGGGCCGTTGATCATGTTGAGGAGGATGATTACCCCAATTGGAGTGCCCATCGTTCCTTTGGTAGTAATTGCCTTGGCTCCTATAAGGACCTCTCATGTAGTTTGCTCCTCCATATGAATCAGCGGATTGCACTTGTTCGACATGTGGGCAAGCGTTGGTAACGTGGGAAGTAGACCCACACTCTATGCATGGCTTGTTGTTGGAGAGAAATCTTACTTGCTTCTTCAATTTTCTATTCTCATCCTCCATATATTGTTGCCGCACATCAGGGTCAATCTCATCGGAAGGTTGATAAAGTGGCATCGATGGGGAAGGCCTCGCATCAATGTTCGTGGGAGTCCCATAAGTAGTATCAAAGTCCGTGAGCTTGTCAAGTGCATCCCACGCCTCCTGAGGAAGCATCTCAATCTACCTATAGGATGTGTGGATGTTGATCCGATCCTTAGTAGCCGAGTTGATGCCGTTGAAGAAGATCTCTTGCAAAACATAAGGTGGTTGCCCATGAGTAGGGCATTGGCGAATCAACTCCTTAAACCTCTCCCAAGTTTCGGCGAGAGTTTCATTCCTCAATTGCTTGAAGGTCGTGATCTTTTTGTGCAGCTCCGTCGTCTTCATAGGTGGAAAGAACTTGCTCATGAATAGATCATGAAGATCCTCCCATGTGTTGATGGATCGCGGCGGCAAGCTTTCGAGCCAATGAAGGGCTTTTCCCACTAAGGACCAGCGGAAAGCCTTCAAGCGAACATATTCCAAGTTGGCTCCATCGGCTATAGTATCACACATCTCCTTGAACTCCTTCATGTGCTCCATAGGGCACTCGTTGGGTTTCCCTTCGAAAGGAGTCCGCTTCACCATGGTGAGGAAGCTAGTCTTGATTTCAAAGTTGATATTGGGGAGAACGATCAACAGTGATATGATCCGTGACACCCGAATCAAAGTACCAATTTTTATCAGTGATTGTTGATGGAGACACCATGTAAGCCGACGGATTGGACGACGAGGGACGTTGCAGACGTTCCGGAGGATGTCAAGACGGAAAGGCCTGAGTGTCAAGACGGCGAAAACAGTCCTTCGTAGCATGACCAGTGCGGTCACAGATCTGGCAAGGGACCTTGGAGCGGGAGCAAGGAGCGGAGTTGGAGGAGTCCGAGCGGTCAGAAGGGTCGGAAAAACCGGACTGATGAGGCTGCTGAGACGTCCGCGTAGACGAACGATCGGACGACTAGCGCTGCTGGGACGACGAGGCCGGAGGGCGAGAGCCATAGTTGGTCGAAGGCTGCTCCACTCCCAGGCGGCTCTCATCAGCGAGGCTCTGCTCCTCGCGCAGAAGATGACCGAGAAGGGCAGTGGGCGTGACAGGTTCCGAGCGGATGTTGAGGGCTGCTTGGAAGGGACCATAAGAAGCATCAAGACCTTGGAGCATGCAGGCGGCAAAATCGTCGTCCGAAACTGGTTGGAGACAATCAGCGAGGGCATTAGCCATGGCCTGCTTCTTCTCGTAGTATTCGAGCATAGAAGAACCAGCCTTGGTGACGCTATGGAGTTGCTGCTTGAGAAACATGGCTCGAGCACGAGCCTGGTGTTGGAACATATCATTGATGGCGACCCAAGCCTCACGAGAAGTGGTCGCCTTGACGAGGTAGCAAGCTAGGGTTGCAGAGACGGTAGTACGAAGCCAAATCAGGATAAACTTATCCTTCTTTCGCCAAGTACTGTAGTCAGGGTTAGGAGAGGTAGCGGCAGGGGCGGAATCAGTGGCGGGTGTGGAGATGGTTTCGGAAGGTTTTGTGTCGGACAAGATGAAGTCTTTGAGTTCAAAGGCTTCAAGGGGGTCAAGAACATTGGCGCGCCAAATAGAGAAATTGGAGCGATCCAATTTCAATGTGAATTGGGGAAATTGAAGGCCAAACGAGGGCTGAGATCTGAGAGCAGCATTGAGAAACTGAGCAGAGGAGTTGCTGGGGTTGGCGTCAGGTGTGGTGGCCGGCGGAGTGGTTGAATCGGTGGAGGAGGACATGGTGGCCAGCGGCAATGGGTGTAGAAAAAAAAATTAGGGTTTCGAACCTGCTCTGGATACCATAAAAGGTTTCACAAGAGAATGAATGAAATCTTTGTTGATCTCCCCAACAAGAGAATGAATATATTTATAGTAGACTTTACAGAATATACGATATATGGAAAGAGAAGATAAATACAAATATTTTTACAACTACTTTCCTAATAATAACTTGAACTAAACCAAGTCAATGCCATTTAATGCTCGAATAAAACTCAAGTCAAAATCATTTATTTATTAAATATGAGTTGAGCATGAACATATTTTAAAATTTGAGTCTAGTTTAAGCTCTGTCAATTTTATAAATGAGATAACTTAGAAACAAATTACACCACCAATATGAAACGCTCTCTTTTGCCCCCCCCCCCCCCCCCCCCCCCCCCCCCCCGTTCTTCCTCATTGTGGTTCTACAATCTCCATGAGCCTCTTGTCGATCTTGCAATGACTGCCTAAGGCAGTTTGTTGTAAGATCGACTAAAACCAACAGCAAAGCCCAAATACATCCTAAACCCAATCTATCAAACCACAAAACACCTCAAATCTCCGATTCTACTTTAACTGTCAACATTAAGTTCATTCAGATTTCTAAAAAAAAAATCTTTGCTCTAAACTTTACTCCTAATGATGCCCATATTCAAGCGACGCATGCGTTCTTGGGTGCGGTGTTTTACAACCTTTACTGCCAATGCATTAATCTCCAGCAAGGATTAAATGCATGTTGCGGTTTCCAATCGGAAATGGCGCTTTGGCTATCCAAATTTTCGCTGGTTTATACCAAACCAACAGATTTCCAAAATTTTTACTTAACAAGTTTATTACCACTTGCCTTAATTCTAGCACTAATCATGTCCCTAACTCTAGATTATATAGTAATTATGACCATGCAGGCACTTTGGTTGGCCAGCTGGAGGCGGTTACCCAAGACTTTGAGCAACAATCCATCTCTAAGATTTGGAAAATCGCTGTCTTTGTTGTTTCCAAAGGAAAAAGTTGTGATTATCTCCTCTCCTACAAGCAAAAAATCGATGAGGGAATGAACCTAGTCTGGTGGTGGTTTATGTCTGAGAGATTGGCCACTAAACGGTTGATAAAAGGTATGATTACAACTTCAAATTTAGATTTATGTGTCCATTTGAATTCCTATCACTGCATCCTTGGTTGTATATCTCAAATCTGTGATAAGCTCAATACATGCATGACTAATATAAATAGAATGCATGATAACATAGACACCACACACTCTCTTCTTCTCCCTCGCCCTCACGGTATTCACTGCTTCCTCTCTGGTGCAATGGATGCTCAACAATCTTTCATGGATGCTCTCATCAATAATATTGCTAGGCAGGGCATTATGGCTGAAAATATGCCTATCCCTACTAGCATGATCACCTTGCCCACTCCCACTCAAACTTCTGAACCTACTGTCACTATGACTCCTGAAATCCATGCTCTAGTAGCCCAAAACACTGAGCCTCAACCCATTCAGGCAACTCCTTTGAGCTCTGCCCCTCCCATGGATGCCAACCCACAGGCCCTGAGCCACATTGCTAACCCCTATTCTGTTCCTGGTGTCAAAGATCTACAGAGCAAACTCTCTTAATTCAGCTTGGTTGGACGTTTTGTCCAATCACCTGTTGATCTCAAGCAAGTCACTAGAAAGATGAAGGTGTAATGGAAGAACCTTAAGGGCAGCTGGGGGATTGACTCAGTAGGAAATGATTGGTTCATCCTCAGATTTGCAAACAGAGAAGACAGGGCAATGGTCTAGAGCAACAGGCCATACCATGTGCAAGGGTCACTGATGGCTATCTACCCGTGGACAGACACATTCAATCCTATGGAAGAAGATACCATTAATGTTGATGTTTGGGTAAGAATTCCTGGCCTTCCCCATCAATTTTATACTACTGAAGCCATAGCCTTTATTCTAGCCTCTGGTGGTGTTGGTAACTTGATTAGGATTGATCAGGTTTCCAATATCAGAAACAAACTCAGATTTGCTAGAGCCTGTGTTAATGTTTCCCTACTGTCCAAGCTTGCTACCTTTGTCCACATTAGGAAGAATGAACATGAGTCTGTCAAACTTAGGATATGGTATGAAGACTTCTCAGATGGTTGTGGCTGTTGTGGAGGGTATGATCATTCTTATGATGATTGCCCTCTTAATGCCCCTAGACCAAGGAAGTTCAATCTTGTCCTTGAAGAAAACCCAAATGTTGATCTCCTTGCTCTCCCTGCAGCCTTCACTCCCACTAGAAATGATCCCAGACTCTTCAACATGTCAAGCACCCTCCCCCAGTATCCCCCTATGGAACCTGAGCCCCTTGTAGCTCAGGTGATGCAACCAAGAGCTGGAGATTTTGGTCTCCTCCCTACCTCCTGTCCCAATAACTCCATTCCCAAGTACACTACCTCTCAGCTTGCTAGCCTCTCTTACCCAAACGAATTGATTAACCACCTCATTGCTCTCAACAATGCTCATGTGGCTAAACTGTCAGCTGAAGCTGCTACCACCCCTTTTGTGATTGCCCCTTCCATCCTCCATTCCATTATGAACACCTCTAGCCCATCCAACACCACTGCTCCCACTTTCATTACTGAGAATGCTTTTGAAGACCTGATCAAAGCTTAAATGAAAGGTAAAATGATAGATACTGGAGCACAATCTGAAGAGTCAAGGCTTTCCCTCAAATCTGATAGCACCATGGTGAAAAAAATGGGGGGTATCATCATCAGATCCTTTGAAGATGATGAGATGTCACAATCCACTAATCAGACCAAGAGAAAGGATGAAGAAGAGCAGGATGAAAATAACCCACCAGCTACCAAGAAGTCGAAGAAGAAGAAGGTGTAATGATGATGGCCAACTTGATCCAGGGTCTTTTGCTTAATATCCATAGTGATTATAATCACATGAATAATACTAGGCTGTTACATGCCCCCAACACCCTGATCACCAACTTTGCTGCTACTGAACTTTATGCTATGTCTTTGTTTTATGTTGTTGCTTTGTCTTTGATGTGGACTTGGTTTTGGTGGCTTCTCCCAGTGTTCCTTCCTGGCGGGAGTCACATTTTGTGTCCTTTCTGGTTACTCTACCATTCCCATTATATAACAACTATATCCATTAACTATGTTATCCATATTTATGTTTACTTTATTGTGATATGGCTATGTTATTATATTACTGTCCTGCCTCATACTAGCCACAAGAACTCAATGGATCAATCGAGGAGGTATGTAGGCAACCACTGTAAGTACTCTCCACAAAACTCTCAATAAATCTCGGCTGAGATCCCCACTAAACCTTCTGTTGGTTTTCTAGTGGTGGACAGTCATACCAAAACTTCTCAACAACAATTCACAAACAAATTTTACACCAAAAATCAATACAGAAGCAGCTACAAGCACAATCCAGAAGCACACAATACAAGCTCTACATTGCAAGGAGGTACCAAGTGGAATAGACATACATATACAGGTAACCACAACAGCTCTTACTATCTCCAAAATCATATCACTAATGAGCCACATCAAATTAAGAAGTTCATTTGTGAAATTCATCTTAGTCATGTACGTCAATCAGCTTGATGATTGTTTTTGCCAGATAAGGAAGTCCGGACTCAACCAAAAGCTATGTAGCATAGCTATCAATCCCCCTTATGATTAGAATTGGATACTGGAATATAAGAGGATCGAAAAGGCCACTTATGTGGCAGGAAATCAAACTAATCACAAACATAAGGAAACTGGACATCCTAGCTCTAACTGAGACAAAAACTAGGGAACCACCAACTGATCACCAGATGCTCGCCTCGGGTTATAGCAAAGCTCTATGCATTCCTTCATCTGGAACCAAAGGTGGTATATGGATCCTTCTCGGAAATCATCTAACACTAAATAAATCTACTGTGCTAGAACAACATCCTAGATTCTGCATGCTCAAAGTTAGTATAGATCTTAAGGATCTAGCTATACTCTTTGTGTATGCACCTTCAGTTGAAAATGAGAAGGATGCCTTCTGGTCTGAGGTCACCTACTCTATACAGAAACATAAACTTCCCTTCATAATTATAGGGGACCTGAATGATCTAGAGCACAGAACTGAAAAAGTTGGTGGGAGCTCTCCCTCACCTTCCAGATTCCGCAGACTTAGAGAATTAAAAGAGGATCTCAACCTTCAAACAATCCCTTTCACTGGCTCACCTTTCACCTGGAGGAAAAGCCTAAAAAATATCCAAAACAATACTTTTGAAAGACTTGATAGAATGTTAGCAAGCCATGATCTACTCACCCACTTCAAAACTCTCAGAACTGAGCACCTACCGTTCTATTCCTCTGATCACTGTCCAATTGCTATACAATTAGGTTGCCAGGATAATTGCAAAGGAACGCCTTTCAGATTCGAAATGGCATGGGCTGGTTACCCTGTGATGGAAACCATGGTGAACAAAGTATGGAAGAATAAGTTAACTGGATCTTTTGCCTATTCCTTCATGAAAAAACAAAATCTGCTAAAGAATAACATCAAGGTCTGGTGTAAGCACAGCAGCTGTAACAATATCCAAAGACAATTGAAAATTGTAGAGGACAACATACAGAAACTTCAACTCCAACTCCCTTGGGGAAATCTCACATCCAACGAAATGAGGAAGTTAACAAGATTGGAAACCAAGAGAACAGCTCTTATGGATTTCAGCATTAAGTTTTGGAGACAGAGGGCAAAAATTAAACATATTAATCTAGGAGATAGGAATACCAAGTACTATCAATCTTTAGTAAAAATCAGAAACTCTAGAAGATACACAACTACGTTCACAACCAAAGACGGAAGAGTTCTCTATGATGCCAATGAAATCAGTAACCAAATCACATTGGAGATGCATGAAAGATTCAAACCACAAAATAAACCCCCTATACAAAGTGACCAGATCACTACAAAAAAAAAACATATTCGCTTTGGCAAATAACCATAGCCAAAAGCCTCTTTGTGGTAGCCAAAGGGCTTTAGCTTCGGCTTAGCTACGGGAAATCAGAGGGTAGCCAACTGACGGTAGCAAATAGACACTAGCTTCGGCTATCAGCCGAAGCTACTAATCTAGCTACGGCTAAGCTACGGATAGGTGAAGCTTGCTTATAGACAACCAACTATGCTACGGCACGTTGCCGTAGCTAAATTATTTGCGAAAAAATTAAAAAAAAAAACTGTTTTTTAGCCTGAATTCTTCCGACCCGGGCTAAAAAGTCCCATTTTTTAAAAAAAAAAATATATTACACAATTTACCTATATAATACAATTTCATTAATTATATAAATTTATATACATAATTATACAAATTTACATACTATATAATAAAATGTCCAAAACTACATAATCTACATACATTAATTATACAATACAAAATAGCATCAAACTAAAGTTGAACAAGCTCATGAAATATGAGTAAATTACTCTATTCACTGCCTAGCAATTTAATAAACACCTCTTACTAACAAAGTAGAGATGTCACAACCAGTGATGTAAAAGTTGGTTGAGAAAAGGAAAGAGAGGGAGATTGGCCTTATCAAAGACTCCAGCAGGGCTATCTTCACAGCTAGCAAGAAAGAAGGCACCAAGAGTATATCTGCACATTAACAGTTGTGTTAGAGTCAAATTCATCTGTCAAACTATGAAATGCAAAACAACATAGCAAATTAGTTAAATGAAATGGAATAGTTAAATGAAAGGGAACTCCATTGCAATTTTCATAATTAAGATTTTACCTCTTTAGGAGCAGCAAAAGAATACTCCATATATGCAAGTATTTCATATTCTACTTATTATGTATCGGAAAGGGAGAAAAAATCTTAGTTACATCCAAGTTCTCAAAATGCAGGGAAACAAAATCCAGGTCTATAACTATCGAAATTCTACTTTCACTAAAGCACTCAGTGGCCACAAAATTTATAAGATAAGAGCAAAAGGAATAAATAATCCAAGATTTATATGAAAAAGAGACAAACATACCTCAATATGGAACTCGGAGATACTTGATAGTATTTCCACGGATGTAACATTCAGGCATTCTCCAAAACCTGTCTCCATCCTAAATGAAGATCCATATAAAAGTAAGCCGCAAGTTGACAACTTGATATCCATCTATATCCAAAAAGATGGGAAGATAAAATCAAGAAAACTTGAAATCACCTTTGAGGTGCAGATAACCGCACGGAGATGAATGTTCCTCCATGTATCACAATTGACCAAATTCCCATTATACATCTCACCATTCTTCAATTCCACCAACTACCACAACCAATAAAGGATGACGTAATAAGGGAAATCAACCATACATAACAGAGAATAATACATCACAATAGTAATAAATTGCTAAGGATAACATCGGAAAGATATGAAAAAGAAAACAAAAATCACATAGGAAAACAAGCTACAATAAACAGCTGCAGAAATTTCCAAGGAATGAAGCATTTGTATTTTTAACATAGATGAGTCAACTACTAGAAAGAGATATCACGTTAATAAATAAATAAATAAACATAAGGGAGGAATGCATCAAAGACAAGACATTCCATTTGTATTTTCTACATTGATTGTTGTTTTGTCTCAAAGATTGAATTAAGTCTTTACTTCCATCTAATAAACATATATGAATAAGTTTTCAACTAAAGTAAAAAATCATAAAACTAAATGCCATATAGGCTATTTGCTTTTCAGTACCAGCAAGTTGAATAATCCATCTAAAGAACTTGGGCAAACACCTAATTTTTCTTTTGAGTTAAACATAAAACCTACATGTTAGCTTAGAGTTTCTCATATCCATTTATATAGATGGGTGCTGATAGAAATTCTAGGCTCATTTAGAATTTTATTTTCACTGTCATAGGCCAGCTATTTTGTATTAACATCCCCTGAATTTACTCACTATGTGTGTATTTACATGCTATCATAAAATGTGATTTATATTAAGGAAATGAAGACAAAGCATAAATATATAAAAGTTTCCTACTAAACTGTGAATAGATGACTAATGACTTGAATGAAAAAACCATACATTTTGCAATTTTAGAAAGCAAGTGTAAAGATAACATTTTCTAAAATATCTTTGAAAATACAGGAAAACAACACTAAAACTATGCACATAAGTATTCAAAAATAACATTTTCTGAAACATCTTTAAAACCTCTTTTTAATTTTTATTTTTTTAAGAAATACAGTATGATTTTTTTTTTAATCCAAAATCTGATTTTTTCATAAATATGGTATTTCATCAGAATTATTTTGTTTCATGACCTACTCTTCTTAAGCTAAAATATGATATTTTGTGTGAGCTATAGAATAAGCATTAGAAATCTGATTTTTAAAAAAATCTAAAATCTATTTTTTTTCTTGAAATCAGATTTTTTTCATGAGCTGTTGTTCATATTGTGTTTCAGAAATCAGATTTGTTCATGTTCGGTATTCGTCCATATCTATAATATCCCTAAGTCACTACAAATGCCTAAAAAAAACAGAACCTCTTACAAAAATTTTATCGAAACCAGATACTTTTTCCTCTCCTTCGTATGACAGCACATAAAGTGTGTAACAGATGTTACATTAAGGTTTGGTTATGGACACACAAACATTAGTGCAGAGGCATGAGAAAAAGGAAACAATTTCTTTTTTTTTCTGCCTTGAGAAAAAAGGATTTACAGGATGAAGAACCTGAGCTCGAACTTTTTGAAAATCTTGCTCTAATTGATCTAGCTTGCTCCTACTGGTTCCCAATTGTTTTACATAGGTCTGCATCAAAGATATTATATTTTACATATTATTATTAATTTTGGGTATAAGAAATTTCATACAAAAAATCTACATACTCTTTTCTCTGATCGGACTCTTTCTTGCAGCTTCTCTGTTTTAGCCAATAAATTTAGGGAGAGTTAATTTTTCACTTTGTGACGAATTAATCTCCATTGTGCTAGGGGATGTTGATGATGATGATTTAAATCCTCCAATGCTAGATGCAAGACAATAATATAATCAAATGTGGAATGATTCTTCAAAACACCTGTTCATTACATCGTTTTTTTTACATTATTAATTTATGTGTTTATCTTTACTAATTACATCTATATATATAAAAAGGATCTGTTGGAAGGTGAAGTAGCACATGCAGTGAAGAATCTGTCACCAGATTATGTGGATGGAGAATGGAAACTTATCTGCACTGTGTGTGTGGCTTGATCAAGTCCGGCACTACACATTTCAAAAGTTTACTTATATCAGTCACACATTTTCTCTTCTTTCATTAGAAAAACGCAATTAGAAAAGAAATAAGATTAGAAATGACCTAAGTGCTAACTTCATATTTGGACTTGGTATCAAATCCATGTCCCAGTTTCCATGGTTACTAAATTTGAGGTTTGTAATATTGCTATTTATTAGCTTGTTTACCAAGAGTAAGAAAATTGTTATCCTATTTATTTAGTTATATCTATAACTTTAATTTTTCACAAATGCAAAAATCATAATGACATCAAAATAGCACGCGGTTATATAACTAGTTATAGAATAGAAACAAAGATGTCACAGAGTATGGTGTCTAAACTTGTAACATGCCAAAGTAAACTAATCAACAAAGATTGATCCGAAAAAACACTCGGCCTAGGACCATCATAAAACAGTCATTGAAACTCATCATCTATAAATCTAGTTTCAAGTGTTTCTCCCATAGAAAATAAGTTTCAAGTGTTTCTCCCATGAAAAAGAACATTCTTTCCCCCAAGAACAAGAACAACACGGTTAACCAATGCACATCATTAATTAGTAAAATACAAAGTCCAAAAACTTGGTTTGCAAATCAGTGTACTGATACCTTGATGTAATCAACTCCGCATCCAATTTTCTCTACTGCACCTTGGTGATAAGGAAGAAGCTCTTCCAACACAGCCTTCTCATCTTCTGCATTCAGGCGATCCCCATTCCTGTACCTGAAATAATTTCAGAGGACAAAGTGAAGATCACGAAATGGCTGCAGGCAAGAAATTAGAGCTTAAATTTGAATCTTAAGTTGTAGAAAACCATAAACAAATAAAGAAAACCCTAAATAACCCTCGCTCTGCCCCCAATCTCAACTATCCCAAATCAACAACTACCAAATCCGATTCCAGCCTCAAAACCCTAAAAACTAGAAGACTAACCATATCAATTTGTAGATATCCACCGAGTATGCGGATCCCTTCACCGACAGTAAACACAAAAACCCCAAAAAGGAAGAAAAAAGAGCGAGACGGGATGGAATAACAAGCATTGAAGACAAAGATCGAATTAGCTGAGTGAAAGAGAAGGATAAATGGAAGAAAATAAAGGGATTTTCGAAAAGAGGAACCTTAATGTCTTCTTCGGGTTGACAGATCAGTCTAAACGTCGCTGGTGGCTCCGACTCGCGGGGCTGAGAACCCCTCCCTTCTCAGATTGTGACAATTGCTTGGTTTTTCTTCATGTGTGGCTAGCATCAAGCCTCAATGATGGATCTGAAATGAAGAAGGAGAGTATGAAGGGGAAGGGAAGAACAGGCGGAAAGAAACCGGGTGTGTTTGGATTCCAAAATGCATTAAATATAATGCATTATTTTTACCTCGGTTTATGTGCTCGTTTGTTTACATTACATATTTCACCTCGATATTTGCGACTTTTTAATTGTGCAACCAAACATGCACATAAATCGAGGTAAAAATAATGCATTTTGGAATCCAAACACACCCGGTGTTTGGGAAAAGGTAAAAATCCCTAATTTTCCCAAGCGGGAATTATACCCGCCCAAACAATCAATTTTTTTTAGTTTCCCCAAAGAAATTAGCTACGGGTACTGCCACGCCGAAGCTGAAACTAGCCCAGTGGCTACGGCAAAACCTTTCCGAAGCTACCCCGAAGCTGAAACTAGCCCAACTACCTCATCCGTAGCTATGCCGAAGCTAAAACAACCCCAATTGCTACGCTAAAACCTTCCCGAAGCTACTGTCCGAAGCCAATATGTTTTTTTTTTTGTAGTGGGATTACCCACATACAGACCCGGATCACGCCTAGTGAAAATGCAACCCTCACTACCATTCCGTCTAATAAAGAGATTAAGGACACTGTCAGCAGCAGTATGGTAGAGGATAAAACGTCAGAGCCAAACGGGTTCTCCCCAAAATTCTATTTAACATACTGGAAAATAATAGGATCTTCGTTATGTAAAGCGATCAAAGCTTTTTTCCACTCGGGTAGTATGTTAGCACAAATCAACCAAACTTTTATCGCACTCATCCCCAAGATAGAGAATCCACAAAACATAAACCATTATAGGCCAATTAGTCTTTGCACCACCATTTACAAAATTATTTCAAAAATCATCGCGAACAGACTAAAACCCCTTCTAGATAAACTAATCAATCCTTTCCAAAGTGCCTTCATTGAAGGAAGATCGATTCAAGATAACACTTTAATAGCTCATGAAATCTTCCACAATTTTCATAAACAAAAAGGAAAAAAGGGATGGATGGCTTTAAAACTAGATATGGAGAAGGCCTATGACAAAATTAACTGGGATTACATTAGAGTAGTGTTAACAAAGTTTGGTTTTGATAGTCGTTGGATAACCTAGGTAATGACCTGCATCACGACTACAACATTTTCAGTTCTAGTCAACAACCGCCCGGGAAGTCAATTCAAACCAGGCCGTGGTATAAGACAAGGTGACCCCCTAGCCCCCTACATTTTTATTCTCGTGATGGAAAATTTTGCAAGACAACTAATAGAAGAGGCAAACTATGAAGATGCGCTGGTTGGAATCAAATTAACCAAAAATGGAACACCAATCCCCCTTCTTACATTTGCAGATGATACAATCATTTTTGCGAAAGCTTCTCACAGAAGTCTACACACTATTAAAAATATGCTAAATAATTTCTCTAATCAATCAGGCTTAACCATAAACTACAACAAAAGTTCACTACAAGTCTCAAGCAATGTAGGTTCGAATTTAACAAACTCTCTTGCTCATGATATGAACATTCCAGTATCCAAAACTATAGAAAAATATCTAGGAATCCCACTTGTCAGGGGAAGAATAAAAAATGAAATCTTCAACGAAGCGGTTCAGAGTCTTAGAAAACAACTCTCCCGCTGGAAGGCTAACTCCCTTAGTCAAGCTGGACGAACTTCTCTCATTCAAGCTAACCTTAGCTCTAAAACAAACTATCTAATGCAAAACTTCCTATTACCAAAAGGCATTCTACACCAAATCAACCAAATTCATAAGAATTTCTTCTGGAATAAACTAAACTCAGAAAGATTCACACCGCTGATTAGCTGGGAAAAAATCTGTCAACCAAAACACCAAGGAGGCCTAGGACTCAAGTTGTCTGAGGATATGAATATAAGCCTTCAGATGAAGCTCCTCTGGAAACTCATCAACGAACCAACGAATATTTGAGTAAAAGTGATTAAGGAAAAATACCTACAAGAGGATGGGCTAATGGAAAGATCAAATCAAAACACCTCCTGGCAATTTGGTAGACTGCTGCAACTTAGAGAAAAATTCACACAAGGACTGCTCTGGATCGTGGGAAACGAAGAGCATATAAATGTTTGGCGTGACCCATGGATTCATCTCTCTGATTGGCAACAGTTTCTTGATCCGGAACTCAAAGTCTGCCATCTTATTAACACAAATAAGGAATGGAACGTTCCTCTCCTCAAACAAATTTCCCCTCTGAGTATAATCAACAAAATAACCAGATTAAAGATCCCTACCTGGCATTCGACTGACAAACTTATTTGTAAACTTAACACGAATGGGGAATTCACCACTAAGTCTGTAAGAGATAGGATTACTACTAACAACAACTCCAAAGGAGAATTTAATTGGATCTGGAAAATGCAGCTCCCTCCTAGAATTAAAAATCTTCTTTCGAAAATTACAACCAACAGTCTTGCTACAAAGGACAGACTAAATAAATACTACAATCAAGTACCATCTAATTGTTGCCTCTGTAACAACAACAATGAAGACATTAACCATCTGTTTTTTTATTGTCCTCTGACTAGATCATTCATTTCCTCTTATGAGCAACTGGTGGGAAAAAACAAACCTCTTATCCCAAACCAATGCGATAATTTAAATGATCTCCTATGGGATAACCAAGACAAAAAACAACTGGGAGAACTTTGCTTCATTTGGCAAAGAATCTGGGAGACTAGGAATGATCGGATTTTTAAAAATAAACACCCTATGAGCAGTACTCAATTAGCACTTAGAGTTAAATTAGACATAGCGGATTGGCATTTGGCCGGTACAGACACAACGCCAAAACCTCAATATAACATGAAAAGAAAACGTAATTCCAAATGGACAAAACCGCCAAAAGATTTCTGGAAAATTAATGTTGATGGGTCCTTCACGCCCACGGGCGAAAGCAGGATTGGGGTGATTGCAAGGGATCACAATGGTAATGTAGCCGATATACTACAATCGGATGTGGTAGCTGTTTCTACTGTCCAAACAGAAGCTGTTGCTTTTTTGTGCAGGTTTAATTATAGCTTTATCTAAAGGGATCAAGCAAGTCATAGTAGAAGGGGATTGTCTAGAAGTAATCAAATCCATCAATGATAGCTGTCACCATAGATGGGAGATTCTAAGGGAAGTGGAACAGATCAAGATTCTGAGCTCAAACTTCGACAAGATTGAATTCAGACACTGCTACAGAGAAGCTAATCAAGCTGCAGATTTTATTGCCAAGTCTAGAGTTACTTGTAATATAGGTAACCTCCATACTTTTAGGGATCTCTGTAACATCATCTCTTTAGATGATCATGGTGGAACCTTACAAAGGTAAGAAACACCTATATTTTGCCTACTGTAAAAAAAAAAATTATAAATGAGATTAATATGAGTAAGCAATACTCTAACTCGTGTACTCTCCCTACAAATCCACACATTATATAGATAGATTATAGGAGGGGGGATGTAATAACGGACAGAATTTTGTTATTTAAATCAATTGTGATTGTTAATAACTAGGGTTGGAAATCACCCGTGGCCCGTGGGTGACCGACTCATCCGACCCGATTATTAGGGTGAAAATCCGGAAGAAAAAAAAAAGAGGTTAGTATATAAATAATACTCAATATAATTTAGCATAACTAACATATTTCTCCCTTTCTACCACTAGTTTCTCTATTTTCTAGGTGTTTTCTTGTTCAAAAGGTCTAAAAAAATATAAACTTGCATTATTTAACTCTACGTCTTTTTAAAATTTCTTTTATTTGTTTTGTATATACCGATAAAGTGTGGACAAATTGGATCTTTCCAAAAACTTTGTTAGCATATTACTGTATTAATGCATGATTAACCAAATTGTATTTTCCCAATTTGTCATGATATTTGTAACAGTAATCCTCTTCATGCAAAGATATTAAAGAAATGACATATGCGTCTGTTTTCTAAGGACATAGTTTTTCTATATTACTTTATTTTGAGCCTAGTAACCAAGTTAAATTCATCTCATTTGGTTTAATATTAAACTTCTAATGCTAATTTTCTATGTTAAGGATAGTGATATAACTTACGAATAAGTCTTTTATTGATTTAGTAAGATTCATACCTTAACATGATTTGTAAAATTATCGAATATGAATGATTTTTAGGTATGTCTTTTGACTCATTTTCTTTTAATTTCTTTCACCCGATTAACCACCCGACGGATCGGGTGATGGGTGAAACATTAGACGGGTGGGTGATGGGTCAGGTGAAATTTTTTTGTGACGAGTCGGATGAAAAAATTGGTCCACCCATCGATCACCCCCGACCCATTTCCACAACTATTAATAACATAAGTTAAATGACGTGGCTAAATATATGAAATCTTAATGTGGCTTAAATATATTCACAGATATAGTATATAGTTTGGGCCTCATCTGTAATGGGTTGAGCCCATGTGTTTGATTGAGTATATAAATAATTGTTTATCTAAATAATTGTTTAAGAAATATCAATTCCATTCCCTCCAAACTCTGTTCTTCATCTCGAAATAAAAAGAACGGAAAGTTAAATTGAGGAACCAGAAATGAAATCAAGAAAGTCAGTTCTCGCCAATATGCCTTTCTCTCATCTTCTATCAAGCCAATCTGCTTTAGCCCTATCTGAAATCTGAACAATAACACGAAACTCTGCTTTAGCCCTATCTGAAATCTGAACAATAACACGAAACAATGTCCCGAAACCTGAAATCTAAGGCCAAACTAATCCGAAAAACAGAACCAATGTACATATGTCTTTCTCTCATCTTC
Source organism: Persicaria tinctoria (assembly GCA_037127255.1). Lineage (NCBI taxonomy): Eukaryota > Viridiplantae > Streptophyta > Magnoliopsida > Caryophyllales > Polygonaceae > Persicaria > Persicaria tinctoria. The sequence continues at coordinate 18,001,999 of JBANSL010000008.1, forward strand.
TATCAAGCCAATCTGCTTTAGCCCTATCTGAAATCTGAACAATAACACGAACCTCTGCTTTAGCCCTATATGAAATCTGAACAATAACACGAAACAATGTCCCGAAACCTGAAATCTAGGGCCAAACTAATCTGAAAAACAAACGTGCAAGAACCTCATTAGTGGATCCGGAGTCTGTAAAGCCGACTGGCGATCCCTGCCTGTGTGACCGGAGCGACGACGGCGTAGTCTACCGATAGCAGAGAACCAACTTCTAGCCCCATCGCAACCTGGAAAGGCTGCCATCTAGTGGTGAAGAAATACTTTCTCCCATGTTTTGTGAGCTTGAGTTGTATGGTATTACCGGTGTTGTTGATGTAAAATGTAACAACTTGTTCAACGCCAACATGAGGTTGTTGACGGCCGAAGCTTAACAAGATCTTCACAGCAGCATCTTTTGGGCAAAACAGCTGATGTTTTCCCACATCTCCTTGTACCATATTCTTATCAAACAGGTGGATCCATGCTTCTTCAGCCGATAAGTTCAGATCAAGCTCCATGACGTTGTTACGAACCAAGAACACAAGCAAGAGTTTCTTGATTTTTTTGGTAAGTTAAGAGAGTTTCTTGATTGATACTGATGAAATTCCGGCGGATCATACGACTTGGGGGGTCCACACGTCCTAGCGCATATGCGCACCCGAGCCGAGCACACAAGACCAGCGGGGTTCCATCCTAAAACCAATTGATCGACCAGGGTCCCGGACTGCACCTGCTCTGATACCATGATGAAATTCCGGCAGGTCATACAACGTGGGGGGTCCACACGTCCTAGCGCATATGCGCACCCGAGCCGAGCACACATGACCAGCGGGGTTCCATCCTAAAACCAATTGGCAATAGGAGGAGTAACCCACTAGCTTATATGCAAGACTCGAGGTTCCGTGTTTTTCGATGTGGGACAATCATCCACCAATTGGCAATAGGAGGAGTAACCCACTAGCTTATATACAAGGCTCGAGGTTCCGTGTTTTTCGATGTGGGACAATCATCCACACATCACAACAGATACTGTACAAAATGACGAAGATGATCCCCTTTTATACTAAAGGGTAAACTGCAGAAACCACCCCTAAAATATGCCCATTTGCCCTAAACCACCCCTTATATGTATAATTGCAAGAAACCACCCCTAAAACCCCTACTGTTAGCAATTGGCCACCTTTTAAGGATTTCCGTCAGTAATCCGTTAAATCCTACCCAATTATTAACACCCTTTAATTTTTTTTAATAGAATTTAACAAAAAACAAGCAATTAAAATTAATAATGTATTATTTTTTGTCTTTAAGATTAGCAAACCACGTTACACACAAAACCCTTTCATTAGCCATTAGGATTAGCAAACCACGTTACACACAAAACTAGACCTGTCAAAACACAACCCGACCCTGTGACCCGACCCGGCCGACCAAAATTTTTTGGGTCAAGACCCAGAAATTTTGACCCGGAAATTTTTTTCGACCCGAACCCGAAAACCCGAAAATTTTCCGGGTAATCTGGGTTTCGACCCAGTGACCCGATTGACCCGGTAATTTTGACCCGATTTACCCGATTGACCCGGTTGATTTATAATTAAATATAATTATTATTTTTATATTTAATTAAAATTTATCGCAAAATTATCAAATTATGATTTTTTTTAATTTAAAAAAGAAAAAATTGACAAACCCGAAATCGACCCGAACCTGCCCGAAACCCGGTCAAACCCGGGTTCTAGTCAACCCGAAAAACCCGGAACCCGTTTTACCTGGGACCCGTTTTATCCGAGACCCGGAGTGACCCGACCCAAACCCGACCGGAATGACCCGTTTGATAGGTCTACACAAAACCCTTTCACCTACGGTGGACTACGGCCGCTGCCGTCGAAGGGAACTGAGAGAGCCGGGAGGCCCAAAGCACCCAACCTCATGGAGGTGAGTACACAGGGAACCGACATCGCAAGAGAAACTGAGCCGCCGCCCCTAGCCACGCATAACACATCGCCGCCGAGTCTTTGCCCCATTCTCGCCATTTTTTTCTTTTTTTCTTGGCCTTTCTGCGCTCAGATCGTCAACCGATCTCTCTTCTCCTTTCGATTTTGCCACACAAGAAGTGATTGCATCATAGATGTTTCAAATTTTTCGAGGGATTATTGATTTGGTGGCATTTGTGTTTCAATCTGGTTGCAATCGGTGGCTGGCAGATGGGATTGTGGATATTTTCTTTAGATCGAGGTTTTTTGAGGTTTTTGTGGGTCGATTTGGGGCTGATTGTAGTGCAAGATTCAGATCTGATTTGTGAAGTTTGAGTACGGTCAAGGGTGGCGGCTTTCTGAGTTCTAGGGTTCCTTTCATGTCGGGGCCTTTTGCGAGAGAGTTTTCATTCTGGTCCGAGTATCTCACCATTCTCCATGAAAACCTTGAGTGGATCTGTGGATGAAACATTGAACAAGAGGTTGAAGAAGGGGTTGCTTTTCCATTAAATTATTTTCTTTTATTTTTTATTGTTTTATTTTACAATCCCTTCTTTACATTAAAATAAATTAAAAGAAAGCAAGGGTGTTTTAGTCATTTCACATATTTAACATAATTTTGGATGGAAACTTGGAGGGGTGGTCAATTACTAACGACAATGCTATTAGGGGTGGTTTTTGGTAAATAGGAATATAAGGGGTGGTTTTGTGCAAAAGTCCCTATTTAAGATGTGGTTTTCTGCCGTTTACCCTATACTAAAATGACAACTAAGCGGAGCAGCCCAAATAATTGAATCCAAGCCCATTTATGGTTGGACACACAAATATCATCCTAAACCGAGAATAATCCACAAATAAGATATACGGATTTTTATTTTATTTTTTGAGGAAATTTACGAAAACCACCCTTTAAATACGAGTGTCTTCACTTAACCACCCCTTAAATTTAAATTACGATAAAACCAACATTTAAATGTTATTTTTTTACAACTCACCACCCCTTCATCTATTTTCGTTAATTTATCATTAGACATATTATATTTTAATATTTTTAAACTCAAATTTGATTATACATATATTCAAATTTTTAATTTAAAAACTTGATTATATTTTCGGGATTATTTTATTTATTTTAATAATAATAATAATCTATATATAACCTTAATTTAGAAGACTTTGCTTACGTGTCAATCTTAGAGGAGTTTTAGGAATATTGACCAATTATGTTTTTTTCCTTGATTTTTTTATTTCTCCTTTTCTCTTTTTTTTTCCATTAATTTTTTTAATCCTCCATTCTCTTTTATTCTTAACATATTTACTAACAATCTATATCTATATATAACCTTAATTTAGAAGACTTTGCTTACGTGTCAATCTTAGAAGAGTTTTAGGAATATTGACCAATTATGTTTTGTTCCTTGATTTTTTTATTTCTCCTTTTCTTTGTTTTTCCATTAATTTCTTTAATCCTCCATTCTCTTTTATTCTTAACATATTTACTAACAATTGGGCTTAATTCAAAACATTGAATTCAATCTAATATAACCATTAGGCTTAACTCACATTTATGTACTAACTATTGGGTTTAATTCAAAACATTGAATATAATTATTAGTTGTGACACATCAGATTTAAATGCATGATTCAGATTTCAAAATTTCTAAAAAAGTTACAATGATATTGATATTATTATTACTGGGTGATTTAAAATATCTACATTTATGTATTATACTTTAGACGAGATATAAAAAAAATTATTTCAGAATTATAAGATACATTTATGGTAAAGTCTTTTTTATCTTAACTTTTATTAGTATTTTATAATATATTTATATATATTATTAATATTTTAGTTTTAAAAAATCGCGCCATGGCGCGGGAATTGTACTAGTAATAATAATAAATATAGTCTAGATTATATTTTAGGGATTATTTTATTTATTTTAAAAATAATAAAAGACATGATGACTTGATATTGGAGTTGGCTTCAAGATGGTGCTCACGAACCAACAGCTTTGATTTTCCATGGGGCGAGGCAACTCTGACATTGGAGGATATGTCGGTCCTGGGTGGGTTTTCGGCTTTGGGAGTCTCAGCCTTACACACTCTTGATGGTGATGCCGAGTCACTCAAGATTGTGGATCAGTACGTTGGAGCTGGTAACGAAGGAGTAAATCGAGAAGCGCAACACAAGGGAAATGGATGGAGAAATTCATGGGTTGCGGAAGTGTGTTAGAGCATGCGAGTTTCCTCTCGTTGTGGCTTTACGAAGTTTGTTTTTCCTTGTGCAGCTCAATCTCTTGGCTCTTTTCCATCTTGTTCAGGTCCGGGCTTAGGAGAGATTCCCCATACTGAAGCCAGTTCCGAATTGGATGTATTCCGATGAGGACTATCCGAGATTTAGCTAGATGGAGCACTGTGAAGATTTCAAAAGACAAATACTTGAGGCCTTCTTGAGGTGCTCGTATGGTGTGTTTTCTAAACGCGATGGAAAAGAACTTCTCATGACCAGAGTGAGCTCTCTGGGTTTGATTCTACCATTGAAAGATATCGTCCTCAACGCGTCCCAAACTGCCTTGCTACGTAAATAAATGCATAAAATATTAGAAAAATAAACACATAAATATAACAATAAATAAAGAAATAAACTACGTACAAGCTAAAATAAATTAGTATAAGTACATAAAATAAATACTGTATAAAGGAAAATAAATAAGATAAAAAAAAACTCAATAGTTACAAAAAAAATGATTTATTTATTTAATTGAATTTTATTTAAAAAAATATTGCTAAAGATTTTAAATTAATACAATTTAATATTAATTAATTTATCGATGAATCAATTTCATTTATTTATATATGTTTTGTAATTATATTAATTATTTATATACATATATATTTATATTAATTATTTATAAATTATACTCCATCCGTATCACAAAACTTGCAGTTTTACTTTTTGGCACGCTTTTTAAGAAGTGAAAAACTCTATAAAATATTAATTTTTTAAATAATTTCATAGATAATTGTATTAAGTATGAAATTATTTTTTAAAATTAATAAAATCATTGATAGTTTATATAGTTTTTACTATTCTTAAAAAACGTGCCAAAGGCAAAACAACAAGCTAGTTTTGCGAGACGGAGGTAGTATTTTGTTTATTTATTAATTATTCATTTATTTATTTATTTATATAAACAAATTATTTTTATTTTATTTATTTATTATGTATTGTTTTTATTTATTTTATATAAATAAATTATTTTATTTTATTTTATTATTTATTGTTTTATTTTATTTATTATTTATTGTTTTATTTTTTTATTTTTTTATTTTTTTTATTTTTTTTACTCCACACGTGTGGAAACACGCGGGAATACGCAAGCGGTCGTGCCACCCTCATGCGCACGCGGGTGTGCGCATCCCGCATGCGTCCCCGGGTGTTCAACTTACCACCCAAATTGTATTGGGATTTGGGAGGGAATGAAATTTTATTGTAAGGGAATGAAATTTCAGAGTAGAGAAGGGATGGAAATTTCAAGAATATTCGGGTTGGGTGTCGAGTCGGGTTGGAAGTCGGGTCGGATTTGGTCTGATTTGAGGCGAATCCTGATTGAGTCAGGTTTGTCTGTATTCGAGTAAATTCCGGTATCGAGTCAATATCGATCGGGCTCAGTTTCGGGTTATGCATAACGCTAAATAGCCTAAATTTTCGAATTCAACCAGGTTTCGATTTGGGCGAGTCAATCGGGTTTCTCGGGTCGGGTCAGATCTTGCCAGCTCTATGACCAATAGCTTTGAAATTTTCAAATTTATACATTTAATATAAAGGATTGTCGGGTTAAAAGTGGTAATATTTTCCGCAATTTTGTGTATGCAACGAAATCACACAAGTCAGCGTTGTTGCTTCTACTAGTCTACTACAGATGAGTTACAACACAAAAATGAAAATGAAAAAGAAGTTGCAAACTACAGTGATTCAGAGATTGACAAAAGGTGAGATTGTGTCCAAAAACATACATACACACTGGTCTGCAGGCTGCTAGCCACGCATGAGATCGATGTCGAAATGAGAGCTTTGCATCTCAACAGCCTGAGGGCTCGGCCAGGCACCACCCATCGAAGAAGACGTAGGAGTTTGGCTTTGTTGTGCGTTGCTCGCTGCAGCCGTGTCGGCTGATCGGTGATCCATCTCATCCCCGGCTACTTCAGCCCCGTTGTGACGTCTAACCGTCTTCTGCTTCGTGGTTGAGCTCCCGTCCACGAAGCTTCCGAGAATCACCTGGAAACGCTTCATGTTATTGATTGAGACTTGATGTCAAGAAAGCAGCGCGCAGTGAAATGAAAATCCGAAACTTCACCTGAACTGGGCTAGCAGCTGTAAGGGCTCCACCGACGACTCCACCGAAAACCCGCCCATCGGGGCTGATGAGGGAGATACTCAGACCTTCGGATCGGTTAGGGGAAGCTTCAATGTCCATAGGCAAGAAAGAGCCTGACATGTGTAGTATGTCGAAGCGTCCCTGTAAGTGTCAACTAGTAGAGTTAAAAACAAACCCAGTGAAATCCCGCTCAGAGGAGGGTCTATTCCCCGACTACGTCGAGAGGGTGTTTCGGAGTGACCCATGTACTTCTGAGTAAAATAGATATGCTCCCGGCACACACCAGCCAAACAAATCAAGCACAAAATAAAAGCACACAAGCCATCAAACACACAAACGCACAAATGAAAGACAACAATAACCAAGAAAAGAAGAGCAAACGGGAAAAGGAGAACGTAAAGGATAAGGTTCCCGACAATTTTACCTAAAAAATGTATCTTTATACAAGGAATGCAATGCCATAGTAAGGAGTAACAACATCACACTACTGCATATAATCATAATGGAATTAGCCGGTGTCACTTATACCTGACTCTATTTAGGTACATCCATCAACTATGTAATCATGGAAATTGGAAACGGTACGAAGGGACAAGACCAAGAGTTTCACCTCGTACCTGAACTTGGTGAAACTCACCCCTGCTGATTATAGGTGGTAGAAATTCAAACGACGAAGATAAAGGAGAAAAATACATTGCCTTTAAAGATTACCGAGATATACAGATTTGTTCCAAATACGTATGGAGAGAATAAGTAATTATCCTAATAGGTCTTAAGATTTTCAGACTTAATAAATGTCTTCTGAGATAGACAAATCTCATCCTAATATCATCTTTGCTTACTTTACACACATTGTAATGATTCCTAGAATCCTACGGGATGAAGAATGCAACAGAAGAGAAAAGCAATCACTAGAAACGGGAATCATCCTGCATTGTATTGCAATATAAGTTGTAAACTGCAATAGTATTCAAGCTAATAGTAGGACAGAAATTGCAACAATAGTGAGGTTTCCAAATGTGAACTTGCAGCATATAGATTAACCGTTAGAATGGTTAGATATGTCCTTTGGGTTAAGTAATGCCCCTAAATTTGTCATCATGGCTATTCAGGTTCAATAGGCAAAAAGATGTTGGGTATCGACTTGAGTAAGGGCATTGATTTAAAAAAAGCATATAAGGCAGCAAGCAAATTTAGATAGTGTGAACCCTTGAAGCTTTGATTATCGTTATTTCCAACGGATATGTAAAGATAAATTATTATTTTTTGTCAATGGAAGAATAATCATAAGCTTCAAGGAAAATGAGTCGAACCTCATATGTTACAGTGCCACCAGAAGAAGCTTGACGAAGGGTCACTGAGGAGACAGTTCCACTGACGGTCATGACACACACAGCTCTACGGCCTTGTCTCGCAAACGACAACAACTTTCCAGCAATATCCTGCACACATTACGGCTAAAATTAACGCAATCTGAAAATGATACAGCCAATATAAAAAATAGCGTGTGGAGATCACGACGCACTTCTCCTGCTGCAACGGCTATCACATGGGGAGTAAAGCCCACACCAGTCATACTCAGCATGCTGTTACCTACCAGGAAACGTGGAACAGGAAACGAGTCATCTCTACATCAAGAAAGGAGATCATGCACAAACAATAGATGCGTTGGTAATGTAAAAGGTTTTACAACTCGTAAATCTTAATCATTTTACCATGAATAATGCACAAACAATTTATCTGTCTTGTTGAATGGATCCAAAAGCACAAAGTGTAAAACAAATTGATCTAGCCATCAATAATTTGATAGAAACCAATAAAGATTGCATCTTATTGCTTGAAACATCAGAAAGTCTAACTTTATGCAACATAAATTAACAAAATACGACTAAATTATGTCTTTGCAAGTTCAAATGACATATTGTACTAAATACCATGAGCAAAAGCAAAACACCAGAAAGGAAACAATTAAAAAAAAAAAGGAAAGGACCACAAATTGACCAGCCCTAGGAAGTTTGGTAAGTATTTTATTCATCTTATTAATATTCAAAGCACTTTATAATAATAATATTAAAGTAAGATAGCCACTTATTCTGCTCAACTGTTCTACCAAAATCAATGAAAATTAAATGAAACATTGGACAAACAAACAGTATAAAAAACAAATTGGGCCACCCAACAGAATCTAAATAAAATCATTAAATTACTCAGATCCTGCTGGAAAACAAATGACATGAAACATGAGTCACTAAATCAATAATGAACTTCTATGAACACTAAACATGTTCCCGTCAAAGGTGAATTTCCCATGACTTACCGCCAGATACTTGTTGCTGTTGTTTTTTCCCAGTCCCAGGCGGCCTTCCTCTACCACGCTTAGTCTGTGGAGTCACTGGTGCATTAGTAGTAGCGGTAGGATCTGTATTCAGCCCTTGAGAGGTAGGCAGCAGGGAAGAAAGCGACAACGATCCAGGTCCATCAGGCCCGTATTTCCTAGGCCTGCCCCGTTTCCTTTTAACAGTGACACCAGAAGGAGGCTGCCCAGCTGATGATCCACTGCCCACATTTGCCTCCGCTGGGATGGAGGACGGCACTACAACTAAGCCATGACCGGAAGACGGCCCTCCAACATCCGGTTGGAAAGGCATCCTTGAGTTAGGCAGCTGCTGAAATCCTTGTTGTCCATGGAGCTCCGGAATCGGCCTTTGGAGATAGTAAGGCGGACTAAACATAGGCATTGTTTCCCTTCTATCCATCATCTAAATCTAAGAATCTACACAAGATCTCCAAAAAAGTTAATTCCTTGCTTCACACCGAATTCTATTTGAGGCAGGCCTAAAATGTTAAAGAACTTTGAGATTCCCCAACTCGATTCCTTTAAAGGCTATCACCTGAAGAATTCAACATAAGCACCACACAACTGAGCATATAATGCAGGAAACTGAAACTGAAACTAACCCATCTGGGCATTTAAACTCAGATTACACAAAATGAAATGAAACCTCACTATGAATCCCTAAATTCCCAGCTTGCCGAACCTCACAGGCGCAGAATCCGCCCAAAAAACTTCCATACAGCTAAATTTCAGGGGAAAAACTCCGACAATGTGGTTGATTCCAAAAAAAATGAAGCCAAAAAAGGAAAAGATCCAAACTTTTTCAGAACTTACCAAAACCCTAGAAGATCGAACAAAGCTTGAAGCTTTATAGAGCCTGAAGAACCTCTGCCGTTGCGAACCCACAGGAGAAGAGAAGCTCCTAAATCACGTCGAAAACAGAGTTCATCGACATGTGCATTGTTGAAATTCACCGTTTTGGGGTCTGAAAAAAAGGAAGGGTTTTTTTAGGGGATGGAACAGAAGGTGGGAGTGAGGGTTGATGAGAGCGAGAGATATGGCGTGGGGCTCTGGAGATTCAGAATTGGGGAAATAGGGTTTTGTTTCTAATTAATGGCGTGCACAGGTTTTGAGTGATCTTCAGAGCTACTGTGTTTTATGACGACTTGAGAGGTTGCAAGCGAGGCGCCATTGATGATGCTCTCTAGTTGGTCCAACCTTTTCTCTCTCTCTCTCTCTGGATCATCAGCTGCTATTTTCATGGAAGGAAAAAGGAAACTTTATCTACATGCTTTATGGAGGGGCACACATTGACTAGAAGAAGAGAACACAACATTTCAACAATGGAGACAAAAACAGACAAACAAAGCCACAAAACTGAACCCAATTTTCAACTAAAAACACATCCGCTTAGATTGAGTTTAGATGTAAAATAATTCAACCTTTAATGCGTCACGTAAAGCTATCAGCTTCATTTACTGACATAATAATAATTCAGTAGCTACTGGTACATAAATTTAAGTGATACGATGAAAGAGATTGTTAAAAAAACTCATTTTCAAAACAAAAAAAAAATGTACTAAAAAGAATAAATAGAAATAATATACAATTATTTAAAAAAAAAAAAAATTAGTCGTTGATCCACACTTCCTCAAGAGTCGCCCTTTCCGACCCGGGTATTGTCTTGAGTCTTTGCACTCTCCCAGGTTCTTGGCTCTCGTGGCGTGTCTCGGTTCTCGATCGACTTATCTGCTGGTTGACGATTTATATGTGTTGATTGAGTTTTTCTTTCCTCTATGATGTTTTATGTTATTATATCTTGTTTGTATTGACGGTTTTCCGTTTGCCGACTTGTTCGACCATCGAATTTCAGATATGCCTGAATTCGAATTTTTACCTAATAAAAAAATCGGTTATATACTACCTCTGTTTCATAAATAAACGTCATCTTACTTTTCGGCACGCATGTTAATGAGGAACTTATATAGCAGGGAGTATTATTTTTTTAATGATTTTTTTTATTTCATACTTAATACTAATTATTAAAAAAAAATTGATGTCTGCTCTTCTGGGGGTTGTTTGTTTGTCGTCTTTATATTTCACTGTTTCTTTTATGATTGTATGTTTGACAGGTCACCGTCTTCCGAGTTTATCGGCCTCTCAATGAGTCAGATCTGTCTGGCCTTCGAATTATTATCTTATCAAAAAAAAATTGAAATTTTTTTATAGAGTTTTTATGACGTGGAGGTTCCGAGGTTATCGACTAACCTCCACGGGCCGAGCACTAGCCTACAAAGCACTCGAGCCGGGTAAGTTAAGCGGCAAGCCGCAAGATAGGCCAACCCATGCCAAGGTAAACCAAGACATGAGTACCCACTATAGCACAAACTTGCTCCTGGTGGGATTTGAACTCTTGACCTCAGGGTAGTGAGGTGCAAGGAAGCCCCTCACTCTTACCACTAGGGCAAGAGATCATTGGTATCTCCTTAAAATGTGTACACAAAATGGCAAACGACATTTATTTATTTTAAAACGGGGGATATTGAGTCTAGACAAATGTTATTTAGCGAAAGTGATAGATTACATAGGTCTCCTATTGTATAGTGGGCTGAAAGCCCGTTAAGACCCAATACCTTTGTAACCTATATATATGTTATATCAATGAATGGAAACCCTCAAGGAGGACTTTACATCAATTCCGCTATTCTACATGGTATCACAGCCTTTTCTTCCTCACGGAACCCTAAATTGATCCTCCCGTCTCACCGGTCATCCCCTTCCTCCGACCTTTCTCATCGCCGCCGCCTCTCCGGCCCAGATCCAGCCTTCCTCAGCCTCGCTCTCCTTCCTCGCCTCTTGCCTTGCCCTCGCTCGATCTCCAGATCCCGTCGTCACTTGTCTTCCCTCGACCTCTCCTCCCCTAATCCGGCCACCAAAGACCCGCAACTGAACCCTCCGGCCACCACGGCGACGACCCCGAGCCCAGATCTCGGCCACCCCACTCTCGTTGTCCCTCCCTCTCTCTCTCGCTGAATCCACGCCCTCGCCGTTCCCCAGATCCGAGCACCACCGGCCTCACTCCGAGCCCAAGGGCCACCTTTCCGCCACCTGCCCTCGCTCCCTCTCCCGCCGAACTCCACCGCCAAGATCGGCGCTTCCACGCCCCAGCAAGAAGAAATCAGGGATTTCTTTTAATCCAATTTGAAGAAATTACCCAAACAGCCTTGTGTTCTCCTATTTTTCGTTTCTGACCCTAACTTAATTATTTATTAAGTTAGGTGGCCAAAAAAAAAAAAAAAAAAAAACCAACCAATTCTTACCATGGCCTTCTACGATCATCAACATCACGCCTTCTCTGGATACTCTAGATATCCTACCCCTCGACATGCTGGTCATCAGGTCTCTCTGACATCGCTTGACCTAGACTATGTTCCGCCAGCTCTGCATCACGTCTTCTCCTCTACGCAGCCGACATCTTCAGACTCTTCTTGGTACATGGACACTGGTGCCACCTCCCACATGACGAACTCCTCAGGTAACCTCTCATCTATTTCTTTTAAGGGCCATGCCCACTCTATTATCGTCGGAAATGGTGGTCGTCTTGCTACTTCGGGAATTGGCCACGCCAATTTACAGACCTCAACCCACCCACTACACCTGAACAATGTCCTTATTGCCCCAAAGATTGCCAAAAACCTTATCTCCGTCCGTCGGTTCACTACTGACAACAACGTTTCCCTTACGTTTGATCCCTATGGTTTCTCTGTGAACGATCTTACTACGGGGGTTACTCGCATGAGATGTAACAGCACCGGGGAGCTCTACCCTGTCACACCACCTCCTGCGTCCAGTCAATCGTGTCCGGTCGCCCTCTCGACATCGTCGTCCAGCCTCTGGCATGCACGCCTGGGCCATCCCAGCGCTGCCGTTCTAGATGTCCTCCGTTCCCATAACCTTGTCACATGTACTAAAGACCCACGCTCTGGTTTATGCTCTTCCTGCCAACTAGGCAAACATGCCAGACTGCCGTTTCAACGGTCTTTGACCTCTACCCTTGCTCCATTTGATATCATTCACAGCGACATTTGGACCTCTCCCGTGCCTAGCAAGGAGGGTCACAAGTACTACCTCTTGTTTCTGGATGATTACACTCATTACTTATGGGTATTCCCGTTGCATTTCAAGTCCCAAGTGTTTCCTATTTTTGCCAGATTCCATACCTACATCAAAACACAATTCCACATGTCCATCAAATGTTTCCAATGTGACAATGGTCGTGAATTTGACAACAAAGACTTTCACTCCTTCTTTGCCGCAAATGGGATCTCATATCGCTTGTCTTGCCCCTATACTTCTCAGCAGAATGGCAAGGCAGAAAGAATCATCAGAACCATTACCAACATGATGCGCTCCCTCCTCTTCCATGCATCTATTCCCCTTCCCTATTGGCCTCACGCCTTATCCACCACATGTTATCTCCTAAACATTCTCCCTTCCACTACCCTACACAATCGCTCGCCAGCTCAGACTCTTTATTACGCCGAGCCTAGGTATGATCACCTTCGCAGCTTCGGGTGCTTGTGTTTCCCAAACCAGTCATCCACAGCCCCGCACAAGCTTCACCCGCGCTCCACTCCATGTGTCTTCCTAGGCTATCCGTCTGATCATCGAGGTTACATTTGCCTCGATATCAAGACCCACAAGATCATTCTCTCACGTCATGTCACCTTTGATGAGTCGCAATTTCCCTTCGCATCTCCCACACCCCCTGTGTCGTCGACAGAGTCTGATTCACCATTCCCTCACTTCATTCTTCCCCAGAGCTCTCCCGGTGCTCCTGCGTCTCCCCCTCCCCCACCTCCCTCGCCATCCCCCACCACAAGACCACACACCCGCAGCGTCTCCGGAGTCTTTCGACCCCGTCGGATCGTCTCCATGACCACCACCCATCACCCCGCTATCCACCGTCCATCACATCGTCGAACACCCTCGCCTCCCCTCCGTGCGGCGCCCGCCGCACCGTACCCCCCCGGCGGCGCCCGCCGCACCTGCACCCGCCGCCCCAGTCCTTCCCGGCTCCCAGCCCTCCCTCTCCCCCATTCCCACCTCCCACAAAACAGCCCTCCTCGACCCGAATTGGCAGGCGGCTATGCTCGACGAATACAGGGCCCTTACAAAGAATGGTACTTGGGTTCTTGTCCCGCGCCCTCCAGCGGCGAACGTCGTTCGGTGTATGTGGCTCTTCCGTCACAAGTTCCGCTCTGATGGGACGTTGGAGCGCTATAAAGCACGTCTTGTCGTCAACGGTCGCTCCCAACAGGTAGGCATTGATTGTGATGAGACCTTCAGCCCCGTGGTCAAGCCTGCCACTATCCGATTGGTACTGAGTTTAGCTCTGTCGCGCAAATGGGCCATTCATCAGCTAGATGTCAAGAACGCTTTTCTGCATGGTCACCTGAATGAGACAGTCTACATGTTTCAGCCGCCGGGATTTACTGATGCCGATCGTCCTAAGCACGTCTGTCTCCTGAAGCGCTCTATGTATGGTCTGAAACAGGCTCCACGGGCTTGGTTCCAGCGCTTTGCTTCTCATTTGCTCCGCTTGGGTTTCATTGGCAGCCGCTCGGATTCCTCCCTGTTCATCTATCGCAGAGGCTCCGACATGGCATTTCTGCTCCTATATGTTGACGACATCATTCTCACCGCCTCTTCTGATGCTCTTCGGACGTCGATTATTTCACAGCTAAGTGCCGAATTCGCTATGTCAGATTTGGGCCCGTTATCTTACTTCTTGGGGGTTGCTGTTCAGCGGCATGCGTTTGGGCTTTTCCTCTCACAGAGTAAGTATGCATCTGAAATTGTTGCTCGGGCTAACATGAGTAACTGCAATCCGGTCGAAACCCCTGTCGATACATCCAACAAGCTCAGCGCTCACTCTGGTCCTTTGGTTGATGATCCGACATTATACAGGAGCCTTGCTGGTGCTCTTCAGTATCTCACCTTCACCAGACCTGATATCAGTTACGCCGTTCAGCAGATCTGCTTGTTTATGCATGCACCCAGGGAACCCCACTTTCATGCCTTAAAGCGGATCATTCGGTACATCAGCGGCACACTCGAGCTCGGCACCACGATCACTCCTTCCTCTAAGCTTGACCTTGTTGCATATACTGATGCGGATTGGGGTGGTTGTCCTGACACGCGTCGCTCCACGTCTGGTTACTGTGTCTTCCTCAATGACACTCTTGTGTCTTGGTCAGCCAAGCGTCAGTCCGTCGTGTCTCGCTCCAGCGCTGAAGCCGAATACAGGGGTGTTGCCAACGTTGTCTCCGAGTGCTCTTGGCTCCGCAATCTCCTGCTTGAGCTACGATGCCCCTTACAGAAGGCCACTCTGGTCTACACTGACAACGTCTCCGCCGTCTACCTGGCTAGCAACCCAGGCCAGCATCAACGCACGAAGCACATTGAGCTTGATCTCCACTTCGTCAGGGACAAGGTTGCCATTGGACATGTCCGCGTTCTACATGTCCCGTCCTCTTATCAGTACGCTGATATATTCACCAAGAGTTTACCTCGACAGTTATTCATTGATTTTCGTTCCAGTCTCACTGTACGGACCCCTCCCGTTTCGACTGCGGGGGTTTGATAGATTACATAGGTCTCCTATTGTATAGTGGGCTGAAAGCCCGTTAAGGCCCGATATCTTTGTAACCTATATATATGTTATATCAATGAATGGAAACCCTCAAGGAGGACTTTACATCAATTCCGCTATTCTACAGAAAGTGAAGGGTATAAAAAAAATATCTATGTATTTTTTAGTGCGATCAATGTTGCTTGGAAAAAAAATGTTAAATTTACAAAAAGATTTTGTATTATCCTTATAGAATTAGAATTACTCAGTAAATTTAACTAGTTATACGGAGTATTACATGGTCTAAATCCCCTTCCAAAACAATCTCTCTAGGCCAAATTAACCTCACAAATTTTCTATTTTTCGACCCAGTTTCTTTAATTTGCCTTTCGCTGGTGTTGTGGTGGTCGGCTTATACTCCATTCCCTCCTTGCTATCACGGTCGATGGCTTTTGCCCCTGTTTAAAGCACTCTTGGGTCGTGCGTGGCGTGGTTCTGGCGGCGCCGTCCTAGGCTCGTATTCATCCTCCACCCTATTTGGCTCCCTCGCATTCGCATCCCTCCTCAGTACGGTTGGATTCTTCTGTCCGTGGGAGGTGTCGGGACTACCCCTCTTGTAAAATTGGGTTGGGGCTTTTATAGTTCGGTAGTTTCGGCTCCGTTCCTGCTTAAATGCTTCCCTTGTGTCGCCAACTTCTGGCTTGTGTCTAGTGTTGTCGGTGCTTGGCCATGGTCTACCATTAGGTGTTCCTTCTTAGATTGGCAGCTCTTACTTGCCTTGGGCTCCAAGGTCTTCCCTTGGGCCCGAGTTGATCCAGTGTTGTTTGATCTTGGACCTAAATTTTCCTTTTAGTCCAAGGTTTTGCCTTGGATTTCCCTGAGGCAATCCGGGGGAAAAAAATCTCGTATGTGGGTTGGCTTTTTGTGCCAAGTTGCTTGGAGTGTGGTTTGGCTTTGGGACTAGCGGTTTTTTAGTGGTGTTCTTCTCCTTTGTCGGCGTGCGAGAGGTCGTTGATTTCATAGTCCAGGTTTCTTCACAAAAGTCCAGGTCTTGTTGGCCTTCATGAACTCAATTTCTTCAGACATTGCTCTCTTCCAGTCAGCACAGTGAGCACATCTCATAGCCTGTTGATAAGTCTCATGAGTATAGTTGTTAACCACAGTAAAGACAACACAAGGAAACTCAACAATGCTATTGATGAACCTTTTATTTGGAATTTTAGTTCTAGAAGATCTATCTCTGGTTAACTGCCAAGTTATTAAGTCATGCCTTTCATGAGATGAAATGCTAAAAGAGCCAGCACCATGCACATCAGACAAAGACACATTAGCAGGATCTAAAGACTCAGGATGGGGGGATGGAGCATTAGAACTAGCAGAGATAGAATCATCACAAACTTCATTCTCATCATCATCAGTAGGTTCATCACGAGCTTCCCCACCCAATTGGTGAGGTTGCACATCATCAACATCATTTTCTGAGGAATCCTCTGGAGTACCTTGGGCATCCTCATCGGGATCATTGCCATCCTCAACATCTTCACCATCAGGCACATAGAAGTGGGTTTGCAGGTGATCTTGTGGGTACCTGCAAAGTCTTCTCAACAGAAAGAGTAAACACATTTTTAAAATGAAATTCATCCTCAATAAAGACAACATCCCTGCTGATAATAGTTTTATAAGCTCCAGGTTGAATAATAAGAAGTTTATAACCTTTAACACCTTCAGGATATCCTAACAAAACACATTTCTGAGACCTAGGGTTGAGTTTACCATCACTCTTGTGAGCATAGGCAACACAGACAAAAGGTCTAAGATAGCTCAAGTCAGGTTTCTTATTATACCACATTTCATAAGGAGTTTTAAAACCAATAGCAGAGGATGGAGATCTATTTATAAGGTGAGCAGCTGTAGTAACAGCTTCACCCCACAAAGAATGCCTCATGCCAGCAGAGATCAACATGCAACTTGCCTTATCTAGGAGGGTCCTGTTCATCCTCTAGGAGGGTCTTGATCCCTGCATCTTTACAATAAGAGTCAAATCTAGAATTGCAAAATTCCAAACCATTATCAGTTTTTAAGCATTTAACAGAGAGACCAGTTTCAACATGGACACTTGTTACCCAATGTTTGAAAACATCAAAGGCCTCATCATTTGTCTTCAGCAAGTAGACCCAAACCTTCCTGCTATAATTGTCAATCAGGGACGTAAAGTACCTTCTGCCCCCAGAAGATTCAACCTGTGCAGGGCTCCAGAGATCTAAATGAACATACTCAAGAGGTTTGTTAGCAATATAAGAAGACTTGTTAAAACTCTTCCTAGTTTAATTACCCATCAAGCAATTATCACACAGATCAATAGGAGCAGGTTTGGAGTTTAAAATGTCATGCTTATAAAGATAATGCAGACTTTTATTTCCTATATGCCATAATCTATTATGCCAAGTAACAGATTCAGGAAGGGACATACAAGCATCAGAGGCAATCAACATAGAGGAAAAATTCATCTCAGGGGTGGCTTGAACCTCATAGAGGCCTTTCCTTTTAATGCACTTAATAAGAACATTTCCATCCCGTGAGACAGTTCTAATCCCATTGCTATTGTGAACATCACAACCTAGGGATTCTAGAGTGCTCTCAGACATAAGATTTCTTCTAAGCTGGGGAATCCATCTAACATTTTTAATGATCCTAATCACACCATCATGCATCTTCATAGCAACATAACCAATACCTTTGATTATCAAGATAGAATGATCACCAAGCATAACATCACCATCATCAAGTAATTTCAAATCAGAAAACCAACTTATGATGAGTACCATGCGTAGTACATCCAGAATCAAGATTCCAACAATCAGAGGCATCATTCACAAGTAAAGCAAGCACTTCATGGGTATAATAGGGGTGGGTTTCATACACAACAGACACATCATGTTGTTTAGCAGCCTTTTCCTCATCTCTTTTCTTCTTATATCAATCCTTTTCAAAATGACCAGTTTTAGAATAATAACGACACTTCAAGTTAGACTTATCAATGTCAGTAGTCTTATCAACGCCATTTTCAGATTTAGGTTGCCATTGCTTATCCTTTTTCTTGTTGTTATTCCTTTTGTTACCCTTACCTTTAGACTTAGCCTTAAGGACCTCATCCTTGGCTTAGTCTTAGGCTCAGATTTAGCACCATTAGCAGTTTTAAAAACTCTCAGAGACTCATTCTTCTAGATAAGAGACTCAATGATATCCTTTTTAACCAAAGAAGTATTTCCATATTGAATAACATCCTTAAAAGTATCAAACTGACTATGCAAGGAATTCAACAAAAGCACACATGAGTTTCATCCAATTTATCACCACATCTTACCAAGTCTTGAGTTATAGTCAAGAAACGATCAAGATTATCAGCTAAAGTGCAAGCAATGTTCATCTTAAAGCTAAACAGCTTGTTAAAAAAGATTCACACGAGATGGGAGAGACTTTACCAAGTACAAACCTTCTCGGGCATCCCATTATTTCTTAGCAGTGGTACGCCCTATTACCTGTCGTGCCACTTCATCAGAGAGACGAAGCATGACCTCACTGTGAGCCTGGAGATCAGTCTCCATTATCTTTTCTTTGTCAGTTCCATCTGGAAACTTATTCGTTATGGCCATCCAACATTTCTCCTTGATGAGTATGGCTTTCATCTTCACCTGCCACATAACAAAGTCAGTGGTGCCATTGAAGGGTTTTAAACAAATAGAATTAGACATATTGTAGAATATTAGCAAGAACACAAAGAAAACTTAAGCAAAGATTGTTATATCACAAATAACAAATACGGAAGCGAAGTTTTCAAGAACAATCAGCAATTGAAAACAAAGAACAGATCATGTTGTGTCGCGTAGGGGGGAATGGCACCAGGTGATACACCCTATTTAGGCCCACCCGCTTCCTACACCAGTTCTCGCTCTCTGAGATCTATAAAGACTCTGCTAGGTTGGGAAGATGACACTCAAGCGCTAGCAATAGAACACATGCTCTGATACCACATTGAAAAGCAAGATCGAGTCTAAATGGTTTTCGCAAGAACAACACAAACATGCAAGATCAAAAAATAGAGGAAGAACACGAGATTTTTATGAGGTTCGGATCCGCGATCCTACATCCCCGGGGCCTCAAGAGTCAGACCTAATCCATTATCAAATAAGGAAGAAAGTACAGATCAGGCAATCCAAAGAGTACAAGTATAGATCTAAGCAGAAACCAAAACAAAAGACACGAAAGGAAGCAAGAAGAAGAAGAACTTCTTCCACAATCTCATATATGAGGATACAAACTCAGATCCGAGAGCTAGAACCCAACACCGAGCTATTGTCGCCCGCCAAGGGAACTCTGAACACAAGGGAGTCATCGGAGAAGAAGAGCTTCGCCGATCGGAGGTGGGAGGAGCTTGAATAGCAAACCCTAACCCTAGCTTCTCTACGCTCTCTCTCTTTCTTTCTCCGGAGAAAAGGAACAGTGAAGCAGCTCGCGGACGCCAAAGGAGAGCTCCTCCTTATATAGACAAACCCTAGTGGCAACCGGGAGAGATCCACAAGGCTTCCGGGCAACCGGACTCAAGGTATTGGGCCGTGTCACATGTCCTGGGCTTCAGGCCCCAAAGCTTGGCAGCTCTACCATGTTGGAGATCAAGCCACTCGGCTCAATCCAATCCATCTAGGCTCGAGCTCACTCCCAAAGCTTGGTCCACATCCTTAGCCATGTTACACTTAGCCTTTCATGCCACCTAAATAATACAAATATTACATACATACAATAAGGTAAAACACTTAGGAAAATATATAAGTTCTCAACAAAAAGAAAAGTATTATTTTAATTATTAATAATTAGAGAATTATTTAAATTATTACTCCGTATTTAAAAAAGAGAGTGACGATTGATTGATTGAATGTACTCCAAAGTCTCCAAGGTCACAATCTTTAAATGGCCTAATAAATGTTATTTAAATTAAAAATAAAATTGCACCAGAATGAGTTACTAGTACTACCAAAGGGCGAAAACTAAACACCTTAAGCTATCAGATTCAAACACTTCATATTTCCATCGCGTGGCCTCGGGACGTAGACACCGAAAACAAATCTGTAACATTCTTTCAGGCAGCGGCACTTTAATAATCGGGGAAGAAAATGTCAGAAATGAAATTAAAAGCGATTTCGAGAAACGCTTCAAAAAGGAGCCAACTGATGAAACTTTATTAGATGAAATGCTTACCCTAATTCAGCCGTCTATTACGGTGGAGGAAAATGAATTCCTTATTCGGCACCCGACTAACAAAGAAATAAAATCTGCGGTGTTTAACCTTGGAAAAAATAAATCCCCGGGCCCTGATGGATTTACAGCCGAGTTTTACAAAAAATACTGGGATGTCGTTGGCATTTCTATCATCCGTGCGGTTAAAGGTTTTTTTCTCTCTGGAAAGATTCTTAAACAAATTAACCATACTTTCATTTCCCTTTTGCCAAAAATTGATAACCCGACTGCTACCAATCATTACCGGCCAATCAGTTTATGTTCCACAATTTACAAAATCATCTCTAAGATCCTTACTGAAAGGATCAAATGTATTATTGGAAAACTAATCCACCCGCTTCAGGGCGCCTTTGTGTCAGATCGGGCCATACAAGACAACGTTCTAATAGCCCACGAAATTTTCCACTCTTTCAGATCCCGCAAGGGTCCTGAGGGTTGGCTGGCGATTAAACTTGACATGGAAAAAGCTTACGATAGAGTAGACTGGAACTTCACTAAAAAAGTCCTCCAGAAATTCGGGTTCCACTCAACCTTCGTTTCTTGGGTTATGGAATGCATCTCGAGTGTTTCCTTCTCAGTACTTGTAAACAATGGCCCGACGAAATTATTCTTCCCCTCTCGGGGCATTCGACAAGGGGGCCCCCTTTCCTCTTTTTTGTTCATCCTCGGAGCTGAAATTCTAGCACGAAGCCTAACGGTGGAGTCTAGCCCGGATAGAAGTCCAATTGGCTTTTCCTTTGGTAGTGGAGGTCCGAAAATCCCGTTCCTCTCGTTCGCAGACGACATAATTATTTTCTCCAAAGGTAGTACCGAGGGGGGGTACAAAGTTACGAAAATCATTGACGCTTACTGTAAAGTGTCCGGTCAAAAAGTTAATTACCAGAAATCTAGCTTCCAAGCTACCAAAGGAATCACAAACTCACGAATCTCCGAGCTTAGTAACAGCCTAAATATTTCAAATGTCTCCTCCTTGGAAAAATACTTGGGTTGCCCTATTATCAATGGTAGAGTTAACAAAGACACCTTTGAAGACGTCATTTGCAAATCCAAAGCGCAACTCAGTCAGTGGCGTGCTAGTGCTCTGTCACAACATGGGCGTGCCATCCTAATCAACACTAATCTAGCAACCAAGCCGCTATATGCAATGCAAAATTTCCTACTACCAGCGTCAATACATAAAGAACTAGACCAAGTAAACCAACGTTTCTTCTGGAACAAGGATATCCAACACCGCCCCCTTATCGGTTGGGATAGAATTTGCAGACCCAAAAATTATGGTGGCCTTGGAATACGAAAATCAAAAGACATGAATGAGGCACTTCAAATGAAACTTCTATGGAAAATATTAGCAGAACCAAACAATGTCTGGGTCTCAGTTATCAAACATAAGTACCTTCGTTCGTCCAACCTCTTGGAATATAAAAAAAAGGGTGATCTATCTTGGCAATGGGCCAAATTAACAACTCTCATCGACACTTTTAAAACTGGACTGATCTGGTCTGTTGGAAATGGAAAGTCAATCAAATTTTGGACGGATAACTGGGTCTCGTCTTGCTCATTACAATCAAGGGGTGATTGCCCACCGATAACTAATATTGAAGAATCTGTTAGTGATTATATACTCGGAGGAAAATGGTGGTCAGAGAAGCTCTGCCGGGTGCTACCAATTGATATTGTAAATGAAATCTCGGATATCCCTCTGCATGTCGCTCCCTTTGAAGACAGACTGTACTGGTGGCCTGATAGGGAGGGTTGGTTCACCACCTCAAGTGCGTACAAACTGGTGTCTGGACAGGCCTCGCGTCGTTTGGACCCAAATACCTGGATCTGGAGCCTGGACACCCCACCAAAGGTGAAAAACTTTCTATGGAAAGTATGTCAGGATGGTCTTCCTACGGCTTTAAGGCTTGCACAACGTGGTGTTTCCGTGCCATCCACTTGTTGCTTCTGCAACTGCGCTGATGAAGATGAGGCTCACATTTTCTTTGAATGCCAGTATGCTACCTCTCTCCTACTGCTCCCGAATCGTATCAAATCACATATTTCATCCATGCTCAACCAATCTAGAGATATTAAACCTGTTATGTCTCACATTGGAGAAAACATTAACAATATATCCAAAGCTAAGCTAGCTTTCTCTTGGTGGACCATGTGGTACATTCGAAATCAATATATCTTCAGATCTAGTCCTATCCCAACTAGTGATTCATGTCTACACATCATTAAAACACATGAGGAGAACTGGTGCAGAACATCTCGTCTTGATGCCTGCTTCGAAGAAGACGGCCACATACATTCACAAAAAGGCAATCACACGCGGCAGAAGAATAAACAAGCCATCATTAGGTGGCGTAAACCACCAAAAGGGGTTTTCAAACTGAATTTTGATGGGTCTTCGCTTATTGACAAAACTAGTACAGCTGGAACCATTATTCGTGACTGGGAAGGACGCCCAATTAACATTGGGTACAAACAACTCGGTACTCAAAGTCCGCTAAAAGCAGAAGCTCTAGCTCTAAAACTTGGTGTGCAACACGCATTACATTTACAACTTACCAGAATTCACATTGAAGGTGACTCCCATATAATAATAGACCACCTAAACAAAGGGACGATATGCCCGTGGGAAATCGAACTCATTATTTCTGATATCAAACTTATGCTAACAAATCTGGAAAGTGTGACTTTCCTCCATATTTCCCGTGTAGGCAATAGAGTGGCTGACAAGGTTGCACACCTTTGCCACTCTGCCTGGGGGATTGATATTCTAAAAAATCCTGGTCTTCTTGACCTCATCCGAAATGATGCCTTCGGGTAGAGCCTGCTCACCCGAAATCTTTCCTAATCAAAAAAAAAAAAAAAAAAAAAAAACTAAAAGTATATATGATTTTAAGTGCAACCACTTATAAAGTTTATGATATATACCACAACTTTGTCATTTTAACAAACAACCATTAATTAGCCATTGACAGTAGCAAGAACACGTCAAAGTCAACCTGTGATAGTTGGATCAATTCTTCAATCTTGCTCTAAATTCCCTTTGTTAAAAAGACTGAATCGCTTAAGAATCACATAATCATAATCTAACATCAATCTCTACTCAATCGATCAATTCCCCGCTATGGAAGGTTCCAATCCATCTAACATCCCTGAATCGGAGGTCAGTTTGATGAATCTAATTTCATACCCTTGGCATCTCCTCTAAAGCGATTAAGCATAAATTAATTTGCGTTTTACTTAATCCGATGTGTTGTAAATCAAGGAAACGAAAGCAGGTAACGATTTAGTGTTTGAGGAACTCTTCGATCGCCTAGCAATGGCCGAGCAGAGGCTGGCCGCTGTCGAACAGCAAAGGTACGAACGGTTCCAAGCTGAGGAGGATTTGGGGGCTCAGATTCAAAAGGTCGGTATCTATCGCATATTTGCGAATCGTGAGGATTGTACAAGTTAAGCTTTAATCTTTCAAAGTGATGGAATGTAGGCCAACAAGTTTGAAGACATGTACTATAAGGAGTGGAGTCTGAGGACATCGGCTGAAGCCGAACTCGACAAGGCGAAGAAGCGAATTGAGGAACTCGAGAAGCTGGTGGTGGATCGAGCTGAGAGCTCGAAGAGAGACGGATAAAACTGATCGATCTCAACTGTGTGGTTTTTCTTTGTTTGTTTTTTCGGTTTTTCTAACCTGTGTTATTGTGAAGTGATCATGCTCCGTTGTGTGAATAAAGGACATCTATTTATACAAAGATATTACTGTATTTATGTGTTAGGCTTTTAGCCTACTTATTTTTGTATGTACATGAAACGAGTCACAAGTTTCGTGAGGTTGATAAATGCAATTGACAAAGTATGAGAAATGTAATTTCAATAGAGTTCGTGATGATACAATATAAATTAGGTGATCTTTTACAACTTATAAGTATACATAGTTTACCGTTTACATGGAAGGGTTGATCATAGGTGGTAGAGGCAAAAAAATTTCAAATGGGATACAATCATATATGTGGGTGTCATTTTGAATTAAAACGGTATAAAAAAACTCTATATAATATAACAACAAATGATATTATTTTGGGATAAAATGTTGTCAATTTATGATAAAATGACATTGTTTTTTTTCGTAGTAAAAACATTTCGAAAAAAAATCAGAAAATGTTAACTGTGGGGGTTTTAATGTTGTGTTTGGCGGTAGATTGTGTTTTCGTAGATTAATGAGATTTGTATAGATGTTAGGAGATGGAGGTTATTTTTTTAGATTAATGAGATTTTGTGGATTGGAATTTTTTTTGACAGAAATATCCGAAAGGTGTTTGGTGGGTATAAGATTGTGGTGTATTTTGAAGGATGAAAATTACCAATATGCTCCTAAAATTAATACCCCTCCTACTCTGCTCCTGTCGACCTGTCCCCTCGTGACCTCGTCTCCCTCCTCATTCTCACATGACAAGTTACCACAGGTAACACTCCGTTTGGATGATGGGAATTTTAGGGAGGGAATGAAAGAGAAAATGAATTGAGTATTTGGGTAGACCACTGGGTGGAATGGAATGGATTTTAAATTCGAATAACTACCCTATTTGATGGGATTTCACACCCCAACAAATTGGTGGAATTTGGTGGGAAAGTGAAAACTTTACTTCCCTTCCCTTCCTTTCTCTTTCTCCATTTCCAATCTCTCCCCTTCCCTAAAATATACACGTGCCAAACAGGGTGTAAGCGACGAGCAATTCTGATGACCGAAGAAACGGTGGATGAAAGCTTGACAATGACGGCTTCAAGCGATTGTAACCACCTCCGCCTATGCACACCGACTGCCACGCTCAACGCATGTACTACAGTGGGTGAACATCAATGGCGGCTCCAACCGTTCGAATCTACCAATTTTTGGAACCCTAGACCGCCGACCAACAATCCCCTTCAATTCCCCATTGTTGGTCGGCGACCCTCACTGTCATCCTCCCAATTGCTCAGATCTGAACTGCTCCGCCTGACCTCGAGTTGTTATGGCTCCCTCGACCTCCATCGTCGTTCTCCCTTCAAATTTGAAACCAAACCCCCTTCTCTAACAATTGACTCCATCCACCACCAGGAACCCCGAGCTCGACCTCCTCAGCCATGGCGCCTCTCCTTCCATAGTTGGCAACGGCCCTCAACCTCCGACCCATTGACTGAGATCTGAAAGGAAGAGGAAGAGAACACCAAGGACTCTGACGACGAAACATAAACCCATCGTCGCTGACTCTAAAGATTTTCCGGTTGGGCGAGATCCGTTGGGTGGTGTGGTGACCTCTGAGGTTTCAAGGTGTGTGGCGATGGTGCCCAGCGAAGTAGAGATCGACCCTCAGGCCGAAAGCCATTATTGTACTCGTTCTTATGGTCTGCTACTCTGCTCTCAAGATCTGAAAAGGTGTGGAGAATGTGAAAGCTGGAGAATCCCCATCTCCAAATCTCCATAATCTTGCCCTGGGGAGATTTCAATTTGATCTACTGAAATTCCCACAATCTCCATCTCCAGATCTGATGAAAGCCGCAACCAAACACCGGAACGCCTAGATTAATTTTTGAAAGAATCTTCTTTAAAAACTCTTACCGAACACAACCTAAGTCAAAAACAAAGTTTATGAATGAATAAACTTCTCCTAAACAAAGAAACTCTACTGACACATAACAAAAAAAAAAGTTGTAAGTAAAGATCTCCACATGGGTGTCACCTTTGTGGGTGCTCTGAGATAAGTTAAGACAAACAGAAGAAAACTCTATATTTTGAGAGGTAAAAAAACACATCGGGTTTTCCCCTGGTGGCCAAACCATCACCAATATGGTGGCGCTAAAACTCCTCCGGGAGACCCTAACTCTCCTTCGAGAGCCCCTAACCGTCCGTCGGGAGTCCTAATCCGGCCCATCCGGGTGTCGTTAATGCCTTCGGCGTTGTTGGTGTTCCTTCGGCTAACCACTTCCTCCAGTGGTCTCCATCGGCGACCGATTCCCCTCACCTGCTTGGCGATTGTCCGCTCCCCTTTGTTGTCGGATCTTTTTCGATCTCCTTCGTCTTGGGCTCGTTCCCCCTCCTCTTCCATGGCAATTATTTTTCTGGTCAGTTAATCCCAATTATTTTGGGGTTTTTGTTGTTTATATGATCCCAAATCCATTTTTGTTCTCAACCACTTCGAACTCATGGCTTTCGATTGGCTCTTGGGCGTGTTGTCGGCCTTCTCCGGTGGTTTTGACTCTGGCGCGTTTTAGTGGTGTCCTTGAGTATGCTGTCGTCAGCCTGCTATCCTGGCGCGTGGACTTGTGGTGTTGCTGTCTCGTCACCATGTTCGGTTGCTTTGTTGGGGTTCGTCTCTGGTTCCCCCTTCGTTTCCGAGTCTTCAAACCGGCCTCCCTCGCTGGGTGTTTGCTCAACCTCCCTCGCTACTCCTCTCCCTCGTTATCTCGCCCCTCTCCGGTTTTCCCGTTCTTCCCCCTTTCCCGGGTGGTGGCGAGTGGCTGCCGGTGGTGCCCTTTGCTTGGTACAGTGGTGCTAAGGTTTGGGAGTGGCCTTTGCTTTGTTTCATTGGACATGTGTTTCACCTTTGGGTCCTAAGTTGATCCAATAGAAATTGAAATTTTTTTAAGTAAAAATAGAAAGGATAAATAACACTTCTGTTAATTTAAACTTATTGTTTATTATTCATGTACGTTCTTTTAGGATGGGATAAAATCTATATGAAATATTAATTTTTTTAAAAATTTATTTTTATAAATTCATACTCCCTCCGTTTCATAATACATGTTACTTTACTTTTCGACACGCTCTTTTTTTTATCATTTCCAGTTCAAGTGGGCTTAGCCCACTCTACATCTGAATCGGGTTACTGTAAGCCCATTTAAGGGGTTGACCCTCCCACTCACAAGCGTCTCCATATTTCCACGGGGATTCGAACTTCGAATCTCGAGGCATGGGATGTAGCCCCATAACCACTACACCAACTTGTGATTAGTTCTACACGCTCTTTGATGAAGGAAAAACTCTATACAATATTCCAATTCAATCATCATCAGATCTTAACTAAATACAGTAAAATTTTGGATTTTGGAAGCTTCTTCCTCTGATCATAAAAAAGTCTACCCTTTCTTCTTTTTCTTTGCCAACTCCTCCTGTACGTTTCTTCCCATTTCCCTGATTTCAATTAAAACCCTAAGCTCTTTTTGTACCAATTTTTAATTTCTGGGTTTTCGGTTGCTTTTGGGGGGCTGTAAATTGACATGTCTATTAAGGAATTTCCAGAAAGAATGAGTAGATTAGCAAGTGATGCATCATCTGAATTGGGATCAAACAGGGAAGAGGAGCTGGTGGAGGAAGCACCCATTGTCTATGACAAGATTTTTGTGGCAGTTGGTGGTGACTTCAAAGAGAACAAACTGAATCTGACTTGGGCTATGCAACACTCTGGAGGCAAAGAAATCTGGATTGTTCATGTGTTGCCTCCACCTGAGATCATTCCTGCTGGTAATGTTTCATTTTTTTTTAAGTCACTTTTAATCATGAGAAAATTTCCCAGATTAGTATGAAAGGAACTGATTTTGGAGGGGTTTTAGGGGAAATTGTGTATCGAATGTGTTAGGTGAGATAAAGATTGATGGTAGGAAAAGGGGATTTTGACCTAATCTTTGATGGATGGCGATGGACACTCATAAAGGATCCCCTAGGGCCCTAGGTATGATTCATTCGGAAGTTGATAGAGCAGAAATTCGAATGATGCTTTTTGTGCCTTGCTATGTTTCCCAATTGCAACCAAACAGTCCTCAATCATCGAACGAGCTCTAATCCGAAACCTGAATTTTAACCAAATGCCATCTGATTCATCATCCATGTACTGTTGGAGATACAAAGAAAATCAGTTTTGTTACACTGTTGCTGATGTCTACTCATTTTGCTTGTTTTGTTTGGGTAATTGCACTTCCTGATCACCCGGCAGCAGGTGGAAAATCCCCTAAAACCCAATGGGGTAAACAAGACTCAATGACAGACGGCGAAAAGACGAGGAAGGAATCAGCTAAAGCCTTAGATAGCTATATTGAACATTGTCGCAAATCCGGGGTAAACCATCTGACTCAATTCCTCTACTGACATATTTGATCTTCTCAAATGCTGCTGATGTTTTCCCCCCCTTTTTCTTTGTTTCTTTTTATCTTCGTCTTCAAGAGTCGTGCACAGACACTATGTGTGGAAGCAGACTCTATAGAGGGCGGGATCACTACACTAATATCACAACGAAGGATCGGAAAACTTGTGATGGGAGCAGCTGCCGAGAATAAATATAAGAAGTATGGTTTAATTTTGTGCTTGATTTCAATTTTAAACCACCTTCCTTGCATTAAGTTCTGTTTCGCAAAAGGGAGAAAAAACACGAAATGATGTGTGGGAAGACTCAGGAGTGCTTTTGCTGTTGTTATTACTTTACAGGAATATGAAAGAGCTCAAGTCAAAAAAAGCCATGGCTGTGTTCTTACAGGCACCTGCTTTCTGTCATATTTCCTTTGTCTGCAAGGGGTCTCTTGTTTGCACAAGGTATATGCCATTCAACAATGTATCGGACATTTGGGCTGCTTGAATCATTTGATCTCATTCCATCACAGTGCAACAAAAACATTTGTTCGTTGAGATTATTTTTTATGTTGCCACTAATTGCAGGGCAGGAGTTAAACCAGAATCAAACTCGTCGAGATCAGCACCATTGCCTGCAGTGTCTGATGTAGGTTCAACACCGAGGAAGGGTCCAGGGAGCTCTGATGAATCTGATGAGTTTTTAAGGTTGAGAAGGTCCTCATCCGCTCATCCTTTTGCCTCCGAAAGATATGTCCAATATGGAAGAAGTGAATCGGTTTTCCCCAATTCCTCCTCTCCTCCTGATGTATCAGTAGGTTTAAAACCATCACCGGTATGTCGCTGGTGTCTTTATTGGTTCTAGAGCTGAGTAGCTGACTATTTACAAGCTTGCTGACAGATTTTGCAAACATTTTCAGCAAAGAAATACGAAAAGCGAACTGTCAAATCAACTGCATTATGCAATGGCGAAAGCTGATGACTTAAAGAAGGAGATTTCTGAAGCAATTCTCAAGGCAAGTTCCTTTTCGGATATCTGTAGTTGCAATGTAACACTATATGAATTGTCACTATAATAACAGGGAGGAGCAATCGAAAACTTGTACCATGAGGAATATGTAAGAAGGAAAGAACTCGAGGAAGATCTGTCTAGAAAGAACGAAGAGCTTCAGGTGATGTCGCGCCTGAAATCTTCTCTACAAGAGGAAATCGAGGCCTACAAGAAAGAACGAGATGACTTGGCAAGAGAGCTGAGCAGGGCATTGTCTGAAGCCGAACGCCTAAGGCATCAAGTTGCGCAAATGACTCCTTCAGGCACACATGCCTCCAGATTCTATGCTGATTTCTCAGTCGCCGAGATTGCAGAAGCTACTCGTAATTTCAGCTTGTCTATGAAAATAGGGGAAGGGGGTTATGGCAACACATACAAAGGCGTCCTTCGACACACTGAGGTGGCCATAAAGGTTCCGAAGCCAGACAGCTCGCAAGGACCCCAGGAATTCAACCAAGAGGTGGTCAATCTGCGTATATACTAGACTTGTTTAGTTCATATTTTTGATGTGTGACTCTTTTGATTTGGTCAGGTTGAGGTTTTGAGCAGGATGCGGCATCCAAACATAGTGACTCTAATTGGAGTTTGCTCGGAGGCTTCAGCTCTCGTCTACGAGTACGTTCCCAACGGAAGCCTTGACGATAGACTCTCTTGCAAGGACGGCTCATCACCGCTCCCATGGCAGGCACGAATACGAATAGCACGCGAGCTCTGCTGCGTCCTCATCTTTCTCCAATCGAACGAGCCTGAAAGCATTGTCCACGGTGACCTAAAGCCCGCCAACATCCTCCTCGACTCGAGCTTGTCGTGCAAGCTGAGCGACTTTGGGATCTGCCACGAGATCAAGTCGACGGTCAGCAACGAGACGAAGATGCACGTAACGGGTCCAAAGGGCACGTTAGCCTACATGGACCCGATGTTCCTCTCGACCGGAGAGCTTACGGCTAAGTCGGATGTGTATTCGTATGGGATCAT
The DNA here is from genome assembly GCA_037127255.1 of Persicaria tinctoria. Lineage (NCBI taxonomy): Eukaryota > Viridiplantae > Streptophyta > Magnoliopsida > Caryophyllales > Polygonaceae > Persicaria > Persicaria tinctoria. The sequence goes on from JBANSL010000008.1 coordinate 18,032,745, forward strand.
ACTTCTTCAGCTGCTGACGGGGAAGCCCGGGATGAACATAAAGAGTGTGGTGCAGCCTGCTTTCGAAGCCGGAGCTCTGCGTGCAATGCTCGACACTTCGGGTGGAGAGTGGCCGTTCGAGCTGGCCAACCGGCTGGCTGCGTTGGCATTCGGGTGCTGCGAGATGAACCGAAGGGATAGACCCGATATTGGGGCCGTGTGGAAGGCCTTGAGCCGATGATTGCAGGATTTGGGTGAGGTTTTGAGGGTTGATGATGTGTGGTTATGATGAGCGGCCAGTTGTTGATGATTCATGGATTGAAGCTTGATTAGTGGAAGCTTCAATGTGCAATCTAGTTGCATTGCATAATTAATGAGTAAAATTCTATGTATACTATAGATATATACATACATCAAATTAGGTTGGTAAGTTGGTTAGGTCAATCATAGAACAATACAATTGGTTTGAAGACATTATGGATATATCAAATACAATACCGTTTATACATTTACTCCTTTGTTATAAAATTCTCTTTTGGGGATAATTAAGGGTTTGTTTGGATTAGACCTACCAAAATACAACCTGGTCCAAGAATCTGATTCAATCTGACTTTTACCCAAAACCTGAAACGATCCAAATCCGTTCAATCAGCAAATTTTTAAGGCAGATTGGAGCAACATGGGTGGGTCACTCGTTGAGTCAAATTCTAGATAATGAAAAACAATTATAATCTACATATATAAAAATTCTTGACGTCATTCAGTTTAAGAGAGTTTTTTACTTTTTTTGTATAAACATTAATTATTTATTCTTTTCAATAAATAATAACTAGCAATAAGGTAATAGGATAACAATTTTTACTTTTGAAACTATGTAAATAGTCCACTGCCCACATCAGGAGTCACCTGTGGGTAGTGAAGACGAACCTCCAAGGAACCAGCCTTCCCGAGATAAGGAGATGTCTCGATACACACTACCACAACCCCAGCCTGTCCCGACTCCAATCGGCCAGTTAGTTGTGTTTAGTTTCGCTTTGTAGAGTGTTCTTGCTTGTTTTTGCACCGTATATGTATTTTATGCTTGTTTCGACGGTTATCCGTCTGCCGACTTGTCGGCCCATCGAGGTTCAGATATGTCTTACCTCGAATTTTTACCTAATAAAAAAAAATGTAAATAGTCCACTATTTTTTTTACAAGTAAGAATTTGGTTGGTAATTCGACCCTCTTGACCTACTATCCAATGACGTCCTTATGGGTGAGAGCTAGGGTGAGCCACGATCGATGCACTATCCATCGAGAAATCCAAGGAAATTACTTTGCCAGCCGCTTGATTAACTTCTCGAAATATGTGACAATAGGAGCACACTCAAAGTCTCGAAGCAAGATGATGTAGTCCGAAATCGTCATCTCGATCCCTAGGGTACCTCCAAATTCTTTTAAGAGCGTTGATGGCGGTCAGGCTATCATGTTGAGTGTGTGCTCATACTGCTTTGAGACTTAAAAAAATAATGTCTTGTGATCCATTGGGTTGATCCCTAAACCCGAAACAACCCGATCTATAATTGACTCGAGCCCGAGACAATTTAACTTGAATCAGACCCACCTGACCTGTTTAACATGTCTAATTTGAATTGTTTAAGTTGATTTATTACATGTTTCAAATAACGTGAATTTTAAATACGATATTATATAAATTGTGTCAATAGAAAAAAATCATTATTGCATTAAGTTTATAATGGTAAACTTAATATAATCGATTTATATAATTTATAAGATATTTTATTTTCAAATCTCAATTTAAAATATTTTAATTATAAATTATTTTAACTAAATATTTTCTAAGTGTTTAGGCTTGTAAACTGTACTACATAGTAGGCTGCCACCCATCAATAATTTGGTTATTATATATAGATGAACCATTCGGATCACTACGAGTCATACGTAAAAGGGACGTTCTATGTTGAGAGTTGTGAATGGGACCAAAAGAGTCTCACGTTGAAAGTTAAATATAACAAACCCTAATATACGAGTCGGTAGGATTACTATATTTCCGATTTGTTTTAGAATGAAATCTCATTCGGCTTGTGTGCTAGACTACTAACGCATGTGTGCTCACGAACATGACCCCAATTATCAGTATAAGTCGGACTTTAATAATTCATCCGCTTCACAATGATTGTCTTTAACTATTAATACATGTTTTTTGAAGAAGTTGAAAACTACGGAGTATAGTAATAAAAATATTACTGTAACATTTTATTACTTTACTGCCCCAAAATAAATAAATAAAAGAACGAAAGAAACGTAACAAGAAACTTGATGAAAGCGACAACGAAAGCTTGGGTAAATTGCGAAGGTGTACGGACACAAAGATGATGGGACATAGGAAGATGAGATTATATTCGCTGCCCCCAAAATCATTGCAGCTTTTGAATTCCAAAATCCAAACTAGACTTTGGACTATTCTCCGTAAGTCCGTATCACTATACCGCCCACTGGGCCCCGGCCTGGCCCGCCTATGGAGTACTCCGTAATTCATAAACCCGGTCACTCGTGTCTTCAGGGAAGCGAACTCTGTCGCTGACTCCCTTGCGGCGTTAGCCTTTTCTTATCCTTTTGGTGTTCATAGAATCCTAATCCCGCCCTTAGAGGTGGAAGTTATTGTTGACGCGGATGCTAGGGGAAGGGTTGTTGGAAATAATGTTTGAACAAAGGGTTTTATTAAAAGCTTTGAGGTTTCTGTCATCCCACATTGGTTGTGGAGTACTTTTGGAAGATGGTTTATAAAGAGGTCTTTTGTGCGGGTTTATAATTAATTTATAAAATAATATTTTTATAAATTCACTTTTTATAGTTAATTGATTTATTTTTTTACTAGATGATTTTTAGGGATAGTGGGAGTATTTCCTCACTCACGTTCAGTTCCTTAAAAACTAGTCATCAGTTTTTCAAAACGGATGATGGACGTCTTCATCTTCTTCCTCCACCTAAAACGTTCTGGGTTCCTGGAAAGTTTCCAAACCTCCTTTGACGAGTGCACGCGATCGGAGGTGCTGTGTAACCTTGGGGGGCGATGCCTGAAGCCGACTTGCACCGTGGTCGGGGCGAAATCGCTTCTAAGGCCGTGGGTTCGGATATATACCACGCCACAGCAATTCATGTTTTCAGATGATTTTTACTTTAATTCGATACGTTTTATTCAATCAATTGTGGTTTTTACTAACAATTTAGAAGCGATTTGATGTTAGTATTTACCGATTGAATTAATCGATGTTCATCTTCTTTTGATTTGGGATGAGTCAGGTGTGCGGCTGAGGAATTAACAGGAACTCGGACTCATAGCCTGATTAGGAAGTCGAAACCCTAGCGCCTAACCTCCAATGACGGAGGAAGTTGAGGCCGATGTGGATCGGTTTCTGGCATGGAGATGGACGGATCTGAGGATTCTAGGCTAGAATCGGAATAGACCGTGTTGTACAGTGGGAGGCGGATATGAACAGACGGGCAACAAAGGCGACGGTAATCGTGGACGAGATGCAAGCGGCGACGTCCATTTGCACGCAGCTAATTCGCGCCTCATCGATCAGCGATCCCGATGATGTCGGAAGACGACAAGAGGATCGTGGAATCAGTTATGGCCATTGCGATGCCATCCTATTCGCTCGAAACGACGATCGTGGACTGCTGGAGGCGCTCTCGACGGCGAGTCAATTCTAGAGCAGTGTTGCGAGATGGTTGTAGGATACGTCCAGATCCCGGTTGGAATCGCTAGGCCTCTATTACTCCGCGTCTCCACGGGAAGGAGATCTCGGTGCCGATGGCGACGACTGAGGGTTGTCTTGTGGCGAGCACCAACAGATCGAGGAGGAGGCGTTGGTGCTGCTGCCACCTAGGCTGTCGAGTCACTCAGATGGAAGATACAGTCATACACTCATACAGATGAACGGAGAGCTCCAAACGGGCTGCTATGCGGCAGGCTCATGTTGAGCCTCGCCGGGCTTAATTTCGGGTCGAACCGGGCTAATGGGTAACCTAGAGGCATGGGTTTGGACAGGCTTTGGGTCGCACTTGGCTAGTTTCTGAAGGGTGTGGATCTGGGATGACTAATCAATTTCCTTTCTTTTGGCAATTTGATTAGCATAAGGCACGTTGACCACACAAGGCAAAACCGCAGCCGCGAGTCTCGAAGGAGAAGTAAATCGGCGGAGTGGCACTGGAATGTCAAAATCGGAAAGCAATTGCTATGGTACTCACTAGAGGTAGGAGATCGGGATGCATAACGCGTTGTGCTGATGAACCGATTGAGTTGTCACTTCAGCCTTACAAAGAACATCTTGCTGGGTACATTCATATCGGCATATTTTGTGAGTTAAGCTAAGTGATCATCATGATCTTTTAAGTTGAATTAATCTGGTAAGCAATTCTTGCTTTACTTATTAATTTTAACTATACAAAAATGCATATATGTTGATCGGGTTCATGTGCATATGCTTTATTAAACTATGATCATGAATTCATGATATGCCTCTTTCCGTTTGTGTTTGGATATATCCTTATGCATGCATCTATGTGAATTGTGATCGATGATATGATATTAGGACATATGAAGTTGTTTCCTTGAGGGAATTATTTCACAAATGCTCCTAATTTCTAACTTGGTTATTGTTTATCAAAATGAATGTGATATGTGCTAAACTTGCTAATTACCTTTTCAACCCGTAATTGAGAGGACCACTAGATTGTTTGAGTTACTTTATTGTTAAACTCTAAAAGCAAGTGTGGTAAAGGTGTTATATATATCACATTAAGTTGATGATCTTTAGATATACCAAGTTGCATGCAGTGGCTAAGATCAAAGATGTAGGAAGAATTGTTCTTGATATATCCATATGAGATATAAAACCAACTTGAATAGAACCAAAATGTTTTAGATCCGATAGAGGTAGGAAGTAAGATGCCACAAGAGAAAGTTAGACAAAACCCCATATAAGATGTGGAAATGACTTAGAGTCTATCTAGTGTATATGAGAAATGTGGGGGTGTTTGACTAAAGTGGTTGTACTTTCCTTTAAGTGAGATGATGTTGAATCTAATATGGTTGATTATATATACTTGTTGGTTATGATGAGAACAATTGTGTTGCTTATGTGCTTAGATGATATAAATACGTGTGACTATCATGATGTTGAGTTTTGTAGCAATGTTTGCTTAAGTAAAATCATAATAGTATTCTTGTATGTATGCTTATGTCTGCATCTTTATCTTTACTTGATTCAAATGTCGAGCTTGAATCTAGTGAGTCTAGAAAGAGAAATGAGATATAAGGGAAACTAGTTGTGAGTTTAAGTTTGATACAACTCTGTTGGATGAACTCGCTAATGTGACTGAAAGTGATGTACCTCTTATTTATGTTCTTAAGTTATAGTAGATGAATTTAGAACAGTCAAGAGATTATGAGTTCAACTTATGCTAGTTTCTTTCAAAAGATGCTATAGACAGTAAAGTGGAATCTATTATGTGTATCCCTTCTTGGGAACTAGTTGACTTGCCTAGAGGTGTCAAAACCATTGTGTGTAAATGGATCTCTAAAAGGAATTTTTAGAACAGATGGTTCTATTATAAGGTTTAAGGCAAGACTAGTGGTTAAAGGATTCACACAAAATATGAAATTGATTTCTTTAATGCATATTCTCTAATGATTAAGATTGTCATTTATATTTATTATTTGCTTTAGCATCTAATTATAAATTGGCAGTGCATCAATGGATGTTAAACTGTATTTTTAAATGACGATCTAGAGAAAGAGATATGTGGAACAGCCTACGGGCATGTGGTTCCAAGAAAAGAGAATTTTGTGTTCACTTAAGAAATCAATATATGGCTTTAACAAAGCATATTTGAAATGTTATGAGAATGTGACCAAACTGTGTTGAAGTTTTCATTTTGTGTATGTAATGCATGTTTTATGCCAAGATGTGTTAAATTGGTTATGTGCCTTTATGTGTATATGAGATGATATTTGGCACTAGCACGCACATGATAAATGAAACTAAAAATTTGTTTCCTCTCGCTTTGAAATGAAAGATATGGGTGAAGTTGATGTGTTTCTAAGTGTTAAAGAAACTAGAAAAGAGAAATTGCTTCATTCCGATATGTAGAGAAATGTTGAGAAGGTTTGATAACTTTATCCTTATGCCAGTATGATCAAACATTCTAATTATGATGATGTTATAGCTCCACCAGTGGTTTTGTTTTGACATTATGTGGTGGTGCTATACTGTGAAAATCATGAAAATTGTCATGTTTGCTAGATCGACTATGAAATGTGAGATCATAGTTCTAGATTTAGCTGGACAAGAGATTGAGTAGTTGAGAATGTTACTGGCTTACTTACCTTTGTGGGGGCATGAAGCTCTATCTAATTCTCTATATTGTGACTCACATTTGCTATTTGTGTAGCTAGTAGCAATACATAGAATGGCAAGAAGAGACACACGCAGATTTGACATGAAGCTTTGAGACAGCTGATTGCAAATGGTGTCATCTATTTGGAGAATGTGAGGTCCGAGAGGAACTTGATGGTATGTTGACAAAAGGACGGAACATGAGACTAGTCCTTGATTTGTCTAAGGGAATGAGACTCAAACCCATATGAGGAAAGATACACCACGTCTCATTCCCATGACAGGTGTATTGAGAAAGGTTGAGTCATGTACTCTTAATGAGTCCATAGCCCAGAGTTGGGTGGTCCTATTGAGAAGGACTTGATGGATTCACCAAATATAGAAGAGGATGAGCGTAAAGCTCTTAATGGTTCCATAGCCCTAATAAGGGTGGTCTATGTGAGATAGACTTGATGGAGCTACCTACGAGAGTGTGAAGGGGTTGGTCACCTTCTATGGAAGACTAGGGTGGTCTTCCTAGAGCACTCTTCAGCACCCAAGGTATGAGATGACCACATACATATTTGAGGATCTTATCGCGGAACTACCAGGATCATGGTTGAGGTATGTGTTGTTGAGATCACCTCTCAAGTCTAGTAGTTCAAGACTTGTTCACTTCTATGACGAGGGAGGCACTCAACTTCACTATGTGTTTGGTTCAAGACTTGTTCACCAACATTTAAGTATCTCTTCCACAAAAACCAGCTCAGAACGTTGTTTTCAAAGTTATTTAAAACCCAGTTTCTCGCATTTGTGGGGGATTGTTGGAAATAATGTTTGAACAAAGGGTTTTATTAAAAGCTTTGAGGTTTCTATCATCCCACATTGGTTGTGGAGTACTTTTGGAAGATGGTTTATAAAGAGGTCTTTTGTGCGGGTTTATAATTAATTTATAAAATAATATTTTTATAAATTCACTTTTTACAGTTAATTGATTTATTTTTTTACTAGATGATTTTTAGGGATAGTGGGAGTATTTCCTCACCCACGTCCAGTTCCTTAAAAACTAGTCATCAGTTTTCCAAAACGGATGATGGACGTCTTCATCTTCTTCCTCCACCTAAAACGTTCTGGGTTCCTGGAAAGTTTCCAAACCTCCTTTGATGAGTGCACGCGATCGGAGGTGTTGTGTAACCTTGGGGGGCGATGCCTGAAGCCGACTTGCACCGTGGTCGGGGCGAAATCGCTTCTAAGGCCGTGGGTTCGGATATATACCACGCCACAGCAATTCATGTTTTCAGATGAGTTTTACTTTAATTCGATACGTTTTATTCAATCAATTGTGGTTTTTACTAACAAGGGCTACTCCCCGTTTAGTTCCTGTGTAGCCCACGGATTCTTTTTTTTTTATTATTGATGAGAGCCCGCCTCTCAGGTTTTCACACCAAAAAAAAAAAAAAAAAACCCGGCCACTGACACTGTACGACTAAGTTTTTTCTTAAATTTAAAAATAGCCCAATATTTGGATGTAAATAAATATTTTGTCCACGCGCTCCACGCGCGGTCTTCTCCCTCAACCTCTTGTGCTCGTCGCCGCCGTCTGCCAAATCCTAGTGCACCTGCCCAACAGCTCTCCTGGCCTCCCATCCACCTGTACCCATGGCCTAAACGTCATGGCTCGATCCTCCTAGCATCCGTTTCGCCGCTTGAGGGGGTAGCTCCCCCCTTGAGATTTCAAATCGGCGCCTTTAACAACCGTAACACCGAAGTCGGGTGTAATCGTCCAAATTGGACCGCCATATGTGTGCTTAGGAGCTCTTCTTCGCACACTTTTGCTGTTGTCGGCGACAAAGGAGAGGTATCGATGGATGCTGGTTTGGCCGGGAGGTGGTACGATGTGCCCAGTGGTGGGTGCGATTTTAGGCGGTGGCGTGGCTGGCTCTTCAAGGGAGGCGTCAGCTCGGTTGCTCCTGGATTTCAATTTTTCTTTTCTTTTACTTTGGTTCGGCTGTGGGCTCTCTTGGCTCATGGCGGCTGTCGAGATGGTCGGTGGTCGAGTTGGCTCTGCAATGGGGTTCTCCTTTTGAGAGCTCCCGACAATTGGTCCTATTATCTACTACAATCGAACACTCAACCGGTTAGTACCCCTTTTTTTGTGGATTACCTCCAATTTTCTGAGTTATGCTCTTGGTTGTGGGTTTGCTTGTTATGTTTGTGTAGGACTTGGCATATTACTCGTAATAAGTTTGCTCACAATGCAATTGGCTCGCACCTCCTTTGCTCCATTACTGGGTTATGGAATTCAATTTCATACTGGCCAAAACATGGCTACATTAAACAATTTTGGGATCACCTCCCTAGCTGTTACCATTTTGATTATCACGTGGCAATCAAACATATTTGTACCTTTGTCTTGAATTTCATTGATCTTCTTCTTGTAGATATCTTTCTACAAGTTTTGCCTGCTTTCGCATTTGGGTCTACAACTTCGAATTGTATTCTAACTCTTCCCATGTTTAGGGGGTTTGAATTCCTACTTCAGTTTAATGTGATTTCGAAATTGCACTTTATTCATTTCATTATGTGTTGGCCTAGCCGGCTGTTCTGCCACTGTGTTCCGGTTCAGTCTCTCCTTGAGATTGATATAGTTTGCATTTTGTTTGACTGCCTGCCTTCTCTTAATTTATTCTTACATAACATGTTTGACTCAATTGTCTTTATACATTTTAACACACCAAAACTAATCAATCCTATTTCGTTAACCCCGACTCAACCTCACTACCATTACTGCCGATTTGCTTTTGTTAGCCAAGGCCTCACAAGCTTGCTCAACTTTGACTACCAACTCACTGTCTTTGGCCTTACCGGCCCCTCGTCTGCATTGTGCTTGCTGATTGAACATGCTATGGTTCGTTTCGATCAGCATTGTCCATTAGACAAGTACCCATTCACCTTATCTATACAAGTACACTATTTGTGCCTTCCGATCTTGAAAAAGGTACCTAACTACTGCAAGTTTCTTTGCATTATGGATTGTGTAACTTTATGCTTACACCATTACTATTATTGGATGCTTTTTGTGTTCAATGTTGCACATCTTATGCTGCTTCATTGGGGCTGGAAGGTATACTCTTGGATTTCTATTAATCACAGTACCATTTTGCATCACAATTTATTTTATAAGTTGACTACTTCTGTCTTACAAGGAATCACATTCCTGTTTGAAAACATGTACCAATGGCCTCTAACCGGCCACATTCACACATTACTAAATCTATACTCTGTCAAAGGGTGCTTGCAAACTATAGTTAACTTGGTGATTTTGGTTAATAACCGATCTCATAATCTAACGATTCCAGATCAGCTGGGCGGCTGGCCTTTCATTACTTGTCTTGGGGCTGAGCATATGTGGTGCGCTTCCTATTCAATTTCTGTCAGGGCAATCCGACCATGTTTTTCACTGCATACTCATTGCCTTGGGCAATACACAATGCATCAAACTTACAAATTGATTACTATACTCCGATTCAAACGGACTAAAGTTTTGGTATCCTCCATGAATACCAACCTTGTAACACAACGTCCTCTTATCAAAGATTTTTTATGAATATATGCACTTGGAATTGTAGAGGCTTACGTAAACGTAACTTTTGGACCACTGTTGAAACCTTTTGTTCATCAAACTCTATCAATGTCATGGCCCTACTAGAAATGAAAACGGATCAACAACCGTCTGACATTCTCTGGAAGCAAAAAGGATTTGCGAATATTGCTTTTGCTCCGGCTACGGGTTACGCGGGTGGCATTTGTCTCATCTGGAAAAAAATACCGCCCTCACATGGATCCATTGACCTGGTTCGGATTGATAACAGATTTATTCATTTCAATTACCATGACACTAACTCTCATACGACAACTGTTGTGTTCATCGTATATGCCCCACCGGACCCCAAAGCAAGAGATCTCTTCTGGGATCTCTTCATACCTTATGCTAACGCCCTCCCTTTCCCAATTTGTATCATTGGGGATCTGAATGACATCCAATCTCCGGATGAGAAAAAGGGTGGATCTACTCCACGACAATCGCGATTCAATCAACTATACAGAATCAAAGACAACTTACATCTATGCGATGTTCCTTCTGTGGGGGGGATGTTCACTTGGCGTAAAAGTCCAAATGAACCTAATAACTCCTATGCGAAGCTCGACCGGTGCTTAGTCCATACAGACTTGCTACGCACCTTCGACAAGCTTCAAACTCGTCACCATGCATTTACATCTTCCGACCACTGTCCAATTACAATCGATTTTCGCCACAACGTTAAGTTCGTTGCTAGGCCTTTCAAATTTGAGATGGCTTGGACGAAACGAGCTGATTTTGCAAACATTGTTCGCCAGGCTTGGCGGCTTGATAAAGGAGGCTCTTATATGTTTAAACTCGTGCACAAAACAAAACTTCTTAAAACACTGGCTAAGAAATGGCACAAAGTAACACACGGTAACATACAAGCTCAACTAGAGAAATCTGAGCAAGATCTTCTAGCAATACAAGCAGCGCTACTTGTCTCATTCGACGATAGGACTTGTCTTTTACAGAAGCGTCTACTGGCGAAAAGAGAGAGACTCCTTGACTTCCAACTATCCTATTGGCGTCAGCGAGCCAAAGCTAAGCATACAAAGCTTATAGACTCTAATTCAGGTTACTTCCACCGAGTTGCAACTATTAAACGAAATAGAAAACTTATTAAATCGATTACCTTACATGATGGAAGGCTTACAACTGATCATGACACTATTCGTTCCGAGTTTGAACGCGCTTATGAGCGTCGATTTCGATCCACTCTAGATCCGTCAATTATACTGGCTGACAAGCTTGGGATCCTCAATCCTAGTGTCTCCCAACATGATAACGCATGTCTATCAGCACCCGTCTCTAATTCTGAAATTAAGACTGCAGTCTTCTCTATTAGTGCAGACAAATCCCCTGGACCAGATGGAATGCCAGCTGGGTTTTATCAAAAGTATTGGAACATTGTCGGCCCTTCGATCACCAAAGCTGTTAAGAGTTTCTTCTACTCGGGAAAGCTACTCAAACAAACCAACCATACTTTTATTGCTTTGATTCCTAAAATTGATGATCCTGCTTCGACGAATCACTTCCGTCCAATTAGTCTTTGTTCGACTGTCTACAAAATAATTGCTAAAATCCTAACGGCTAGACTAGCCCCAATTCTTACCAAATTCATCCACCCACTACAAGGGGCATTCACAAAAGGTCGTTCCATCCATGACAATATTCTCATCTGTCATGAAATTTTCCATTCTTTTAAAGCCAAGAAGGGCAAGGTCGGGTGGCTAGCCCTTAAGCTTGACATGGAAAAGGCGTATGACCAAATTGAATGGCCTTATCTGCAGGCCGTTCTTCACAAATTGGGCTTTCACGATACGTTTATTAAATGGATTATGGAATGTGTCACCACTGTATCCTACTCTATCTTGATTAATGATACTCCAACCAAGCAGTTTTTCCCCCATAGAGGACTTCGACAAGGCGACCCGCTATCGCCCCTTCTTTTCATCATTGCCTCAGAGTTTCTTGCTCAGTCGTTGCAAAATGCTTCTTCCATGAATTCTGAAATAGGCTTCCCGATTACTAAATTAGGGCCTACCATTCCTTTTCTTGCATTCGCAGATGACCTGATGATATTCTCTAAAGCTTCAGCAACAGCGTGCCAAACTATTACCTCTATTCTAAATGACTACTGCAGAATTTCTGGACAGAAAATTAACTACCACAAATCCTCTTATCAGGTTTCGAATAACACATCTACTGCTTCTAAAACAACTATTACTTCCCATTTAGGTATTCCGTGTTCTACTGTTTTGGAAAAATATTTGGGATGCCCGATCATAAACGGCAGAGTCAACAAGGACACATTTTCGGATGTTGTAATTAAGGCTAAACGTCAATTAACTAGGTGGAAGGCTTCTTCACTCTCAGCCGAGGGGCGCAAGATTCTTATTAAGGCAAACTTGAGTGCCCAACCTATTTTCTTGATGCAAGCTTTTATGCTTCCCGCTTCGATTCATACTGAATTAGATAAGGTTTACCGTCACTTCTTCTGGAACAAAGAAGGTCAACACACACCGCTTATTAGCTGGGATAAAGTTTGCTCAGACACCCTCAATGGTGGGTTGGGAATTTACAAAGCTGAAACAATGAATACAGCTTTACAATTAAAGCTCCTGTGGAAAATCCTTACTGAACCACAAAATCCCTGGGTACAGGTTATTCATGCTAAATATCTCAAAACAACATCCCTTATGACGTACAGAAAGGTCGGTGGTTCCTCTTGGCAGTGGTCCAAGCTAATCATTCTGCGCCCCTTGCTTGAAAAGGGACTAAGATGGAGCGTTGGCAACGGGGAAGACATTCTTTTCTGGACTGACCATTGGGTCCTAGAGGAGAGCCTTGCAAACCTTACGACTACAAATTTGACGACTGACCAGCTAAGTTGGAAGGTGAGTCGGTTTATTACAAGCACTAAAAATTGGAATTTAGCTCTCTTAGCATCTGATCTGCAGGGTATACTACCAACACATGCTACCGCACAAATTAGCACTTTACCACTTCCCATCTCAAACCTTTCAGACATACTCTATTGGGGACCTGACCCTAAAGGTTGGTTTACCACCAAATCAGCAGTTTCGTTGATACCTAATGGTGCCCGGAATACACAATTCCAGTGTAACTGGATATGGAAATTAAGCGCTCCACCCAAAATTAAAGCACTTCATCTGGAAAATTGCTACTAACTCTCTCGCAACCAAAGGACGTCTCCAAATGTCCCATGTGAGCGTCCCTATGCATTGTGTATTTTGTGATTGTTTCTTTAAATCGACTCAGCACTTACTTTTTGATTGCCCGATGACCAAGCGGGTACTACATACTCTAAATTTTAGCATACCAAGCGGAGGACCGGCTAATTTTGACTCCAGTCACCCCAATGTTGTGTTACAACACCTTTTTACTACAGTTACTAATTCTGAGTTGATCGACCTTTTTCATTGTTGGTGGGCAATCTGGTTCTATCGAAACAATTTGGTATTTGGTTCTGTCACTACAGCTACAATAACTCAAATTCAAATACAAATGCTATCTACCAAACAAAGTTGGAATGAAGCAAGCTGTTTTGAGCTGGCTACTGACTCATTCACCCCGTGTAAGACTCGTTCAGTGGCAACTAACACTGCTGCTGGGCGCAACCTAAAGACTAAAAGCATCAAACTTCATTGGCAAAAACCTCCTGATCAGGCTTTCAAACTAAACTTTGACGGATCATACAGGGTGAATGGTGATGGCTCTTTCGGCTACACCATTAGGGACTCTATGGCTACCGTGATTTCAGCAGGCTCTGGCCTCTGTAACAACACATCCGCCCTTTATGCTGAAGCACTTGCTCTACGCAACGGAGTTCTTCGGGCAAGGGAATTGGGCATAAGAAATTTACTTATTGAATGCGACAATCTTCAAGTTATTAACTCGGTTTTGGGCGATGTTTGCTGCCCCTGGAGTATTGAACTACTCATTTCTGATACTAGGTCTCTGTCTATGTGGTTTAATTTTGTTTCTATTCGTCATATTTTCAGGGAGTCCAATGCTGTCGCCGATCGGGTCGCGCACCTGGCGTACGGTATCCCTGCCGACGAGGATTTACTAGCTGATCAAGAACTTAGGGTTCTCGTCCGAAAGGACGCTCTAGGATATAGTTGCTTTCGTATAAGTTAGCTATATTCTAATTCCTTTCCTTGTATTCAAAAAAAAAAAAAAAAATTTGTCCATTGACCAAGTATGGTTGGGAGCACTAAAAAGTTTATAAATTCGGTGTGCTCAAAAAGTTTATAAATTCGGTTGTAAAAGCACTATCCAACCATATCACAAATTAAAGTTAGAATTACATATATTCTCATTAGAGCATCCGCATCCATGGAACCCAATTCGGTTCTTTAACTCTCCTTTTTATCTTTCTCTATCCTTAAGAAACCCAACTTAATTTTTTACCCACATCCCTACAACCCATTTTATTATAAACTAAATAATATAAAATTAAAAATATCTCCTCCACTTATCCAAAACCCCCCACTTTCTATTTCCTACCCTCTCACACATGCCTCTTTATCCATCAACTAGGGTGTTTAAAGGTTTATTACTAAGAAACCTATCAAATCATTCCTTATACTACTTTTTACAAATGTAATATAATAATAATAGGTTTCTACATTTTTTGGTTAAGAAACTCCCAATGCACATGCTCTTAGAAAGTGTAATGCCTGTAATAATACCCAATGTTTGTACAGTATATATACTATAGGTAACAAATACTATCATTAAGGCATATTAGGTAGGTTTAGATGAGGTTTATAGTGTTTCAAATCAGTTTAGAGATGAAGTGAGATCATTCTTTCCAAATCAACACAACTACACAAGCTCCCTCCGAATCCAGCCTAGCTCGAAGCTCCCTCCGAATCCAGCCTAGCTCGGTTGACCCAAAGCTAAAGAAGCCCCTCTTCCTGTCTCCAAATACGTCTAAATGAAATGCTATATATGTTTCATTGAACTCTATCTATAACCGGAGTTACCGGATACCCTAGCCCACTTAGTCCAAGAGATATACGCCAATCGGGAGGGCAATCTAGGAGAAATACTTATTGCCAAAGTCGATATATCAAAGCTTCAACCTCAAAGATCTGGTGCAAAGATCTTGTTCAGAAGAAGGAAGAAGACATGTTTGAAGCTTTACCTCTACGCTTGGCTCCGACGTCTTCATCATCTCCATCACAAATCCAAGATATGAGATCCAAGGGGTTTTCTGTTCCTTACTTCATATTGCTTTGTTGTTTCTTCCCCTTTTTTAATTCTATACCTTGTCTTTGCTTACCGCTTGTCTAGGTGATTGTTTATGTTTGTGAGAACAGATTTGCTTAGTGGATCGAGCTAGGATCTCTTCTTCTAGAGACCCCACGGAGTATGAAAACCAAACTGCATGACCACATCTTTTTTTTTTTTGAGCAAACATGACCACATCTTGGTGTCCTCTATCTTATTGTAAGTTTTAATAAAAATGAATAACTAATGATGTTTAATTCATTATATTTCCATTTTTAAAATTGTCATTTTGAGGGACTTGCATTCTTTTGATTGCATCGGAACTCCCTCAAATCTTCTTCTTACCATTTTGGTGAAATGAATGATAATGAGATCTTTAATTTCATCCAAAAATTTCCCTTTTAAAAAATATTGTTAAAAGATACTACTACGTATCAGTTACGGAGTATCATCTTCTTCTTGTCATTTAAAAAAGTTGTTAAAAAAAAGGCGAGAGAGGCGAGAGCTTCTCCCCCTAAAAAAAATCTCTACCCCCCCCCCCTCCCACTCCCCCTCCCACTATAACCTCCATCGTTACCAGACTCCTACCACCACGGTCACCAACACCGCTACCTCCCTCGACCCACTTCGATCTACCTACATCGCACCACCACAAACACAGTCATCACCTTCTCTCTCGCATAAATCTAACCATCTTCGCCCTCATAACTTGGCTTCGCCCCCACTACCTATTGTCGATGGGGTCCATGTTTTCCGTGGTTGTCCATCGACTTAAATTCCGGTAAATTTTCCATCAATATCGCCTCGTCCCTCTTGCCATCTCCAACCAAACAGGCGTCTCTCCTCTCGACTCTCGTGCATCCTACCTCCACCGCCAATGTCACTGATCTGGCCCCAAAGTCAATCAGTTGAGTATTTCGAAAGTGTGTGTGTGTGAGAGAGAGAGAAAGAGATTCTTGCATGACAAGTCTGGAAAAAAAAGTACAATCCATCTTTACACGGCAAGATGAGAATTTTAACTTCTTGCCCCACAAGGCCTTGATCATTTTGGCGTAACTTTTTCGGGTTGTTTTGTGCTTCTACTTTTAGTGGTCCTTAAGTGTGTTTCGAATGGATTGAAGTCGCAACGTTCTAAGTCGAGACAAAAAATTTAACTCCTTGTTATAGGTGTGTTTCCTTCTCTACTATTGGTGACTTTGGGGATGATGTCATATTGTAATGAGACTTCTCAAGCGGTTGTGTGGGTCACTAAAGGGATATCTGAGTACAATAGGGATACTTTTCACACTTTGACTAGAGTTGCTTTTAGTATTCAAAAGAGTTGTGAAGCTCAGCTTGTTAGTTGGCTCATATCCAATTTCATGTAAAAACTTCGAACAACAACAACAATGACAATGATGATGATAATGATGATGACGATGAATGATGAATGACTTATCTCATCCCTTTGTTTATAATTTGATCTATCTTTGGTTTGGTGAGGTGTTGTTGCATGTGTGTCAGTGTGTTTAGTTTCGGTGGAGGTTGTTTGTAGTATCAAGCGTCCTGCTTAATCAAGTAGATCATAGAAGTGTTTATGGTTTTCTAAGATTCTTCATTTAGGTGATGGGGGCGTCATTGATCTGCACTTCTCCGGGTGTCGTCCGTTCCTGTGTTAGGCTACTGCTATCTGTCTTCCCGACGTCAAAATGTTGTGTGAGTTTTCGCACGCTCCCGTGTTGTCGACATTCGCAGTTCGCCATGGGTCTTCCTCGACTTATTCACTAGCTAACAATCTTTTATGTGCGGTGTTGAGTTTTTCATTTGTCCATTTTTATTTTGTGTTTTTGTGTGTTGTAACATGATGGCTAGTCCGTCTGCTAATCCATTGACCACTGGGGTTACTAGATACTGACAGTGTATTGTCTAATATCTCGAATCATTTCCTTTTCAGAAAAAAAAAACTAACAACGTAAAAGTAACTTAGGGCCCATCTGGTATCCACATACATATATCACATATGTGTATAAATATGCACCCATACCCATATATGTTGTTTGGTAAATGGGTGTATGAGTATCAAAGTGACATCTCTATATACTCGTTCTTTTGTATTTTATCCCTTCTTCAGATCCTAATGTTTCATTTTCTCCGCTCCTTCTCTATGTGCTTCATATCGGCCGCCACCACCACATCTCCATCTTCCCTCCCTGCTTCTCTGTGTGCTTCTCCGCTCCATTTTCTTGGCCACCACCACCACATCTCTGTCTTCCCTCCGTTGGCTTTGTGTGTGTCTTCCCTTCGCTCCTTCTTCTTGGCCGCCACCACCACATCTCTGCTGGCTGAAGCCCTCCTTTCAAATCCGATACTTGGTTTGAAATGGATTTTTTATTCGGTGACCCTTCTTAAAATCTTTAGGCACGACTTTGTGAACCTTCTATCGATAATCGAAAAGCTGGTGAGATTCTGTACTTGTCATCATCGATTCAGTACTCTCTCTCTTAGGGTTTACGTTTGGCGCTTTGGTTGATTTATCATTTTGTCAATTCTTCAATTAGGTTGATAGATGGGCTTTATCAAATTTAAAACCCATATACCAGTTGTCAAATTTGATACTCATATATCTGATATCAAACAAATACGGAGTAAGATGCATTATAAACACAATCAAATTAAACAAACGAGATCATTTAATATATTATAAAAGTAAATGTAAAACAATACTACATCCGTCTAAAATATAGATCAGTTAATAAGTATAATAGTATTATTTTAAAAATAAATTAAAAAAAAAATATTGTATATAGTTTTTAGCTCTTAAAAACGTGTTGTAAAGGGAGTGTTACTTTCACCCATATTCGACTCGATCCATTGGGTAATGACAATCATCCACTCACCCATATAACTAGATACTAAGATTTTTACCTACTTTGTCCGATCAAGTGAAACAGGCATCCATCTAGTGCGGATCTTTTTGTTATTAAGTAAAAATTCGAGATCAAGCAAGCCTGATACTCATCAAACGAAAATCGCATAAACATACCGTACAAATGAAAAACATGCGCAACGAAATAAGTAGAAATGAACTCTACAAAAATACCTTAGCGAATTAATCCCAATAAGTTGAGGACGTCGGCAAAGAAAGAAGTCAACCTGTATAAGGAAAAAATTAAGGTAGTAGTTAGCCAATTCGGGAGCATCCCAAATGATGAAATCACGAATATCTGCAAGAAATACAAATACAAAATACATCTAAAGAATACCCAAAGCAAACCCAAAAAAACCCCAAACCCAAAGCAATCTAGCGGACTCAACATCGAGGGAAAGGAAGCCCGATACGGTGAAGTGGATAGAAGTCAACCCGTTTATATTTGAATCATTCCAAGAGCTCATTTAAAAAAAAAAAAAAAAAAAGAGTTATAGGAGTACTTTTCTGCAATTTTTGATTGACCTGCAAAGTCCCGTCAACTTCTATTTCGTTCTTCTCAATGTAATTTAATGACGGCTCCTCTCCTCCTCCCTCGATTCTCTCCGCCGATCGCACTTTTAAGCCGTTGAAGCTCCTAATCTCATTCCCTGGGAATAGAGACTGATCAATCCATCTCCATTTTCAAATTCTCTGCAACCTAGGGCATGGAAAATAGGTACGGTTTCGCCGATTCGGGGACGCACTTGGACCTGATCAGGTCGGAGAATACGCCGGCGTCGGCGCCGGATGAGGCGAAGCTCTATGTGGCCGTGGGCGAGGATGCCAAGGAGAATGAATCGACTCTCCTCTGGGCAGTTCGGAACTCTGGCGGCCGGAAGCTCTGCATCCTTCACGTCCATCAGCCAGCGGAGATCATCCCTATCCGTACACTTCTCTTTTCTTTGTTGTGTTTCATTCTTGCTTGGGTTTTTCTTTTCTGCTTGTAGATCAGCTCTGATGAAGATCCCGGTGCTTCATTGCTCCAAAAACTCCATACTACGGAGTATGAGTGAATGAACGGATTTTAGAAATTACTCATCTTGAGCTACATTTTTATATGTTTATCTAAAATTGATGTGAGTTTTGGGGGAAAGCGCATCTTTTTCACCTTTTGTATGCTGAAGAGTGCGCTTGGATTAGTATGGACTTATGGGGATGTATTCATTCTAATCTGATACAATAGGAGGGAACAATCCCTTTGAAGTTAGAAGCAACATGATAACTGATAGTCTGATACCATTGCTGATATCTGTTGCTGTCAGTGGGCAGAAATCATCATATGAGCACACTCCCAAGGCACAAAGTTAAGGAACACCGAGACACTGAGAAACAATTTATGATTAATGCGATGGAAGATTATGTTGGTTTCTGTCAGAAATTGGGGGTAAAATGCTTTTTTTTTTAAACACTTTGAAGAGTGTTTGGTGACTAATCTGCACCATAACCATACATATATGTTTGCTTTCTTTATTGCTGTAGGTATCAGCTGAGAAACTGTTTGCTGAGAGGGAATCTGTTGAGAAAGGGATATTGGAAATGATTTCTCTGTACAGAATCGAAAAGCTTGTAATGGGGGCTGCAGCAGATAAGAGCTATTGCAGGTATGTGTGCACCCCATACTACTCTATCCTTAACCAAGATGCACATTTGAAGTATATGGTGGCTGAGTTGATACTCCATCTAAGCGATGTAGATTTTTAGAATAACAGTGAAGCCCTAACCTAAAGTATTGACAGGCATATGATGGAACCTGTGTCTAAAAAGGCCACATATGTGCAAATACATGCCCCAGTTTCATGCAGCATTTGGTTTATCTACAGGGGTCAACTCGTTTATGAAAGGTATTTCAACTTGTTTGGGTTCTGTTATTATTTCCTTTTCCTGTATGTGTGCACACACATGTATATTGGTAAAGAGTAGTAATTACAAAGGTTTGTGAAGATAGAGCTTCAAAGATTAACATGGTAGAGTTCCTTGAAACATTGATCGGGATTGCCAGTCAGTCCCTTTAACTGGTATGATTGATAATAGCTCAACACTAATACGCCCTTAGAGAGCATCAACTAGCTAGCTACATTATTTTTTGGTTTATTGTGGAGGTAGCCTGGACATCAAAAATAGCCTTGCTGAAATAGTAAAGTTTTCATGTCATTGCCCACAAATGTTCATATTTTTCATGATTTCAGGTGCTTTTGTTCTAGTTAAATATACTCAACCTACTGATGAGAAATGATTAAGATTTAAGGTACAGTGATTTTTCTGAACAAGGGGGAGGGGAGAGGCTGTGCAAGGCGGATTTGTGCTATGAAACATTTTGGCAAGTGTTGTAGAATATGTTCCTAAGAGTGATCAATAAAGTCGGCAAGGGTACAATTTTAGAAGGGGACAAATAATCATCAATAGACTTTGAGATTATGTTTAAAATAGCATTACAGACAAATTTGGTGTAAAGATCTTGTTGTTTGGCGCTTGTCCTTCTGCTCAACTTTTATTTATTTATGGGGCAGCAAGGAATTATATGTAAAGTAAAGTTTAGAGTAGATGATTTTACGGAGAGCTTATTAAATAATACTTTCCTCCATGCAGTCTTGTAGTTCTTCTAGGCCTTTTACTTTTCATTTCTTGTATATTTGCCGCCATTTGAATATCATCTGATTTGCATACCAATGGCACTATTGTGGCAACACATTTACAGGGAATCTTGTTTCCAATTCAATCAACATGCTGATGAACGTCTACCCTCATTTCAACCTTCATCCTCTAACGGTGAGTGCTGTGTAGCTAGAAAGTTACCCCAGAGGAGTTGCTAGCTTTGAAAGTTATAAAACCCTGCAGTCTAGGCAACAGAGGTAGCTTTAAAGTTTAACCTCGTTAAAAACTGCAAGTATGCTGAGATTATGAAAATGTTGCCTTGCGAAGCTACTAGGACAGCAGCTTCTAGCTCATCCGAAACAAGCTCACATTCAAATGAAAGGAATTACAATCGTCAAATGTATTCAAGTTCTAATGATCAGGTATGTGTAGTTTGGGTACTTCCATTGCAGCTTGTTAGCTAGGGTTGATAATTGATCCTTACTATTCCCATGACCACTTTTGAAAGGCTTTTTTATCATTAGTTATTGTACCCTCTGTGATTACTGTAGGCTTTGTTAACGTTCTTATTTCTTTGGTTGGTATTAGCTGGTAGAAACTGCAGAGGATGGCCATTATGGACCACTGACACAGGCCTTGATCGAGTCTGGGAAAGTTAGGCAGGGATTATGTGGAGATTTGCTTTGGTCTCAGACTTTTCAACTTGAAGCTATCTTCAGGGTTAGAATCTGCTATCAAGCATTCATTTATTTTCGTAATGCTATTTTGATTCGGTAATAAAGATCACCTGTACATGTACATGTTGACGTGTCAAGTAAAGCGCATAATCTTATACATATCAACACATGAGAAGAAGACTTTAAGTAAATTCAAGAGTCACAGTGAACTTCCTTATCTCATGAGAAGTTGAATACTTTTTTCCTCTTTTGAACGGGCAGTTGAATGAATCAGAAAAGTCACATCTTGAAGAATTGAGAAGAAGGAAAGAGACAGAAGAGGAACTTGAAAATTTGAGGAGTGTGTATCAACGGGTCTTAGAGGATTTTCAGCTTGCGGAGAACAAAATTGCAACATATGATCAGAGAATAAAGGATTTGGAAAGGGGAGCATTGTTTAATGCAGAACAGCTATCAACTAAACAGGGAAACCGTGGAAAGTTTATAGATCCATATGGAGAGACGTCCTCAAGGAAAGATACACATAGATTCTTGAGTGAACTGTCTTTTAACGAGATTATTAAAGCAACGTGTGACTTGGATCCTTTGCTACAAATACGTGAAGTTGGCTATGAAAGTGTGTATAGGGGTAAACTATCAGAGACGGATGTGGCAATCAAGATTCACCAGCCTAATGAGATGGAGTTCCAAAAGGAGGTAATTTTCATCCAAAATACTTTAGAAAGTATGATGAACTGCTCACGTCATGCTTTACATAGTTGGGGAGTGGCTTCCTGTTTATAGTTAAAACATGATTAAACTATCATGAAAAACATTAATTTTTTTTCTTTTTATCATGATTTCTTACAAGTTTACCCTTTTTTTTTTCATGAATATGTAAAATGACATGAAACTTGATCCTCATCATCTGTTGGTTCTTAGGTTGAGGTTCTGAGTAAGTTCAGGCATCCGAATTTGATCAATCTGATGGCAGTCTGTTCAGAAGCTTGGGCTCTTGTGTATGAATACCTTCCAAATGGGAGTCTGGAGGACCGTCTCCTCTGTAAAGATAACACTCCACCTCTTACTTGGAAAATCCGAATCTCGTTAGCAACTGAGTTGTGCTCTGCCTTGATATTCATCCACTCGTGCGAACCACACAAGTTGGTGCATGCTGCTCTAAAGCCGTCCTGCATCTATCTTGACTCAAACTTCTCGTGCAAAATTGGCGATTTCAGATCATCTCAGATGATCCCTGTTGGTGAAAATACAATTAGAGACAGCTCAGCACTGGTTAGCTCTGTGTACACGGATCCTGAGTTTGTTGCAAGCAGAGAGTTTTGTCCTGAGATGGATGTCTATTCTTTTGGTGTTATACTTCTCAAGTTACTGACAGGTCGAACCGCTTTGAGGCTTGTTGAAAAAGTAAAATCTGCTTTAACAAGTCATGAACTGGAGCAGATATTGGATACTTCAGCTGGAGAATGGCCCTTTTGGCAAGCCAAGCAGTTGGCTCACTTGGGGTTGTCATGCTGTGAGCACACCTCAGATCTTAAGTTGGATGTATGGCCGGTTCTGGAGCAAATGAGGAGAATGAACAGTGATTCGACTGAATCAGCCCCATCTCAACCTGATGAACCCCCATTCTATTTCATCTGTCCGATCTTACAGGTAACCTTGTTATCAACATTGGCTTTTCACTTTTTCTTAAAATCCTAACGTGAACACTTTTACTTATTTGATAATTGCTCAAGTATATGCTAGCATGGTCTGGAAATGAGTTTCAAACCGCGCATCCTAGACCATAAATAGTTATATGTTGAGGAATCACTCTCTCGAGTAACAAAGCCTCTTGTGAGCTGGTATTTACATGACCTAGTTATAACTTAGATCAAATTCACAAGTGTTTCATTAAAGCATTGTTTGTTTAGTTCTCTAGTATGTTTCAGCGCTTCAGTGTAATATGGAGTGATCATATGGTGCAGGAACCAATGAAAGACCCGCTTGTTGCAGCCGATGGGTTCACCTACGAGGCAGAGGCATTGCGAGAATGGCTGAACACTGGGCATAACACGTCTCCTATGACAAACCTTCCTCTCCCACACCTAACCCTTGTCCCGAATCTCGCTCTTCGTTCTGCTATCAAGGAATGGCAGGACCAGCAGCGCGAGCAATGATTTCATCGATTCATCGGTTTCAAGCTCTGGACTGCTTCCTTGTATGCATCTCCTGCTATTCCGTATTTATTGTACAGCTGTCTGGTGGTCTTCCTGGGTTGTATGATTGTTCTGGTTTGGTTGCATCTTTGTAATATACACACTTTCATTTCATTAGAAATCTCCAGATTTCAGTTTAAAAGGAAACGTCTTAGCCTCCTAGGTGTGATGCATAAAATCTGCACCATAACTTTTGAAGGGGATTGATGGGCGACTGAGATCCGAACCCAATTCTCGGGTTTGTCTCTCAAGAGGTTGCCACAAGCCGATATAGTCTTCGATCTGGTTTGTGAACCCTCTCTCGAGAATTTTGGACCGAGTTTAAAAATGTGCTCATATATACATAAGTTTTTTAAAAAAATATTTTTAAAATATGTAGTCAAATATATATTTAAATGTATTTGAAATTTCAAGTTAAGTATAAAACTTAAATATTGTAGTATCATATATATTTGACAAAAACCTAATAGCCATAGACAAAGGGTGGTGATTTGAAAACAAAACCCATTTAATGAGGGGTTTTCTGTAATTTTTTGTTTAACGGGTGGTTCATTGTAAAAGGTTATATTTAGTGGCTGGTTTCCGTAAATTTCCCTTTAAAATAAGTACTCCGTAAAAGTCTACCGATCTGCTCGACGTTTTTGTTTCTTTCAAACGCAGTCAGGCAGAGACTGGCGAACGGTTCGACTGAATCCAGTCCCTCCTCTCCTCGTCCGGCTCTCCACCGGCCGCCGCCCGCCTCCGACTGTTCGACATCGACTCCGGCCACCTTCGACCTCGGTTGGCCGCCTTCGACTGCTGTTCGACGTCGTCGCCACGCCGCCCACCTTCTTCAATCAGGGATTCAGCCTTCAGGAATTATTAAACTCTTGAGTTTTGATTCAAAGGTACATTTCCACCCTCCTATGTTAAAGTTTATGCATTATGAATTAGAGTTTCAATCCAGTTTGAAATATCTGAAAGTTAGAATGTTAGATTTTCAAATTGAAGTGCAATTTATGAATAGGGATAGTTAGGGTTTGTGAAATTTGAGAATCAATTCCGTGAAGCTCTGATGTTTGAATATAATGTTCATTTTGTGGCTTGTGAATGGTTTATTATAGGAGAAAAATGCAGAAATTTGTAACTCGAATTAAGAACTCATCGATTCCATAAATGTCCTTGTAATTAGTAGCAAGTGTTATTTGTAGTTTGGAAGTTGTTATTTTAGTCTTTGTTTTATCTCATCCCAATTCTAGTTTTCAAGTTGATACAACTTGTTTTTGACTCCTTTTTATTAGGGATGGAGGCTATGGTGAAGAAGTATCACCAAAAATTCAAACTAGCACGTGAACAAATGGATCAGTGGGATCAACTTCAAGCTCAATTACTATCTCAATTCAGGAACGCGTCTTCAATCATCGAGAGACTGCGGGTATTTTGTAATTCGTGACTTTTAGGAATAAGAGGCTTTCAATTTGTTACGATTGACGACTCTTTTTGGATTGCTATTTGATTTAGATGATCCGAGATAAGAAGAACTATGGTAGCTTGACCTGTCTTGAAGGTATTGAGGCCGCTGTTTTGCAAAAACAGATGGATTCACTAGAGATGATTTTACTTTCCATTAACAAGACCATGTAAGTTCTAACACTTTATCATAACCTTTGTTGCCAACGAAAATTTTTC
The DNA here is from genome assembly GCA_037127255.1 of Persicaria tinctoria. Lineage (NCBI taxonomy): Eukaryota > Viridiplantae > Streptophyta > Magnoliopsida > Caryophyllales > Polygonaceae > Persicaria > Persicaria tinctoria. Next base: position 18,058,074 of record JBANSL010000008.1, read on the forward strand.
TTTATGGTAATTGAAACTCAAAGTAGCCAATTAGGGGTTTGGCAATGGCAACGTTAAGACTCAGTTTGCAGACATCTGTTATAGGTTATTACTGAACTGGCTTTGTTTGCTCTAATGTAAATGCTATGGATATTTTTATAGGGAAGAGTTTGGCGGAGTTGTTAGGTGGCTGGAAAAGATGGTTAAAGATGGTAGACAGCTTGTTAGAGGGGGGTCTCATCAGCCTTCAGTTAAGCAGCTGCAGGAGAGAGTGGGTGTTAAACCAAGTCTGACTGATTGTCTAGATGGCCTCGTGCTTCTTTATGAAATGCACCACTCAGAGTATGTGTCAATCGTTTACAATTTCTCCATTTCTGTGATTCTTTGAATGTAAAATTAGTAGTTGACGGTTGTGCTCTCTCTGTGTAAAATTTCCAGATACTTGTTGAAAATGTCCGTTGTGGCAGCACTGCCCAAGGTTGCAACCGAACCTAGGTATGCACTTACAATTAATTTGATCTTCTACTTAAAACTTCTTAGGTAATGCACTTCATAGTACATAAACTTCTCTCTTACCGATGCATACCACACCGGATATTATCATAGAAAAGAGATCTTCTGGATGTGAGCTTTGCTATTGAACGTCTTTGTGAAACTTAGCCTGTGGGGTTTGCAACATATTCTACTGGAGTATTTCCATATGCTTAGCCCCATCAACTACAATACAACTATATAGCACACAAGTATGATTTATATTTATGAAGAGATGTGAGCATGTTACTCGTGCAATATATTTGAGGTGATGAATATGACTTTAAGTGGCATTGCTGATTATGGACTACAGGGCTGGTGATTTGAGTGCGCTCCAGCAACTTTTGGTGGATCAGCCTAATATCTCAAGAGAGGAAGGTAATTTTTCTGTGTTCCGTTTAGTATATTCAAGTTTCTAGCATGTACTCGCCTGATTCTCACATCAACTTTCTTGTCTGTCATACAGTGGAATTGATATACGATATCATATTTGCCTAAGAAATCCGCTGACTATCCAATACTAACAACATTGTAATTGCAAGTTTGTGGGGGATCTCTTTTCTCGGTGAAAGCTTGAAGTTGCTTGGTATAGAACGCTTCGGTCTTTACTTCAAGCTTGGGCTTGGTGAGTTTGATATCGTGGATTCGACCATGCTAAAGAAGCAATATATTAGGAAAATCATTTATGCATTGTTGGGTCCATGCTATTTGGCATTATACATGGATGTGTGTATTTCTATTTTGTAGGCAAACTCAAATCAGAGGCTAAGGACAGTTTTTTCGGGTGTCAAATCAGAGGCTAAGGACAGTTCTTTCGGGTGTCATTGAAGGGCTTGGGAATTCGAATGAGAGCTTATGTTGGAGTGAAGGATAAAAGCATCATTTCGGACGTTGGTGGGGTGACCGGAGTCGAAATGCTGAGTGAAGAAAGGCCCAAATGGACTTTATGCACTTTTGTTGGTTCATACAGCACTATATTTTATACATGATCTACAAATTTTGACCAAATACTGTACATAATGTGTCATATGCAATTTTTTTCCTGATATAGGTTAGAATTTTAAATACTAGATAAAAATATGATAAATCGAGAGGGCCAAAGCCTAACCGACTGTCGTGAAACAACATAGAACCAAAGAGAACAACCGAACGAAAAACACTTGCAATTCTTGGCCTTATAGCAATATATTTAAAGCAAGTACCTGAGATAGGTATGTGAATAGTAATGACACGGGATAGTATACGCTAAATAGATGTTTCATCCATAGTAAGGAAAGAATGACATGTGAATAGATGTTTCATCCACAGACAATTACGAGTGATGCTGCCAGCACCATCACTCGTAGTTGTCTATCACCGTCCATATGGCATGCTCTCGAGGAATATCGATCATCATTCTGCATTTGTTGTTGACTCGATCCTCCCACTTGCAAACGTAAGGAGTGAACGAGATAGAGTTAGGAGTGGGGGGCTCCTCCTTGCTTTTATTGGTGCAATTTTTTCTGATATAATCGGATAAGCCATCTAATTCACCTATCATCCATATGTTGTCAAACAGTTCAATGCAATTAATGAAGCCCTTACATCGGGTGGCCTCGACAATGACGCCCTAGCATCCGACGCTCGCATATCAAGCTCCTACTCGTAGTTGGAATCCGTCTGAATATCCACAACACAAGCTCGTTGGGGGAGCTTCGACTCCTTGTACTAAATCGCTAAAGGCCACGAGATATTATCATGTGTATCGGTCTCAACTCTAGTAAGACCCTCCGCCATGTCCACTGCGCCCTCTTCCTACGATAGACCAAAATACTTAGAGCCGTTATACGTTGTCCAGTGTCCACAATGTCTCTTACTGCTCGTAGTGAAGTCGTGAGCTTGCGACAACGAACACCACATGCGTCTAACTATTGTAGTGAAAATGATGTAAGCTTTTATTCGATTTCGATCATGAAATCTAGAACAAAATAGGATCTAGATTTTACACAAATCAACCCGTGATAACCTGCAAGGAGACATAAACAAAAACTATCTGAATCCATTAGATTAAGCTTTGATGCGGAAACACGATTCAGAATACGAGTCAACAATCTTTTCTTCTCCTTGCCTTCTCTTTTAGTTGTTTTTATGATGGATTAAAACACTCCATTTCCTCTTCCTTTTATAGTGTGAAGGTATGCATGTATGACATCTAAACTCCACAACTCCATACGTTCTTCATTCATGTATTAACTAATATACTTAATAGAGTTCATAACTTTAATGGAAGAAAACAACTCTTCACTTAATTCAATGAAACTCTTGTGTAGTTAAATCACAATTAACTTAGTATGTTTTGAAGAGGATGAGTTTACGTATTAGGCAGGAGAAGAGGGAGATCTTTTCATATATTAAATGCCCCCAGATTTTAACGTCTTTAACCCGGTACCGATCCATCACGGTTACGACTCTTATATTAAAACCATAACTATAATATAATGTACGTGGACTTAATATAATTAAACCAAAGACACGTGGACCATATAAACATTATATACTCCCTCCGTTCGGCAAAATTTGTCGTTTTAGAGTTTTGTTTTTGTTCGGAAAAACTTGTCATTTTAGGTATTTTTGTTTATACTTTACTAAAATGTCCTTGATTTGATTGATGTGTTGTGAGTTGTAGTTTTTGATAAAGTAAAAAGTAGAGTAATAAATAAGGGTAAATTAGTAAAAAAATTAGTGTAATTATTAGCTTTATTAAAAGTTGCGTTGAGAGTTAAAATGACAAGTTTTGCCGAACGGAGTGAGTAGAAGATATTCTTACATTCTCCCACTTGGTCCATGTGACGACTTGACGGTTCAATATCATCTATAAATGTGCACTTTTATTATCAAGTCCATATACTGTCAATAACCTTACTTGAATTAGAATTGATCGGATCATAGCGGTCACATGTCATTGAGCGGCATGATCCCTTCCATGTATCACAGATTAATCCAAACTCAATACTCCCTCCGTTCGGCAAAACTTGTCATTTTAGAGTTTTGTTTTTGTTCGGAAAAACTTGTCATTTTAGGTATTTTTGCTTCTACTTTACTAAAATGCCCTTGATTTGATTGATGTGTTGTGAGTTGTAGTTTTTGATAAAGTAAAAAGTTGAGTAATAATTGAGGGCAAATTAGTAAAAAAGAAGTGTAATTATTAGTTTTATTAAAAGTTGTGTGGATAGTTAAAATGACAAGTTTTGCCGAACGAGGGAGTATAACTTTTAAAATTTGAGAAATCCTATAAGTCTCAAAATATATATGTTATCGAACCAAACATAATGCGCACACATTACTATATTAATGATGACATATATAATAATGCAGAAACATAACCATAAGTGAATTCAAAGTGTTATAAACGTAATGAGCACACCTCAATTAAGCTAGCAAGGCTCCTTCCTTTACACCCATACGCTCAACATGGCCAATGAACGCCTTGGGCGACAATCATTTAGTCAACGGATCCGCTACCATGAGATGAGTTATTATATGCTCAATAAACACTTTTTGTTTCTGCACTTCTTCTTTAACTGCCAAGTACTTCACATCAATGTGTTTAGCACCCTTAGAGTACTTGTCATTCTTTGAGAAGAAGACTGCTGCGGAATTATCACAATAAATTCTCAGCGGCTTGGCTATACTGTCAACAATCCCAAGTCCTGAGATAAAGTTCCGCAACCACAATGCATGAATAGTGGCCTCAAAGCATGCCACAAATTCCGCTTCCATGGTGGAAGTAGCAATGACAGATTGCTTTCCACTCTTCCATGATACTGCTCCTTCAGCTAATAGGAACACGTAGCCAAATGTTGACTTTCTACTATCCACACATCCGGCAAAATCTGAATCTGAATATCCAATGACCTCAAGATGATCGGATCTCCTATATGTAAGCATGTGATCTTTGGTGCCTTGCAAATACCTGAGAACCTTCTTTGCAGCTTTCCAGTGGTCCATTCCAGAATTACTTTGATATCGACCCAACATTCCAACAGCGAAGTTGATGTCAGGTCGAGTACAAGTCTGAACATAGTTCAAACTCCCGACCACTGATGCATAAGGAATTCCTTCCATTTCCTTTCGTTCCAACTCATTTCTGGGACATTGCATTTTACTGAACTTGTCCCCTTTTTGTATTGGAACTATCCCTGCAGAGCATTTATCCATTCTATATCTCTCTAAGATCTTAGTGATGTAACCTTTCTGAGACAATCCTAATAATCCTTGTGACCTATCCCGAAATATTTCTATTCTAATCACATAGGATGCCTCACCCATATCTTTCATTTCAAAGTTATTAGAGAGATACTTCTTAACTTCATGTAACATTCCTATATCATTTGCAGCAAGTAATATATCATCAACATATAGGACTAAAATCACAAATTTGCTCCCACTGACCTTAATATAGATACACCGATCAACGATGATTTCTACAAAACCATAGGACGTGATAGTATCATCAAATTTAAGATACCACTGTCGGGAAGCTTGCTTCAGCCCATATATTGACTTTCTCAGCTTACACACCATGTGTTCTTTTCTTGTGGCCAAATATCCTTCAGGTTGGTCCATATATACTTCCTCCTCTAAATCACCATTTAGAAAGGCGGTTTTGACATCCATTTGATGAAGCTCGAGATCATAATGAGCCACCAATGCTAAAACAATTCTCAAAGAGTCCTTAGATACTGGAGCGAAGGTCTCTTTATAGTCAATGCCATCTTTCTAGGTGTAGCCTTTAGCAACAAGTCGGGCCTTATACTTTTCGATGTTGCCTTTTGAGTCACGCTTGGTCTTAAACACCCACTTAGACCCAACGGACTTGGAACCTTTAGGCAACTCGACTAAGTCCAAGACTTTGTTGTCATCCATTGACTTAATTTCTTCTTTCATGGCATTTAGCCACTTTTTAGAATTGTTGCTTTTCATGGCTTGTCTAAATGAGATCGGGTCTTCATCAATGCTTAAGTCACATCCATCTTCAATGACATAAACCACATAGTCATCTGAAATAGCAGATCTCCTTTCCCTTACAGACCGCCGCAATGGTTCATGTGGTTCATTTGCCTCTTATACTATGACTGGTTCATGTACTATCTCTTGTGGGTTTTGGACATCGTTTGGTTGCTCTAATGCATCGTGTAACTGTGATACGACAATTGGTACACCAACTTTAGAAGAAGTAACAAGTAAGGAAGTGTCTACCCGAATTTCTTGAATGTCTACCTTTCGTGGTTCACCACTCCCACTAGTTTGACCATTCTCAATGAACCTAGCATTTCTCGTCTCTACTATTCTTGTACTATGATTAGGACAATAAAATATATACCCCTTTGACTTTTCTGGATAGTCAATGAAGAACCCACTGACTGTCCTTGAATCAAGTTTCTTTTCATGTGGATTATATACCTTTACTTCTGATGGGCAACCCCAGACACGAAGATGCCTTAAACTCGGTTTCCTTCCAGTCCATAGTTCATAAGGTGTCTTAGGAACTGCCTTACTAGGAACACGATTCAAAAGGTATACAGAAATCTTTAATGCATACACCCACATAGAAAGGGGTAAAGAGCAATTACTTAATATGCTCCTAACCATATCCATTAATGTACGATTTCGCCTCTCAGCTACACCATTCTGCTGAGGTGTATAAGGCATTGTATACTGTGCACAAATGCCTTTACTTTCGAGGAACTTTGCAAATGGACTTGGACGTTGTCCATTCTCATTATATTTTCCATAAAATTCACCACCTTTATCAGATCTCACTACTTTAACTTTTCTTTCTAACTGCCTTTCCACCTCATTAATGAACACCTCAAGGACATTCACAGATTGTGATTTATCATGCACCAGATATATATATCCATAACGTGAGTAATCATCAATAAAAGTGATAAAATACTTTTCTCCGCTCCAAGATGGAACGTCAAAAGGCCCACATATATCAGTGTGAATCAATTCAAGAAGCTGAGTGCTTCTTGTGGCTGGTTTCTTTATTGTGTGTTTAGTTTGCTTTCCTTAATGCAATTTACACACACATCCAGGTCACTAAAATCCAAATGAGGAAGAATCTCACTTTTCACCAACCTCATTAACCTTTCTTTAGAAATGTGACCCAATCTTTGATGCCACAAGTAAGCCGAACATTCATTAGATGCACTACGTTTAATGCCTTGACTTTCAACATGTAAGGATTCAGAAAATATGGTATCAAGATTGAACTTGTAAAGTGAGTCTATTAAAGTAGCAGAACCATAAAAACAATTATGTTTGTATAATAAAGCTTCACCGTGTTCAATCTTAAAACCAAAACCCAAATTATCCAGTCTACTAACAGAAACAAGATTTCTAGCACATTCAAGCACAAACAGACATCCTTCAAGATCTATATGACAACCAGTGTCTAAGATCAATCTGTAAGTTCCAATTCCTTCAATAAGTGTTTTCATCATATTCCCCATGAACAAATACTGGTTAGTTCCTCTCATAGACTGGATCGAACTGAATCCCTGTTTAACATGAGACACATGAGTAGTTGCACCAGAATCTAACCATCAGGTATTATTAGGCACTTCCATAAGGTTCGATTCAAAGCAAACAGAACAATAATGAATACCTTTCTTCTCGAACCATGCCTTTCTTTTAGGACAATCCTTCTTGAAGTGTCCCAATTTCTTACAAAAGAAACACTTTGCTTCTGTATGAAGGTCACTCTCTTTTTCCTTAATTTGAGTCTTGTCCTTCCTCTTGTCCTTTTTACCTGGCCTTCTCTTACTGCTATTGGCACCATTATGACCAACAAAATGGACAGTTTGGTCCTTCATCTTCTTTAATCTCCCTTCCTCCTGTACTAACATGTTCTTTAAGTCCTTAAAGTTCCATTTGTCCTTAATGGTGTTATAGTCCACCTGAAACTGTCCGAACTCAACAGGAAGAGAGTTAATGATGAACTGAACCAAGAACGTCTCGCTTACGTCCATTCCCATGGTCTTTAGCTTTGCCTCCAAATTAGACATATGAGTTACATGATCATGGATAGGTTGTGACCAATCAAACCTTTTCATAGTTAGCTCACTCATTAGGCTTCCTACAATTGATTTATCAGCCAAATCCGACTGTGATTATTCCTTAATTCTCTGCATAACCTCCTTTGCATTCTCTGTCTTTGGCATGGATGGCTTGACACTTTCTGCCACGGTCATCCTCATTGGGTTCAAGCTTAGCCGATTAGACCGCTCCCAAGCCTCATAAAGAGTCTTTTCATTATCGGAGCTAGCCTCTTTAATGGATAGGGGCTGTGTATCCATTAGTATGGCAAGGTCCAAGGCCATAGCACCTAGTAAAAACCGGATCTGTTCGGACCAATCATCATAGTTGAGCCCATTGAACTTCACGACAGAGTTAGCAGATGCATAGCGATTTACTGAAGCTGCAAACATTTATACATGCTTACCCATTAGTGCTTTGATTACATTATACAAATCCAGATAAATTCATAAACTTTAAACCATGTATTCAAGTAACCTTTGGGCAATACTTAAACACACATACTATCATATCGATGCTAAAAATATATACACTTTAATAGACAATCACCACATACATAAAACAAATAAGCATGCTATCTTTGGATATACATACTACTCATCTTAGATGTGGTAAATCATCTCTTTAATATTATCAACTATATTCAATGATCCACCTTTGGGTGATCTCCAAGAATGATAGTCAATAAAATCAATTGTTCAATCAAACTGTTATTTAGCATCCTTTAATTATGAACAATTGAAAACCATAAATGAGAGTCTAAATTTCTTTACAACCAGATCACTTTGGTGACTAACAAGTTTTACATAATTTAGACAATGAATTCATCCTTGTATTGGTAAATAAAGAGCGACCATTCCGGGGTTCGAACCGGGGACCTATGCATATTATCCACAAGTCCTTTACAGTGAGCTATTCTAGAATGGTTGACAATGAATCCATCGACTTTAATGCATAGATACTAAAGCTATAATGCAAAATTTGGATTCAAGAGATCTACTATATTGCCGATAACCGTTCCACCAAATTAATTTGGTCAAACACTTCCCTTTAATGGACTTCAATTCAAGCCAACAAAACTTTAAAACATATAATGCGGCAAACACATTCACTATTTCATGAATTTAATTAATTTAATATGTGCTTGTAATTAAACTTTCATGCAATTGATTGAACATACACAAAACGGCACAAACATGCAACATTATGAATCGGCCATGACATATATATTCAATACAGTATTTCATGAATCTTTCGCATTCGGTTCCATCCAAATCGGCAATAACGATACTCTGATCATCCGAATGCATCAACTTAACGGTGAATGGTAAAATCTAAACTCGCTCTAATACCAATTGTAAGCTTTTATTCGATTTCGATCATGAAATCTAGAACAAAATAGGATCTAGATTTTACACAAATCAACCCGTGATAACCTGCAAGGAGACATAAACAAAAACTACCTGAATCCATTAGATTAAGCTTTGATGCGGAAACACGATTCAGAATACGAGTCAACAATCTTTTCTCCTCCTTGCCTTTTCTTTTAGTTGTTTTTACGATGGATTAAAACACTCCATTTCCTCTTCCTTTTATAGTGTGAAGGTATGCATGTATGACATCTAAACTCCACAACTCCATACGTTCTTCATTCATGTATTAACTAATATACTTAATAGAGTTCATAACTTTAATGGAAGAAAACAACTCTTCACTTCATTCAATGAAACTCTTGTGTAGTTAAATCACAATTAACTTAGTATGTTTTGAAGAGGAGGAGTTTACGTAATAGGCAGGAGAAGAGGGAGATCTTTTCATATATTAAATGCCCCCAGATTTTAACGTCTTTAACCCGGTACCGATTCATCACAGTTCCGACTCTTATATTAAAACCATAACTATAATATAATGTACGTGGACTTAATATAATTAAACCAAAGACACATGGACCATATAAACATTATATAGAAGATATTCTTACAAATGACATATAGCTAGCTAGGTTAATTATTCAAGTTGAATTTTAACTATTTTAAGTAATTTTTTAAACAAATTTTTTCATTTTTTTTATCTAATATTTTGTTTTTTTACCAATTATTTGAATTTATATAATCTTTCTTATCTAATTATTTGATTTTTTATATAAAAGTATTAGTTTGTTGCAACATGACTATTCGTAAGAGTTGTGTATGAATAATCATATTGTTTCGGGTGAATAATTTTACTCTTCAATTTTTCCTTTAAATTTCCGTCGTTGATATTTTTAATTAAATCTTTGTCTTTCTATATATAATATTTGAGTATTTAGGATGTGACACCCCAATTATTTTTCCGATTTTTAATACACAGTTAAAGGTAACACATTTCAGAAATATAAGATAAGGTTATACTTGTAAGTGCAAAAATCCGCACCATAGATGTTGAAGAAGATTGAGCTCTGTTGGCGAGATCCAATCCTGCGAAATGGACAAAGAACGAGGTCGGGGCGGGGCTTGTCTCCCCCGGAGGACCCTCCAACGCTCAAGTCAGTTGTCGTCCCATAGAAAGAGATTTCTTCTCGTATTTATATTAATCGAGGATAAATGAAACGGTCAATGCATTTAATTCAAGGAATTCAAACGGTTTTGATATATTTAATAAAGAAACCGTTACCGTATTGATGTCGACCGAGGCATTAAGTATGGGAAACGGTCGAGGCATTTATGTGGGTCATCCCAATAGAATAAGCGATAATTGATAAAAGACGGAACCGCCCCTGCCTCGTGATCTCGGGATTTTCCCTCTTACAATTGCCCCTCGGGTTTCCTCATCATGTCTCAATGATGAAGGAGGCCCGAAAAATTGGTGATTCATTGGCCGTAAATGGCGACTTATTGGCCTTGAGCGGTTGTTTTGGCCTTGAGTGGATATCGTTGGTCGTAAGTGGCTATTGGCTGTAAATGGCGATTAATTGGCCGTAAGTGGCAATTTTCGGTGGCCGTAAGTGGCGATTTCTATTTCCGGTGGCCGTAAGTGGCGATTTCCGGTGGCCGTAGGTGGCGATTTCTATTTCCGGTGGCCGTAAGTGGCCATTTCCGGTGGCCGTAAGTGGCGATTTCTATTTCCGGTGGCCATAAGTGGCGATTTCTATTTCCGGTGGCCGTAAGTGGCGATTTCCGGTGGCCGTAAGTGGCGATTTCTATTTCCGGTGGCCGTAAGTGGCGATTTCCGGTGGCCGTAAGTGGCGATTTCTATTTCCGGTGGCCGTAAGTGGCGATTTCCGGTGGCCGTAAGTGGCGATTTCCGGTGGCCGTAAGTGGCGAGTCTTCTGCCTTAACTGGCATTTGCTTGTCCATAAGTGGCGAATCTTCACTTTCTCGAATAATTGTCGTAGCTTAGAAGACGTCGTTTCATGACATCTACAGTTGTTAGACATGGTCAAAGAGATTGCACTTCTACATAATTTAGAGCAATTAAGCCATCGGCAGATTAGTATTTTAATGTGTAGTGCCCCTAGCATTTTATATGCCCCTACGCATTCATCTTTCATTAAACTTTTTCAAGGAGAATATTAACACATAACCATGTCTTTACTAAAAAATTCTCCGCAAGTAATGGGAGTAGAAAACTTAGCTCTGTTCGAGTAGTAGGAGTCTTGGTGGTCATCATTACCCCCAATTTTGTTGTAGTGTTATTCTTGACCTGGCTAGGAATTGGTAGAATATTACACCTTTGACTTGTAGCTCTCAATGCCCCAACTTATTTTGGTTGCATCGGCGCCCCACCGTCATTGGTCGGAGCTGACCATATGATTATCGCTAAATTGAAGTCGATGAGTTTCGGACTCATATCCCTTTTACAGTGTCCTATTCAAAACTGCATAATAAACGGAGCAAACCGAGACAACACAAGGGACTATCGGGATAATGGGAACAAAAAAGGCGAGAACTCAAGTAAACTAAAGTCAATCAATATAGAATAAATAGTCAAATAGATCAAGCTTAGCATAAAATAACTAAACTAATATCACTCGTATTTCATCCGATTAGTGCAAAGTTAGACGAGTGAGTATACAGAAAATCACATAATCTAGTAAATATGGGTAATAGGATTTAGGAATTCCTTGTTGCATTTGGTTACCATTAAATTCACTTCTACGTACCTCAATTAATAATCTAGGTCGGAAGAGGGTGACTTACCTGTCGTTCCTAGAAGTTTGGACCTTTTAAGTAATTGTCTGAAAAGTCTGGGCCTCCATTGCAATATATGAGATCCTTGAGGCCGGTTTCGTGGTTACCCTAATTTACCATCTCCTTCGTCACGTTATAGAATGTGAGAGAGCGCGGCTGCTGCGGCAGAGGATCTTCGAACGGCAACCTCGGCCCTTCCGAGCTCTAGAGGCCGTTGGTCGGCCCGGCGAAGCTTCGATGGATGGTCGAAGGGCTCACCGTCTCACACGGGCTAACGCTATAGCGTGGGCGGGAGTCGGACTTCGCTGAAGTCGAACCTGAACAAAAAAGAGGTGAATTCCGTCTCGTCTGTCGCCTCGCCGTCGCTGAGTTCATCTCCGACCATCGCCGGCGCCGAGCTCCATCTCCAATCGTCGGCCGCGGAGATCCATCTCCATTCTCGGCTGTGAATCCCGTTGCTTTTCTCCTCCCTGTTGGGCTCTGAATCGTATGGCCTTCTCGCCGTTCTTAGCTACTCCCATCCATCGCCGCCGACCTGACCTCCGTCGGTCATCGTCGTTTGACAAGCCCCATCTGAAGTCGAGCCATCCACCATGTACCGGGACGACGGCCTGGCGGGTGGAGAGCGGTGGTGGCCTGAGAGGTTGTCCGGCGTGCCCTCGGAAAAGCTTCGCAGCACGCCTGGTGTTCATGGGCACCGAGCACCTGATTGTGCCCCTAACACCCGGTCACGGTCGTAGGACCCTTCAATCTTGTTCATTAGGGTTCCGATTTTAGGGCTTTTTGATCGGATTCCCACAGACAGCGCCAAATGTAAGTGCAAAAATCCGCACCATAGATGTTGAAGAAGATTGAGCTCTGTTGGCGAGATCTAATACTGCGAAATGGACAAAGAACGAGGTCGGGGCGGGGCTTGTCTCCCCGGAGGACCCTCCGACGCTCAAGTCAGTTGTCGTCCCATAGAAAGAGATTTCTTCTCGTATTTATATTAATCGAGGATAAATGAAACGGTCAATTCATTTAATTCAAGGAATTCAAACGGTTTTGATATATTTAATAAAGAAACTGTTACCGTATTGATGTCGACCGAGGCATTAAGTATGGGAAACGGTCGAGACATTTATGTGGGTCATCCCAATAGAATAAGCGATAATTGATAAAAGACGGAACCGTCCCTGCCTCGTGATCTCAGGATTTTCCCTCTTACAATACTGTATAAGCTAATGGATATCGAATGGGATCCACTATCCCCAAAGGGACAGGGCCTAGTGATTTCCCCTCCCCATCCCCGGTATTAAGAAAAAAAGAAAATGAATTAAAATTTAAAACAAAAAAAAGAAATATAAAAAAGGGGACATATGTGAGGAGGGATAGAGGCACAGGTGGATTTGTGAGACAGCAGATCCTCACTCAATGGATTTTAAAATCTCTGTGGTCATCTTAACAACTTTTGTATAACTTTGTTTTTGGTAAACATTTTTGTAAAACTGTGTAGTTACTACTCCCTATGTTAATTAAAACTTGTCGTTTACTATTCATGCACGCTTCTTTAGAATAATAAAAACTATATGAAATATTAACTTTTTTAAAAATTTGTTTTTATAAATTCATACTTAATAGTAACAAGTACTCCCTCTGTATCGCAAAACTTGTAGTTTTGGAGTAGTAAACTTGTATAAAAAAACTTGTTGTTTTAGCTATAGTTATTATTTTTATAGGTAATTATTTCTCTTTTTATAGGTAATAATTATTGCTTTTAGGTACTTTATCCTATAAAAGTAAATGAAATATAGGTATTATTAATAAGTGTGCATAAAGCTAAAACTACAAGTTTTGCGATACGGAGGGAGTATGAAATTATTAAAAAAATATATTAAAAAAGTTAATATTTTTTAACACCTCAAAAAGCGTGCATGAATAGTAAAACGTCAAGTTTTAATTAACGAAGGGAGTACTATCACCGGGGGATTTCTCATTTTTTTTTAAAAAAGAAGAAGAAACCGGTTGGTATCCCCTATCCCGTGAAACCCCCTATCCCTTGTGTCCCTCCTCACACCTATTCATTTAATTTAAATCAAAAATAATTAAAATTAAAATAATTGATTAAAAAGAAAAAGAAAATAAAGAGTTTGAGAGGAGGTACAGGGGAGGGACAGTGAGATTGGGTACAGGGATCCTAACCGAGAAGAAACCGGAACCGCGATGAACCCTAAAATCTCTCCGCCGCCTCTATCAGACTCTCTTCCCACAACGAAACCTCGCCTATCCTAGCTTCTCCTTCTGCCGGCGCCGGTCTCCCTCCCCGCATCCGCCTGTCGATTCTCTCTCCCTCTCCGGTTCAATTTTTGGTTGGTAGGTGTAGAAAAGGTTAGGGTTGCATATCTGATGGAAACAGGCCATGAACTACAGTGTTCTTATTAATTGTATTGAGGGTTTATCATTATTTGTCCATATTGGTGATTAGTTTTATTATTTGTCAAGCTCGGTTCAATTTTAAGGTTTGTTCAGCTGTATCTGTCATTTGTAATTCACATTAAGCTAAATATGTAATCTGTAATTCACTTTAAGTTGAATCTGTAGTCTGTAATTCAGAAGTGATGTTCCAAAATCAGATTGAATGTGTCTTTGATGAGCTCAAAACAAGTTCAACACGAGCATTCACCAAAACAAGCTTGAAACGAGCTTCAAGCTGAAAAATGAGCTCACGAGCTTGACTTGAACAAAAATGAGCAAAACGAGCTCGAGCTTTTTATAAATATCTAAGCCAAGTATGATCAGGTTTTTAAGCTCGAAAAAAAAATCAGTGTCGGCTCGAACTTGGTTCGATAAAAAAAAATGAAAAGAGCATGAGCACCCAAACACTTGAAAAGTTAAATCCCCTTATTTCTATCAGCATCTCAGCCCATAAAACAACGGTCCAACCCAATTCCCATTTCTTTGTGGTTTTCTCCTACAACACCAAGTTGTGTTTGGTAGTTGCCTCACATTAGTTGGCGGACATAGACGACTTCTATCTCCCACCGCCGCAGCTAGTTGCCTCGCATTGTTAATTGTGGGTTTCTCCCTCTTTGTTTACACTTCAACCTCTCATTCTAAGCAGGTGACTTCCATTGTTAATTGTTTGTACTAAGGCGAGGTTGCAAGTGAGAGCTTATTAGATTTGATTTTCTTTTTACTTGAATCCCAAATTTTATGTTTTTACTGCTCAATCTGCAGTAGAACCCTAAGATAATCAATTTGAATGTGGAAATTTCTTGTGTTTTACTTGCTGGAAGGGATTTTCATGACCTTGTCCGGTGATGATTTATGTTGGAGTTCAGAAGCAGTTCAATTTTTGGTTGGTAGGTGTAGAAAAGATTAGGGTTTCATATCCGATGGAAACTGGCCATGAACTAAACTGTTCTTATTAACTAGCCAATGCATACCCGTGCTACGCACGGGACTTAAATATAAGTTTCGCTATTTTATAAGCCTATTTAAGAGCTTATTTTATATCATCTCATTGACTAATCTAAACAATATATGTGTACAAATAGTAAATCTCGGGTTTATATACTTGACAATTTGGTTTAAGTTATTTATTAAATCTTTATATTTTTATGGGGTTTTTTATTCAAGAAGACACCTTCTAAAATATTTTTTTTAAAACAAAAACACCAAATTTATTCGATCAATTGAAGCACCAAATTTTATTTTACAACTAAAATTTCAAGTTTTCAGTGATATTTTAAAAAAAAATAGTTAAATAAGAAAATTTTGGTTATAGTCTTATTGACATAAAATATCTTTGTAAATGAAACATTTAACTTAAACATAGAGGTTGGTGTTTCGATTGAATAAATTTTTTTTTTGGTTTTTTAAAATAAAAGGTGTTTTTAAAAAAACACTCTATTATATAAGATGCAATTTCAAAGTAAAACCCTATTTTTTATGTTTAATATTTTGTTTTTGAAGAAATAATGTTATTTCTGATTTTCAATGACATATTATGGTAGAGTTTATGTCCCAGTTTGATATCTTATACTTACATGAAATTTAATTTATAATTTTATTATAATATTGAATCAAAATTAACTGTGTATAGAATGGAGTCGGTTTGAGTTTTTTTTTTCTTTTGAAAAAACGAATAATGAAATCTTGTTAAAACCTTTTATCATACCATTCTATTTTTTGTATATAGATGAAATCTTGCAAAAGTATGCCTTTAATAATACTTGACTATTGTTGAATTGGATCAAGCCGACCAATATAATGTATTTACAATGACTGATTTGGCCTCACCATATATCGGTTTAGTGTTAGTGGTCAGTTTCTTCACTTCTTTTCCTAGCTATTGATATATGCTTGAAAATTTGAAGATTTTTTTTACAGTAGGCAAGAAGTAAAACGACAAAAGCGATCTTGAAGGCATCAAAAGATGGCTTGAAAGGCCCTACGCAGAGGTTCATCAGTAAAAAAAAGACCTAAGGTTATAATTACATAAAATTAAATCTAAAACATTTATAAAATAAGCACGCTTATTGAGATCTGGTAATGTGGCTTGGATAATGTGCCTTAGATGGCTTGCATGCAAGCTAATGCATAAGTTAGATTTGGCCTAGATGGCTTAGATGGTTGCGATTCTGGCACCGAAGCGGTGACGGGCTAACGCTAGCAGCTTCTTGCAGATTAGACTCGACCCCATACCCTTTTCCATTGATCATATATGTATAAAAAGATATTGAGTAGCTGATGAGCTTGTAACGGTGCTCATTGAATATATGACACAATCAATTCAATAAAATTTAAGTTAATTAACCGTGTGTTTTTTCTTCCATCATTTCATATCCCTTCAAAATGTCCAAATTAGTTGTCATTGGAGTCTTGAATTTAACATGGATATATAATTTATATTAATGGTTGCAAGTAATTAACTCTAATTCATCCACATATAATAGTCTTCCATAATAATATATGATAAATGATATATGGTGATAATCATGATATATATTGGTACCAAAAGTAAAATGTTTTTTAATTAATTTTCACCATGTTTTAATTAGGAGATTAGAAATACGGAGTATAAAAAATTGACATAAAAAAGTAATAAATTATTATCCATTCTAATTTTGAATTAACTTATATGTTTGATTGCTTATATAATTACACTTTAGAAATTGCTAGGCAAAATAGCCTTTTAATATTCGGTTTTAACAAAAAAA
The DNA here is from genome assembly GCA_037127255.1 of Persicaria tinctoria. Taxonomy (NCBI): domain Eukaryota; kingdom Viridiplantae; phylum Streptophyta; class Magnoliopsida; order Caryophyllales; family Polygonaceae; genus Persicaria; species Persicaria tinctoria. Next base: position 18,075,037 of record JBANSL010000008.1, read on the forward strand.
ATTCATAAATTGGGATCGTGGGATCGTAAAGATGCTTTGATAGGTATAGATATAAAAGATTAAGGATTCATTGATTTTTATATGAATATATATTATTCGGATAATACGAATTTCATAAATATATTGGGGTATTGAAATGATGTGAATGAGGTCATTGAGCATGGAAATTTAGGAAAATATAATTAAATCTTCATAAGTTAGTAAGAGTATATGATAAACCATTTATGAATACAATAATAAAATTAAAGGAAAAGAAAATGATTAAAAATGAGAATGTCTTTAATGAGAGCAATTAAGGGGCCTTGGGACACAATTTTTAAAGGTATATAGATTGTATTGAGGGCCAAGAAAATAAAGTAAACCCATGAAATTAATCCCCTATTGACCTAATCCATGAGCCGCTTCCTTAGGCATTCAATTTAAAAACCGCTGCTAAAGGTAAGGCGGACCGCCACAGTAGGTACGGAGTTACAAACCGCTGGCACGACCGTTTCTATAGACTAGACCGCTGCCATGAACCGCTTCATTAGCAAAACCGCTGCCATGAACCGCCCCATTTTCTCTTTATTGTGGTAGTGTCATTATTTGTCCATATTGTTGATTAGTTTTTTTGTGATTCTTTTCTTTAGGATGGTGGATTGGACGGGTTGGGGTTTCGCAAATAAATTTGTGTTAAAATTGTATGTAATCTTTAGGGCTGTGTAAAAAAATACGACATGGTTGACACGACACGAAACCGCAACAAAACGATACGAAAAAACACGAAACGATAAAGATACGACACGATTATGACACAAACGGTAAAACACGACAATAATCGTGTCGTATTCGGATCGGCATTTTTCCCTTATCGGGTATCCGACACGACATGATAATTTTTTTAAAAAAAATATTCGCTTTATATAATAATACAGATAAAATAAATGTCTTCGAGTATCACTTGATTCCGTTTGCCCAGTTGGTCAGGCTTGCTACTTGCGGATGGGGAAGTCCCACTGGGTCCCGTGTTCGATTCCAGAATCTTTCAATTTTATTTTTAATTTTCCCAGCCTTTTGTTTTTAATTTTTTCTTAGGGCTTTGTGAGGTTCAATCTTTCTCTCTTTTTCAAAGGGACGCCGCCACCTCCACTGCTACTGCTCAATCCGCTCCAGGCCACGGCCATCGTTTAAGATCCTCAGTCCTCGCCCGTTCTCTCCGGCTCTAGTAAACATGCCAACTGTAAGTATTGGGAGAGATCGTCTCTTTGACGCTCTTGGAAAGACATATGGTAAAGTGCTAATGGTACCTTCTAGTTCGATTTGCCTTTTCAACGTGCTAATACTAATAGGATTTATCAGTTTTAGAACTAAATTTTATATTTTACTACTATTTTGTTTCCTCGGCATTTTGTTCATTAGAGGATAAAGAGTTTGATGAGCTGTGCTTCAGATTCGGTATAGAGCTCGATGACATTGTAAGTGCCCATGAAGACCTGATTTGAAAGCATATCCCTTGAAATTGATCCTAATTATTGGTTCTACTTGTACATATTAGACAACAGAAAAAGCCATTGTTAGAAAGGAAAAGCATTTGGATGAAGAAGAATCCACCGAAGGCGAGGAAGTAATTTACAAAATTGAGGTTCCTGCAAATAGGTATAACGAATTTACTTGCAAACTTGCAAGTATTTTCCTGGAAATACCAGTGTAGATAGATATGTTCTTAAGTCTTCATAGAAAGCTTGTGATTAATTGATTTTCTATATATAGATATGACTTGCTTTCCCTTGAGGGTCTTGCTCAAGCCCTTCGAGTTTTTGAAGAGCGTCAAGAAATACCTACATACACTGTGGCCAACATTAGCCCTGAGCGTATGCTTAAAATGCACGTGAAACAAGAGGTACGTAGTACATGGAACTGGAATCTAGTGCAGTGGACGGTAGTAATTTTTTGTGGATAATATGTTAGGACATTTTGTAACGAGGTACTCTTGGTTTCTTTTCATGTAGACATCATTGATTCGACCATATGTTGTTTGTGCTGTTCTTAGAGGAGTCACCTTTGATGAAGCAAGATACAACAGCTTCATTGATCTGCAAGATAAGTTGCACCAGAATATCTGCAGGTAAAACTCCTGCATCTTTCGTCGTAGCTATAGATCTGCATTATGTTAATTGGGGTCTGCATGTCAACATGATGGGTGCGTGTGGTAGTTTAGATAGGATTCTGATTGCTGAAGGTGATTTATTATTTTGCATGGGTCCATGTGAAAGAAAATATGGTGTTTGACGTGGATGCCTCATTCTCCTTGGCTAATGGCTCTAGGTGTTGAACAATGTGTCTTGGTGCATCTCTAAATTTGTTTCTGACACCTCATAGTCAATCAAGCCTTGATCTTTTACTTCTCCATTTTGGCTTTCATTTGATTTTGAAATGGGAATTTTTCTTAAGGCTTTGCCCTTTGCTTTGTACAATTATAATTGATGGAAGTGTCACTATTTTTTCGGCTTATCTGTTTTGTATTTATTTAGTGTTACATAGCATACTAGTTGTATATTTTAGAAACTAAAGGTGACATTTTGCACCAGTGTATGCCTTGGGTTGGTGAGACAAGACACCTCTCTACACTTGCTCTGATAAGAGGGCCACATTGATGTACCTGTTGCGACTGTTATTTAGCTTACCTCTGGACAATCTTCTACTTTTGTATTCGTCAATCTTTTTGTTTCATCCATGGGGTGTGTCAGGAATGGAACAAGAAAAGAATGCTAACTCTTGTGCTAGAATCTGACTTTTGGTTCTGTTGATCGTTTGCTGGTATTGTATTACTTTTAGCAGAAACTGAGTTTTGTCTTGCTCTACCACCAACACTCGCCTAGTTAAAAAGGGCAGAATCATCAATGTTAGATAATTTGAAAGGTTGAGGATAACAACATTCAAACTAACTCGTGGGTTAAAGACTTAAAAGTGTCCTTATCGCTCATTGATCAATGGTGATTGTATGGGCATGCGTAATAGTTCAATGCTGAGTGAGGGATGCATTTGCATTCGTTCTTGTAGAGCTATCAATTTATCATTGTTTGAAGTGTTTAGTAACGTTTTTTCATGTTTGAACAAAAAATCTACCTGCACACACTTCTATAAAGGCGAAGGACTTTGGTTGCAATTGGTACGCATGACTTGGATACCATCCAAGCACCTTTTTCGTATGAGGTATGTTAATTTTTTTTTTTTCCAGTTTTGATGGAACTTTATGTTATTTCCTGTTCATCTTTTTATGGATTTCCCATATGAAAATCTTTCTTAATAGAGGTGGATAGAAGTGGATGGATTATATGGTAGAACTTTTGTTCGTCATAGCCAAAGTTATCATCCTATTTGTAATTCACTGATCGATAAGTGAAAAGATAACCAACCAGTCAAGTAAATATCATTTGATTGAAATATAGAAGAGGTGATTGTTTGTAATATTCTATCAAACTATATTGTGAATCCATAATTTGTTAACAAATTTAATTTGATAGTGAAAAAGTAGTTAAGGGGACTCATTGTATTTTTACCTCTGATGTTCAGGCATTACCACCTCCAGAAATAAGCTTCGTGCCATTAAAACAGGTAAGTCATTCCTTTAACTTTTTATCTATTAATTCTATAATATTTCAACTGTGAGTTGAAGATGCGCACAAAAAGAACTGAATGAAGAATTTGCAACATAACTACAATGGAAAGGGGCCCATTTCCCCTATTCTTGAAAGGTGCTTTCACATGAACATAGTTATTAGTCATTACAAATCATCCACTGAATATTTGAGAAGTTTTAGAAGCAGATTGGATTTGGGATGGCTGTGTTTAATGATGAGTCTGAATTCTCTTATCATTGTTGTGGCTTTGTACACTGCAATGATTTACTTATATGTGTTCTTTTATCATGTGTGAACTGTGAAAATATGATTCACTTCGCACACTGGGATGCCGGCATTCAGTTTGTGATGAAAGTCAATTAAAAATCTCTAGGTTTCCATATTTGTTTGATAAGATCTTCTCTTCATTGGAGAATTAGGCTGAAAATATATAGATTCATGATATATTTGCTATGTAGGGATTGACTCTTCCATTTTCATGATTGGAAATTGGAATACTTGATGGAGTTGATGAATCTACCACAGCTACAATTCTGCATTATTCCCAACCCCACCTTATAATGCTTTTCTTGTTCTCTTATAAGTTAGTGGTTCCATTTCCCTTGCTTTTGAATTCCTTCTTTGTGCCCAGAAATATCTCTCTTTCTTTCCACCTCAACTTTCACTACTGAAATTCTGATTGTACCATTGTTTCTCAGATAACCATTTGCATATAGTTCCTTGGTCTTGATTAATATAATATAACCATCAACGTCTCTGGTCATTTTATCTTTCTTTTTTCTTCCCTGCCACCTGTTGGCCGGTCTGGTTCTGTGTATTCTAGGAGATTGCTTTGCATTTTCATCTTTTCAGCCCATCTCCATGGAAGCCTATACTATTTACCCTAACAACTGATTCATTTTAATCTTTATTTTTTAGGCGAAAACATACCGCGCTGATGAACTAATGGAGTTTTACAAGGTTGGTTAGATTTCTATGCCTACTATTGGTTCATATGGTTTGAGACAGTTGCCTCTTCAACAGCTGGATTTGGACAATAATTTGAAAATTTTGCTATCTTTTGGTACTTTGGATTTGTATAATGTATTTCAATGCTGAAGCAATTTATTTTGTTACTTCTGACAGTCAGATTTGAAACTAAAGAAGTTCTTGCATATAATTGAAAACTCGCCAGTCTACCCCGTTATATATGATCACAACAGGTATGATTTTTGATGGTTTCACCTTCTTTTCTTTTGATTCTGTGCTCATTTTCCCGAATTTTTTCTCTTTTCTACATATCATGAGGCAAACATGCCTTTAAACTTTTAATTGATGTTCCTGGTTCTAATTATCATGGCATATACATGCTAAGTTTGGATTTTTTGTTGTCTGGTTATAACAAATGTTTTCTTTTAGATGACCTATTTGAAAATAGGGTTTGTTTTGGCTTGATCACTTCTTGCAGCTCTATGCCATTATGATGCAATTGTTTTTCTCCCATCTGCCGAGCTGTGTTGTCTTTACCACCTATAATAAATGGGGCACATTCTGCAATCACTCTAAAGAGAAGAATGTTTTCATTGATACTAAACTTGGAATTTTTTGTTTTCTGGTCACAAGAAATGTTTATTTTAGATGACCAATTTGAAAATTGGGTTTGTTTTGGCTTGATCACTTCTTGCATCTTTACACCCTTATGATACAGTTGTTTTCCCCCATCTGCAGAACAGTGTTGTCATTACCACCTATAATAAATGGGGCACATTCTGCAATCACTCTAAAGACGAAGAATGTTTTTATTGAGTGCACAGCCACTGACTTGACGAAGGCAAAGATTGTTCTGAACACTCTAGTAAGAAGTGAAGGCAATCTAATTTGAACTTTGCTTGTTCATTTGATAATCCAGCTAATTTATTCAAAAAATTCTTGCCTTTTCAGGTTGCTATGTTTTCGGGGTACTGTGAACGAAAATTTGAAGTTGAGCCAGTTGAAGTGGTATACTCTGATGGGAAGTCATATACATACCCTGATCTTTCACTCTACAACATGGAGGTCCCTCTATCTTACATTAATGATGCAATTGGAATCTCCTTGGAGGCAGAAGAGGTGATTTCCCTCTTTTAAAATTTGAGAAAGAAAGGGTTTAGCTTTTTATTATTAATTTCCAATTTTTTGTTTTTCGACTTATCAAGTCTTACCTTTTTTCATTTGCACTTTGATTTTCACATGATTTTCAACTACAGTATTTTACGTATTGAAAGCTGTCACATTTTGGAATTGGTTTGCCCCTGATTCAAAACCTGTGCACACTGTCTGCAAGCATTTTTTTTCCCTGACTAGATTTCTGAAATACTCCCTCCGTTAATGAAAACTTGACGCTTTACTATTCACACACGCTTTTTTAGGGGTTAAAAATTATATAAAATATTAACTTTTTAATATTTTTTAAATAATTTCATACCTATTACAGTTAAGTATGAATTTTTAAAAACAACAACAACAACAACTACCCAGTAAACAAATGTTAAAAAATGTTAACATTTAATATAGTTTTTATCATTCTAAAAAAGCGTGTATGAATAGTAAACAACTACACGGTCTGTTAGCATCTTCCTTTTCTTTTTTCCCCTCCCTTGATTTCTGAAATATTTATTTGTATTTGAACCCTTCAGGTGACTAGATTGTTGAAAAGAATGCAGTTGCATGCTAAGAAGTCGATTACATCTGACAACACATACAATATATGTGTTGCTGCACCTCCTACCAGAAGTGATATTCTTCATCCATGTGATGTTATGGAGGTCAGCTACTAATTCTTTGATAATTTTTCTACTCTTCACTTTTATAACTATTTTAAAGAGCTGAACTTGTTTTTCTCTCTTTAGGATGTTGCAATAGCTTTTGGATACAATGAAATTCCCAAACGAAAACCTGCGTCATTGAATGCACTACCTCTAAATGAGATAAGTGATCTTATCAGACCAGAGGTAAGATTTTGCCCCCAGTTCCTCAGCATGCATATTGTGATCCCTTTTGCCCCTCTGATTTGATATTCTTTGTTACAAAATGATGTGCAAATGTTTGTTGAGATAACTTTCTTCTTCACATTGTACAGTGTACACTTCTATGTCTTTTTCACATTGTGGATCATTTGGTACACTGAGTTCTTGTCTGTTGTGAGTCCGAATTTTAGCATGTCGAATGTACCACTTCTTGTATAATGTTTTTGCAGGTTCTTATTGTCCATGTGTATCCATTTGATTTTTTGCTTTTAGCTGTCCCATTTGTGTGTGTTTTTCTTTAGCATATATATGTGTGGTGCATGTGTCTGCACATATTGTTGTCTGTAATTTTATGCTGTTTTACCTTCCACTTTTCTGCTGTAACGAAATCTTCACATATTTTAATGCTTACAGCTTGTGTATGCTTTCTTCAGATAGCAATGGCTGGATTCACTGAGGTAGTAACGTGGATATTGTGCTCTTACAAAGAAATATTTTCCATGCTGAACCGTAAAGATGACAAATCAACTGCTGTTATTATTGGAAATCCTCGTTCTGCTGATTTTGAGGTTATCTGCTCAATCCTTATCTAATCAAATGATTTTCACAAACTGAACTTGATTGCTTTATATTGGCTACTGTTGAGCTTCTTTGAGGATAGTCTTCTTGAGTTATACAATGGCCTTGGGTGTGCATTTTCCTCGTCAACCTAAATTTATCAGATCCAGCAGTATACCCCACATAAAATCTTTACCTTTTAAATAAGCATACAAAAGAAAACAAGAACCTGAAAAGTTAAATTTAGAGGTTTAGCAATCTTTACCTTTTAAGATCCCAGAAGTAACCTGCTCATTAAACGGATTCCTCTGTCTTTATTTCCCCCCTCTTGTTGGCAGCTTCATATTGTGCTTATAATATCCATTTTGATGCTTAAGGGACTTGCATAACCTTTTCTTTTGTGCAGGTTGTTAGAACATGTCTGATGCCAGGCATGCTGAAAACTGTTGGCCATAGCAAAGATCATCCAAAGCCGATTAAGGTAAACTTATTGTTGGACAATGAGAACGGGGAAAACTTTTCTTTTCTCTTGATCTACTTATACACACTGGATTAATTACATTTATTTGTTTTGAATTATCATATCTTTTGCCCTTTACTAGCATGTGAAATTGTCAGCAGTTGCCAAGTTTGAACCTTGTGATTGATTTGGTTCTGCAAGTGCTGAAATATTTATTCAACGTGCTGTATCTTGTGATTTGTGGATCACTTTCGCTGAAGCCTGTTGTTAGAAAGCTGTTTAAGAGAGAGAATAGAAGTCCTTGAGAGTTTGGATTGAGGTTTTCTTATTTACATGAAAGCAGATATTTAAATTTGTTGGTACGCCATCTTCACTGTTCTGTTGGGATTCTTGGATTGAGATTCGTATACGTTTACGTGCATAAGTGTTCTTATTACTTGTTATGGTATTACTTTGTAGTTTTTAGTGGTTGAACCAATAGTTCTGTGTTTGTTGGTGGTATTTATCTTTTATGTTCTGCTTTTCACTATTACACTGATGCATGTAACATCAGTAGCAGAAAAGTTATTTCTTGTTTTATTATGGTTATCTCATATCTCTTGTTTTTTGCTTTTGCTGGAAAGAGATACGTTCTTCTTGCCTGATTTTATCATTTATTTCCAGATTTTTGAAGTTGGTGATGTTGTTGTCTTGGATAACCAAAAAGATGTTGGGGCAACCAATCGGCGGCAGCTTGCAGCACTCTACTGTGGTGCTACCTCAGGTTTTGAGGTAATATTTTTCTTTTCCCCACAGGACTGTACCAAAACATCAGTACAAAGTAGTGGATAACAGAATATGCTAATGAATATTAGTGATCTGCATGGGCATGAATCCTTTGATAATATTGAAGTTTAGTTTCTGCATGAGCATGAATCCCCACAGGACTGTACCAAAACACCGCCATGAGCCTGACGACTGTAAAGGCTGTACTGTTTTTCTTTAAGCTGGGAAGACCTCTTCACCGCAAATTGTTACTTTCAGCTCTAAAGCAATGTTTATATAGGAAAATTTAGATCAAATTTGCTCTTATTGAAAGGATTTGATGAACAACTTACAAGTAGTATGAAACACATCAAGGGCTTAATTATTGAAATGCGGAATAATAGAATGCGTGTTTGAATGTCTGTAAACCATCCATGTGATATGAAACTAGAAAAAAGTATCATTTCCTCCCTCCACTTTGTTTGCCCTCGAGCTCTTATCGTGTTAACTGTTGGAAATATGAATAATCTGCATGAATACTGAATAGACTTCGTATTATTGGCCTGTGCTGCAGCTGATACACGGTTTGCTCGATAGAGTTATGGAAGTAGTTGGAACCCCTTTTGTTTCTGTAGGTGATAACACAGGCTACTACATTGAACGTTCTGATGTAAGCATTTTTATATTAGTTCGAAATATGTTGCAGTGATCCAGGCTGTAATAATATTTTTTTAACAGAACTCTCTTATGGTTATGTAGGGCCCTGAGTTTCTCTCTGGAAGACAAGCCAATATTATTTACAAAGGAAAGCAAATAGGAACCTTTGGCATTGTACACCCTGAGGTATAATCCCGAATCCCTTTGCTCTCTACCCTATGAATTGTTTGGGCATTTTCATTCAAGTAGTGTCTTTTTTGACATATTTGTTTTTAGTAGCACGTAGTTTACCCATTGGTGCCATGTTGTCCACAAATTTTTACTTAGGTGCCAATCACAGGTATTCACCATTAGTGTAGCCGATAATATCACAAAATCTGGACTTTTGATTAAACTAAATGTCTTAATTCGATGATACCTGAAATATCTCGTTTTTGGAGCTGATCAGCGATCAAATAGATTGAGAAACCTAATTTTTTCCTTTTTCAATCACACCTATGACTTGTGAGTTTCCCTTCCTTGATTGTGGCCACACCTGCTCCACTGTCACCAACCATCTTTATCTTTGCCCTTGGAGCTGTATCTCTCTCTTGATCTCCCCTCCTGTTTTTAGTAGATATGGAATATAACAATTTATGTGTTTACTCTCTGCCAGCTAGTTTGTGTTTGGTTTGGAGATCATTGTTTGGGTTATGATCTGTGAAGTTGTGCTTGTAATTTTGAGGTTTTCTATCAAGATGATTTTTGTTAAAAAGTATAGTATTGAACTCAGCCTTGGTGGAACTTGTACATGGATTGGTTCTTGGGTTTATTAAATTCCTTCCATGTCTTGGCCTTTCTGTTTTCTTAATTGAAATGAACCGAGATACGTGTCAAAGTGACAATCTTCTCACACTCCCGACACATGTTTTGCAGGTCCTGACCAATTTCGACATCGCAGATCCATGTTCCTACCTTGAACTCAACATGGAGAGTCTCCTATAGTTGCCCACGTTCCATTCTTCGCCGAGTGCAAAAATTCATCACAGTCCACAGGAAAAATGCAACCAACACAGACCGAATTTCAGATTTGCTTTTGCTTTGTTTCTGAACTCCTCTGCCTTCATACTGGAATGATCACAGACTTCACTTATAACTTATACTGTACTTTCCAAGGGGTGGTTTTTGTTCACAAAACCTTTTTGCGTTGTTTTGGTCGGATCTATTAAGCGTCATTCGGATGGTTAAAGAGACGTCGAGTTTATTAGCTAGTCAGCCCATGCTCTGTAAAGTTATGCAGCGGGATGATCACTTGAGAATTTGGGATCAACCATAAAATGCCATCGACTTTAGTTTGTAGACATAGAAATGGGGTAGGGTACTCATGAGTAGGGCTGTTACTTGAGCCGAGTAGCTCGAGCTCGGCTCAGGCTCGGCTGGGAAAAAGCTCGACTTGGACTCGCTCGAATTAAATATGAGCCAAGCTTGAGCAGAATTCTAAGCTCGAGCTCGGCTCGAGTAGCTCGTATAGCTCATTTTATGGGTGAAATTACAGTTCTCCCCCTATGTTTTATTTAACCCCATGTAAATAGGTTTTATTTAACCCCTTGTAAATAGGGCGTATATCTCGTTTTGTAGGTGAAATTACAGTTATGTCCCTAGGTTTTATTTAACCTCTTCAACTAAAGAATCTGTCAGCAGCTTTGCCTTTTGGACTCCATTCACTTTGAATCACAGATCTACATTTTGTGAGTAGCTCGAACTCGGCTCGGCTCGAGCTCAAGCTCGAGCTCGGCTCGTTTGTAAACGAGCCAAGCCTGAACACCCACTACTCTCTCGTTGGCTCGTATATCAGCCCTACTCATGAGTCCACCTGGATGATGCTTGCTAACTGAACTTGGTTTTTCTATGTTGTCCACCCTTGTTTAGGGTCTTGTTAAATGATTAATGCCCGATCTGACTCTTTTTTTAAGAATTAAAATTTTAAAAATTAAAAATAAAAAGAAAAAGAAGGTCAATAGGTTAACGGGGTTTAGATTTGGGGTGCATTGTTTAATGAGTTATTAAAAGGGCGGAGTTATGGCTGATAAGCGTTCATTAATTAAACGTAAAAGTGGTTTAGGTGATAAGCGAAGGGGTGTTTTCATTTTAAAAATGTTAATGAGCGTACTTTACGGATCTTAAAAGTAAAGAATCAAAGGGTGCATCGTGATGATAATGGGGTTACGTGGGCCCACATTCCTACCTCTGGGCCCCACCATTCTCCGTTTATCTCCGTCGTACGGAATGCAAGTGGGTTGGTTGGTGGCCCCACTCACTCATTTATTGCACTCCTCTCCCTCCTTCTCACGTCTATTAATAATTCGGAATATAAATAAAAAAAGTACTCCACAATTACTAGTTTAACTTGAAAATTTAGTTAAGAGATATCAAGTCATCTCAGCTAGAGATTGACAATATAGGGACGTAATGAGATTTTCGTAAAGTTGATAATTATGAATTTTATGAAAAATTTGATTGGGATAATATCCAGAATTATTTTCTTGAAAAACAAAAAGAATCAATTTCAATCTTTGAATAAATGAAGAGACATAAATATTAATAACGGTTTGTCTATTATGTGCCCTAAGGGTATATAATAAAAATACTTTATTGAGAAATAAAATCCTAAAAAAAATGAATAAACCCCATAATCTAATTTAAAAATGGTTAAACCGGGTATATTTAAGGTACAAATTTCTCAATTTAGCCTCTTATCCTATGTCCAAGATAGTACATTCGCCTCATTTACGTACGGATGGTGGAGCCGTACAAAATTTTGCACTTATTACATTATTTTAAGGACCATGATACATTTTGGTCAGCTATGTACCACAATCGGAGAGCAAGAGCAAGATCGCATGAAAGCAAGTATACGAGCGACAAGGCGAGGTCGATGGCCTAGACGGCTAGATCTAAGAATAGATGTGAAACACCTCCGGCCTCTAATGGCAGTTGACAAAGCAAAGAACCATGAGAAGTCCGTTAGACCTAAAATATGGGGTATAAAGGAATTTAATGGTGTTTTCTTATTGATTTTTTTAAAAAATTCTTTTACTCAATCTTCTTTTCTTTTTGTCTCTACTTTATTTACTCAATGAATCAGTCCTTTTATTTTTTTTAATTATTTTTTGGAATTTTTTAAGCGGGAATAATGCAATCCCTACAATATAAAAGCAAAAGCATGTCTTTTGCAAAGCATTTCTCCACGTGTCGGCCAAGCAAAATTTTGGGAAGGAATTTTTTTTTTCCTTCCATATTTTTTTATTTTAGGGTTTTTTCTTCAGGTCCGGCATAGTTGAGTAACTGTACCGACGACCACGTTCTTCAACTTCCCAATATGGGCAAACATGGCGGTTCAGCGAGAACGGCCAAATTTCCACCTTCCCGAGGTTTTGCCCTTCGAAGAGCCATCACAGAGGTTCCCATTCTTCAGATGAAGCATCGATTTCGTCTTCTTTGAGCGTTGGCAATCCCGGTGAGCCTCATCCATGGTCTGACGATTTCGCCTAAGGGTTATTTTTAGGGTTCCGTCTTCTCATCCTTCTCGGCCATGGTAAATTGATGACATATTTTTCGATTTCAATCTTAGATTTGGGCTTTTTTTTAGTTTCACCTAGAAATGAAAATCTTAGTTTGGGGTCATCCCTCTTCATCCTCTTCTTCTCACTTTCGATTGATTTCTAATTCTGATCTTCTTGTAATGTTTTTGGTTTCAATTTACTAAATTCCTTTGATTATTGTTTAATTTTTCAATTCTAGGGTTTTGATCAATGCTCTAATAGTTCGGTACCGTCAACCATTAATTCAATTAGGCATTGAAGAAGAAGGTACCAATTTCATCACCTCTGATTTGTGTCTTCTTGTCTGACTTGATCACCTTTTATTTAAGGAATTTGAGATACTTGACCTAGAGAGTATAGAAATTTTGCATGCATTTAGATTTCATTATCCCCAAATTAGTGCTTGCTCCAGGGAAATTTGTCGATTTGCACTCCTGGGAGGTTGAATGGTATCATGGAGCGCATGGATATGCTGGATTTTCGGGCGCATGGATATGCTGGATTTTCGGAACCTTGAGGTAAATTTGGGGGTGATTATTTTTGTATTTTCAATATAAAGATCAATTTTGGCTTTAGGTAAATGAAATTAAGGGTTTGTAATTATACAATATGTTTTTTTAGGGATCAGGTCTTAATTTTGGATGAGGCTGATAGCCTCTTGGAAATGGGATTCCAGAAGCAGATAAATGTGATCTTATTGTGCTTGCCAAAGCTCCGTAGCAGCGTAGAACTGGTATGTTTTCAGCTACTCAGACTGAGGCGGTTGAGGAGCTCTCTAAGGCGGGATTGAGGAACCCGGTAAGGGTTGAAGTTCAGGCTGAAAGGAAAACACTTGGCAATTCATCATCTCTGGATGTAACTTCTCCGAAGACACCTTCTGACCTTCACCTTGAGGTACCTAGACTTTTGAATGTGTGATTTTTTTAGAGTAAAAAGAGTTGATTGCATGTTTTCACTTTGACGGGAGTGATGTTTTCTTGATGCATAACAATTGGTAACCTGATTCCTTACTGTGATTAGGTGTTTGTCTAGCCTGTTTCTGGTCAATCATTTAGTATAAAGTCATTGCCGAAGTTATATTGATCTTGTCTTCTGTCTCCTTGATCTGGTCCAATTTGCAAATAACATGAGTTTGTGTTGTTTACTTAGAACAAAGTATTAGCAGTTCAGCACCCCTGTTTTTACTATTGCATTCCTTTTGTTGCACTATAATAATGATTTTGAGCCACATTTGATAATTTAGTCCTGGCATTCAGCAATATAGAGTTTTTTCTATTTTAGTCTTGAGTCATTGACTTTTCTTGCTTTTATTAGTTTGGATGTGCATGTAAGAGTTTTAGTTTGACCCCCTATTACTAAAGATTGTTTCATGTTTCTTTGCAGTATCTAGAATGTGAAGCAAATAAGAAATCGTCAGAATCGGTTGATCTTCTGGTTAAAAACAAATCCAGAAAGATTATAATGTGAGATTTTGATGAATAAATTAAGCAATACATGAGTATAAAGAATACCTTGTGAAGATTTATTGACTTGAGTTTGCTTTCTGTAGCTACTTCATGACCTGTGCTTGCGTCGATTACTGGGGAGTCGTTCTTCCATCCTTATCTGTCCTTAATGGATTTTCACTTATATCTTTACACGGAAAGATGAAGCAGGTATTTTATTTAATTTTCTTTCTTTTTCTTTATTTGTTTGAACTTGATAACTTTAGATAGCTGAATGGAGGTATAGATATTATTGTGATACTGTCATAGCAAAAGGCTGCCTTCTAGTGATGTTTTGTTTATTAAAACTGCTAGGGAGAAAACTTTGGCTACCTTTACATCTCTTGAAAGCGGCGTTACTTCTTCTTTGCACTAATGTTGCTGCTTGCGGATTAGACATACCCAGGGCTGATTGTATCATCCAAGTAAGACTCCTACTCTCCATCAATGATCCCTATCATTCTTCTCAATTTGGCACAACTGGTTCCATTATTGTGTTTTATGGAGAAGTGCACTAATAGTCGTAGTGATGAGATTTGATGGTTTTAACTTTTAAGGGTAGCTTGAGGAGGATTGGACATCAATACTTCCTTTGGGGGGGGGGGGGATGAATCTATACAATTGTGCATCAATCATAAGTGCATGTAGGATGAAGGAATTGATTCACCTTGCCAGATACATTAACCTCAAGATCGGAGCAAAACAGATACATTAAAAAACCATTGAAACAAAAGAAAAACATAATAATTCGTTGGTTTTCTATACATTTCCTAAACTAATAAATCAATTGACAGCAAAATGATTTATGATAAAGTAAATTATTTCCAGATCTATTGTTTTTACCTGAACCTAAACTAGCAAGAGTAAAATGTAGCCATTTTTTTCTTCTTATTAACTTAGAGAGCACCGAGTAATCACTGAAGAAGCCTTTCATTGAAATTACAATGACCAATCATCAAAGATCAGTGCATACATCTGGCCTATATGGCTGCGTAAATGACGAAAGTAGAATGGAACTTGCAGAAATGACCTATGGGTTCTTAAACGATTTACAAATTTGCTCAGAGTGACTCATTCTCTATCTGGCACCATTTTCACTCTAAGGGGGCTTTTGTCAATGGGAAGAGTCGAAGGGAACAGAGTATCTCTTACAAGGGAGTACAAAAATGTGGCTTAAATGATAAAATTTATTCTATCCTTAATTATTTTGATGCATGTGAGGGAGTAGGGTAGTAAGAAAAAAGATAATATAACAAGTGGAACAGAGTTATGTAGGCCAGAGCTATGTAGGCCTGATTCACATACTTTCTTTCCATAATTTGGCTATATTCCCTTTTCCTGCTGCAATATCTAGATGGCCCCTCAGTTTGTACTCTCCCTGTATTATCTCTTGCAAGTATCTTTTGATGTGTATGTCCCTTGACGGAAGTACTCTTACTCAGTTTGTACTCTCTATACAGTCTCTCTTGCAAGCATCTTTCTTCCTACTATGCATTGGACTCCGGTCATGCTATAATGTCATCAACTACTGAAATTCAAGTAGAGATGTAGTTTGTTCTTTTTTTTCCCTCTTGTATTGGTGGCTTGGTGGGTGCTTTGTATATGAATGTTGTTGACATCATCTTGTGTAACACATTCATATAAATCCTGGTGGATCATTTGAATCATATATGAAGTCACTAGGTCAACCAATATTGCTTGATTTGCTTGGACAAATTGAAGCCGTTGTGTTACACTTGAACTTTTCATCTATTACTCTATTAGTAAATGAGAATGAGTGCTTTTTGTGGTAAGTGGTAACTTTAAAGTTTTTATTTATTTTTCATCTGGCATGTAGTCATGTGTATTTTTTTTTAGTGTGTGTGTAAATTTGATTCTAATTTTGTTCCATTTCTTACAATAGCAAAGTAGATAGTGTTTGATGATGTGGTTATATTAATAGCTCCTAGATATTGAAGGTCGATTAGACCTCTTTCACTATCTCAAGTTGCTAATTAAAGGATGACCTCACATTTTACTTGCCAAGTAGTTATTTCTATTTGTGGAGATCCTTATTTATTGATTGACATTGTTGTCGGTCAAGCTTGAAATTAATGTCAGATTGTTTCACGTTTTTTATTATTGTTAGTGCCAATAATATCAACTATGTGTAATAAGGATATTCGTTTTCCTTATCTAGGTAATTAAAGGTTGATGAATGAGATTTTGTACTGGTCAAGTTGTTGTGCATATTCATAGTTGTCAATGATCACCATACCCGACAACATTATTATTACTTTGAAGCTATGAGGTATCATCTGTCACAAATACATCTTTGGCCTTTTTGTTTTTAATGCTAACTAAAGCTTAGCTCCTTTTATGCCGGCCAGGGGGATTGCCGGAGCGAGGATGCCACCTTCACTCTCATCAAGGCCTGAACCAACACTACCTCCATCTCAATCGCCGAAATGCCTAGGGCATATGATTAAGCCACTGAAATGCCTTGGACAAATTGCCATGTTCATGAAAAGAATGTGATATATGCTAGATTGCTAATTCACTCAGGTGTGATATCTCCGCCATTATGCATGAGATGAATTGGATTTCATAGCACGATGGGCAATATATATTCAAGATTCAATTATGATTGTGCCTCAGCTTTATGAAATTGCAATTGCCATAGGATGAATTTGCACTCTAGAGGGCGCAAGAGACGGGGCCCATTCAAGCGGGGAGATTGCGAGGTGCAATAAACGATTGTCAAATAAAAGGTAGAGAAGTTGCATGAATAGCTATTCATGGTGATTCAAACTCTTGAATCATTTGCTCAAGGAGAACATTTTCCAACTCACTTGTAAAGAAAGTGTATCATTCAACTGTGATTTGTTTATGTAAAATAGTGTCATAGAAAGATAGATTAGATCGAATACTGCCTACTTGATTGATGCAGGTTTCGTTTAAAATTCAAATACTTCTCATTTACCTTTTGTCAAATCTTCCATTCTATTGGAACCTTTAGAAGTCATATATTTGATTTGATACTTGAAATTGAATTGGGAATGGAAAAACTCTTTCCTTTATACTTACAAGCCAATATTAGAAAACTCAAGATCTTGTGATGCATGATTTAGTTTAACATGTCATATATTCTTAGAAAATTACATCAAACTACAAATTTAACCATTGAAGAAAATTACATCAATTGGGAATGGAAAAACTATTCAACCATTGCTGTCATGTATGGGCATGAATTTAGCTTCGATTGTTTTTCTTAACCGTGTATTTTCAAATTTTGTTATTTCAAGCTTTTTGTTTATGAATTTTTTTATCTGAATTCTATTTCAATTGATCACAAAAGACAAAAGCTAAGCAACATGATAACTACATAATTACACATAACATAGATGGTCTACAAGATATTTGAACTCGTATCATCTAAAAAGAATAAGTAGTACATTAATATTAAAAATCCCATAAGTCGATTAATTTTAAAAATCCCGTGCGTAGCGCACGGGGTATAGGCTAGTTTAATTAATAGTGTAAAATATCTTTTACATTTTTTTTTTATTATTAGCAAATATCCTTTACATTTAGTGGAACTGTGTAAGAGTAGACTTTTCCTTAATTAATACCCACTTAATTTGGTACATTTCCCTTTCTTCCTTTTAGTCCCCTCTTCAAGTCACCTAACCTAACCCACTTCCACTTATATATACAATGAACATCAGTAATTAACTATTTTTAAAGTGGTAAAAAAAATTGTTCGGATTATCCTTTTCGTTCATCTAATTAGTACGGAGTATAAAATTAATTTCCTACCGGATGGGTTAATGATGTAACCTTTTTTTATTTAAAAAAGTCTTTTTTTTTAAAGAAATTTGGTTGTTGCATAGGTTTGGATGGAATATAGTTATTATATCGGAATTTTCGCCAAATACCCCTTAGGTTAAAGCTAATTCGCGTGGTGTACAAAAGTTTGACATATTTCGCCAGGTACTCCTGAGGTTTTCATTTTTTTCGCCAAATACCCCTGAGGTTTTTATTTTTTCGCCAAATGCCCCTTTGTCGAATTTGTTAACGTTTTTTTTATTGAAAATAAAAAGAATAGAAAATATTATTTCATTGTTATTTTTGTAAGGTATTATTTGAACAATATTATTTAATTATGGTAATTAAATTATCTAATATTATATACACAATACCATATCATATTACATTTTTTAATCAATGGAATTAATTCAAAACTTTTTTTTTGATAAAGTTAAAATTAACTATACACTATTATTTCATTATGTATTAATTACACAATATCATTTCATGCTATTTATTTAAACAATGAGATTAATTCAAAACATTTTTTTTTAAAAAAAATACATAGTTCCAAATATATGAATTTTTTTTTTCCAAAGCAATTAATCTCTCTTTTTGTGTGTGTAAAATGAAAACTATTTTTTATATAATAATCTTAATTTTTGGAATTTCACACAATCAACCTAATCTACATAAATTTTCAAATAACAAATTTTTTAAACATTTTTTTAACCAATGAGATTTATCTATTCTAATTGTTAGATGAGAAACATTTTTGCTTAGATGACATAATCATTTTAATTTAACAATTTCCTCCCAATCAACTGAATCTTGAAAAAAAAAATCAAACTAATGAAATTTGTACACGTTTCTTTAATCAATCTAGTTATATCTAAATATTAATTAATAAGCATTTTTATTAGGTTTTATAAAGACATTTACTTTAGGATTTTAACTCAATCAACATATTTTACTTAAATCTTAAACTCGTGTAATTTTTACACATTTTTCATAAATATTTTAATTATTTTTACTTAATTATCAAATCTATTTTTTTGTATTTTATGTTAACGTTTGATAATATCGTATTTAAATTTATCATAGTAATTTTTTATACTTAGAAAATTTTGTTTTTATTAAAAATATGAACCATGTTGGATGAATTGTACTATTTTTCAATAAAAAAAAAAGTTAACAAATTCGACAGAGGGGCATTTGGCGAAAAAATATAAACCTCAGGGGTATTTGGCGAAAAAAATGAAAACCTTAGGGGCACCTGACGAAATATGTCAAACTCTTGTACACCACGCGAATTAGCCTTAACCTTAGGGGTATTTGGCGAAAATTCCGATTATATTTAGGGTATAGGATAATATTCTAATAGGAAAGATACCTGTAAAAAATATATTATCTTAAAAATCTAATTTAAAATTTGAGTAATGTATTTTAATTAAAGATTTAAGAATCTTATCTTAGCGCTTGTGATAAAAAAAACCGTAGTTATATACGGAGTATATGGTAAAACTTAATCTTGTGTTTATACAGTAACATATTAATATGCTATACAACTATACAAGGTAGGTAAGGAAAAAATCAATTGATATATGAATGTACATAATTTTCCGAATAAATTGATGCGTTGACTATCATTTTCAAAATTGGGGAAAAAAAATGCTTTTGACAATTTTTTTTTTTTAAATATCTTGGACGACTCCTTCGTGACATAAATATCAATTCATTCACAAACCATATATCTTGTAGATTCGAAAATAAAATATACTGATTTTTATTTAAAATAACTTTGACCTAGACATAAAACTATTCTTACTGTTTTTTTTTAAATAATGGGAAGAGATTTTTTATACTAGACAAGTTTAAATATATCGAGATAAAAAAAGTTAGCAGAGCAAATAAAAATATATAAAATATTGAAGGAATGAGAAATACCGTCAACATTTGAAAGTTGAAACCATGAAATTAAACAATTTTTTTTATAACAAAAGATAACCCACCTTTAATGGTAAATCCAAACACGTGATCCGGTCAATAAGAACCACGTAAATCGATACTCTTCTGTTAAAAAAAAATATATGTTGTTTATAATTCATGTACGTTTTTTGGAATGATAAAAACTATATAGAATATCCATTTTTATTAATTTCGTACTTATTAATAAATTATAAAAATAGTTATTTTATATAAATTTTTTTATCATCATAAAAAATCGTGTATGAATAGTAAATGATACGAGTATATTTTGCCGAACGGAGGGAGTACATAAAACTAGACCTAGGTAAACGAGGGTTGACTTGCTCGACCCACCCTGCTCACCTATAAAAACGGATGAGAATGGTCATTGGGTTAAGTGTAGGCGGATTGCTTAGCCCGCAACGGATTTGAAAACATGAATAAGCATATAGCGGGCCACTAAGCCCGCAACAGATACCCACTATTTTTAGTAATTAAAATAAATATATGCATGAGAAATTAACATCAAATTAATCGTGATCTGAATAAGAAACTACTTTCCTGTAATATGAAGTATTTAAATAAGTTTATACAAAAATTAAAAAAATAATTTTAACTATGTGTAATAAAATTAATAAATGATGAGAAATTAAAGGAAATCATGGAATGATACCTAGATTGTCCAGCAAATAGGCTAATAACTTTTACATTTATATTCACTTGTTTAGCTTGCTTATATTTCTATTATTTGATTATTAGTGTTACAACTCTTTTTTTTTATTAGGTAAAAATTCGAGTTCAAATAAGGTTGAATGTCGAAAGGCCAACGAATCAGCATACAGACTAACCGTCAATATACTAAAAACACAAATTAACACAAATCGATGAAAGAAACAACCCAAAGAACTTATATAAGCCGTCAGTCAGCGGAGGAGTCTAAGGAGAGTGTGACACTGACACTTGCGGATGCCCGCAAGCTGCCCAACCCAACGTAGCGAACAAGCATCCCGTTCTAGCCCATGAAACAAGCTTAGTTTGTCCAACCATTCCGAAATAGCTCAACCGAAAATGCTTGTGGGTTGTACCCATAAGTCCCCGGTTTGAATTTCGAATGACCGCTCCATATTTACCAAATTCAAGACTTAGTTTAATCCATGCTCGCAATACCAAACAATTATTTAGATAAAACTCGTCCCAAACCCGGTCTCGATTCGCATTTGCTCGGATATATCCAAAAATACAGTTACTAACTTACTATTCCTATCATCCACTCATTGACTTATCCTTGATTAAAAAAAATAAAAATAAAAATACATTAAAATCCCGAAACTACCCTTCAACTCTGCTCTTATCATCCTATCACAAACCCAACCTGGATTTAATTTCCTCTGCAGTTTTGTCTGTACGGTCTCATACGGAACCTCCTTCCTTTTTACCCCTTCTTCCGGTAACCGGTCAGAGAACCCACGCGCCTTTCTCTCACGCGCTCTCTCCGAACGCCACCACCTCCACGTCACCCCACTTGCCTCCAACCTCATTGGCCGGTGGCTTCCACGCGCCAGAAGCGCCGATGCAACAGAGAGGAAGGTGAAAGTACAACGGTTAAAAACTCGGCCCTTTTTCATGGAGGCTCTGCACGGAAATCAAGAGGCGAGACAGAGAGCGAACCAAGAGAGGTGGCTGTGGCTGTGGCGGAGGTGGTGGGAGAGGTGATTGATTTCTCATGTAGTTCTGAAAACGATCCATAAAAAAGATGCTTCGAAGTGTTTTCGTTTTCGCTGCTGCGGTTGTTTTCTGCAGCTCGTTTTCCGCGGTTTATGGCGGTGACATCGTTCACGAGGACGATGTGGCTCCCAAGCGTCCTGGTTGCCAGAACAAGTTCGTCCTGGTAAGCGCTTACTCTGATCTCTCGCTCGTCGTTTGTTGGTTTTGTATTTCGATTCTGATGTGTTGATTTTCGAGTTTCTGTTTGATTACGAGCTGATTTTTGAGGTAGGTTTTGCTACTGGCTTTGGTTTTTTAGTGTAATTAGTTGATTCTTTGGATGATCTTGGTATTGAATTAGTACGGAAAGAGATCTTGCCTGCATCTGTAAAAACGAGGTCCTAATTTTTCTCGATTTCATTCCGGAGCTGATGGTTTCACTCCTCGTTAGTTTATCGGTATTCAATTAGTTCGATTGTTGATGGAAATTCAATTTCAGTTTCACAGCTCTAGATGTTAGTTTTCGAATGGCTGCAATCTGCCACATGAGATACTTCTTCATGCTGATAAGGGACTGTTGTCTAAATGATCCTCTATGTTACCTCAAATCAAAAAACTTGAAAGCATTAATTTTGTTTTATACAGTATCTTACATTGAAGTCAAATCATACAGATAAGAAAATCTCCTTTTGTGCAGCTGCCAAAGATTTTCGCCTGATATTTATGAATAATGTTGTCGTTTGAAGGTGTTAAATGTTGCTCCACATTTTTCAAATAGGTGAAAGTTCCAACTTTTGTTAACGGAGTACAAAGCGAGGAGTACGTCGGTGTAGGTGCCCGATTTGGCCCTACAATGGAATCGAAGGAGAATCATGTTAACAAAACTAGACTTGCACTCGCAGATCCTCCGGATTGTTGCAGCAAACCGAAGAATAAGGTCTTCTTTGTTGTTTACCTCCCAGCTTTGAATTCTAACATATTAGCTTCAGATGGCATGTGAACTGTCTGCAATAAGTTCTTTATTTTTTTTGTAACATGTTATTGAAGTTGCCTTCTTTTATTCATGGGGTTGATAGCTTACTGGTGAGACTATTCTGGTATACCGAGGTAACTGCAGTTTCACTACAAAGACAAATATTGCAGAAGCTGCTGGTGCTTCAGCTGTCCTTATTGTAAACAATGATACTGGTATGCACAATTTTTCTCTCGATCTATTGATTTTTTAAGAAATAATTCCACCATGAGTAGAGAGGCATTGGAAAACATCTCATTACTTTTTGGTTTAAATTTGTGATTGATATTCCTGACGTGTGTTTTTTTGGTGAAGTGAATTGGTGGATTTGGTAGATATTTCACAAATTGAAGTATATGTTAGTGATCTTCATAAATAGACCAGACTAAGAAACAATAAAGTATATATCTCATTACTATTGAAGTTTTTGAAGTGGAAACAGCTTAACTATTTCGATTGTATCGCAGGTCTCTTCAAGATGGTTTGTGAAGAGAATGCTGACACGGATATTCAGATTCCTGCTATTATGCTCCCACAGTATGCTGGGGAAGAATTAGAAGACCTCCTCTACAACAATACCATGGGTAAGGTTATTAGCAACAGAATAATGTTTTAAAGTTTACTAATCTTTCCACTCTCTTGAAATTCAGTCTTTTTTTCTTCAGTTTCTGTGCAGCTGTACTCCCCAAAGCGTCCTACTGTTGATGTCGCTGAAGTTTTCCTATGGCTCATGGCTATTGGTACTGTTGTATCTGCATCTTATTGGTCTGCATGGACTGCAAGGGAAGCGGCTATTGAGCAGGAAAAACTGTCAAAGGTTACCTTTTGAGCTTTAGATAATCTAGTTTGAAACTCAGTGTTACTTAATCTGCAACCCTTCCTTCATCTGATCTAGTGTATGGTTATTGTGTGTTTGTAGGATGATCCTCGGGATGATTTCCAAGTTACAGGGAACTCTGGTACAAAGGGATTTGTGGATATCAGCACTGTATCTGCGGTTTTGTTCGTTGTGGCTGCTTCATGTTTCTTGCTTATGCTGTACAAATTTATGTCAGTGTGGTTCATTAACATTCTATTGGTCCTGTTCTGCATCGGCGGCGCAGAGGTTAGTACCTTTTAGCTTTTCTTCTTTGGTGGTTAGAGACTTAGAGGCTGTTTAGGCTATGTTATCTCAACAGTGCACAAACTCTTGCTTCTAAAGATCATTAAGAAAATTATCCTGAATGTGGATAAATGCTCTGAAAGCTTTTAGATGCACCAATACCTTTGTTAAATATCTTAAACACTATGATTATTAGTCATATTTGTTGGATTTCGAGCTTTACAAACTCAGCTTGAGGGGGAGTTTTGGATAAATTGGTTTTACTTCTATGTCACAAGTTAGTTGGTTGTTGCATTTAATGTGTTGCTTTAGCTTTAATTTTCTAGTTGTAGGTTTATATTTCCTAAGCTGTTTTTACTAGAGTTATTATGTCTTTTGTAGCTTTACTTTTCAGACTTTGTAGCTTCTCTTGTAAGCTTCAAAGGTCATCTCTTGTCTTTAAATAGTTGTTTTCTCCTTCAATAATATGATAAGACAATATGAAGAAGAACTTAAACTTCTCTTTGTTCTTCCTCAAGATCCTCCCAAGATTTGTTGTTTCCGCATCTATGATTTCAGTTTAGAAATCTAACATGGTATCAGAGCTCATGGTCATGATCCTGAGCTATTGTTTAAAAGCGAAAGAAAAACCTTCTCTTTTAGTTTCAGCCTTCATTGCTAGAAACCCCCTTCAATTTCTGCATGTTCTTTTTTTTTCTCATCCTTCATTGGCGAGAACTTTCTGGTCTTTACTTCACTACAACGTCCTTGTGATTTCAAGCCTTCATTGCTTGAGAACCTTTTCCCGTTTTCTCAGCCTTCATTGCTGGAAAATTTCTTCTGTTTTTCAGCCTTATTGCTGAAACTTTCTGGTTTCTCATGCCTTAATTGCTGAGAACCTATCCTTTTTTTCAGCCTTCATTGCTGAACAATTTGTTTATGGTTTCCGGCCTGCATTGCTGGGAAACGTCTCTTGTTTTTCAGCCTTCATTGCTGAAATGCCTTTCTGATTTCTTAAGCCTTCATTGCTGGGAATGTTCTCCGTTCCTTCGGCCTTTATTGCTGAAGAATGTTCAAGGTTTCAGCCTCCATGCTGAATATTTGTCCGGTGTGTGACATCATGTCAGATTTTCCTACAGAAGAGATTGGTGCTGTCAAAGGCCGATATCCAGATCTTGGACTTGTTCCTGGTGGGTCAATCAGTCTGGCCAGCTCATGCTCGAACTGGTGTTGCTAATCTCTTGGTGCTTGCCGATGCATTGTTTATTCCAAGGTTGTAGATCTTGGTGTTTGCTGATCAGTGCTACATCAACATTCTCCAAGAAGTGGCAGTCATGTTCATCTATGTTCAACCAATTTGAAGAGCTATTTTCAAGCTGAGTTTGAAGGGGAGTGTTGGATTTCGAGCTTTACAAACTCAGCTTGAGGGGGAGTTTTGGATAAATTGGTTTTACTTCTATGTCACAAGTTAGTTGGTTGTTGCATTTAATGTGTTGTTTTAGCTTTAATTTTCTAGTTGTAGGTTTATATTTCCTAAGCTGTTTTTACTAGAGTTATTATGTCTTTTGTAGCTTTACTTTTCAGACTTTGTAGCTTCTCTTGTAAGCTTCAAAGGTCATCTCTTGTCTTTAAATAGTTGTTTTCTCCTTCAATAATATGATAAGACAATATGAAGAAGAACTTAAACTTCTCTTTGTTCTTCCTCAAGATCCTCCCAAGATTTGTTGTTTCCGCATCTATGATTTCAGTTTAGAAATCTAACAATATTGACACTTACCACCATGTACGTGATGATGAGCTCCTCAAGCTCGATTTTATGATGTTCCGTTATAGATAAATGTAGTTGAAGGCAAGAGCGTTTGTGAACTCTAGTTGTAAGTCAGCTAATTTTTATTTTTTGCGCTGTTTTACAGGGACTTCAAACATGCTTGGTGACGTTACTATCAAGGTATTTTCCTCTTGGATAATATTTTGCTAAGAAAAAAGCTGATTATCCTTGTCATACATATAAGGTTGAAGAAGCTAATTCAATCTGAAAATCCAAGTCGGAATGTCCAAATCCAACATAGTTTCAACCTGAAATTTATCTGTACTTAATCCACTTTACAACTTGATCCTATGGCATATTGGAAATTTATCTCACTTGTACTGAATTCCAATACAACTTCATCCTATGCAATTTCAGGTGGTTCGAACGTGCAGCAGGTTCATCTGTCAAAATGCCTTTGATAGGGGCAGTCTCATATCTGAACATAGCCGTTTCTCCTTTCTGCATTGCTTTTGCTGCTGCTTGGGCTGTTTTCCGCCATCACAAGTACCTGGCTTGGATCGGTCAAGACGTCCTTGTAAGTCTTGAGAGTAATCCATCTAGTCTTCGAAGTCTACCTCCGTGCCTTTTCTTTTCTATCCAATTCTCCTGCATTGAACTGATGGAATTATTCCTTTTTGATCAGGGTATTGCTTTGATTCTTACCGTGCTTCAGATTGTTCGTGTTCCGAATCTTAAGGTGATCCACAAACTAACCCCATGTGCTTATTTGCCACCCACAGAGCAATCATGTGATAAGTCTGTGTGTTGATTGCATCAGGTTGGCACAATTCTCTTGAGCTGTGCATTCTTGTACGACATATTCTGGGTCTTCATCTCCAAGTCATTGTTCCATGAGAGTGTAATGATTGTGGTAACTACGCGAGCTTTAATCCCGCCATTTGAAGAGATACATGGATGTTTATCCCCTGATACATCATTTAAAGGCTTCTTGATCCCTTGTCTAGGTTGCTCGAGGTGACAAGAGTGGAGAAGACGGTATCCCTATGTTGTTGAAGATCCCCCGAATGTTTGATCCTTGGGGTGGTTACAGTGTCATCGGCTTTGGTGATATCATACTACCTGGACTATTGGTTGCCTTCTCACTAAGGTCTATATAACCGATTGCTTGTGTTTTCCGAATCACTCTAACTACCGCCTTTTGAAAGCGCTTAACTATGGTAGAATGCAGGTATGACTGGTTGGCGAGTAAGAGCTTACGAGGTGGATACTTCGCGTGGGCTATGACAGCTTATGCTCTTGGTACATACGACAAAACACTCAAATGCATCTACAAGGACACAATTGTTATAAGATCTAATGTGCACTGATGTCAGTGCAGGTTTGCTGGTAACTTATGTGGCTCTGAACTTGATGGAAGGGCATGGCCAGCCAGCTCTGCTTTACATTGTCCCCTTCACACTTGGTATGTCCCCGGACATTTTCACTGCGTATACCAATACTTCGCGTGGTGCTGATGTGCGATTCTTTCTCGTGCAGGCACCTTGTTGACATTGGCAAAGCGGAGAGGAGAGCTGAGGAACCTCTGGACAAGGGGAGAGCCGGAGAGGCCTTGCCCGCACCTGCGCCTTCACCCTTGTTCTGAATGAGATGAGCTCTCTCATTCACAGTTTAGATTTGTAGTGCACTACTTTGTTTGAGCAGAAAAATAAGGTATAAAAGAGTGCATCAAGTTTTAGGCTTTGTTTAACATCAGTGTTCATAGCTGAAAATCCAGTCTCTCATGGGTTTGTAATCTTGTGTGTTTGTATCTTCATGTAAGCTTTTGACTGACTTGTGCGCGAAGTGACCTCGATGTAAAAGAGGTCACTTGAGTTGTTAAACTGTCTTTTCTAGACCGGCATATAAGTCCGCGACTAATGTGGAAGTTCTTGTGTATTCGTTGCATCGACGAGCCCTGGTCAAGATGAACATAACAGGTTGTTGTCTAAAACTCATAATAAGACTCCTCTTCCGTCTCAGCTCCACCGGGGCTTCCACCGCCACTCGTCTGATACACCTTCTTGATCACTGGGTTACAAATCTGCTCCACCTCGTTCATTTTCTTCTCGAAATCCTCCCTCTCTGTGTTCTGGTTGTCGTCCAGCCACTCGAGAACGTCCCTCGACGTGCCCTCTGCCTTTTCCTCTTCCGAATAAATTTTATCAACCATCTTGTCCTCGTCCTCTATAGTGCTCCTCATGTTTTATATGCAAGACATAAGCTTGTTCCTAGCATCTGGCCTCTCCTTAACCTTCTTGTCTTCTTCAGTAAACATCTCAGCTTCCTCCACCATCTTCTTTCTCTCTTCTTCACTCAAGCGCCCTTTGTTGTTGGTGATGGTAATTGTCTGCCTGTTCTTGGCTGCCTTGTCCTCGGCTGTCACATGGAGAATGGCATTTGCGTCCACCTCGAAGGTGACTTCAATTTGAGGCACTCCTCTACGAAAAATGATAACGGGTCTACAATTGATGGGAACTCTCTTGTAGAGTTGTAGTGAAAATGACGAGCTTTGCATTGCCTTGGAGCAGTTGGAATCCCGGATAGCTGAAATCGTCCTAGCTCGCAACAATCCTTTGTCAAGCTTCTTTTGGCTTCAAAGAATCAAATACCTCTATTTCCACTGAGATCTGTACTCAGTAGGTCTTGGTATTGTTGTAAAGACCCGAGACTTCTTATTCGGAATCACATTGTTTCAAGGAATCAGTTTCGCCATCACACCACCATCACCAACGGTCTTAACACCAAGGCTCAAGGGACAAGGGTGCGACATCAAGAAGGTCTGTCATTAGACACACAAAGTTAGGAAACAATAGCAAAATTTCAACTCATAAATGAATCAATGACAGGTGTGTATACCTTTAGTTTCTTCCCCGCTTTCACTGCTTAGAATTCCTCCTCGAACTGCCGCACCATACGCCACAGACTCATCTGGATTCACAGCTTTGCCAGGCTCCTCCCTGTGGAAGAACTCCTTCAAGAGTTGATGAATCTTGGGAATTCGCGTGGTCCCACTGACAAGCACAATCTCATAAGCATCCTTATTGTCTAGTCCTGCATCTTGCATGGCCTTCTTGACCGATTCTATTGTCTTCTTGAAGAGGTCTGCATTCAGCTCCTCGAAACTCGCTCGTGTCTAGGGCTCCGAGAAGTCCACACTATTAAACGACTCAATCTCGACTCACACCTGGTGCTAGCTACTCAAGGCCCTCTTGGCCCTTTCACACTTCCTCATCAGCTTCTCAAGTGCTCTGTTGTCCTTGTTGATGTCCTTGTTGTACTTCCATTTTATCTGCTTGATGAAGTACTCCATGACCCTGTGGTCGAAATCTTTGCCTCCCAAGTAGGTGTTGCAGCTGGTGGCCAGGACCTCGAAGACACTGTTGCCTATTGTCAAAATGCTCACAACAAACATGCCACCACCAAGATGTTCTTCTCACCGCCCTTCTTGTCAAGAGTCAAGGCCATGCACAATTGCGGCTGCAGTGGGCTCATTGATGATACGAGCCACTACGAGCCCCGCAATTGTGCCTGCATCCTTGGTACCCAGTTTTTGTGCATCATTGAAATAAGCTGAAACAAGCCCAACAAACGTATCAGTCTCACATTCAAATCAACCATCAGACAAAAAATTCAACATCCGAGGATTAATAATTAACCCCTTTGCAAAATGAAGATGAAGATGAAAATCAACCCTTGTGTGATTTTGATAACCTAAGGTTATTTCATCAAAGTGAATAATGGATTTTCCACATTTTGATCATCTCATCTTCCTCAAATGGTTATACCTGGGACAGTGATAACTGCATGCTTGATCTTCTTCCCCAAATATAATTCTGCGGTCTCTTTCATCTTCCCCAAGTTCATGGCACTGGTCTCCGCAGGGCTGAAAACCTTCACCTCACCATCTTGAATCTTCACCAGAATAAAAGGCTTCCCATCTTTATTTCCAATCTTATAAGGCACAGTTTCACATCCCTTTGTACCTCAGGATCATCAAAACTAGGGGAAACGGCAAACAAACACAATCAAACTAGGATAAATACACTATTTTACACAATCATTTTATGAATGAAATCATAGAGCACTGCCCTTGTATCAATTTCACCACCCATCATGCACTTGACATAGATGGCCAAGTCCTACCGGATTTGTGGCGACAAGTATTTTTATCGTAATTACATTTATAAAGAGTGGTTGATGGTTTGAGCAAGTCTAATTTACCACCACAAAAGAAACCCAAATTCAGCTAGTGGTGGAGTTCACTTACTTCCTCCCAATGAGTCTCTTGACGTCGAAAATTGTGTTCTGCATTCAGAACTGCCTGATTCTTGGCAGCTTCTCCAATCAAACGCTCAGTGTATGTGAATGCCACCCATGATGGGGTGATCTGGTTGTCTTGATCATTGGCTATGATATCAACGTGTAATACTAATACCTAGTCGAAGTTCTTTCATATACATAATACTATAATAGTACAAAACACAATCAGTTCATTATATTGCAAATTGGGAATTCCTCAGAAGATACTAACCTGAAAAGAGAGCAGAAGCAAAAACGGCACCGCAAGGTGGTAGAACTAGCATCCGTTGCTGTTGGCGGTTACCCTAGCTTCTTCAATGTTTTTTCTACTTTTTCCCCTCCCTTTCAGTGTTTTCTCTCTTTTCAAGTTCAAAGACAAAGAGGCTCTTAGAAGTTAGAACTTTCTGAAAAGAGCTCTATCCATAGCCTGAACTCCACAGATCCATCTTTCCACCATGAACTAGTAGAGTATTCTATGGGTGGGCCTAAAAAACTTCTCCACTACTGGAGGATCCCTAATGTGAAGCACTGTTTCAGTATTGAATCAACCTTAAAACAGAGATATGGAACGGAAACCAGCTGAGAGATTTAATGGCTTCCCAAGAAACAGGTAATAAAACTAAATGAGGCCACTGATTAGTGGTTACTCATCTGAATCTGGGAAACAGAAACATTATTGAAAGATAAGGGTCAAACTCCACAAGTATTTATAATAGCAGCAGTGTTATTTTGAGTGTTTTACGTGCATTGCGATTCCCAATTTTTTCCTTGAATGAAGGGGAATACAGAATTCAGTGATCAAGTCATATTTTAGGGAGCTAAATGCATCAGAAGCAAACTGTATTCAATTTGAAGAATACAAAATAAAGCTACTGTAAAATCTCATCTTGAGTAGGGTAATCAGCTTCCTCTTTCAGTCAATAACTCTGAACCAACCTGTACTCGAGTTCAAAGAAAGCTATTGGATGAAGGACTTGAATGATTCAGCTACAGTTCTTCTTTCTTGTGATCATAAAGCTCTTGAGTAGGGTTACCAGTTTCGTCTTTCTCTGCTCGGAGTTTCTCAATGACCTCTTCAAGGGGAGGATCTCCTGGTCTTCGGAAAACTAGATCGCCAATCTTCACTTCATAGGCATCCGGTTGTTCCAATATGAAATCTTTCAGCTACAATAAAGCAAAATACTCCATATTAATCAGTTACTTTTAGGATGAATATGGACACATTGTGCTCTTAGACCCATTGTGCTCAGTTAGACCCCAAAAATAAAATTTGTATTTTCCTTCCTATAAAATCCTACAATCTACACATACAAACTAAGAGTAGCGCTACCGACTTTTCGAATCTTCGCCATCAGAACGGGAAAGAGAAAAAAAAACTGGCTTTAAGTAATACTAAGAGAAATACATGAATTCATTCAAACATACCTCATCCTTGTCTTGGCCTCTTTGCATGGTGAACATGATAGTACTTAGGTCAATCCCCAAGAACTTCAACTCAATACCACCAGTTTTCAACATTTTTGTCCATTTCGCGGCAACTGCAGATACAGATTCCTGCAACCATTTCATTTTGATAAGGAAAATAGTGTTCAATTAATCAATACTAAACTTCTAACATCTTGACTCATGTTCCTCCTTCGATCCTTCATGAATGATTAATATATTTTCCTTTAACCAGATAAAGGCAACCTAGTACAGGTACAATCTATGATAACCTCACATTCAGTGCAAATTATTTCATCTCGATAAAAAACAATACAGAGATTTTAAAACAAACTTCTATACCTCTGTGGACTAAGTTCAATTAAAATAATAGCTTGGTCTGAGCAGCAAGAAATATACATACATTCCCAGTTACAAATTAGTTCATCAGCAATCTCCACCCTAAATTGCCGATTATAATTTCTGCTATTGATAGAAATTTCGGATTACTGGGATATCAATCCTAAAGAAACAATCACAGACAAAGAGTTTGCGGAAAGTGGCATCAGTTGTCCCTCACTTGGCATCTATTCTAAGAATCACATGTAAAAAAATATCCAGCTAAATTGAATTGTTCTTCACATGCTCCACAAATTAACTCGCATTTTCGAATTCGAGGCAAATCAATCCCAGTGCGAAAACGTATTCACATGATATCTAGATTCTTAGGGATTTAGACTGTACCGGAGTACGCTGAACGCCTAATCTGAGCTTAACAAAGCCGAAGACAGGACCAGTGTGGTGCTTCATCATCTCCTCCTGGATCTGATAGGGCTCCATCTTGTCAAGATCCGGCGGCGGGGGGAGGTCGAACTCCGGTGATGCAGACGGCTTCTTCTTCCCCCATTCCCTCCACTCCTCGTCCTCCTCATCGTCGACGATGTCGTCGAGATCGTCGGTGATATGAACCGGTCGCTTCTTTCCGGCGTCGGCGAAATAGATCAGCTGAGCGGTGAGAGTGAAGAGGAGGAGGAGAGCTGAGAGCGATCGATTTGGTTGCGATCTCATGGTTTTCTCAGCCATCGAATTGAAGGAATTTGGGGGTTTAGGGCAAATTCATTTACAGTGCTATGTTCATTTATGGAATTTAATGGCGGCGAAGTTCATACCCTTTGAATGTTACCTTGGAAGTTGGAACTAATTTCCCGGGAGCCAACTAAGATCAATGCATTATTATCTTTTTAGTATGACTTATAATGCATATAATATAATATTATATTATAAATATAAATTATAGTGTGGGGTTATTCAAACAGATCACATGATGATTATGTATATAATCATTCAAGATACTAATGTATAGGTTTATCTATTGTGATTGGATTTTGGTTACCTTCAATTATATTGCACAAAGTGTTTGATTGCCATTTTTGTTCAGAATGTATTTTAATTTAAATTATCTTGTAAATTATGCAACTAAACATCATTTGGTACGAGAATACTGTATTAACTATTGCATATAATAATTTATAAATAACCAACAATTTAAATTAGTTAATTAGAATAGAAGTGTTTGAGAGGTTGATATTTCTCGATTTCAAAATTTGGGAGTGTCGTGGCCTCATAGGCTCATGGGAGATTGAAATGATTATCATTCCATTAACAATGTTTATAACCACACAAAACTCAGAGTTTCAGTCTAAAAGGTTACTCACATCGAGTTTGATGCCAACCAAATCTTTACCTTGTAAAGTGTTCATTGAATAGTACTAACATCACCTAAACAACTACACTGGGTGCATCACAACTCACAAGTTACTGTAATTGATGAATGCAATTCAAACATTAAACTTAACTGAAAGCATTAAATATAGAAAGGGGCCAAATGACCAGTTTTCCCAATGACAAAAATGCCACCAACTTACATCCAGATCCAGTTTTACCATCCCAAAATTTGCCTCATCCATCAGCTCAACCTTCAGAGTTGCTTGAATTTCTGTACCAAAAACTGACCCCCCCCCCCCCCCCCCCTTAAGAAGAATCAAACCTATGTGCAAGCAACAGTTTGCAATTGCTGCAGTGAAAGAATTTCCGGAAAAAAATCCCCAAGCAAAGAGATCCATGCACGGTACCGTTCCAACAAATCAGCGGTCTATAATCACATCCGAGTTCTACCTGCATCCGGCATTGGTCTTCTTACCCGGGCTCAGGATCAAGCTATTAGATTTCGCGATGAACTCGGTTTCGTCATCATCGCTGTCAATGTTGCTCGGGTCGAACCTGTTCTGGCGTCCTCTTCGACGAAGCAGGAAGACGTTATAGTAGTAGCTTACAAGCTCTTCCCAGCTCTTGGTAGGCAAAGATTTCAGCAGTTCATCCCAAAAGCACTTGCCAAGTGATAATGGGTTCTCCTTCACAACCGCCTCGAATTTCAGCTCATCCTTTGTTGTCCAAGAAACCGCAGCTTCCTCGCCCATCTTGTCGAATTTCCAGAGGTAGAATGTGGATCCAAGTTCAACTTTCAGTTTCATCCTGCTCTGAGAGATGTGGAGTTTTATGCAGGCAGTGGAACCAGGAGACTGGCAGCCACAAGGCCCCCTTGTTATGCTTTGAGTCGGATATTGGCTGAGCCAAGAGACAGGTCCACTCTCCTCGGGAGGCCAAACCCTGGTGCCTAGCCATTTGGAGTCGCTTTCTGCAGCCATGCCGGTCCATTCTGGCACTTCAGCTTGAAAGAATTCCCCAACGGGGATCCGCTTCTGGAAAAAGGAGGAACTTGCATTGGAGAAGTTGCTACATCGAGTTAAGGAGGTTGAACCATAGATAAGCCTGCGGCTGGTTCTCGGTCTTCCTGATCCCGGGCTCAAGTCATCAAACATGGATGGATGCATTTTCTGTTTTTTCTAAGAAAAAAAAATGCAGCCGAAAAATCTTTTATAGAATACAATGCACAGATCAAATCAAATTGCCACACCAACTAGGAAAAAATCAACACACGGATAATCCATAGCAAACTCATCTATCGTCTAAGAAGCATATATCATAAAAAAAATCTTCTAACTTTGATATTTTTTTTATGATATACGTTTTTTCTTGAAGAAAAACCATATATCATAAAATAACTAGAGCAAATCCAATATTAACATGCTTTCACGGAAATAATGAACACGAAAAATATGAATATACTCGATAGTCCAAAGAACTAAGAGGAGCTAACAATAATGTCATGCGAAAACACCACACACAAACTACCATGGCCATCAACAGTTACATTAACACTAAGGAGTAAAATCTAGTGAACCTAAATGTTTCTCAGGAGAAGCAATAATCAGTATCTTTTCATTTTAACCTATGCCACTATAAAGGTACAAGGTGTCCCATTTGTCATAAAGAGCATCCCAACTTACCTATATCCTGGCCACAAAATCTTAGGCTTATGTCTGTTACCAATTTATGATCCTGCAATATTACTTGGTATATAAAACCAAATTACCAAATTACTACATTTTCTAAAAAAGTTTTATATCTGAAATGCACACATGTTTTGAATATTTGAAATTCGATCTGTTCTAGACAGCAACATAAGATTTTCTATGATCAGTAGTGCAGGACATATCATACGCCTAATAGTTGTGAGGAAAATGCATCATAAATTGGGTTATCAAACGGATCGAATCTAATGTTTGTGTAAGATACTTCATCACACTAGCAACCAAAGCAGTCACTCTCTTTCAGAAATACAAAGATATTACCCAGATTGCACCTCAAGAACTACTCACTTTTATCATCTACAAATAAGAAGTCTGCTATTTAAAACTGGCAATCAAGTACAGATACACGCAGCTCAAAATTCCAATGTTAATTTTGCTCAAGCACCAAGTTAAGCAGTTCAAAGATACCTGAAAATCGTATTGTTCCAGGCTCATACCCTCCGGCTTCTTGAGAAAGAGAGCTTGGCGGGCCCGCAAGGTTTGCTTCCAGTGATTGTCATTGCCGTAGGAATTCCACTTGGAGCTCTCAGGCAACGACCCGATCACAGGGTTTGTAGGATCCCGAGCAGCAAAAGCCATCCAATGCAACATCCTCAACAAAGACTCCCTCTTCCTCTTCTGACCGCCACCCGCCTCTTTCACCACCGAAGAATCCCCAACCATCGCATCCTGTCCTCCACCTCCATTTGCTCCTGAGAATCTCCTAGAATTCATAGCACTCCTTTCAGCCACATTTTCTTTCTCGACTGAATCCGCATCAACAACGCAGGGCTTCTGATTGCCCGACAAGCCCGAAGAAGCGGAATCCATGTCAACCACTTCAACCTTTCCAATTGCTGAATCCACCTTCACACCACCCGGCTTACTCCCATCGGTAGAGCCCTCCTCGCTCTCAGCATCGTCCTTCTTCCTACCGTCCAAGACGGTGGAAGCAAAGGCCTTCAATTCGTCCTCTAACCCCATGAAATCCACAGACCCGGACACATCCATGAAATCACTCTCCAGAGACTGCAAGTACTTGTAATAGACCAGCTTGATTGCTGAACCAAGACCAGCACAGTTCAACCCCTGATCTTCGCCCACGCTCTCCCACAAACCCTCCCTCGAAACGACGTCGTATCCGCCCCGTTTCTTGACATGAACAAATAGCTTCAGCAAATCAATGGCCTTCCCGTTTCCGAGCAACGGCGGGTGAGGCCCAGACAGAGACGACCTGCGCACCGCGCTCCGCGAAATCCCATCTTGATCTCCCTCCCCCGACCTCCTCTCGCACCGGCTCAGAGACGAACCGTCATCCGCAAGCATAGACCACCCTGCCATGGATTCGACCCGAATTTCATAAAACAAAATCTCCAGAAACACTAAACCCCCATTTGCGATACCCAACAGAAACCCACCCAAAAAACACAGAATCACAAAAACTGCACACACAAAAAAAAATCAACAAACCCTAAACCCCAAATGCGACATCAAACAGTTGAATCAAGAAAACCGGAACCACGAAGGGGAAGCAAAAGCCAGGTGGGAAAGGAAAGCGATGGGCTAGGGCACAGATCTGGAAATCGCCATTAGAGGAGAGATGAGAGAGAAATAAAGAAGGTGGGGGGAATGGAGGGAGATTTGAATTTTTTGGGGGAATTTTAATCTTTAATATCTTAAAGGGTGACAGTATAAATGAGTACAGAGAGACGTACCAGTTTGTGGGCAGTAGCCAGTAGTAGTAGAAGTAGAGGGAAGACCACAAGGCGGGGATGGTGGGGATGGGAGGGAGGTTTTTCTTGATTGACCTCTTTCTTTCCTTTTGTTTTCTTTTGCTTTAAAATGGATTTACAGGGTCAGGGTGTGTGTAGCCTTAAGAGAGGGAGGTGCAGATTTTGGTGTGGGAGGGTTTCTCTCCTTGAGGCAAGAAATAGGGTTTTTTTATAGATAAGTTGGATTTAGGGTTTATTTGAAGGTGCTTTTTAAATGGTGGGATGAGATTTTTTACACTTTTAAAAAATCGCTTTTGAAAACGCTATAGAGTTATTTACTCATTTAATCCATCTATAAAACATTAAGGGTCTATTTGGTATTGATATCTAGATATATGAGATATCGGATATCGGGCCCCGATATCTGATATCTAGTGTTTGATATCTCCAAGAGATCAAGTAATATCTAATATCTGGGTTTGATATCACCAGATATCGATATCACTTGATATTTACATATCAAATTTGGGCTATTTTAATATACTGATTTTTAGGGAGGTATCACTTGATATCGATATCACCCGATATCAATATCTTGATGCCGATATCTTGATATCAAGATATCAACCGATATTGATACCAAACAGGCCCAAGTTTTAATCTATTTATTGAATTTCATAAATATTACTATAATTTGAAGTTAGATTGATAGTATTTGACTATTTGGCATGCCAAACCTCTCCTTAAGTAGTATCGCCGAGCCCGTGGCTCCTCCTGATAGCTCGCATCGCCGAGCCCGTAGAGAACTCTCATGACTTTCCCGAGGGATTTAAACCCCACACCAATCTGTCCATATCAACCCACTCATCACTCAGAAAAACTTACTGAAGTTGAAGCAGTACCTCCGAACCCAACAGAGGTGTGAGCACCTCCCAATTCCAACCCTCGGGCCTACGCATCTCAGCAAAAGGAGCTCCTATAATGGATTCCAAAACCGGCTCTCGAGAGACATTGACGAGAGGCGCCTCCGTCAACCATGAGTGAAGCCAGAATAAAGTGGAATTCCCATTGTCGATTGCAACTCTCATGTTGGGGACCAAAATCTCAGCCCCGTGAACAATACATTTCCAGGTGTTCGAGGCGCTAGTTCTCCTCTCAAACATGTCCACATCTGCCCTTCCATTGCAGTATTTCCCTCGCACCACATGGCTCCAGAGGGCACCTGGCTGATTCAGAAGACGCCAATTTAGTTTGGCCAGAAGAGCCTAGTTAGATGTGCGCATCGATCGGACCCCCAAACCTCCTTCTTCTTTGGGGCCTGTTACGATATTCTAATTGAGAAGGTGAGGCTTCATGGCTTCTCTGGTCGAACCCCATACGAAGCTTCAAACTTCCTTGTCGATGGCGTCGCAGACCGTCCTTGGGAACATTGCCGATTGCATTGCATAGAGCGGGATGCTCGTCAAGGCCGAATTAGCTAGAGTGATTCGTCCGACAAACGATAGCGACTTCGCTCTCCACCCTTTCAATTTGCATGTTACCTTCTCCAACCGGTAGTTGTAATGGCTGTTCGTCATACGGCTAGTTGTTGTGGGTACACCCAAATAGTTCCTGAAATCACTAGAGATTGGGACGCCGAGAACTCGACGGAGGTCTTCCTTTAGGTTTTCCTGGACATTTCTAGAGAAAAATTTTGAGCTTTTTTGATAATTGACAGTCTTACCATATTGCGAACAGAAGGTGTCAAGGCAGGCCTTCAAAACCGACGCCTGCTCCACTGAAGCTTTTGCCATAAGCACCAGATCATCCGCAAAGAAAATATGTGAGAGGGTAACGCCACATGTGTTGACCGGCTTCCAATTCCCCTCTTGAACGGCAACCGAAATCAGTTGTGAGAGCCTCTTCATACAAAGGACAAATAGGTAGGGTGAGAGGGGATCACCCTGTCGGACTCCGCGAGAAGCCCTTATCTCCCCCCACAGCGTCGCCATTCCACAACAATTCGAACCTCCCACGAGTTTGGCACTCCATGATGACCGAGACTAAATGAGTCGGAAGGTGGGCTAGCTCCAGAGTTTCTTTTAGGAATGACCGACTAATGTTGTGGTAAGCTTTCTCTAGATCTATCTTGACCATCATCC
This sequence comes from Persicaria tinctoria, assembly GCA_037127255.1. NCBI lineage: Eukaryota > Viridiplantae > Streptophyta > Magnoliopsida > Caryophyllales > Polygonaceae > Persicaria > Persicaria tinctoria. The sequence goes on from JBANSL010000008.1 coordinate 18,113,533, forward strand.
ATCTCCTCTGATGACGTTCAGACATCGAATGGAGCACCTCTTGCACAATTACCACATTGTCGATAATCTGCCTCCCCGGGACAAAGCTTTCTTGTGTCGAAAATATCACATTATCAAGCACGGGCTTAAGACGGTTCACCACACACTTTGTAGCTATTTGAAAAATTGAGTTCAGAAGGGAGATTGGCCTAAAGTGGGTAGATCTCAACGGGACACATACCTTCGGGATTAGGACGAGATGTGCATCAACAATTCCATCAGGAAACCGGGCCTCATTCAATATGCCAAGCACTGTTTCTGCAACTTGGGATCCCCCTGTCTCATAATGTCTTTGATAGAAAATCGAAGGGAACTCGTCAGGTCCGGGAGCTTGGTACGGGCCCATGCATTTCAGAGCTGCCCAGACATCATCCGACGTGAATGGAGATTCCAAAATGGAGAGCTGATCGACATCCAACAGAGGAAACTTATCCAAGGGTGCAGCCGACGCCATTGCATTGGGCAAAGTTCAGGTGTGTTGTAGATCCCTTCAAAGAAGCCGATGATTAGCTTTCGCACCTGATCAACATCTTCTATCCAGTCACTGTCCTCATTTTGGAGGGTCGAGATTGTATTCCTTCAATGTCTCACTAAGGTGGTAGTGTGGTAGTACTTAGTATTGCGGTCACCATCAATAAGGAAGGGCAAACGAGACTTTTGGTACCATAGCAATTGCTCCTGATTGAGCACTTCAGAGAGCTCACTACTAATTTGCCTTTCTAACTGTAAGTAGTGGTTGTTGACACCGCATGCAAGCTTGCGCCTAACCCCCTCCAATCGACTCCACAAATGCTTTTTTCGATTGAAAATATTCCCGAAAACATCTTTGTTCCACACCAAAAGCTCCTCAGTGAAATTACTCAAGGCCTCTCCAGTGGGTGTAGTCAGCTGCCAATGATCTCTCAACAAATCCTTAAAGGACTCGTGCATCATCCATGCCGCAAGAAACTTGAACGGCATGTTCGGAGGATCCTTACCAATCTTGACTTCCAAGTAAATAAGCAGAGGAGCATGGTTCGAATGGGGAGCCGACAAGTGCCTTACTCCCACATCTCATGGAACTAGATTCTCCACTTCGGCAAACAAAAAGCCTTGTCCAGCCTTGCTGTGTAACGCGTGGTCAGTTCGCTGCCATGCCAATATGTGTAAGGAATTCCATCAAAACTCATATCAATGAGTTGCAGGTTTTCCACGCATTTAGCAAATTGCTACATTGATATATTCAAACCAACAGAGGAGCCCAATCTCTCCTGAGGGTGGAAAACGGCATTGAAGTCCCCTGCTAGGAGCCATGGTTTGTCGTTCGCCAAAGCAAAGTCCTCAAGAGCATTCCAAAAATCAAGTCTCCTGACCTGTTCAGGTGTACCATAGACAACCGTAAAGATCCATGGCTCCTCTGCCACTCTATTCACCTCCATTGTAATATGTTGAGGGTGGAGATCAAGCATTATGACGGAGACTTCCGCTGAACGACAGAGAATCCAAATCCCTTTAGAGAAGCCCTAAGCATCAACTCTCTCCCAGCTATCGTACCCTATCCTTCGGCATACCTCATCAGCCTCTGTCCCGCTAATTCTCGGCTCAACTAAGGCAATGACCCGAGGATCATGGAGCCGAATCAACTCTTTAAGAGCATTGAGGAATCTGGTGCTTGTCGCACCCCTAGTATTCCAAACAAGAATGTTAAGCTTAATCATATCAACAATAATATTGTCTATATTCCTTAGAATCGTTGGATGGCTATCTGGTCGGATTGAAAGAAAGGCGTTGACTACGTCCACAAAGCGAGTGATCACATCAGTGATTCTTTGGGGGATTCCTACCCTGCATAGCATCGGTCTGGATTCCGTTAGCATTGGGAGAAACTCGACTCTCATACTGTTTTCTATTCTCGGAAGAATTGCATATGATGCGCTTATCCGGCGGTCTGTCATGAGGAAGCTATCCACTTTGTCTACGTGCAGTATCTCGATTCTTGGGGATGCTAGTGGGGGTGGTGCGTTAAGTGTCATGTTTTGGGGGAAAGGTTTGGTTCTTGGCGGTCTGGGTGGGAGGGAGGGGGGGGGGGTCTTTGGTGGGTGGTGCAGTAGCACTGGATTTTGAGTAGTTTGGAGGGTTTGTGGCATCGGTGGAAGGTTTTGGAGTTGTGGATGAAGTTTTGTTGATCGTGGATTGCTTGTGGGTGGTGCTTTGGCCTGTAGCCTTTTTGCTTGGGGTTGACTTATTTTTCTGATTGTTTTGGCTTTTTTTAGTCAACTGAGTATCTCTGTGATCCCCATAATCTTTTTCTTCTTCCAAATTTGTAACCGTCACGATCTCCTTTCCTTACTCCGTGCGCTGGAAATCCTCAATTTCCTTATTTTGCACCGGATTTTTCTCGATTATCAACACCGAGAATTTTGATGGTTGACCAATTCCATCATCACCCGAAGTCTTCGTGATTTGCCCCCCCCCCTCCGGGATTGACGCTGATTGATTAGCATTCATGGAAACTTCCTCTCCGTTTGGGTTTGCCGCCGATGGCTCATTGGTTGTTCCCTCCAGCGCCTTAGAGGAGCCTTGGGCTTTCGGCACTTGCTGCGTCAGAGGTCTCACCAACTTCTTAGCCCGCATCCATCCCCCAAATCTCTCAGAATTGATGTCCATATTGGGTTGATCAGCAACCTGGTCAGAGTCTTTCTTCTGCTCCTGTTCAGCGTTCTTACCACATTCATCTTTTGAGTGGCCAACTTTGCCACGAGTGAAGCAAAGCATACGCCTCCCCTCGTACTGAATTGGCCATGTCTTCCCATCCAGTTTGAACTTGGAAATAAGGGGTTTGATAAGATCCACTTCCACGCTCAATCGAGCAAATTGACCACGTTCGACAGCAACCATGGTGCTATCTATGCGAAGGACGTTTCCTATTTAATTTCTCCCCAATTTTCTGAAGGAATCTTTGGTCGAAATACTCAATATGCAAGCATGGGATCCGAACCCAAACTGTCAAGGTGCTAATTCGGTCTAGGCTAGAATCGAATCTTAGGACCCACTTTCGGATGGATAGGTAATTATCACTTATCATTCATGGACCCTCCATGACAACATGATCATAATCCGCCTTGTTCGAGAACCTTGCGATGAAGTAATCGTTCTCGAGATCAATAAGGGAAAATGGGGCTGATAATGCCCACTTTTGGTGCAGCCTACGATACAGTTGCATGTAGCCTAACCCCTTGTCAAAGAGCTTTATTATAAGTGTGTCTGTCCATGGTCTCCTTAGCACTTGCTTCTCTGCTTTGTTGAGGGTGATAGTTGAGCAATCCGGATCATCGTTTTTCGTCACAATATAATCATATGTGTCGTAATTTGGAGGGGATTCATCAACTAGGTACGTGGGGTTGTGATGGGATACGGCATACCCTGTCCCTAGGCCCTGCATCAGCTTTGATTTGTACGAGGGGTATTGTGCATCCCTCGCCTGCGTTTACTGGATAGTAGGGAAAGCCTCCTGATGTACGTGCTTGGTCTTGTGAGCCCTGCAGAGAGCCAAAGATCAATTTACCCTCTCTTGGACCTTCTTTCGGAGCTTACGAAACTGGTGCATTTGCCATGTCGGGGCGACTCTCATACTCTTTGGGCGGTGTATCCGGTGCAATTGCCATGTCGGGGCGACTCTCAGACTCTCTGGGAGGTGCATTTTGGGAGTCGTCCGGCAGTTTATCCGGCGGGATAAGTTGCTGGCGAAGGGGACTGCGTGAGCGCTCGCGGTTCCTCTCTTCACTCATTTTTACTTTTTTTTCCTAAGACTTTTGCATTTTGCACACCGCCATCTTCAAAGCCACTTTCACCATCAACATTATGTGTGTTGCATCATATCAATATATGAGTATGACATAATAAGAAGATGGAATATAAGATACCTCAACTTTTATTACAACATCAAAAGTTGTCAAAAAAGGCGACGAGTTGATCATGATGTTAAAAATGAGGGTGCAAATTTTAAGGACTGCTCTTACACTTTTATTTACCTACTTTATTTTTTTTATTGGAATGGCAACTAAATTAGAGCCAATTTTTTTAAAACAAAATGATTCATTTAGTTTGGGACCAATTTTTATTTATTGAATTGGTAACTAAATTGGTGAGTAATAAAATGATTCAGCCGATGTTTGAAATTAGACCTGTTATATATACAAGTTGAGTAGTTTGAATTTGGCTCTAAAAAAGTCCGATTTGAACTCGTTAGTTATTGAACCAAATATGAGGATATTTTTATGCTCGATTTAAATTGAGACTTGGTCCGATTCAAGCTCAAGTAGTTCGAATTTTGTAAAATTTATAAAATTTCCTATATAATAAGCAAGTAGGGTGACATTTAGTTCGAGCTCATCCCCCCCCCCCTCCCCCTTTTTTTTTTTATGACGAGGAACTCATCTTTGGTGGCAAACCCCGGACACATGACCCAGCCGGCAAGAGACACGCACCAAGTAAACCGGCTCGATCCACTGGAAAGGAGCAAGGCAAACCTTTGATTTTCATCCAAGGAAAGGGGCGGATGACCGGAGGTAGGGATCGAACCCGAGACCTCCTGACATCCCCCCTTGCTCCCCACCAGTGAGCCACCCCGAATGGGGTTAGTTCGAGCTCATTCATTTACTAAACAAGCAGTCCATCAACACAATTTTATGCTCAAGTCCAAATTTAAGTTTGACATAACTCATAAGCATGACTCGTTTATAAACAAGCTAAATATGAACAATTAATAATATGCTCGTTCGGTTCGAATAACCACCCCTTTTTTTTTATAAGAAAGAATTCGAGATAAAGAGGTGGCAATCGGGCGGGTCGGGTTTGGGTTTGGCTAGTCGGGTTTCGGGTCATTCGGGTTTCGGGTAATGTTTAATAATTTGGTAAATCGGTTGGGTCGGGTTCGGGTTTCGATTGTCTCGGATTTTCATTATTTCAATATTCATTTTAAAAAATTTACTAGATTGTAGCTTAAAGTTCGGGTTATTTCGGGTTTCGGTTATAACGGGTTCGGGTCTTAATGGGTTTCGGGCTAATCGGGTTCGGTTCATTCGGATTTCGAACCCAAAATGGACGGGTTGTGTCGGTGTTTAGAATAATCGATTTCGAGTCAACCGGGTCGGGTTTTCGGGTTCGGGTCGGGTTTTGCCAGACAGACCTGAAACTCGAGAGGTCGATAAGTCGACAGACGCAGTCAAACATACCACCTATCACAGGAAAAGAAATGCAAAACAACCGGCAGAACAAACCAAACATAGACGAATCTTGGAATATTGGAGACTGGAGAGGAATAAACTTGATCAAGAGGACAAATTTTGTGTAGAAAAACCGATTCCCTAATGATACCACCAAGGAATGTTCAATGTCAGGTAAAAAAAAAAAGGGGATTTTATTTATGAGACAGGAAGAATAGAAATTAAACAGTTAGTTTTGGCGGGAAAGTACCAGTCCTCTCCAATTAAACCGATCTATATGATCTCCCGGCGTCGCATTTCTTCAATCTTCGCAGTCCCTTTCAAGCGCCATTTCTCCAATTTCCCAAACCCTAAACATCAAAACCCATCACTGATAACCAATTTCAATGGCGATAGCCAGTTAACCACCTTCGCCTTTTGCTCCGACACCCTGAAGGACTCCGCTAAGAGGGGGTTAATCTCCCGGGCAAAGCAGTTGCATTCCCATGTAATTAAGTCGGGTTTTCATGGTGCGCTTTCGGTGCAAAATCAGATCTTACATTCCTATGTTAAGTGCAGTGAATATCGAGGCGCGCGCCAACTGTTCGATGAAATGCCTGTGAAGAATGTAGTGTCATGGAACACGTTCATCTGTGGGTGGGTGTCTTGTGGAAGGAGTTTAGCTTATTTCAGAAGGATGTTGGCGGAGAGGGCGAAGCCGGATTGCTTGACATTAAACGGGCTGATTCGAGCAAGCATCGAGCTGAATGAACTAGCCCTGGGTAACCAGTTGCACTGCCTTGTGGTCAAATGGGGATTTGATTCAGATAGTTTTGTGGGTTGTGCTCTTATTAACTTATATGGGGCATTCGGTTTGGTTGATGAGGCAAGGTCCGTCTTTGACGGAATCAAGTGTAGAGACTTAGTTTTGTGGAATGCGATGGTGTCCTGTTATGGTGTTAACTGTTTGACAGAGGATGCAACGAGGGTCTTTAGATTGATGTGTATAGAAGGTTTTCGAGGGGATGAGTTCACCTTTAGTAGCCTCTTGAGCTCGTGTGCAAGGCCAGGATACTGTGAATCGGGCAAGCAATTCCATGGGGTAGTGATTAAATTCTCTTTTGTTTCGGATGTCCAAGTGGCCAGTGCTGTCGTTGATATGTACGCGAAAAACGAAGAGGTAGTTGATGCTCGGAAGGTTTTCGATGGGATTGCTGTCCGGAATGTGGTTTCCTGGAACACCATGATTGTGGGTTATGGACAACATGGAGATGGAAAGGAGGCTATGAAACTATTAGTTCAGATGACGGGGAAGAGCCTTGACCCGGATGAGCTAACCCTAGCTAGCATTGTCAGCTCGTGTGGTAATCTTTCATTCGTCGACGAGGTTGTGGAGACGCATTGCTATGCAGTCAAAAGTGGGTTCGAAAACCACATATCAATCACCAATGCTTTGATCGTCGCATACTCCAAGTGTGGAAGTCTCGCAAGTGCTTTGAAGTCCTTCAACTCGGTTAAGAAACCGAATCTGATCACATGGACTTCAATCCTAGGTGCCTATGGATTCCATGGCCGCGCCATGGAAAGCATTGCGGCATTTGAGACAATGTTATCCGTTGGTGTTAAGCCGGATGATCTCGCCTTCCTTGCAGTTATTTCATCCTGCAGCCATGGGGGTCTCACAAGCAAGGGGCTCCATTACTTCAAATTGATGATCTCCAACTACAGTATAACACCCAGGCCTGAGCACTATGCCTGCCTCGTCGATCTTCTAGGTCGTGCTGGTCTTATCGACGAAGCCTTCACCATTCTAACCTCACTGCCAGTGACACTCGATCCAAACACCTTAGGAGCACTCTTCGGAGCTTGCAAACTTCACGGGCATACGAAGTTAGCAGAGTGGATAGCCGAAAAGCTCTTCAAACTACAACCAGAGTGTCCTGTAAACTACACCTTGATGTCTAACATATATGCTTCTGTAGGTCATTGGTACGGAGCAGCCATTACCCGCGAGATCCTGAGCGATACATGCCATCAAAAACATCTCGGTTCTAGTTGGATTGACACTTCTGGAACAGATTATACATTATAAGCTCTTTATTAGCCCGTCATAAACAAAAAGCCCACATAGTGCCAAACGAACTCAAAACCAGCAAAATGTACTGTAAAACTGTAATTGATCTTTCCAACTTTACCTAAATATGCACATTCTGAATGACGGGCATGTACAGATTTTATGGTAAAATGAATAATTTGGATCCAACTACCTCTAGGTATACCAAATTTTGCATATCTGCCTAATTTAGACCTTTAAACTATAATCCTTGTTCCTCAGATTGACCTCTAGGGATTGAATCCTGACGAGCAAGCTCGTACTGTTCGTTTGGCAAGGCAGGATGTCCCTGGCTATCACGGACAACTGTGGTGGCTTTCGAGCACAGGAAGAGGAAAGAAGACGTATATATGCTTACGTGCCATAAACTGCAGAAGATAGTCGGAAGCACCAAAGGAGGATGAAAAACATGATAAGAATCTTCTCTGAAGGAACATACATGATGAAAGAAGTTCATTGAGCTGTATGGTTTGGAGTTACCTGTGCCAGATCCAATAGTTCTGACTTGTTTCGAGTGTCCAACTCACCGCAGCCATGGCAAGTGCAATGAAGCCAGCCACCACGAAGTACCAGTTGAAGCGTTTAAGGAGGTTCTTTATAATATTGCGTAGTGACTGTATGATGGCTTGCCTCCTAAAAGCAAATAGTAAGGTTACTAGATTTGAACAATTTATACCAGGCAGCTTAAATCCAGGACAACTTCACTAAGTATGAAACTCACCCTTGAATCACGTTGAAACTACATGACATAGTGAACGACATGGTCCTATATTTGGGGTAGAGTTCAATCAACCAACCGATAAGCAAACCTGCAGCCCCAATTGAAACTACAAGCACTATGTTTGAAGACCTGCAGAACTATGTGTGTTTAGAAAAAATAAACTCGGCCAATAGTCGGTATATAAAAACGTTGGAAGGGTACTTTGGCACATTATTATACATACCTGGTTGCACCACTAATGGCCATTAGAGCTGTGAGAATCGACACTACTGCTTGAATTGTTCTCCTTGAGCCTTCACTAATATCAGCCAAATATACGAATGTGCTTACCACAGCCATAAACGAAAGCCAGAAATCCATGAACTGCCATTGTAATGAATGGAAGATAATGCTTATTAACTTGAGGCCCGGATAAATAAAACATCCGAACTAGTTTGCCTTTTTGGCTAACTATAGGTTTTTGTCTCGAACAAATCAAACTCAACGACATCTTTTCTCTATTGTAATCCAAGGTTCCTTACCTGTAGAACGTGAAACTGCAATGCACACCAGGTCCCTACATCACAAGCATGATAAAGTCCACTTGAGATGCCGCTACATGTATAGATCACCCATTCTGGAAATGCCTATGAAGATGAAGAAACGGTGTCAGTCAAGAGGCATGTGCTGTTCAAGCTAAATGTTGAAATATTTTCATCTCAAACACTTGCATTCTGGATAACAGTTGAGTTTACGGCATGAAAGTTACCTTATGTCGAAGAGCCAAATATGCTGGAAGTATAGCAGCGGCATTTGATCCCACGAGAGAAATTGATTGCCACATGTGCCCTGCAAAAGTATAAATATTTACATTCTATTGAACACGGGAAAAATGAAAGCCGCTGAATGGCCATGAGTAATCAGCTTCATTACCTTTGTGAGATACAATTTCTATGCTGCAGTCAATGCCACCATGTGTGCGGTCACAAGAACAGTAGCTGTGCAACAAAATATAACAAAGCAAAAGTCAGTTACTGCAAAACAAGGAGAGTGAATGTTAGGTCAATACCAAAAGACGGATCGTAAGAAAAATTTAACCCTCAATTCATTCTTTAGAACATGAAGTGATGGTATTAGTGAGGAGAGGAGCAGACCTGAAGATAGTCAATCCACTATCATCCAAACCGCTTGTACACGAGCCATGAGGTGAAGAGCATCCATTTGGGCACCTTTCAATTGTAATGGACATTTCTGTTTCGTCATCTAGTGCCTCAGTGCTGGAGTTCGGATTCTTTATAGCAAAATTCCAGGTTCCTTCTCTGGCAAATAGTATATAAAAATCAATAGCCTCCTTTGTTGAATTATTCATCATAAAAAATGTTGACGCGCCACTGCTGTTGGTCTTGCTTATGTAGAAATAATCCCACACTTCATCAGATGGTAGTCCGCCAAATCTGGCATAGACCTCATATTTTATTTCCTTCTCCGATGTCAACCAGATATGAATATTGCCTCCTGCGGCGCCTTGAGGAACATCCAAGGTAAAGTAAGTCCAGGCAATCTCTGACCGAGTTCCCATTGATGAGTTACTTAGAAGAGGCTCAAGAAGAAAATTCCCCGAGTTGGAGGACACCTTCCCATCTACAGGCATATAATACGCCCTGAAAGGGCTAGATTGGTGGTTCTGGAGAACTGTCTGCAGACAATCATACCCAGCTTGTCAATAAATCATTCTTCTGAATACTACAGTAACAGCTAAAGCACCGTTCAAGTATCAGACATGCAGTTAATAGAATAACTGGAAAGTTCAAGCGATAGAGAAAAAAAAAATTACATGTCCAAATGGATTCATAAATCATCTTCTAACCTGAAGTGTATATCTCTCCCAAGTGCAGTTAAATCCTGTCTTCCCGTGTGGGCATTCAAACACTTGAGAAACCATGGAGTAACAGATGGTTCCAGATTTGCCCTGAGCTTTTTGTATTTCTGTTGTTGTGTTATTAAGTAAGATGCTTACATACCAGCTACCGGCCTTGGGCGATTGAATGATTAAAGGCCCTTTATCAATATCATAAGCATAATCATGCATACTTGGAGAAGGCATTGCTCCATGACGAGCATAAGCTTTTAGCAAGCCACCAGAATTTGCAGTTTTATTCAATGATACCGTGTTATTAAGCCTCACATCTGTGGCCGAGATTATCAGCTGCTCAGCCAACCCAACGATTTCCATTAAGTAGATGATTTGCTCAGTATCTTCCAAACATGTCGGTTCTACAGGATTTTTACAAGATAACATCTGCACTGCTGTCTGATTATGCATGCTAGCCAACAAAGCAGGTGTTAAAGAGCTGTTGATGAATGATTGAGCACATGAAAGTGGTTTGACGGTTTGATTGCAGTGTTGGCCCCACAAGTTTGGAAATGTGCATCCGGTCACACTTACATTGGCTGAAAAAGAGCATGTTTTACCTCGGTTAATCTGCACATCCACAAAAAAGAGAGCTCATTATACCTGTATTATTCTGCTTTATAATGAATAATTACATGAGAATATGCCTATAAATACTGAAAGGTACCATCTCATATCATTGACATTTCAATTCTAATTCTATTTAGTAAAAATGAAAGAAAAAAGAAAGCCTTCAGTATATCTCCATAAACAAGATGTTTTTGATATCTTTAATACAACAGGTCCATTACCACCAACTGAGCAAGTTCCATCCTACAACTAAATGTAATGCCTTAATGATCAGAAACATAATCTTTGAGTAAGAGAGAAATTTTACCATCTTCGACTGTGTCCTCATAGCTCCAATCCCATTAAAAAGACCTAAATACCAGACTCCAGGAGATATCTGCCCGAGAATCCAAGTCAGTATCTAAAGCTGCTTCAGTTGAAAAATAGCCAGACTAGACAAACAAGAAAAGCAGTGTCTGTATTCATGTAGATTATTATTTTGTATAGAGGATTCAAGTCTATAAAATCTTATCATGATCAGAATTCCTTATTACCTGCTCATTCGTCAATGCCACCTTTATTTTTTCCTGCATAGGGTAGCAATGCTCTTTATTTTGGGAGCCTTGTATTTCACCTATCGATCCATTTGCGACAGCTCCTAGAACTACAACATCAAAGGATCAACATTATCGCTACTTATCCAACCAGAAAAATATTACAGACTTAAATTAGCTCAAAGGGGTAAATGACGAAGCTACTCCGACTATTTTGTATTTGTTTTAATAAGGAAAAGAAAAAAACTTGAGTTAATTCGATGTCAAGTATTAGGAAAAGAAGCTGCACTTCACCTAAACTACTCGAGAAATTGCCCGAGAAATCAGGGACTGCGAGACTGCCATCGCGGAAACATATGAGAGGCAGTGTACTCTTTGGAACCTTCGGAAGACGGCTTAAATCCTGCATACGATATTGCACAGCCAAATGAAACTGAATCAGGATGCTATTTTCATTAAAAGTTCACTTGAATGTCTTGAAGGATCATTTTCACAATTTGAAACAGAAGATTTATCAAGTTTTCGGGACATGAAACTTACGAGGTCCACATCTGACTCCAATTCAATAGTCACCGAAGAGAACCATGGAGGCACATCCACTGCAGTTTGAGATATACACAATTATTGTAAAGCACAATCTTGCAATGCACACAAAGAACTGAAATCAAACACGTCTTCAGTAATCGATAGCAGTTTGTCAGATTACATCTGAACATGAATTGCGACACCAAGGACATAAAATTGTAACAGAAAGCAATATCTTGAAAAATAGGTGAAGAAGATGCACAGATCAGACAACTGGCACCCAGATTTACAGCTTAAGCACAAGCACTCAGGTTAGCAAGCACAAATGGATCAGTGGAAGAGTATCAACATCATGAAAACCCACAAATAGATCAGCAGAAGCCAAGCACTGAAAACATGACTACATTGCTTCTCTGCTCAACTCTCCTATTGGCATATCTAAAGGTAGCAGCAGACTCCTGCAAAATGGCGTTCGATTATGACATATCACTATATGACATAATCCAACATAGCTCATAAAGCTGCCCACTAGAGAATTCTGCTAAATCACTCCTGAAAACTGTAACCTTATTTATCTTCTAGGACACCTAAATAGATCATACAATGAGCAAGATACCTCCTAATGTCCAGATTTATCCCACGTGAATCAGCAAGAAGTACCTTAATCCCTAATTTCCACAACCATGTGAATTAATTATATTATAACTAAGAAGAAAAATTTCAACCAAGGTCCTCCGTATCTAGGATGCAAACTCAATGAAGCAGAAACCTTACATCTCATCTCACCCTTATGGGTTACCACAGCAGAGATGTAAGGTACAAAATTGGGACCAAAAAATGTGACTTCTAGGTTTCTTCTAGTAGAGTAGCAGCAACATCAGTTGACCTTGACCAGATATTGTTTCCATTGGAAGGTTGCAAAGAAATAGTAAAGTAGTTAGCAATTCACAATCTTAAAGTGCAAATACCCATTAATAGAATAATTTCTGTAGATGAAGCTTTCAAGTACCACTGCAACAATCAAAGAGCGAATACGAGTACTTAACAACTATCTACTGCCAATTACTTCAACAGCAACAAAAGAACTAAAAGATTCGAACTTTTTAAATATAATTCATGTAAAACCCCTAAAAGTGGGGTTTAGGTTAGCTTTGAGATTGCGCACCTCGTATGTACCGCGAATCATAAGGACCGAGTTTCGTTTCTGGGTAATTGATGCTTGAAACGGTGAACGAATTGAAGAGAGTCGGGGAATCAGCTTTAGTGAAGTAGCCATTGAAGTGACCCAAGGATGAAATCAGCAACAGGAGCAAGGAATTCAGCGAGATTCTGCATAAAATCGAATTTGAATCTTTACCCATTCGGTAGATAGAACTTTCAATGAAGATTTTGACAAGGCCTCAAAAAAGGGGGAGGGCGAAAGATGGGAAATTTATTTTGGTGAGTGATCACTGTCAACTGATTAGGTTGAAGTTTATGCAATTTGATATTGATTTGATCACGAGTGAAGTCAATATATGGAGTTTTTCTATGAATTTTCTAATCAGCATCCTTTAAAAAAAGACTTATGGAAACTAAAATACTCTTTTTGGGCGATCAGCGTGGAAAAGAAATACATTTTATATACTGTATTTTATTTTAAAGATACGGAGTATTTAGTAGGGTTGCATTTTCAAGCTTCAAGCTTTTTATTTTCTTTACGCAATACATAAATTAAGGAAGAAGATGGCCGTTGAAGTTGACTGCTGTCGTCCTTCCATGAACACGACTCATTTGATTTGTTTAACCTGATATATTGATTGATAGGTACTTATTTATGATGATTCTTTTAAATATACAGTTAAATGTACAAGTTGGAGGTTTCAATTAAATCTATAATGTACAAGTTGGAGTATTTTGAAGCTTGAATATTTGGGATTTTAGCAATTTTAATTTCTATTGCCTTAAACTAAGGCAAATTGAATAAAAAAGAAAGAGATGATGAATTCCAGAAATAAACACACCCAAATCAAGTATTGATGAATAAGCATACATTCATAACCAGGCCAAAATTTCTAGGGTTAGTTTGTACACCTTCACAATTTAAAAAATCAGAAATCACACAAACCAGTAGTTTTGTAGGTTGGTATCATATATGAATACAATAATACATAAGAACTCACCTAATACCTCTCTTTTTCCAGTCATCACTAGTCATCAGTAACAAACCACAAACTGGCTCTAAAATCCAGTTGGCTTACAATTTAGTTACATATGCTTTTACATACATCCTCCGTCTCAGAAACTGCGCAGCTGAGATAGCATCGGAACAAGCTCATCGCTGAAAGGGCGGTCTGCAGGGACATCTGACATGCAAACAGTCGCTATTCTGACAGCCATGAGCATCTCCGCTTCCTCTGCTTCTTCCCCGAGCAAACTCTTGTCGAGCGCCTCTCTTGCTTCTCCGGCTTGCTGCAAATGTCGAAGCCACCTCCCCAAACTCCCACCATTAGCTGTTTCTCCAAAGAATGGATCCAAGGGATCTCTTCCTGTTAGCAATACTCCCAGTATGACTCCAAAGCTGAAGATGTCACTCTTCTCGGTGTATCTGGGTCAAACACCAGCAAATCGTAAACTTTAATGTTAATTGAATAACATGTTATCCAAGCCCCTTGGTACTCACAACCAGCGTAATGTGTACTTAACATGTAACCTTGGACATCACAGAGTGGCTAATTGCAAACTGAGACCCACCAAATAAGGATAATTTGTCAAAATGAGATGAAATAAATTTCAAATGAAAGCATCCACCTGACTAAGCAGAACCACAAGTCGACAAAGAAATCTAAGCCATTCCATTAAAGAGAAGCAATACACCAATATCACTGTCAACACGAGATATCAATATCATACCTGCAGTTTTGAGAAAATTCAGGAGGTCTATAGCCATTTACTGCTGTGTATAAATTGGGCATCAGCTTGAGCAACCCATAATCAGCAAGTTTGGGCTCAAACTCTGCGTCCAGCATCACATTTGTAGGCTTCAAGTTGAAATGCAAAACTTTAGGCAGGCTTTCAAAATGGAGAAACTTCAGGCCTTTTATGATGCCATTGGCAATGCGTAGCCTTATTTCCCATCCCAACTGCAACTGGTTGTTACGAACCCTATTCATCACGTCCTCCAGGCTTCCTGTTGGCATATAATCATACACTAGAGAAAACCTGTCGGAATCTCTAACATAAGCTTGTAAAGTCATCAAATGTGTATGCCTCAACCCTGCCAGCACCTGAAGCTCCCCTTGTATATTTCTCTTCAAGGACTTATCGTGAGCTTCTGATGACCCAATTTCAATGGGTTTCAGCTTTTTTATTGCGATAGTTACGTCATTATCAAGAGTGGTTTTACAATACACCCCATTAGAGCTGCAACCTAGTAGTTGATTTTCATTAGCCAGAGCCAACTGCAGAGATTTGGGGTCAATATTTGGGGAAAACACAACTGCACCTCTGAGAATCGGGGGTTTACTAATGTAATTACGGAAACATCTAACCACACAGGCAACAACTAAAGCAGCACAGAGACCAGTAAAGGCACCCAAAAGAATGCTGATCGCAATCCTCTTAAAACCAACTTTCAAGGCAGGTGGCGTCGTAGATGCAGGAGACCTTGCCTCCATTAGAAGGTGCATTGGCGTCATCCCTTCACACTGAAGACATATTTGGTAAAACCACATAACCAATAACAGTAGAGAAACAACATATGTGCCGCTGTTCTCAATTGACAGAATGAAAGGAACCCTCAACACCATTATATATTTGCGGTTTGCAATTTGAGATATGAGATTAACCGAGCGCAATAAGTCGATGCAAAGCTGAAATTCTGAATCCCAACAATAGTTAGCAGCTTTGTTGCATCACACCATCACATATAAACATGATGTTGCCGGATCTGAAAGGGAAGGGAGAGAACCGACAGAGGTGACGCTGTAATAAACAAAAAACGGTTCTCTTGTGTCAGGAACATCATACAATGAAAACAACAACATCAAGGAACTAAGTAGATTATGCTTATCATGATCAACACAAATTTCAAGAGAAAACCTAACAAATGGATACAATGAGAGTGGATAAAGGGAGACAGCAAAAGGATGCATCTGATTAATGTCAAGCACAAATGACAGATACAGCAAAACACTTCATCAAAAAGATTCATCCTGTTAACTAAACATTAGACAAGAGCACGCTGGTGAATTGAATGACAGATTCTATTACAAAAAACAATTCCCGAGCTTTGTAATGGTACCTTTACTCACGGCGAGGAAGTTTAAGCTTGCTCCCAAGCTCAATTTGTGCAGATTCTCAGTCGTTCCATGATCTGATACAGTTATGGATGCAAGTAGACATGATTTTGATTCCAATTTTGCGTAGTCGAACAAATCATCAATCAATGCGTTCAATTAAGCGATTACCTGAGCAATCACTCACGGAGGCATCAGCAGCGGCAACACTGGATCACTACGCACCACGTAATTGCATCCCAAATCCGGAATTGAAGTGAAAATCGCACCGCCGAAAGGGTTTGTGGAAGAGAGAGAACAGTGAAGGTTAATTCACTTTTCGTTTCAGAACTCATTCCCAGAATCTTTAGCTCGCGGCTCGCCTCAGTCATTTCTTATTCTTTTTTAATTGATTTTTTCTTTTCATTATTGAATTACAATTACTCCGTGTTTTTTAAAAGAAAATATTAAATGGGCTTAGTGGTTCAGATTGGGAAAGAAAATGGGCCACTAGCCCAAGAGGAATAAAAACAGACCCGTTTGTTTAGCGGGTGGGAAATTGGGAATATAATCGGGTAGACCTGACCCGACCAACTTTGAAAACCAGCTTTTTTTTTTTGTGGCAAATCCCGGGCACGTGACCCAACTGGCAAGACTACGCACCAGGTAAACCGGCTTGCGCTGACCGGCTCGATCCACTGGAAAGGGGCGGAGGTAGGGATCGAACCCGAGACCTCCTGACATCACCCCTTGCTCCCCACCAGTGAGCTACCCCGACTGGGGTTGTGGTTTCATTTTTCCGACACGAGAAACCGGTCGTTTGGCCCCCTTAATTGGTTATTTCCTTTTTTTTGGGTAGTTGGAGGAGCATAGAGGAAACCTTTTGGGTTTACGTTTTCCGTTTTACATAAGATCCTTTATATGGTCTTATCTTTTATAATTTTGGGAGTCTCCCACCACATCTGTATATTTAGAATTTTAGGTAGAACACGGGAAACAAGTGTCGACAAGCTAGACAAAAAAATTCACCCACACCGAAAGTTGGTGAATGATTGTGAGTTTGGTGAAAAATAGGTCGTGTGTAGGGGATTCCTCTTTGAAAATTGATTCAAGGGTATGTTAGTAGTCTTTCACTCTTTCGGAGTGTTATATAGTTTTAAAATAGTTAAAATTAAAATTGAGTTTTAATGAACTTATGGAAAATAATTTTCAATCACTACTCATTTTAAACTTTTTGAAACATTTTTTTTTTAGATTTGCAAATCAATTCTTTCTCTCATTACCTAATTTGTATCATCAACCTTATTATATCAAGACTATCAAACATCTTACTAGTTTAAAGAAAAATGTGAGACATTACGGGTTTTTATTTTATTATTGTTTATAAGGTCAGAATCCACCCTTCTAACACATTTTTTTTTATATAGCAGATAAAAAATATGAAGTCTTTAGAGAGTAAAGATCAACCTTGATCATGATGATGTTGTTAAACATCACTAGACTTAGCAATGAAATCCGCACATGAATTAGATTATTTGAAACAATGTTTAAAGATGATCGATATTGTTGAACCATCTCTTCAGATGGAGAATTTCCTCCGTTCTAAGTATTTCACAATGCACTTTTGTCTTGTCTTCAATTACTTTTATCACTCTCAACTCCCAAACTATCTAATTCTACGATGATATTCCTGATTTTTCTTTCTATTGCCAGCTTAATGCCAGCACATACTGCCTGAGCCTTCGTTTGTAGAACTGAGCCCTTCGAAGTTTGATCTAATACAAAAGCTTAAGCCATTGTGTATCTCTTTCTTATTTTGTGGTATTTTCCTCATTCTAACTAATACTACGTATGAGATATGATTTGAACTTCAACTAACCCTTCAAGATAAGTCGATAACAACTATATAAAACAACTCAAAATCTGAACATATATATATAATAAGCGGTCCCGAGTGCATGCAGGATTGTAATAGTTATGTATGAAACCTTCAAGTGGAAAATCAAAACCCTAAAAAAGTCAGAATCTTCTATATAACGGTCATAAACTAATTGAAGTTGTAGTTGTAGCTTGACAAATGGGATTTGATACAAAGCAAAATGGAAGGTTTTGGTGTCAATCACATCCATAATCCATTTTCCACTTTTGGCAAATGGGATATGATTGAGCATGGTTGCTTGATGAAATGGGACTCTTATTAGGCGTAATGTGAAAAAACAAAATTACGAGAGTTTTTTTAGTTTGTTTATATATCAAAATTTTAGGGGTTATTATATACGCGGCGAATTTATCACCATTCACACGGTGTCGACGTTGACTTCCGGAGTTGGCATCCCGCAGTCTCGGTCCACCTGCGATCGAGATTCCCTGCTTGACCACGTCGCTCCAAGCCACTTTTTTAGTACTGACTTTTGGAATCGGTACCTCCCATATTGCTGGAATATGCATCCTACAGCCTGGCAAAAACTTATGATTCCATTGACACCAGATGTTTATGTCGGCTTAAGATTTCACCGATCGACTTCGGAAGCCGACATCAGAACCATGTGTTTGAACCATGTGTTTGACGATATATTGTCGTGCCAATAGCAAGATCGAATTTTTAAAACTAAGCACTCAATAAAAAAAATTTAATATTAAAAAAACATGTATAAAATATGTTATTTTAAAAGTTATGAGCCAAACTTTAATTAAAAAAGACGGAGAATCTAGCTCTTTCTCCATTAATTATCATCGTCATCATACAAATCATCCTAAACATAATCTTATAAAATCCCATGGAGCGGCTTATCAACGCCAATCGATCGAAGCGCTCCTGTGATTCCCCAAACTTGAAACTCGGGATTTGAAGATGGATTTGAAGGGAGTGATGGGGAATCAACGGCGGAGGAAGATCGCGATCAGATGTAGTGATCTAAGGAGCGGTAGATTGAGGTTGATGGATATGATTTGACCTGGTAGGAGAGAGAGGCTAGGGTTTTTTTTGTAGGTAAGCCAACATCGACTGAGATGAATTGAGTTGGCCGGGTATACGATAATACGACGGAGGGATGAAAGCTCATCCATAGTGAGTTCTAGAGATGATCAAGATCGATTTTTTCCTTACAATTTTGCCATGTAAAATTAATTATGGATGGAAATCGGATTTGCAGGTGTGATCAGACAAAATCGCGCCCAACCAGCAACACGCCAAATAACATCAACTCTCCATCCTTTTTTCCCATATAATTTAACGTTTCGACTATATACACCGCAAATCCCCACTTGCACGTCCTTAGGGACGTGCAAGTGGAGGGAGAGCCAAAAAAAGGGGACGTGCAAGCCCGCCTTCTAAAGGCGAAGAGGACGTGCCTCTTCGTCTTCCTTCCTTTCTTCTTCCTCCCGACGCCTTCCTTCCTCCTTCCTTCTTCCTCCTTCCTCCTTCCTCCTTCCTCCTTCTTCCTTCTTCCTTCTTCTTCGTCTTCCTTCCTTCCTCTGAGACCGAGAGAGACCCAAAGAGAGAGTGATAGATTACATAGGTCTCCTATTGTATAGTGGGCTGAAAGCCCATTAAGGCCCAATACCTTGTAACCTATATATATGTTATATCAATGAATGGAAACCCTCAAGGAGGACTTTACATCAATTCCGCTATCTTACATGGTATCACAGCCTTTTCTTCCTAACGGAACCCTAAATTGATCCTCCCTCTTCCTCCGACCTTCCTCCTCACCGCCGCCTCTCCGGCCCCTGCTCTCGACTACTCCGCGCACAGCGACACCGCCGCCTTCTCCCTCTCCAAGGCCACCGTCGCCGGAACCGCCATCCTCGGATCCCCTGCACCGCCACCCTTCCCCTCCCCCCTCTCTCTCGGTCCGCGTCGTCTCCAGGCGCGCCCGCGTCATTCTCAGCGCGCCCACGTCATCCTCAGCGCGCCCGCGTCGTCTTCAGCGCGCCCGCGTCAGGCCACCCTCCCGCATCGTCCCCATGCACCCATACTCTACCTCTCGACATGTCGGCCCTCACGCCTGTCTGACATCGCCTGCTCCAGGCTATGTTCCGCCAGCTCTGCATCACGCCTTCTCCTCTACGCAGCAGACATCTTCAGATTCTTCTTGGTACATGGACACTGGTGCCACCTCTCACATGACGAACTCCTCAGGTAACCTATCCTCTATTTCTTTTAAGGGCCCTGCCCCCTCTATTATCGTCGGAAATGGTGGTCGTCTTGCTACTTCGGGTATTGGCCACGCCAATTTACAGACCCCAACCCACTCACTACATCTCAACAATGTCCTTATTGCCCCAAAGATTGTCAAAAACCTTATCTCTGTCCGTCGGTTCACTACTGACAACAACGTTTCCCTTACGTTTGATCCCTATGGTTTCTCTGTGAACGATCTTACTACGGGGGTTACTCGCATGAGATGTAACAGCACCGGGGAGCTCTACCCTGTCACACCACCTCCTGCGTCCCGTCAATCGTGTCCGGTCGCCCTCTCGGCATCGTCGTCCAGCCTCTGGCATGCACGTCTGGGCCATCCCAGCGCTGCCGTTCTAGATGTCCTCCGTTCCCAGAACCTTGTCACATGTACTAAAGACCCACGCTCTGGTTTATGCTCTTCCTGCCAATTAGGCAAACATGCCAGACTGCCGTTTCAACGGTCTTTGACCTCTACCCTTGCTCCATTTGATATCATTCACAGCGACATTTGGACCTCTCCCGTGCCTAGCAAGGAGGGTCACAAGTACTACCTCTTGTTTCTGGATGATTACACTCATTACTTATGGGTCTTCCCGTTGCATTTCAAGTCCCAAGTGTTTCCTATTTTTGCCAGATTCCATACCTACATCAAAACACAATTCCACATGTCCATCAAAAGTTTCCAATGTGACAATGGTCGTGAATTTGACAACAGAGACTTTCACTCCTTCTTTGCTGCAAATGGGATCTCATATCGCTTGTCTTGCCCCTATACTTCTCAGCAGAATGGCAAGGCAGAAAGAATCATCAGAACCATTACCAACATGATGCGCTCTCTCCTCTTCCACGCATCTATTCCCCTTCCCTATTGGCCTCACGCCTTATCCACCACATGTTATCTCCTAAACATTCTCCCTTCCACTACCCTACAAAATCGCTCGCCAGCTCAGACTCTTTATTACGCCGAGCCTAGGTATGATCACCTTCGTACCTTTGGTTGCTTATGCTTCCCTAATCAGTCATCCACTGCCCCCCACAAGCTTCACCCTCGTTCCACCCCTTGTGTCTTTCTTGGCTACCCGTCTGATCATCGCGGTTACATTTGCCTCGATATCAAGACTCACAAGATCATTCTCTCTCGTCATGTCACCTTTGATGAGTCGCGATTTCCCTTCGCGTCTCCCACACCCCCTGTGTCGTCCACAGAGTCTGAGTCGCCTTTCCCTCACTTCATTCTTCCCCAGAGCTCTCCCGGTGCTCCTGCGTCTCCCCCTCCCCCACCTCCCCCGCCACCATCCATCACCAGACCACACACCCGCAGCGTCTCCGGTGTCTTTAGACCCCGACAGATCGTCTCCATGACCGCCGACCATCACCCCGCTATACACCCCACATCCCCTCCACCAACATCAGCGCCTCCCCTACGCGCGGCGCCCGCCGCATGGCTTGCTGCGCCCGCCGCAACCCACTTTGCGGCGCCCCCCGCAAGAACCTCTCCCCTCCCCCCACCAACATCCAAGCCTCCCCAAGCTGGCGCCCCCGCGCCCCAACCTGGCGCGCCCGCGTCCTCCGCTGGCGTGCCCGCGTCCTTAGCCTCTCCTGCCCCCATCTTTCCCGACTCCCTTTCACCCTCTGCCTCCACCCAGACCTCCCTCTCCCCTGTTCCCACCTCCCACAAAACAGCCCTCCTAGACCCGAATTGGCAGGCGGCTATGCTCGACGAATACAGGGCCCTTACGAAGAATGGCACTTGGGTTCTTGTGCCTCGCCCTCCTGAGGCGAACGTCATTCGCTGTATGTGGCTCTTCCGTCACAAGTTCCGCTCTGATGGGACATTGGAGCGCTACAAGGCCCGTCTGGTGGTTAACGGTAGATCTCAACAGGCCGGTATTGATTGTGATGAGACCTTCAGCCCTGTGGTCAAGCCTGCCACTATCTGAGTGGTCCTGAGTCTGGCTCTGTCGCGCAACTGGGGCATCCATCAACTGGATGTCAAGAACGCCTTTCTGCATTGTCATTTGAATGAGACGGTTTACATGTTTCAGCCTCCGGGGTTTGCTGATGCTGAGCGTCCACAGCATGTCTGTCTCCTCAAGCGCTCTCTGTATGGTCTGAAACAGGCTCCACGAGCATGGTTTCAGCGGTTTGCGTCTCATCTGCTCCGCTTGGGTTTCACTGGCAGCCGATCGGATACGTCTCTGTTTATCTATCGCAGAGGCTCGGACTTGGCTTTCCTGCTGCTCTATGTAGACGACATCATTCTCACAGCCTCTTCTGATGCTCTTCGAACGTCCATCATCTCGAGGTTGAGTGCGGAATTCGCCATGTCTGATCTGGGTCCGCTGTCTTACTTCTTGGGAGTTGCCGTTCAGCGGCATGCGTCTGGTCTGTTTCTCTCACAGAGTAAGTATGCTGCTGAGATTGTTGCTCGTGCTAAGATGGTCAACTGCAATCCCGTCGCTACCCCAGTCGATACATCCAACAAGCTCAGTGCTCATTCTGGTCCTTTGGTTGATGATCCAACACTGTACAGGAGCCTCGCTGGTGCTCTTCAGTATCTCACTTTCACCAGGCCTGATATTAGTTACGCCGTCTAGCAGATCTGCTTGTTCATGCATGCCCCTAGGGAACCTCATTTTCAGGCTTTGAAGCGGATCATTCGGTACATCAGCGGCACCCTCGAGCTCGGCACCACCATCACTCCTTCCTCTAAGCTTGATCTTGTGGCGTACACTGATGCGGATTGGGGTGGTTGTCCAGACACACGTCGCTCCACGTCTGGTTACTGTGTCTTCCTCAATGACACTCTTGTGTCTTGGTCAGCCAAGCGTCAGTCCGTCGTGTCTCGCTCCAGCGCTGAAGCCGAATACATGGGTGTTGCCAACGTTGTCTCTGAGTGCTCTTGGCTCCGCAATCTCCTGCTTGAGCTACGATGCCCCTTACAGAAGGCCACTCTGGTCTACACTGACAATGTCTCCGCCGTCTACCTGGCTAGCAACCCAGTCCAACATCAACGCACGAAGCACATTGAGCTTGATCTCCACTTCGTCAGGGACAAGGTTGCCATTGGACATGTCCGCGTTCTACATGTCCCGTCCTCTTATCAGTACGCTGATATATTCACCAAGGGTTTACCTAGACAGTTATTCATTGATTTTCGTTCCAGTCTCACTGTACGGACCCCTCCCGTTTCGACTGTGGGGGTTTGATAGATTACATATATCTCCTATTGTATAGTGGGCTGAAAGCCCATTAAGGCCCAATAGCTTGTAACCTATATATATATGTTATATCAATGAATGGAAACCCTCAAGGAGGACTTTACATCAATTCCGCTATCTTACAGAGAGATGGAGACAGAAAGAGAGAGAGAGCTCGAGGCGGCGGTGGCGGCGTTGGAGGCGGAGGCGGAGGCGAGGGAGGCGGTGCCGGTGGCGGTGGAGCCGGTGGCGGTGGTAGAGGGGCTGGAGGTGCTGGCGTCGGCGGCGGTGGCGGAAGAGGTTGGTGGTGGCGGGGCGGCGGCTGGCGCTGGCGACGGAGGCCGAGCAGTGGCCGAGGAGGAGGCAGAACCGCCGCGGAAGCGACGGACCATTGAGGTCTCCCCGATCCCGACTCCACCCGTAAGTTATTTTAAATACTTTTTGTTTAATTTATTTTTAGTGTTTGAAAATATATATAGTTTTTTTATTAAAATGTTTAATAGAATATAGTTTGATAGAATATAATAAAAAATAGATTTTTGGAAATATAGTTTGATAGATAATATATATTGTTTAATAGAATATAGTTTGATAGAATATGATTGAAAATATAGTTTGATAGATAATATATATTGTTTAATAGAATATAATTGAAAATAGATTTTTTTGATTTATTTATATATTAAAATGTTTTTTTATAGTATATAGTTTGATAGAAGAGAATATAATTGTAATTTGATAGAATATAATACATAGAAATAAATATTTGAATATATTAAAATATATTCATATATAAAAATATATTGAAAGATAATAATAAACATTAAAAAACATTAAAAATACTTAAAAATTATTTAATTAACATTTGAATATATTAAAATATATTAAAATATATTTAAATACTTCAAATATAATATATTTGAATATATTAAAATATATTAAAATATTAAAATATATTCAAATATCAAAATATATTTGAATATATTAAAATATATTCAAATATCAAAATATATTTGAATATAATAACAAACATTAAACAAATATTAAAATACTTAAAAATTATTTAATTAATATTTGAATATATTTAGATATAGTAAAATATATTTAAATACTTCAAATATAATATATTTGAATATATTGAAATATATTGAAATATAAAAATATATTGAAAGATAATAAAAAATATATTCAAATATAATATATTTGAATATATTAAAATACTTAAAAATTATTTAATTAATATTTGAATATATTTAGATATATTAAAATATATTTAAATACTTCAAATATAATATATTTGAATATATTGAAATATATTGAAATATAAAAATATATTGAAAGATAATAAAAAATATTAAAAAAATATTAAAATACTTAAAAATATATTAAATACAGTAAAAAACATTAAAATATAATTGTAATCATTAACTAACATTAAAATATAATAAACGACAATAAAACATATGAAATTATATTAAAATACATCAAAAGACATTAAAATACATTACAATATATTAAAATATACTGAAAAGACATTAATATTCAACTGGATCATAATAACAGGCAGGGAGGCTCATGAGGGATGATGGTACCCTCCGGCCTATTAGGTTCGGCGATCGGGCAGCGGTCAGCCAGGTACCTGGGTCTACGGCACCCCCCGAGCAGACTGTCGACGATCTGCTCGCGTCTGCAGAGCGATTACAGCCGTCGATGGGGACGCCACCGGCCGACGAGGGCGACACCTTCTGGCAGGGTATGCCACCTTGGGAGTCGTCCGGCGATGCGACGATGGGGTTGCAGCCTTCCTTAGAGCCCCCCGAGGTTTTGAGTAGCTGCATCACAGAGGTAGTCGGTGGGCGACGGGCCGACATGGGTAGACCGCCTATTCAGGTTCCACCGACCGTCCCGGAGGCTTCTACATCCGGTGCACAGGAGGCTTCTACATCTGGCACACAGGAGCCCGAGCCTTCGACCTCCGCCACACCAGCGGCTGTCTCATTGGGGTCTGCAGATGATGTGATCCCTGACGTCGTTGAGGAGGATCACGACGGTCAGGAGGGGCAGGCTCAGGGCCAGGGGGGCCCACAGGTAGAGCCCCAGCCTATCCCTGCGCAGGCTGCCGCACCGGCTGCGCAGGTCGACCCTTTGTTGCCGTCGGGAGATCTGCTGCTGTCTTACCGGCATCATCGGGCATACGAGGTGTGGAGAGATCCTACGGTGGAGCTGCCGTTGCTGAAGTTCCACCACCGGGCGACTCACTTGGTGCCTTTCGATCCCTACATATTTGAGGGACCGGGGACCTGGGTCCAGGATCTGCTCCCATCCGGCGTCCCCCAGCTCAGGTCCCTTCATTGGCAGTGTGTGGACGAGTTCACCTGCACGGCCTTCTTGGAGCATTGGCATCCGGAGACCAGCTCCTTCCACTTTCCATGGGGCGAGATGACCATCACGCTGCATGATGTTGCTTGTCTGATGGGACTTCGGATTGATGGCGAGCCCTGCACGTCACATCTGCCCGCGGGAGCTCTGGTCCCGGCCATCGCGGATTACTACCAGCTCACCCCTGCGACTCTGAAGTCGTACAGGCACGCTGGCGGCCCTCCAGTGACTGGGTTTACTGCCCGGTGGCAGCAGAGACACGGTCCGCTCGTCGACCCCGCCCCCGCCGATGACCCAGCGGCCGCAGCTGATCCTGAGCAGATTCGGCTGCGCACGCATGTTGGAGGTGGGCAGCCCGAGGACGACCCTGCACAGCGGCTGTTTCTACACAGGACCTACATGGGCATTGCTCTCGCCGCGACTTTGTTTGTGGATAAGTCGCAGAGCCGGATCCCATGGAAGGTATTGGGCCTTGTTTGGGACATCCCACGTACGGCCACCCTCGCATTGGCTGCTGGTGCCCTCGCATGTCTCTACAGGGGCCTAGGCGAGGCCACCCGCTCCGGCGCGAAGGGCATAGACAGCTGCACGTCGATCCTACAGGTACGAGACCGTTGAATTAGAATTTTTAGTTTACAAATATTTAAATTATATGCTAAAGAAATACTTTTGTTGTGTCAAGGCTTGGATATGGGCGTACTTCCCTCACTTCCGAGGTGATCTCTCCAGCGACCCGGCTAGGAAGGATGACCCTAAAACCCTAACCCTAAACCCTAACCCTAGCCAAACCCTAAACCCTAGCACGTCCCTAAGGACGTGCTGCACGTCCTTAGGGACGTGCAAGAGTTCTGCTTACAAATCACGCAATAGTGTCTATTTAAAGCGATTGAGGATAGCTTGGTTCCGCACTCCAAAACAACTAACCCTAGCCAAACCCTAAACCCTAGCACGTCCCTAAGGACGTGCAGATTCCTTACCCTAAAACCCTAGCCCTAAACCCAAACCCTAGCCAAACCCTAAACCCTAGCACGTCCTTAGGGACGTGCAAGAGTTCTGCTTACAAATCACGCAATAGTGTCTATTTAAAGCGATTGAGGATAGCTTGGTTCCGCACTCCAAAACAAAGTCCGACTTCTTACAATTAAAGCGAAGGAGGATATCTGGAATCGTTATGGTCGAACCACAAAGCAATCCTCGTCTCCAAGTATCTCAGGTACGTATAGGTTTCGTAGAGTGAATATATTTCGTATTCGTTCCGTTTTGTTCATATTTTCAATTATGTGAATACAGTTTCGAGACTTTACGTCTGAGTTCTCGGACCCAAGGGTTTGGAATGACCGTGACGAAATGGTTACGCATTTCAAGGACTTGGGTCGGAGACACTGCATGATTTTGGTAATCAAGCGGTCTTGGACGGGGGCGTCGAATCGTCCAGGCGGGGTTCTCCTTGCATGCGAGCAGTTTGGGGAGTACCGACCACGCGGGAGGAAGCTCCGGAGTACACAGTCGAAGATAAGTGGTTGTCCATTCTCTCTACACGGACACGAAGCTCCGCCGGGTCAGTGGCGCATGACGGTAACCCATGGTGTTCATAACCACGGGCTTTCCACGAGCTTGAAGGGTCACGCCATCGCCGGTCAGATGACAGAGGAGGAAAAGAAGATGGCGAGGTGGATGAAGGAAGTTGGCACTCCTCCAAAAACCATTGGGTACGGATTGAGGCGGTTGGATGAGACCAGCGTCACGTCAAGGAAGAGCCTTACCAACACGCTCGCCATGATGGTCGCCGAAGAAAGAGGTAGTCGGACGATGACCCAGGATACCTTGCACCATCTGCGGGAAAGAAGGTACTACTACGACTTCAGACGACATCCGGATGACGACAACGTCTTGAGCGATCTCTTCCTCGCGCATCCCGACGGGATACGCCTTCTCCGAAGGTTCCATTACGTCATCATAATGGACATCACATACAAAACAAATGCGTAAGTCACTTATTTACGATTACCTTATTGCACATTTAGCCAATTATAACGTATTTTATGTGTAACATATTTACACCTGCAGATATGGGATTCCTTTGTGCGAGGTGGTCGGGCTCACACCCTCAGGCAATACTTATTGCATCGCCTATGCCTTCATGTCGCAAGAGAACGAAGACACATACGCCTGGGTGTTGCGACAGCTTCAGATCTTGCTTGGGAGCGTTCAGCCTCAAGCTATCATGACTGATCGAGAGCTGGGTCTCTTGGCGGCGCTGAATGTTGTCTTCCCCGACGTCCAGCATCTCCTTTGTTGGTTACACGTGACGAGAAGATGCGAAGAAGCTGCTCTGAAGATCACGAAGAATTTACACCACGCCGGCATCTTTAAGGGCAACTGTTGGGGGCTGTTCGAATCGAGGTCGGAGGAATCATTCAACCGACGTCGTCGGGCGCTACGAGCTTATTGGCACCCATTCCCAGGTGTGGTGGCGTATTTGGAGTCGGTTTGGCTTCCATACAGCAGGAGCATAGTTCGGTGCTACGTAGATAAAGTCTTCCATCTCGGCACCCGTACGACAAACAGGTACAACCTTACTTCATATCTCCCATTACAATATGATATAATATCGAATATTCATCGCCTATGCACTTCAATGTGTACAGAGTTGAGGGTCAACACAAGGTTCTGAAGGAGGCACTTCACTCATCGACTGGTGACTTCCGCATCGTGATCGATGCAATCCATAGAGTCAATGATTGTCAACTGCATGAACTGCAAACTGCTTTGGAGATAGACCGATTCAAATGGCCAACAGCGGCGTATAAAGTCAACCTTTTCGATGAGGTAAAGACTTTAATCTCCAAAAAGTGCTTCGATTATCTGTACAAGATGTGGCAGGACGTCGTGAACCAAAAGGTTCCTCCGGTATGCACGGACCGACATTGGAGGGTTTGTTACGGGATCCCTTGTGTCCATGAGATTCAGGCATACGTCAACTCCGGCACTCCAATACCCGCCGAGGACATCCACCCGTTCTGGATGGATTTGACATGGACTGACCTCGACGACACCCCACTGCCGTATGAGCTGTCATCTTCATATACGGCTTCCAACGATGTATGCGAGGATGAGCTGCACCCACCCTCATCAGCAAGCGTCCGACGGAAGGGGAGGCCTCGGGGGTCGAGAAATGCCTGCAGAACCAACCCGTTGCCATACGAGGAGGTAAGGGAAAGGTTTGCGAGAGAAGAAGCGCGTGCTGCTCGAAATGCTGCTCGGCCTCGTCCACAAGCGACCTCAGCTCGACGTGGACGTGATGATGTGTTCGGAGGGTTCAACTGGGGTCGAAACAACGTTGATCCCTTCATGTTGGGTCATATTGAGATGGTGAGGGACACTGTTGGAGATGGTCATTGTGGCTACCGTGCTTTGGCGACTTTGACATCACCGATCGGCGAGACTGCTTTCCCGGAACTCAAGACGTTACTATGCAATCACTTGGAGGATCACGCCGATCTGTACGCCGGTTGTTATACGGGAGAGTACCCATTCCAGCAGTTCGTCGACTACCAGAGATGTGCCGGAGCCACACATGGTGATAGGAGACGGTGGATAGAGCTTCCCATCATGTGTTTAGTATTTGCGACGGTATATCAGATTCCTCTCGTCGTCCTAGCTTGGCATCATCCGTTCACATTTCTCCCCATGATCTCACCGGCATCTGCTAACAACCCTCCCCAATCAGCAACTCTTGGCGTAGCCTGCATCGGAAACCAAGACCATTTTGCCGCGGTACGACTTCAAACGTCTTTGTTATTACCTATTCATGATTTTCATACATATGTCAATACTCTAACTCTAAATTTTTTTTCTCATAGATCTGGTTGCGTCCTAACGCTCCTCTTCCGCCGCCTCTACTAGAATGGGTCGAACATCATCATCCGAGCGTCGAAGGATGGGATGCTCCGTTTCAAGCTTAGATTGAGAGATTTAGAGCCTTGCGTGTCGATGCCGACCGTCCTTTACTGTTTTCCTAGATTGTATTCCACAACTTTATTAAACTTATGAATGTAAACCTTTTTTTTCCGTTCCTTGTAACTTTATTCGCATATTATCCGAATGAAAACCTTAACAATTCTTGTGTTCTGTTTAATTTGACCCTAAATCCTTCAAATCCACCTTCAATTTTATCAATTAACATCCCTAAACCTAAACCCACAACTAGGGATTGCACGTCCTTAACAACGTGCAATGTGTAAATAGTGGACGTGCAAGCCTGAGGACTTGCACGTCCTTAAGAACGTGCAAGCACGTCCTTAGCACGTCCTTAAGGACGTGCAAATCCTTAATCCTTAATCCGGATTTGCGGTGTATATAGTGGCACCCTAATTTAATTTGGCACATAACTTTTGAAAATACCCATTTTAATATCCTAAAACAATGTATTGAGTATGTCACAAAATAATATAAAATTACTATCAAGCGAAATAGCTAGTACTTTAGCAGGGTTACCTTGAGAAAAAGTCAATACCATAGGACATTAAAATATCTACAATTTACCAACTATATAAGCTAGATAAATTATTCGTTAATGTGAGATCATGAGATTGATTGTAATGTCCTCCTTGAGGGTTTCCATTCATTGATATAACATATATATAGGTTACAAGGTATTGGGCCTTAACGGGCTTTCAGCCCACTATACAATAGGAGACCTATGTAATCTATCAAACCCCCGCAGTCGAAACGGGAGGGGTCCGTACAGTGAGACTGGAACGAAAATCAATGAATAACTGTCGAGGTAAACCCTTGGTGAATATATCAGCGTACTGATAAGAGGACGGGACATGTAGAACGCGGACATGTCCAATGGCAACCTTATCCCTGACGAAGTGGAGATCAAGCTCAATGTGCTTCGTGCGTTGATGCTGGCCTGGGTTGCTAGCCAAGTAGACGGCGGAGACGTTGTCAGTGTAGACCAGAGTGGCCTTCTGTAAGGGGCATCGTAGCTCAAGCAGGAGATTGCGGAGCCAAGAGCACTCGGCTGCCAGTGAAACCCAAGCGGAGCAGATGAGAGGCAAACCGCTGGAACCATGCCCGTGGAGCCTGTTTCAGACCATACAGAGAGCGCTTGAGGAGACAGACATGCTTTGGACGCTCAGCATCAGCAAACCCCGGAGGCTGAAACATGTAAACCGTCTCATTCAGATGACCATGCAGAAAGGCGTTCTTGACATCCAGCTGATGGATGCCCCAGTTGCGCGACAGAGCCAGACTCAGGACCACTCGGATAGTGGCAGGCTTGACCACAGGGCTGAAGGTCTCATCACAATCAATACCTGCCTGCTGAGATCTACCGTTCACCACCAGACGGGCCTTGTAGCGCTCCAATGTCCCATCAGAGCGGAACTTGTGACGAAAGAGCCACATACAACGAATGACGTTCGCCTCAGGAGGGCGAGGAACAAGAAACCAAGTACCATTCTTCGTAAGGGCCCTGTATTCGTCGAGCATAGCCGCCTGCCAATTCGGGTCTAGGAGGGCTGTTTTGTGGGAGGTGGGAATGGGGGAGAGGGAGGTCTGGGTGGAGGCAGAGGGGGAAAGGGAGTCGGGAAGGATGGGGGCAGGAGAGGCGAAGGACGCGGGCACGCCAGGTCGGGGCGCGGGCGCGCCAGGGCGGGGCGCGGGCGCGTCAGGTTGGGGCGCGGGCGCGCCTGCTTGGGGCGTGGGCGCGCCATCTTGGGGCAGGGATGTTGGCGTAGGGGATGTGGGGTGTATGGCGGGGTGATGGTCGGTGGTCATGGAGACGATCTGTCGGGGTCTGAAGACACCGGAGACGCTGCGGGTGTGAGGTCTGGTTGTGGGGGGTGGCGAGGGAGGTGGGGGAGGGGGAGACGCAGGAGCACCGGGAGAGCTCTGGGGAAGAATGAAGTGAGGAAATGGTGACTCAGACTCTGACGACGACACAGGGGGTGTGGGAGATGCGAAGGGAAATCGCGACTCATCAAAGGTGACATGGCGAGAGAGAATGATCCTGTGAGTCTTGATATCAAGGCAAATATAACCGCGATGATCAGACGGGTAGCCAAGAAAGACACAAGGGGTAGAGCGAGGGTGAAGCTTATGGGGGGCGGTGGATGCTTGATTGGGAAAGCATAAGCAACCAAATGTACGAAGGTGATCATATATGGGCAAAGCAGAATACAGTGCCTGAAACGGTGAGCGATGGTTGAGGGTGGTAGAAGGGAGAATGTTGAGGAGGTAGCATGTGGTGGCCAAGGCGTAAGGCCAATAAGGGAGGGGAATGGATGCGTGGAGGAGAAGAGTGCGCATCATATTGGTGATGGTGCGGATGATTCGTTCGGCTTTGCCATTTTGTTGCGAGGTGTAGGGGCAGGATAAGCGATAGGAGATCCCATTGGTATTAAAGAAAGTGTGGAAATCTTTATTGTCAAATTCACGACCATTGTCGCATTGGAAACACTTGACAGAGGTGTGAAACTGTGTTTTAATGTAAGCATGGAATTTGGCAAAGATAGGGAACACTTGAGATTTAAAGTGCAAAGGGAAAACCCATAAGAAGTGTGTAAAATCATCCAGAAACAAAAGGTAATACTTATGACCCTCCTTGCTAGGCACAGGAGATGTCCAAATATCACTATGAATAATATCAAAAGGTGCGAAAGTAGTGTTTAAAGAACGCTGAAACGGAAGTCTGGCATGCTTGCCTAACTGACAAGACGAACATAAACCAGAGCGGTGCTCTTTATTACAAATGACAAGACTCTTAGAACGAAGTAAATCTAAAACTGCAGGACTGGGATGACCAAGACGAGCATGCCAAAGACTGGATGATGATGCCGAGAGGGCGACTGGACTTGACGGGCTGGATGGTGAGGGCGACGACACAGGATAGAGCTCCCCAGTGCTATTACATCTCAGGCGAGTAACCCCCGTAGTAAGATCCTTCACAGAGAAACCAAACGGATCAAACTCAAGAGAAACATCATTGTCAGTGGTAAACCGACGGACAGAGATAAGGTTTTTGACAAGTTTGGGGGCAATAAGGACATTGTTTAGGTGCAAAGGGTTGGTAGGGGTTGGTAGTGTGGTGTGGCCAATGCCCGAAGTAGCAAGGCGACCACCGTTGCCAACGATAATAGAATGAGCAGGACCCTTAAAAGAATGAGATGAGAGAGTACCTGAGGAGTTCGTCATATGAGAGGTAGCGCCAGTGTCCATGTACCAAGAGCCGTCAGGAGGTGTCAGCTGCATGGAAGAGAAGGCGTTGTGCACATCAGTCGGGTATGCCTGATCGGATGATGGACGGGGAGCAGGACCCAACAAGCCCTGCCGGCGGTTGAGATATGGGGCAGGTCCACGAAACGACGCACCGGGGTAGCCATAGGGCATCCAAGGAGGGTAGCCAGGGTTGGGGTACCAAGAGGGGTGGCGGTTATCATGTTGCTGCGGGCGCCAGGTGCTGCGGCCGCGCCCGCCGCTGCGGCCGCCGCCTCTAGGTCCTTGCTGATCGTTGGTGCGGCCTGGCTGGAGGGCGAGTTGCTCGATGATGTCGCTGGATGAGACCAACGCCGTCTTGTCTTTGGCGGCGTCGGTTGTCTGACGTTGAAGGCGAGTCTCCTCCAGGATCAGTTGAGACCGGGTCTTCTCGAATGTAGGGAGAGGCTCTGTCTGCTGAATATGAGTAGCAGCAGCATTGTATTCGGAAGGGAGACCAGAGAGAACCTGAAGAACCAGACGGGTGGCACTGGGTTTGGAGTCGACAGCGTCGAGCTGATCAGCCAGGGTCTTGATGTGCTGACAGTAGGCAGATATCGACGGAAAAGAGGAAAGCTTGCAACCTGAGAATTCGTGCTCGAGATAGACAGCACGGGTGGACTTGTTGTCTTGAAAGAGATCCTGAAGTTTCTTCCAAGCTTGCAAGGCGTTGTCTTTGGGGTCAAGGATAGTGGTCAATAGATCTTTTGAGATGGTGTTAAAGATCCATTGAAGAACAATGGTGTCAAGTTGAGCGAAGAGATCGTCGTCTTCGCTTGCAGGACGGTTAGCGGAGGAGTCGATGTGGTGGAGGACTTTATGAGCCTTAACATGGGTCGTGAAAAGGTGCGACCACATGGTGTAGGTACTGGACTCATGATCAAGAATGATTGGGATGCAATTTTTGATGTTGGAGATGGTTAGGGCGGAATGGGAGGGTGGCTTAATAGGGTCGGTAGGTTGTGGGTTAGCCATTGGGACGAGAAGGGAAGGCTAAGGGCGATGTGCGGAAGTGCTAGCGAGCGAGAGAGAGAAGGAGGGGGTCGACGGTGGGAGTGACGCGACCGCGGGGGGAATGGCGTGGGCGCGCTAGGGGGTGGCGCGGGCGCGCTAGGGGGTGGCGCGGGCGCGCTAGGGGTTGGCGGACGGTGGGAGAGAAGGAGGGGGGGGGGGCCGACGGTGGGAGGGCGGCGGCGAGGAGAGAGAGAGAAGGAGGTGGCGGCTAGGGTTAGAGAAAAAGAATTTAGGGTCTTTGGATCTTAGGCTGTGATACCATGTGAGATCATGAGATTGATTGTAATGTCCTCCTTGAGGGTTTCCATTCATTGATATAACATATATATAGGTTACAAGGTATTGGACCTTAACGGGCTTTCAGCCCACTATACAATAGGAGACCTATGTAATCTATCAGTTAAATTGCTCTTTAAATTTACTACTACTAACTAAGACTACATATAATATTATTATCCTTACTACTCCCTCGATCTGTTAAACCAAAATATATTGTTTTATTATTTATGCACGATTTTAAGAGTTAAATACTGTATAATTTATATGATTTCATATTTAATACTAAAAAGTATAAAAATATAAAAAATATTTATAAAAAAGTTAATATTTAATAATATAATTTTTACCATTAATTTTAAAAAAACCTATATAAATAATAAATGACATGCTTTGATTAATGTAGGAAAAAAAAATATTAATTCCACTGCTTCGACCATTGAAATGATCCATTACACCAAGCACACACAATATCGGATTTCCATTGGATATGAAAATTAGAGACATTACCTAAAATTAAAGATTTCATCTAGCGTATCTCCAAAGATGGACTCCCTACCTCGGCCAAGCTGACTTGTCGTGACTGACTGCCCTCTTTGCAACATGAATTATGAAGACATCGAACACTTTCTGTTTAAATACCCAGTTACAAAAGCTTCAATCCAATTCTTTCACCACAAATAACTAACAAAGTTAACACCATACGACACGTCGACCATCATATCTGAAAGACTGAAACATTGATAGGCATTAGATCGGCCCTAGGAAATCAAAACTTCTCCATCATTGCTACAACTGGGTGGAGCATTTGGTACTTCCGAAACAAAAACTCTCTTTGATAACATTAACTCAAATCCTATAACCATTGTTTCTTTCATTAAAGAACAAATGTTGAACTGGGATAAAGCCAAAGAAATAGACAAAGATCTAGATCCGGAACAACCAAAACTTAATATGGCAAGGTGCAAAACATCTCACCGTCGCTATAAGTGGTCCAATCCTAGGGTTGATTGGTGTAAACCTAACTTCGATGGTGCAGTCTCCCTCCCCCTCCATTATATAGGTGTCGACTGTCGAGGGATACAACATGTGGAAAGACATGTTAAAGGCAGCATACCTTAATATAAAAAATGTTTGTATCGAATGTGATGCGGGACCATCCAAGACACCATCCAAGACACATTCGGACACACCTATGATGCGAGCTCGTGCAATTGAAGTCATCCTCAAGAGGAAGAAGAAGGCTCCACCATGGGAGAAGGTCCAAAGGTGCAAGCTTGGATTAATCACGTTTTAGACTCTCGTTCAGAAGTTTGACAGCTTTTCGGCGTCTCTGTAAAATGGGTCGTACGGATTCAATATTGATCGGATTGAGGCGTGCCATACCTTGTTGGAACGAGGACGAAGAGATCTACAACTTTGTTGTTGAAGGTTTTTCCAGATTCGTCCTATAGCTTGGCCGAAATCCACATTCTTTGAGCTGCTGCTGGTTTTGACGGGATTTTGTTAAGTTTTGGAACATTATATTTATTTCCTATTTAGTATTTCTTATACTTAAGTTATTTTAGGAAACTTTAAGGTTATTTTTATTATTTCCATTAGATGTTAGTTTTATCTTATTCTATCATCTAACTCGGCCCAACAACCCTGCGTGGCCTATATATTCCGAGTTCTCCTATTGTAATTCAATAAGAACATTATGAATAGAATTTAGATCTCTCAAATTGTGTGAAACACATGGAGTGTCTTGTTGATCCAACTAGAGCTGTGCTCGTTGATCATCGAATTGGTTTGTTTTAGCTTGGTTTGCTTTGCCGTTCATCAACTTCGCAAGACTTGGTGAATCTAGTATCCACAAGCCCCCTTCTGGTGCTTCAAGTTGTCCGCTTGATTGTGTCGGATTGTAGAGGCGGGTTGTGTAGGCATTGGTATTGGTTCCTACCCTCTGAGGAGGCCTGGGGTCTTTATCTTGTGCTACATAGATCGACTCAGTCCATATCAGGTCGTGTCTTTCCATTCTTGTTCTTTAATTTCGAGTCTTGTTGCGTTCTTGAGAATCTTGATCGATCTTGATTACTTCTTGGTCGAATCTTGCTGATCTTGTTGAGTCTTTATTCGTTCTTGCTTCCGTTCTTTAACTTCTTGATTGATCTTGCAGATTTCTTGATCGATTCTTGAAGCTTTCTTGGCTGCGTCAGATTTGGTTCTTGCATTCTTGATTAAGTCTTGTTATCTTTCTTGAGTTTCTTGCTTGTTGTCGAAGATCGGACCAACCTACGGCTAACCCCGTATCAAATTGGTATCAGAGCTATTGTGTGTGTGCCCAAGAGATCTCCCCCTGGTCGAGTTCTCTTTTTGTTGAGTCGAGTGCTTGTTTTGCTGTTCGAGTACTCATTAGTCTATTTCGAGTTGATTCTTGCTGATTGTTGCTTGGATCGAATTGATTATTGCTGTTATCAAGTTGTGTTGCTTGAGTCGAGTGATCTTGACCCCTGTCGAGTTCTCTCTTGAGTTTGTCGAGTACTACAGCCCCTTGTTGAGTACTCTTGTTAGTTGTTTCATCCACTACATACCTTGATTTGCTTAGTCTTTGCTTGGTTGTTGATTTGCCCAAAGCGGATTGCCTCAACAAGCGTGACATACCAATTAGAGAGGGAGTGTGAGCGAAACACATTGTGAGGTTGTTTTTATTTTTCTAACTTTTACATAGTTCTTTGTTTGTTGCTTTGAGATGTCTAATAGCCAGGGAAATGACTGGTACACTACCTTTATAGAGAACATGGCTAAGATGAATGCAAGCATGGCTAAGATGAATGCAAGCATGGCTAAGGTAAACATGGCTAAGATAAATGAGGACTTGGAGAGGACGAATAAACGATTGGCGGCCCTGGGTTATCAAGTTATCCCTGGATTTAAAGTTCCATCTAATGAAAGGGGAGAACCTCATCCTATTCCTCCTAATAATGTTATTCAACATCATGTTTCTTCTAGGATAGATGCTTCTCTTATTGCTGAAATTAAAGAGCATGTTGATAAAAATGATCAAAATCTTAATTTACTTGCCTATGATCATGATAATGTTTGCATTGAATATGAGAATGATGATTCTTTGATTGATTTAAATGTTCAACCTATGCCTTGTGATGATAATCAAAGAAAAGATTTATGTCATACTACATGCTTAGAAAAAGGCAAAGTTTCTAATATGATCATTGATGATGAAACTTCTTCTACTATTGCTAGCATTGAGTTAATTGAAAATTCAGCCTTGAAAAATGATGAAAACTTGCTAGCATTGGATGAAAACTTAGGGATCAATGACCAAGATAAAGTGCATATTAAGTTAGAACATCATGACATTCATATGGAATCTGAATTATGCACTCATAAAGTTTCTTTTCTTGATTTTGTAGATGAAGCTGAGACTATCAAGGAGTGGTCAATCCCTACATCAATTGGTCTTGAGATGAGTTTCCATGGACATGAGTTTTTCGATCCAGGAGTTCGTGTGGATGCTTTTGAGGAATCTTATGCGACCTTGGATTCGAGGACGAATCCTTTTGAAGAAAGGGAGATTGATGCGGGACCATCCAAGACACCATCCAAGACACATTCGGACACACCTATGATGCGAGCTCGTGCAATTGAAGTCATCCTCAAGAGGAAGAAGAAGACTCCACCATGGGAGAAGGTCCAAAGGTGCAAGCTTGGATTAATCACGTTTTAGACTCTCGTTCAGAAGTTTGACAGCTTTTCGGCGTCTCTGTAAAATGGGTCGTACGGATTCAATATTGATCGGATTGAGGCGTGCTATACCTTGTTGGAACGAGGACGAAGAGAT
Source organism: Persicaria tinctoria (assembly GCA_037127255.1). NCBI lineage: Eukaryota > Viridiplantae > Streptophyta > Magnoliopsida > Caryophyllales > Polygonaceae > Persicaria > Persicaria tinctoria. The sequence goes on from JBANSL010000008.1 coordinate 18,151,520, forward strand.
CTACAACTTTGTTGTTGAAGGTTTTTCCAGATTCGTCCTATAGCTTGGCCGAAATCCACATTCTTTGAGCTGCTGCTGGTTTTGACGGGATTTTGTTAAGTTTTGGAACATTATATTTATTTCCTATTTAGTATTTCTTATACTTAAGTTATTTTAGGAAACTTTAAGGTTATTTTTATTATTTCCATTAGATGTTAGTTTTATCTTATTCTATCATCTAACTCGGCCCAACAACCCTGCGTGGCCTATATATTCCGAGTTCTCCTATTGTAATTCAATAAGAACATTATGAATAGAATTTAGATCTCTCAAATTGTGTGAAACACATGGAGTGTCTTGTTGATCCAACTAGAGCTGTGCTCGTTGATCATCGAATTGGTTTGTTTTAGCTTGGTTTGCTTTGCCGTTCATCAACTTCGCAAGACTTGGTGAATCTAGTATCCACAAGCCCCCTTCTGGTGCTTCAAGTTGTCCGCTTGATTGTGTCGGATTGTAGAGGCGGGTTGTGTAGGCATTGGTATTGGTTCCTACCCTCTGAGGAGGCCTGGGGTCTTTATCTTGTGCTACATAGATCGACTCAGTCCATATCAGGTCGTGCCTTTCCATTCTTGTTCTTTAATTTCGAGTCTTGTTGCGTTCTTGAGAATCTTGATCGATCTTGATTACTTCTTGGTCGAATCTTGCTGATCTTGTTGAGTCTTTATTCGTTCTTGCTTCCGTTCTTTAACTTCTTGATTGATCTTGCAGATTTCTTGATCGATTCTTGAAGCTTTCTTGGCTGCGTCAGATTTGGTTCTTGCATTCTTGATTAAGTCTTGTTATCTTTCTTGAGTTTCTTGCTTGTTGTCGAAGATCGGACCAACCTACGGCTAACCCCGTATCAGAATGCGATAACCTAAACATTATTAAATATTAATAGTCTTAAGACTGAGTTATCATGCTGATCTGGAGAGATTGAAATCCTCATTTTTTTTTCTTTTTTTTTCCCTCAAGTCTCTTTACAGATTTTGATATTTTCCAAATCTTTAAGGAAGGCAATCGGGTAGCCCACCGTCTATCTCATCTAAGATTTCCATTCTTTCTTCTCTACTCCCTTCAAAGGCTCTTTTATGTAATATCATCCTCAAGGACGCCCCCTTAGTTATATTGCTTTATCAATCTATCAAATTCTTTCTAGTTAAAAAAAAAAAGGGAAAGAAAGTATTATTTTTATTTTGTTGGGGACGGCGCCGAAGAGGCTCCGATATTGCAACTATTCAAGTGATGAAACATCGACCAATAAGCTATCAGATTTGATATGGGCGTTTAAAAATCGTTTAATCGCTTGAGGAATTGGTTGTTGAAATAAATAATGGAGTACGTAGATATTAAAAACTCCGATTATTTAAAAATTCAATCTGGGTTGACATAAAATCTAACACATTTTGTTAATGCAATCACAATCACCTGAGAGTCTGTCAACTAATTTTATGCACAGTACTGCCAACTTCGACTCGTGGCCAACTCGACCCATCAAACCACATACAAGTTAAGTTGTAATACAACCCAGTCCTCAACTTGTAAGTGTTGGATTAAACGTACGCCGATGATCAGAAACGTTAAAGTACTTGAAGTTATCAAATCAATTTTGATAGGTGAGTACTTGAGTCTAGTATTTTCAGACTAGATGATATCGTATGTTATTTGAAGTTTTAGTTAGGCATTACATTTTATAGTTAGGCACAAATCATATATCCATACATGTGTGTGTATGTTCTACTTATGGACTATAATTTAGATTGGGTTAGACAACTTCTTAACTAAACCTAAAAATATGTGTGAGCTTTGTAAAAATTAAACATTGGCCCCACCATGAGTTAAGATCATGCAATTACAAACGGTTTTTCTATCCTATAATTAAGCTCGATGGAAAAAAAAAATTCCCTAATTAAATTATTTTAGTTTTTCCAAAAAATATATATTTTCCTACTAGATGAACTTGTGGGAATTACTCAATTGAACACAAGCTAAATTGATTACGAAAATCTTTTATACATTCAACCGAGAGCTAGTGTTTACAGAAAATGGAAAACAAAAAGGGAAAAATGTTTGTTGTGTTCTTGGCGCCTAAACCCCCAACCTATAAGGCTTCTAACAACCTTACTTGAATTGACTAAAATGGCTTTACCGAGTCCCAACCTACATCACCATAGGCCCCCCTCAAGCTGGACTAGCCATAGGCAACACAAGTCCAAGCTTGGCACAAAGGAAGTTGTGTTGGGAAGCCCCTAAAGCCTTGGTCAGGATGTCGGCTAACTGCAGGGAAGATGGTACATGTTGCGTGCTGATGAATCTTTGCTGGATCATTTCCCGAATGAAGTGGGAATAAATTCGGACGTGCTTGATACGCTCATGAAACACTGGGTTGATAGCCAGTTGTTGTGCCGATTTGTTGTCACAATGTAATTGAATTAGGAGAGCGACCGGGATATGGAGATCAGACATAATGCCCTCTAGCCAGACCAATTCACTAGCAGCAGTAGACACAGCCCTGTATTCACTCTCAGTGGACGACTTAGATACCACCTTTTGCTTCTTGGTCTTCCATGAAACTAGTGAAGAACCCATAAAAATGCAGTACCCAGTAAGAGATCGGTCAGTATCCAAGCAATTTCCCCAATCAGCATCACTGTAAGCCCGAATCTGAAGTGAGGAAGAGACTGGATAAGATAAGGCAAGATTGAAGCTGCCCTTGAGGTATCTTAAGAGGTAGACAAGAGCATGCCGATGAGGTTTGAGAGGTGTGAGAAGAAATTGGCTTAATTGTTGAACTGTGTATGCTATGTCAGGTCGTGTGAGAGTGAGATATAGCAGACGACCCACAAGTCTCCTATAATCCTCATGATTAAGTATGGGATCACCATCAGAAACAGATAACTTGACACCATGTTGCATAGGGAATTTTGAAGCTTTGCAGTTCTCCATCTGTGCATCTCTCAAAATGTCTAGAATGTATTTCCTTTGATTGAGTAAAATCCCTGCTGAAGACCTGGCAATTTCCATACCTAGGAAATACCGAGCTACTACAAGGTCTTTGATAATGAACTCCTTGTGAAGAGATGTTTTGGTGTGAGTGATATCAGAGGGTGAGTTTCCCATGAAAAGCATATCATCAACATATACCAGTGCAACTGTCATGAGTGAACCATTTCTCTTCACAAATAAGGAATAATCATGAACAAATTGAGTGAACCCAAGCTTAACCATGAACTTGGTGAGTTCACAATTCCACTGCCTACTTGCCTGTTTAAGCCCATAGAGAGATCTGGTGAGCTTGCAAACATGCCCGGAAGGAACCTCATATCCATGTGGTGGTTTCATGTACACCTCTTCATTCAGAAACCCATGTAAGAAGGCATTGTTGACATCCAATTGATGCAACATCCAACCTTTACATGCTGCTAAGGCAAGAATAACTCTCACAGTTGAAAGCTTAGCAACATGTGAGAAGGTTTGTTTGTAGTCTTTATCCTTTATTTGGTTATTACCCTTAGCAACCAACCTGGCCTTGTACCTCTCTATTGAACCGTCAGGTTTGTACTTGATCTTAAAAATCCATTTGCAACCTATAGCCTTCTTGCCTTCTGGAAGTGGAGTGAGTTGCCATGTGTGATTAGCAGTCAAGGCATTGAGTTCAACATCCATGGCTTGTTCCCATTCAGGATTGCCCTTGGATTGAGCAAATGAGTGAAGCTCAAAGGTGTCACACATATTGATAAAGGAATCAATATAGTGATAAGAAAGGTGAAGCAAAATTTGGGTAGAGAATACTGCAAAGGATTCAGATTGTGATGATGAATCAGGTTGCCCTTTGGAAGGGAGGTGTGAACATATGTACTCCTGAAGTCTTGTTGGTCTATGGGTGTGAGAACATAATACTCTTTGGTGACCTTGTTGGGGATCAGGAACAGCAATGGATGAAGAGCTATCACCACTGGTATGACCAAGAGAAGAGGGCGATGGAATGACCTGAGGTTAAGAAGAACTAGAGGAAGAATGACCATGACCAACACTTCCAAGTGGACTAGAATTATGAGGTGGAGTAGGTGAATGAGTATAGATGTGTGTATGGAATGGTGGTGGATCCTTATCATCAACTAACTGATCAATAGACACCTGATATTTATCCCTGTGATCAGATGCTTGCAGTTTGTAGGGAAACACATGCTCTTCAAACTTCACATGCCTGCTAATGATAATGGTCTTTTTATCAAGATCATATAGCTTAAATGCTTTCTGTCCAACTGGATATCCTAGGAACACACATCTTCTAGCAATTGTTCCCATTTTGTCTTTGAAATCATTAGGTTGAACTGCATAGCATAGGCAACCCACCACTTTCATCTGATCATATCTAGGAGTGACCCTGTATAGAACCTCAAATGGTGATTTCCAGTTGAGAATAAATGATGGCATTTTATTAATGATGTGCGTGGCACTGAGAATGCATTCTCCCCAAAACTGAATAGGTAAGGCTGCATGAACCCTTATAGCTCTTGCAGTTTCAATTAGATGTTTGTGCTTCCTTTCCACTCTTCCATTTTGTTCATGTACACCAGGTGCAGATTTTTGATGAATTATCCCACGAGAGTTGAACAATTCAACACACCCTTTCTGAGTAAATTCTGCACCTTTGTCAGATCTAACAACCTGAATTGAATTGTGAAACTGATTTTCTACTAAATTCAGAAACCATGTGACAATCCTAAGCACTTGTTGCTAGCTTGTCTTGCATCAAAAAGACCCAAGTAGAACGTGTGTGATCATCCAATATTGTGAGAAAAGAACAAGCCCCACACATAGCAGGAACTCTATAAGGATCCCAGATATCCATGTGAACCAAAGAAAAAAGAAGTGTTGCTAATGAGTCACTTCTATCAAATTTCAATCTATGAGACTTAGTCATAGAGCAAGTGTCACAAAACATGTCTGATACATCACCACAATTACTGTATGGAACATGATGTAAATTGGAAAAGGACATATGTCCAAGTCTAGCATGAAGCAACTGAACACACTTCTGGTTATTACAATTAGAAATAACATGATTTGAAGAGCAATGATCTGTCCTGAACACAACATCTCTCCTGGAACCAGATGCTCTCAACATGTATAGCCCTTTACATTCAACTCCTTTAGTCACATTGTGCTTAGTTATAGGGTCTTGTTTCTAACATGACAACTCATCAAAACTCACACAAAATTTCTCTATACAAGCAATCTTAGACACAGAGAATAAATTGTGTCTAAAACTAGGAACAGGAAGAACATCCTTTAATTAGGCAAAGCTGGTCACTGATCCAAATGATCCCACTTTGCTTTACTGAGATGCAGGTACTATCTGGGAGGCCAAGCCTAATACGAGTATGTAAATCACACAAATCAAAAAAAATAATGCTATCAAATGCAATATGGTCAGTGGCACCCGAGTCCACAATCCACACACCATTCTCAGCTTTGTTCACACCAATAAGAAATGAAATACTTAATGTACCTGCAAAGTGAGTCATTGCATGATTTGCAGAACTGTCCACTAACTCCATAGGAGCTTTGCCTTTCATCATCTTCAAAATCTCATGAAACACAACATTAACCATAGCCTGATCTGGCTTGTGAGATGACTGACTAGAATAAAAACAATGGTCAAAAGGACTCTCCTGCTGGTTGCTCTCAAACTGAGCAACAAACTTTCCGGGTTGCTTAGGTTTTTCTTCTTCCTTAGGTCCCATAAACCACTCGGGGTACCCAATCAGTTTAAAACAGTAGTCCTTAGTATGACCACGTTCCCTAAAATGATCACATTTTCTATCCATCTTAAACCTTTTATAGTCCTTCCTACCCTGATCACTTTGTCTGTACTACTCACCATATATGAACTTAGAGGCTGCATTAGCTTCAACCTCTGATCATCCCTATTTGCCATAAGGATACTAGAATCTAAAGGATTAACAGAAGTATCCCCTTTAGATCTCTCAATATGTACAACCATTTGATACACTTTGTGAAGTCCTGGAATAGGATCCTTTGACAACACATTTCCCCTTAAATGTTCATAAACATCATTCAAGCCTAACAGAAATTGCATGATCTTGGCCTTTTCATCTCTCTTAACTATTCTCTTGAGCAAATTACAAGCACATTGATTCAATCCCCCATATTTATATGTAGGAATCGGATCAAGTAATTGAATCTCATCCCAGATTTTCTTCAGGTTCATGAAATACGCCCCTACTGACAAGTTTTCTTGCTTAAGATTGCTCATTAAACGATCATTAGAGTTTCTGCAATCTCGCTGTTCAGCGAATTAACCAACCAACACTGATTCATGCAATCAGCACGCAACCCTTTCTCATGATCCTCGCTATCCTCACTCGGTCTAACACAGCTTCCAGTTATAAATCCCAATTTTGCCTTGGCTCCTAACGCCATTCGGATGCTACGACTCCAGCTGGTGAAATTAGCACCATTGAACTGCGTAGCTACTAGGTTCATACCTGGATGATCCGAATTTGAAAGAAAGTAAGGATTGACATGAACATTGTTCATACCTTGATTGATATCTCCAAATTGCATTCCCTGAAATCCTGAATTTCCAATGTTCCATCCTCGTCCTGCTCCTGGAGCCGACGGAGTAACGAATACTCCTCTCCCTGCTCCGTTGCCATCACCGTTACCACCAGATCCATGTCCTGGCGTGCTTGTTGAACCTCATCCCACCATGTCAACACCGGATGCAACCGCTCCAAGAAGTCGTAAAAAAAAAAACGAATCCAAGATCTGAATTGCTCAGATCTAATGGAAACCAACAACCAAAATCTCATAAAATGAAGATCGTTTCCCAGAGCTCTGATACCATTTAAACTTGTGTGAATTACTCAATTGAACACAAGCTAAATTGATTACGAAAATCCCTCATAAATCCAACCGAGAGTGTTTACAGAAAATGGAAAACAAAAGGGGGGGGGGGGGGGGGGAATGTTTGTTGTGTTCTTGGCGCCTAAAACCCCCAACCTATAAGGCTTCTAACAACCTTACTTGAATTGACTAAAAGGCCCTTACTGAGTCCTAACCTACATCACCATAGATTTTTTAGAAAAACTCTAGCCATTTCATTCCATCTCCTTCAACACAATACATGCCACATTGTTTGGAATTGTTTGCAAATCAAAAAACAAAGAATGAGTAATTGGTCTAATTGCAGCAAGTCGATGTGCTGCTTTATTACCCTCTCGTTTCACATGACTCCAGCGAACACAATCGAAAGCTCTTGCAAGCGATTTGGCTTCCGAGATGATGTTGAACAACGGTCCTCTCCCCTGGCAACCATTGCTCAGCTTCAGATGCAGGGGTAAGCAATCAGTTTCCACCTCGATCCGTCGGATACCTCTCTCCCTGGCCATCTGCATAGCCCAACGAACACCCTCTGCCTCAGCCAGCTCCACACAGTTTGTGACCTGCACCTCCTTTTGACCTCCGAACATCATCTCCCCCACGTGGTTTCTGCAAATCACCCCGATCGCCGGCTGTTCGGAAGGTGCAAACCCAGCATCACAGTTAATCTTTACCATCCCGTCAGGGGGCCTCAACCACTTGATTGTCTCCTTAGGTTGCTTTTTGATCAAGATGGGAGCACTTGTGACATCCCTGTAGCAATCAAACTCAGCGAGCATCCCCTCTGCCTCCTCGATGATCACCTCCGGGGTTTTTTGGGCGCCCTCAAAGATGCGTCTGTTCCTAGCTCCCCAGACAAACCACACTATCGTTGCCCATTATTGCTTCTCTCTAACGGAGCCTCGTGTAAGCACATTTGCGATCGCCTCCTCCGTGTTAGTTGATCTTAGCCAGAACTCCTCCAACGTCGGGCACCTCTTCCACACCTTCCTCGCCCATCGACACTCAAACAACGCATGAAAGCTTGTCTCTTCTCTGCCGCACAAATCACAGCAGTTGTCCGTCGTAATCCTTCTGCGGAAAATGCTTGATTTACATGGTAAGATGCCCCTCGCAGCCCGCCATAGGAAAGATTGAACCTTTGGCAATACCTTCAGCTTCCATAGGGCTTTCCACATACTCTGAGCTGGGTTCCTATCCGACGAACAAGCTGCGTTCCCAGCCATCATTGCCTTCTCAAGCAGAGCATGATACGCTGACCTCACCGAGAACAATCCATCCCGTGTGTGCTTCCAAATCAGTTGATCCTTCAGTTGAGGGTCAACTAGCCGGATCTGCCGAATCTCCTCGATGTCACACGGTAGCAAGAGACTTTGAAGGAGCCCTTCATCCCATCTACTCAGCTCCCAGTCGATCAAATCGACTACTCGCAATTTCGGATCTCCCCCAAAGAAGTTCCCGATCACCTTGAAGCTATTTGGCCTGGGGATCCATTTGTCTTCCCACACCCTGATATGTGATATCAGCACCATTTCCGACGCTCCATATAAGCCCCTCAGCTAGGCCGTCCCTCCCCCTAAGAATGCTACGCCATGTATAGCTCGGGTTATAGCCTGATTCCGCCTGCATAAAGGGCACCCTGGGATGGTACCTTGCTTTCAGCAGCCTTGCCAACGTGGAGTCGGGGTCCTGTATGATCCGCCATGCTTGTCTTGCCAGAAGCGCCTGATTAAAGGTTTCTAGATCCCTGAAACCCATCCCCCCTGATGCCTTTGATCTGCACATCCTCTTCCACTTCATCCAGTGCGTTTTGCTTTTGCCGTTGCTCTCCCCCCACCAGAAGTCACATGCACAACAACATCTCAATCTCACGGCATAACCCCACCGGCAGCCAGAAACATGACATGGTGTAAGTGGGTATGGCCTGGGCTACCGCCTTAATTAACACTTCTTTCCCCGCTCTGGAGAGTACCTTCTCTTTCCAGCCTTTCATCTTCTTCCAAATCCGCTCCTTTAGTTGCTCGAAAATAACTTTTTTTGACCTCCCTACCATCGTAGGCAAACCGAGATAACGCTCATGTTTCGAGACCTCGTTAATATTCAGAAGCTCCCGGAGTTTCGTTCTTGTCTCCTCACCCACATTCTTGCTGAAGGAAAGTTCAGACTTCGAGAAGTTTACCTGTTGACCCGATGCCACTCCATAAGTATGGAGTATATGAATAATTTCCGAGCTCTGTTGACAGGTTGCTCCCAGAAAAAGAACGCAATCATCAGCAAAGAACAGGTGAGAGATAGAAGGAGCAGACGGTGCTACCTTAATCCCCGATAGGCGGTTCTGAGCTTCGCTTACTCTGATCATCCCGGACAAGCCTTCCGCAGACAGGAGAAAGAGGTAGGGCGACAATGGATCTCCCTGCCTCAACCCCCGTTTCGGCATGAACGCTGGTGACGGAGATCCGTCCATGAGGACCGAAAAGCTTACCGTGGTAACACACTTCATAACAAGGGCCACCCATTTGTCGTTGAAGCCAAATTTCCTCAAACAATGTTCGAGGAAACCCCACTCCACCCGGTCGTACGCCTTAGCCATGTCTAGCTTCAGCGCCATGTAGCCCTTCTTCCCCCCCTTCCGATTCTTCATGTAGTGGAATAGTTCAAAAGCCGCAAGCACATTATCTGTAATTAATCTTCCTGGAACAAATGCACTCTGGCTCGCTGCCACCAGCTTCCCCAAGACCTTCTTCAACCTTGCTGTAAGAACCTTTGACACAATCTTATATAACACATTACATACACTAATAGGTCGGAGATCCTTCATTCGTACTGGCGCCGCTACCTTTGGGATTAGGGTTATGAAGGTGTGATTCAATCCCTCCGGCAGCGGTGCACCATTCAAAATATCAAGAACAAATTCAGCAGTGTCCTTGCCGACGATATGCCAACACCTCTGAAAGAAGAGTGCTGGCATACCATCAGGCCCAGGAAATTTTGTGGGGTACATAGCAAATAGGGCGGATTTTACCTCCTCTGCAGTGAAGGGTAGTGACAGCTCCTGATCATCCTCAACCGATAGTAAGGGCTCGATTCCTTGAGTAGCCGTGCCTGGGTCAGCTGTCACCTCTGACTGAAACAGATTGCGAAAATAGGATATAGCTACCCCTCTCATCCCTTCGAGAGACCGATGCTCACTCCCATCATCTGTGACTAGTTTCCCGATCTTGTTCATTCTCTTCCTCCCGGATGCTTTCCTATGGAAGAAGCTGGTGTTTCGGTCCCCACATCTAAACTCATTTGCCCGTGCTCGTTGAAACCACATGACCTCCTCCCTCTCCATCAACTCCCTTTCATTTCTCTCCATCTCCCTCCGCTCCCCTACCCGACTCTCGCTCATGACCCTCCCCAACTCTGCGAGTTTCTTTCTGACTTTTCCCAACTCAACACGCACATTTCCAAAAGCAATTTCATCCCAATCCTTTAGATCAGTCGCACATCTTTCTATCTTGCCGACAATACCCCTAGTTGCTTGGGAAGATCCTGGATTCAACCGCCCGTTCGAGATCACTTCAAAACTATCCTCCTCTTTCAACCACATCGCTTCAAACCGGAACGGTCTTGTTTGACGTGCTCCCCCTTCCCTTTGCGCCCCTTCCAAGCTGATTTTTATTGGGAGATGATTCGACCCACACTTGTTCAAATGAACCACCAGACTATCCGGGAACTTATCCATAAACTCCTCATTTCCGAAAGCCATGTCAAGCCTCTCCTGAATGAAGTCGCCCGCCATTCTATTGTTATCCCACGTGAATCTGTTCCCCGTAAAAGGAATATCTCGTAGGCCACAGTGTTCAATGGCCTCCCTGAACTCCACCACATTATTAAAGTTTGTCGTAGTCCCCCCTCTCTTATCCTCCATCGATGTGAAGAGATTGAAATCCCCCATGCAAATCCAGATCCCATGAGGGTCCTCATACAACCGCTTCATCAGGCCAAACGTATGGTGTTTATCCTTACTCTCAGGCCATCCGTAGATCCCTGATAGCCTCCAGTCCTCCTCTCCCCCTAGCCGAACCATGCAATCGATATGGTGCTGAGTATATGAAGTCACCCTCACACCACACCCCTCCTCCCACATTAGAGCCAAACCCCCCGATCTCCCCACTCCCTCAACCACAAACATGCCCTCAAAACCCAATTTCCTCCTTACTTCCTCCATCCTATTTCTGTTACATTTTGTTTCCATCAGAAACAGGACCCTTGGGGCCTCTCTGCTTAGGGCTGTGCATAATTCGGCCCAAACCGAATTTTTGGGCCGAACCAACACAAACCGAACCGAACCGAACCGAACCGAACCGAAGTTTTTCGGTTCGGCTTTCGGTTCAAGAATTTTCATTTTTCGGTTTCGGTTCGGTTTGTGTTCGGTTTAGGTTCGGTTTGTGTTAAACCGAATTTTTTTTATAAACTAAATAAATGAAGTATATATATATATATATATATATATATATATATATATATATATATATATATATATATATATATATATATATTTGTATACTTTATATATACACTAATACACACATACTTACTATGTATATACATATACAATGTACATCATCAGTGTGTATATACACACTGTATTTGCACATTCTGTAATATTTGTATGTGATATATATATTTGTATTTGCATGTAATTAATATATACACTAATACCGTGTATATGCAATGTATTTGCATATAATATATATGTACTATATATAGTATATTATTTGTATATTTTATATTGAAATATGTGTATATATACACATAAATACAAATATAATATACATATTTTTGTATACTTTAATTTTTTTTAATGGAAATTCGGTTTATTTATGTTAAAACCGAACCGAACACAAACCGAACCGGTAAATAACCGAACCGAACCTAATGCTTTCGGTTCGGCTTTCGGTTTGAAAATTTGAGATTTTCGATTCGGTTCGGTTCGGTTCGGCCCGGTTCGGTTAGGTTCCAGACCGATGCACAGCCCTATCTCTGCTCACCATTTCAGCGAGCTTTTTAACTGCGCGGGCCTTCTCCAATCCCCGACAGTTATAGCTTATGCAATTCATGGCTCCCGGCGGGGGATCTTCTCCCCGGCCGATATAATCAAATTGACATCTTGCATGTCTTCCACTCTAATCTTCTTTGCTCTGTCCCCGCTCACTCCCTCCTCCCTCTCCCGATCGACACCCATGTCATCATCAAGTTCTCCCCCGCCCTCCTTTCTTTTTGTCCCCCTCTCCACTGTCCTCACATTGTCCCCTTCCACCCTCTCGCCAGCTACTTCTCCTCCCCTGGCCGCTCTCTTCCAGCTCTTCTTAACCCCTTTTGGCATCTCCCTCACTATCCCCTTTCCCTTGTTATTCACTCCATCCCCCACCCTATTGTCTCCCATCTCCTTCCCATTTGCCCCGCCTGTCGTCATCGTTCCCTCTACCCCCTTACCAGTACCCTTTGTCTCCCCCAGTCTCACATGTCCTACTCCCTCCAACACTCCCTCCATCTCCTTTGGGAGATCCTTTTCAGTAGGTATCTCACTCTCTTCCTCGGCATCCTTTTCCTCCAATATTTCAATCAAAGTCTTCCTCCTCCCACTTCCCCTAACCTCATTTCCTTTGTCCTCTTTCCTACCTATCATTTTATCAACCACCTTCCTCTCCGCTTCTCAGTCTGCGCTATCCCTTTCCTTCACATTTTTTATCGGATATGCTCTCATCCACTCCCCATATTCTCCAGTTAAGGGCTCTTCCTCGTTGCTCGGTTCACATTCCGATTCCGTATGCCCCAAGCAACCACATGTGTAGCAAAAATTCGGTAGTCTTTCGTATCGAATCTCAACCCACATTCTTTTGCCTTCAATCACCATCATGATTCCACGACGCAGCGGTTTCGTCACATCAATCAGCACCCTCATCCGGATGTATCTACTGCACGTTACCAAATCTTCTTCATCCATCTCAAGCACTCCCCCAAAAACTTGCCCTAATTTTGCAACCATGGCTTTTGTATATGCCGCAAGCGGCACATCGTAGATTCGCACCCAAAAAGCCGACTGAGAGAATGAAATGGCTGATATTTGCTCCATTCCTGGTTCTTTCAGCATTAGCAGTGACCGGTCGAAAGACCACGGCCCCCCATTCAGCACCCTCTCCTTATCCTCCTCACTGCTGAACTGGAAGCTATATAGGTTCTCTTTAATTTCTCTGAACAGAAAGCCTCCCTTTGTCCTCCAAGCGCCCTTCATGGTAGCCTTCAAGGCATGAGCATTCGGCGCTTTCTTCGAGAACACCTTACCGATCAGAGAAAGCCTGCTGTGTAACGATTTTTCATTCCTGACGGCCTCATCCCCAACAACCGGCGCTATCTCTTCATCGGTCAGATGGATTGCCCTGCCTCTCTCACCCATCCCTCCCTAGTCCCGACCCAACCCTAAATTCGCAACCTGTAAACAACCAAGAAGATCGAACTTACCAGACCACGGTGAACCTCGCACTAGTCGGCGAGAGGAGACCTAGCTCTCACAGCCCTAGACCGGAGAGAAAGCAGGCGGTCGGAAATCACCAGGGGTAGTCGCCGGGAATCGCCTTTGATGCCCTAGGGTTTTTCTTTTTGTTGGACGCCGTACATATTTATTAAAGTTAATCGAAGGGAGTAGTATCAAGATTTTCCAGATACATCACCATAGATGCTATAATGGATAGATAATCTTTTCCAATAAATTATCTTCTTATCCTATATCTCATATAAATACTAAATTACAAATTATAAAATTTATTTAGTTTAATTGGCAGAGGTTAGTATTTAAACCAAATTCTATTTGGCTCCATTTAAAACTACAAATTGAATATGGTCTTCTTTTTTTTCGTTTATTTTAGTTTCCTCACACATTTTTTCTCAAAACAAATCTCCCTCCAAAAAAACCTTAATTCTTATATTGAAACAATTCCTGACTCCACCACTACTTATAGGTAGAAAATGAAGGCTCCATTTAAACTACAAAATTATTTAGTTTAGTTGGTAAGGGAATAATGATCAAACCAAACTCGATCTTTTTGGCTCCATTTAAACTACAAGTGTATAAATTATTTTCTCCATTATATTTTCTTCAAATATAGAAATATCTCTTCAAAAAAATGTAATCCCTATAATAAAATAATTCTCCACTCCACCACTAAACAGGGTCGGCCCAATAGGGTGGGCGAGAGGGGCGACGGCCTAGGGCCTGTAAAATTTAGGGGCCCATAATAAGTAAATTTGTAATAATAGTAATATATCTACAAAGTATAAACAAACGTACTAAATAGCCTAGTTAGTAGGTTTATGGTAATTATACCACATGGATGTAGCCATGTAGGTTTGAATCTAGAAAAGTCCCTTTTGTTTTTTTTAATTATAAAAATATTTTATTAGAGACCTTAATTTCTATTTTGCCCAATAACCCTTAGATTACTCGGACCGGACCTGCCACTAATCATTGTTGAGAATGTGAAGAGACCAAAGAGTCCCACATCGATTACACGAACAAAGAAGCCTTAGTATATATATAAGCTAGTGGGCTACCCCACCTAATGCCAATTGGTTTTAGGATGGAACCCCGCTCGGCTTATGTACTAGGCTATTAGCGCATGGGCGCACATGTGCACACGACCCCCAATCCCGAGTCCCAACGGACTTCAGTATGGTATCAGAGTGGAAAAGCCAAACGGCTCGACTCTCGATCCTGGGCTAGCTAAAAAAAGAGAATGAGATGCTAGACCCGATGTCCAAGTGTCAACTAGAGGCGAAAGACGACCCTAGTTGCACTTGCGAGGGCTTGTTGAGAATGTGAAGAGACCAAAGAGTCCCACATCGATTACACGAACAAAGAAGTCTTAGTATATAAGCTAGTGGGCTACCCCACCTAATGCCAATTGGTTTTAAGATGGAACCCCGCTCGGTTTATGTACTAGGCTATTAGCGCACATGTGCACACGACCCCCAATCCCAAGTTCCAACGGACTTCAGTAATCATAACTTGAATACTGAAAAAGAAAGAAAAGAGTACTTGGCGGGGAGGCAATAAACAAGTGGAAAGTTGAAGTCAGGAATTATGCAAGTGTAATGTGGTGTTTAAGCAACTTACATATATTTAGTTATGAAATTAATTCTATATACTTAATTATGTTATCCGATTTAATTCGTTTGACGTACTCCATTAGTGTTGTGTCAATTGTCAACGGCGTGGCACGAACAATGCATCCAAAATTAGACTTTCGAAGATTTAAAAAAAAAAACAAATTTTATACTATAATTTAAGTGATTTGTGAAATGTCAACGTTCATTCTGCTCACCACTTATAAGTTGTAATTGTGATTGTCAGCATGCGAGATGTATGCTGCTTTTGTGGTGACTTCATTAAATCAAAGTCCGACGAGGATCGATGACTGGGGTCGTGTGCACGGGCGCACATGCGTTAGTAGCCTATCACACAAGTCGTGTGGGTTCCATTCTAAAACCAATAAGCAATATGAGGAGTAACTCACTAGCTTATATACTATATATGACTTGATCTTTCATATTTTCGACGTTGGACTCTTTTGGTCTCTTCACATCTTTCATTCTCTCAACATGCCCCGCAAGTGCAACTAGGATCGTTTTTCGCCTCTAGTTGACACTTGGACAACGGATCTAGTATCTCATTCTCTTTTTAACTAGCTCAAGATCGAGAGTCGAACCGTTTTCACTATGATACTCGAAATCACTTAAATTAGTTTTGATACTATATTAAAAGTTTGATGAGCCAATCAATATATGAGATATAATTCAATCGTGATCGATGGGTACATTTGTAGCTAATTAATAAAAAAATTCTTTAATCATATTCCTCCTAAATAATTCTTAGATTTAGCTTTTGAAAGATTAATTTTTAATTAAGTAGATGATGATTAATTAATTAATTAAGGCTAAATTGGTCATGTATAACACAAAGAAATTAAATGAAAAACTAAAATTAGAATGCGTGAACGGCTCGTGGCAGATTGAAATCACCAAGGAGGAGGAATGTGTTTGATGTGTGCATACCTCCATTCCTATAAACTACATTCAACTTAATTATTTGGGGTTTATTCCGAATCAAGTGGATCAAAAGTCAAAACACTATAATATCAAATATCAGTGAAGATCTCCTATAATACTCGGTGTAACACTTAGTTATTTCGACTATAAATTCACATTAAAAATTTTCTAAAATTTTTATTTATATTCTATACACTTATATTAGCATATTTATAAAATTTTATTATGAACAAATATTATTAAAAATTATGAATAATTAAAAGATGGATTATTTTAGAAAATATTTTTTTTATCTTTCTAAAACATATATTTTAATAATAAAAATTTATAAACATGTTAATATAAGTGTAGGAGCAAAAACGCTCTCTTCTCTACCCCTCTCAAAAAACCCTAGCCGCCACTATGTAACCCACGCTGCCGCCGTCTCTGGCTGATTCCTCGGCCGGTCTCGACCCACACCACTCCTTCACCCTAACTCTTTCACTTTCCTTATCCTCTTCCTCACCATCCGACGACGCCCTGGCGGATCTCTCCATTTTGGTGGTTCCCGGCGCCGCATCCACTGCTCCTCTCGACCCTCGTTCGCCTCCTCCCGTGGTCGGCTCCGACGTGGTCAAAAAATCAACCCTTCCTCAACACAACTAGCCCCAACCATCATGGGTTAACCCAGTTCCGGCTGATCGCTGCCTCCGACGGCAATCTCCCCGTCGGCCTCGACCCATACCCCCAACCACTACCGGCTCCCTGGAGCCGCCCCCAATCACAACCCCTTCAGTCCAGCGCACACCCTCCCCTCCCTCGCTGCTGTCGTTCCCTCCGTCGGATCCTCCCTTCGGGCGGAACTCCATGGACTCCCCTTATTACTCTCCCTCTGGCTTCCCCTTCTCTGCATGTAAACTTAATTTGCTCAGATCTGTTGATTTGTGGCTCACTCTTTCTCCATCCTTTCCGACATGCTCCCGGCCTCCTGGTCTTTGCCGGTTGGTGGCGCCTTCCCGGTGTCGCCTCCTTTGGTCGGTGACCCGGTGACCCTACCTACAACTCCTCCCTCTTGAACCTCCCTCCGACGGACCTCTGTCCATCTTCCCAGTTGATATGTTCTAACCCAAAAAGCCAAAAAAAAAAAAAAAAAACCTACCCAGAAACAAACCAAGCCCAAAAAATCCCAACTCAGAAACAAATTCAACCACAAAATTGCATGAATATCAGGTTTTTTGAATCCAATCTAACCGCTGATTTTAATCCCAAAATTTTCTGTTTCCTAGCCGCAGGCGATGATAAAGTCAAGGTGTGTCTGTCCGGCTCACTAGGTGGTTCGTTGGGCACCACATCTGGATCCAAAACTGCAACCGTCAATGCTTTCGATTTGCATGCAACTAGTGATCAATAATTGTAATGTTTTTTTTAACGTTATCTTATTGTAATTTTAGGCTTAAGCAAATTTTTTTTTTACTGGCGACCCTCTGCGTAGGGTTCATCAAGCCATCTTTTGATGGCTTCAAGATCGCTTAGTCGATCTACTTCTTGCCTACTGTAAAAAAAAATGTTAATATAAGTGTATATAATATAAACATAATTTTTACATTTTTTTAATATTAATTTATAACCTAAATAATTAGGTGTAACACCGAGTGTAACACAAAAAGTGTTACAGGAATCCAAATTGCCATAGCCTATCATGAACCATGCCTTGCTTGCGTTTGCAACACTTAGCAAGTGTAATCCACCACTCTACCTCTCTTCCAAAGATAGGTCCTTTTCCTAACCTTCCAACTATATCTTCGTTTTTAATTCTTAAAAAACAAGTATATATACACATACATCCATAGGTTTAGATTCACTCATTCCACCAAATACCCAAAAACCTCTCTTGTGTTTTTCCATAAATCTCATATTACAAGACATTACCCCAAAATGGAAGGGAAAATGGTAAGGAAAGGGCTAAAGGTGGTGGTGGTGGTGGTTTGCTTAGGCTACCTAATGATGTGGATCATGCTTCCAACCATGACTTATAGGAGCAAGTGGTCTCCTTCCATCAAGGCCAAGCTTGCTTCTACTTACTTTAGCAACCAAGGTTTGTTTTCTTGATTTTTCGTCGCGTATGTATAACTTTTTTCTTTAGGTTAGCGGATTTGATTGTAACATGGTGGTTGAAATCGATGATCAGGTCCGAATCTTCTGTTGTATACGTTTCCGGTCCTCTTTGTCGCGGTTCTTGGGTCCGTCTATCTTCATCTTGGGAAGAAAGGTTCTAATTCATCAATCATCCAAAGGTACATATACGTCTATGTTACTATATATGTATGTTTTCGGGGTAAAGTAATTGTTCGAAAAAATATCATCCGACATTGGTTGGAATGAGAAAAAAGACTAAAAAATACAGTATAAGTTAAAAGGGTGTATAGATCCCGAACTTATAACAAAAAATAAAATAAAAATGACACGTTTATCGTTTTTATACGACTCGACCGGGTTTCCCGGAATTTCACATTAATTAGTGCAAGCCCAATTGTTACTTGATTAGCCTAACCTTTTTCTGCCCAACTAACTATCATAAAATGAAATTAGAACTTAGAATGAATGATTAACACATTAATTATCATACTCTATTTGTAATTCTGGTCTAGACTCATTTTCTAGTTAGGCTGTATGCATGTAATTAAGACATATTTGAACTTTTATTCAAAATGTAATTTGATATATTTCATATCGTTTTTAAGCATATCATATTTTTATGGTTGTCTTTTATGTATCATGACAGTTAGTTTATCTGTCGATTTTCAGCCTCTCGATTTGCCAGATAAGTTGTCTGGTGAATCGAATCACTTTCCTCTTCAAAAATAATAATATTGTTTATATCATTAATTTGGCCGGGTTTATTTAATTTGTTTTATTGTTTGAAGGCAGTGGTGTGTAGTCTACTTAGATGAGTATTGTTTTCCAACTCTTACTAAATATACAATGCTTAATTTGTTAATTATAGAGGAGATGAAGAGAGGAAGATTAATCACAAGGACTTAGGAATGGTGAAACGACCAGTGCTGGTGAAGGGCCCACTAGGGATAGTAACAGGGATAGAGCTTGGATTCTTGATGTTGTTCATAGCTCTTCTTGTTTGGTTGTTTGCGAATTACCTTCGTATCGGTTTCTCAGGCATCACCCCTGAAGATTTGGCTGATGAAGGAGTGGCTATGTATGTTCTTCCCCTTCTTATTTATAACTTGACCAGTCCAACTTATAGCATCCTTTTGAACGAGAACAGCAGTAACGTACGTGTTTCTTATGTATGGTTTAATTAAAGGTGGCAAGCAAAGTTGGAAGAGGTAGGGCTAAGGTTAGGGCTGACCGGAAACTTGTGTCTTGTATTGCTCTTCTTTCCGGTGACGAGAGGGTCGTCGATTCTTCCGCTCTTCGGGTTAACGTCGGAGACGAGCATCAAGTATCACATATGGCTAGGGCATATCACCATGACTCTGTTTACAGCTCATGGATTCTGCTATTTGCTTCTTTGGGGTTCAATGGATGCTTTCTCTGATCATGTAAGTATATCACTTCTTTTTGGGGTATGGGATTCTTATCATTTTGGTTTAGCTGGTTAGGAGTCTGCGAATAGTACTCAAAAGGTCCTCGGTTCGAATCCTGCTGGACACTGAAAGTTTACCTAATTGTTAACTTCATAAGTTTATAAAGTGGAGTGGTAGTAGACCCGCCGACCCGGATACCCATGTAAAAAAAAAAAAAACATGCCATAAGATTTAGTACCATTGATCACATGTTAATAATTAGCTATGCTATGATACACACAAACTTAGCCAATCTTCAAGATATCTAAACAAATTTGTGTATGAATGTGCAGGTGTTTGAGTGGGCCAAAACCGGGGTTTCGAACGTGGCCGGAGAGTTGGCGTTGCTTGCCGGATTAGTGCTGTGGGTGATGACCTTCCCACGGATAAGAAGAAAGGCGTTCGAGGCATTCTTCTACGCACATTACCTCTACATTCTCTTCGTCTTCTTCTTCTTCCTCCATGTAGGAATCTCCTATGCCGGATACATGCTTCCCGGCTTCTACCTCTTCATGATTGACCGTTACTTGCGCTTCTTGCAATCTCGCCAACGTGTTCGTCTACTCTCCTCTAGGGTTTTGGCCTCAGGAGCATTCGAGCTCAACTTCTCTAAGAGCCCAAGTAAGTTACACATCAACACTTGGAAAAAAAATACACATGAATTGATGTCATTGCCTTGTTCTATATAATGGAAAACATGTTGCACAAAATGTAGGTTTGATCTATAGTCCGACGAGCATCATGTTCATCAATGTTCCGAGCATTTCCAAGCTCCAATGGCATCCTTACACAGTCACTTCTAATAGTAGCTTGGAGCCCGAGAAGTTGAGTGTTGTGCTCAAGGTTGAAGGTAGCTGGACGAGGAAGTTATACGACATGCTTGCTTCTTCCAACGTTGATCGAATTGAGGTCTCCGTTGAAGGTCCTTATGGCCCTGCCTCCACAGATTTCCTAAGGTTGGTAACCAAGAATTGTACTTTGTTAAGTCTAATTCTATGATAGATGTGTATATATGTACTCAACCAAGGTATCGAAAATTGGTTTTTAGGCACGAAAAACTCGTATTCGTAAGCGGAGGAAGTGGCATCACACCGTTCTTCTCAATCATCCGAGAGCTTATCCACGCAAGCACAACGCTAAAGTGCAAGATCCCGAAGGTCCATCTCATTTGCGCGTTCAAGAAGTTGTCTGATATCGCTCTGTTAGATCTCCTCCTGCCAATGACTGGCACACCCAGTGACCTCTCAAGTGTCGACCTAACAATCGATGCCTACATAACACGACATAAAGAGGCTACAAGAGTCGAGGATGCAAAACAAGAGGTCAGAACCCAATGGTTCAAGCCGAATGCAAAGGATACTCCGATATCTCCAATCCTAGGGCAAAACGGATGGCTCTGGCTAGGGTTGATCATCGCGTCCTCCTTCGTAGGATTCCTCGTCATCATGGGGATTCTCACACGATACTACATTTACCCTATCGACCACAACACGAATAAAATCTTCTCAACTTCGACTAGAGTCGTTCTAAACATCTTGATCATGTGCATTTGCATAGCCCTTTGTGCCGGTGTGGCTGTAGTTTTGAACAAGAGGAAGTCCGCTATGGAAGCAAAGCATATCACGAGCCTGGAAGCGACGTCTCCATCCATCTCGCCTCAGTCATTGTTCTACAATGCCGATAGGGAGCTCGAGAGCCTCCCTCACCAATCCCTTGCTCAATCAACTAATGTTCACTATGGTGAAAGGCCAGACCTCAAAAGTAAGCTATTATTCATTTCCTTCGACATTAATTCGTTGTCTAAAGCAACTTGTAAGTAACAAAATGGACGATTTTTCACTATGCAGGAATGTTGTTTGATTGCAAAGAAACAAGTGTCGGTGTGCTCGCTTCGGGTCCTAAGAAACTGAGGCACGAAGTTGCGGCCATATGTGGATCCGGTCTTGCGGATCATCTCCACTTCGAATCGATTAGTTTCAGCTGGTGATCGATCATCTCGTCCGTCTTTGGAGGAATGAAAGGCGCGCCTCACTTATGGAATGCTCCAACTCTCTGATTTATGTAACTAGTTGTATGTGTGTGAACATTTTCCACTGGTTTTGGTTTGATACTGGATCACTTATTTTCTTTATACGCCTTTTTTTCCCCTTCCGATTGACCCTATACAAATGTGTAAGTTTATAATTCCATATATGGTACGGTTTGTTTTGGTGTGTCATATGTACTTTGCCATTGTTTAGTAAAATTTGTATTGTTTGATGTAAACGTTTGGTAATCAGATCTCTCTCGTACATTGGAATTTGGAAATGAATGATATCCATAGAATGAAATCAACACCAAAACCTCCATTTTACACCAAATTACTAAAAATGATCAAAATCTTAGAAATAATCATATAAATACTTTAAAAAGGAAACAAATGCACAGTTTTAAGGTTAACATTATTAGATACTCTGTCTTAGTTTTGATAGGGGATCAAATCTCCATTTTTATGAATTATTTTCAAGAGATCATTTCAAGCAGATATGCATATCTTATACTCCCTCCGTTCAACAAAACTTGACGTTTTACTATTCATGCACGCTTTTTTAGGAGCTAAAAACTATATAAAACATCGACTTTTTAAATAATTTTTTTTAACAATGTCGTAGTTATTATTAATAAGTACAAACTTGTTAAATTTTTTTAAAAAAAATGAATATTTTATATAGTTTTTATCATTCTAAAAAAGCGTGCGTGAATAGTAAACGACAAGTTTTGTTGAATGGAGGGAGTACTTCATAAAAACTACAACAACACATATAGAGAGAGGATGATTCCGGTGTAAAGTGTAAACACCTCTTACGATGTAAAATGTGAACAAACTGATTATTCAGAGGTAACAACATAATTATTGGGTAATTGTATTTTCATATAAAAAATATTTGTCTATTGCAACATGATGTATGTAGGGCGGATCCTCTTTAGGGTCAGAGGTGGCAGTCACTTCCGCCCCCCCCCCCCCCCCAAAAAAAAAAACCAAAAAAAAAAATTAATATACATATTCCTCTCGTCGATAGTTTTGATTTGATATATTATAAGCTTGAATCCGACAACTGAGTAAAAAGTTATAAACGTTTCAAAACTGATCGAACCGATATAAATTATTTTCCACATCATTTACCAAATTAATATACTTCTAGTTCTATCCTAATTAGGATTTGTTATACTTCGTAAATTAATACTATAATTAAACCCGGAAAAATTCAAATTAGTATGTTATATTAAAATATTTGAAAACCGTGAAATAAAGTATGCACGATTTATATTTTTATTATAGTTATACATTGATAATATTGATGTTTTTTTCGAAAAAAATTAGGGTTTAATCTTCCGTCTCCTTAACTAATCGCTTCGGGATCCGCCAGCTTATGTACAAATAATCATGTTGTTTCTAACGAATAATTTTACTCTTCAATTTTTTCATCAAATCCGAGCAAATTACACGTGGTGTGGTAACGTAACGGTGTGTTACTTACGTTAATAAGATTCTTTATACTGGAAGCAAAGAAGAAAACTAGGTTACAAATTTGTGGAATTTTATGAGTATATATAATTAAGGACTAATGAAACCCTAGTTAAACTATATGAACCCAAACACAAAACAGATGATAATAAACTCTTTACCTATTTAAGGCATATTAACCGGGAGTATTTGAATACTTTGTTCAGATCAATTGGATGAACAAAAGTGGTTGAAATTGAAGACAAAAATCGAGGCCGAAAAAGTCTGAAATTAAACAGAGTGTCTAATTTAAAAAATAAAAAACGTAATGTCCCGAAATTAAGCTTAACCAAACAATAAACAACCAGGACTCGGTAATTATGGACAAAATATGTTGGATGTGAATGCTAAATTTGGCTTCAATCTCTCAACCTTCCTCCACTATAAATACAAGTCTCATTGCAATCTACAATTCGGCTTCCTCTCCCTAATATCATCAGTTTATATAAATATATATATAAATTAATTAATAAATTAAACTCTCTCCCAACAAAATGACCAAGATTATTCCTTATACCTCCTTTCTTCTCATCTTGGTCATCCTTCATGGAAACTGTTCGTTATTGCACGGTCTGCCCCTTCCGGCAGCGGGCGCAAAGCCGGTTGGACCGCTTCCGGCAGCGGCAGTGGGGCCTAAGCCGGCTGTAGGCGGGGCAGCCGCCGTGGTGGGGGGCGGAGCAGTGATCGACATAACCAAGTACGGGGCGAAGCCGGGGTGTGACATCGTGCAGGCGTTGTCCAAGGCATGGAACGAGGCGTGCATATCTCCGGCGACCGACAAGGTTTTGATCCCCAAGGGAGATTTTCTGATAGGCCAAGTGATCCTTAAGGGCCCCTGCAAGGGCCCCATTGAGCTCGCGGTCGTCGGGAACCTCAAGGCCCCTGCCGACCCTGCCAACTGCAAGGCCTTCGACTCCATGATCACCATTGAATACGTCAAGGAGCTCACCATCACCGGAGCTATTTCCGATGGAGGCGGCATCTTCGACGGCCAGGGCCAAATTGCCTGGAAGAATAACAACTGTGAGAAGAGCAAAGAGTGCAAGAAACTCCCCTATGTATGTAATTATTACTCATTCTAAGTCAGAACTGATTGAACTACTCGACCCATATAACAACCTGTACGTATGATGGATGCAGAACTTCCGGTTCAACTTCATCACGGACTCGGTGATGACCGGAATAACGTCGCTAAACAGCAAGCTGTTCCACATGAGCCTCACCGGATGCAACAACTTCACCCTGAGGGACATGAAGATCTTCGCGGAGCCCCAAAGCATCAACACGGACGGCATCCACCTCGCCCGGTCCGAGAACATTAAGATACTCAACGTCGACATCAACACCGGGGACGACTGCGTCTCGGTGGGGGACGGCGTGAGGCAGCTCCACGTGGAGAACGTGGTGTGCGGGAGGGGCCACGGGCTGAGCGTCGGGAGCCTCGGGAAGCTCGACACTGACCAGGACGTTTCCGGGGTGTTCTTCAAGAACTGCACCGTGAGGAACGCGGACAACGGGGTGAGGGTGAAGACGTGGCTCGCCTCGTTCGCCTGCGTGGCAGAGGACCTGCACTTCGAGGACATCATAGTCGAGAACGTCACCACCCCGATCCTTGTGGACCAGTCATACTGCCCGTACCACGACTGCAAGAAGCTCCCATCGAAGGTGAAGCTCAACAAGATAAGCTTCAAGAACGTGAAGGGGACGGGGTCGAGCCCGGTTGCCGTGAGGCTCGTGGGCAGCAGCGCCGCCCCGTGCCAGGAAGTCGAGCTAGCCGACATCGACATCAAGTACAAAGGTCCAGAGCCAATCGTGTCAGAGTGCTGCAACATTAAGCCCAAGACCTCCGGTCTCATCAGCCCGCCCCTTTGCACCAAGCCTGCCAACGAATTGGCATCAGCAGGTCCATGAATATGATCCACCATCTGAGAGTTTTTTCCGAGCCTTTAAACTTTTGATCGAGTATCGACTATATATGTATAAAAACATTCATTAATCAATTGTACCACAACCTATGAGCAATAATATTAATCAATTGTACCACAACCTATGAGCAATAATATTATGAGGTTTCTTATAGGAATGTGTGAGGTTTCAATGTTTCATCATCTGTTAATCGGTATCAAGTCTTTTATTTATTTGATGTTTCTTTGCACCGAGCTAAAATGTAAAGCCTCAATTTGGTGACAGTGCAACATGAATTCATGTTTCTTGGCCTCATCTCAGAATCATAACAGAGCTGGTTCAGTTCTGTATGGGTCCATGGTGAATCCAAGAAACAAAAACAGCAAGAGCGTTAACGAACAGGGAAAGTGTAACAAATGCAGGGCACTTGAGGAAGTAGTAATAAACTAATCGTGTTTTTTTACCTTCATCCCAATGAATTCAGAATGAAAGGAAGCAGTATATGCAACAAGCCACCTGTATTCATTGATGCTGTCCAAAGAGATGATCCAAAATCCGTCGACATGTTATCTTTCAACAACACCCTGATGAAATCCTTGAGTGCCCTTGAATGTTAATGGTGTCCGCTTTTCAACTGTTGCAAAATGAGAAGTTTGAGATTTGCTCATCGGAAACACGAGATACCCAAGTAGACATAAAGACCAAACAAAATGAGGATGAAAAGCTAAAACTTAAAACTGCCAAGAAAGCAGCCATTCCACAACTTGTTGAATATTACGATCCAGTGAAGAGAAGAAGGAATGAAAGATTATATCAACGGAAATAATGCACAAGACAACAGTTCAATCCAACAACTGGGAAAGATGACTGGAAGCAAGAACCAAATTACGGACTAAAAGATCCCACAAGAAAAGCAAATCCAAGTAGATCGTATGAAGAAATCATAAAGGACTCCATAATATGTGAACATGACGCTAATAAACTTACCATGTAAATAAGTTGCAAGTTAATCCAAGTCCGTAGTCATGTTATCTTTCAACAACACCCTGATGAAATCCTTGAGTGCCCTTGAATGTTAGTTACACTGTTTTCTCCGCTTTCCAACTGTTGCAAAATGAGAAGTTTGAGATTCACTCATCGGAGACATGAGATACCCAAGTAAACATAAAAGACCAAATAAAAAACTGCCAAGAAAGCAGCCATTCCACAACTTGTTGAATATTACAAACCAATGAAGAGAAGAAAGATTATATCAACAGCAACAATGCACAAGAAAATAGTTCAATCCAACAATTGGGAAGGATGACTGGAAGCAAGAACCAAATTACAGACTAAAGATCCCACAAGAAAAGCAAATCTAAGTATATCGTACGAAGAAATCATAAAGGACTCCATAATATGTGAACATGAGGCTAACAAACTTGCCATGTAATGACATAAGTTGCAAGTTAATCCAAGTCTGTAGTCAGCCCCATGCCATGGAACAAGCATAGTTGACAACCAGCTTACCATCAATACCGAAGTTCTACAAAATAAAAAATGCAAAAATTAACGGTTTGGAGATGAGAAACTCCTGAACGAATAGTGAGCCGGTAAAATATGTAGCAAACATAATGTTTCATGGATAGTTGCTTGTTTTCAAAAGCAATGTAATTCTGAAATTAAAGCATGTGATAAACAATTTCCCCACTTGGGGGAGAATCTTTGCTATCAGGCATTGTAAATTGTAACTGATTTACACAATTGAGAGTACGTTAGATAATCAATGTAAATCCCAGTATGCATGCAAACAGAGATACGATATAACAGGCCTAGATGATCAACACAATCATGAATTTCCTACTCCTTCAGAAGTATAATTCTGCAAGTTGATAGGAATGCTAGCTCGATAGCTTCAAGCTAGCATTCCTATCAATATTACAATTAATCTGAAGTCTGAACACTAATTTTCAGAGATAGCTTTCACAACGAAAATGACGGAGTTGTCTACCAGTGTGGTCAGTTTCCACAAAGGGGAGATGGTATATTCTGACACAATCAGTAGCTATAGTTTCAGTAGGTTCACAAGTAAAAGGTAGATAATGTAATACAAGTATTTACTTACATTGTAGAGATTTATTATCAGTTCGTCGGGATTGGGAGAAAAGGAGCTGTTGACATAGACAAACTGCAAAATAGATATGCATCATATTTCATTACGATATATTAAAAAGGGACATTAAACCAAGGGGATACTGCAAGAATCGTCTACCAGCGATTCTCTATGAAGTTGTCGGCGCAGGAAGTCAATCACATTAGCAAACTTGTCTGTTCCAGAAATCTGCAAGTTTTGGAGGATTGAAACAGAAGGTAACCAGATTCAGTAATAAATGGCAGGACCTGCTTCCCCAAATGATCAATAGTGCCTCCCATTTTTTATTCAGTAAGGTAAATCTACTAAGTACTAACTCATTCTTAGGCTTTTATCTCATTTTATGCTCTGCTATAAGATAGCCAATGCCGGATCCCTAAAGAAATACAAGTGAAAGTTAGAAGTATAATCAACCTGAAACTTTGATGCAGACCCAAAAATACAACAAAGTTTAGTTTGTCAAAAGTCGATCCTTCCCCCAACATGAAATATCCTCTTGTCAGATCAGTTTGTCAATCTTTCCCCAAACCATGAAAAGAGATGATGAGAATGTTTTCCACATTTCTAATTAGTCCCAATTCCTAACACAACCAAACACTAACCCTAATTCTTTGACAGTTAAAACAATAATCATGCCATCAAAGTATGATCTTCCATGTAATTGCCCCACAAATACAATTTCAGAGGCAGAAAATCTTGAAAAAGGAATCGAGAATCTCCAAAGTGGAGTGAAAAAAATTCAACATACACCTCCTCCTTCCACAGTATACATATAACATATAACCTAGTTAAATTCGTGTTGAGTTCAAGAATAAATAATGCAAAATTCAGTATCGTAGGAGATGCAAACATATACGGACGCCTAGGGCTTCAAACTATTGATCAACGGAACAGGAAAGATTCGAGGTTTCACCGGAAACAAAATCGAACTGTTGAACTGACTAATCAAGTGAGCGACAGATCAATCAACCGATAAGAAACGAATCGAGCTATCTCATACCTTGAATTTGGCTTGCTTGAGTATAGGAGCATCCCCAGTAGCCCTCAAATGAACTATCACTACATCAAGAGAACGAGATGTCGATAACGAGCGTGAACACGCGCTAAAATTGAAATCGGAAATCGTGGCGCCGAAATCAAACCTTTCGAAACAGCGCCTGAAGACTCGGAAGCCATGGATGGAAACTCGGGCAGGAGGGAGATACTACGCGAAATGAAAATAAACCAACAATGGATTCGAAGCCTTCCTACAATCAGATTTCTAGCCGCAAATTCTTTTAATTGGCGCGGAGAGAGAAGTTACCAAGCAGGAATCGATGTCTTCAATGGAGGACTTTGCGCTCGAATTCGAATTCTTCAATTGGACGAGCGAGAGGTAACAGAGAGAACTGCATTTGCAGCCTTCGTGTGGGTTTGGGGATCAAAGTGGGCGCGAACCGAGGAGCTCGAAGATCATTCCAAACTGGAAGAAGCGTTTTTGCGTGTTGCTTCTCTTTATAATGACGTGTATTTGATTGAAGTATTTAATTTCTTTTTTTTTATTGGTTAAAATATTTAAGTGGTTTTTTAATGATAAAATTTTTGTAAAATATAAATGCGTTTTTTAGAATAATAAATTTTTAAAATAATTTTATAGAAATTATTAATAAAAAAAATTAATACTATTTTATATAATTTTTATTATCTTAAAAAACACACAAACTGATAAACTTGGACGAAGTAATGTTTTTAGATAAGCGAAATATGAGGTTTTGATCGAGGTATGAATAAATAATTAAGCGCAATGAAACACGAAATTAACTAGCTAGCTAGCTAGGCATGGTCAATGTTTGTTTGATGAGGTTGCAGCAAGCTCTCATGAATTGCAACTCAGTGAAGTTGGCTGAGATGGATGTTGGAATGGCACAACCCAAGATGTATGATTTCAACCTTTGAATTGCCACTCCCTTCGACACAACGGGCAATGAGCTTGTGTGGTTTGCGAGTTCACCCACTTCAAGATGCAATGGAGGTGGAAGGCATGGTTGCATTGCCCCCAAACTGCACAAGTGACAAGGAGATATGTGAGATCATATCATGTTGTTGGGAACCAAGCCGACGTCTTAATCGCTGCTTCTTTTTTTCAATTGATCAACAAATAACAATGTGCAGGTTCACAAAAGGATGCAAAACCATGAAACAAATGTAAAATGATGGAAGACAATCCTTTTTGCAAGTCCTGGAAACGAAAAAATCATTAGACTTACTAATTGGGCAATCGTCTCCAGGATGTTTACAGTCCGGACAACAGCCATCGAAAACTAATCTGCATATACCGCACATCTCATCTTGTGCATCCCAAGTCCATGAAGCCACTGCATGCCACCTACCATTTGAATAACGAAAGTTCATACTCCCTCCGTTCCAAAATACATGGTCGTTTACTTTTCGGCACGCTTTTTAAGAAGCGAAAAACTACGTGAAATATTATTTTTTAATTAATTTTATTTATATAATTAGATACTTATTAGTAATAAGTATCAAATAGTATAAAAATTTTAATTAAAAAAATAATATTTTATAGAGTTTTTCACTCCTTAAAAAACGTGTCAAAAAACAAAAGACCATCTATTTTGGAACGGAGGGAGTAACATATAAGAATGACTTTAAACACAAGCATCATTGTGCGCGAAAAGTAGATGAGGCCAAAGAAAAGAAGAAACAACATACTCTGGTAATGAGCCCCATCAGAATGTAACAGGTTCATAGGTTAAGGAGAACTATGTTTCCGCTACAACAATTTCCATGATAGCCATTATAAAAGGATCAAGTTCTTCACCAAACATGTAAGCATATAGAATAGGCAGGTGAACTTTACTCTTTAAAACAAGCCAATCTTTCATTTTCCTAATAAAAAAAGAAACAGGCAAGGTGAAAGTGATAACTAAATTCCATCAGTGGCATTCATGAGGAGTTCACCCACTCTCAGTTTTCTCATAACAGCATAGAACTTGCAACAGAATTGAATAAAAGTAAAATATAATGGGATGGATACGTAGAATTTTGACCTTCATATTTGTTCCCTGCAAGAAAGGGCGAATAAAGTAAAGGATACAGCAAGTAGTGGGCTCATACAAGCAAAAACATACAACTAGAGGCAAATGTACTGCAGCACCAAAACAATAGCTTCAGAAAACTTGGAGATATCAAAGATTCAGTGTGCCGCATGACAAGTAGATGGATGACGCAACATTATCAATATTATCACAACTTATCCTCGTGGATTCAGCTGCAGTAAAGAATAACAAGGAGGCAGTAGGTTGGATCCATTGGGCATTTTAGTATGAGCCCAGGTTAATGTTTGAATCACAACTTAGGTTGGAAATATTGGTATGAACCCCATTCTTGAAAGTTACTGTTCCATTTGATGCCAGGAAGACCAAGTGACACGCGTTTGGCACAGTCTAAAATCTGGAATGAGGAATCAACACTCGTGCAAAAAATAAAGGGGCAAGAGACAACAAGAATCGGAAAACTAGTTCACACAACAGGCCAAATGAACAACAATTCGAATCCTCAGGAAAATTTAAGAATGCTGAATATGCCCAGCCGCAACAAGAAACAAAATTCAAAGGGCAAGAGAGGCAGGGAAAACCAGAAAAATAAAAAGCAAATCACCACACAGCATGGCATGAGATGGTATCCAGCATAACTTAAACAGAAAGGTGAATTGGAAAACAGAAGCCTTGGCCAACACCGATGAACAGAAAAGACCACTGACCACAAATTGAGACAGCGAAGATATCAATACCAAAAGCCCCCTCATTTCGATTATAAAGAACTGCCCAAATCTATCTATGATGGACAATAAATTGCACATGAATTGGCTCTCCAGATTGGAAGATTAGTAGGAGAGAAAATTAGGGTTTGTAAAAGTAGGGCTTTATACAGCACTAAATCACTTTTAGTAAGCTCCAAATGAGACACGAGGTTGGGTTCACTTGCATCCTTTTACATACCAATGAGGCACTGATACCAGTTTCTTCAGCAACAGAGCTTAACAACACTAACAAATGCACGGAATTTAAGCATCATTTGATTCAAAATTGGACGTCCATCAGAGAGAGAGCAAGTATCAATTTGCAAATCAATCGAATTTGAAAATTCCAACACCCAACATGAGTTCACATATCATTGGAACAAACACAAACATAAACTCAGTATTCAACAGGAGATGAAAAACAGCGTAGACTCGTAACATTGCACTAAAAACTCAGACAAAAACGAAATTTCCAACATCAGTCAAACAAATTGGAGGAGTAAGTTTACAAACCTTGATTAGAGGAGTTAGGGTTGATGAAAATCAGAAGAAATTTGGGTCGAAAGCCGTCAAAACCTAAACCCCTCCAATGAGCCGAAAGAGAAGAGACACGAGTGAGGACTCAGAAATGAATCAATTAGACCCAAAATCATATTTCCAAGCTCGAACTGTAAAATTGGTGCAGGGAAAAGTTACCGATCAGGAATCGATGCCTTCAATCGAGGAATTTCCAGTCGAATTCTTCAGTTGGGCCAGCCAGAGGTAACCGAGGGAATCGCAGCCTTCGTGTGGGATTGGGGATCGGAAGGGGGCAACTAGTCGAGAGGGAAGAAGCCACTACGGATCGAAGTGGGCGCGCGCGAATCGAAAAGTTCGAATGGGGATCGAAAAATTGAACCCTCGGCCTGGTCAATTGACAACTGAAAGTCTGAAACTGAACCTTACTAAAAAGAGGACTGCCCGGTGCCCATCTATTGGCAATATGCCAATATTAACGAGACGGTTAATGAATGCCTATTCGAGTACTAATCTACTCGAAAATATTGCAAAAGAAATTATTATTTCGCTTATCAGTCTCATTTTGAAGATAGACGGAAGAGTCTAATAGGTGATATAAAATAAAGTAATAAAAATAAATAATACTTTAGAAAGAGTATGAATAGAGTATGACAAATTTTTGCAAATTTTGAGCAGACGGAACTTCAACGCTTTGAAATAAATTCTAAGATTTTGAATCAGAACTCAAGGTTTTGAAATGATTCCAAAAACTTGTTAAGCAGAACTTGTACGAAAATAAAACTTATTAAAGTATAATGTGGAATAAATAACTAGATGGACACATCAATTGTTGACGAGGTTCGGAACGAACTTGACATACGTCACCGCCTAGGGTTCTCCAACTCGTAGGATTATTATTTCACTTCTTAAGGATCCTAGATACAACCGAGAAGATCTTTCTTTCTTCTAAACACTCAAAGCCTCACCCACTTCTATTTAGTCAACTTGGATCCCTTAGAGTCCTAGATACAACTTAGAAGAACAACCATTCTCTTAACTTGTAGCCCCACCCGCTACTATCTAGTCAACCCAAAACACTCGTGAAATAATAGCCTAGCGAATACGCTTGAATAGATGTATACTCTTAGTATAACACTTTAGACTTGTACAATGAAGCTCTAGAAATTCTCAAACTCTCAAAAGATAAAGCAGGAACAACAATAGAGAAAGAGATAATCAATGGTGAATTTGTAGTGGAGAAAGCTTGGATAATCAACGCTTAGAGTTTGTGTCCTTCGTTCATCTTCACTTGCTACAATCAACCCCTTTTATAGGCGCAGAGGCTGGAGTTTTTGAACGTTTGAATTTGAAACCCCAAATCTTTTCTTTCTATAAAATCATCCCATAATCTTCAACAAATCTTCTCCTTATCTTCAAATATTTTCCAGCATTTTTCTAGAAGACATCCAACCATTCCTCCCCGACCTCAAACCCTTTATGTAATGAAATATCTCCAAAACGATGATAGCATTGTCTATAATGTTCCTGCTAATCACATATGCAGTAAGTTCTGGAGATAATCGATGGTAGGAAGCAGCCGCTTCAGGCGATTTGCCATTGTTTTTTTATACGATTTTGTATATGACATTGCACAAACTTATTGGCTTAAACTCTGATGCCTTCTTCGAGCCAACGACTTTGGGGACTAGAGTAATAATCGTCTCGTTTATTGACTGCAATGTTGCATTCCCACTCCACCATGATTGCACAAAACTAACAACGTCATTTCCTACTACACCTTATAATTTGTGGTAGAAAGCAGCGTGCATCCCGTCTGGGCTTGGAGCCTTCGACGGGTGCATTTGATGTACCTATTAAAGTCATTACTATGATCCATTTCATCATGTAACAACTCATTAATCATAAAATATTTGAGAAAAGTGTAATAACTCTGCGAGTACTAACAAAAACTGAAAAGAACGCGCTACACGTGGGAAGTATGGGTTCAACGGATCGGAATGGACAGGTACCCACGCCCCTTCAGGCCGGCGACCCACCACCTATACCCCCGCCTCCAGACTTAGGTGGTGGCCAGGGGTCCGGGGGGAAGACCGAGCGCAGGACATCCTCATCCTCCACCAGAGAATCTGAACGACAAGAGAAGATCATGGAAGGAAAGTGTGGTAGGGGGAGGTTTCAACCAGCCGAAGACATCAATCTGTCGTGAGTTCTTGAAAGGAAAGGTCATTTTCTCGTTCCCGTCTGGAAAGGAAGGAGACCCAGAAGTGCACATCGATGAGGAAGTCATGGAAGCACTGGCTAGTGTGTGGAAGAACTCGGTGGTGGTGAAGATTCTGGGCCACCCCCCTGCCTTTCCAAGTGATGGAGAAAAAGATTAGGGAAATGTGGAACCACTTTGGGAAGATGCAAATCATAGAC
Organism: Persicaria tinctoria; assembly: GCA_037127255.1. NCBI lineage: Eukaryota > Viridiplantae > Streptophyta > Magnoliopsida > Caryophyllales > Polygonaceae > Persicaria > Persicaria tinctoria. Next base: position 18,185,419 of record JBANSL010000008.1, read on the forward strand.
TTGCCTTACGGGAATTACCTGATTAGATTCGAGGAGTATAGGGGCTTTGTGGATACTTTGTCTGGGGGTCCTTGGACAGTGTTCGGACGATGCCTAGCGATAAGGGCTTGGTCCCCAAAGCTCAAGCCTAAGGAAGCCATCAAGACGGTGCCAACATGGGTGAGGTTGGTCGATCTACCGCTGCACTTGTACCAGGAAGATGTTTTGTTACAGATTGCAGCCAGTTTGGGTACACCTGTCCATGTTGACAACAGAACTCTGCTCGCGGGAAGAGGCCGTTTTGCTAGAGTTTGTGTGGAGGTGAACTTGGAGGAACCGCTTAAAGGCTCAATTAGCATCAATGGACAATGGTACCTGGTGGAGTACGAAGGGATACCATCGATTTGTTTCGGGTGTGGCAGGGTCGGACATATTAAAGCTAAATGCCCTTCTGAGGGTAAGAAAGAAGAGAGCTCTGAAAGGAAGGGTAACGAGCAGGAAACCAGGGGGGGTGCCGGGGAAGAGAGACCGCCTTGTACTTACCAAAGGCCGGTGAACGGGCAGGGTAACCATGGTGAATGGATGGAAGTTAGGAGGAAGAACAGAACAAGGAATAGCAACAGGAACTCCGGAGGTTTCCAAACTAAAGGAGTTCCAGGGAGGAAGATTGAGGAATCGGTTCAAAACGCTAGAGCTGATGGATCCGAGAAACAGCCAGAACAATCTAAAGAGGAGGAAGAAGTGAATAAAACCTCGGAGGAGACGGTGACCTCGGTTGAAGTTCGAAGTTTGGAAGAACAAGCTAAGACCGGGGTTGAGCCGGAGAGCACTACCGGAATGGTGACGACGACGCCGTCTCCGGAGATTGCCCAACCGGAGCTGCATATCGGAGAAGCTATTGTTACCGTTGACATGATGAATCAGAATCAGAACAGTCGGATTGAAAAAGAGAAGGAATTAAATGCTATTGATGGGGGAGTTATTGAAAGGGAGAGAGAGACTGAAAAGGGTAGCACGAGCGAGGGAATGTTGGTGGCCGAGGTTGTCTCTCAGGATCCCGAGACGGTGGAGATTTTAAGCAAACATTCAGTACATGTGGCGGCGGAAGATCCTCTAGGTGGCAGCAGGATTATTCTTTCCAACTCTATGGCGTCAGAATTGGGCTGGGAGGTAAGGCCTGCTATTGGGCCGGACCAGAAGAAGGGAAACAATAAAAGAAAGCTTCATAAGAAGGCTAGCCCACTCGTCGAAAATCCGGGTTCAACGTTAATTATTGCCAGTGAGTCCAAGGCCAAAGGAAAAGGCCCAAAGAAGAGGTTAAAGCAAGAGACATTAATCCAGTATGCCGCTGTAGAGAACCGTGAGACTGGTGAAGATGATGACTTCCAAAGCGATCAGATGTGCATAGATGGGAGTCTGGTGCAGATTGAGGGTCGTTTTTGGGATGGTGCAGCCGGCCATGATGGGGACCATTTGAACGGCTCGTCGGTAGCAGACGAACTGAAGAGTGGATATGATCTGGACTAGAGATTCCTTGATCCCTTTCTCTGTCGCTTTATTTCTGTTCTTAGTTAGTTTATTTTACAAGTTTTGCTATCGTTATACAACTATATCTACTATGACTAATGTTTTATTTTGGAATTGTTTTGGAGCAGGAAAGAAGTTGTTTCGAAGAGCGGCTAGATACATTATCAAACAGTGTGGGGTTGACATCTTGGCCTTGTCAGAAACTCGGATTTCAGGTCCTGTTGCTGACAAGGTGTGCGACAGGCTTAAATTCACCATAAGAGAAAGGGTGGAGGCTGTCGGATTCTCTGGTGGAGTGTGGCTGCTTTGGAATGATCAGAAGTGTGACTTGGTGATCGAATAGGTGAATCCAAATTTCATTTGGGCGTCCTGGGCCAATGGGAATAAAAAGATGAACCTTATTGTGGTCTATGGTCCCCCTTCGGTGGCTCGGCGGGTTCCGTTCTGGACTGATCTGAGAGCGACTTTAGACAGGGTTAGAGGAGACGTGGTTATTGGAGGAGACTTCAACTGTATATTGTCGCCAGATGAAACTTTTGGAGGAACGGGAGCGTTACATCGGGATGCCAATGTCTTCAAGAATCTGGTTGGTGACTTCAGTCTTGTGGATTTGGGTTTTTCTGGGCAAGCGTTCACCTGGCAAAAGAAAATTATAGGGGATCGGCTTGTCTCCAAAAGGCTAGAGAGGGTGCTAATCAATGTCTCTGGCCGCTTAAATTGACCGGAGGCTAGAGTTAGACACTTACCTAGATACTCGTCGGTCCACAATCCTCTCTTGTTGGAGCTTGATCCGAGAATTTTCAAGGATAGGAAGAGGCGTTCGTTCCGCTTTGAGGCTGCTTGGCTCTCCCACTCGGACTTCATGAGTTTCGTTAAGTCTAGATGGCGGGATAACTGCTCATTGGAGGTGGCTCTTAAGGGCCTGGGAAGTGATCTCTTAGAGTGGAATAAAAAAGTCTTCGGAAATATTTTCAATAGAAAGAAAAGGCTGATGGAGGAGCTTGACGAGGTTCAAAAGCTGATTGTGAGGAACTCGAGTGCTGTCTCTGAAGAAAAAGAGAAGAAGATCAAGTTAGAGCTTGATGAGGTTCTCGAGGAGGAGGAAGTTCATTGGATGCAGAAATCTAGAGAATGTTGGTTGGCTCTGGGGGGATAGGAATTCTAATTTCTTCCATACCAACGATCATCAGAAGAAAGATTAATAGGGTTGAGGGGTTGTTCGACAATGACAACATTTGGGTGGACGACAAGCAGAAATTAGAAGATCTGGCTTTATGTTATTTCAGGAAACTGTACACGGAGGATGGGGGCGTGCCGGTGGAGATCAGGGCTGATTTTCCTATCATCGATGACGCTAACTGGTCGGGTTTGTGCGGTTTAGCTTCTGGAGAAGAGCTGCGGGGAGCGGTCAAAGGTATGGGAGCTTTCAAGGTACCGGGTATCGATGGCTTTCAACCCGTGTTCTACCAGAGATGTTGGGAGGTGGTGGGAAAGAGCCTCATGGATCTGGTTAATTTGTTTTTTACAACAAGACAGCTCCCAGGAGATCTGAATGATACTTTGATTACTCTTCTTCTGAAAGTGGGAAAGCCGGAGAGGATTGATCAGTTCCGGGGTATAAGTTTGTGCAATGTGAGCTACAAAATCATCACTAAAAATAGGCTGCAGCCGATCATGGGGAAACTGGTCAGTCCTACGGAGAGCAGCTTTCTCCCGGGTAGGCTAATCACGGATAATGTGGTGATAGCGCAGGAGGTTATGCACTCGATGAGGCGAAAGAACGGTAAGAAAGGATGGCTTTGCATCAAGATCGACCTCGAGAAGGCTTACGATAGACTGAATTGGAACTTCATCGAAGAGACGTTGTTTTCAGCCGGTCTTCCTGCTAGGCTTGTTGAGTGGCTTATGGTCTGTGTAAGAACGCCTAGGATGCAACTTCTGTAGAACGGGGAGGTCTCTAATCAGTTTGTCCCGTCCCGTGGAATCAGGCAAGGGGATCCGATTTCGCCGTATATCTTTGTCCTCTGTTTAGAGCGCCTGGCTCATTTGATTAATCAGGGGGTTGAAGTGGGTGCTTGGAAGCCTGTGAAAGTTGCCCGGAATGGCCCGGCCCTCTCTCACCTCTTCTTCGCATACGACATCTTACTCTTCGCTGAGGCGTCGGTTGCGCAGGTGAAGGTGGTTAAAAATTGTCTTAGCCAATTCTGTGGGGCGTCGGGACAAAGTATTAGCATCCGGAAGTCGAAGTTCGTGGTTTCTAATAATGTGAATCCTGATTTGGTGAGGAGAATCCAGCAAGAAAGTGGCATTGAGGCTACTAATGATCTTGGGATCTATTTGGGAGTCCCTTTACTCCACAAAAGGATTAAAGGTGCAGACTTTGATTTCCTTGTTAATAAGTTTAGCGCGAAACTCTCAGGATGGAAATCCGGGCTGCTGAGCTTCGCCGGAAGAATTACACTCACACGATCTGTTTTGAATGCTATTCCTGTCTACTGTATGGGCTCGATGGTGTTACCGACGAGCGTCTGTAACAGGATTGATAAGACTTGCAGAAGCTTCTTATGGGGTTCTACGGAGGCGAGACGGAGAGTTCATAAAGTCGCTTGGAGTGAAGTGGTTAAGCCGAATGATAGCGGTGGGTTGGGCATCAAATCCATGCATGAGCTGAACCTGGCACTTGTCGCCAAGCTGGGATGGCGATTCCTAATGAGCAACGATGGCCTTTGGATTGAGGTGCTAAAAGGGAAATACATCGAAACGGCTCTTGGAAGATCGAGTGGTGCCTCGCATATTTGGAAGGGAATCAGGAAAGGGCTTAGTGAGGTCGTGAGTCTGGGCCTGAGATGAAATGTTAGAGATGGCGAGAGTGTGAATTTCTGGGATGACTCATGGTTATTTGATGATCCTTTAAGTGCGTTGTTCGATGTTGTTAGAAGCAGGGACCACCCGGTGTCGGTGGCGGATTTGTGGGAACAGGGTAAGGGGTGGCGCTGGGAGATAGTGGAACCTTCTGTCCCGGCCGGCGCCCTCCTTAAGCTCGCGTCGGTTGCTTTGACGGAAGGAGAAGACAACCCAAGTTGGAAGCACACCAATGATGGTGAATATTCGACTGGCTCCGGTTATAATCTGATTTGCAAGTGGCTTAATTGGCAACAGAACGATGGATTTTTCTTCAAGAAAATCTGGAAGTTAGAGGTCAACGAAAGGGTGCGTTCTTTTGTGTGGCTCATGAGCAAGGGAGGGATCCTCACCAACCTTGAACGTGTTCGTCGAGGATTCGGTAATTTTGCTCTTTGTCCAATCTGTAAAACTTTTGATGAGTCTCTCGAACATCTTTTCAGGGACTGTGGTACTGCTAACGCGTTTTGGTTGCAGGTTGTCCCGGTGGAGCGGAGGAACAGCTCTTGGCAGGCACCATTCGCGTCGTGGCTCAGACAAAATATCTTGTGCGTGGACAGTGTTGAGGAAGGGGTTGATTGGAGCAGTTTATTCGCGATTGTGACCTGGGGCTTATGGAAGAAGCGGAATGACGCGGTTTTTCGGGATGGGAAGGCACCGGTGTTGACGGTGGAGAGCTGTTTTGAGGAGGTGAGGCTGTACCGGAAGGCGATGCTGAACAGTAGGAGCGTAATTAAGCCTACAGCTCGCCTATGGAGGAAGATTAAGTGGGAGAAGCCTGAGGTTGGCTGGGTTAAGGTCAACACTGACGGGGCGCTACGAGACGGAGGAAGGGCTGCTGCTGGAGGAGCTGTTAGGGATGACACGGCGGTTTGGCTGGGCGATTTTGCTGCGAATTTAGGGTCCTGCTCAGTCCCTTAGGCCGAAGGATGGGGTATCGTCGAAGGCTTAAAGCTGGCCTGGTCGTTGGGTTACAAGAAAGTCATCGTGGAGTCGGATTCTGAGCTACTGGTGAAGCTCATAAAAGAGGGTGTCAAGGAGTCGCACCCCCTTTCCAGCCTGGTTTTCACTTGCCAAGGCTTCAAGCGTAGGGATTGGTCTATCCAATTTCGACATATCTACATAGAGGCGAATATGGTCGCGGATGCCATGGCCGCCTTTGCACTCTCGTTACCGGTCGGCGCTCACATACTTCCGGAACCGCCGGATTGCTGCTTACATAGACTGATGGAGGACGCCCAAGGAATGGAGAGGGATCGTCTGTGCCCGGATTAGCTCGTCTTTTTTTTCTTGTCTTTTACTGTTTCTTCTTTCAATTTTTGTACTGGGGTCTCTCCCCAGGTTTTCCCACCAAAAAAAAAAAACAAAACTCATTAATCATTTTAAATAACTAAATGCGGAGTAACATTTATAATTTTATATTACTATAAACATATAATCAACCGACATCTCAACTATACTCAAGTTTAATACTCTCTCCGTTCATTAATAAGTGTCGTTTGATTTTTCGACACATTTTTTAAGGAGCCAAAAACTATACTGTATAAAATATCAACATTTTTTTTATTAATTTTTTAAAATAAATTTAAACTTATAACTAATATGTACTACATCCGTTCAGAAATAGACGCCGTTTGACTTTTTGACACGTTTTTTAAGGAGTTCAAAACTATATAAAATATTAACTTTTTAAACAATTTTTTATTAATACGATACTTATTATTAATAAGTATTTATATTATATTAAAAAATTACAAAAAAATTGATATTTAATATAGTTTTTAGCTCTTTAAAAAACGTGTCAAAAAGCTAAACGCCATGTATTTTTGAACGTAGGTAGTATAAAATTATAAAAAAAATCAATTAAAAACTTTATATTTTATATAGTTGGTGTCAAAAACTCAAAAGTCACTTATTCCTTTTTAAGGATGTTTCTCTCTCCTAGGAGAGAGAAACTCTCTTCTGAGAAAACCATCTTCTCCAAACATTTCTCCCGTCTATCCACCAAATTTCCATGATTTTTGGCCAAATCAATACTCCATCCATCAAATTTCGATCCCGGCTTCGGCCTCCTTAATCCAACTCCGGCTGCTCCTATGTTGCCGTAGTTCAAGCATACTCGTTCTTCGGTGTAAGTTGGTTTGGGAAAACCCTAAATCCGAGTTTTCATGATCGGTTTGTATTCGATTGCCAAAATTGTGTTAGGGCTTTGTTTGATTTTGAGATTTTCTCCCTAAAATCTTATTTTCCTCTGGCTAATTTTGTGTATTACCCCCCTTTTTTGTCAATCCGGGCTGCGTCGCCTTCTCGGGGTTGCTCGTCGGCCCGTTGGCGTGGCTGACCTGTTATCACATCGGAGGTTGGGGTGGTTGCCATCGGCGCTTGGTGACCGCGCCTGGAAGTCTTCTTCTCCTCCTCCATTTCGATGTTCATGTTATCCTCTTCCTCCCCTCAGGGGTTGTGCCCCCACTTGGTGGGCTGGTGGTGCTCCGACGGATCCGCCTCGGTGCGCCGCCCGCTCTTCCGGCCTATCCTCGCTCGTCGCCTCTACTTTCCCTCCTCTCTGGCCATCTGTGTCCCTTGACCGACGTGGCTTCTGTGGGTGGGTGGGGGTTGTTCCAAGTTCTTCCGATTCTTCTGGCTTTGGGCCACCCTTGGCCCGATTGGTGACCCGTTGTTTAGGCCCGATTGTTGTCCTTTGGGCCCAAGTTAAGCCTTGGGCCCAAAGCAGCCCGGGCTTAAAAAAAAGAAAAAAAAACATTCTTTTGGGGTTTTTTATTTTGTACCGAAAGGATTTTGAATATAACCACCCGAAAGGGTTTTGAGTATAACCACCCGAAAGGGTTTGAGAAAATCCCGCAATGGCTTGTCGATACTTTTGCAGGTGAAAACTTGACGGCGTTTTGTTCGAGCAGCTTGCGGCTCTGCTTCCGATGTTTCTAGGAGATCTTCTGCTTGGTTGGGGGGCGTGGAGTTTGTAGTCGGGTCTGGCTGGGGTCGAGGTGGTGCGCTCAAAGGCGACTCCGTATTCGGGATTGAGTTTTCCTTGGAGCTCGTCTGCACTACCCACAGGAGTTAGAGTCCTGCTGTACTACTGGCCCGCGGTGCTACCGTTCGGTGGTGCTTGGCTGCGTTCTTCGGTGGCTTCCTCAGCTTTTCGGGTGTTTGGTCTTCTTGAATCGTTTGTTGTAGAGTTTATTTCTGTTTGGTTCATTACGCCTGTTATTTGTATTTCTGTTTTTAGGTTGCTCTGTTAGACGGTTCGCCGTCTGCCGACTTCGGTCGGCCTCTCGATGAGTCAGGCATGTCTGACCTTCGAATTTTTACCTAATAAAAAAAAAAAAAACTCACTTATTCCTAAATGGAGGTAGTATCATTAACCAAAAATATTTTTAAACCAACCAACCAAAGAGTATTTATCGATTTCACTATCATTCAAGTAAAGGCGTGTCAACCACCCAAACGTTGCTATCCCTCACTTCTGGCTTCGTCTTCCACCTCTCTCTCTCCCTCTCCCTCTCTCTCTCATCTTCGTCTTTGTAGTACGGATGACGCCGGAGACGAGCTCTACTCATGGAGGATCTGGCGGAGGAACTGGAAGCAGCAGCTTCACAGGAGTCCTTACTCATGGCGGCGAATATGTTCAGTACAACATCTTCGGCAATCTCTTCGAAGTCTCAAGCAAGTACGTTCCTCCTATTCGCCCCGTCGGCAGCGGCGCCTACGGCATCGTCTGGTCTGTTCTTCTACCGCTTCTTCTTCTTTTGATGAAATTAGATGTTTCATTTCCATGTATGGCTCTTCGGTGTTCTCCGATGTGTTCAATTTCGTTGTTGCTTGGAATTGACCTTTTTAAAATGCGCCGTTCTCTTCGTAGTTGCTTCGATTGCTCAGTTTTGTGGAATTGACTCTGGTTGGAAGACATTCAGTGCCTATTAATTTGCAGTTTCTATCCAGTTTCCTGTCTAATTATCCATTTGAAATTGCTGTCATAGAAACTTTGCTCAAACTTGTTCCTCATGGAGATTGTCTGAGTAGGTTTTTGGTTTGGTGCAACTGCAAATGCTAAGTATATTAAGTTTTGCAGTGCTGCTGTGAATTCAGAGACAGGAGAAGAAGTTGCAATCAAGAAGGTTGGCAAGGCATTTGACAATCGGATTGACGCCAAGAGGACATTGCGTGAAATTAAGCTTCTTTGTCACATGAATCATGAGAATGTAAGTTTTACGCTAAGATTTTTTGCCTTCATCTTTTCAAGTTTTTTGCATTTTACTCTTATTTTGACAATGTATCAAAGTCAAAGATAAAGATGACTTTAGTTCTGAATTAACTTTTTTCGGTTCATATCGCTAGCTCATTGGTAGCCTCTTGGCAATGCAGGTGATTTCCCTCAAAGATGTTATACGTCCTCCAGAAAGGGAGAACTTCAACGATGTTTACATTGTTTATGAACTGATGGACACTGATCTTCACCAAGTAATACGATCCAACCAGCCATTGGGAGATGATCATTGCCAGGTATGCCCACATAAACTTCATGGAGGACAGATGATTGGTGAATCTTTGTAATTATTTCTTTCAATATCTATTATTGATTAGTTCTCCCATTATTGTATTGCAGTTTTTCCTTTATCAATTATTACGTGGGTTAAAATATATCCACTCTGCAAATGTGCTGCATCGTGATCTCAAACCAAGCAACTTATTCCTTAATGCCGATTGTGACCTTAAGATTGGAGATTTCGGTCTTGCAAGAACAACATCTGAAACAGCTTTAATGACTGAGTATGTTGTCACTCGCTGGTATCGACCTCCAGAATTGCTCTTGAATTGTTCAAAATACACTGCTGCAATTGATATATGGTCTGTAGGCTGCATATTTGGAGAAATATTGACCAGAGTGCCCCTTTTCCCTGGAAGACATCATCGCCACCAGCTGAGACTGATCACTGAGGTAAACTTCCAGGTTTCAAGAGTGCTTCATTTACTTTTAATGCCTGGCTTTTTGCTTTTCTGAAGTATTTTCTGTTTAGCTTGTGATTTTGTTGATTTTTTTTGGTATGCAAATTGTACTATTGTAGCAAAAAAAAAAGAGAGATAAATTAAACTAAATCATTATGCTCATGTTTTCATATAGTTTTTTGAAGATACTCTTTATTTTTCATGTTCCTATGCTACTCTTGTATATGTTCAGTTTGGATGTAAACCCTAAGGAAAGAATTTGACCCTGCTTGCATTTTAATGTGAATACTTACTATTGAGTCCAGTGTAATCCCGCTTAAAGAAGGGTCTGAGACTCTGAGGGATCGGGATACTTACTTGCATTTTAGTGTGGATGTATATGTAAATTTATTTGTTGATTGAATGTAATAATGCTTTTTTCCCAATCATGACTGTTGTGGTTTTTATTTTTGGACGTGGTTTCTATTGGCAACTTGATTAACTCTGTGAAAGTCATATCAGTAGCTTGACAGGAAAATAGCTGCCAACTTGTCCTTGCAGTAGCATCATCCAATTCTTTTAAGATCCTAACTCGCTGAAAATATCCCCTTCATTGATGTCAGTTGAAGCTGAATGTGTGACTACGTGGAACAATAATAAGTTTGATGCCGCATAGGACTTTTAGACTCTTCAATCTTAATGTTTGACAGCCAAACTTTTGTATGTTTACCTAAATTCTTTTCACCTTGATCTTAATTGGGCTCTTCTCACTTGATACGTAGTGACAAAATATATCTAGTTCTCTAGACATTCTTGAGGTTGTACTTTATTACATCTTTAACATGTTAAAAGCTCTGGTATGATATTCATGTGGATTTGTCATTGTTTGAACAGCTCATAGGTTCTCCTGATGACTCTAGCTTAGATTTCATACAAAGTGACTATGTTCGAACAGAGCTGAGGCAGTTACCCCAGTATCCGAGGCAACAATTTTCAGTCAGATTTCCAAATGCTTCTCCCTTGGCTGTGGATTTGCTGGATAGGATGCTTGTCTTTGACCCAAATAGGCGAATAACAGGTAACATATCCTTTTGATAATATCCCATTTTCGTTTTAAGACTGCTCACCAAGCATTTCTGAACTTGTTACTTATTGAAAGGCTAAGTGTCACTACTTACATGTTGGGTCTTTATGTTTGGTCAATCATGCAGTTAATGAGGCATTATGCCATCCATACTTGGCATCTTACTACAATGTAAATAACGAGCCAGTTTGTGTTCAACCCTTCAGTTTTGACTTTGAACGGGTATCATTAACCGAAGAAAACATTAAGGAGCTCATTTGGAGGGAATCTGTGAATTTCAATCCAGATCCATAAAGGCATATAGCAATACAATGTGGTTCATATCATTGTCATTACACAACTTGAAAGGTTTGGCTTTGCCTTTTCAACAATGTACTTTTAAGTACCCCTGCTGTATTCTTCCAGCAAGTGATCGCGCACATAAGTTTCAGACTCGGGGAATCTTGTGTGATATTTATTGATTAGTTAAGTTTAACTTGTGAACATTTGCATTTAGTTTGGGTCATTGCCAATATCAGTAGCAAAAAAGACCTGAAGGGGATTGTGTAAAACCGTAAAAGGATTGTTATTTGTTTCATCAATCAGTTTGTTGTAAGGGAGACTTATTTATTAAAATTTAGGTGATGCTTGGTTTATTTTTTCCAAATTAGAACAGAAGTGTGGAAAGATTGATTGATGTATCAAGAAGAGTGACCTGTTTTTGATATATATTGCTATAAAGAAAGATTATTTTATCTGAATCCATTTTTTTTACAAACCAGATGCTTTGTTGGTTTGTCTCTATGAATGCCAATTTTGTTGTTGTTGTTGAATTCATGTTGCAAGGGTGGATCTGTCTAAATGTACAGTGATGATTGCAAAGATCATGAGATCCTTAGTGCTATCTACACAAGACCATATGATTCCACTTATAAGAGATGGGATTTCCTTGCCTTCTCCTTATTTTAGCCCTTTCTTTTCTCCCTGTTTCAATATATATTCTTCATTAGTGCCTTTGGTTTATACATGGCCTTTCGTGTTGTTGCTCAGATGATAGAATGTGCGGGTAGCATACAAGAGGTACACAGGACAGGACTATTAAGGCATGACTTCTCTGTTTATAATAGCCAGTTGTGAGCTTATTATGATAAACTGCAAGGCTTTGTTTTTAGTTATTTTTGTCTTCCAGTACAATCTTCTTATCATTGCTGCCACTCACAGCTTAATTATTTCTTGAAGGCCCCTTCAATGGACAGGTCACTACTTGTGGAAGAGACAAAAGAGTATTGTACAATCTTGTGATTTTGTGACCCAGAAATTTTATTTTATTCTACCTCTAAAGTTCCTTGAAATCATCATTATCTTGTCCTTTCTCTTCTACTAATTCAATGGCGTGATTCGGTGATTGATGAATGCTGATAAACCCCTTATTTGTGCAGATAAGTTGCCTACGAGCGCATCATATGATGCCTACGTTGATCCATAGCTTAACCTAATCAGGATACCTTCCTCTCTGCCAAGATGACAGGTTTGTGTCTGTCACGAAATTTCTGGACACACATTTTGTTTGAATGATTGATCGACACACTGTGAAATAAATATCACATTTATTTTATGGGCATAGTAGATTATTATACAATTTGGAAAAGCAAGGCTTTGCTTGCCCTGATGGCTTAATGTGCAGATGGTGGTAACACATTTATTTGGGCATGAACCTCCAAAACATAAAGTTTACCTAATTGCTTTAGGGCTACTGAAGAACCATTGAATTGTTCAAAATTTTCAATGAGATTTGACCTTAGCAGATAATACCATGATATGACATTGGAATTAAAGCTGATGCTTCTTTTTCTTCAATTTAGAATCATGGATCTGATTTTATGCTTCCTGCTTGCTAAGTAAAGGTCCAACTTGTGGGGTTGGGTTCCTTTAATTGCTTGGATTCCAGTTCATTTGTTTCCTTTTGGCCATATAGCCAGAGTTTGAATTGTCTGTAGTCATCCTCATTTATTCAAAACCTAACCCATGTCTTAATCTCTGTGAACGCAGGGTAAATCCAGCTGGTTTGCATAACTCACATGGTCAAGGCTCTAATACCAAGTACCAAACCAACTACTAAGCAACTCAAGCCCTAGGCAATTTTCACCTACTCATGATGGTAAGAAGTAAGAACACTACTATTGGTCCATGTGAATCTTGTTTTTAACTATTTTATTGTTACCCAAGAATCCGGTCTGTCGGATATGAGAATCTTTAAGATCAAACCATAATTGAACCTGTCCAACCCGAAAATCGTAAGGTGGGCACACTGGACACCATTCGTTAAATTGCTTGATTCAAAACTTCTTCACATGATGCAGTGGGGGCATGGGACATTGAGGTGACACCTGGAGTCCAACACTAGCACATCTCCTGCTGGTTTCTTTATAGGTCCTTGCAGGGATGTGGAGGCTGAGTTTTCAGCGCTTGTCGGTTGCACGCAGCAACAGGTATCTCTTGTTTAAGTCTGATCCCTGGAAATGAAGTACGTTTAAAGCATATAATCGAACAATTAACACCTTTTTGGATCCAGCGGCGTGAATTAGGTTGTCCTTCGTTCAGGAAAAGTTGTATAGAGATGCAATGTATTCATCCTGAAGTTTGATGTGGTGGTGGGACAAGGACAACAGGGAGCATAGTTTTACCCATATTTGCATCGTACGGACACAGTGCAATGCACAAAGTAAATTGTCTGGCTGGCTGGCACTGCTGTCTGCTGAGACCCCAAACCTTCATCGAGCAAGAGGTGACGAGTTACGAGGGTGGCTCCCGTGGTTCGGGTTGGGTTATGCTTCGAAGTTCCATGATTCTGGAAACAAATAGATTGGACAAATGTGGGTCATTGCAGGTGTTTGGCACATTTTCATGCTGGATTATTATTATTATTATCATTGCTTTTCGGGATTGTCCAAAATAACAACACAGCCAATTTCAAACCCCTAATTGTTAAAATACCAGCGTGGGTTTCCTGCTATGAATTTGGGTCCCGATGATGAACGATGCCCCCTTTGAGGCTCCGAGCCTCCGAGGGGGTATTTTAAACAGTACATGTGGTTTGAAGGGGATTGGGGAAAACTCTTTGGATAACCATTCCGGAATGGCTCACCGGAAATGACTTGTGGGTAGTATCTATAGGTCTCCGGTTCGAATTCGGGATATGACCGCTATTTATTTACCAATTCAAGGAAAACCCTTTGGATTCTTCTACAAGAAGTCTCGTCAACCAGTTGTATTTATATGTTTATAAACTTGTATCTTGAAAAATCAAATTAGAAATTTTATATTTTTGCAAAGCATTATTTTTTATTATGAAAGTTTATAAACATCTGGATATAACTATATACGGGGTAGAATATAAAGATAATTTTTTTATTTTTTATTTGACTCGTATTAATTGGGCAAGTGATGCTAGTTGTGGACCAAGAAGGCAAGAAGGTGGACTATACTATACATACCGAGGAAACTCGAATACTCCGTATTACTCCGTAATTTGTACCTCATTTTTCTTAATTTAACAAAGGGAACGATAACCAACGTAACCGGCCAATGTGAATAGAGACTGCAGAATAAAACCTTAAAACACGTACGAAGGTGTTCACATTTCACAATTAGTAGTCGATTTCTAAAAAAGAAAAAGAAAATTCAAAACAGAGAAAGGAATATTAATTTTTTTATTAAAAATAAATTTTGAATCGGAATTTCATCGAAATTGCAAATATAGAGAAAAAAGTACCATCTTTTAAATTTCTTACTTTTATCAAGGTCTCATGATTACAAAACTAATATTGTCTCATAATTTGTAAATTTCATGATTTATTTAGCCTAGATTAATTTTAAGAATATATTGTAGAAGTTTTTTTTTTAAAAAAATAATAATTATCGCAAAGTTGGGTGATCTTATGTGAATTGTACAAGACATTGGGTGTGTGCATGTAGACCCTCACAGTCACAGTCACAACCATTGAATTGGTGATTCATCCTTCATCACGAAATCTTAAGATTGGAAAGGTGGGGTAAGTTTAAATAGTCAAATCGCCCACATACCGAAGGTAGTACGATCATTGTTAATATTGGTTACCTAACTTTTAGCCTAACTGTACCATGCTCTCTATTTTTCCTTGGGCAACATGTTTAGTGATAAAAATGTAAATTTCATGGTTTAGGAGGCTGAACGAAGAACGGAGAGATCGGAAGAGCAAGCACTTAACGGCTTTGATCGATGACCTTGAAGGCTTGAACTGATTTTCCTGCCTCGATCTGTAACGGCTCATCTGAGTTCCAACTACACACTTTATTCTAATTAAGATCATCCACAAATAGTTTTGGTTAAAATGTACACATTTACACAATATGTGTAAAAATACATATTACTTTTTTTTAGTAATTTGCTCTTTTGGAGGTTATCAGTCATAACTTCAATGTGTTGGACTTTTTAGAGGATATGACATTGGATAGAGATTACTAGAGGATATGTATTCAGGCTACTGATGTTTAGAGTTAGGGGGTGTGTTGTACGTTGTGTCTGTTTGTCATTGCTTTCCTTTCTGTTCTTTCACTTCTTTGCTATGCATCTTTATATATTGGATCATTTTCCTATTGTATGACTTGTTTCCAAATAGCTCTTGTTTTCTTTCGTTCTGGGTCATTCGGAAACACTCTCTCGACTTATTCGGAGAAAGAGTGCGTACATCATGACCCTTCAGACCATGCTTAATCGCGGGTGTTGTTGTTGTTGTTGTTGCTCAATTGGTGAAATATTTAATTTTTACACACCATTCAAATACAATTCATTTAAAATAAAAATAAAAATAAAATCATAAAAAGGTAAACCAATGAAATTGTCTTCTTTTTTTTTTGTAAAAGTTTATACACATTCTGGATGTGTACTCAAATTTGCACATCAAATATTAAAATTTGTACATTTTCACACACCCAAAATAACCAATAAAACTAAAAAAATTTCTGAAAAATACACATTTATACAACCATTGTGGATGGTCTAAAAAAGATTTCTAAATTAATATGTGGCATTTTGGCATGTAGTAATTCTTATAGTCCTAGACTCCTAAATGTGTATTTTTCAAAAATACACATTTAGGCTCAAGTACGTACTTTGTTGTTGTAGCTACAACTCACAAGGGGACCGATATTGTGTCATTTACGCCAGTGGTCGTAAATGTACGTGGTCACTCGATTTGGCACCCAACGAGGATTTTAATCGGTACATTTCGGCACCAGTGGTATGAAAAATTGACTATTTTGTAAGTACTTGGTAACACTTCGTTCATTTATCCTCTATACGTAGATATTTAGATCATTATAATAGAAGAATAGAGATTTATGTTGTCATAAGATCAGACGAGCTAGAGTGAGGTCTCATTAGTAAAGTGTGGATCATCATTGTATGGGGACCGGACATCATATAGTAACACACTATATCAACATGTAATTGATATCAAATAAATCTCTTGGTATAGGGCCATGTGTAAGTTTTTTTTTTTATATTGATAAGTGGATAAATTAATCGGATTGATTTCATTATGATCAAATTTTCACCACTTCTACGATTATGATCACAACTTCTAAAACCGGTGAAAAAACTAATGGCTTCCAAAGGCATAATCATCCACTACATTGACGGTTTTAGAATCTATTGTCAGCGTTTTAATACCCCATAGCTTGAAACCTTTAACCTTATAGTTGTTCATGACTTCAAAAGCAGGCAAAACACTTCCCATCACTAGCAAGTAGCAACCAAGTAGCTAGAGCGATTGTCGACTTTAGAAGTCGTGATCATTGATCAACGACCATCTTATTGATGGATTGAAAAAGTTGTAATAATAGATTCTTTCTTTTACCGCTTTAGAAGTCGTGATCAACTTTAAACGTTTATTGACTTTAGGAACTATACTTCCTATCGTATAAGTGGTGATATAATAAGCGTGTATATATATATATATATATATATATATACATAGTATGTATTAAAATATGAGAATCGTCCATTTTTGCTGATTGCACCAAATCTCATTATGGGTCATCAGCCAAAGATTTCAATCCTTTCTTAAATATAGCTATTCCTATACCACAAGATCGATATGAATCAATTTCCACGGTCATCCATGTCATGTCATAAATATCCGTTGGGTTGTTATCTTGATAAATTATAAGGTCCAGGTTCACCAATTTTATAATACTAAAGTTTAAACGATTGGGTAAAGTTTCCTACTTTTTTATACTCCATTATTTTTAATATGGTATAATTGATGTGAAATCTATTAATACGTATCTCCAACATCCAACAGTTTCTCCATTTTGGAATCTTTGAAAAGTTTTAAGGTATTTTTCGGTTCAACAGATTCTCCCTCACATCTTTCAAATTTTTTGAAGAAACAGCAGAACAAAAAAATAGAGACGATTTTCTAAATCTGTAGCATTCTCCAAACAAAATGATTCTCTAAATATTTGAAATAGGAAAATTGTTGGAGTTAAAGCAAAAGTAGTTTGAATAATAAGTATTTTGTTCCTCCGTTTTGTAGAAATTTTAGGAAAGCTATTGGAGATGGTTATAGAATTAATTCCAAAAAAAAAATTCATAATATTTTTTATTATAAAAAAAATTAATAATATTTTTTAAAGCAACCAGTGTCGTATATATGGCACTCCAAATACAAAACTATTAAGATGTAATGTATCATAATTGGGGCATTTGATTCCAATTTACTAAAATTCAATAGAATTTAGGTTTTATAAAATCGAATATAACTTCACTTTTATGACAGATCAAAGAGCATTTAAAGTAAAAAGAATTAATATTCTATTGTGTTGAACGCAAGTAAACGGGTCAATATATAAAGGTCTTTTGTCTCGTAGGAAATTATTAAAAGAAAAAAAAAAGAAAGCCGATAATTGTAATTTTAAAAATCTAAAAGCTTATAGGATAATAATTCGATTTTGCGGAAAGCGACATTTTTAGTACACGAAAAAATAAATAAATAAAATATTGGGATTGAAAAGCTAATTGGTTAGGTATGGCAAGAAATTAACATATCATTGGATAATGGCGGGGTTTGGATTATGATCCCACTTGCATCTTCACACATTAATGGTTTGGATTATGATCCCACTTGCATCTTCACACATTAATTTGGTCCTCATCATATATTGGAGATATATAGTGGCATAACTTAACAAGTTATTTTTATGTAAATTAATTGTACACACATTTTTGAGATATTTTATTGTAGACTGTAGTGGTTATCTCTACATTTACATTTTTTTTTTATTTTCTTGACGTCGGACAACATCAAATAACACTCTAGCTCAGTATTATTGATTTGATTGGTTAAATTAAACTTAGTTTGATTTTATTTATTAATAAAATTATATTTTTTTGCTTAATTTAAAATTTTATCAATCAATTAAGACAGACTATTATACTGAGAGTTATATACTCTCTTTGTTAATTGAAATATACTAATTATTTTTAAAATTTACATATTTTTTTAAAAGCAAATAAAAAGACAAGTATACCCCTAATTATTATTTTATAATTTCACTTTATTCAAAACTACAACTAATATCTAATCAATATAAGGACAATTTTAGAAAGTGATAACAAAATACCTAAAATGACATATTTTTTTAGTAAGGTTTTCTTTCTAAAACGACATTGAGATAGGGAAAATCTCGTCATCATAGTACAAGGGCATTATGGTCTTTTACCAATAAATTCGAGTATTCAATACGACATTGATGCTACCGTTTCGCCTATTGATTACGATAGCGGTTTCGTGCATTAAGAGCGTTGACCGAATTAAATACGATAACGGTTTCTTTTATTTAATATCGTAACGGTTTTTGTTATTTAATACTCGAATAGTATAAATATGAGGAGATTGATTCAGATTGAGGAGGGACAATAACTGACTTGAGCGTCGGAGGGTCCCCCGGGGAGACAAGCCCCGCCCCGACCTCGTTTGTTCTTGTTTGACAGGTTAGGCTTCGGGTGGAATCGATCAACCACTATGATGCAGATTTTATGCATCACAATTGGCGCCGTCCGTGGGGAATCGATACAAAAGCTATGTGATTAAAGACGACTCGATGAACGAATCAAGCTTGATCTTGAGCAAGGTGCCGACGACACTGTTACTTGTCCTCCCTTGCTCAAGCTCAATCGACGGGGTGGGACATTCCCATCTATATCTCCGCCGACAGGATCTATGAATCTACTACGAGAAGCTCTACATTATATATCGTTAATTACCAGTGCCGTCGTTCCCAGATCTGTGGTATATATCACTGTCACCGGCCTCCACTGCAAGGCCTAGCGGATCTGAGAAACCCTAGCCGCCATCGGGCCTGTTACGCAACCCTCACGCCTCCGATCTCCATAGCAGGAGCCCCGCCAATTCATCTCCGAAGCGATCGAGTTCGAGCCCAATGCATTGGCGACCCGTCGCCGCTCACCAGATCCACAAATGCGTCTTCAGGCAAAGAGGATCTATCGTTGGCACTCCGTAGGCGGTCCATCTATGTATTTCTGGCTGCAGGGGCACCGTAGGCGTGCGCAGCGGAGGAGATGGAAGCGAGGGTGGTGAAGATTATAAATTGTGGAACTCCAACATCGAGCATCGTAGTGCCGACGGGTCTAGGTCTTCCGAATCAGTAAGCGCAGGTTTGAATCACTCGACTTTTCTCATGGGCTTTGAAATTTGAAACCTGTTGCTGTGTAGCCAAATCGATCGGCCTTACCTGCCTATTTAATTTGTTGTTTGTTTGCTAATTAATTACCTCATTTTTTCGGTGGAAGTCAAGTCACTTGGGAAATTTGGAGGCCCTTGCTAACCTTTACTCTCAGTGAGTTGCAAGGGAGACAGGTTGTTGAAATAGGTTGCTAAAATCGTTCAACTTGATTTTGCCTATTGCCATATATAAAATATATATACTAGCTATTAATTAGATGAGGAATAATAGTGTTTGGGGGAAGACATCAAATTTCATGGCATGGATATTCGATCTCGTGCGTTTGACCTCCATGGTCTTATGTTACAAATATATATGATCGGGTTTCAAGAGCATAATTATCTATATATATTGATTTAGCTTAATCACATAGTTGGGTTGATCATGTTCTTAATTATCCTCGTTGTCTGGATAGTGGGTTGTGTCTTCTTTTTTGGTTTGCCATACTGTTTTGCAGTCTTAAACATACAAATTAAAATGGAAGAGATTGTGGGCAATGCTCAAAGGTCAGCAAGAGTAGTCAGGGAAATCACAAAGCCACCATTAGTGGGAACGAGAAAGACATCGAAAGCAATTTCAGCTGGCATCGTGTTTAATATCATGGGTGGAGTAGGGAAGAAGTATAGAAGCCATTCTGTTGCTGCCTTTCTTATAGAAGAACGTAAGAGAATTGTACAGGTGAGGGGTGCAAACACTCCCCATTCGGAACTCCCCAATCAGGAGCAAAGCTTATGACGAGGGAGAGATGATCCTTCTCGCAAAGGGGAACAAAATTGCAAGGCTAGAAAGTTGGCAGATGCTTGTTTGGAGTGGGCTCGATCTTGCCCAGGCGTTCATCTTACAATCGAATCCAAGTAGAAAAATGCTAAGTACTCCTTCTCTTATCTTGATTTCTTAATAATTTATAGTGAAATTACAGTACAATTACATTATTGTGTGAAGCGACTAACCAAGCTTGCTTATAGCACATGATAGCTTGTAGCATCCTAGACTTTTGATTCTTGTCTTCAAGAGAAGATAAACTCCCATCAATCATTGGGGCATCGTCCAAGGAGTAGTCCAAAATTGAGCTCTCGACTACTTGTCACAAGATGCAGCAGGAGAGGGCTAATGAAACCACGATAATCTGGGGCAATCCTCGATCGGAAATCGCCACTTACGGCCACCCTCAAATCGCCACTTACGGCCAATCCGATTCGCCACTTAAGGCCAACGAAATCGCCACTTACGGCCAATCCGAATCGCCACTTAAGGCCAACGAAATCGCCACTTACGGCCAATCCAAATCGCCACTTAAGGCCAACGAGATCGCCACTTACGGCCACCCTGAAATCGCCACTTAAGGCCAACGAAATCGCCACTTATGGCCAATCCGAATCGCCACTTAAGGCCAACGAAATCGCCACTTACGGCCAATACGAATCGCCACTTACGGCCACCCTGAAATTGCCACTTAAGGCCAACGAAATCGCCACTTACGGCCAATCCGATTCGCCACTTAAGGCCAACGAAATTGGCACTTACGACCAATCTGAATCGCCACTTTAGGCCAACAAAATCGCCACTTACGGCCAATCCGAATCGCCACCTAAGGCCAACGAGATCGCCACTTACGGCCACCCTGAAATCGTCACTTAAGGCCAACGAAATCGCCACTTACGGCCAATCCGAATCGCTTTTAAGGCCAACGAAATCGTCACTTACGGCCAATCCGAATCGCCACTTAAGGCCAACAAAATCGTCACTTACGGCCACCGGAAATCGCCACTTACGGCCACCGGAAATCGCCACTTACGGCCACCGGACATTGCCACTTATGGCCAATAGCCAACTACGGATCAAATGACTAACGTTTACGGCAAAATTATCGTTCACTCGACAAACTTCGCCATTTGTTTTTTTTCGGCTTCCTTCATCATCGAGACATGAAGAAGAAACCCGAGGGGAAAATGAGATAGGGAAAATCTCGTCATCATAGTACAAGGGCATTATGGTCTTTTATTAATAAATTCGAGTATTCAATACGACATTGATGCTACCGTTTCGCCTATTGATTACGATAGCGGTTTCGTGCATTAAGAGCGTTGACCGAATTAAATACGGTAATGGTTTCTTTTATTTAATATCGTAACGGTTTTTGTTATTTAATACTCGACTAGTATAAATATGAGGAGATTGATTCAGATTGAGGAGGGACAATAACTGACTTGAGCGTCGGAGGGTCCTCCGGGGAGACAAGCCCCGCCCCGACCTCGTTTGTTCTTGTTTGACAGGTTAGGCTTCGGGTGGAATCGATCAACCACTATGATGCAGATTTTATGCATCACAGACATGTTTTTTTTTTTATACAAGGCAAGATTTTGGAAGACGTCAGATCCTGCTGACACGTACACCTCCCAATGGCGTCCTATCGGACGGGGGATAGGAACTCCAGATGAGATGCGAGAGCTCCATGATCCATGAAGTGTCTGAGATGAGCAACCTTGTCCGCAACTCGGGTGATTTCCAAGATCCTCAAACAAATTATTGTAGGAGAAAATGGATGTCCGTGACAATTATCTCAATCTCCCAATGGCAGTGTCAGACACCAAAAATTGTCTTAATAACAGTGAGATTATCACCATACATCGCAAGCCCAAATCTATAACAGCCACAAGCGCCGAGTGGAGCGCCAAAATTTCAACCATCAGCGGAGAGATGGAATTACGATGCGAAGAGCCAGAGAGGAGCGACATATGTTTTTCTTAATAGAGGGTATTATGTTACATAGTAAAAATGAAATTATGGAAGTGATATTTCTCAATTAATGTGGGATTGGATGAGAAAATTAAATGCGAAAATGAAGTTTATCAACCATTAATTTAATTCGAAAATGAACTTCATTAAAAAATGTTGTTTTTTGATAAACCAAATAACAATGAACTTCATTAGAAATGAGGAGTACATACGGTTATGGAAAATAACCATCTAAATACTAATTGATTCGGTAAGTTCGATCACACCATAGTCGATCACACCATAGTCAAGAGAGGACTTTATATAAAATATCCATTTTTTAAAACAATTTCATACTTATTAATAATAATTATGAAATTATTAAAAAATTATTAAAAAGGATATTTTATGTAATTTCTATCATTCTGAAAAAGCATGTGTGGATAAGAAATACATATTCTGTATATGAAATGTGACTTACTACATTTTTATAAACAATTTCATACTTATTAATAATAATTATAAAATTGTTAAAAATTTATTAAAAATGATATTTTATATAATTTTTATCATTCTGAAAAAGCATGTGTAGATAAGAAATACATATTCCTGTGTATGAAATGTGACTTGTACTAATTCATCTGTAATGTACTCATTGATAAATCTCGGTGGGCCATATAACCGTGGGGGGTCCACACGGCAGAGCGCATCATGCGCACTCAAGCCGAGCACATAAGACCAGCGGGGTTCCATCCTAAAACCAATTGGCAATAGGAGGAGTGGCCCACTGACTTATATGCAAGACTCGGATTATCGTGTTTTTCGATGTGGGACAATCTCAAGACATCACAACACGCCCCCTCAAGTGCAACTGCCTGGCCTCGCAATTAAGCCAGTTGCACTTGACGTCTTGAGCCTTAAGGCCGGCTAGCCCAATAGATCGACCAGGGTTCCGGACCGCACCTGCTCTGATACCATGATAAATCCCGGTGGGCCATATAACCGTGGGGGGTCCACACGGCAGAGCGCATATGCGCACCCAAGCCGAGCACACAAGACCAGCGGGGTTCCATCCTAAAACCAATTGGCAATAGGAGGAGTGGCCCACTGACTTATATGCAAGACTCGGATTATCGTGTTTTTCGATGTGGGACAATCCCAAGACATCACAACACTCATGTATTAGTTAGGGTATAAATATATTCTAAGACCCAAGTAATCATCATTAATGAATCAAATGAAATCCAGTTATCTCTTTTCTCCTTATCTTACTCTCTATCTTCCTTTACTTTTCCACTTTACTGCTTACGTCTTCTTCCTCCAAACTCCTTCCTCTATCTTTGAACTCATCTTCTTCCCTTAATTTTACCCTAATCTCTCATTTCTCCCTTTCAATCTCTTATTCCCAATCCCAACCAAGGACATAACAAATTGGTATTTAGAGTTAGGTTACTTCCGCATCGATCTCAAAACCACCTGAATTTTTTTTTCCTCGAAGAGAAAAAATGGTGATTGATGAATGGTATCAACAATTTCGCGAGGAAAATCAATGGCGAATGATGGAGTATAGGTGAGCGACGGAGCAATGGGTCACTTTGGCGAAGAGGACTACGAAGGCGATTACATAAAAGATCACAAGAATAAACCAAATCGGAGACCAACCAACCTTCGAAATTCTGCGTGAGTTGATTCGAGGGATGATGTCGAAAGAGACGACTCCTTCGGTGGATCAAGGCCATCCGATAGAAGACTCGAAGGCGAACCGCAACAATGACTTCGCCCTTAAAATCAAAGAGGGTCCTGAACTGTCCCAGGAAATTGAATTCGAATATTTTCTAGAGACTTCTATATCATCACTCTAGGCAAGAGTCAGTTGATGGAAATGAAGTAGACAATGTCTTGCTTGAAGATCGCTCCTTTGATTTGGGCAAAGACTTGCTAGAATTCATAGTTGATGTTCCGCAAGAGCTTATACGAGTCAAAGAAATTGTACATCCAATTAAGGATATGATCCGACTGGAAAGCAGTGAGATTTCGAATGATATTCTAGTCCAATCCATTTCTTATTAGGATGATGATAATCATTTGATCCATGTAACTCTCAATTGAGAGTCGAACCTTGCTCTGATACCAATTTGTTATGTCCCAATTGGAATTTATGAGATTGGAAGGGAGAAAGGAGAGATTAGAGAAGAATATGATGAATTAAGGATAGAGAGGTTAGGGTTTAGATGAGTTCAGAGAAAGAACAGGAAAACGAAAAAGAAAGGAAGAGAGAGGGTAAGGGTTAAGGGAGAAAAGAGATAATTTGATTGATTATTTCATCGATGATTCTCAAATACAAGAGTATTTATACTTCATATCCATACACATATAAACTTCTAATACGTATACATGACATCATCAATATATCTCTTACTCATAAAAACTCAAATAGACGATGACCTTTTTACCAATTTGATATTCATACGACTAAAATAACATTTAATTAGTGTATGATTGACATTTTTCTTGAAAAGAGTTTACTTCTCTTTGCCTTTTCCAATCGGGGATTTTTTATAACTAACATCTGTCTTTTGAGACCTACTAAATCGTGTATTATGGCAACCGGGCAACAGTCAGTAGCTGATGAGAGGGATGCCTTTTTTCGAGTGGAAGAGGAGTGGGAGTCAAGAAAGTGAACGTCGGAGAAAATCTGGTTTGAAATCCCATAAATAAATACCCGTAGTATTAATTTTCAGAGTATATGGACATTATTTCAGATTGAGAAGTCAGTATAAACTAGGTGTTCGACCTAGGGTTTCGATCTTTGAATAACTCGCAACTAACTCAAACAAACGAAATGAAAAAAGAACAAGAAAGAACACACAAGGCTTTGTTTACGCGGTTCGGTTTCCCTACATCTGCGAAACCTCATAAAGGGAGGTTCATCCAATCCACTAAGCATCCAAAGGTTCAGAAACAGGTTACAGAGGTTTTAGATGCACCAACACAAAGACACGATTCTATCTAAACAATGACAAAGAAGATAAACGAGGAATAAGGTTAGAGATCGTCCGTGAAGGACACCGAGAAATCTCATGGGAGATTTCTCAAAATAGAACCCTCCATTCAGCTTCTTCTTCGTCAATCGAGCAGGTACTCAGGTAGCATCAACCCAGAAGAGCAACCATGCAGAGAATCGTCGGCGTCGGGCAACTTCTTCAAACCAAACCCTAGTTTTTCTCTCAAACCCTATCCTAGAGGCCCCTTGGCTTACCAGAGAGGATGAGAGCGACACTAAAGTCCTCAAAGGAAGCCCGAATAAAGCTTATATAGGTCTAGGGTCACAGCATTCGAAATCCAACTAAGAGAGATGGGCTGAGAGTTGGACCGAATGGAACTGGCCCAAATCATTACACACTCCCGCCAACAAATATTCAAACATAAGAACATAACCAACACTTAGGAAAATATACCACATAGCTTCACCTTATGAGTCAAGGCTAGTCATTTGTCCCTAACATGTCCGGTCAAACCATGGGTCTAATGAGTTTTTCCTCGTCCATAACAATGGCTCGGATATTTTGAGTCACAAGTGAGCCTGTCCTAATACTAGTGCATCATACAAACCAAATAAATCAATGCTTCTAGTTTAACATATTACAAGGATTAATCAAAACATAACACTAGGCTAATACGGAGTACAGAGTAACTCCTTTAATTTAATAGTGACCTATTAAATGAAACAAACTTTACATTTAACGATATTTTGATACGTGCATAGCAGCCTTTGGACAATGACCTGCCAAGTTGATTCAATTTCTCTGTCGATAATACAAAGAAGAGTCTTCAAATCTTTCCGTCTAATTAATTAAGCTATCTACTCTCCTACGTAGTAACCTAGCTAGTATATGCTTTACACTTGCATTCAATGAATCTCTTTACTCAGTCGTACGTTTTTAATTGTTAATATGCTTTTAACTTTAATCCTAGACTCTTGTTTTTTTTTTTTTATAAGTTTAAGATTCGGGTGGTGATTAGCCTATTTGAGAGCATTTCGAAGGATGAGATCACGAAGATCTGAGAAGGGTCGGGAGTCAGACAAGTCTGACACCCCGAAGGCCGACGAATCGACAAACAACATACAAAAATACAAAAGGTGCAGACACATGCACACGCACTCTACAAAGACAAAATTACAAAGGAGAGCAACGCCAAACTGGATGAGGTCGAAGACGGCGGACGAAGTCAAACTCTATTCTGAAATAGAACCGTATGTCAGCGATACATCAGGATCCGATTAGACTCTTGTTTTTTACGTAGCATAACAAAATTACAATATACCAAGTATTAATTTATTACTAGTAATCACTAAAGTGAACATGCAATTTAAAAAAAAAAGTAGTGGTATATTTCTCTCTCAAGACAGAGGTTCTAGTGGAACGGAAAAATACGGTGTAACGGTGAAACGAATAAAAATTATGTTATATTCATATGAATATGGTATTATGTGGATATGAATATGTGAACATTACGGTGTGTCAATATGAATATGGTGTTATTCATTTTATATTATTTGAATATAAATGATATTATATTCATATACCCATATTTACATCATATTCATAATCACACAACATAGTAATCATATTTTCATATTCATATGATTTAATATTTGTTTGTTTCACCATTACACTGTATTATTCGTTTCATTAGAACTCTTCCCCATCAAATGAAACCCCTTTCATCTATGAAAGAAACATAAAAGATGCATATAGTCTGAATCCTTTCACACATATATATATATATATATATATATATATATATATATATATATATATATATATATATATGAAAGGATAGATTCACCCTAGCAATGGTTTGAATTTGAGTAGTGATGATTCCTTTATTAATTTAAATGATGTACGGAATGTTTTACTAAACTATTACTAGTATAATAATAATAATAATAATAATAATAATAATAATAATAATGATTAAAATTTGAAAAATAGGTATAAAAATATGTATGATTTGGACTGAAGAGAGAGGATAATTATTAAGAAATACAAGAAGTAATTAAAAGTAGCGGCATTAATAAGGTTGTGAAGGTACTATAGCAATCTCCGCCCGAATTCAGTGCATTTGATTGTTTCCCGTCAATTCAATGAACTGATAACTCCAAAACTCACCCACAAAAAATTAAAATAAAAAGATAGAGGGCTTCAGTCATCACCCCCACTCTACATAGTCCATCCATATCATGCTCAATGCTGAATTGCTGATGCATGCCCCCACCCCCACTCACTTGCTTAGTTGCATATTTCATATTTGTCACTTTCTATTTTTATAAAGCTTTAGCATCCCCATCCCCATCCCCATCCAGTTAAAACAAATCATCTTTTAATTATATATAGTGTAGTATATGTATTCAATTAACTGTTCCTTTATCCTATACCTTAATTACCTTAAGAATCTATATAACTACTTAATTTCGTATACTTTCCGCTGACGTGGCGCACATTTCTTATTTTACTCCCTTCTGACCAATCACATTTTTTTTTAATTTGCTTTCAATTTTCTTCCCCTTCTTCACAATTGAGAAATAACGCTTTGTTAGAGTTCAGTTCTCCTCCGCCGACTTCGATCGTGGCAACCTTCGCGCCTCATGCCTTCGTCATACTTCTCCGTTGAAGATATCCCGCCTCAGAACTCCGTCTTCTTCCTCCGAAGATCGCTTAAGGGAAAGCCCCTCCTCCGCTTCATCCTCTCGCCCTCCCATTAACCTGGTGTCGAAAAGCCATTAACCTGGTGTCGAAATCTAACCATCTCTTGCTGGAATTTGTTAAATTGAAACCATGGTAAGTACGATTCAAGTTTTTTTTTTTGAGATCTATTGTTTCTTTTTTGGACATCTATGGTTGAAATCTCGAACCTGTCTTGTGCTTTCAAATATGTTTCATCCGTTCAAAATCTGGAATCTGTTCGCAATTCGCAGCTTGTGTTTGTAACTGTAATTTGTTGGCTATTGCTGTTTGAATTTTCTCAAATTCTTGAATCTGTGTTGAATCTGCTTCTGTGTTAAGCTGTTTGAAATCTCAAAATCTCGAACATGTTGCATATGTTGACTACTTGGCTGTCCGAATCAGATCTATCACCTCGATCCGTGCCTTTTCAAAACACTTATGTCGTTCAATAACAATATTGTTGTTTTAGGCTTTCCAAACATTTGTTTATATTGTATTTGATTATTCCTTATAATAAATATTTTATATTCTCATTTATTTTTATTTTTCCATCACAACCGCGTCATGGCGCTGGTATTACACTAGTATATATATAAATTGAAAAACCAAAGTGAGAAACTGTTTTCTGAATAAAAATGGACAAATTAATTAATTACATTGATTAAAAACCCTAAGGATATAGGATCCAAATTCATCCCCAAATTGAAACAAGAAGCATACAAAACAACTACAAGAAAAACAAATATAGAAAACAAATTGTGAAATTGAAAGGAGAAGCACACAAAACAAACACAAAAGCCAAAAGAAACACCATGTGAAATTATTTAGGGTAGATTGACGATGGATACAACACACAAACACACACGTATATATCAATACTAAATACTCCCTCCGTTCCATAATACATGTCCCTTTGCTTTTTGGCACGCATTTTAATGAGTGAAAAACTCTATAAAATATTATTTTGTTAAATATTTTTTTTATATAATTTGATTCTTATTACTAATAAGTATCCAATTATATAAAAAAATTAATTAAAAAATAATATTTTATAGAGTTTTTCACTCATTAAAAAGCGTGTCGAAAAGCAAAGGGACATGTATTATGGAACGGAGGGAGTAGATAACACTTCCCCCCGTTACTGGTAAAGTTGTACATATATATTGTGTCGGCACATTTCGGTACGTACGAGTTGCTTATTTTGCATTTGGATTGCTATAAGATCGACTATCATCAAGTCATTTTTAGGATCATCATTGAATTAAGTTGTGATTATTTTAGATTGAGTTATTTTTTTATTTTGAGTTTAATTTTAGAGTCTAAGTGCTTGTTTGGATAGTGTTAAAAATCCTAGGAATTGCAATAACCCAGGAAGCCCGTGCTAATATATGTGTTTGGATGAAAAAATAAAAATTGAAAAATCCTGGAAGTTATCTCCCTGGAATTTCTACTTCCTCCAAAATACAGGAAGTGGAATCACCAAGGGGGAGTAGGTAAGATTTCTTCCACCCTTTTAAAATCCCCCTTTTTTTACCAAAAAATAAAATCCCTATTTTTACCCTCCATGTATATCCCATCCTTTATAGATAAAGGTTAAAATAGTAATTACACATAAATTCCCATAAAATTCTCTAGTGCAACCAAACGAAATGTGGTAATTTAATTCATGGGAATTAAAAGTTAACCAAACGTATTTTTCAAAATCCCAGTAATTTCAATTCTAAGGAATTAGACTTCCCGCATATTAAATTCCCAGAAATTGTATTTACCCCTTTTATCCAAACGAGCACTAAGACATTTTGGGTAAGATTATTTCAGTATTTTAGCCATCTTAATTGAGATAATTAATTAGTTTTTTTCGGGTCGGGTCGGGTCGGATCTAGTATTCAAATGTTTCAGATCAAATCTTGACAAGTCAAAGGTATGGGTTTGAATCCCCCAACCCATCCGGAAACCAAAGGGCATCCAAACAAATTAATCAGAATACCGGACAAAAGATCTAACATGGGGAAAGCTGGGTTTCTTTCATTTTTATAATACCTTATATGTATATATATTTTTTGAATAACCACTATGGACAATGTTTCATTTTTATAATACCTTATATGTTGAATAACCACTATGGAGATTGTTTCATTTTTTATAATTTCTTTTGTATTACTGAATAGCCACTTTGTGGTTTAGACTTTAGACCCATTAAAATCAAATACTCCGTTTTTTTTAGGAAAAATGACTCAAAATAATATCAACTATCAAATATAAAAAAATTAATACGAACAAAAAAAATCTCAAAATAATACAAACTATCCACCTATAAACCAAAAAATAATACACACTTTAAATTCAACTAAAAATAATACAAACTATAAACTTTTAACTCAAAATAATATAAACTTTTAAAGTTGGACTAGGAGAAGAATCAAAACAAAATGTTATTTATCAAAATAACAAAAATATGTGTATATAATCACATTTTGCAAATAAATGGATCCCCTTTATTTTTAAATATACCAAAACCACTATTTATTCATTCAACTTTACAAAAATCACATTTTATTTTGAAATTAAATAAAATCACATCCACTTTAAAGTCAAAAATTCATTGATTGTATTATTTTTAATTGGTTGATTTTAAAGTTTGTATTATTTTTGGTTTATAGGTGGATAGTTTGTATTATTTTGAGACTTTTTTAGTTCATATTATTTTTTGTTCACATCTCATAGTTGATATTATTTTAAGTCATTTTTTTTATATTAGTAAATAGTAGTAGTAAGTAGTTTTCTTATGAAGTCTTTATACAATTTTTAACCATTTTTCTAAAATTTATTCAAAATGGAAAAATAAAAGATATATAGAGTGATTTTTAAATATCTAAAAAAACATTTAGTTTTGAATAATATTATAGATTTGAGGAAAATTCTCTACTTTTTTTTTATTATGTTTGTTTGTTGAGAAATAAGATAATTTTTTCCCTAAAACCTTTAAAATGGACAATATAGATGATATCTTTTCATTTTTCTTTGATTAATGGAGACAAAAAAAGTGGTCGACTTAACAGAATATCAAATTAGAAATTTAGAAATATGTTAAGTATTATTCTTATTGAAATTTTGTCTTTATGTGATTCCAACCGAATAATATTACAAACAAGCTGATCGGAAATTGAATTAAAATTGACCAGGAATATACTTGATTAATTTAAAATTCAAAGCTACGTAAATTTTGATATATATATATATATAATGGTATTGGTAAAGGTTGTAAAGTGTTTCATAGTGAGTTTTAAAGCTGTAAATTGGAAAAATGGACAAAAATAATTTCAAGTATTAACTTTTGGCCAAAAATAATACGAACTTTGAAATTGACCGTTTCATATATATACGGACTATCGCCATATTAACCGAAAATAATACATATGTGTATTCCGGTGAACTTTCCGACCAAATACGCCACGTGGATGCCGGAAAACACACATGACATAAATTTTTGTCACGTCACCAAACTTGTAAGTTATGTCATGTCATAAATTTATTTTTCAGTTTTTTTTTAAAAAAAAATTAAACAAATTGACAAATAGTTATCGTATCTTTCGAAACAATGGAATCGAGGGTGGGCGTCTTCACTTTCTTCTCAATGTTATCTACTCGTTCTCTCCTCCATTGTTTCGAAAGGCACTGTAGCTATTTGCCTATTTGTTTAATTTTTCATTTTTTTTAAAAAAAAATGAAAAATAAATTTATGACATGGCATGACTTACAAGTTTGGTGACGTGGCAAAAATTTATGCCATTTGTATTTCCGGCGTCCACGTGGCATATTTGGTCAGAAAGTTCACCGGAATACACATATGTATTATTTTCGGTTAATAGGGCGATAATTCATATATGAAACGGTCAATTTCAAAGTTCGTATTATTTTTGGCCAAAAGTTGATACTTGGTATTATTTTTGTCCATTTTTCCCTGTAAATTTATAAGATTCTAGCTTGAATTTTAGAATAAGAGAGGAAGATTCTCATGTTAATGAATATTGGCATGACTAAGTTGTACGAGTAACTTAATCATCAAACGGACATTTCTTTAAGAAGTTACTACATCAGTGGAAAATATATGTCTTTTTACTTTTTAATACATTTTTTTAGAAAATAAAATGTGAAGATCAAGCCTCTCTTGTTGCACTGCAAAACACAGATCAGCTAGTTTCCAAATCCAAACCCAGAAATCAAAATAAGCTTCTTTACTGTTCCATTGCCAAAAAACAAGTAAAATGCTCAGCCGTCACAGGCTTAAAGCTTCCATTTGATGATCCCAAAAACCCTAATCAATGCAAGCCGTCTCTTACATCAGCTTAATTATATAGTTGTAAGATCACGTGAAATGTAGGTGCTCAAGGAGCTTATTACAAAGGACAGTTGAAGAAAGGAAATAACATCAATGCCATTGGCAATAAGACAAAAGAGGAAGAGAAAGCAATGAACGTAAAAGTAACTGATCAATGAAACAATGCACATAGGCAATGCATCATATTTCCACATCCCCCCTCAAGTTGGACTTGGGGTGAAGCCTACAAGACCCAACTTGAGTGAGAAGAACATGTGTTGCTTCTCTCCCAGTGGCTTAGTGAATATGTCAGCCAGTTGAACACCTGTTCTGACATGCTGGAGAAGTACAAGCCCTTCAACGAGATGTTACCTGATGAAATGGCAATCTATCTTCAAGTGTTTGGTTCGCTCATGGAAGACTAGGTTCTCTGCAATGTGGATGGATGGTCTGTTGTCACATAATAGAGGAAAAGGCTTTAGAGAATCAATGTTCAAAGAGTTTAAGATGCCATCCACCCATATGAGCTCACTTGTTGTAGCAGGCATGCTTCTATACTCTGCTTCTGCAGAGGACTTGGACACAGTTGTCTGTTTCTTTGTCTTCCATGAGATAAGAGAATCACCAATGAACACAAAATACCCTATGAGAGATTTAGCAGTGAAGTGACAAGTTCCCCAATCAGCATCACTGTAGGCAGTTATAGAGAGAGCATGGTTCACTAGATAGTATAAACCAACACCAATGGTACCTTTCAGGTACCTCACAACATGCATAACAACATCTAAGTGTGGCTGTCTTGGTTGAGACATAAACGGGCTTAGGTGCTGGACTGCATAAGTTATATCAGGACGAGTTAAATTCAAAAATAATAACCTTCCAACCACCCTTCTATAAATCTCAGGGTCATCTAGTAAATTTCCAGTCTCAGTTGATAACTTCAAGCCCCTTTGCAAAGGGAAAATGGCTGGTTAATTTGCAATCAGTCATATGACAGTCTTCAAGTATGTCCAAAACATACTTTCTCTGATGAAGATGAGTATCATCTTCATCTCTCAAAATTTCTAGTCCCAAAAAATATCTAGTCAGGCCTAGATCATTGATTGTGAACTTCTCATGCAAGGCTCTCTTGGCCACCATAATATGTATCTGATCATCTCCAATAAGCAATACATCATCAACATAAATCAAAGCCACTGTCATGGAAGCACCAGTCACCTTAACAAACAAAGAATAATCTTCCAAGCTTTGTACAAATCCCATGGAGATAAGGAATTTGCATAGCTCAGCATTCCATTGTCTAGAGGCCTGTTTTAGCCCATAGATAGATTTCTTAAGTCTACAAACCATCCTAGGTTTGTGTGTCTTGTATCCTGCAGGAGGTGTCATGAACACTTCCTCATCCAAATGCCCATGCAAAAAGACATTATTTACATCCAATTGATGTAAAGTCCAGCCCTTAGCAGTGGCTACAGCCAACACAATCCTCATTGTACTGAACTTGGCAACAGGTGAGAAGGTGTGTTTGTAGTCATTTCCCTTGATCTGATTATATCCTTTTGCCACCACTTTGGCCTTGAATCTTTCAACTGATCCATCAGGCTTATATTTGATCTTATAAACCCACTTACTTCCAATGACCTTTTTTCCTGGTGGAAGCAAAGTCTTCTCCCAAGTCTGGTTGTTTTCTAAAGCCAGCAACTCCTGATTCATAGCATCTATCCAGTGTTGCTCCTGAACTGCCTGTCCAAAATGTGAGGGCTCATAAACAGTTTCCATAAAGGCAAAGGATTTGATATAAGAATCATCAATTCTGTCATGAGATTGAAAACAATCCGCTAGGAAAGACTAAGACTGAGAATCATTTCTTCTTGGAGTGCTGTAAACAAAATCATTCCATCTCTGTGGTCTTGTCACTTGTCTAGATGATCTTCTTAAGGGTGGGAAGTTGATCTCATCATTAATCAAGTTCTATGGGACATCTTGATGAATTTCTATTCTGTTGGTGCTCCCTTGAGAGCTCTCAGTATCAGCAACCTGAGAAGGTAATGGCTCAAGCTCTTCAGTGGAGCCTAGATGATCAACTAAACCATGAGACCCTAGTGTTGGAGAGGCAACTAAAGGTTCTATAGGATGAACATAGTCATCTGCAAGATTTACTAAAGGAAGTGAAACACGTACTTGGCCTCACATCTTCCATCCCACCCTCTTTAGCATCATCCTTAAAAGGGAAACAATTTTCATGAAAAATGACATCCCTACTGATAAATGTCATTTTGGATTCTAAATCCCACAATTTATAAGCCTTTTGGCCATGAGGATAACTGAGCAAAACACATTTTCTCCCTTTAGCACTCAACTTGTTCCTATCTTTCATGGCCACATGTGCATAGCACAAGAAACCTATAACCTTCAATTCATCATATGCAGCTGGTTTTCCAAATAACAGTTCATAAGGAGTTTTCCAACCCAATATCTCGGTTGGCAATTTGTTAATAATGTGTGTTGCAGAAAGAACACACTCTCCCCAAAATTTCAAGGGAAGACATCCATGAATTCTTATGGATCTGGCAGTCTCAATGAGATGCATGTGCTTCCTCTCCACTCTACCATTCTGCTGTGGGGTGTAAGGAACACTTCTGAGAAGTGAATTCAGTGTCATTGTCTGTTCTAAAGCATTTCACTGTTCTACCAAATTGAGTTCTAACATGAGCAACAAAGTCACAAACTGTCTGATATACCTGTGATTTGGACTTAAGTAAGAAAGTCCAGGTCACCCTTGGATAATCATCTAGAACTGTTAAAAAATGTTGAAAACCATTATAGGTGGGAGTCCTATATGGTCCCCATATATCCATGTGAACCAAATCAAAAGCATTAATTGCCCTGACATTACTTCTCCCAAAAGGAAGCTTGTGAAGCTTACAGAAAGCACAAGTCTCACAATGAAATTCATCAAAATTAAACTACATCATGTGATCAATATGTCTCATTTTAGAAGCTGAACTATGTCCCAGTTTGGCATGACCCAATTCTAAGCTACTGCTAGCTTTATTACATAAACTCAAAGGCAAAAAACTCAAGTCTCTATCTCTTCTGTATCTTTCCCATTTCTGAAACTGTTCTGCAGACAGCATCTTGTAAAGTCCATGTCTCCTCTCTCCAGATAACAAGATCCTCTTAGTTCCAGGGTCCTGTATATAACAAGAATCTCTAGTAAAGATTGCTATCAATTCATGATCATCAAGCAATTTTCCAACAGATAATAAACTGTGCTTAAATCATGGAACTAATAAAACATTCTTCAAGATCACTAAGCTGGTCAACTGCAGTGTCCCCATCTCATTTACAGTTTTAATAGAGCCATCAGGCAAGCCAATATGAATCTGTTTCTCCAACTGCATTCTATCTTTCATATAAAAATCATTGGGCATCATGTGATCTGTTGCCCCAGTGCCAACAATCCACTCCAACTTGGAGTTATTTGACTGATTAAAAAACTGAGAAGAAGATGAAACTTTACCTGCAAAGTTGGCAAAAGCATTCTCAGAAGTACCCTTGCCCTTCATCTTCTTCATGATTTCCTGGTAAACAACGTTGACCATAGCTGTGTCAAGCTGGCTACTGCTAATTCCACTCCTATTGGTCATCTCATCATCCAAAGAAGTTTCCAATTGTCCCACATTGTCTGACTCTGCAGCATTTACTGAGCTTCTGCTCCCACTGGTGGCTCTCTCATTGCTCTTCAGTTCCTTATACCAATCAGGAACTCCATGCAGTTTGAAGCACTCCTCAGCTGTGTGCCCCTTATATCCACAATGAGAACACTTCTTCTCATACTTAAGCCTCTTCAGTTCCTTCCAGTCCTTTCTGGCTCCCTGATTTTCATTATTAAAGTTGGAATAGCTGTTGAGGTTTCCCTTGCTAGCAGCAAAGGCATTAAAATCCCCCATAGCTGGCTGTGTAGTTCCTGTTGCCCCAACACATGACTCTACTTGCTGTAGTATGAAGTAAGCCTTGTTCACTGGTGGAAGAGGATCTGTAGCAAAAATCCGATTCCTTACAGCCTCATAGTTGTCATTCAGACATGCCAGCAGCTGCATCAACCTGTTGTTAGCATCTATCTCATTGACCTTCTTGACAAGATCACATGTGCACTGTCTCGTGACTCCACAACTACACTCAGGTGTCTGCTCTAGAGCCTGAAGCTCATCCCAGTACTTCTTAAGAACATTGTAAACCTCTCCCAGCTTCATGCTACCCTGAGTAACATTGTTCAGTTTCCTCTTGAGTTGAAAATTTTGTGGAGCATTATTCTGACTGTATCTCTCCACTAATTCATCCCAAAGTTGCTTAGACGAATCCACAAACATAAGACCCTCAGTTATGATCTTCTCCATAGTTCAATATCCAACATCTCACCATGAAGTCAGCCTTTATCCATCTTTGCAAATCAGCATGATTCTCTGCTGGCCTCATACATGATCCATTCACAAATCCCAGTTTGGACTTAGCTCCTAGAGCCATAATGACTCCCCTACTCCGTGTCATGTAATTGGATCCATCAAAGAGAGCAGCAACAAGCTATGCTCCTGGATGATCTGAATTAGAAAGAAATAAAGGATCATTGTTGTTACCTTGGTTTCCTCCATTTCCTTGATTTCTGTTCTCAGTTTCCTCAGTTCTTTCAGCCATGTCCTTTTCTCAACAGCTTCCTTCAAGAAATAAATAATCAGCTTCAAATCTCGATCGTTCACTCTTATACCATGTGAAGATCAAGCCTCTCCCGTTGCACTGCAAAACACAGATCAGCTAGTTTCCAAATCCAAACCCATAAATCAAAATAAGCTTCTTTACTGTTCCATTGCCAAAAAACAAGTAAAATGCTTAGCCGTCACAGGCTTAAAGATTCCATTTGATGATTCTAAAAACTCTAATCAATGCAAGCTGTCTCTTACATCAGCTTATATAGCTGTAAGATCACGTGAAATGCAGGTGCTCAAGGAGCTTATTACAAAGGACAGCTGAAGAAAGGAAATAACAGCAATGCCATTGGCAATAAGACAAAAAAAGAAGAGAAAGCAATGAACGTAAAAGTAACTGATCAATGAAACAATGCACTTAGGCAATGCATCATATTTCCACATAAAAACATGCTAAAAATTTACTACGAAGTTAAAGGACAAGTGTATTTCAGGACAGAGGGAGTATTAGACCATCCGCAACCATAAGGTTACATCTTCTCCATTTTTTTCCCTCTCTTCTTAATATTTTAACACCTTATTTATTTTTTCTTTTAAATAATTTTTCACTTTATCAACCTCTTTGTTTAAGGTTTTCATATATATTTTTACTCCACAACTATGAGTTTACCTCATCCTTGCCTTTTTATCATTTATCTATATTCATTATATAGTTTCCACCAATCATAATGTTATTATAGTTAAATAAAAAAACATAAAAAATAAATAAACATCAACTTTTGCACATGGTCCAAAGGACTCTTTATTTTTCCACACCAAGGCACCTTCCCTCCGTTACCTTAAGGTTTTGCCCACAACCATAAAGGTTACCTTATAGTTACCTTAAGGTAATGAAAACATCGGGTTTTTTTTTTATTATTATTAAATGGAAGATCACATGGGTTATACTAATAACCGTTGTCTATGTATTTTTTACCTTACTAGCTAATTAATATATTCATCTAGCAAAATATATATATATATATATATATATATATATATATATATATATATATATATATATATATATATATATATATATATATATATATATATATATATATTCAAATGAACAAATTAACTAAAAAAAATTAATTTTCACACAAGGAGTACCAAATACTTGAATTGTCATAACAATGTCATATATATCAAAATATTCAATTCATGCATCATAATGAAAATGAAATATGTAATATATTTAGATACGAAAAAGTATTTCCCAGATAATCAGAATAATTCCTAGATAATCAAAATGGTTCTCATCTAGCTTAGCTAGATGAGATACAATTCGAGGGGGGGGGGGATTTTTTTTTTGAAGATATATATAAGATACAATTTTTGTTATAAGAAATATAGTATAAAACACACTAAATTTATGATTTAAATAGCTATTTTGAGTTTAAAATGCTAAAAGGAGAAAAAAAAACCCTCCGCCCCTGTCTAGCTACCATATCCACGAGATTTAATTCGTTTCCTGTTATTAAGAGAATGTACTAGGGTGAAGGATGTCCATGTATGGATAGGGGTGTGCATCGGTCTAAAACCTAACCGAACCGGGCCGAACCGAACCGAACCGAAACCGAAAATCTCAAAATTTCAAACCGAAAGCCGAACCGAAAGCATTAGGTTCGGTTCGATTATTTGCCGGTTTGGTTTGTGTTCGGTTCGGTTTTAACATAATTGAACCGAATTTCCTTAAAAAAAAAATTAAAGTATACAAATACATATATACATTGTACGTATTTACACATATATACATATATTTCAATATAAAGTATACAAATATAAAAAATATATATATGCACATACATATCATGCAAATACGTAGAGTGCATATGTGTGTATTTATACATTGTATGTGTGTATACACATAAGCAAATACAGTGTATGTGTGTACTTATACATTGCATATATATGTGTATACACATACAATACAGTGTATATATGTGTATTTATATGTATACACATGAAGTATGTATATATAAAGTATACAAATATCTATACACTGTATTAATTTATGTAGTGTATAAAAAAAATTCGGTTTAACACAAACCGAACCGAAACCGAGCACAAACCGAACCGAAAATTGGAAATTCTCGAACCGAAAGCCGAACCGAAAAACTTCGGTTAGGTTCGGTTAGGTTCGGTTTGTGTTGGTTCGGCCCAAAAATTCGGTTTGGACCGAATCATGCACACCCCTATGTATGGATCGGGTTTTTGGATCCTAAAAGTATAGGGTTATGGTGGTTGGGTAAAGGATAGGGTATATATATGTTTTAAATTTTAGCTTATGTGTTTTCCTTATCAGCGGATTATTAATTAGCCGACAAAATGGGTTTTGATTATTTTATATTTGTCCATGCATGATACACACATAACACATAATTTCAAATTTGTAGAATATTAAATAAAAAAATCATCATGGTCATTTTAAATTTGTCCGGATCAAACATAAAATCACATAGATAAATATCACAACTTCACAATTTCAGTTTAAAACCGGACCTTTAAGCTTTTGTCTAGAACCCGTCAAAACTCTTCCTTGTCAAGCCCGATCTATATCCGCCAAAGTCGCCAAGCCAATGTCTTGCACCAGCCAAAGCCTCCAAAATTTTGTTCTATTTCCGCCAAGCTACTCTACCAAGGCCAAATTCGCTACGGTGTGGGTTCACGAAACATCATACTACTGTCTTGACGACCGTTTTTTTAAGTATATTTATGATATATTTTATTTTATGGTTTTACTTTTACCTTATATTTTTTAAAATAATTTATTAATTAGCCTGAAATATGACTGCGCAATTTTTTTTGATGGAATGAATGAGCAAAATTGACTCAAGAACATTATTGTAGACGTATTTGCAACCGATTGAAATTAAGGATATCTCTTGATTTTGGTAAATAGAGAGCGACCATCCAGGGTTCGAACTATGGACCTTTGACCTTTATGTACTATCCACTAGTCTTTTTTAATTGAACCATTCGGGAATGGTTAATTGAAAGGATAATTCATGATACGAACCAAAAAAAAAACCTATAAAGACATTATTGTAGACGTATTTGTAAAATTGACTCAAGAGCAGATGTCAATATTAACTTTCTCCCTATGGGGCATCCGGTATCTAAGGAATAAAATTCTTTTTAATGGCCACATATATCAGGGGCCGGAAGAATGGATAAACGACATTAGACAACAAATGAAAAGTTGGAAGAAGGCACAAACTGAAGATCTAGATGAGGATGACATAACCAAAGAATCGATCGAGCAACAATCGGAACATATATACCACACCAACCAAACATCATAAAATGGAAAAAACCACGTGAATGATTCATGAAGCTGAACTTCGATGGTGCAAGGACCAACAATGGAAACGTTGCTTGGGGTTTCGTTATTCCTGACGTCCTTGGCAGAATTATCAAGTGTGGGGTGCAAAATTGCGGTAAGTCCTCGACTTTATAGGCGGAGATTTTGGGTCTGCTTCATGGGTTGCAGGAAGCTCATCGGCTGGGGATCTCGCATCTTGAGGTGAAGGGCGACTGTCTGATGGCTATTAACGTCGTTAAAGGGGTGTGGAGCTGCCCTTGGAAGATTAATGAGATGACGGTATCGGACAACCTTGTCGTCGGTCACTCCTTCGCTAGTGTGTCATACTCTCGTACACTTATAGAGGGCAACCCGATTGGTGATCGACTCGCTCACCTTGGTCTGCTGTCGAATCCTGTATTCCTGTCGATTGGAGATCTAATGTTGCACTCCACGATCTCGTCAGTAAGGACGCACTTGGGTGATGGCTAAACCTCAATTAACTGCCCCAAACTTTCGCCTTGTACAAAAATAAAATAATGATGAATGCGCACATCTCGATTTCAAATCCAAAGCAAAAAAAATTGAGTTGTTGTATTATTTGCAATTGCCCATAATCCCCTAAAATCAGTACTATGAACAAGTTAAGGTAGAATTAAAACCGACATATACAATCCGATTGCGAGGCATATTTAAAGAAGGGAGACTTAAAAGGCAAAGAGCAAATTGTAGAGATCTGCGTCTTGTCATCCAATAAGGTGAAAAGGGAAAATTAAATGCTTGTGAAAAGCATAACAGTATTGTTTTTGGATTTACATGGATACATTAATTTCAATTCAATCTTTTGGAAGAGTTAGACTAATCTTATTAGATCCAAAAATAATAATTCTATGCCGACCAAAAAACAAAAAATTCTATATAATAGTACTACATTTAAAAAAATAAAATTCCAGCCTAGCTATATAATTAGGATATAGGTCCCTCGAGTTTCAGGTATACATGAACTCGAATTTTTACCTAATAAAAAAAAGATATAGGTTAAACATCTAAAATTAATATTAAATCATATTTCCTTAAATTAAATACCATTATGATTATGATGTGATTGATCAATTTCTCATTAATTCAATTTTTTTATAATCCATTTAATATTTGTTTTTAATAAAATTAATCTATACCCTTAAAACATAAGTTAGAAAGATCTTATAAAAAATATTTATCATTTAAAATTCGATAATATTATTTGGTAAAAATTGGTAAAAACAAATCTACATAAAGATTAAAGATTTTAGTAATTATTTGTTTCCTAACATTGTCTATGTTGTCACAAGATATATACGGAGTATAAACAACTTAATTCAATCAAACTGGATTAAGATAAATGAAAAAAAAAAATCTCTATAAGTTGCCCATAATGTGTATCTTAGTTTTTTTTTTTATTCATCTTGTCTTCTTTAATTGATTTAAAAAAAAAAATATAGTAACCTTTATGAGTTATCTATCACCGATGTTTCGACCTCTCAACCTATTAGCAATTTAAAAGTTCATTTTCTTTGAAAAAGAGTTGTCAGTGAATTTGAAGCATCAGTTACATATTCAACATCTATACTCGATTTAGGATTGATTCAACTCTAATTATTAAGTCAAATTCTTATATATAGGGTTTCAATTATTTTTTGAAAAAAAGTCGTGGCAAAATTGGACGAATTTGTAGAACTTGAGTTAGTCGGAATGAGTGGTTGTTATGTAAGTTTAATTGTACTCAATTTGTAATGAACATGAGATTTTGGGCCCAAACAGTTAAATTGATCGATATATTAATGAAACAAAAACAATTTAACATTAACTAGTACTTTTTCCGAACGTGTTCGGGTTTTTTTATAATATTTTCAATCGAGTTTGACGTCTTAACCAAATTACTCGACACATCAAATTTCTACTAATATGTCATTTTGCTCATGCTTTCTATCATGTCATTTTTTAAAATGTTTGAAGATCATGGTGAAATCTTTTCTCAAGACAATTAATACTTCAAATTTAACAAAGAATAGTAAATCGACCACTTCCACACTTTTCCTGACATCTACTCTACTTGAAGGCAAATAAAAGAAACAATATGGTTTTTTGCATAAGAAAAATGAGTTCAGATCCTCTATGATACTTTATCTATCACTCATCATATTATACCTCTTAAAATTGGTTTAAATTATAAACCAATTTGATAAAGATACCTTATGCTTAAAAGTATAAACCTTATATAGCTATAGAATAAAAAAAAGATATTTAGTGCGTGTTTTGGATAATTCAATTCCATATTTGATTGGATTATCCACAAATTGATTTTCATAACCATAATATACTTCACATCATGCTTGTAAAACAGGATGCAAAAAATGAATGGGTTATGATTTTACTAATTTTTAAGGTCGTGTGTAATTTAATCGGAGCCCAATTATTCCACTTTGACCTCTAATAGACTATTTCTTTTTAGATATTTTATTTTGGTATTTGTTATTCTTATTCTTATTGTATTTAATATTGAAACCGAATTTTCATCGGCATAATATATTTCACACCATGCTTGTGAATTGGGCTGAATAAAATGAATTATTTATGTTTTTACTTGTTTTAAGGTTGTGTGTATTTTCATGGCAATCCAATTATTCCAAATTGATCTATAATATATGATTTATTTTAAGATGTTTTCACCTTTTATTATTCTTATTGTATTCAATATGAAACCTTATTTTACTCGCCATGATATATTTCACACCATACTTGTGAACTGGGCTGAAGAATTTTTTTTTACTCGTTTTAAGGTTGTTTTTGTATTTTTAATCGAGGTATGGTTATTCTAATTTTACCTCTATTAATTTTCACCTTTTAATTAACACAATCT
Source organism: Persicaria tinctoria (assembly GCA_037127255.1). Lineage (NCBI taxonomy): Eukaryota > Viridiplantae > Streptophyta > Magnoliopsida > Caryophyllales > Polygonaceae > Persicaria > Persicaria tinctoria. Next base: position 18,228,327 of record JBANSL010000008.1, read on the forward strand.
CAATCAAACCTCGATTTCCATCCTTCAATATAATACTTACCTTCACTCAAAGGAACTCATTAAACAATGGCATTCGATTGAAGCAACCTTCCGTGAATAGAATTAGTTTTCTCCATTCGGTTGAAACATTTGAGCAATGAATATCTCTGAACAAGAAGCTTGTAATGAGAAGTCATTGAAGCAACTGATTACACATTGTTGAATTTCAAGTCCCAGTGCTTCTAAGGTAGTCATAGTTGACAACAACATACCTGGTTTGCTTGTGCAGCAGATCTCGATCCGGGTATCTGCATTTCGCCTCTCTACGTCAAACTGCACATAGAAAGTTCCAAACAAAGATCATGAAATAAAACTTGACCCAAATCTGTCCATAAATAAAAAAAACCAACCGACACATCTTTCGTGAAGTCCTCACCAGTACCTCATTGCTTCTTCCATTTAAATTTAACTCACTTGAATTCACATCAATTTCCTCTTGCAGATTGTTAATCCTTTCTTTCAATTCTTTCTTGTAACCTATTGTATCTCCAAGTATTGATGTCCTATCCATCTGCTCTTTCAACCGAAGAAAGGTCAATCATATAACTAAAAGTAGGTAGAATTAAAAAAATATGAAAAAGAGATAAAGAAGGGCAGATAACATCCCAATACCTTGCTAATCTTCGGAACAACCGATCTTAACATCGAGGACGATCATTCAGCCTCTTCCTTCACCTACTATCAGCCATTAGATTCTTGGAAGGTTGTCCTTCAAGCTTCTTCTTCTTCTTCTTCTTCTTCTTCTTCTTCTTCTTCTTCTTCTTCTTCTTCTTCTTCTTCTTCTTCTCCATGCAAAGCTTCATGGTGAAAGGTGGGACTTCAATGGATTGAACAATCTCAACTTTGCATTCAGCAAGGAAGAGAAACATTTGAGGCCAACCCAACAGAACTAATGAGTGATTTCTACACAACCACCTAAGGATTTGATACATTTGATGAGATGAGGATCCCACCCCCTCCCCTTCCTCTCATCCCTCAAGCCCCTTTTGAGTCTTTCTCTTCTCCCATTAGACCCAACTTAGATTGCTCATTCAATGACCTTTATTCACCATTTGATGTGAAATTCACCACACCACTAGATTTGGTTGATGATTTTAGGCCTTACCACAACCATGGAGATTTCATAGTTCTAATGTGAGAGTTCTCAAATACTTTGTGTCTCCCTCAAATTACTTTGTATGAAATCCTTAAAAAAAATATGTGAGAGTTCTCAATTACTGTGACAGTTCTCATTTACTTTCATATATATCCATCAATCGATACTCTTCACCTTTGAATGATAAAAACAATCTCAATCAAACCTAGCCTGCATATGTGCTTCTTTACATGAGAGTTCGAGAATACCAAATCTGCTTCTTGAATATTTGATGTTTGTTATCTCAATCAAACCCTAATTATTGTAAAATTGTTTATTCAAATCGAAATCCCCAAAATTAACCAACAAAACCCTAATTGACAAAGCAAACATCAATTGAATTCAAATACTAACCTCCAATTACGCAACCGCTCCACTCGATTGCCGCCTTCAGCCCTCACCGCCCACCAATCGCCCTCTGGCTGATCACCGATTGCGCACCGCGTCTACAAGACTACAAAAGTAGCCCCTAATCAATTATGAGCAAGAAGATAATTATGAGGAAGAACGTGGAACATAAATCCAATTTTGGCTTGTAATTGCGAGGAAGCAGTTGAAGGAGAAAACCGATTTCAACTTGGAATTGGTATTGTGAGCAGTTGAATCCATGGAGAGGACGTGGGTGGGGAGAAAGGCTGAAAATTTGGCTTGGGAGCAGTTCAGTTGATGGAGAGAACGTGGGTGGGAGAAAGGTTGAAAATTTGGCTTTTTAACCTTGCTCAGAGAAGGACACGTGACACAAATTTTTACAAAGACATTGCTTCTGAAATTATAAGTATAAGGGGTGGATTCAAATAATATAGATATTTGAGTAGCGTCACCCAAAATTTTACCGTTGAAAAAAACTATTATTAAATTTTTTTAACATTAAAATTCAGACTATATTTCTTATAAGTAATTTTGAGGTTGAATCAACTAAAATCAATAAAAAAAAAATTACATTATATGGGGATAACATACTTTTACATTTGATAGATATGGGTAGATTTTGGCAAAAAGCGCATTAAAAGTGGCTAGATTTGAAGATGAAGTTGAAGATCAAAGTTCAAACTTTGGGTCGAAGATTGAGAAAGGCGTGAGGCAACTACAATTGAAGGAGGGGTTAAAACTTGAAAGTATTTTTTTTGTTTGGGACCACTTCGTAATTATTTTGTAAAAATGAAAGGGCCTGAGTATAAATACGCAAACTTTATGTTGTCTATAGATAAAAGTCATCTTGTCAATAGACTTTGGGTGTGTGTATAGATGACATTTTAACATTTTTTAAACCGTTAAAATGAGATATTTTTTTTAAACATTGTATGGAGAGCAATTTAAACTTATTTTTTGATTAAAATTTGTGTTTAAAAATAAGCTACTTGTGATAGTATTTTTTGGTATTTTTTGTTTATTTGGTTTGAAATTACCATAATACCCCAAATAAGAATCAAATAAACACCACTTTTTTTTTACAAATAAACACTTTTACGCTTCATATGGAGTTTATATTTTTTCATAATCTTTGAACTTTTATTTTATACAAATTTTCAATTTCAACTTGTTTATAATTTTAATCATTTTTTTACCTCGTCCCATAGTTACTCTTTATGTTAAAAAAATTGTTGAAAAATGGTGTATAATTTTTTTTAAAGGAGAGAGAAAAAGAAAGTAAAAAGTACAATTCATTAATTTGCTAAAGAAACTTCTCTTCCTCAGAGCATGCACATTGGTGGTAGTTAGTGGGGTTTTAAGAGAGAAAAGTCAGGAAAAGGAGGAGAGAGAAGAGGGGTGAAATTAAAAACCCATGGAGAGTTTCTAATTTACAAACTCTCTTAGAAACCCATTAAATGGGGCCCACTTACCTATTTAGCTAGTTTTTGCATTTTTTTATTTATTCTTTGCATGAGCCCCAATAGGTAGTTCGAAAATGGTTAAAAAAAATTAATTTTTGTACTCTTTTATATTCATTTTAGCTAATTAAATATAAAAAATAAAAAATAATATTTTATTAAAATTCATAATTTATTTTAAGTTATTAATAGAGGCCAATATTATATATGTTTAACAAAATATAATACATACATAAACAATGTAACGTGCGTGAATAGTAAAACGTCAAGTTTTGTCGAACGGATGGAGTATTATATTAATTAATGCAAAATATAATACAAATGTAGATAATATATAACATATTATTATTATGTATGTTTAAATATATATAATAGATAATAGTTGGTAAAAAGTAAATTAAGAAACTATAGAAACTCATATTGATGTGGATGAAAAAGTAAGTTGGGGTTGTTAAGGAGAGAGAAAGTGATAAAGTGATATTAAAAAACTCTAGAAACCCGCATTGATGCGGATGGTCTCAGTTCCTACTGCCTTCCTAACAACCTTATATCTGCCCCCCATAAGTCTAATTTAAGGCACTCTCTCTCCCCCTCTCAATCTCCCTACAAATACAATCCCCCAAAAGCCCCAAACTTTGCTGCAACCCACCAACCAAACACCAATCTCAATCTCTCTGAGCTAATTCAACTCCACATAAACCCTATAGCTTGAATTTGAATGGGGAGTGAGTTTTGCTTGTCTGCAGTCACCAGCTGCAACAAGGCGTGGTCAACGGAGAAGCTTCCGGTCGCCAAGAGCCTGGTCAAACCCCCAGAGGAACTAGATCCAGGAGGCGAAGAGTTCGCCTCAGCTAAGGCGGTAAGAGATCAGTTTGAGGCCATTACAAAAGATGCAGCAACGGTCCAAACAGAGACCCTCCACAAGATTCTGGACCACAACAAGAGCGTTGAGTACTTGACCCAGTTTGGCTTGAATGCCAGAACTGATCCTCAATCCTTCAAGTCATGTGTCCCTCTTGCTTCTTACTCCGATCTTCGCCCTTTTGTCGATAGGATCGCCTCCGGCGAGGTCTCCGGTGTCCTTACCAAAACACCCGTTTCCACTCTGTCCTTGAGGTAAGCTTCCAATTCATAATTTCTCATGAATTCATCCTAATTTTGATCAATTAAGAGGTGGGTTTTGCTCAATTTGATCCATTAATGTAATTTTGATAAATTGGGAGGTGGGTTTTGCTCAATTTTGTGAGTGATTGAATATGTAAAAATTATTGTCACTGTTTTTTTTTCTCGGAAATTGATGGCGGATAACGCCTTTATTAATTAATGAGAGTATGACAGTAACTAAATTAATTTCTGTTTTTTTTGTTTGTTTGTTTGTTTTTTTTACAGTTCTGGAACTAGTCAGGGGAAGCCGAAGATATGCCCATTTACTGAGGAGTCAATTGATGCATATGTGCAATCATTGATAACTTCACATGCCTACAGATGCAGGTAAAAACACTGAAAGTGGGGCTTTAAAAAGTAGCTGTTTGTTTTTGGGGGATTAATTAGTTGTTCATTTACTTGAAAGTAGTATTTAGTAGCAGGAGGTGTACTTGCTGAATTTGCATTCTAGTTTTAACAGAAATATTAGGTCCTGTTTGGTAAATAGGGTGAATTTTCTGTTAAGTTGGTCATTTTTCATCTACAAGATCCCAACTTGGAGAGGGATAGGACGAGAAGTAATTATCTTTGACTTTGTTTACTTTGAAAATTCAAGCAAAAATGACACACGTCTATTCATATTTCACTTCACTTCCCTCCTTTTATGACCTCCAAACAAGGACTTATTTTTAGCTACTAGAGACAATAACTAGATTGAGACTTTCTTAGACTTTTGCTTGAAATTATGAATCTACTGTATTACCATCAATTAGATTTAGATTTAGTTTGAATCGAAGCAAAAATAATCTATAGATCCTATTAAAAACATATTTATTCAGTTAATTAAAACATGTCATAGAAAAATAAGATGAACTCTGATTCGTGTTCGTCAATCCATCTAAGTTTGAACATAATAACAACTTGGACATGTCTCTATCAAGATTCTATCTACCACCATGTGTTCCACTTCCCACCAACTAATATTATATTATAGTATTAGTGATTAGTGAAGGGTGAGGTTTTGGATTTGACTCCTAATATGATTTTATTCAAATAAATAAAAAGATTGATTCCCATACTTGTATATAAAAAAAACACATAATTTAAGTATAATTATTGATATTGATTATTGATTGCATTCAATTCAATTGACTATGGAGCCCATCAAATCCATGTGATTTTCTGACGCTAATTTTTATTTTTCAATTTTTATTTTTATGGAATTTGTGTAGAGACTATCCGGTTGATGAGACCAAAAGGTCATTACATTTCCTTTACATCAGCAAAAAGGGGATAAACCCAGCGGGCCTGGTGACCGGGCTTGTGAGCTCCCACATAATGAGTCACCCCAAGTTCAAGCTAGCCTTCCCAACCAAACGGGTCAGCCCGGACGAGGTCCTCCGGGCCCCCGACCCGGCCCAAGCCATGTACTGCCACCTCCTATTGGGCCTCAAGCACAGGTATGACATCCAATACCTGTTCTCAGTGTTCGCCCACAACATAGTGTCAGCCTTACAAAGCCTTGAGCAGCTCTGGGAGGAGCTCTGCCACGACATCCGGCACGGCCAGGTCAGCAGCTGCCGCGTCACGAGCCAAATGCTCCGGGCCACCATTGCGGCCCACATGGGCCCGCCCGACCCGGAGGCGGCCCGCGAGCTCTACGAGGCCTGCGTCGACCTCCGGAAAAAGGGCTGGAGGAGTGTGGTGCCTAAGCTGTTTCCTAGTGCCAAGTATGTGCTTGCTGTCATGACCGGCAGCGCCCAACACTATTTGGGTAGGGTGCGGTTTTATGCCGGTGAGCTGCCCCTTATGGGCATGGACTATGGAGCCACTGAAGGTTGGGTGGCTACTAACATTCATCCAAGAAATACACCTGAGGATATAAATTTCACTTTGATGCCAAACATTGCATATTATGAATTTATACCCTTGGATGAGATCAAGGCAAAAGATGGGGATGATGGGTGTGGCCTTAACCCGGTTGGTATGACAGAGGTCAAGGTTGGTCAGACTTATGAGATTGTCTTCACCAATTTTCAAGGTACTAACTACTAACACTACTTTTCCAAAATTACATAAAGTTACCCATACTTTGGTCTCCGGGAAAAATATACCCCGATACCGAATTTCTTAGTTTGTATGTATGTATGAATGCAGGTATGTACAGATACAGGCTAGGAGACTGGGTGAAGATAATAGGCTTCCACAACTCAACACCGATAATAAAATTCCTCTGCAGGGGGAACGTCCTCCTCTGCATCCACATCGACAAGACGACGGAGAACGACCTCCACCTGGCAGTGGAGGCAGCGCAAGACCACCTCTCAGCAGAGAAAATCGAGATCATCGAATTCACAAGCCACGCGGAGCTCACCCCAGGGAAAGAGCACTATGTCATCTTCTTGGAACTAAGTAGTCCTACCGAGGAAGGCGACGATGTGTTCAGGGATGAGGTATTGAAGCAGTGCTGCAGCTCAATGGACTCGGCTTTTGCGGACTTGGGGTATGTAACGAGTAGGCGGTCTAGGACGATTGGGCCGTTGGAGATTCGGGTTGTCGGGAGTGGGACGTTCGGGAAGGTTCTGGAGCAGTTGATGATCTCAATGAGCGACTCGAATGTGGTGCAGTTTAAGATGCCGAGGTGTGTGAAGAATGAGGCGATGTTGAAGATCTTGGAGGATAATGTTGTGGGTAGATACTTTAGTAGTGCTTATGATCTATGATGGATTATTACATTAGTGCTTTGCTTTTTTGTTTATTTAGCAGTGCAAATTAAAACATGTTAGAGGAAGATCAAGTTTTATGTTAGATAATATCAAATGTGTATCATTTTTGTATCAAATATGTAATCTTAAAACCAAGATGAAAATATATAACTCAAAAACATACAATCAAGGGGTGGTGGAGACATTAAGGGAAGAAGCCAATGCCATAGTCTCGAAAGATGACATTAAAGGGAAGCTCTATCTCTCTTTTGAGAGAGATCATGTGTGTGTGAATGGGTTGGGCCTTCGGCCCATACGTTTGGTTGGGTTAGACCATTCTTAAACGAGCATATATACTCTATATTGTAAACTGATTCATTTCATTCACACATAATACACATCACACATTTTCCATTCCCTAGCTAAAAAGAGAATGAGATGTTAGACCCATTGTCCAAATGTCAACTATAGGCGAAAAACGATACACTTGTGGGGGCGTGTTGAGAGAATGAAATGAATGTGAACAAACCCATATATTAAAAAAAAAAAAGATGTAGCAAAAAATTAAGTTCAAGCAGATTTAGTAAAGTTGATTTTAATTTCGACGAAAAAAATCAGAAACCCATATATCATGCCGGGAAATTACAATATATTGATAGAGGATCGCACGGCACAACATCGTTCAAAATTGGAGAAACGATGAACTGAACAAATATGCAATAAGCTAGAAACATTGATGGGATTGATGGATTAAACATCAAAATTAACAATTAAGAAGAACTATCAACTATCAATCATAGGTTGGTGTAATAGTTCTAAGGCTACAATTCATGCGGGAATTTTCGAACCTCTTTAACACAAAATGTAGAGTCACTTATGAGGGAGACGATCAACCCTAAGGCTATAGAGTATCTAATCTAAAGGTAGAAAAATTCAAACCGATTGAACTAGCTAGGGAAAAAAAATAAAAACCATTCAAAAGGGATAGATTGCCTCACCTAAAGAAGACCCAATTTTTGGATTAAAAAAAAAGAAAGAAAAAAGGCCCAAAATTTCTCCAAATTCAAACCCTGAAATTATACGGAACACATCCAATTTAACTATCGAGAGTTGAGAATCTCTTTAATTAGTATTTGATGTAATTCCGTTACATTGTGATGTCACCACATTCTAGAATGTGTAGCTTGAACAACAAGTTGTTTTACTTAATAAGAGTTAGTTCAGAATTTCAACAATAAGAAACACAGCTGAGAAGCTCAGCAATTTCCCCTTCCCCTCTCCTTGATCCTCAATTCATTAATCTCTCAAAGTGGTATCAGAGCGGTAATCGATTCTACATCGAGGTGCTGTGTTTCTCTGAGATCTAATCTAGATCTGTGCTGTTCTCTGCTCTCAAGCTCTCTCTAGTTGTCATCGTTGAAAAATGACGACTGTGTCTTCCCCGATTTCGAGCAACGCTGATGGACGTCGAGGAGGAACTCAGATCACCATGACTGATCTCCAGAATCCTCTCTTCATTCACCCTTCAGACAACTCTGGTATGAATATCTGCTCTATCCAGCTCATTGGTGAGAATTACCGGCGCTGGAGTCGCTCGTTTACAAAAGCCTTGTCGGTTAAAAACAAAGTCTGGTTAATTGATCGATCTATAGCTAGATTTGTGGAAAATGCACTGCAATGGGACATATGCAATGATATGGTGTGTTCCTGGTTGCTGAACACGGTGTCTAAAGACATCTATAATACCATAGATGAATATGATACAACTCGAGAGATGTGGCTTGATCTCGAAGAGAGCTATGGCTAGAAAAATGGCCCTCTGATATTTGAAATCCAGCGAGAAATACACGATTGTCAGCAAGACAATCTCGAATTAACTGAGTATTTCACAAAGCTCAAAGGATTGTGAAGACGCCAGTCAGTGGTGAACTCTTCAATCAAGTGTCGATGAGGAAAATGTGAGTGTGATCTTCAAAAGCAAGCTGAAGAAGCAGATCTGGAGAACAAGCTCATGAAGTTCCTTATTGGATTTCATGAGAAGTATGATGGGGCTCGCAGGCAGATATTGATGACCACACCATCGCCATCACCTAGTGCTGCACACTCTCTGCTTATGCAAGGAGATCAGGGTCAGAAATACTCAGAAAAGAGGATGAACAAGCCTGATCTTACCTTTACTGCACTCATGTCCAAGCAGAAGGAAGAAGAATCCAAGAGATCTGCTCTTACTCCTCGACAGGATGAGGAAAAGCTAAGGCGTCTGAAGTGTGGTCATTGCTCAGGCAATCACAAAATGGAGAGGTGTTGGGAGCTAATTGGTTACCCTAGTTGGCACTCAAAGAGCAAGTACAAGCCTCAGATTCAGAGGCCAAGTACGTACTACTGACCAGAACAAGAAATCTAGTGGTTCATCTGGAGGATCAAAAGCAAATGCAGATGTGAATGCTTCTCAGGAATTCCTCAGTGGTGGATCTGGTGGAACTGCTTCAGGACTCTCTGCAGATCAATATCAGAAACTGCTTGGATCTATCATCACTCTACTCAGGCAAGCTGATAATTCCACACATGAGTCACATCTTGCAGGTAACCTTTGTTTTAATGCAGTTCATTCAAACAGTGTGTGGATTATGGATAGTGCAGCCACATATCATATGACTTTAAATTGGTCATTACTTGTTGATCCTGTTCCACTATCTTCTCCATCTACTATCAAGTTTGCTGATGGTAGCTCTTGTGACATCACACACACAGGATCTGTTAAATTCTCCAACCTCACACTTCACAAAGTCTTGTTTGTTCCAACATTCCATTTCAACCTCTTATCCCTCACTAAACTTGTGCGTGATTTCAACTTCCATGTGTCTATTGACTGTAATTTTTGTGTTGTTCAGGACCACACAAAGATGAAGATGATAACATATGGTAGATTTCGGGATGGCATGTTCTACATGGAGCCTGAAACTAATGGAGTGGTGCCTAGCTAGTGATCTCAAGTTGTCTTCTTATCACAGTCTTACATCCATATCTTCTTTACCTTTCTTTCTTCCAAAAAATAATGTTTCCAATTTAACACAAAGTACTGCCTTGTGGCATTTGAGACTTGGACATGCTCCTATTGTGAAACTTAAACAATTGCTGCTATAAATGATAGTATTGAATCATCTTTTTTCACATGAATGTACTATCTGCCCTCTAGCTAAGCAAACTCGTTTGCCTTTTACTTCAAGTACTACCTCTGCTGATCATGTGTTTGAAATGTTGCATTGTGATGTATGGGGGCCTTATGACACTCCAACTAAGGAGGGGTGTAGGTTTTTTTCTAATCATTGTGGATGATAAATCTAGGAGTGTGTGGGCATTTCTTCTAAAGCACAAAAGTGATGTTGCTTCAGCCCTTCAAACCTTCATTCTTCGATCTCAGAATCAGTTTGATGGCCATGTCAAAACCATTCGCATAGACCAAGGGACTGAATTTCTTAACTCCACATTAACTACCTTTCTTCAGTCTCTTGGCATTGTTTACCAAAGATCTTATGCCTACACACCTCAGCAAAATGGAAGGGTGGAAAGACGACACAGATATCTACTTGAGATGGCTAGATCCTTCATGATTCAAGCCAATCTTCCAATCCATTTTTGGGGTGACAGCATCTTGACAGCTACATACATCATTAATCGCCTACCAAATCCCCTTTTAAACCACAAAACACCTCATGAACTCCTCTTCAAAACACCACCTTTGTATGATCACTTGAGAGTGTTTGGGTGCTTGGGATACATTACCATGACACCTTATCCAGGAGTAAAGAAATTTTCTTCCCGTTCTGATCCATGTATCTTTTTGGGCTATCCATATGGCATTAAGGGCTACAAAGTGTACAATCTCAAGTCACATTCAATCATGATCAGCAGGGATGTTAAGTTCTTTGAAAATGTTTTCCCTTACAAGGCTTATTCTGACTCTCATAAGTCTAGCCATAATTCACCATCCCTTGGTGAATTTGTGGATCATCATTTCCCTTTTGATTATATATCTCCAGATGATCCTCCAGCAGACCAATCATCACCATAATCTCCTTCCAATGTCAGTTCCCATGCTGACTATGAGCCCACACCCATCTCTGTTAGCTTTGAAGACTCTTCTCCCTCTCCTCCACAAGATGAGCCTGAACCCAGACAGTCTACTAGAGATCACATGCCCCCTGCTTGGTTGATGGACTATGTTTACATGGCATCTGCATGTATACCCATTACTTCATCTTCTCCCTCTACTCATCCTCATGCTATTTCTTCTCTCTTTTCTTACTCTACTTGTTCTCCTTCTTATAAAGCCTTTATTGCTAACTCCATTGCACTATCTGAACCCACCACTATTAGTGATGCTTTAACAAGTTCCTTTTGGTGTGATGCAATGCTTGTGGAGTTAGATGCTCTTGAGAGAAATGGCACCTGGATTGTTCAACCCTTACCTGTAGGAAAGTCTGTGGTTTCTTGTAAATGGATGTTCAAGCTGAAGTATCACAGTGAGGGCACTCTTGATCGCCATAAAGCCAGGTTGGTAGCTCGGGGTTTCACACAAGTGGAGGGGATTGACTACTCAGAAACCTTTGCTCCAGTTGCTAGGATGATCACAGTAAGGACACTTCTTGCTATTGCTGCTGCTCAGGACTGGCCATTGTGCCAGTTAGATGTCACAAATGCTTTTCTACATGGTGACTTAGATAAAGAGGTGTTCATGACTCTCCCTCCTGTCTACTCTCACCTGAAGAGGTTGCAAGCTGCTAGATAGGGGGAGTCTCCTAGTGCTTGTCCTCAGAGGGAGTTATACAGCGAGGCCAGTGGTTTGCAAAGTTCTCAAGTGTTGTGCAGGAAGTAAGGTTCATACGTACAAAGCAAAGCTGACTATTCCTTGTTCACAAGGAAGAATGGCAAGGCATTTACAGCACTATTGGTGAATGTAGATGATATGGTAATCACTAGGAATAATCCTGATGAGATACAAAGGCTCAAGCTCTTTCTGAAAAGTAAGTTTCAGATAAAGGATTTGGGAGACATGAGGTACTTCTTGGGTATAGAAATCGACAGAAGACAAGCAGGATTGTTTCTAAACCAAAGGAAATACACTCTGGAAATGCTTGAAGAAGATGGAATGAGCAATGCCAAGCCTTTACACATTCCATTGGACATACATGTCAAGCTCACTAGAGAGGGGGAGCAAATGAGAAACCCACATCTGTATAGAAGGCTAGTTGGGAAACTGATCTACTTGACTGTCACCAGACCAGACATTACATATAGTGTACAGGTGCTCAGTCAGTTTATGCAAACTCCATGTGTAGAACATTATAGGGTTGTAAAACACTTGCTTAGGTACTTAAAGGGAGCACCAGGACAGGGGCTGCTCCTTGCTAAGGAAACTGATCTGAAACCGAGAGCCTACTGTGATGCAGATTGGCAGTCATGTCCCATAACTAGGAAGTCTTTAACTGGTTTTTGCATATTCGTAGGATCGTCTTTGATATCCTAGAGAACATAGAAGCAGTCATTTGTGGCAATGTCCACTGCTGAGTCCGAGTATAGAGCCATGTCAGCCACTTGCTGTGAGGTTACATGGCTTGTGAATCTATTGAGTGATCTGAACATGAGGCTTGCAGGGCCTGTTGAGTTGTATTGTGACAACCAAGCTGCTCTTCACATAGCTATGAATCCTGTATTCCACGAACGTACCAAGCATATTGAAGCTGATTGTCATCTAGTCCGAGACAAGGTGATCAAGAGAGAAATTGAAGCAAGGTACATCAACACCAAAGAGCAACCGGTAGATTTGTTCACCAAAATTCTGAGTCAAGAGCAGCATAGGAAACTTATATGCAAGCTTGGAGTAGTAAACCAGTTCCTCTCAACTCCAACTTGAGGGGGAGTGATGTAATTCCGTTACATTGTGATGTCACCACATTCTAGAATGTGTAGCTTGAGCAACAAGTTGTTTTACTTAGTTTAAATAGCCTTGCTGTAATAAGAGTTAGTTCAGATTTTCAACAATAAGAAACACAGCTGAGAAGCTCAGCAATTTCCCCTTCATCTCTCCTTGATCCTCAATTCATCAATCTCTCAAAAGTATTGGACTAAGCGGTAAGCCTATTTAGAAAGAACTATTGAGAATTGAAACTTGAAAGCATAATGGCGTACGCACGTGTTTGGATTCCTATTTCATTATGTTTACAATGAAAATATATGTATTAAATGGAAATGTGTATTATAATAATAACCATTGTAGATCCCGTCTCGAGCACAGGAAATACGTTGGAGTAAGAACAGACGGTGCAGATTTGTTTGTGCTGCATTTGTGTTGTGTACCTGTAGTTCTTGCGTGTCTGGAATGTGAATCTTTGAGGTTTAGGCAGTTTTTAGATATAAGTGGTTGTTAGTTCTTGAAATTTTTTTGTGTGTGTTGGAATTAGAATAGAGCTATGGTTGATCTCATTGTTGTTCTGTTGATTGGGTATGTGGACTCTGAATCTTTGAGATTTAGGCGATAAATTTGCTGATTGAAGTGATTGTTAATTCTTGAACTGGTTTGTTGTCATGTTGATTGTGTGCAATCATTATATGTGTAATGTGTGTATGCCATGATAATTGTCTAATGCTCAATATGCATTGAGTTATGGAGTTTGGCGTGAATAGACTTGATCAATGAATATGTGTGATCTTGTTGTTGTTCTGTTTCAATGTTTCAATGTTGTGTGTACGTGACTAGTTGTGTTTAGTTATACGAATGATATCATATAACTGAATGTTGTTTGTGATGACATCAAATTTAAATAGATGGATTCTTCTGGTCAATACAATACTCTCACAACATTTGGTGACATGGAGTTTGTTGTTTACAAGAGATATGAGTCTGCCAGTACTATTGACTCTAGCAGTTTCGGCTTTGTCATGTAAGTTTGTTCTTCTATCTTCTCGATCAGTTTTTATTGATTTGTTTTTAATTCATGTTCCTAAATTAGTTTTAATTTCATATGTTCTGGGTTTCTGCAGCATGGCGTGCTACAGATAAAGCAACTAATGAAAAAGTTGCTATCAAGAAGATTCCGATCGCATTTTGTCATCTATCATCCTCTAAAGCCGTGTTACGTGAAACAATGATACTTAGTAAATTGGAGCATGAGAATGTAAGTACACAAGAAGTAACTCTATGTGGATCAACTTTGGACTTACCTATTATACTAAGTAGTGAGTTTGGATTATTTATTTTTGACAGGGACCAACGACTTTACCCTCCGTCACATAGCTACTTGCACTCGACAACTCTTTTTCAGCATCAAACCTCGCCATATACATATATATGATAAGCCAATCGAACATTGAACTCCCTACTCCGAGAGTAATGTCACATCCTTTCTTCCCTTATAGTTGGATCCACCAGTCTTGTTCTAAGCACCTTCTCGGCATAGCTTGGATGCATTATCTCCTTAACCTTCTCCTTGTTCCCATCATTCTTCTCCCAATCTATGAGATTCGAAACTCTCAAATGATAATATTTTACTAGAAAAAAATCATATGATATAATTATTGTAACATATTGTCTTATATTGGATATAATAGGAATGTTCAGAGTGATTTATACATGATTCAAGACTTAACTCCTATTACAAAAGCTCTTCATTTTTAAGCTCCAAGTAAAGAAAATTGACCTAAAAGGGATAGGTGGTATGAGTTGGCTCTTTTTAAAACTTAGGGTTGTGCTCTTCTGTTGCAAAACAAGGTATGATCATGAATTGAGAGCTTCCATGATCAGAGATGCGGAATTGAAGATGAAGAAAAAAGAGAATGAAGAAGAGAGAGAAGAGAGGCAAATGTGTTATATATTATTGTGTAATAAAAAAAAATGTAATGTTCAGAACGTACAAGAACAACTTTTATAGAGCTACTTAGGAAGGTTGAGATTACATCACAACCATTCATCTGTAACTACTGAATTGAATGTACAGGATTCAATACAACTTGATTTGTTCAGTTCTAACATCTTCCAACATCATCGGTTGTCATTTTCGAGCCATCCACCAACCCATCTATCACTCATTCTTTCTCTTCCAACATCACTGGTAACCGTTTGTGAGCCATCCGCCCTCTCGTCCCATTCTTGCTCTTGAAAGCATATTGTCGTATGTACGTGATTGGATTCCTATTTCATTATGTTTACAATGAAAATATATGTATTAAATGGAAATGTGTTTTATAATAATAACCATTGTAGATCCCATCTCGAGCACGGGAAATATGTTGGGGGAAGAACAGACGGTGCAGATTTGTGTGTGCTGCATTTGTGAATTGTGTAGTTGTAGTTCTTGCGTGCATGGAATGTGAATCTTTGAGGTTTAGGCAGTTTTTCAATATAAGTGGTTGTCAGTTTTTGAAATTTTGTTTTGTGTGTTGGAATTAGAATAGAGCTATGGTTGATCTCATTATTGTTATGTTGATTGCGTACGTGGACTCTGAATCTTTGAGATTTAGGCGATAAATTTGTTGATTGAAGTGTCTGTCAATTCTTGAACTGGTTTGTTGTTATGTTGATTGTGTGCAATCATTATATGTGTAATGTGTGTATACCATGATAATTGTCTAATGCTTGTTTTAGTGTGATATGCATTGAGTTATGGAGTTTGGTGTGAATAGACTTGATCAATGAATATGTGTGATCTTGTTGCTGTTTTGTTGAGATGTTTCAGTGTTGTGTGTGACTAGTTGTGTGGTTATACGAATGATATCATATAACTGAATGTTGTTTGTGATGACATCAAATTTAAATAGATGACTTCTTCTGAACAATACAATACTCTCACAACATTTGGTGACATGGAATTTGTTGTTTACAAGAGATATGAGTCTGCCAGTACTATTGCCTCTCGCAGTTTCGACTTTGTCATGTAAGTTTGTTCTTCTATCTTTTCAATTTTTATTGATTTGTTTTTAATTTATGTTGCTAAATTAGTATTAATTTCATATTTTCGGGGTTTTTGCAGCATGCCAATAGATAAAGTAACTAATGAAAAAGTTGCTATCGAGAAGATTCCGAGCGCATTTTGTGATCTATCATCCTCTAAAGCCGCGTTACCTGAAACAATGATACTTAGTAAATTGGAAGATGAGAATGTAAGTACACAAGCGGTAATTCTCTGTGGATCGACTTCAGACTTATCCACTATACTAAGTAGTGAGTTTGGATTATTTATTTTTGACAAGGACCAACGACTTTACCCTCTATCACATAGCTACTTGCACTTGACAACTCTTTTTTAGCATCGAAACTCGCCATATACATATGATAGGTCGATCGAACATTGAACTCCCTAATCCGAGAGTAATGCCACACCATTTCTTCCTTTATAGTTGGAACCACCATTCTTGTTCTAAGCACCTTCTCGGCGTCACTTGGAAGCATTATCTCTTATCTTTTTCCTCATTCCCATCATTCTTTTCCCAATATATGAGATTCGAAACTCTCAGATTATAATATTTTACTAGAAAAAAATATCATATGATATATTATTGTAACATATTGTCTTATATTGGAATAGGAATGTTCGGAGTGATTTATATATAATTCAAGTCTTACTCCTATTACAAAAGCTCTTCATTTCCAAACTCTAAGTAAAGACAATGGACCTAAAAAGACTAGGTAGTATGAGTTGATATTTTTTAAAACTTAGGGTTGTGCTCTTCCAACATCACCGGTAATCGTTTCCGAGCCATCCACCAACCCCTCTAGCCTCATTCTTGCTCTTCCAGTATTACCGGTAACCGTTTGTAAGCCATCCACCATCTCGTCCCGTTCTTGCTCTTAAAACATCACCAGACGTCTCTCTTTATTCTGAATGACATGCTTCGTACCTATGTAATTAAAAGGACTATCCCAACATCCAAGGCAACAATTTTCAGATAAATTTCCAAATACTTTCGATGATGCTAGGGAATTGTCGAGAAAATGCTCATTTTATATTCAAGTAGACGGATAACGGGTAACACTCTCTTAACACCACTTATTTTAGGCCATCAAAAGTTCTTCACCTATCAATTATGTTTTTAATCTTTTTATTGACCGATAATGCAGTTGGCGGAGCACTTAGTCATGACTACTTGAAGCATCTGCATGACAAAAAGATAGAGCTAGTTCACAACGAGCCTTTTCCTGGTTTTATGGAAACAGATGTCGTAGAAGACATTAAGGAGATCATATGAAAAGAGTCTCTCAGGTTTAACTCCGATGCTTAAAGAAATATTCATCTGTCACATTTGAAATGACGTAATTTTAGGATCTTTTATTGATTTGAACTTGATTGAGTGGATTCTATAAGAGGATTTTTGTTTCAATTCACTAATCAATATTGGCTGAAATGTGGGAGAAGTGCACAACATTCTCAAGTCTAACATACAAGTAAGCGGGGTTCCAACCAATTGTGGAGCTAGGGGGTGCTCGAGCACCCCCTAGCAAAAAAAATACAAAAAAATAATAATTTTTTTCCGTATATATTTAGTATTTTTAAGGTAATATAACATTTTTAAA
This sequence comes from Persicaria tinctoria, assembly GCA_037127255.1. Classification (NCBI taxonomy): domain Eukaryota; kingdom Viridiplantae; phylum Streptophyta; class Magnoliopsida; order Caryophyllales; family Polygonaceae; genus Persicaria; species Persicaria tinctoria. The sequence continues at coordinate 18,245,745 of JBANSL010000008.1, forward strand.
TGACATTTGAAACAAGATTGCTATCTAGCTCAAGTGGTAAAGGAAGGGAGGAAGTTAAGAAGGGGAATTAGAAGGTCTTGGTTCAAATCTCTCGCCGAACTAATTGACATTGAGTGGAGTAGCCCACCTACTTATATACTAGCTTGAAACCCTCTCAACTTCCAATGTGAGATGTTTTTTTTCCGAACCGATAAATTTGTTGATTGAAGTGGTTGTCAATTCTGTGAGATGTTTTTTTTTCCGAGCCTGGACTCTAAATCTTTGAGGTTTAGGTGATAAATTTGTTGATTGAAGTGGTTGTCAATTCTGTGAGATGTTTTTTTTCTGAGCCTGGACTCTAGATCTTTGAGATTTAGGTGATAAACTTGTTGATTGAAGTGGTTGTCAATTCTGTAATTTTTGTTTTGTGTGATGTTGTGGTGAATGTAATAGATTTTTGTGCTAGGGTTGATTTTGAGTTGGAATTAGAATAGGTTTAAAACTAGACCAAGTGAAAAGAATGTTCATCCCCTTTGATTAGTTGGGATAGAGTAAGCAAACCAAAAGAAGTGTCTAAAGATACGAAGGAAACTCTACCCATGAAACTCATATGAAAATATTAGTTGAACAATTTCATATAGGAGTGATGGTTTTCAACTTTCAAATACCCCTCTAAGAGAGCCTTGCTGGCCCATTCACACCACACAATTGTCCGATGAAGTTATCTAATACAGTGACAACAACTATCTAGCTAGAATTGAGCTACGAAATTCAACCAACATCGATCAACCTATTACACAGGAAAGGGAAGAAAAATTCAATCGATGGGATTTGCATCTTTGATCTATGAAATTGGCACAAATTGTCACATACAGTTTAAATATCTATCTGTACTCTATCAAGGAGCAGCCGAGAGACAAGGGAAGAAGCCGACACCACAGTCTCTACGATTACGTGACCTCAGAGTCCTCCGACCTCTATCTGCGACAAAGTGAGGAACCTTACACCACTCATGGGTCACGAGATCATAACTGAAAAGTCGATCAACCTCGAGCGTCTGCAACGACATCATCAACATTCTCGTCTTCCCCATACACCTCAAATAAACCTCCTTATGATGACTCATATCCGAGCACCATGATTCTGGCATCCTGTCAACCTCCGTCCAAGCAAGCTTCGTCCTCTGAAGCTCCCACACACAGACAGACAAGGGCCCTACATCCTCATCCCTCACCAAGCCCACGAGCAAGATCCGTCCACCACTCTCTGCAAGGGAGAGGTTTGTCGAGTCAGGTGGAATCGGGATATCAACTTTCTCCATGGCCCCGCTCACCGTGTCATACGACAATATTCCATCAGGATACGAGACCAGGAAGTAAACAACGGTACCAATCGTCACTGGCTGCGTTAACTCCAAATGACTCGAATATGATTTCTTAGTTATGAAGATCGGTGAGATGGAATTGGGAAATTTACCCTTAGTAGCTGGACTCACAGATGATGTACTATTTTCCGTCATGGAATCATAAACTTCAAATTCGCCCCCAGCGATTCACAGTGACAATCTTGTATCCACCCGAACACAGAACCACTCCCACGGCGTCGCCTACACTTCTAACTTGACCGGACCTTATAAACTTCATAAACTTCTTCCAAATTTGGGTAACAGGATTCCCCATCATGAAGCATTTGTTTTTAACATCAGCACACCAGACGAGACCGCCAATGGAAGCTAATGGGTAAATGGATTGAGTGCAAGCAGGATAAACATGCCATTTCTTTGCGCAGGTGTCGTAGATTGCTCCGGCTTCAGCCCCATCATAAGTACTGGTTTTGTAGAAGAACCAAGGCTTGTCAGCTTGAGCAACTTCCTCACAACGTTGCAAGAAACTGTGGGATTTGAGCAACGAGTTCCATTCCAGGCAAACCAATCGAAACCGAAAGAATGCAACAATAGGAAGCCTTGCAATGACACCCTCCAAGAGATCCTTGGGGAATTCCTTCCATATTCGCTCATCCATCAGCATCGATGTATCTAGTAATATATAGCGGTCCAATAGCTTCCCTTTCTTTCTGTGATATCACATGCTTCTGATTGGATTCCATAATTTTGAACTTCACAGCACCCAAGCCCCCTACAACAAACAGCAACAACAACATCAACAAAGTGAATCCAGCCGAAGAAGGGCTTGGAGGGTCTAGCTAAAGGGTATCGCTATAATCAAATTTATGAGTTTTCAACACGACCTACTTTGGATTTATGAATAACAGCAATTTAATTAAGTGATAACAAAGCTTATCACCATCACCGTCTATCTCTATCTATCCTCTTACAAGTATGTAAAAAAAAGGGAACAGTAAAAGTATAGTTCAAGTAGCTGCTGTTTGATCTCAACCAGATTTATTGAAGTTGATTTTAATTTTGAAGAGAGAGAGAGATGGAATAAAGGTTGCAACTTTAGAACCCCTAATCTGAAATCCATACATAAAACCTGGAAATTACAATACATTGCTAGAAAGATTGTCTAGTGCCGCTCATCCTGAGAAATTGAAAATTACAACCATTGAGGAATCGCTTGAAACTATTTGACCAAAAATCTTGCAACTTTAGAACCCCTAATCTATAAGACTGTAATCATGGCCTGGGTATCATATCATAATAAAGGTTGCAACTTTAGTCGATGAATGGATGGATAAACATCAAAATTAACAATTCAAAAGAACTGAAAATCAGCAATTAGGATCAGTAAGCATACCTGGTAGACAGGTTGAGAAACAACGCGCATAGATAACTTCGAACAACAGCCGTTAATGGATTATCTGACAATGAATTCGCTCAAAAGGGGATTGATTGCCTCAACGAAAAAAGACTCAAACTTTCCCAAATTCAATCCTCAAAATTGTAGCAAATAGATCAGACTTATAATTATCGTATCAGCCTGAGATTTGGATTAAGCAGATCTAAACTCCCATCCAACATCTGATACTTATCGCCATCTGATTTCCCTTTATCTTTTATCTTTTATCTTTTAAATCAGCTTTTCAGTTTGGCGAAATATACGTGATTGAATCCATTCCTATTCCTAGATATGGTCATCATTTATATTTTATATATCTATCCTAGAACAATCCCCTCACATGAGGCTCATGATATTGCTCGCCCTGATCTAGGGTTTTATTTATTTTTAAACACAACAATTAACAAGTGAGATCATTCCTTCCTTGTTTAAACACAACAATTGGTAATTAGGGTGAGGAGTTAGGGCTTAGAGATCGAGAGCTTTGTTTCCCAATGGATCATCATCGATCTCAATTTCTTGGTCATCATTTTCCATGATATGATGATCATCATCGGCTTCGATCATCTCACCATTAAGGTCATCACTATGCGCTGGCCCTTCTTCATTGACATTGATTACTGTCAGAACAAGACGCATCGTCTCTATCCCTTGATCATTAGATGTTATGGATGAAGCTTCCTCCATCGTGATGGGAAAGGAGTCACCTTGCAGTTGCTCGCTCCTCACTGCACCATTGTCATCATTATGAACTGGTGCTACATCGATTATTGTCTGAACAATACCACTCATCTCTGCTCCTTTATCATTAGATAATGCCGATGAAGCTTTCTCTGTCGTGATGGCAAGGGAATCTCCTTGCAGTTGCTCGCTCCTCACTGCACCATTGTCATCATTATGCACTGGTGCTACATCGATTACTGTCTCAACAATCTCTGCTCCTTTATCATTTAATGAAGCTTTCTCCGTCGTGATGGGAAGGGAATCTCCTTGCAATTGCTCAGTACTGCATCATGGGATGAAGAAACCAGTAATAAATTAAATAATAATCCTTTCAATAATAAATGCAGTCTCATTCATGTCCACAGTACAAGCTTTATGTACGTATGTCTGGTCGATCTATTTCCTCACCTTCCAAGACGCTTGGAACTATCTTTTTCTTGACCCAGAAGATTCAAATTAGAATCATCTTGGCAGCATGGAATCCTTGTATAATCATTGGATGCATCTGCATGTACATCTTCAGTGACTGTTGTGGATGCAGCTGCATGTGCATCTTCAGCTTCCTTTGCCTTAGCCCAAATGGATGGGCATATTGCAATAATCATTAAAATACAACTTGCAACGCTGCATTAGTTATCAATTGGTAAATAATTAAAACCTTCTCTCATTGGAAACTACATAGTATATGAACCCTTTAAACTTATAACTTGAACAATAAACATGTCTAGCCATATATATATACCTTCCCCAATGTAGCTCTCCTGTTAAAGCAAGTGGAGCTGCAATTGTATCTATTATTAGGGGAAGGCTCGAGAATGCAGCCACATAAGATTTCCCTTTCTGTTGCTCACACCATTTTAGCCCTACCGATGCTATCACCGAAGTAAAGACACACTGCAATATTTATTGACAATCAAAAGGATCACGAATGTTAATTAAAGTTCGTTTGGCCAATAACTTGTATACCAATATATGCTCGATCAATTACTAAAATGTATTTCAAGTTCAAGGAAGAGGCTAAAATTAAGTAACTTACACAAAATGTCAACCCACCAATTGTGGTATTCAGTTGTAGGTCTTTAAACTGGAATCTGAAGAATATCCCTGCTATTAGTGCTCCAAAGAAGTCCATCAAACCTCCCATTGCAAAGGTATACGCCAAATCCGGGCACAGTTTTTCCTGCATGGTGGCAAATGTCGCATCCAAGGTTGAGTAATGAGCATGGTCGATCCAGTATATATATATATGGTGTGTAACATAAATGTATAAATCAACAAAAACCACTTAAACTAATTGGCTACTTTACATAAATTAATGATCACCTGATGAAAATCACTGAAGTAAAGAGTAATAGCTGTAGAACTTGCAATGCAGACTATTGAATCAACTAGTACTCTCGGCCCAGTAGTACTTGTTGATGGCATCGGAGAGGGTGCTAGATCATGAGCTGATTGATTAAGATCAATAAAAGGATTTCCTTCATTCATCATGCCAAGAAACATTGCACTTCCAACACTTGAGACCAAAATTCCAACCACCTTCCATGACAAAAATTTCTCTTTCCTGTTCAAAAGGCATGGATAAGTCTATGTGAAGATGTAATTTCTATATATCTAAGAGAGAATAGCCTTAGGAACAGTAACAATATTTTTGCCATTTTTACCCCTAAAATTTGGACAAAATATCAAGGGATAATTAGTTATATATCCTTGTAAACTTTCTCAATTAGTTATATATCCCTCAAATCTTTAAAATATGTTATTTATCCCTTAAATAATAAAACAATTATTTATAAATCCAAATTACATTTTCTTCCATGAATTGCTATTAAAATCCCAATTAAATGTTTGTTAAATAATTTAAATTAGGTAAAAGTCAATCTAAAATGGCCTTGTTTCTAATTAATCCCTTTCGGTTCCATCTCTTCTTCCTTCCAGCATTTGGCCTCTGCCTTATACATAACTTAATTTCTCTTGTTGTGGATTTTAATATACGGTTTGATTTATAGTGAGACAAATTTGATATTCCACAAATGGAGATTGGATTTTAATTGATGAAACCGATTCAATCGATCCCCCAAACCCTAGGTTGATCGATTTCAATCAATTTCAGTTATGGATTTGATGATGATGTGCGGCCTCTTCTTGACAATCACGACAGCCATTGTCGTCTCAATGCCTCGTGGCAAGAAGTACAAGCTCCCGCTGAGGCCAATCTTCGACAATTGGCTGCAGGATGGCGACTTTCTCAACCACCACAACCTTGTCGGCCTGGCAAAGAAACACAACAAGATCTTCCCCCTTCGAATGGGGCAGCAAGGCAATGATGATAATTTTGAGTTTTGACTATGCTGGGCAGAGGCAGTGGTGAAATGCAGATTAACGGGGGATTGCAATTGAAGCTCTTCACACGATTTAATGGGGATTTTAATTGCAATTCATGGAAGAAAATGCAATTTGGGTATATAAATAATTATTTTATCATTTGAAGGATAAATAACTTATTTTAAAGATTTGAGGGATATATAACTAATATAGCAAGTTTATAAGGATATATCAACAATGGTCCCAAATATCAAATACACCGTATCAAAGATTCCGCCCGCCGTCTTTTTTTGACTAAATTGCCCGACTTAGCACTAAATTTGTTACGAATCAATTTTTGGGCCATAAGTGATTGGGCTAAGCCCATTATTAAAAATTCAATGATTGGGCTAAGCCCAATAGCCCATATTAAAAATTCAATGACGTTTTTTATGATTGATATATAGTAAATTAAAAATTCGATGACATATTTTGTGGGCATTAAAAAAAAACTGAAAATTCTATTAAATATATATTTTTATTTTACAAATAATTTCATATTTACCAATAATACTAAATAAATAATACTACCTCCGTTCGGAAATATAAGTTCATTGAATTTCCGGCACGCTTTTTAAGGTGTTCAAAACTATACTGTATAAAATAATATTTTTTCATTATTTTTTTAACATAATCTGTATATTACTAATAAGTATATAGTTATGTAAAAAAATCAATAAGTAATTATTATTTTATATAGTTTTTAACTCATTAAAAAGCGTTTCAAAAAGTCAATGGACTTGTATTTCTGAACGGAGAGAGTAAAAAATATCAAAAAGTCAAATAACTTAAAATTGTAAACAATTCAACAAGTACTTAGCAACATAGTCGAAAAATATTAAAATGCTTAGTCAATGACGTTAACCCTGGTTTCAAATGCACCAAATTTGGAGTATGAGACTTGAGATTCTACTTTTTTTTTTATTAGTTTGACATAAAAAAAAAGTACAGTTTAGATTTTCTAACAAAATAAAAGGCAATAAAATTAATTGAGACATCAATGAATTAGCTAAATATAAATACATAGTTTAACGGCAAATATTATTACATTTGTATTTATTTGATTCAAGTCATATTCACTTAAACAACTTTATACTATGTATATTAGTTATTTCAAAAAATCAACTCAAACAAACATCAACAACCTCTGCTATATACATTCAAAATAACACTTAATCATATTAAATTGAATATATAATTAAAATTGACATTCTAATACCAAGATTTGATTACTTCCAACTGATATTTAAACCATTTTTTTTTATATATTTCTATATCTATATCTATCTCTATATATAAAAGAGAGGATTTCTTGCTAATCCTTAATTCTAAATAATGACAGAAAACAACATTATCTTATAAAAACATATTTTTTAATGAAAATTCATAGTCTAAAGAATTATTAAAATTCCTTAATTAAGTTAGCCAACTACAAACCTACAATGCCCTCTCTGTAATTAAGAGTGTCACTAGGCTTGAATTATTACTTTATTTCATTATCTTCAATTTACATAAATCTGAAAATTACCCTTTAATTATCAGCTAATGATCCATTTTTTTTATTAGAGCACTTGTTCACCTTCTGCAAGTGAACATGAGCAAGGTAGCAATCCTAATCTTTAACCTTCCTTTAACCAAAGCTGTCCACAATATGTAAATTGACAGTTAATCATTCAACACATATAGTATAAAATGCATCAATCTTCATTTCTTAAATGACCATGATCCAACTTTTTGCACCAACAATGTCAATGAAACCTTTGGTCCAAATCAAAGTGATATTGCAGGGTCTTTAATTTCGACTTTGTATTTAACAAAAATTAAGAGAAATATTAAATACATGCGAAAATTGCAAAAGTTTTCTTCAATATTAGTAACTCATTTTATCTTCATTTAAGAGAATTTAAATAAAATATCATATGAATATAATATATCACCTCATATTCAAGTTAAATTATAAAAGATTATAAATCTATGAATTTTTTTTAAAATATATATATATATAGTATTTGTTTTCCATTTGCGAAGCAATTGTGGAATTCAACTAGTTTAAGTAAACAAACAGTACGTCACAATAGATTCTAGCACTGACTAGCAGCTACAAGAGAATGAGCTAGCTACATATCATTAGACCCATTGGAAGCAATTCAAAACGTACAAAAGTTCAAGTATCATGACCACATTAGGCAAAATGGTCAAGAAAAGAAAGCATGCATATAACAAAGGTTGGATCATACCTGCGGATGACATCAGGAATAATGGTAAAAAGCGGAGTAAGAACGGATACAATTCCCGCTAGCCAGAGGGGTATAAAGTTCATACTTAATACATAAGTAACTTCGGGAAACGTACCGCTGTCATTTAAATTAAGGAGCAGATCAAAATCACATAATCAATAAGCAATCCAATGCAATCAGGGATAGACATACAGTTTTATATATCTATCTGGTATAAAGATATACAACTTTGTAAGACTCCATTCTTATTAAACCATTTTTAACCACCTCCTTATTAGAGCAAGGCCCAATTGGCCTACCAAAGCTACAACATCAGCCAGAGCACAAATTCACTTTCTAATTGTACGTTTTCGTATGGCATTCCAGTAGCACCACTCCTAGCTAGCCTTAGATTGAGACACCTATAGCTTCATAGATAGGATTTCTTGGATCTAGGGCTAAAGTAGTATAAATACATATGTGTACTTGTTATGATGAGATTGATGAGAGGAGTTGTACAAAACACCAGCTGCACAGCAGCCATGTCCATCTTTCATTGAGATTATTATTTCACAGTATAGGGCTTGACTTCAACGACACCTTCAGCCCAAGCTCGGTTCGGTCCTCATTCATCTTGGCTTCATAGCCTCGATCTCGAGCGGATTCTTCATTTTTCATATTTCGAAATGGTCATCAGTTGATATTTGTTCTAGTGTATGACGTCGATGGCATACTTGTCATTGCATCCTCACCCACTACACTACTTCCTTGGTCCACTAGGCATTGAAGTCAAGCCCTATACTGGGAAATAATTTGTTACTTCAGTGACAAAAAATTGTATCCGCACCCACACTACACTACTTGTCATTACATACTTGTTCTAGCGGATTCTTCAGTGACAAATTTGTTACTTCTCTTTCTCAGTCCTTCCCAATTAAAGACCTTGGTCCACTACACTACTTCCTCGGCATTGAAGTTTCTCAATCTAAGTGTTGGGGAAAACACGGGTAGGTAACACTTGATCACGTGTGACTCGGATAGACAAGCTCTCCTTATAAATGAGAACTTGTATTAATGTACAAAGTATTTTGTACACCTCACACGATACAAGACTCGATCTCACCAACACTCACCACTCTTGACCAACTCACTCACACTAATACACTTGTGAGGATTCACTCGACTCACAACTCCAGACACTACACAACTACACAACTTGAGGAAACTCACACTTCACTCACACACCTTACACACACCTTAGGAGAACTCTTTACTTGACTCACTTTCACACCACCACTCACAAAATGGCTACTACCTAAGCCTATTTATAGGCTCAAATTTGGGTGGTTGTACAACCGACCTTCACTCCCCACTAGGTACAAAATTTCCTAGAAAATTCTAGCCTTGCACATCTATCCATCTTTTCCAAAATATTCTAGAATTGTCCTCACATGCTAAACAATGCTAGAATAACTAAGTAATTCTCATTTCTAGAGAATTCCTACCTCCATTTGTTATAATCTTTACCATCTTTGATTTTTCTTGCTCTTTCTAGAGCTTTCTTCCCAAATTATTTGAAAATATATATGTGAATTATATCCAACACAAAGTATATCCGAGAACTTCTCCTCAGGCTCCATATGCAGTCCAGTAAACTTGTCTCCACCCCTCTTGCTCTAAATTTCGATGTCCACACTCCATCTCCCTCTTTCGATGATATTCCTTTATACCGTACGTAGTGTTGTTGGTAGCCTCCAGTACCTTGCTTTTACTCGCCCGGATATTGCGTTTGTGGTCAACAAATTGTGCCAATTTATGCATTGCCCCACTGTCAATCATTGGCAAGCAACAAAGCGCCTTCTCCGCTACTTGAAGGGCACTCAATCACTTTCTCTACACCTTACTTCATCCTCATCGATGACATTGTCAGGCTTATCCGATTCTGACTGGGCCACGGACACAGCGGACAGACACTCCACGGGAGCCTACTGTACGTGTCTTCTTAGGCTCCTCCTTAATCCCTTGGTCCTCAAAGAAGCAAGCAACCGTTTCTTGTTCTTCAACCGAAGCATGAGTACCGAGCTCTTGCAACTGCGACTTGCGAACTCATGTGGCTTCAATCCTTAATTGCAGAACTTGGTGTCTAGCTATCTCCAAGACCCGCCGACGATTTGGTGTGACAACTTCGGTGCGACGTATCTTGTCGCTAATCCCGACTTTCATAAGAGGACCAAGCACATACCTCTCGATTACCACTTTGTCCGTGAACGCTATGCAAACAAGACCCTCCAGATCGCATTCATCTCTACCCGTGATCAGATCGCCGATGCTCTTACGAAGCCACTCACAGCTCCACGATTCAACATGCTACGATCCAAACTCACCCTCTCCTGAGTTTGCCTCGCGGGGGATATTAGAGCAAGGCCCAATTGGCCTATATACCAAAGCTACAACATCAGCCAGCCCAAATTCACTTTCTAATTGTTTTCGTATGGCATTCCAGTAGCAGCACTCCTAGCCTTAGATTGAGACACCTGGCTTCATATAGGAGTTCACAGTACTCCTTAAAATTTCTCCAAAATAGAATGTAAAAGTACATCAAATTCATCGTACATATGCAAATTAAAGGCAGCTGGCTAGGGTTTCCTACCTAAAAGATCGGATCTCTAATTGATCCTCAAGAAAAGAGGCAAATAGTAATCAAATTGATCATTATATATATGCACGAGGGAAGAAGGGTTTCCCTTACCCTAAAGGCCCAGCAATGACGACGCAAGCAAGAGTGGACCAGCAAACCAGTTCTCGCCAATTTATCCTGCTTTATAAGTATAAATCAGTAATTCATGGAAGCTAATTCAATAATTAACGGGGGATTTATCAAAAAAGAGGACCTTTCGGAGGAGCGGCACCAGAGAGCGAAGTAAGCCGTGGATCTAGCGGCGAACTTGAGAAAGATTAAAAGGTTTAAGTTGATCCCTAACCGATGCGCAAACCTGTATATTATCGGAACAACGATGGCATTAACAACGTTGCTTGGAACAACAAATATAAACCACAGGAAATCCGCCATGGATCGATGATCGATATCGGGGGAAGAGATGTCCGGGGTTAGGGTTTCAATCGGACGTATATTCTGTCAAAACACTCACCGCAGAAAAAGGAAAAGAATGATGTCGTAAACTCGTCGTGTGGGCCCCCACTTTATTTGTAATGATCAACATTGTCAGAGCGTGTGTACAACCGCCGCCGTCAAAATATCGTTGTCTTGCCCCCCAGAAGGAAGCCACCTTAATGGACTAAATAATGGGCTTAGGATATATATCTTGAAAAGCCCATGCAAGAGAGGCCCAATAAAGATAAATGCAATAAGAAAATCTGGCCCTTACCTGCCTAAAAGGCTGCAACAATAAGGACCGTTGTTGACCGGTCCATTGTAGGGCCCTTAACGTACCTGGCACGTAATTGACTTGCTTCGAATTCCTCAGGCAATAATCCTACGACAAGAGCTTCATCTTCACCGGCCGGCGATCTCCCACCAAGATGCCAGAGGTTTCCGCTGTGTCGCCTCTCGATCTCCTTCGACGGGTGGCACATCGCAGCTATCAACGTACTCCACTCCGTGCGCTTAATCCCATATGAAAGACCAAACTACCGCGCTTTTGAACGGGATGCGAAATTCTCGTGATGATTAGATATCGCCCCCTTTGCTGATCGGTCCTCTCGTTTCTCTCTCTCATGGATTGAAAAAGGGAAACAACCTACAAATTATAGAGCGGGGAAGAGAATGAACTGAACAAGATTCACTAGGAGGAAAACCTGGCGGGAAGCGCAAATTAAGCAAAGTTTTATCACCGCAACGACCTTTTTTTTTTTTTTTTTTTTTGTATGCATCATTGCAACGACTTGGCTACTTGTCGATCAATAAACAAATATAATGGGAACGTCTTAACAAAAAATAATGTAGAGGCCAGCATGACTTTTTCAAGTTGAATATATAGTATAATACCAACATGACAACATGTATTTTAATTTATGGAGGGTAAACAGCTAAAATCACCCAGGGCAGCATATTATTTAAAATAAATATTGAGAGTTACATATAGTGAGGCATAATATAACTAAATACACAATGCTTAATATTCCATCCGTTAATTAAAACTTAACGGTTTACTATTCACACACACGCTTTTTTAGGTGTTAAAAACTATATAAAATATTAACTTTTTTTTTATGATTTCATCCTTATTACAATTAAGTATGAATTTATAAAAACAAATGTAAAAAAATGTTTATACTTATATAGTTTTTATTATTCTAAAAAAGTGTGCATGAATAGTAAACAACAAGTTTTAAGGATGGGGTATTCAATAATTAACATAAACAAAAAATAATCATTTTTTTAATAATAAAACTAAATGTGACCCGACTTGATCCAACCCGAAATCCATTTGACCTGAACTTATCCGAACCGAGCCCGATCGAACATATAATATACCCGAGTCCCGACGACCCGACATATAATCGAACCCAAATGGATATACCTAAACCCGATCTGAACACCCCGATTGCCAATTAACTCTACCTTATATCAACCATCCCAAATCAAACTTCCATCCAACCACCATTAGTTTTCAACAATCACCATTTAATCATTTACCCTTGTTTTTTTAGTAAGAAATTAATTAAAAGAAAAAATCATTATTATATATAAAATAATTAAAGAAACTTAAACTTTTAAAACCCACATTTTGCAAAAGAAAAATAAATCTCAATTGAGGTTTTGATCCCCATCAACGATTAAACATATAATATAAGTCCATCAAAAATCAATCTAATAATCAATATACATATATATATATATATATATATATATATATATATATATATATATATATATATATATACTAAAACAGAGACGTGAAAATCCTATGTGACAGGCCGACTTTGGTGTGATTCACTTATGTGTCGTTTTCTAGTGCATTAATATAGTCGAGTTTTACTACCACGTCAAATAATGAGTGTACAATAAATTTAAGACATATCATACAACGACCTAATCTATTTATCTACGTGTCATCCTATGTGTATACCATAACTGATAATTATAATTAGTTTTTTTTATCAGTCGAACAATAAAATCTTATCATCAAATATATATTCATTTTTAATAGAAATATTAACTACATATATTAATCGGTGCAAAAAAAGTATTATTGTTTTTATTTATGTTAACAATATAAATAAAAAAATATTATCATATTTTTGTTAGTTATATTTTGATAAAATTTTATGACGACTTATTTGAATAAATCTTACAAAGATAAATACTATTAGAGTATCTTATGGCACTTCTGAAATCTGAAGTTCCGAATTCCGATTGCATTATAGTAGTATGACTGTATGAGTATCTGTTTGGTTAAGATCCGATTGTAGTAAATCCTCTTTTGATTAGGATGGCCCACGTAAATCTTTATTTAATTATTTTTTTGGGATATTTTTAACAAACATAATAAAATCTTCATAAAAATTAAGATACTAATCTTAGTTTCAATTTCACTTTCATAATAAGCTTTTGATAATATCTTTAAAAAATAAAGATACTAATCTTAGTAATGGGTCTGGTACTAAACTAGTAAATACTTTTTGAATGCAATAGGTGATCAGGGCCGGCCCATGGGGTGTGCGGATGGTGCAATCGCACGGGCCTCAAAATTTTGGGGCCTCGTATTTGTATTAGAATATATATATAAATATATGTATATATAAATTGCCTGACACATCAAGTCAGTGCGGCTGGTAGGATGGCGAAAGGATGCCACTGGTACTGATAGGTGTGGAGTTCGAATCCTTGTTGCGGCAAGGCTGGTTTTTTTCTTCTAAAAAACAGTAATTACAACAGCAAGCAGGGAGTAGCAGCCCATTTCGATTTTTTTAGGCCCAGCTAGACCGGTCAAAACACAACCCGACCCGGTTGGGTTTTGACCCGATTGACTCGGTAATTTTGACTCAATTTACCCGGTGACCCGGTTGATTTATAATTATATATAATTAAATTTTTTTTATATATAATTAAAATTTATCTCAAAATTATCAAATCATGATTTTTTTAATTTAAAAAAGAAAAATTTGACAAACCTGAAATCGACCCGAAATGACCCGAAATCCGGTCAAACCCGGGTTCGAGTCAACCCGGAAATACCCGGAACCGGGACCCGTTTTACCCGAAACCCGAAGTGACCCGACCCGAATGACCCGTTTGACAGGTCTAGGCCCAACCCATTCCGATTTTTTTTTCCTAAAAATTACAGCAGTGTTTGATTTTTTTTTTTTTACCATCACAATTCACAACCTCACAAAGAATATTGAGAAAATAAAAGAAACCCTAATATAGGTCAAATCAATTCAACTCATTCAACCCTTGCAATCGTCTTCAAGCTTAACGATTTCGATAGGTAATCTCAAATTTTAACTATATTCCTTGGTTAGTTTTTACTTTTTAATTTCTTAAATGATCATAATCTTCTTTTTTTTGTTATTGTTTTGAACCTTTATGCTTTAGAAAACACTAAGTTGGGATTTAAAAAGATAGAATGCCTCCTAGAAGATTCGAACGTGGTCATGCCAAAAGCCAAAAGCAAAGTTTAGTTTTAGTTAATGATTCTTTGTAATGACTTTACATCTACGAGAACATCTCTTTTGTACGTTAGTGGATTTTGTAAATTATTTTTTCTCTTTGAATTAGTTAAAAAAAAGGTCTCAACTTGTAACTTGTACAAGGCCTTAAATCCTAACGGAACGGCCCCGTAGGTGATCATCACTTGTAAATAATGTAAAGAGCACGTAATGTACCTGCCGACGTAATTTTAATTACTTGCTTCGAATCACTAAGGCGATGGCGCGAAAAGAGCTTCACCTTCTCGGCCTCTCCCACCACCGTACTGCAGGCCGGTCTCCGCTGCGCCATTGTCGACGTCGACTTATGGATAGCACATCGCAGCGATCAAACTTGACTCCATTAATTCGCTTAATCCAAAATGCCCGAACAAAAAGGAATGCGATTCTCATTCATCAGACTGATAAATATCGCCCACTTTGCGCAACCGGTCCTCTTGTTTCTCTCTAGCATTGATTGGTTGAGAGAGAAATAACGTACGCACAAAGATGTCGAAAAAGAATGAATTGAAGGAGATGAAAAGCAAGAGGCTCGAAGAGAACAAATTAAGCAAATTTGATCAGTTGTCGATCATGTAACCATCAACTTTTGAAACATGGCGACGACTTTGCACATATCATTACTATATAAAAGCCCAAGTTCACCTATACTATTCCTTAAGTATGTTTACTTATTTGCCCTTCTTTTCTTTTCTTTGTCTTCCCTCAATTTAGGGTTGTTTTGGGTATTTCATCATTTACCCTAATTCAATCACCTAGATCTGAATTGGGAAGTCCTTCCGGCACACGTTTTTACCCCTCAGCTCACCGAGTCCTTCCGGCACACGTTTTTTTCATCCTTCGGCCCATTTTGCTATCGTCTTCCTCCCCCACCTTCGTGAGACGCCATTTATGATCCCCTGTGTTGCCATGTCTTCTTCTACACGAGTACAGCGAACGTCGTCTCCACCTTTCTCTGTGGTGATGCTTCGCTTCATCTCGGTGCTTTGTCCATCTGATCTCGGTCAGACCTCCACCGCGAGCGCGCTCCTTTGCAGGCCCTTCGCTCCATCTTAGCCAGGGCTCTCGTCTTCTATAGCCGTTCTGAAACTCCCGAGGATCAGGTTAGGGTTACTATATTAATTTGTTTATTAAAAAGTCAGATTATTTATACATGTTTTTTGGCTTTCTTTCGGTTGATTATCTGTTAATCGGTTGCATTTCTACTATGTCGATGGTTTTGAGGTGATTGTTTATGGGTTTTGTTGCAGGAATTGTGACGAGGAGGCGTTGCATTTGCATAAAACAGAGCAAGGCGCCACTGAATTCGCCGAGTTCTCTTGCATGCGTGCCTAAAGTCGAATTATTAGGTATGTATTCCCTTTTGAAGCTATCAATATGTGGAATATTAGGGATTCAGAATTTCTGATCGGGAAATTTTGGCACAGTTTGAGTTCCAATTGGTCAATTGTGTTATTTTGTTTAGATATTTGATTTGTGTTTCTGATCCTTCTGACTGAGTACTGAGTTGTTGCTCCTAACATTGTGATTTTCTGTGAAGGGGAGCCGATAAAAAGAGATGATGAGGATAGACTAGATGAGGTTTCTTATGAGGATGTTGGTGGGGTCAGGAAACAAATTGCTCAAATTAGAGAGCTTGTGGTGTTGCCAATTGAGGCATCCACAATTGTTCAAAACAATTGAAGTGAATCTACCAAAAGGAATTTTTCTTTATTGACTTCCTCAGTCGGGTAAGACTTTAATAGCATGTTTGCATTAGTTAGTAATCCTAGAGAACTGTTGAAACGAAGGTTGATTTGTCCGGCCTTTTCAGCTTGATGGTAGCATGATCATTCACGCTGAAAATACAGTTGACGCAGTGAGGATTGACAGCAATGGCAAGTCCATTTTACAGTATGGTCGTAGGTAAAACTATAATGATCTAATGGACTTTCAAATATTTTTTGGAAAAAAAATGACTTTGACAGAGATTTGGAGAGTTTCTAATTAAATCATTCTCTATTTATGAAAGCTGCGCGAGATGTAAGCTCCAGAATGTGAGAGTTTTGATTGGGACTCATGCTTTTTCTTTTGCTTGCGACCGGGTTTTGGTTTTGGCTTTGTTGAATATGAATCCTTGAGTTCGACACAGAAAGCTATCGAGGTACAATACTCTTCTGCTTCACTTGAGAGTTCCTTTTAGGAAGTTGTGTTTGATTAGCTGATGAATAAATCAAGGTTTAAAATGCCGGAAACCACCCTTTAAATGGGAAAATTGCTCAAAACAATCCCTTAAATTGGAATTTTTTTGGAATTGTTCATCCATTTCCCTTGAATAAAAGTTTAAAGTGGGGGTTTTTCTTACTGTATATTGATTCTAATTTTTTAACTGATTAATTTATCATCAATTTATAAAGTCTTAAGGGATGCTTACATTCACACAGTCATAATAACTATTAGCAATAGACAGATGAATGTTCCTGCTAAGAATTAACATTAGACCATCATTTCGCAACAAATCTTTCCTTTTGCCCCCAAAGGAGATCAAAACAATGTTGTTTGCAGGCGGATATGAACGTTGTGTTTGATACATTGTTGCCCAGGTCCAGAAGAAGAAAGGAAAAGGCATGCTACACGTTGTGCATTCTGTACGCTGCACATGAAACGCTACTCTCGTTGTAGCATCAGGAAGATGGTTAAATGCCTGAACCTGTCTTGTCCTGTCCTTGGTTAAAACTAGCTATTGCTCCATCTTCATTTGGATTTCTTGTATTTATGGACTTAATAGTTTAGGAATTATGTTAATTACTATTTGCAATTAAGCTGATTATTTTAGGATTCATCGCTTATTTAGGTCATTTTGCATAAAATGACCCTAAGATGTATAAAATGCATGATCACTCTTTATCTAAAAACTGCAGGTAACCGTTCTTTATTTATGTAGACTACCATAATGATTGTATTTCTTTTTTGGAGGTGTCCCTGATGTTTATGTGTTTTTATTCATACGAGAGCCAACATGTCTTTATCTATAATAATGAAGCGATCTAATCTCGACGAGGGTTTGCTCCTCATAGACACGAATTTGGAGTTTACGAAGATGAATGGGGCCGAGCTCGACCTCAACAACATGAGGGCTTTCGAAGAGTGGAGATCTGGATCAATTTACTGCCCAGTCGTAGACGTTGAGAACTTCTTCAGGTTTGTTTTCCTCCTTTCCCCTGCATTTTGCCCTTTATTTGATCCGATTTTGATGATTTCGATTCCAAGAAAAATCAATTAGGCTGATTTTGATATTTTGTAATTTGGGAACTTCTGGTTTTGGGCAATTGAAAGAGAGGCCGAGAGGGCAATGTAGCAGAGAATTTCTGAAATTCGTCTACTTAGCAAATTTTATTTTGTATCTAGAATCAAACAAATAAGTGTAGGTAGTTTGTCTAAGCAGATTAAAGAAGAAAAGTAAGATGTACTTTCAAGCATGGGCTCTAAACTCGTAACTGTATGTATTGAGGTGCTGTTGACTTTTGGAATACATATGCTCACACCATCTTATAAAATATGTTCTTACATGTCATAGATGTTGAAGAACATCAACTGTCACCTTTCTGTTCAGGAGCCGTTGTTTTCTCAGCTAAAAGGTACAGTATTGTTTTTGAGAAAATTCATAGCAATCTTGCTCAAATCCTTATGACTTCATGCTACATTTTTTTTATGAGCTATATGGTGTTATATGTGATGTGGATGCTCCTTGCTTCTCTTAGTTCAAAGATACCTATTGATGATCTGAATCTTATTATAGAATGTTCAAAAACTGTTGAAGAAAGGTGTGCTGCTGGTGATAATAATAGGTGAAGTCCTTCAATTTTTATTTGATTTTGTAGTTAGATTTTCTCTCTCTCTCTCTCTCTCTCTCTCTCTCTCTCTCTCTCTCTCGTGATGAACCATCTTCTTTCTTTACTGCATATATTCCCCCGTGTTGTTACATGGTAAACTTTTTCTGTGTGAGTTGACACTCTAAAATACAACTAAATATCAGGCAGCATATGAAGAAGCCAATAAAAGAAAAATAAGGTCTGAAATTTAATCTGGCTATACATTTTAATCAGAGCGATAGCCACAAAAATAAGGCTTGAACACATAATTGAGAAAAATGAATTAGAACGTAGCTTAGCATTTTATTTGATTATTCTTTTTGACCTTTTTTTAAACTTCTCTTAAGAAGCCATTACATGTTCAAATATGGAGTTGTACAAAAATCTTTAGAACGCTAAGGAATTCGTTTTCGTACCCCTCGCCCATCAGAAATTAATAATTAATGAGCTCAAAAACTAAAACAGAGATTACCTAGGAAACCAATGTGGTTAAAATTTAAGACTTAGATAAGTTTCTAATACATACTCTGTAAAAAAATGTTTAATTAAAGATTTAGATTATTTATTTACGAATTCGTTTTGGTATGCAGGTGGAGATTGAAGGAGGAATTCGACATCAGTATTGAAGAGGAAAAGGTGCAACCTATTTGTAAGCCCTTTTCTGCATATCTTCCTCCAAATTCAACGTATCCATCAATGTTCTTTTATACAAAATTATATATACAAATACATAATTTGAAATTATATATACACACACATATGCGGCAATGCAATGTTCTAGGTATAACTTATTAACAATAGCTCTGCTGAATAATTGCAATGCCTACTTAACATCTTGCTTCGACTTTTGTTTAGGCTCAAAGCTGCCATATGTGTATTGTAGTATGATAACTCAATTTCCGAGCAGCAACTTATCTTAAATGTTGTTTGTATGATTTCCACTAATCGATGACATTGTCTGCAAGAGAGGCTATCTTTCAGAATGTCGTTGCCTGCGGTTACAGTTTTTTTTTATGAAAGTTCTAATCATCCTTCAATTATTTATTTGGTTGATCTATAGTACATTTTGAACTTTAGTGAAATCAGTGGAAGTAACAAAAGAGATTGAGTTGAATTGTAGTACACCGCGCGCATTTGCGCGCGGTTAATTACCTAGTATATCTCAAACAAAAGAAAAACAGATCAATCTGATGCCAACTGTCCTTGCAAAATAATAGAGAGGTGCCTCCGCGTCTCTGCCAAAAAAGAATAATATTAACACGAACATGTAAATGTAGTATTTATTATTTTTATATTATTATTAGAAGGTCCTTGCGAAGTTGATAGCCTCCAGTCATAGTGGTTTTGTACCAGGTAGGCTTATCACGGACAACGTCCTTGCTGCATTCGAAGTGTTCCATTACATGAAGACGAGGGGAAAGAAAGGTACATGGCCCTGAAGCTCGATATGGCGAAAGCTCGATATGCGGCGATTCAGATTTGATGAGAGATGGATTGAGCTGATCATGGGGTGCGTGACGACGGTGACGTTCTCAGTCTTGATGGAGGGAGTACCAACGTAAAGCTTCAAGCCAGGCAGAGGGCTGAGGCAAGGCGATCCGCTGTCTCCATATTTGTTCCTCCTTTGTGCTGAAGGGCTTTGTGGAATGCTTCGAGTAGTGGAGACCCGTAACCAACTTGATGGGACTCGGATCTCGCCTCGGGCACCATCGATCTCTCACTTATTTTTTTTCTAATGACTATTGTTGGGAATAAAGGTTGGACTCGTTCAAAGGTTCGATTAGGTCGAAGTGTTATTTTAGTACGGTTTAAACACAAGGATCTAGATCGATCCTAAACAAAGCAACCGAAAGGAAAGATAACAAGGACACACACGATATGTTTACGAGGTTCGGGCTAATCCCTACGTCCCCGACTCTAGATGTCATCCAATATGCTCTAAAGGCCAAACGAGAACTCAATACAAAGATCCTAGGAGGGCAACTACTAAACCGAATACATGAATAGGAGGTAAAACCATTTAGAAGAACACAATAGCAGCGACAAGCTTAGGGAAGAAAACTCACTTAAACCGAGGCGTCTTGACTCGGTAAGGCCTCGTCGGATCTGTCGCAGCTCTGTTGAAGGTGACACCAAGGAGTCATCGTCGATTGATTTCTCCATCAACGCCATTGATGGTTCTGCTGGTTCTTCTCCTCTCTTCGGTGTAGTCATAGGAAGGCTCAACCTTCTTGTGCTCATTGGGATCTCCTGCTGTCTCTTTCTCCGCTCGAGTTGGGCTCACATGGAGATTGCTTAAGAGCCTCTCTCTACTGATGAACTCAAACTCGAGCCTCTCTCTTCTTCTCTCTCGGCTTTAGCTTCTTCGAACGGAGCCCGAAACCCTAGCCTTGACTCTCCTGATTTCAGCCATGGGAGAGGAGCTCCCAGGCTCCCTTTTGGAGCGGCGTCCACAGTGCCCTTTAATTTTTCTTCTTAGGGTTTGCGGGAGAAAGGCTGATAGAGGCTCCAACGGTCGGAAATGAATACGTTGGACAAAGCATGAGCTTGGCCGATTGGGCCTAAAGGCCCAATTCCTAGTAAACTAGAATTACAAACTCAACAATTTGCCCTCTTAAATCTAGTTTACAAGGAAAGAGATAGAAAATAATAAAAGCTTATAGCATATTGAACAACTCCGTCATCACAGTACCTGCGCTTCCTACATAAGCATGGTTAGATAAATCAACCAAATATAGGAACTTAAAGGAATAAATCCAGCAGGACATAAAGACACAAAGACGAGGGGATGGATCCCTCTAGTCTTCGAGTCAAAGCAAAGCAAGCGCACAATGCCCTCTCAAGGGCGACACATAGCATTAAAAAACAGTAAGCTAATCACTGAATTTTGCAAGTGTTGATGGCCCAAAGGTGGGGCAAAGCATCTCAATCTCTTTTAGCTTGCCAAGAGATGGTTCAAGCATCTTTCAGCTTAACCAATGGTGGGACTAGAATCTCAATCTCTTATAGCTAGCCCAATGTCATGGCTCAACCTAAACATGTAGGTCTAAATCAACTAAAACACACAAATAGGCATGTAACCACATAAGTGAGCAAAACACTAAGGATAGCAAAGCACCAAGGATAATGCAAATAAAGGTCTAAGAATTAAGAGCACTAGACATCAAGAAGAATCAGCCATGTCAACTTCCAAGTGTAAGCATGCAAGACATGTAAATCAAGCATCCAACTAATAAAGTTTAAGCAAGTAAAACATGTATACCACGCATTCTAACTCGGACTAAATCAAGTTGATTTTGACACATGACAACAAGGGAAAACATATAGCATGCAATGATCTTAAAAGAAGCACGAGTTTCTGAAAGAAAGAACATGTTCAAAAGATTCATCTCAACATGCTTAATAAGGCTATCCATCACCAACACATCAAAGCAGACACCACCAAAATTTATAGGCAATCAAATTCTACCTAAATCATGCAAGTTATCAACATATAAGCTCGGCTAGAATGAACATCAAAAGACACATGTAAAGTATCTCTACACATGAACAAATTTCACCACAACTAGCAAGCAACTTTCGGAATGAACAAGCATGAAGATTTAGGTTAGAAATACCGACTCCCCCTCCAAATTTGGTGCGTTTGCAAGTTGGTCAGCCCTTCCCTTTGTTCTTCCTCCTCTGGCAATGAAGAGAGTCCATTTTTCAGCAAGCTTGGGTACACTCCAATGAGCTGACCACCACCTTACAGGTGTTGGTAATGGAGGTGACTTTGAGTCACTCATCATCCTTCAAATAAGAGTTCATGACAGCACAAACAACAAACAAGCTAATTAGTGCATCAAGCAATCCTCTTAAAATACCAAGAGTGCAGGAGAAACTTATCTATGAACTTGAAATAGATTTATAACTCATAAAAGAGAAATTAATCTATAATCATAGAGTTGTAGAGTATCACAAGTGCTAGTGAACAGAGCAGAGAATGCACAAAGGGCAAACAACAAGCCTCAAATCAATAGTCTCACAGCAAGTATAAATCCTAAAGTCATGATTTCTACAACTAAGCAAATAGTTGATGCAAAACATAGATATCTCAAAGATGATCATGTGAGCATGAAAGAAATCATAGACAAGAAGAAAAAATACATCACCAAGGAAATCCTAATATCATAATTTCTAAACCTAAACCTTGTTCAGGTAAGAGCATATAATCACAAGGACATCATGCCACTTTTACATAGAAATCAATGAATGAAGGATTCACAAAACATCATAAAACCAACAGATTTTGGCACTCAAGAACAAGACAAACATCAAGGTTTAACTTACGAAAGTGCAAGCATCAAAATCATGGTTTATGCGGAACAACAAGATAAAGCAAAGTTGACCTTTATTCCTTGATAGGTTCAAGGTCTCCGGTTCGAACTTCGGAATGGCCGCTCTTTATTTACCAATTCAAGGTTCAAGGTCTCCAATGTCAAGTCTGCCCCTATACCTCTAGGTGGACATCTTGACCTTACAAAGGTCAAGGAACCCCTGAGTAAGGAAGAGGGAGACTATATGAGATATGTTCCTTATGATGCAGTTGTTGGTTCTATTATGTATGCTATGAACTGTACAAGACCTGACCTTGCTTTCGCTGTGAGTGTTTTAAGCAGGCACATGTCAAACCCAACTGAGAAGCATTGGGTAGCCATGAAGTTCCTTTTAAGATACATTGTTGTAACACTTGATATTGGTTTGGTTTATGGTTTGCATACTTTACCTACTGAGTTGTATGGTTATGTGGATTCTGATTATGCTAGCAACAAGGATAATAGGAAATCTACTACCTCATTCTTTTATACTTGGTGTGGCAATTGCATTTCATGGAAGGCACAGTTGTAGTCAATTGTAGCTCTATCCTCTACAAAGGCTGAGTATATTGCTGCAACCGAAGCTTCCAAGGAAGCAATTTGGCTCCAAAATATTTTGAATGAGGTAAATAGAAAGAACTATAAGTCTGTGTTGCATATGGATAGTCAGAGTGCACTTTACATGTGCAAAGATCCTGTCTATCATGAAAGGACCAAGCACATTGATGTTAGATACCACTTCATTCGAATTTTGGTATCTAAACATCTTCTCCTTGTCAAAAAGATTGATGGGAAGTTTAATCCTACAGACTTTGGTACTAAAATTGTAACCACTGATAAGTTTTTCTTTTGTAGGGAATTTCTGCACTTGATCAACCCCAACTGATGCTGAGAAGGAGTATGAATAGCCGATGATAGATAAAGGAGTAAATACAGTTCACACTTCAACAAGGATGTTTTACGATATGTGTAAACATAGAATTTGGAGGGCAATTGTAAAGCTCATCTCTCAGCTTGTGTTTTAATTCTAAGTGTTGGTAATTTGGTATAAATGTGTGCATGAGCTTCTGATTGAATTGGAGATTTGGGCCTTAACCCAATCTGTGATCTCAGAAGCCCATGGGTTTTGAGCCCACTCGGTTGCACATGTTTGAGGCTCCCCATTTGCTAGCAATGATGCTCAGCTTGTGACTTTGATATTTAAGGGTTCTTAAACCCTAAAATCAGGTGGAGGGAGCTGTTAGGGTTACTGTTGCTCCGTTCTTGTCTCCTATGGTGATTTCTAGGGTTCCTTCTCCCTAGATGCTTAGTGAGCGTCGAATGAGCTCCCTTCCATCCAAACACACTGATTGAAACACTTGAGCTGGGAGATTGGTAGCTCCGTTGCCCTTCTGGTCCTAGCCTTGGTGACTGGTGTCCTAGTTGAGGCTAAGTGATCGTCGTTTTACTTTCATTCGTTTGTCATTCGATTTGGTTGTAAAACGCTTTCTCGGTTCAATCTATTGCTCTCTTCGTTGTTTCTAGTGTTTGTGTCTGTAAACCCACTACAACTATGTTTTGTTCTTGCGAGCTTCCTGCCAACAGAGTGAGACGCTGATGAATAACCTTCATACTTATGGAGTGGCATCAGGATATCAGGACTATCTTTCAGCAGGATCGTCAGTGAAGACCAAAAGTGTGCTATTCGGAGAGCCACGAACATTAGGGAGGTGTCCAAACACAAAAGGTATTTGGGGTTACCAACCATGGT
This sequence comes from Persicaria tinctoria, assembly GCA_037127255.1. Classification (NCBI taxonomy): domain Eukaryota; kingdom Viridiplantae; phylum Streptophyta; class Magnoliopsida; order Caryophyllales; family Polygonaceae; genus Persicaria; species Persicaria tinctoria. The sequence continues at coordinate 18,270,453 of JBANSL010000008.1, forward strand.
CAGGAGATCAAAAAATGTTATATTCCAGCAGCTAAAGGAGCGGGTTTGGAAGAAGATGAAGGGATGGAAAGAGAAGACGCTCTCGAGAGCAGGGAAGGAGGTGCTGATCAAGTGCGTCACGCAGGCCATTCCAACCTATATTATTTCGTGCTTCATGCTTCCGGATGGGTTGTGCAATGAACTAGAGATGATTATGAGCAATTTCCGGTGGGGGAGAAGGGAGGTAAGCGAAGCACGCATTGGATGAGCTGGAAACGCATGTGTAAGCCCAAGTGCGATGGTGGCATGAGCTTTAGGGACATGGAATGCTTCAATTTGGCAATGCTAGGTCGCCAGGCATGGAGATTGATCCAGGAACCTGAGTCCCTCCTGGCACGACTGCTAAAGGAAAATATTACCCTCGGATGTCCTTATTGGAGGCGTTGGTGGGTCATCAACCGAGCTACACATGGCGTAGTTTGTTAGCATGGGACGTGACGTGTTAAAAGAGGGACTAGCCTGGTGCATTGGAAATGGTTCGGGGGTGAGTGTTGGGGACGACAGATGGCTCTCGGAAACAGCTAGGGGTCGAGTGCTTGTTAACTTTTATGGAGGTGAACCAGATATGAAGGTGATTGACTTGATAGATTGGGAATATGAGCGCTGGAACGGGGAAGAAGTCAGACGACTTCTTTTGCCAGTGGATGCGGAAAAGGTGCTGAGCATTCGATTAGGAAGTGTGGGTGTGAGCGACGGGCTGATCTGGAGGTTCACAAAGGATGGCTTGTTCTCGGTTCGGTCAGCCTACCACATGATTTGGAGTCTAAAGGAGGATGGGAATGGGAATGGTGGAGTTGTCGAATGCTCTCTAGAAGCTAAAGTTGATGCCAAAAATTACTTCCCTAGTGTAGAGAGCGACAAAAGATATATTGCCTTGTAAAGGAAATTTGTACAGGCGCAAGATGGTGATGGACCCGCTTTGTGAAATCTGTGGCAGATTGGAGACAGGTTTTCATGCGCTATTCGAGTGCCCACACGTTCGTGCACTATGGCGACTACAACATGCTTTGGAAAAACGTTGGAGCATGGGGAATTCGGTATTTGAGGCCTTCATGCTAGTGTTCACCAAAGGTAACGAGGAGTGGCGATTGTGGTCTATGTTGCTATGGTAGGCAGTGGCAGCCGTAGGAGGGGGCGCGGGGGGCAGTGGCGGCCGCAGGAATCGCTGGAGGGGGGGGGGGCGGAATTTTTCGTTGGAGAATTTTTGTTTTCTCGGTATATATAATAAAGAACTTTTTTAAAAATATATTGAAAAAAAAACCATAAATATGGTATATTGAAACAAAAACCATAAATTATGGTATATAAATATGATATTTTATTACAAAAATTTATACAATAATTTAATAATTTATATATATGTGTATACTTGATTGAGATTTTTTTAATATTGAAAGAAAATTATAAATTTTTTTAAAATAATTTTTCATTGTTAAATGAAAAAAATTGATAGGATTTGAAAAGTATGACAAAAAACCTCATAAATTGTGGTTTAAATATGACATTAATAGTAAAAAAAATTCATATAAATAAAAATTTGAAGATTTTTTTTTCAAATATATGTGTAACATAATGAATTAATTATCTTATGAAAATATTAAAAGAGAAATATAAAAATTGATTTAAATATGACATTTATAGTAAGGAAATTTGGTAGGAATAAAAAATAGTGCAAAAAAGAAAGGAGTGAGACTTGAACCCATGACCTCTTAGGTAACTCAAATTTCCTTTCCTCTTTTTACCAACTAGGCTAGACAAGTTTTGTGTTCTATTTCACATTTTTTATTTTTTTACCTTTTTTTTATCTTTTTAATTTTTCTTTAAAAAATACTACGAATTTCCGTCGCCGGAGGGTGGGGCACCCCCTCGCGCCCCCTGCGGCCGCCCCACCCTCCGGCGACGGAACTTCGTAGAATTGTAAAAAATAAAAAAGGTAAAAAGATATAAAAAAAAGTGAAATAAAACAAAAAACTTATATAGCTTAGTTGGTAAAAGGAGGGAAGAAAATTTAAGTTAGTCAGGAGGTCATGGGTTCAAAAATCTCATTTATTCCCCCTTTTGCACTATTTTTTATTCCAACTATAAATGTCATATTTAAATCAAATTTTATATTTTTCTTTTAATATTTTCATAAGATAATTCATTATGTTACACATATATTTTTAAAAAATATTCAAATTTTTATTCATATGAATTTTTTTTACTATTAATGTCATATTTAAACCACAATTTATGAGGTTTTTTTGTTATACTTTTCACATCCTATCATTTTTTTTATTTACCAATGAAAAATTCTTTATAAAATTTATAATTTTCTTTCAATTTTAAAAAAAATCTTAATCAAATACACACATATATAAATTATTGTATAAATTTTTTTTAAAAATATCATATTTATATACCATAATTTATGGTTTTTATTCAATATATTTTTAGAAAATTCTTTTATTCTATATACCGAGAAAAAAAAATTCCCACCGAAAAATTCCACCCCCCTCCGACAATTCCTGCGGCCGCCACTGATGGTAAGCCTAGGAAGTGAGAAACAAGTGGCTTTTTGAAGGGAAGAGGAATGAGCCAAAGCAAATGCTCATGAACGTTCAACAACTATTGAGCGAGTTCCTAAGCTATAGCGACCCTTCGGCACTAGTTCAAGCTGCAGCTCCGAGGTCGGGCCGGGGAGTGAGAGGTGGAGCCAACCAGCATCGGGGGTCATCAAAATCAATTGCGACGCTTCTATCTCGGCTGATGGGAGTGCCAGGATCGGTTTTGTGGTGCATAATGACAAAGGAGACTTCGTGCTTGCAGGACACAAGGGCGTACAACCTTCTGAGGACATCGAGCTGGTCGAAGCGGAGAGCGTGCTTTAGGCTCTAGGCAGAGCTAAAGAGAGAGGCTATAGGCGGGTTGGAGTCGAATTGCTTGTGCTTAATCTCCAAACTAAATGGAGGATATCAGGGACTGGATGCGCTTTGACACATCATCGAGAACATACAGCAGCTGCAGTGGCGGTCGTAGGAGTTCCCGAAAGGTGGGGCGGAATTCCAAGCTACGAAAGTTTTGCATCGTCAATTAATTAACAAAATAGCATTCAAATGTTACAAGTCTACAAATAAATTCAAATGTTCAATACCAACCATTTAAGGTGAATACATATTGAAGATTTAAGAATACATAATATAAGTTCACTTTGATGGCAAGGGAAGTAAATCTATCTTTCAATAGATGCAGTCGCAACTATACATAATATAAGTTCACTTTGATGTCGGAAACCAATGCTCTGATACCAATTTGATACGGGGTTAGCCACAGGATGGCCTGATCTTCGACAATCAAACAAGAAACTCAAGAACAGAAGCAAGAACAATAAAGACTCAACAAAGAACTTAAGAACTCGATCAAGAACAAGAATAAAGACTTGACAAAACAAGAACAAGACCGATAGTTGGATGACTCGAACTAAGAAGAATCAAGCTTGCTCCTTTGGACCTTCTCCCATGGTGGAGCCTTCTTCTTCCTCTTGAGGATGACATCATTCTCACGAGCTCGAATCATAGGTCCATCCCCAAGTGTAGGTGTGTTCGGAGGTGTCTTGGATGGTCCCGCATCCAGCAAAGTCATCTATAACAGAATTTATATCAATTTCACTAGCAAACTCTCTTTCAATATAAAGGATCAAAGCATCAGCAAGAAAGTAATCGACCATTTTGTTGCTAGTTGTTACCGAACAACTAGTAGGCTGAAATTCAATCACGGCAGAACCATAAACCCACCCGAGCAGCAGAAGCATCATAAACCCCATGTCCCCATCCACCTTAATTGACAAAAACCTCAACATCAGATAGAAGCATAAATCCACTGGCGGAAGCATAAAAACCGACAGCAGCAACAGAAGATAAAAGCGGCAACAGCAGAAAAAAAAACAAATAGCAGTAGAAGCATAAACGACACCAAGAGAGTGATCCAAATTCATAAAGCAAACAAATAGAGAAGCATTACCTATTTCCAACATCAAAACAAACAATCCAAATTCATAAAGCAAACAAATAACACTAATCAAGCGATTCAGGCCAACGAGTTCGGGTTCATAATTCGGGTGCAGAAACCGGATAGAAGCATAAAGCGGAGTGGAAGAAGAAACTAGGAGAGTGATCGATGAAGGATTGCCTATTTCCATTAGATATTGTATAAATCTTGCCTCTTCGACTCTTCTTTTCAACGAGTTAGGGTTCAAGCCATTGGCAAAATTGGATTAGGAATCAGAAACGAGCAAAATTAGTAATGTTAAACTAGTTACCATCGAAAATATGAAAAAAAAATTGGGGGTGGGCTGGGGCCCATACCAGCCCACCCCTCTCTCCGCCACTGTTTGCATTTGAACCTAATTTCATATCTCTCTCTCTCTCTGAGTTTCAAGGTGACTTGATGATTCCTCTTCGTTTTCCATTTCAATTTCATCTCAATTTCTGACGTGATGTGCTGTGCTTGGCGATCGACGATGTCGGATCGAATTTGGCGCTTTTATAGCATGGATTGACAATGGCTATATTGAGATCTTGGATTTTGCCTTGAGGATCTTGGGCGTTCTAGAATTCTGGCTAGTGTTTTCTATTGTTTGTTAATCGGAGATTTTTTGTCTAGGCTTTCTCAGCGGCGACGGTGGTAGGGTTGGGAAAGGTGATGGTGGTTGTGGCAGCGATGGTGGCTTCGACGGTCGCGGTTGAAATCCATGGAGGTGACCTTAGATTACCGATCTCTAGAAATCCAAGACTAGATCATTCACAGGCGAGCGTCTCTGACAACATCTTCTTCACTTTTCTGGCAACTTATAACTCAATCACTTGTCGATCGTCAAAGAATCTCTTGCCTGACTTCCTTGAGCTTGCTTAATCCTCTTCAGTTTCCTCCAATCTCTCTTCTGATTTTGTCCTCTATAGGAGTTGTTACTATGTCCTGTGTGAGATTGATTCCCAACATAAGACTGACTTCCCTGAGCTGAATTGTGATTCTTGTTAGCAGCAAAAGCACTCCCATCTGCAATGCCATTTGAGGTTCCACTTGAAGCCTCAGATCCCGTCTCAACTTGTTGCAAAATATAGAAAGCTTTGCTAACTAGCTATAGGCAAGGGATCCATTGCTAATATAGAATTTATGGCGCCATTATAGCCTTCATTCAAACTAGCCAGCAATTGCATTAGCATGTTCTTGTCTTCCATCTCACTTAACTGCTTAGACATATCACATGAGCATGTTCTCATAGCACCACATGAACATTCAGGCTTCTTCTCAAGTACCTGAAGTTCATCCCAGTGCTTCTTCAAGGTATTATAGAGACCAGATAGGTTCATACTACCCTGATTCACATTATTCAATTTTCTTTTAATGTGAAAAATCAGAGGTGCATTAGTCTGGCTATACCTCTCAATTATCTCATCCCACAATTGTTTTGTTGAATCAACATACATTAATCCCTCAGCAATATTCTTGCTCATCGAATTCAAAATCCAGCATCTAACCCTGTAATCAGCCCTGATCCACCTTTGCAAATCTAGTCCATTCTCAATGGGTCTCAAACAACTACCATTAATAAACCCGAGCTTGCATTTTGCTCCCAATGCCATGGTTAGTCCTCTACTCCGTGTCATGAAATTAGTGTCATCAACGAGCACAACAACCAATTGAGACCATGGGTGGTCTGAATTGGAAAGAAATAAGGGATCATTCAAGTTATCTTGGTTGTTTCCATCATTAGATCCTCTTCCAGGTATTTGATTGTTGTCAGGTGTCTCATTATTGCCAGGATTGAACATCTTTCTCGTCTGCTATCCAGTAACGACGAGCTTGAATCATAAGCCTTCAACTTTGATACCATGTGAGGAATATAAGATTCTCAGCTATTACACTGCACAGAGCAGTGATCTACCAAATAGCAAGCAAAAGAGGTAAAATACAGTGAGTCACAATCACTGTTCCATTGTTTGCTGAAGGAGGAAACTTTGATAAAAAGCGGCTAGCAGCTCCGCTGCTTCACTAATCCCAAAACCCTACAAATCTAAGAGGTGACAGGTGACCTTATATAGAACCACCAGATCACTCACGTAGCATGTCTTATGAGGCTTATTACAGACCAGCAAAAAGGACAAAAGAAATTACATGTAAGAGGCATTAAGAACATGATCATAATTGAACATAAACGCACATAAATGATCCTAAGATCATAAATGCAATTGACATGAGGATAATCTTCATAGGTTTTCTGTATTTTGCTTCTGCTTACTTGGGTCACTATGGAAAGTTGTGTTGGATATTTAAGTCCACGAGTGCTGGATTGCTTAATTAAGTTCAACAATTACATTAATTAACCTTCCTAATTGCCCTCTTACCTTTTTTTTAATTATTTGAGTCAAATGAACCGCATATATTGTTAGTTCATATTTGGCTCATTTAGAAACGAGTCATGATTGAGTCATTTTTAATTTGGACTCAAGCTTAAAATTATGCTCAAGCTCGACTTATTTGGTAACTGAACAAGTTAAAGTTGATCTTTTTTCGAGTATAAAGGAATTTTCCTTGCTCATGAGATAAGAATTTGAATCAAACTTAAAAATGTGCGTATACTCGGTCCATTTAATAAATAAACGAGCTCGAGTCGAACTCTTATCTAACTGAATCCTAATATCGAATTATTCGGTTCATATAACTTCTCTAACAATGTCTATATTAAGGAATAAATAATAATTATGTTAAATTGCAGGATAAATATCTTTTGTACATGTATTTTGAATTGCAGTTCCTTTATTTTAGGAGACTATCTCCTTCTCCTCGTGTATATATGCAGACTTCTCTATCAATAACAAATACAGAATCTTTTGCAATTATCCTTTCTCTATATGGTATCAGCCTAAAAGATCCTGGCTATTCCATCTACAATTCCACCAGTCGTCTCTTCCACCACCATGGCCGCTGAATTTGCTACTCAGATTCCTAATCCTCATGAACCAAATCAACCATTCACTGTCGTAATTCTTTCCAACATCCTCAAACTCGACTCTACAAATTTCCTCACTTGGAAGGTTCAAATCCAAGCGACTCTTGAAGGATATGATCTCTTCAAGTTTCTTGATGGTTCACATGCCGCCCCTGCGGAAACCGTCACCACCAATAACACCACAAGTCCAAATCCCGCTTATCAGACCTACAAACGTCAGGATCACATCCTTTATGGTGCGATTCTTGGAACTCTTTCGCCGTCAGTAGCCTGTCTAGTCACTACTGCTAATTCGTCCAAGCAAGTCTGGGACATTCTCAAAACAACATATGGCAATGCATCTCGAGGCCACATCAAATAAATCAAGGAGCGTTTACGCTCTTCGGTTAAAGGCTCTCTCAGTATTACTGAATATATGCAAAAAGTGAAGACGGCTGCTGATTTACTGGCATCACTCCAGGCTCCGGTATCTACTGAAGACATCACATACTATGTCCTTCGCGGTCTCAATGAAGCATACAAACCAGTTATTCATGCCATCAATGCGAGAGACACTGCAATCACATTTGAACAGCTTCATGAGAAGCTTATCAACCATGAGTTAAGCCTTCAACATGATGCTAAACTCAACAGCGGATCCCCGGCTGCAGCATTCAACGTTCAAGTGAAGTCTAACAAGGGCAAAGGTAAGCAACAATCTCAGTCTTCTTGGCAAGGCTCCAATCCAACCCAACCAAACCCTTCTAGGCAATCCTGGCAGCCAACATTCAAACCAAACCCCCCATAGGCCCAATCTGGTAGCAAACCCTTTCGAGGGCGATGCCAATGGTGCAAAGAGATTGGCCATGTCTTAACCCAATGCCCAGTGTTCCGCCAACTGCACCCAACAATATCCCTACCGTCTTCAGCAAGGTTTCCTGCGGCCCCTCCTCAAGCCAATGTATCTACCATCTCCCAAAACCAAAACTGGTTTGTCGATAGTGGTGCCTCACATCACGTCACTCATGACTTAAACAACTTGGCGATTCACTACCCCTACAATGGCCCTGACGAACTGTTTGTGGGCGATGGCACAGGTTTACAAATCTCTCATTCTGGCACTCTCTCCTTACCTTCAAATTCACAAGTTTTCTCTTTACAAAATGTTCTCTGTGTCCCCTCCCTGTCTAAAAATATTCTGTCAGTTTCCAAGCTCACAAAAAATCATCCTTACGCAGTTGTTTTCTTGTCTGATTTTTTTTTGTACAGGACATCAGGTCCAAGAAAATTCTGGTTAAGGGTTCTTGTGTGGATGGTGTTTACTTGTGGCCAAAATCTACTCCATCAGTCAATTTCTTCCAAAGGTCCGGATCCGGCTCAGTCTCCCTTCATCACAGGCTTGGCCATCCGTCGACTGCAGTCTTTCAATTTCTTGCCAAAAACTTCAATTTGTGTGTTCTTTTCCTTTTAAGCAATCTGATTGTAATTCTTGCAATATCAATAAAAGCCACAAGCTCCCCTTTTATGAATCCACTATTGTGTCCACTCATCCCCTAGAGGTAGTCTATTCCGGTGTATGGAGTTCTCCAGTTGCTTCTTATGACGGATTCAAGTATTATGTCATATTTGTTGATCATCATACTCGATACTCTTGGCTCTTTCCTCTCAAAAACAAATCGGATACAAAAGATACATTCATTAAGTACAAAGCTTTGGTTGAAAATTATTTCAAATACAAAATAAAAATTCTTTACACGGATAATGACGGTGAGTTTATTGCGCTTCGTCAATTTTTGGCAACACAAGGCATCACACATTTCACCTCACCGCCACACACACCTGAGCACGATGGCATGTCGGAGCGAAAGCATCGACATGTTGTTGAGACAGGTTTATCCTTGTTAACTCATTCGGGAATGCCCCTGGATCATTGGCCCCATGCCCTGATCACGGCGACATACTTGATCAATATACTTCCCACCTCTATTCTACAAAATGAGTCTCCATTTTCCAAGTTATTACATATCCCGCCAGATTACAATAAATTGAAGAGTTTTGGATGCTTGTGCTATCCTTGGTTACGACCTTATAATGCCCACAAACTTCAACCCAAATACATTGCTTGTGTGTTTATTGGTTATTCTTCAACACAAAGTGCGTTTCAATGTTTAGATCCAATCACTCGTCGAGTTTATACATCACGATCTCGTCACGTCAAATTTGTTGAGCATGAATTTCCATATAAACACATAACTCACGCTACCCCTTCTTCTAATATGTCTGGTCAATGGGGTCAAATGCCAATTCCAATTTTTCAACCTCAAGGAACCCAATTTGTCGTACCATCCTTGCCCCAAAATCAACTTTCAAATTCCCAACAACCTCTCCAGGAAATTTGCCCAATCCCACCAGACTCCAACCAATCAAACTTATCCTCTCAGCAAAATCCTAACCAATCCCATGTCCCACCACCAAATACACAATCCATCCCCTTAGTTGATTCGGTACCCCAACCGAATTTAACTTCACAAACCCAGTTGATCCCTACATCTCATACAAGCCCTAACCCCACCCTACCACCATCTATTCCACCTCCCATCCCAAACGTTCGTCGGCTGGGAGCAGTAACTCGTTCTCAGAATAATATCCTCAAACCCATCAAGAAACTAAACCTTCATGCTTACACCTCATGATGCGGGTCAAGATGGCCTTCTGTGGGTCAAACAACGATCTTGATCCAGGCGACGACTCGAGGACGAGTCGATTTCAAATGGAGGAGAATGATGTCATCCTCAAGCGGAAGAAGAATGCTCCACCTTGGGAGTCGTTAAAGAAACGGCGTTAATTATTTTATTATTTATATTTATTATTTATATATATATATATTCTATTTTTAGTAACTCCTATGTTAGTTGGAGCCTAATTATAGAATTGTTTATTTTTAGTATTTCTTAGTTAGATTAAATAAGATGGTTATGATTTTATATTAAGTTTTATCTTCTAGGTTTATTTATCTTTAGGATTAAATTTCTATCTTTATCAACCTAAATTCTACCGTGCAAGATAGAATTTAGGTTGATAAAGATAGAAATTTAATCCTAAAGATAAATAAACCTAGAAGATAAAACTTAATCTAAAATCCTAACCATCTTATTTAATCTAACTAAGAAATACTAAAAATAAACAATTCTATAATTAGGCTCCAACTAACATAGGAGTTACTAAAAATAGAATATATATAAAAAAATAAGAAATATAAATAATAAAATAATTAACGCCGTTTCTTTAACGACTCCTGAGGTGGAGCCTTCTTCTTCCTCTTGAGGATGACATCATTCTCCTCCATTTGAAATCGACTCGTCCTCGAGTCGTCGCCTGGATCAAGATCGTTGTTTGACCCACAGAAGGCCATCTTGACCCGCATCACCTCACCCTCTCATCCCGTTGAACCTCAAACCATCACTCAAGCTCTTAAAAGCCCGGAATGGAGGGAGGCTATGAAGGCTGAATTTGATGCTCTTTGCTCTAACTGTACTTGGGATCTCGTTCCATCATCTTCGGAATACAACAAAGTTGGTTGCAAGTGGGTTTTTCGGGTCAAATATCGTCCGGATGGTTCAGTTGACAAGCTCAAAGCGAGACTGGTCGCAAAGGGCTTCCATCAACGGTCTGGTTTGGATTACAAAGAGACTTTCAGTCCAGTTGTCAAGTCGGTCACCGTTCGAATTGTTCTCACATTGGCGGTTTCCAACGGCTGGCGTCTACAACAACTTGACATAAACAATGCCTTCCTTCAAGGCTCGTTGTATGAGGATGTTTATATGATTCAACCTCCGGGCTTTGTCAGTAGTGAATATCCGAATCATCTGTGCAAGCTGCGAAAGGCAATTTATGGTCTCAAACAGGCACCGAGAGCATGGTATGACGAGCTTAAAACATTCCTTTTAAAATCAGGTTTTGTTAATTCTGTTGCGGATGCTTCACTATTTATATATCGGCATGGCCAACACCTTCTCTATTTGTTGGTTTATGTTGACGATATTATTATTACTGGACCCGATTCTTCGGTCATTGATCGGTTGGTTACAAGCTTGGCGACCAAGTTCTCTCTCAAGGATTTAGGCTCCCTGTCATACTTCCTTGGTGTCGAAGTGGTTCCTACCACAACCGGCAGATTTCTTTCACAGCGTAAGTACGTCTTGGATCTCCTCCATAAAGCCGGAATGGACACTACAAAGTCAATGTCAACTCCAATGTCAACTGAACCATTAATCAAGGATGGGGGAGTGAGACTGCCATCTCCAACTGATTACAGAGTATTGGTTGGGAGCCTACAATATTTAGGTCTCACGAGACCGGATATAGCATTCACGGTCAGCAAACTTTCTCAGTATATGCAAGCGCCTACTTCTGATCACTGGTTGGCTCTCAAACGGCTTCTCCGCTATTTATCAGGTACCCTGCATCTTGGTGTCAATATTGATTCTCGTTCATCACCTATCATTCATGCTTTTTCGGACGCGGATTGGGCTGGAGACAAAGATGATTATGTCTCAACTACCGGCTATATTGTGTATTTCGGTCACACTCCTGTCTCTTGGAATTCTCGGAAAGAGCAATCGGTGGCTCGTTCATCCACCGAAGCTGAATATAAAGCCCTAGCAGACACTGCATCTGAGGTGATATGGATTCTTCATTTGCTCAATGAACTTGGTGTCAAACTATTGAATCAGCCGGCTGTTTACTGTGACAATTTGGGAGCAACCAGTTTAAGTTCCAATCCAGTTTTCCATTCCCGAATGAAACATATAGCCCTTGCATATCATTTTGTTTGAGAGCATGTGCGCAAGGGCACTTTGCGAGTCAATCATGTGTCAACCAGGGACCAACTTGCGGATGTTCTCACAAAACCATTGCTGCGTCCCAGGTTTCAAGACCTTGTCTGCAAGCTGCGCCTAATTACAAATTCGTCTGCCCTGAGGGGAGATATTAAGGAATAAATAATAATTATGTTAAATTGCATTATAAATATCTTTTGTATTTTGAATTGCAGTTCCTTTATTTTAGGAGACTATCTCCTTCTCCTCATGTATATATGCAGACTTCTCTATCAATAACAAATACACAATCTTTTACAATTATTCTCTCTCTATAGTCTATTCTAGACAAACTATCCATTAGTATAAAAACATAGTATTTAATTACTTAAATTCGTCATCAGCCCTTGATCGAACTCGTTATAAAAACTTCATCTCCTCCAAATGGAGGAAATATATTCATGCAACACATACATAGTAGCAAGTTTAGTTAATTTCAACATTTACATAGTTAAGATTACCATCAATTTTCTTAATATTATCATCAATCTTTTCACGAATCTAATTGATATCAATAAGTTCTTCCATAATACTAGTATATGAGATCTCTCCACAAGTATAAGACATTTTGGCTAGCTGTCAATATGTAATTATTATGTTTTTTTATTTTTATTTTTATAGATTCTAAATGAGCTGACCATCACAAGTTAAAATAAAAATATCATAGCTAGCCTAATTCCAACATCACTACCTCAATGAAAGCAATATATTTGGAGATACGCCACCAAAAATGTGATTTTAGAACACATCAAAAGAGTGCAATTTTATGTGCATTCCTCGATCGTATCCTTTAATTTTATTGCAAGTAATAGGTTAGTTATGTTATTATATTAATGTGTATATATATATATAAAACAGTCTCTTTCTTTAATAATCAGGTGAGTTTATATGGATCAAGTGATGAGTCAGGTGATAATTGGTCGTCCATATTCACCCAACTCGTCATCCATCTATAACTCAATTTTTTTATTCTAATTTTCACCATTATAATCGATTTAGATAGATTGAATAAATTGGCTACCCGCTGTTAATTTCCGGGCCTATATTGAGTATGTTTGCACTAGTCTTTAATTTATCCCCTCTTTGTATATCTTGGACCTTGGTAGTTGTATGTATGGAGGGGGGAAAATATACAAATATACATGATTTTGTTATTTCTGAAAGAAAATTAAAAAAAAAATTATTAACTTTATTTTGGCACTCCTGAACGTGAACTTTTTTTTATATAAATAACAATTCATGCATATTTGTATAGTTTTTTAATAATAAAAATTAAAAAGGCATTACCAACTCTACACATGGAAAAGAAATGTGGTCTTTTCACCCATTATAATGGGCCGTAGTAAGAAAGGCCGTAGTAAGAGAGGCCCATGCCAAGCTGAAGGGCAACCACAATAAGGCCCGTTGTCAACCCAGCTTAAACTAGCCCGTTGTTGCCCCTTAATTTGTTTTTTTTTTGTGGATGCTAAAATTGGGCCAAAGCCCTTGTATTATTCAAAACAGATGCAAGTTACAGATCAAAAGAGTCTTGAAAGCTCAAAGAGCTACAAACAGAAGCTGGAATTGAACTGTGAAGAGCTAGAGACCTGTCGAGGGATAGAGCCCAATTTGCAATCGAGTCGGCAACTATGTTAGCTTACCTTTTGATGTGCCTGATCCGGATCTCCCAGTCAAAGTTCCGCATTACCTCTCAAGTCCACATAACCAGATTGAAATCGGCTTTAGCTTCTTCCCCATTGCTAGAAGTTAGAAGTCTGTTAGCTATCACCACACAATAATTCTCCACGATCAGCTTACGGATGCCCATGTCCCTAGAAATGGAGATCCCGTGGAACGCAACCCATGCCTCAGCCGTATTAGCCCCACAGACTCCACATTTGAAAGTGAACGCCTTCACGATCTCCCCGGAAGGTGACCTGAAAACACCTCCTCCGCCTACTGGTCCGGGGTTTCCTTTGGATACTCCGTCGATATTTAACTTAACCCACACTAGGTCCAGGGGTTCCCATGTTGTCGGTGCCTCTGGAGCTCGAGTTTTGGTGACCCAGCACCTCTGTTTTGGACTTCACATGGCGTTGGAGGTATGTAGAAATCTGTCTCCATACCCGTTGTGCCAAACCATCCTGCAGGTTGTCTTCTCCCTCGAAAATCAGTTCGTTCCTTACTTTCCAAATGAGCCAGATTGTAGTTGCGATGATCAAACTCCACCGGTTGCCCGATTTGACGTTTGTGAAAATCCAAGCCTTGACGTCTATGCTTTCAAAAAAACCCAGGTCGAGACTACTCTCCCCCAGCTGGCGCCAAATTTGTTGAATGGCAGAGAAATTCCTTAGCAAATGAAGCTCCGACTCGTCCTCGTTGCATCTTGGGCAGGATGCAAAATTGGACGAGTGACGCTTCACTCGATTGGCATTGCAAAGAACCGCATCGTGCGCTGCTAGATGTGTAAATGTGTGCATCCGCTGCTGTACATCAAGTCTCCAAATTCTCCTCCAATCCGGAGTCGTATCGAGTTGATTGTCTTGGCGAATGAACCTTGTAGCTGATGCCGTAGAGAACTTACCCGACGAATTTCCACTCCATACAATCTTGTCACTAGCCTCCGGTGAAGGATTAACTTGTATGGACTGAAATCGAAGGAGAATCTCATTCGGTAGGAACTGCGAGAATGATTGATGTTGGGTTTGCATTCAAATCCTCATTTGGGCTTGGTTAATCTTGATTGTGCTTGTTCAGATTTGGGACAAGGAGTAATTATCATCAAGATGGATTATTTGGGAGCTTCTAGAAGCTTCTCGCTTGCTTTGGACAAATGTGGCTATTTCCTAAACCATCCACCACTCTCTAGAGAATTCTATTGCTCTTATCATTCCATATTTCTCTAGAATCTTCCCAAGCCTTATCCATCCCTTCCTACCCAAGCATGATGCCTATAAATAGAGACTCAAGCTTAGTCTCTTGGTGGATTATTCCCTTGAATCATCCCACACCATTAAAGCTCCATCCACATTAGTCTATCCAAGCCTCCACAAAAAGCCTTCATCATAGAAACACATTCTATTCCACTATATTGTAAAGAGAGAGTTTTGTCCATTACCCCTTGTATTTCCTACAAGGTTCATTGTACTCTTTCTTATTTGATAGTGGATTTGTTGGCTCTTACCGCTCGTGGGTTTTCCTCCCGGTACTCGGGTTTCCCACGTTAAATTTGTGTGTTCTATCTTGCCTTATCTCTCTATATTCGTGATTCCGTTCTTTCCGTTGCGCGCTCGTTACCCTAACAAGTGGTATCAGAGCGTCTTAAGATCGTTTTGGGAATCACTATTGGAGAGTTCGGTTGAAGGCCCTTCTCAAGCTTTGGATGGAAGTTAAAGACCAAGTTGTTGGTTTGTTGTTGGAGCTTGAATTACTTTATATGACGAAGAGTTTTGTCATGAAGGAGCGTCTCTATACTCTTCGTTTGGTTGAAGGTACCTCTATTTATACTCATCTCCATGAGTTCTTTTCTATTGTTGATCTTGAGAATCTTCTACCTCTCGTTATGATGATACTCAATTGTAGCATATGAGTTTTGGCCACTTTCGTGAAAAGAACATGCATTGTTCTCAAGGAGAGGTCTTTCCAGCAGCTAGCATTTTGATGATCAACATTTGTGAGCATTCTATCTTTGGCATTCAGAAAAGGTCAGCCTTGCCAAAGTTCGTCTACACCTATCGGTGTTTTGGATCATGCTCATTCTCCTCATGGGGTCCTTCTCGTGTTATTCATCTTAATGGGCGTTCGTATTTGCTGACCGTTATTGGTGACTTTATGCAAAGTCTTTGTGGTTCTTTCTACGCCCCAAGATTGCTAAAACGCTCCATTCTGAATGCCCTTCGGGCTTTATGCGGCAGAGATCTCTTTCGGATATTGATGCAAGGCGGAGTTTGTTGGGTTGCCTCTATATCCTCAATTGGATTTGGATCACCTTTCAGTTGGGCTTGAATGGGTTCATCAACCTTTGGGCTAAGGAACATTCTAGAAGGATTTATGCCATCAAGCTTCATCCTTCTCTCTCGATTCATCTAGATCTTTCCTTAAGCCTTATCACATCCTTGAGCCTTCTCCCACTCTCTAGAGTGTTCTTTTCACCTCATCCAAATTGGTGAAGACTCTAGAGAATTCTCAAGGCTTTCTCCCAAGGCTTTGAGGTCTATAAATAGAGACTCAAGCTCCATTCAAGCTCCATCCACACCATTCAAGCTCCATCCACATTAGTCTATCTAAGCCTCCACACAAAGCCTTCATCATACACACACATTCTATTCCACTATATTGTAAAGAGAGAGTTTTGTCCATTACCCCTTGTATTCCCTACAAGGTTCGTTGTACTCTTTCTTATTTGATAGTGGATTTGTTGGCTCTTGCCGCTCGTGGGTTTTCCTCCCGGTACTCGGGTTTCCCACGTTAAATCTGTGTGTGTTCTATCTTATCTTATTTTCTCTCCATTCGTGATTCCGTTATTTCCGTTGCGCGCTCGTTACCCTAACAATTGCCAATTCCACACATCCCCCGCCGGCCAGTTCTCCGACACTGTGGACCCGAGCAAATCTTCCGGGACCTGTCTTATAGAGACATCCTCCAACGGGCACTCCATAAGCCACGGATGCGACCAGAAGAGGGTCGATTGACCGTTTCCTATGTCCGACCTCAGTCTTGGTGTAAGAGCCTTAGCCCCAAGTACCAACCCCCTCCATTGTCTAGAGTTCACATTCCTCCTGTTGAACATGTCGACATCGCACCTCCCTGAGAAATATTTACCTCTAATGAGACGACTCTATAGCGAGGCCGGGTTCTGGATTACTCGCCAACCAAGCTTTGCTAGAAGAGCTTGGTTCGTAACACGCATAGACCGCACACCGAGTCCTCCCTCTTCAACCGTTGCATACAGTAGCGCCTTCTTAAATAGATGAATTTGCTTACGACCCGGCGTAAACCCCCAAATAAAGATCCGGACAACCCTATCATTACATCACAAACCGACATTGGGACAAATAATGTCAATAGCACGTAACAATGTAACATAACCCTAGGAGAGTGGAGCTAATAAGAATTGGTATAAGCGGTTTTTTTCCGTTCTAACATAACCCTAGAAGAGTGGAGATAAATAATGTCAATAACACAGTAATAAGAAGCTAAAGGTTGTTTTTTTTCCCGCTCTACGCGGTTCTTGCCAGAATACGAAAATCATTTGTGTCCTATTATTCTTTCATTCTTCTTCTCTTTAATTAATGATATTCACTCGCGGAAATTCACAACAATTGGTATTAAAGCCGGGTTAGACTATAACCTAGCATCCGGTGCAAATTTTGAGGTTCCCTGTTTCAATGGCATTGGAAATTTCGATCTTTGGCAATGCCGAGTGAAGAGTCTTCTGACGTGGTAGGGGATGTTAACGGGGACGAAAGAGAGGAAACTTGTTTTGTTGAAAGATGATAAATAGGAGAAAATACAAGGGAAGGCATCGTCGGGTATTCGACCTTGTCAGGGAGATAAAGTGATATACCACGTGATTGACATGGAGTCTTTGACGAAGATTCGGGTTCAATCAAAGAAGAGGTATATGTCAAAGTCTATGTCCAACAAATTGTATCTGCCGCAAAGGTTGTCAAGATGGAGGATGGTGGAAGGTACCAAACTGGTGAAGCATTTCACTATGATGAAATTCAAGGAGCGCTACTTGAACTTGATCAACATCATATTCGAGTGAGGAACCCAGGGATCATGGGAGGAACTGAAGCAGGCAAGGTCATGTAGAAGTTTTCGTTCATTACTATAGATATATTATTTGTCTAAGTGGAGATTGTTGTAGGAGACAGTTAATAGACAGATAAATTGGATTGGACTCAATTTAATTTATCTATAGCAAATTTTATCTATATATGGTTTTATATATAGAAGGTTTATCGCGGAAACGGCATCTTCGCAAATATGAAAAATATCTCTTTTAAATTTTACCAAGAAAAAACTTTTTTAGTTGAATACCCGTCCAGTAGAATTTTGAAGAAAGACCATTGGCATCAGTAGAGACATTCTTTTCTTTGGCTCCCTTTAAAAAAAGCGGGCAGGGTAGTGAAAAGCATGCACATCGGCGAAGGTCTTATCATCGCCCATAAGAACGATCTATTCTATGGACCGCAGATCATCCACCACTAAGTACTGTTGGAGTGAGCGATCCAAGGGTGAGTATCTCTTATCACTCTATCGGAAGAGGAGAGTCTATCCTTAGTCTTTGCTAGGCCTAGGCAGCTCTACATTAGCCCACTCTCTCTTGCATTTCTTATTCATTTGTATGGGCGGTCTTTCTTGTGAGGAGCTACATCTTTTCTTTCATGAAGGAGTGAGGGGTTCATGGATATAGACCACGAACGAAGATAGATGGATTGACACTTCACCTCATGATACATCCAACGATACACAAGAATATATCAGATTTTGAATTGACTTTCATTTGTTTTCTTTTCTTTTTTCAAAGTATTCTGCGCGTCGAGAAGGCGGCCTCCCTCGGCAAACATGGCCACTGAGGATTTGTGCTTGTGGGCTAGGGTGAATGTTGCAGACCAGCGGATTTGGTGGTCAACAATCGTTTGGACTTGGTAAAGGTTATCGCAGCACCTGTAGTAGGACAAAGGACTTATCGCATTGCCCGCGGACGGTACCAATTTACGATGTCTCCATCGCTGACGTTCGTCAAGCCGTCCACGTGGATTGGCCAGGGTCTTCTTCGGCTAATGATACCTCGATCTGCTTATATAGGGATAAAGTAATTAGAACGATTTTAAAATCATGGCCAATCCATGAGATATAATAGCTTCTAGATGAGAAAGGTCTTATCTACATCTAGATATATCTATAGGAGATTCTACATATAGGGATTGCTCTATTATAAATAGAGTGTGTAGGGTTGAATTATAGAGTGTTTGTGTATCCATAAAAACAATTTAATAATGGGAAACCCTAAACGCGAAGAGGTTTTTTTTTGTGCATGGTATTCTGCACGGTTTTTCTGCAGGGTGTTCTGCGCGGTTTTTGCCAGAAAAAAAAAATCTTTATGTCCCATTGTTTTTTCATTCTCCTTCTGTTTAACAATAGTTACTCGGGAAAATTCACAAGACTCACTGCGGCAATATATATTAGAGATACGCCACCAAAAACTTTATTTTAGAATACATCAAAATATTCAAGTTTTTATTATGAGTTTTGTTTTTAATTACCCTAAACACCCAACCGTTTTGGACATTGTGAAAAGAAGATCGAAGAAAACAGGTAGATTTACAATAATGCAATATGTCACGTATCATACAAATGAATTAAAACAAATAATTTCATAGATCTTAAAATTGATCTACTCACCTATACAACTCATCCAATAGGTACACTGAACAAATTAAAGCATCATCCCTCCAAATTACCAATCCATCCCCTCCTCCCAAACCAAATCTCCCCATATAAGAAAGGGCATTTCCGTCATTACACCCCACCAATCAATGCAAATCCTATATGCAGCCAAACTTAGCTTATTACATACTGTATATATTGCAAACAAACCCACATGAAAAATCCCACTCCCCTTAGGAGAGTGTCACCACAACATGCCAAAGGCGGGTTCCTCTTCCATGGAGCCCTCTCCTGATCGGAGCAGGGAGGCCTCCGATTCCGACGACGGAGCGGTGCGCGTTTGGGACTGCGGGAGCCCCTTGTATGACCTCCACGAGCTTGTCTCGGTGAGCTTCATCATCGAGAGGCACCTCATGCTGATCCCGGGGGCTGCTTCGAGCGGGGATTCGAAGCGGTTCAAGGCGCACTTGCGGGGCCCGATTGGCTCGGCCGTTAGGGCGGCGGTGAAGGTGGTGGGCTCGGAGATCATCGATGGGTGTGGCAGCGGTGGTGGCGGTGGCGGTTGCGGGTTGATGTTGGGTAAGAAATGGAAGATGTTGAAGGGGAGAGGGAGGTGCAATAAGAAGGTATCTTACAAGATGAAGTCGCCCTTTGCCCGATTGATAGGGTTTTGATTTATTTCGAAATTGGAATATTTTCTGATTGTATTCAATGAATTATGAATGAATAAATTCCAAGTATTTGATCATAAGTAATGTGCGTTGGTTGTAACGCCTATGCACCAAAAAAGTGCATATGCATGTTTTTTCTTGCCTAATACACCATCCAAATCTAATGTTTAATTCTCTTTCTTGATCATATTTTGTTTTTCCGGTGTGGAATTTCTTGGGATTTAATAGCTATATATACTCCAACGGATGAGTAAAAATTTATGAAGTAGGATAAATTCCTATGTTTGATTGGTAAAAAGACACAAAAATTGAACTTTTCAAAAATTTCAATTTCTTCGAATTGGAAGAAGTTCACTCACCTAAGGGGACTAGGTAAGTTCAACTTCCACCATTTTTTTATATAAATTTTTTAATTTTCCTATTTATATTTCTAAACATCAAAATTCAACCATATAACTTTTTTCAATTCCTAGGGAGTACATTTCACAAGAATTCAATTCCTGGGAAGTAACTTTCCGGGAATTATACTTTCCGCAATCGACCAAACGAGCCCTTAGTGTGATAAACCTATTTAACAACTTCCATTGATATTTTATTTATAGCCAATACCAAAAAATGATACTAAAAACTTGGCGATGTAGTTTAAGGATTCCAATTGAACCCCCTTTCACAGTTTACATGTTGCTATCTATGATGGCGTCTTCTGAACTATATAGGTGGGTGAAGGAAAGCAGTATTTACATTGTGTAATTTTCAAGTGTAGACACTTTATGTGAATTGGCATTGTTTTCCCTTTAACCAGTAGTTTAGAACATCTCGCCCAACAAGGAGATTAAAGTTTTTTCGAACTCAAATTTCACGTTTAAGTTTTAAACTTCGACCTATAAATCCTATAATGTGATGGCTACTTGAACAACTCATTTTAATGCCAAACATTAATAATTGTTCTACCTCAATTATTTTTTCGGTCCAATAATTGTTCTACAGTGTATCCAAACTAGTGTCATAGTCCTGGTCTCCTGGAAGATGAACAAAACACCATTTTCTGGTGTTTGCTTGAAGTTGGTTATGATGTAGAGATGCATCTACATCAACCAATGCACTAACAAACCCCAACAAAATATCAAACCAATCTCCTGCAAATGAAAAAACTGAACTTTCACAGTATAAGAGATAAGGACATTGAATCAAAAACATGGTCAGGTATTAGATGAGCCTGAATAGAGTAGAAGCCAAAAAGGGTGATTGGAAGCAACCCAAGTTTTGATTATGAACTTATTGCAAATGAAAATGGGAGTTTCTGAAAGAAATTGAGTTCACATGATTGAGTTACATCAGAGAACTATTCAGCAAACAGAACTGTGAAAACAGCCTTGAACCGAACTGACAGGAAAACGCATCTTCAAATCCCTATTAAACCTTACTTGGTTGAAGGAGTAGCATCCTCCTTGACTGGTTTCGGCCTTAGAAACCGATCCTGCAAAAATAAAGTAAACGTGCAAATGATAGGAATTAGAACTCAGATGAAATTTGGACAAATAAACAAATGACAAATGCTGCTGATAATAATTTGTCACAGTGAGGTATCCCAACATGAAATGGCATATCCCCTCGTCTCACAACACAATTCCTAGTGAGGATGAATGAAGATACTAAGAAAGCCCAGCTTTCAAGTGAAATGTTCTCTGCTTTCCATTTCATAATTTATTCAAATAAAATGAAAAATAAAGTACTCCGTACAAAATAACGTATGGTTGGGGAATATTACTATCCCTTGCGTGTTTTCTAATCTCAAAAACTCAACACCACAAGTATAAACCCCAATCAAGCATAGGTCAAAACATGTATGGTTTTATTGGTAACTGGTAAGCACATTTCAGCTACATATTCAAAAATACATGCACTACTTATTTACTACGTACTCATTAGTATGAAACCACTAGTAAAGCACTAGTAAAGCACTTCTCTTGGACTTGACAAATTCTGTAACCAGGTAAAAAATATGGCTGGAAACAACAATAAGAAACATGGTTGGTGAAACAAACTGACAAAAAAAAACTGGTTTTTGACAACATCTCCAGTGTTTCAAGTGTTAAATCTTGTGAGGTCGAATCAAAATAGAGAACCCGGCTTCGTGTTATACTAAAATACCATGATATTCGAATAAACTTCAAGCGTAAAATTAACACCATATGTATAAGCAACTGTCAAGCAAAATTCAGAAACCTATATGCTTTTATTGGTAGGTAGTAGCATTTATCTTGGACTCGGAACCTTCATAAATTCTGTAGCCAGGTAAAATATGATTAGAAACAACAATCAGGGGCATGGGACAGACATGGTTTTAAGGGCTAATATGAAGCCAGCTATTAAATGAACCAAGTTTTGACAGTCTCTCTGGTGTTTTGAGTATAAAATCAGAGATTGTGTGGCACAACCAAAATCGAAAACACAGCTTCCTATTTATAAAATACTAGTATGATATTGTAAATTTCAACCATGGCAACAATTTCTAATGAAAATAGCACTTATTACAAATGCAAGCAGATGCATCATAATTCGAACACTATCTACAAATGCAGTATCACTATGCCAGAGAAACACAGAAATCTACTTCCTGTGCTGCCATCAATTCCAAGCAATCCATTTTTATTCCCATGTATCAAAAGGATTTTTCACTTTTATCATCAAAATTTGTACGAGATAGCCATCAATTATAAGATTTAAGTCATTCTAAGCCATGAATCAATGATGAATCGGGGAAAACAATGAACCGAAACATTGTCGTCGACACGAATTTGATGGCGGAAAAACCGAAACCTATTTTCTTTAACTTCAATTAGATTTAACAGATCAGAAACTCAACAATTTAGCAAACAGGAGAAAGAAATTCCAGAAATATGAATTACTCGAAAGAATTAGAAATCTAGGGCTAGATCGAAAGGGGAAAGAAGATACGGACATTGAGGAAGAGGACGTCGGCAGCGACGACCGCACCAATGATGCCGCCGGTGAAAACCACGGTAGCGGTAAGCAAACTCCATTTTCGGTAAATCATCTTCGTCGCCGGCTGTGGATCTCTCTCGAGCCTCGATGTTCAAGTTCTCTCTCACGGCAGTTTCTGGCCTCGGTCTTTTGGTTAACCCCCTCCGATTTCTCTCGGTGTAAACGAGCGTAATTTCAGGCAACGCCCTTCTATGAGGCTAATTGCGAAAACAAACCCCAAATTGGAGAGTTGTATTAAAAAGTAACCCAAATTGGAGAGTTCTATTCTATGGTAGCAAAAATTTGGGTCAAGTCGAACGGGCGAAGTATTGCTTATTCATATAGCTGACTCAAAACCTAACCTGATTCGACTCGAATGTCCAAAAAAATTTGGGTCAAGACCAGAAAATTTTGATTCGAGATTTTTTTAACCCGACATTATTTATGGGTCAACTCCCTCTAATCAATATTTTTATTTTTCAACACCTATTTTAAAAAGCTAAAAAAAAACTCAATAAAATGTTAAAAAAAATGTTAAAAAAAATTTATCAAAATTTTAAAATAATTTTATACTCATTACTAATAGGTATGAAATAATCTCCAAAAGTTAATTAAAACTTTGATATTTTATAGAGTTTGAAATTTTATCAAAAATCACGAGTAAAAGTAAAAATCAAATATTTTAGATCGGATGTAGTATATAATTACAAGTGCTCAAACTTATGATGACATCTTCTAAATTCTAATAAGTGTAGGACCCAAAAAGAATAACTTAGCATTCATGTCTTTAACTTTAGCATTTTGAAATTATACCAAAGTCATCAAAATATTCTTTTTTATTTTAAAAATCACAAATCCAAAATTGACCCGATTTGACCTGAAATCGGGTTAAACCCAGTTCGAGTTAACTTGGATCTACTCGAAATCCATTTTACCCGGAACTCGTTCTACCCAAAATAACCTGATCCGACTCTGAACCTAATGACTCGATTGACAAGTTATTCATATTTAATTCGTTTAGAAATTAACCGAGCTCGAGCAGAGCCTAAATTTGGATTAAACTTAAAAATGTATTCCTTAGGCTACTATTTGAGATGAACTTTAAAAGTATTCCTATAATATATTCATCACATGGTTTATTTTATTTTTCAGATCCTTAAAAGTAATGTTACTTTTAAGAGTGCTATTTGAGTCCGATGAGCTATTGCTTTTTCATATTAAGCTCATTCGCGTCTAAATTTAGACTCGAGCTTAAAATTGTGTTCATATTCAACTTGTTTAGTAAACGAACGAGTTTGAGCTGAACTTTTTTCGAATATTAAGCAACCTTGTTTGCTTTTATTATATTAACTTTAAGAAAAAATTGTTAATTCCACAAAATTTGAGTTATTTGAGCTTGGATCGAGCCGGGTTGAGCTTTGAATCAACTTTAAGTTTTTGCTCATACTTGACCCATTTAGTAAATAAAAAGCTCGATTTGAGCTTATATCAAACCAAACCAAGCTGAGCTCAATTCGCTCAACTCTGTTATTTTTCGTAAGTAAATAGCCAAATATATTACCCTTAAACAATTGGATATCAAGTGTAAGATCCAGTTCGGATGAACATCAAGCAGGCCCAATGTTTTTGACATTGTTAAAACAAAAGAGGCCCAAAGCTTTTTCAAGGAACATCTCATTAATCTTACAAAACAATAACAAATATAGAAAGATCCCTAAAAACTCTTCCTTTCTCTCAACACACCCTCTAAACAAACTTTTCTAGAAAGGGTAAGAAAAACATACTAACTTACACTTGACACTACCATTGCAGCCTTGCTTGTGGATGGCAGTTGGGTTCAAGTTATTTCGAGTTCATATCCTATACTTTATAATATTTCGAATCGAATCGAGCGCTTTGGTAAGCTCAGGTCCGATCAGCCTAACTCAAATCTATACTAAGAAAAAAAACCTCTACTCCAAAACATTGCACATTTTGGTATTTAAAAAAAAAAAAAAAAAAAAAACACTCAAGGGAACATTTCCGAGTCATCGAACGGGAAATTTGGGTCAATTCCGAGCTCCTCAAGGGTAAACTCGAGCTTATTAATCGGCGAATTCTCCCCTGAGGTCGGAGCAGAGAAGCCCTCTGGAGGATCCGAATCCGACGGGAAGTGGTCACAATCCAACTTGGCAAGTGATGCCGCGAAGACAGTTGAGAATGAGAAGGACCGGAAGTAGAACTTATCCTGGTCCCCATTGTCGAGCCCTTCGGTTTGTACGTTTAGTTGTGGCTGGAAAACCGGAAGCGCTTGTTGAGGTGGGGCTTGGATTACACGTGGCGGGTTCGGAGTGGCGGAAGGGGATCTGACGTGGGCGTGTGGGGTACACGTGTGCTCGCCCACGTAGATGACGTGGAAGACAGTGGGGTCCTCGTCGGATTTTTGGACCTGTTTTAGCGCTAGGCAGCCTTGGGAATGCTGATGAGTACATCTATAATAGCCCCTACAAATATGAACAAGAAATTATTACAAGTTGATTATTTTGTGTCCACTTTTTTAATTTGTCTTTTGTAAGAATCAGGGAGAGTATATACTGTAGTAATTTTTAATAAAGTGAAAAGATAAAATAATTAGGATATAAATATTTTCTTATTTGTAAAATTTTAAAATAGTTTAATTAAAGAAAAAATATATAATATATACACACGTCACACGTAGGTAAAAAAAAATAATAAAAAATTTGAAGATAAGGTTGCATTCAAGATCCAACCTACTCATCTTCCCTACCTAACTTTTTTTTTTCACTTTTCATTTGTATAATGCAAAGTTCACCGAGTATGATCCCCTTTAAAGCTTTTTATCTGGTTTTAAATAAATAAATAAATATTAAATTCAATTATATGTTTAAATGGGTACATGTACATGCTATGATAATTATGAAAGCATTATTCCTATAATATATATTTATGATTTAAATATGCAATTTGAATTTCTCCCCCTTGATGTTTAAATTTTCTAGGCTTTCATGTTAAATTAAAATTTCCAGTTTAATAATGTATGATGGGATGGGGGTGAAAATCAAATAAAAGAAAACAAATAATTCATATAAAGCAAAAAAAAGAAGGGAGAGGATAAAAACATACACATCATCCACACTATGAACTTTTAACATGAGAGATTCCATCACAAATGCAACAAGCCAACCAAACATAACTTTATTATGACACGCCCAATAATAAAGACAAATTAAAATGTATATATAGCGATTCAATTAACTTTCTAATGATTGAAACTAATAAGATACACAAATTATACCTTAATCTCTTTTTGATGATATACCTTAATCTGTTTAAACCAGAAAAAGGCTTTTAAAAAATACAAATAACTGCCTTTATCTAGTTAAAACTTAATTAAATCATTTTATTTTCTTTGAAATTTAACATGTACTGGTATATATTAGTATCGAATTAATTAATTAATTTCAATTAATTTCACAGAAATAAATTAAATTAAAAGATATTTATTAATTATTGTTACCTTCTGAACTTAGCCCCGAGAATAGTCTTCTGGCCGTACTTCCTCCAACTATACCCATCGCTTGGAGGCTCTTCTCCATTGCTAACCTTCACCTTCTCCACCCGTCGCGGTAATGTCTTCCTATTAACCAAAAATAAATAAAAACCGATTATATTATAATTTATTTAAATAAAATTCAAGATTTTCTTCATAATTTCTTTTTTTTTTTGTTTACCTGAAATTTATTAAAACGTTAAGAAAGAGCGAGAAATGTGAAAGTCGTCGCACCTTCTCTTGGAGGGGCGGGGAGGATCTCCGTCGTGGGAGGAGCTCCGGGAGGTCTGGGGGCTGCATCCGCCATGGACGCTTGTCGGAGAAGCCGAAGGAGCCGGAGCGAGAGAGTGATCGAGGCCAATGGAACCGATGAGGCTGAGGGCTTTCTCGTAGACGGAGAGGATCCGATTGGTCAAGAACTCGCGGTCTTCGTTGGGGGACGAAGGGACGCCGAGAAGCTTCTGCAGCTGCTCCGCCAGGTCTCTCCCTTGAGCTAGCTCAGTGATCGCTAGATCCCGGGCATCGAAATCGGTCAGGAGGTCCATTATCAATGGAAGTTATGTTATGATCTATGGTTAGGGTTTGGGTTTTTTGAATTGGGATGAGGGGCGAAGTGGGGGTTAAGAGAGTGAAATTTGAGGTAATTAATTGTTAATTTGGGTTTTGTGAGGATTAATTGGGGATTGGATTGGGGTAGGAATAGGAAGGATCAGAGATGTTTCTTGGGTGGATTTTGGAAGTTGAGAAAGAGAGGGTGGGAATGGGCATGTTTGCCAACAAGGTAAGTGGGGATTTATATATAGGACCTCCCAACTCCCACCCCAAAATAATCATATCATATATGTATAAATAAATAAATAAATAAATAAGTCCCTTTACCTTTCGTTTTTGGATGGATTTAAACAAGCTTTTACATAGTTTTTTTGTTTTGTTTTACCCTTTGTGGCACTCAATTAATAATAATAATAATAATAATAATAATAATAATAATAATGTGAAACTAATTAAAATAATCTCAAGATGAAGTATTCACACCTTTTTTTTTGGAGAAGAGATAACAAGGTATTGCTCGTCTTGCCTACAGTAACCCTGTTGACGGAGGTTTAGAAGAGGGTTCAGATCTGCTTGTTCTCATCCGCAAAGATGCGCTATGAAGGAATTCGTCTACGGACGGCCCCTCCTAATTTTTATACTGCGTCAAAAAAAAAAGATAACAAGGTATTATAACTGTTATTTTGCCCAAAAATCTTACAGATCACTGCTATCGTGAAATATACCAAATGATATTATTCTCGTTAAAACAACTTTGTATCATCCAAACCGGTGGTGGCAACAGGATTTCATATAGAGGCATAATTTTTTGTTTCGGTGATTTTTTTTTGTATGTATAATGAAGAATTTTTTAAAAAATATATATTAAAAGAAAACCATAAATTGTGCTTTATATATGATATTTTTATTCCAAAAAATTATACAATGAAAATTAATAGAATATATATAGAGAGAGGATGGTTCAGGGGTACTCAATGCTTATTGTGTATCATGTGAACACATCTGAGCCGTTGATTAGATGAAATGGATGGATGAGATTAAAAGACAATTTTAACTCTTTTTTTTTTATTAAAAATCAGTGGGACCCACGTTTTTTTCTAGCCCACTTGCTGAATTGGGAGCGTGTGTGATGCACTCTCTTGAAATTATTCGATGTTATATCTGGATTATTCGATCGTATCGACGGATTATGCGATCGTATTCACTTGCCACATGATGGGTGGTTATTTTTTTCTTCGAATTATTCGATAAAATCACTGGATTATTCGATCGTATTAATGGATTATGCAATAGTATCGATGGATTATTCTGATCGGCTAGCAACCTGAAAAACACCATAAACTATTTACCAAAAAATATTCGATGGTATCGTTTGATTATTCGATGGTATCGCTTGATTATTCGATTATATCGCTTGATTATTCGATTATATCGCTTGATTATTCGATTATATCGCTTGATTATTCAATGGTTCCGTTACTTTATGTCATTGTAACAAATAACTAAAAAGTATTCAATGATATCACATGATTATACGATTGTATCCATACATTCAATACGTCCTAAACAAAATGGAATGCAAAAACAAGATTCAACAAAATTGATACATCTCTGGTGCAACAATCGAATTTAATTAAGCACAAAAAACCCAGTTTGTTTAGGACATGACTGAGGAATAATCAAACAGAGCAAAACCTAACCTGTAAAATCAAGAACAGAGCAAGCAGAACTTGACCGAGAAATCACAACTAAAAATCCTAAATCCAACAAACAAAATCTGTAAAATCAAGAACAAAACCTAATTCGAGATCTTCCACAAACCCTAACCACCGGATACCAATTAAAGATCCGCCATAGCCAGAGATACCTGGGTTTTTTGAAATCAATTTCAATTGATTTCGCAATTTCAATCATGGGCAGAGAAACCACCGAGGAGCAGCGGCAGGAATGTCGGCCTTTCCATCGCCCCCACCACCCGCAGCACCGTCGTCTTCCCCTGCAACTGTCCCTGTCGTCATGACACCCAACTCGGAGACCATTTCGACCAGACTGAACGATATCGGCAACCACAAGGGGTCCCCACCGCCGGAGCGGTGCCGAAGCAAGCCCTACGCCTGTCGAAATAATCGTCGTTCGCCTTTATCGCACATTCAATGGAAGAGAGAAAGAGAGAGGAGGTGTGGCGATTGGGCGATGCCGATGAATTGGGAGATGGGAATTGGGAGATGGGCTTGGAAGAGAGAAACAGAGAAAGGCTTACTGGAGAAAGGTGATGGCGATTGGGGACCGAAGAAGATCGTTCGGGTGGAGGCGTGGTGATGGAGATTGGGGACAGGGGGTGTAGCGATGGCAATCGCCGGACCGGGGTCTTGAGTGCTCGCCGGAGGAGATAGGGCTAGAGATGGGTGCACTCCGGCCTAGTCGGAACATTCTCACTTTCGCCTGAACGCCGCTCCACCCATTGTCTTTCTCTTTGCTTTATATCGATCTGATGGCACGATTATGGGTTAGGGTTGGGAGTGGGTAGTTTCACGCGCCTGGGAGATGTAGTGGTGTTGTGTTTTTTTCACTTTAATTTTTAATTAATTAATATTGCGGAAAACTCTCAGTCATCGGATTCATCAAAATCAATGGATAGGATGTGTTCAGGCTTGAGTACATATGATCTATCCTCTCTCTCTCTCTCTCTATATATATATATATATAATAGGTAACTTGTGCACACCCCTTAGGGTGTACTTTATGCACAATTGTGAGCCATTGATTGCATGAGAATGGATGGAGGAGATTAAAAAGAGGTTTTATATATTTTTTTAATTAAATGGAGGTGGGTCCCGTGCAATAGTAGTGGAATCCGGATATACTCTCAAATGTGGCGCGTGTGATTGTGTGGTCGGGTGGAGGAAACTGATAAAAACCCTAGGCCCCTTTTTTAATTAGTCGGTCATCTTAGTGGAAAACCATATCTGAAATCGCCAGGCCACCACGAAAATCAGATCTGAAATCTTGGTGGAAAATCAGTCTGATCGGCGCCATCACCCGGAGATCCCCTTCATGACGGTGTGTAAAGAGGCGATTAGGGTCGTTGGAGGTTCGTCGTTGAGGCAAGGCGGCAGCGGAGAGGGAGGAGAGTTGATAGGGCGGCGAAGGCGGAGTGTGTTATTCGATCGCCAGAGGGCAGTGGTGGCAGTTGGGTATGCCATAGGTGGGCACTGGTGGTCGGAAAAGCGAGAGGAAGGGCGGTTGTGGTGGTTGCGAGGTGAGGGCGAAGGGCGGTTGTAATTTGAAATCAATGTGTGGTTGAGTTGTGAGGTTTTCGATATTATTCGTTGAATTTATAATAATTATTCAATGGAATACGTGAATTTTGTAAGTAGAAATCGATATTTAGGAACACCATCTTTAAAAAACATAACCTAATATTATTCGGTATAATGTGAAATATTATTCGGTGGAATTACAAATATTGGAAAAAAAACGAAATCAGGTGCATCTCATCGTCAAATTCCTCATAATTATTTATTCGGTATAATGTGAAATACTATTCGGTGAAATTTTATTGTTATGTAATTCTGGTTGAAATGTGGGGTTTAAGACCACCTATGAGCTCTACTTCTTGTTTTGAACTTGCTGGTTGGAGATGGTTATAGCCTATGGAGGAATGGAAGTAGGAGCTAGGAAGAATTGGCTAAAAGTTACATGTTAGATTCTTCCTGATTAGCATTTGGCAGTCAGTTCTGCTTCTTGTATAGTTGCTCGCTAGAGCATCGTTTCAGTTAGTAGGTTGTTGGTGAAACCTCTCATTGGACTTGAATCTAGGTTTCACATGATGAGAGATCATATGGTAGAGCTAACTTTTAAACAATTTGTAGGCCTTTACAAATGTTAGATATCTTGCTTTTCCCCTTTTATATTTTTTATATTTATTTTCGCAACTAATAAATACTGAAATGCTGAAATAAATACTGAAATGCTGAAATGAGTACTGAAATGCTTTAAATCTTCTTTAAAAATCTCTTAGCTCAATGGTAGAGCGATGTGCTATGCACAAATACGTGGGTTCGAATCCTGCATAGGCTAAATTTTATATCCCGTAACACGGTTTCAGCAACAATTTCAGCATAAATAACATTGCTGAAATCGGGGTTTCAGCATCAACAAGACAACAACATTGCTGAAACCGTGGGTTTAGCATCAACAACGTTGCTGGAACCGTGGTTTCGACATCAACAACAATGCTGAAATCGGGGTTTCAGCAACTCCGGTTTCGCCAACGTGAAAAAAAAACAGTAACGCAAAGAAAAAAACTGCTGAAACATAGGGTGGCACAGGGGTTTCAGCAACTTTGGAAACGCAAAAAAAAAACGAAAAAAAAAACTGCTGAAAAAGAGGGTGGCACAGGGGTTTCAGCAAATCTGGAAATGCGGAAAAAAAAACGAAAAAAAAACTGCTGAAGCAGAGATTTGCACAGGTGTTTCAGCAACTTTATTTTGGGGTGGACATTTTGCTAATATGAAGAGGATGGTGGACATTTTCTTAATAAAACCCAAAATTATGGATATCGAGGTAATCACCCCTCATTTTAATTACTCTCACTTATTATTATTATTATTATTATTATTATTATTATAGTATATAAATCAAACAATCGAATGTTTACAAGAAGTTAGCGGACAGCCGAGAAACAAGCTGCGCACCAACCCCCTTAACAATCGAATGTTTACAAGAAGTTATTATTATTATTATTATTATTATTATTATTATTATTATTATTATTATTATTATTATTATTATTATTATTATTATTATTATTATAGTAAGTAGCTTAATATATACTGTGTGTGTTATTTACAGTAGTGTACGGAGTAGTTAAAACATGGGTCTCAACTAAAACTTTGAGTGGGCATTTATGGGGTTCAAACTGAACTGAAGGCATTCGACACGTATTTTTAATTTTTCAAGTTCACATTGATTGAGGATCGGAGAATATCCGTCGTAGTCAAGCTAAGTTTTCCGTCTATGTATGATAGATCATAAATCTATCAATAACCATCATCAAATTATTCAAAATAATTATAGTTTTCAAGGTTGCTCAAATAGGCTTATATATGTTTCATACTTTCATATTTATATATCCAGTTATTATATAATATTACATTTTAATATATATATATATATATATATATATATATATATATATATATATATATATATATTAATGTATAGGAATCATAGTAACGGTTTATTCAAACGTATCCATATATAGTTTTTTTTAAGGGCTACCTTCTTTTTTTATAATGTTTATTTTTATATAATTATTTTTATAATATTTTGTCATCTTTTTAGGTTTTCGATTCAACCAATTTCTTTCAATTTCAAAACAGCCAATGTGTGTAGATTGTTGGAACGTGGTTGTCTCATATCGGTAATACAGAGAATGCCTGAACAATCTATATAAGGTTGAAGAGCTACTCCTCTCATTACCGGTTTTGAGATAGAACCCCATTCATATTTATATGTTGTTCAAATCTCCCGTATATGGGCCCGCATATACGACTTTCTTCCAGCTTGTCTTAGCCCCACCGAACCCAACTGACTTTAACAGAGATTAGGGATTTATTTTTGTCAATATCCTACAAGCTTGAGGGGGAAAACATGGAGTATATTTACGTCTGTGGTGATTGAATGATTTATTTTTATAAAAGAAATTGAATTGAAATCCTTATTAAAATGAGGTTTTTTTTATCTGTGTTGAAAAACTATTTGCGGGCAAATTGCAAGTATAAATAAAATTTAAATGTACGCAGGTAAACAAGATGTGCACAACGTACATAGTGTACTATTATAGAGATTGAAGGTGATAGTTTACAAATTTAAATGTACGATATCAACACAACCAAAAGAATACTATATGGCCATATGTCAATTGGAATTGGAAAATGGAAATTCAACTGAAATCATTATTACGGAGTACAAAAACTTTCTGAGGCTTACACACTTTAACAAACTGTTTAATTAGTTTTACAAAAATCAATTATGTAGTCAAATTTTAACTTCAGACTTACTCCCTATTGTTTTAATTACCTCTTGAAATTTTTACACATCTTACAAGTCGTTATCTACCCAGATGCTATACTTAATCCAATGATCCAGTAATTATATTGTCAGTAAAATTTCAACTTTAGACCATATTTTATCCATCGATCAATCAATATATTCATATTGGCCTTAAAATTAGATAATCTAATGTTTTTTTTTATTAAATAAATCAGTACTTCTTCTGTTAATTAAAATATGTTATTTTTACAATTTCAAAAAATAAATAAAAATACAATTATACTCCTAATTATTATTTTATTTTTCCACTTTATCCAAAATTAAAATTAATATTTTCCTAATTATTATGGAAACAATTTTTTTAAAAATTAATACTTAAAATGTTAATAAGATTTTTAGATTATACTCCATACTTCCATTCCATAGTCCACACTGAGGTGTGAACGGGATCCATTTTTCATTTTTCCATATCTTTTGTGCATTTTTTGTCACTTTATTGTTTACGTATTAAAATAATTAATTTTAGTCTTGTTGACGTAATTATTCTCTACGGATAACGGGAGAAGGTGGAGAATGTTTAGTATACCAGGGAGTAGTCCACCACCCTAACTTTTTAATTAATGTAAAGTAAAAAAGTAAAACACAACAATTACTGTGTGTAGTTTTTCTTTGAAATAATTGCGGAGTATTTTTTTTTTTTTTTGGTAAAGAAAACTGGGCAAGAGCCCAAGGGAGGGGAGCTACCAGTCCCTAATCGACAAACCACGTCCTGGGTTTGGTAACCCCTCGTGCATCATCGATCAGGAAGCTAGTAGCGCCCTCCGGAGCCGAATACAAAACAGTAAAACCAACAGGAAAAGAGAAAGCAAAATCCGCAAGGTAGTCGGCAAGACAGTTGCCTTCGCGGAAAGAGTGACGGAGCTTTAAGTCCCAGCTCCTACTTGTGAAGCCATGGCAAGTCTTGACCAGGCTGATGCAAGGGTGTGAAGGTTTCACCGGCCCCTTGAGCAATCTTAGAGCATCTTCCGAGTCTGTCTCACATTCAACCTTACGGAAGCCTTGATTCCACGCCAATTCGAGCCCCTTAACAATGGCCCACAGCTCCGCCGCAATTACCGAACAAGTCCCGATATTCATGACGAATCCGGCAATCCAGTTACCCTGCTCATCTCTGATGACTCCGCCAGCAGCAGCCCTACCCGAATTCTTCACTCCGCCATCCGTATTGAGTTTTATCCAGCCCGGGCTTGGGCGGCTCCAACCGACATCTCTAGTGATTGCTTCCCTTGGCATCTGGTTGTCCTTGTCTCTGCAGCTCTTCTTGTACTCCACGACCAGCCCTCGGTAAAACTCCGGGGAGATAGGCGCTCCTCCTCGTCCTCCATCGAAGACGACTTCATTCCTCCTACGCCACAGCCACCAGAGTGCCACCGCGAAGAAAGCATTCCACTCCTCACCGCCCCTACCAACCGCATCAGACAAAATGTTTTGTCTCAACCAGGCTGCGAAGGGAAGGGAGAAGAAGTCGGCAATCCTTCGGGTGTCTTCAACCTGCAGCCAAAACTTTCGCACAGGATCACAGTCCCTAAAGAGATGCAACTCGCTTTCGCTAGTATTTAGGCAGATAGGGCACAAGTCCATATTACCTATGTGTCGTCTTGATCTCTCGGCATTGGTAAGAATCCCTCCTTTGCTAGCCAACCAGGTGAAGGATCTGATTCTTTCATTAGTCTTCAACTTCCAAATAGCATTGAAGAAAGGCCTGTCTTCATATCGCAGATTGGCCAACTCCTCAATAGCTTCATACCCGGACTTCGTCGAGTACTCTCCGTCCCTTCGCAGACCCCAGCTAAGAGAATCTTCACCGTCCGAGACTGTCATAGCCGCAAGCTCCAACAACTTCGCGCTGGGGAGGGCACTAGATATCTCATCCCATTTCCAACTGCGAGACTGTCATAATTGCGGAGTATTAATCCTGTGTATAGTTGTTCTTTGAAATAATTACGGAGTATAGTTATGTACGCTACTACGCTAGTAATTACTAAGAACGTATAGTTGATCATAGTTTACACTTTGTATACCTATATGGCCGCTATACATATGTATACACTGTACGTATGAATCAAATATATATGTACACTATATATCTATTATATATAATATATTATAATATATATATATATATATATATATATATATATATATATATATATATATATATATATATGCGGGACGAGACGGGATTTGCGGGATTGAGATATATAGGTCGCCCCGAATCCCGTCCGGCATAATTTTTGCAGGACTTTTTTTTCGAAATTCCACCGGGATCGAAACGGGACCGAGACGAGACCGGAATTTGCGGGATTTGTGCACGCCCCTAACTTGTATAGTTGTATGTACAATAATGTACTGTATTTACTAAAGTATTTTTTGAATTGAATATACCTGTTTGGTTATATGATTTAGACTATTTTTATCAATGATACTCCAGGTACCATAGATAATTTTAAAAAAAAACACAAAAAAATGTTAGATTTTTTTATTAACCCAAGAAATTTATGTGAGATGAGTATCATAGTATGACACCCACTTTATTGGTTCTCCCTCATTTTAATTTGCTATATTATATCTATTCAATTAAAATATTGCTATATTTATCAAATTTTCGATTAAGTTTATCAAAATATTTAAGAAAGGATAGTCCTTATCTATTTTTAAACACTTTGTAATAAGTAGGGGAAGTATAATTCCTAAGAATTTAACGTCCTAGGAACTCAATTCTCATAAATTAAGTAAATCATAGGAATTGAGAAAATGTGGTTGGTTTTTTGAGGGATTTTGGAATATAAGAATTAAAATGAGGGAAGTAGAAATCAATATTATTATTATAATACTAAAGGAGAAGTCGCTTACGACATGTGGCGACTTCTCCTTTAAATTAGGATTTTTAAATTAGTAAATTAATTAAAAATTAATTTAATTGCCTATTATCCAATTAAGAATATTATTGTTTGGATTATTGTTTTAATTTCCTATAAATACGAAATCGATTTAGATATTCTGGATATTATGGTTAGTTGGTTTAGATATTCACTAGATAAAATCAAAATAAAATAATAGTTATTTTTGTAATATAAATAAATAGGTATGGATTTATCTATTTTGATTTTTAGGGTTTTAACTTCCTCTACACGCTATCTCTTTCTATATAATCTTTGTTTTTCTTTTCTTCCTCTCAAATTTTATGATCTTTTTGTGATATGACTTTTTAAATTTGTTGTGTTTGTAACAGGATAAAGATTCATTATAACAATGTCAATGATACGTTGAAAGCTAAAAGGATTCTTCCTTCCCTCTACTTCGATTTTTGTTAGGAATCTTACTTCTCTCCACTTTGATTTTTTAATTTTAATCCCTTTAACGTGTTTGTCTCCTATGGAAAGAATTGAACTAATTGGCGTTTTTCTCTTCCATAACTATGTCGTTTATACTTTAAGGTAATATTCTTCTCTGTCTACCAAATATTATACCTATTTCCCGCCTCATGTCGAAACTGTTGATTTTAGGGTTCCGTTTGGATTCCAAGAATGGATCTTCCTCCTCACGAGCAATGTATTCAATCAAAGAGGTTAGTGAACGGATTCTGCATAATTCTCTTCATTTGCTTAATATGTGATTTTCTCTGATCGCCTCTATTTCAACCTAATCACCATGCAAACTGCAGGCAATTGTAGATGTCGATGTTATGGAGGTTCAGAGTGCACTAGGGCAATCCTTACACTCTCTGGAACTCATTTAGCTTCTCCTACGATGTCTTGAACTTGAGTGTCACGCTACTCCTCGTCTGTATTTGATACGAACACCATACCTTCTAGGCATCATACAACCACCCACATTTCGCATGCATACTCGCCAATTTCATCTGCAAAAACCGTCTGCAACCTATCAACCACACCTATCCAAGCATGAAGCCCGCGCCCAACTTCAATCAAACTTCGAACCTCGAGGCATTCGAACTTCGAACTTCGAACCTGGCCCATTTAAGGGGTTGACCCTCCCACTCACAAGCGTCTCCATGTTTCCACGGGGATTCGAACTTCGAACCTCGAGGCATGGGATGTAGCCCCATAACCACTACACCAACTTGTGATTGGTTCATTAATTAAGAATTAGTAATTAATATTAATCATAGAATTAATTCCTTAGGATTTGTTTGTTAGGATTTTTTTATATAGGATTTGTGAATTAGATATATTGATTTTAATTGGTAATTAGTATTAATCATAAAATTAATCCCGTAGGATTTGAATGTTATTAACTTATTAAGTGATAAGAAGTTGTTAGTTATTAATTGATAAGAACTAAATCCAAATCCACGAATATATGTCATATCCGTTAGGATTTGTTTAGATTTTCTAAATATCTACCATATATATCTCTTCTCTGTATATTGAGTTAGTGATCTCATGACATGTTTATGAAAAGTTTTTTTCAACCGAGCTAGATTAGATTTTTTTAATACATTTTTTAATACTAAATGTATTAATTTTTAAAAAATAGACACACAAAAGTGCGGGTACTAAACTAGTTTTCAATTGAAAAGGGTGGATGTGGAAGTTAACTAGAGGGATTAGGTAAGTAAATTTCCTCAAAAATGAGAGAATTTAAATTTTCAGGAATTCAACTTCTTGGATTTTTGCGAGACAAAAAATCAATAAAAAACATATATATATAAACTCTACAATATGAGATTTTTTACTTCCCGGGTCTTTTGATTGCCAACCAAACGAGCCCTTATACTACACAATACGATAAATTAGGGGGGGAAAAAGAAAGGAAATGTTGTACAATACTGTACATTCAATTTACAGGATTTGAATAAATTTTAAAATTTTATTGTTCTAAAAAAAACTAATTAACTTTATAAATACCTCCATAGGAGTTTTATTGTACTGTTTTACTTTTTACTTGACATTAATTAAAAAGGTATAGGAGTTTTATTGTAGTGTTTTACTTTTAAATTACATTAATTAAAAAGGTAGGGTGGTAGACTACCTCCATGGTATACTAAACATTCTCCGGAGAAGGTGAGTCGGAACCTTCAAACCCCATTCCGCGTTGGCGCTAGTGGGCCCCAGTGACGTCACAGTAGGCCCCGTTACTGACGCTAGTTTTTTTCGTAGAGTTGCTGAGGTGTTTTGAGATTTTCCGTTCTCCTTCGTCACATTATCTCACAATTTTTTTTTATTCATTAATAAAGCTATTTTATTTTCTCCTGAAATTCAAACACTTTTTTTGTTTTGTTTTCTCCCCGTCAATCAAAAGAAGTGGAATAAAAAAGAAAAGAAAAAAAAAGAAGTGGAATAATTCTGATCGAAAAAAAAAAAAAGTGGAATAATCTGATTCGGAAAATAGAAAGAAGTGGAATACAAATTTGCTAGGTTTATTTTGTCCGTAGTTGTAAATTTGGCATATATATATGTAACATAATAATATGTTTGAGAATAGATTTATAAATTAGTAACCTCGAAAATGAGTTTAATCTTTGAAATCATTGGAAATTGTTGTTTCTTAACCCATAAAAATTAATCCCACCTTTAAATAAAATACATTACATCTCCAAAAAAAATATTTACACACGCATTCATTAATTTTGTGGCTGATTGAGCTCAAAATATTGTATACACTTATTTGTATATATTAAAAAAAAACATATTTTTATATAATACTATCTTAGTCATAAAAAATATCAGCGATAAATATATAAATATAGCATTACAAAAAATAAAATTATTTATACGGAAAAAAAGGATTTTGGTATAAAAGCGGGAACTAAACCCAAAAGTGTCTCTCTCCTTTACAAAACGTGATATAATGTGCTTTACCTCACAAAAGCCATCTAAATGATAAATTCAGAATTTTTTAAACTCACTACCAACCAGATCTAGTGCACTCATAGATGGTGCATTTTGCAATAAGAAGACTGGAACTTTTTACAAGTATCTTAAGGGTCCATTTTGTTATTATTGTGAATTGGGAATTTTGATTTATAATTAGTATTGAGTCTTTTTTTAAAAGGAAAAAGTTCTGATAACAAGGGATGTCGAGAGCATCTATACAGATGAAGTTACGGTCATAGATAATAGATGCCGAGTTTTCCAGCAGAACGACAAATATGTGCAACATTATCCCCATCATATTAGACATTGATCGGAGAATATGAGAGAAAGAGGATTTTCTCTCACTCTGGACAGAAGAAGTTTAATTTCGGATGTGAGTAATTCAACTTCCCAAGGGTATTTTGTGTTGTGCTTAAGATAGTTTATGATGATCTGCAAGTCTCCCTCAATCTATAGTTTACTAATTCCTAGTTCTGTTGCTTTTACTACACCTTCCCTTAGGAGCAAGAGCTTCGGCCTTAATCGAGGTTTGTTTGTCTGTAGCGCTATATCCAACATGAATAGGATTGTTATCCCAATCGCAAATAATGTATCCCAATATTGTGCTATCATTTCTTGAAAGCGTGGATTTGTCAAAGTTTAATTTGAAATTTTTTTTTATCTAAAAACCCTTTTTTAGATTAAAAAAAATTGTATTTATATTATAAACCGTTATAATTTTTATAACAAACAAATTTAAAGATTTTTATCTAATAGATTTAAGACATTAAAATAAAACTAATACGTAGTACTATAGTTTAAAATTTACAAAAATAGTGTAAATATGAAGAGTTGAAACCTTAACCTTATGCATATTATAAACTTTTCATCTTTTATATAAAAAACTATAAATTATTCCTTAACCATTAGGCTAGAACAACCTTTTAATTTTTTATGCTAATATTTAATTATTAGGTTATTTGTTATAATTTAATAAGAGAGATTAATGGGGCAAACCCAACTTTATATGTATAGATAGATAGATAGATAGATAGATAGATAGATAGATGGGAAATGTAAGATATTTTTTCTCTAATTCAAACACTTAACCTATGGTTTTATATGAAATATTGTAGAAAACTGTTTATCTAGCACTTAATACCTCCTAGTTAGACCTGTCAAAACACGACCCGACCCGGAAAATTTCCGATCCGAACTCGAAAATTTTGACCCGAATTTTTTTTTCCGATCCGAACCCGAAAAACCTGAAATTTTCCGGGTAATCTGGGTTTCGACCCAGCGACCCAATTGACCCGGTTGATTTATAATTATATATAGTTAATTTTTTTATTTATAATTAAAATTTATCACAAAATTATCAAATCTTAATTTTTTTAATTTAAAAAAGAAAACATTAACAAATCCGAAATCGACCCAAAATAATCCAAAACCCGGGTTCAAGTCAACTCGAAAATACCCGGAACCCGTTTTACCCGAAACCCGAAGTGACCCGATCCGAATGACCCGTTTGACAGGTCTACTCCTAGTACATTACATACATATAAGAAAATAAGAGAGTAAATATTTTATATTTTTCATGGTTTGGGAAGGAGTAGGTTTGAATAAGTCACTATCATGACTGGTTGGTTATATCTCCCACGTCCCACGAAGGCACGAACATAATCAATTCCAGTATAAGAATTAAAGAGAGGTAGAGAAATTGACAGCGAGTGTTAAAAACCTCAATTTCTCACGGGGGACTTCATACACCCGTTACTGTTAATAATTGTGAGACAATCATCGTCTACCACAATTTAACAAGTCCAAACTGGATCGCTCTACGTACATTAGACCAATATTTTAAAAAGCGCTAGACGGATCCTAGGTGATAGGGGGCCGTCTAGCGCCTAGGCGGCGTCCAGGTGGTCAAGCCGAACGCCTAGACGTGCTTAGACAGCCATTTAGCTCTAGGCGGAGGGGGTCGTCTAGCGCTTAGGCGGTGCCTAAAGAGTGCATTGAACAATTATAATAATTAAGGCAATGGCTTCGGTGTTCACCACCGATTTCATACCACACCTTCATCCTCCTATGTCCACA
This sequence comes from Persicaria tinctoria, assembly GCA_037127255.1. NCBI lineage: Eukaryota > Viridiplantae > Streptophyta > Magnoliopsida > Caryophyllales > Polygonaceae > Persicaria > Persicaria tinctoria. The sequence goes on from JBANSL010000008.1 coordinate 18,311,504, forward strand.
ACCTCACCAACATGGTTCCTAATTAATGATGTAATCCGTCGTGGCCTCATCTGTAGTAAAGACACAAGTATCAAAGTTAATTTTTTATATATATAAAAAAAAACGTTTTAGTGATTTCGTCCACTTAAAAATAAAATATTCTAATTGAAATAATAAAAATGATTAACTTTTCCAAGGGGATAGAGAAAAAAATAATTTCAAACAATCTAATGGAAAATAATAAATAAATTGCAATTTGAAGGAAAGTTATACTTTTAGAAACATCCCACTTGGCCACTTCTCATCAGCATTAAGTATAAAATCAAAAGCCATATAGAACATTCTAAATAGATTAGAAATGAAATTTCTAACTAAATGTCTTATATTTTAATTTGAAAATATATGCAATCACAATTTTCATCGTATTTTTATTTGGGAAATAACTTATATACTAGTACTTATATATTATTTTTTTATAGTTAACGAGAAATAAAAACTGAATAGGGAAATGAATGTTGTTTTAGAAAAGACTTTAGTAATGCATATATATATATATATATATATGACTCTTTTGTATCTTTCTAGATGAAATTAAATTTTTTTTTTTTAAACGTACGTATGTATAGGTTAAGAGTTTTCAATTATCATACCTCAGTTTATTTGATCATATAATTGTAGAAATAAAATACTACAAGTATTAAAAATCAAAATATAATAACTACTCCGTACTTGTATTATACGGAGTAGAACCCAAACAAACCCTGTATATACTTCTAAAAACAGCTTTACAACTTTTTATATGAGAAAATTTGCGCCGAAGGCGCAAATTTTGGGTCAAATTAAAAAACCGTACACGGATTTATTTTTTTTGTTAAAAGGCCACGACCTAAATCCTTGGCCCCCCTTCCCTAAATCTCACTCATCAGTTCTCTCTGGCCTTATTCCTCAGCCGGCTCCTTCGTTTGGATCGATCTCTCTCCTTCTTCCTCGTCTTCAACGGATCTAGAGCGCCGTCGATCTTCCTCGTAATCATCTTCGCCGCCCTGATGGTGCAGCGGTGCGGCCGCCTTCGTCAACAACGTCCAGATGCTCCGGATCTCCAGATCTGGATTAGAAGCTCCGGATCTCCAGATCTGGATTAGAAGCTCCGGATCTCGGAACTCCTGTGCAGATCCAGCGATTTCCGCTCGCAGCGCGGATGCGGCGACCTCCATTGCCGGCAGCGGACAACGTCGTTTGATGCTCTGGTTGCTGAAATTGCCGGACCGATCTACGATCTCCAATTTCCGCAGTGTCGTTCCGGCATCGATCTCGGGTCCTTCTGAGTTCAACAACGGCGAGGAAAGGGGTCGGGGCTGTGATGCGGAGAGGAAGTGAGGCAGAGACGCTGTTTCCGCACATGGCGGGGAACTGCACAACACACCGTACTCGGTGAATTGGAACCAGGCAGGGGCGGCGCTCAGCACATTGGGAAGATTAAGGCGCTGGATCGAGAAGCAATCGACGCTGCTGCTGTTGAAGTTCCTAATTTTCAGCATTTTCATTGTTAATTAATCACCAAATTAATTGATCCATATGTGCGCATAGGATTTTGCAAGGTGAGTTCAGCATTTTCGTTGTTAGCAAATTAACATTATACTGTCTGGTGGCTGCTCTGTGTGCTTATACTGTCTGGTAGTGTTTATTTAAGCTGTTAAATATATTGTGGGTTGGATCTTTTGTTACTTAGTAGTAGTGATGCTGTCCGGTTGCTACTGTTGTTCGCTTGGGTGCTCTGCTTGATCGCCTCTGTGTTGCTGCTGCTATTCGGACGACTTTCAGGCACTACTAGGTGCTTTGCTGCTGTTTGAGGAACCGTTTGGGGTGTGTCCGTTGCACCCAGTATTGCCTTTGGTAACTTTTAGATAGCTTATTAGCTTCTTGATTTTTTGTGTGATCTGAAATGCTGAAATCGGGGTTTCAGCAACAATTTCAGCATCAACAACGTTGCTGAAATCGGGGTTTCAGCATCAACAACGTTGCTGAAACCGTGGTTTTAGCATCAACAACGTTGCTGAAATCGGGGTTTCAGCATCAAAAACGTTGCTGAAATCAGGGTTTCAGCATCAACAACGTTGCTGAAATCAGGGTTTCAGCATCAACAACGTTGCTGAAATCGGGGTTTTGCAAATATGGAGTGGGTGGAGCCTTTTTCCTTATAAGGTCCAAAAATTAGGACATTCTAAAAATCACCCCGGAAAAAAATTGAAACTGGATTGCTGAAACCGTATGTGTTGAAACAAGAGTTTCAGTAATTCCGTTTTAGCAACGCGAAAAAAATAAACTGGAAAAAAAACTAAAAACAGGGGTTGCTGAAACAGAAGTTTCAGCATCAACGTTGGAAACGCGGTATTAAAAAAAAAAAACAAGGATTGCTGAAACCGTATGTGTTGAAAAAGAAGTTTCAGCAATTCCGTTTCAGCAACTTTGGAAACGCGGTAAAAAAAAAAAAACTGAAAAAAAAAAAAAAAAAAACTTGCTGAAACCGTATGTGTTGAAAAAGAAGTTTCAGCAATTCCGTTTCAGCAACTTAAGAAACGCGGCAAAAAAAAAAAAAAAAAAAAAACTTGCTGAAACTTGATGAGGCGGGAGGGGGGCACAGGGGGCACGGGAGGGGGGCACAGGGGCCAAGGGGGGCGGTGGACATTTTCCAAATTTGGAGGAGGTGGGAGCCTTTTTCCTAATAAGGCCCAAATTTTAGGACATTCTAGTAATCACCCCTTTTTATATTCTACATCAATTAATTTATGCTAACGGAATAATTTTTAGTTTTTCTATGAAAAAGTTTTTCAAATTCTTTATTGCTATTTACTCTCTCCGTTCCAAAATAAAAGTCACTTTCATTTTCGGCACGCGTTTTAAAAAGGTCAAAACTCTATCAAATATTATTTTTTTAATGAATTTGTTTTTATAAGTTCATACTTAAAACTAAAAAGTATGAAATTATTGAAAAAAATTGATTAAAAAATTAATATTTCATAGTATTTTTACCTCATTGAAAAACGTGCACTAAATGACAAAAGATATTTATTTTGGAACGGAGGGAGTACAACAAAAGGATTAATCAATTGCTTCGGAAAAAAAAGGATTAATCAATTTCATTATTTTATTCGAGTATAGATGGAGTATTAGTTTTTTTGTTTTTTAATCAGTTGACACCTCGAGACATTCAATATATAGAAGTAAATATTGTCAATTATTCTTAATATATATAAAAAGAAAGTTCTTCCTTACCAAAACAAATGTTCTATATTTAGTAAAATGGATAAATGTTATAAAATATTTTTTTGAAAAAAAATGAAATCTTCCACTTGTGGACGATTAACCCAAACTCTTATAGCATATATTAATAACTACTGTATTTAATAAACAAATATCTTTCAAAAAAAATAGAGTTGATCGATTGGTACATCATAAATATAGAAACGTTTTCAAGAATGGAGTATTAATTCACTTTACCTATTTAATGGAAGCACGCCTGGCATATAGTTGAGATGGAGGGATCAGGGTATGTGCAAGTGCAAGGACTGTATTTTTTATTTAAGAGTTCGTTTGATACAATCAAATTAACATTTTTTAGTTATAAAAAGAGTTGTACAACCAACTTGAATATATATAGTATTATAAGCTTAGTGCTTAATTTGTTGATTATGAATACCTACTTGTACAAATGGGCTAAAATAATTAATTTTGACTTAAGGAATCCTATATTACTCCCATTTTTAATGTAAATCCACACCACAATATATATAAAATATATAATACAGTATTTGTTTATCATTTAATATCTAAATCGTATACTTTATATTAAAGTTAATAAGTTAACCATATGCTACTAAAAATGACTATATTAATTTCGAATATGATTCCAACATAATTAGGACTCTATATGTATATATATATATATATATATATATATATATATATATATATATATATATATATATATCAAGCGTCTTCTGCACTTTCAAGTTTCAAAGGTCGGGGATATATTCAAAACAAATACAAAACTTAAAAAGAAATAACCACACTAAAAGAGAAACCACTTTCTCCAAATGATTGCGATTTGTGAAGCATTTCAGGGGTCAATCGGATAAATAGTCATCCCACATTGATTGTGGCTGGTATAACAAATCAAAATATAAGGTTGGGAGAAACCCCTACACATTGGCTTAAGCTTTTGTGTAAAGTGGTTGATCCCGACCTTATAACAAAAAACAAAATAAACCCGACACGACTCCCGATTTGATACGATCCGACCGGGATCAACCACTTTATTATCCGATTTAATTATACTACTTCGTTTTTAGTCACTTTATTATTTATATATATATATACACATTTTTTTAAAAGTTCAAATTTATATAAAATATTAAACTTTTTAATAATTTCATACTCGTTACTAATTAATGAGTATGAACTTACTAAAAATTTTATTAAAATTTTTATATATTATACTCACTCTGTTAATTAAAATATACTATGTAGATTATTTATTATTTACGCACTTTTAAAATGATAAATATTATATAAAATAATATTTTTTATTTTTTAGTTATAAATTCACACTTAATAGTAATAATAAGTAAGAAATTAAAAAAATTTATGAAAAAAATAATATTTTATAGAGTTTTTAACACCTAAAAAAGTGTGGATAAATAGTAATAAGTAAAAAAGTATATAGACTTTACAGAGTTTATTTATGCACGTTTTTTTAAAATGATAAAAATTATATAAAATATTAATTTTTTATTTTATAATTTTATGGTATAAACTCACACTTAATATAGTAATAAGTAAGAAATTATATAAAATTGATATTTTATAGTATTTTTAACACCTAAAAATGCATAGATAAATAGTAAAACGTCATATTAATTTTAATTTAAGGATAGAGTATAATTTTTATCACCTTACAAAAATGTGTACAAATAATAAGTACTATGATTTTTTTAGAATGGAGAGAATAATATATAGTTGGACTTATATAAAGCCGGAAAATGAAATGGAATTCCAAATAAAGTCGTTATCGAAACATCAAAGAATCTGATCCTGTCATTAAAAAACCGTGTGGAAGAAATATGTTTTTTGAGAGTATATACAAGTTAATGATGATCATTTTCAAATTCCCGGTTTGAAATTTGACGGAATATCAATTTAGTTATCACATGCATGTTAAAGTGATCACTTAAACGTCAAGCCGATTATAAAGAATATAAAACATATTGCCAATAAATGAAAACGACATAAAAATGGAAAGGAATGAATGTAAAGTCAAGAGTTTTGAAATCATTTTTCGGTTGCCAGGTCAATTCTCGGGAACTTACTTTTCATAAATTGAATTCCCATAAAATACACTTCTCATAAATTAAAAAAAGTTGTTTGGTTAAATTTTGTTTTTTAGTAATATAAAGAGGAAAAATAAATAAATCCATATTAAAAAATGGTGGAAGTTGAAATTTTTGGGAAGTTGAATTCCTATATTATTTTGTCAACCAAACACCGTAATATATCCTATTTCTTTGGTTTTTTTAACTTCTTATGTTTTTAACTGACTAACCAAACGAGGCATAATATTGAGTGAAGTTTCATAGTAGTATTTTTTTTCTAGAAAGTGAATAATAGTTGAGTCTCTGATTAGTTTAGCTAATAAAGAAAGATACGGGGACCAATATGTATGAGTTTGAATTTATTCTTCTCTACTCCGTATTATAGTAGGCTATAAGTGCCTATATGGCTATACGTGACATAAAAAAACATTTTGTGGAATTTTGTACAACAAAAAAGTTAAATAAATGTGTTATTTTACTTAGTCAAAGTTGTTAAAAAAATGTCATTTTATGTATCTTGGCGTCCACTTTATAAAATTACACCTAAAATGAATAGGAATATATTAGTTGTAGTTTTTTTAAAAAGAGAAAGTTAGAATAGTAATTGGGGGTGTAAGTATATTTTTGTTTAATTTCTTAAAAATGGTGAAAATTGATAAAATGTCAAGTTTTGTTTTACATATGAAGTCTTTGTTAAGATTGTACTCCATCTATTCCAACATATATGGGCTTTTAGTCATCTGTTCAGTACGTTTTAATAAAACACTTTACTTTAAAAAATATCATTATTCCACGTATTAACTTTCTCATTCAATATTTACAATTTATTTAATACCCACTACATATTTTAACCACTCAAAATCTTTTAAAAAGTAAAAAAACAAACAAATCAATACTCCTTGAATTGGTAAATAAAGAGCAGTCATTCCGGGGTTCGAACCGGCAACCTATAGGTACTACCCACAAGTCGTTTCCGGTGAGCCATTCCGGAATGGTTCAACAAATCAATACTCCATCCGTCTCAAATTAAGTGTCTTTTTACTTTTCGGCACGTTTTTTAAGGGGCGGAATGTAACGGCCCAGAATTATAATTTCCGGGTTACGTTTCAAGGGATGAAAACCCTTGTTCGGATCTTGCAATCCAGGTACGGGTCGAGGTTTCAAACTCATTTCAAAGGTCAGTAATAAAGAGGGATTTCAAACCCTAAAACCTCGAAGGGCCGTTGGGTACCCTTAACCTGTCCTAAGACTACGTCGTGGAAACCATTTCAAAACGGAAGTAAAGCGGAAGTAAAGTACAGATACAAGTGCCACGGCGGAGCCGGGTCAAAACGGAGTCAAAAGTATACTTCCAAACAATATAATCAGAGTCTGGTGAAGTCTATAACTCCCGCGCCCACTTTCCGCCGACAAAATGACCCGCGCAATAAGCAACAGCAACGATAGGATGAACATAATAATTCCTAAAAAAATTGATTTGGGGCGGGATCAGATCGATGCCCACTTTCTCTGCATCCCAACCATAAGCACACATATACGCTATACCTAATAAAGATGCTCTAATGCAGTACGAAATTCAAACACACTAGCATGCTCCTAGTTCATAATAATGTGCAGAAGTACTGTAAAGGGCCCAAGACAATGCCAAGTGACATATCCCTCTCCTACCTCCACCCCTTCCGACAGGCGGAGACTGGCCAGCTCGTGAATGCATTCATTCATAATAGGGCGGCACGCATGCCTAACCCGCTCCACCATAAAGCCCGCAGGCATATCATGATAATAATATAAGGAAGTACTCGATTGACTCAGGGTACCCGATGAGGCTGGGCTACCCTATGACCCTAGCAAAGACTTCTAGGACTATCACAGATAACGGCCGTTCTGTTTACATACGCACAAAGAAAAGAGAATGCTCAACGATCGATGCAACCTAGCATGGTACTACATGGCATGCTGATTATGAATGCAACACCTAGTATATCATGCACCTATAGCAGGGAATCACTCTATTCAATCTGAGTAAGCTCCGAAGAGACTTACCTGGAAGTGCAGAACAGCAAAAGGCAACAACTAGGTTACAGAAAGCCAACATGTCACCGATAATCACCTAACACATATATAAGTGATATCAATAAGTCTACTCCTAATGTTACTTAAAGCATATAATATCACACACAAGTCATCAAATTTGTTCACCGAGTTAGGCAAGGTAAGTCACTTTCCCAAGATTTCCCAAAACTCTTTTAAAACCCCAAGTTAGGTCAAATCACCATTCCAAATGCTTTCTCAAATCATCCAGAAAATCTATTTATAAAGCATTACCCTTTCGTCAACTTATTTTATTATTATTTCAAAACAAATCCGACAAGGTTAGTATATTTCCAAAATCCTCTTTTTAGATTTATTAAATCGATTCTCCATTCATTAAAACAATTTTCAACCTTGAAAACCTTTTCCGATTATCTCTTAAAAATCCAAGTCTCATAATGTTATATTTACAAATCTCATTAATAATATTATATAATACTTTAAATACCATTTTCTTTTAACTAATGTCATAAATATTTCCAAATCTCTAGAAATTCCAACCATTTTAATTTAATAAATCATCCCCTTTTTTTAAATTACCAAACTCGCCCTAATTTTGTGAAAATTACCAACCGACCCTTTATTTTGAAAAACCCCAAAACCGAGCCTCTATTCTTCCTAAATCCCAAAATGAGTGTATTTACAAAAAAAATAGGCCCAATTCCTTATCAAATATGGAGCTTAGGAATAGGCCCATAAAATCAGGCCCAAAAGCAATTCATCCTCTCTTTAAATTCTGAACCGAAGGGTTGATTTTAAAAAAAATGGAAGAGGGCCCCCAGGGTGATGTGGCAGCTGAGGTGGCGAGGGGCCCATTCTTCTTTCTTCTTCCCCTTCTAATCGAAAGAAAGGAGCAGAGCTCCATTTTTGCCCAAAACCGAGAAAAGGAAGGAGAGGAAGAAGGGCCGCCGGCGATGGCGCGGGGCTCCGACCTCCCACCGGCATGACAGACACAGAATCGACAAGAAAGGAGAGAGAATAAAGGGATCCTCACCGAGGGTTTTCGATTCGCCGGGGAAGCGCTCGGGGAGGCTCGATTCGAGTGCGTCGGTGCGAGATCTTCAGCGAGACAGCCTGGGAAGGGTGTTGGGGGTGTTAAAAGGGGACCTTTCGCAGATCGAAGTCGAAAGGAAGGAAGGACGGACCTTATCGATTTAGGAAACGGAACCAGCGGGGGCGACATCGACTGCGCTCGGGGGATCTCCGGGGAGCTGGTGGCGGCGCTGGGCTGCTCCTTGGCGGATCTGGGCTTTCCTGGGACGTCGAGGGAGGGTGGTGCACTCCCAGGATGCTGCTCGTCTTGATAGGAGAAGAAATGGGGCTGCGATGCAGCTCGGCGTCTCGTTCTCGAAAGCCAGAGGAACAGGACGGGGTGCGGCGTTGGTGTTGAGTCAGAACAGAGCGTGGTTGCTGGACTGAGTCCGACAGGTGTAGGGTGGTGGTGTGGTGCCGGCTGAACAGAGGAGGAGAAAGAGGTCTGTCTTTTGTGGGTTTGTATTTGGACGAAATGGGCGAGATTCAAGGCTTGTTTGGAAGCTAATACAAGGAGAGAGGAGGGGGGCTCTGAATCTGCAATTGGAAGGAGGTAAGGCTGGGCAGGAATCATCACGTGAAGACATTGTAAAGAGGACAAAGACTTGCTTGCTACTACCGAACAAAAAGGGGGAGAATGAGTTTGACCATTTGCCTAAAATGGTGGAGTAAAGTGTTGAGATAAAGAGAATAAGATTTGTACAATTGTATAACCTTTAGAGGTTGGAATTGGATAAAATTTGGTGAAAGAGGACGGGAACTTTGTTTAACAGTTCAAAATTAGGTCGGAATTCGCGTTAAAGATTTAAGGTTCAATTTATTAAATTTAGAATGAGTCTTTCTTAAAATCTCCGATTTAATCCGCTTCAATAGTTTCGAGTTCGATTTATTAAATTCAGGACGAGTTTTTCTTAAAATATCCGAATTTTTATTTTATTTTATCTTATTATTTATGAAATTTATTATTTAAAAATCCGGGCCTTTACATCATCCACCTCTAAAAACAAGTCTCGTCCCCGAGACTAAAACCAAAATAAAGTAGGGGATGAAGTTTGAAATCGATGAGTCCAAGGACCATGTCTAGAATCTTGTAATCATCTCGGTTGCGTCTTCCGGGATTCTCACAACATCCTAGTCACGGTCGTGACATCTCCAATTGGCCTTGACAGGTATGCGATAAGCGCCCCTATCACATACTCGCTTCGACCTTTCGGAAGTACCACAACTCTAAAAGTTCTATAATATCATCACTAGGTCTTAGCAAACACCCTACAGGCGCCCCCATAAAATGCATGTATCCACTTCGTGAAATATCATAGAGCTGCCCGGGTTTGAAAATTCTCAAAAAGGGATTCCGCAATTAGAAAGATTGGCCTCAAAGTCGTTGAAATTCTCGGTAACGTTTATTCTTTAAAATTTCAAGTCATTCCTTTTCAAACCGCTCAAAATCTTCAAATAAGACGCTTAACCAAGCAACTTTACACCAAAACAAGTCAAATCCTTTCAAATCAAGATTTCGTCAAATATTCCAACCATCAGATCAATTTCTCACATACCAACAATCAAATTCAGAAGATGGGAGGTGGAGTCATCCACCTCTAAGGGCTAACCCCATATTCTCTTCCTAGTTTCCATAATCAAATCAATCTATCAGTTTCAATTCAAGCAAGCTTCACAAGCCATAGAAGTGCATAACCAATTAACCAACCAATCTCCCATCAGTACATCATATGACAAGTCTCAAACATATGCATGCCAACACAGTGCCACAAGGTCACATCAAAATCTCTACATCTTACTATGGGTCATGATATGCATCTCAACCACATAACAAAATCATAATAACGTCTCGACATCACACCAGAAGTCATAAAAGTGTCACCTCATCAGAGAGTCAACGAACCAAAACTCATTGTCAACATGTCAACACACAAAATCATGCCATTAAGATTCAGCAGAAGGGGAGGTCAAGCAGCACATCAATCATCAAATGTCAGCATACTCACCAGACATCATCTTAACTCATCACAACGCCATGTAGCGATCATTTAGTAATCAGACATCATTATCTCATATATATAAATCATATTTATTTTGAAAGTCATATTCGTGATGCAACATATCCATAAGCATGCTTGCCAAACATATAATACAACATCATGTTTACTACCACATAATATAACATCACACTTTCACATAATAACACATCATTATCTCGTATATCAGATCACAACACATCCTATCATGCTTCTAAAACAACATAACAGGATAGCAAAATATCGATATATCATGATAACACTAGTCACTTCAAATCTAGGTTCCAATATTGCATATCAACATGTACTCTCCTTCCATACCAGGTTTTATCATAGTCGTTATCTAACATCATGCCAATATATATCATCAACCCACGTAAGCAAGATAATAATCATAAGTCAAAATAAACGCAATTCCCTGCTCGCTCACCTCCAACTCCCAGGGCAAAACCAATCTTTGTCTAGACTCACCACATCATCTCAGACAACATCCTCTAAAAGAAGTCCCAATCCATTTTGATATCCCAATCTCACCCCTCATTCCACCAAGCACTCTCACTAGCCATCCACCTCTAAGAACCCAACTCCTATCTCTAACCTCATGCCCGAGTACCCTCTTATACTATGTCTTCAACATCCACAAGGTCATTTCTTACGCTTCTCACACTTCCCAAGGTTTCACACGCATCCTGCCCTGTTAATCGCACAGCTCCTCTAGAAATTCCTCGATCATCGCCTAGCCGACCTATCCATAACCATACCCTCACCCAAGATTCACCCCTAAGCTCATCGGAATCACCCAAGCATTGCCTCTCATAAATCCCAAACTCACTCGGTCTTACCTAAGCCAACATCGTTTCCTGCAACTCGACCTTGTATCACCATCGATCATCCTAACGACTCAAATCCCTTCACCATTTTCTGATCACTCCACAAAAGTATCTCACCCACAAGTTCAAAAAGAAGAATCATGGACATTATTACACATAAGGACTACGTCATATCAACTAGCATTTATAAACATAACATCATGGGTTCAACATGTCTCACTTTATCACCATGCTCAAAATCATTGCAAACATCATATATGGACATAATCAAATCAAGCTGACATGTTGCATTATAACCCTATCAGATACAATTCAGGCTTCTTAGCATGTGTAGTTCACATTTTTACAGACAAAGAATTTAAATCATGCTTAGCAACTTAGCATATCATCACATCAAGATATCATGACACATTAGAATTGTAAGGCATCCAATCATATCATCATAGATTACAGACAACCAGGCAACAATCATCACCAAGTCAGCACATCAGCACATAAATCTCATTGCTAGGTCAGTGCAATATTGTCATCAACAATTTCAAAGGGGTTAGCAATTCGAACGGAGAACACTCCCGCTTGCAAGTCATATCGTACACAGTAACCGTAATTCTCGATTCGTGCCTGTTTCGCCGACATCATAGATCCTGAGGCCCGTGGGTTATGGGCCCACGCTTCCGTCACACGGCTCTATTGCTATCCAACTTCATTTCATTCTCTTTCCCATGCGATCGCTCGTTCAGGTATCGCAAATGAGTCTAAGTTAGCAGAGATAGGGGGGTGACAAGAACGGGTAACCAAATGTTCCTTTCGGAACTAACATAGACCAAGGCTAAGAACGACAAGACTAAAGACAAGACTAGGGACTAGACTCTGACCCGAGAATAACAACAATGCCCTCATGGAAGTCTATTAGGTTATAATCGCGACAAGTAACACGAATTCATCATGGAGCATATCAATTTCACTAACCCACACTAACATGTACCTATCTCAAGGGAAAAGAACATGCGTATTCATTCCAAAAGACACAATCAAGTCCTACACGGATGCATGCGAGATAGACTAGTAGTATGTGATTCCATGGAAACAGATATGCTCAGCAACTTTAAACAGGATACGCGGGATTTATTGAGCATCACAATTATCACATGTGTAAACAATGCACGAGCTTGGTGTATGCATCATACGAGAACATATAAGAGCAACATAGTAACTACCTCATCTAACACAATGATCGAATAATAGGTCAAGCATGGCACGTAATCATATGACGAGATACATTTAGGAAGCATGGGTCCTACATGGTACTAGTGATACTTGATGTGATACAAGCATAGTCAAGAGTCATTAAGAGGAGTTCAGCATAATATTTACGAAACATGAGACATCGTCAAAAGTAACAAGAAATACACCATGGGCGATACATTATAATCATACTAAGAACGACCCATCATAAAGCACATTCACAATACAATAATCATCACATCATAGAACAAGTACAACACGTGATCATTTGGCGAATCATATTGGAAATCCTAAGCCCTACCAGACACTACTAACACTTATCAAATATTAACACAATCAAGGTAACTCGACTAAATCCATTCTAACATTCGTGCATCATGCGTATGCGAAATCATGATATAGCGTGGTGTGTGATCATGCGAGGTGTCCAGTCATACGTTCATGCAAGCAAGAGAGAATCTCATAGGGTAATAGGGAAATACCACCGAGCGATAACATATAAGCATGCAAGAATTTACCATCACGAAAAACAAGTCGATCATCGAATTCAGCACCAGTCTAATCAGGATGAGTAAAACACTTTAAGAGAACAACAAGAGGGAAGAAACACACTATCAGGGACCTAGCTCGAGAGGGAATCAACAGTAGTGTAGGCAAGGTATAATTCGCACAAGTCATGATCAAAGGTCCTATATGACACTAATGGCTCAACATAACACGCGATACATACATGCAACTAATCATGGCGACACATAAGAAATTAATTCAGTCACATTCCAACAATCTAGAAACATGAGGAAGGTTTTACGATGTATAACACGAGTTTAAGCAACAATAATTAACCCGATGTATGCGTAACAAACAAGCATGCTATTGATTCTTGTCACAAAAGGGATAATAGGCATTGACACGTCATCATCCAACATGCTAAGATGATCATCTATCAACATTCATACAAAGAGGAATTGATCACACTATCATGGACCTAATCCAGGGAAAGCAACATTCATATAGACCCATATCACGCCCTTTATGTTTCTAACCAATCAGTAGTACGATCATTACAACAGGTCAATTAGACACGCGAACCAAACATAATCATGACAGAAAGCGAGATACAACACGAGACCTAAACAATGTGACTAGCATGGATACGGAATGTTATACAATCACGAATTTACACGAAGGATCATCACAACAACATGTACTGGGAATTACGTATCATATAAGGCATGATGACATCAAGTTGTAGCACGTATCAAATAAGGAACTTGCTTCATCAGGGTATCAAAATTTAACGATCACACTACCATGAACCTAGTAGAGTAAAATCATGCAGATTCATTTCATGCAACTCACACATCCATTCAATCATACGATTAATAGGCCAAGTAAACATGCTTCAACAACATACAATCATGGTAGAACCCAAGACATAACACAAGACCTAAGCAAGGTACCCAATCATAGATGCAACAACATGAGTAGCTTTTTACCAATGATCATTCGTAGGGTACATGCCAAAGATTACAAAATTATACCATGCAATTCAGAGGGAGTCACAATTACAACCTGACAGGGGTCCCTAAGGGCAACCATTGACTTTTCCCAACCGACTCATCACCCCTCTTTCCCGTGGGACTCCGGTACGAATCTTGTGGTAGGAAAACACTGGTTAATCATCATAAAAATCAAGAAAGACAACCTCATAAACACCTTACTCTCGACTCAAAATGACATCAAGAACTACCTTCCAACACTCACTCAAACCACCTTTATTTCCATACTTGTTTCCGACACAACGTGTTTACCGACCCGATTCCCCGTGGAAGACACTGACATCTGGGAGGGAGACTCGATAGAACATGGTTGAAGAGGTTGTTTCACACAAGCTGGACTTGACCATATAGAAACAATGGTACTCCCGCTATCCCGTTTTCACATATCAATCACTACACATTTAATTGTTAGGCACACCAATCAGATATCTAGCATAGCAAACACTCAACACAGAATTTGTTAGTGACACTCATAATGACCTCCTTGGAGTCTTCCAGACCCATCTGTAAAGAACAAGCTAATATTTCGCCTACCCATTTCCAACTACATCCAATAGGGATGGTCTAACGTCTGTCACTACCCACTCGCGTCCCCATTTGGTCGGTCTTCCTCTTTTATTACAAGTCAAGTTCATTACTTAGTCCAATTTAGGTTAGACATCTTAAATTCATTTTGCCCCTTTAAAACACTTTCAAATCATTTGAAATTCATGGGCGGTTTTCCAAAACATACACTCGACCCTTTTGTACCCGAATTGCACAACCTCAGCTCTGATACCATCTTTGTAACGGCCCAGAATTATAATTTCCGGGTTACGTTTCAAGGGATGAAAACCCTTGTTCGGATCTTGCAATCCAGGTACGGGTCGAGGTTTCAAACTCATTTCAAAGGTCAGTAATAAAGAGGGATTTCAAACCCTAAAACCTCGAAGGGCCGTTGGGTACCCTTAACCTGTCCTAAGACTACGTCGTGGAAACCATTTCAAAACGGAAGTAAAGCGGAAGTAAAGTACAGATACAAGTGCCACGGCGGAGCCGGGTCAAAACGGAGTCAAAAGTATACTTCCAAACAATATAATCAGAGTCTGGTGAAGTCTATAACTCCCGCGCCCACTTTCCGCCGACAAAATGACCCGCGCAATAAGCAACAGCAACGATAGGATGAACATAATAATTCCTAAAAAAATTGATTTGGGGCGGGATCAGATCGATGCCCACTTTCTCTGCATCCCAACCATAAGCACACATATACGCTATACCTAATAAAGATGCTCTAATGCAGTACGAAATTCAAACACACTAGCATGCTCCTAGTTCATAATAATGTGCAGAAGTACTGTAAAGGGCCCAAGACAATGCCAAGTGACATATCCCTCTCCTACCTCCACCCCTTCCGACAGGCGGAGACTGGCCAGCTCGTGAATGCATTCATTCATAATAGGGCGGCACGCATGCCTAACCCGCTCCACCATAAAGCCCGCAGGCATATCATGATAATAATATAAGGAAGTACTCGATTGACTCAGGGTACCCGATGAGGCTGGGCTACCCTATGACCCTAGCAAAGACTTCTAGGACTATCACAGATAACGGCCGTTCTGTTTACATACGCACAAAGAAAAGAGAATGCTCAACGATCGATGCAACCTAGCATGGTACTACATGGCATGCTGATTATGAATGCAACACCTAGTATATCATGCACCTATAGCAGGGAATCACTCTATTCAATCTGAGTAAGCTCCGAAGAGACTTACCTGGAAGTGCAGAACAACAAAAGGCAACAACTAGGTTACAGAAAGCCAACATGTCACCGATAATCACCTAACACATATATAAGTGATATCAATAAGTCTACTCCTAATGTTACTTAAAGCATATAATATCACACACAAGTCATCAAATTTGTTCACCGAGTTAGGCAAGGTAAGTCACTTTCCCAAGATTTCCCAAAACTCTTTTAAAACCCCAAGTTAGGTCAAATCACCATTCCAAATGCTTTCTCAAATCATCCAGAAAATCTATTTATAAAGCATTACCCTTTCGTCAACTTATTTTATTATTATTTCAAAACAAATCCGACAAGGTTAGTATATTTCCAAAATCCTCTTTTTAGATTTATTAAATCGATTCTCCATTCATTAAAACAATTTTCAACCTTGAAAACCTTTTCCGATTATCTCTTAAAAATCCAAGTCTCATAATGTTATATTTACAAATCTCATTAATAATATTATATAATACTTTAAATACCATTTTCTTTTAACTAATGTCATAAATATTTCCAAATCTCTAGAAATTCCAACCATTTTAATTTAATAAATCATCCCCTTTTTTTAAATTACCAAACTCGCCCTAATTTTGTGAAAATTACCAACCGACCCTTTATTTTGAAAAACCCCAAAACCGAGCCTCTATTCTTCCTAAATCCCAAAATGAGTGTATTTACAAAAAAAATAGGCCCAATTCCTTATCAAATATGGAGCTTAGGAATAGGCCCATAAAATCAGGCCCAAAAGCAATTCATCCTCTCTTTAAATTCTGAACCGAAGGGTTGATTTTAAAAAAAATGGAAGAGGGCCCCCAGGGTGATGTGGCAGCTGAGGTGGCGAGGGGCCCATTCTTCTTTCTTCTTCCCCTTCTAATCGAAAGAAAGGAGCAGAGCTCCATTTTTGCCCAAAACCGAGAAAAGGAAGGAGAGGAAGAAGGGCCGCCGGCGATGGCGCGGGGCTCCGACCTCCCACCGGCATGACAGACACAGAATCGACAAGAAAGGAGAGAGAATAAAGGGATCCTCACCGAGGGTTTTCGATTCGCCGGGGAAGCGCTCGGGGAGGCTCGATTCGAGTGCGTCGGTGCGAGATCTTCAGCGAGACAGCCTGGGAAGGGTGTTGGGGGTGTTAAAAGGGGACCTTTCGCAGATCGAAGTCGAAAGGAAGGAAGGACGGACCTTATCGATTTAGGAAACGGAACCAGCGGGGGCGACATCGACTGCGCTCGGGGGATCTCCGGGGAGCTGGTGGCGGCGCTGGGCTGCTCCTTGGCGGATCTGGGCTTTCCTGGGACGTCGAGGGAGGGTGGTGCACTCCCAGGATGCTGCTCGTCTTGATAGGAGAAGAAATGGGGCTGCGATGCAGCTCGGCGTCTCGTTCTCGAAAGCCAGAGGAACAGGACGGGGTGCGGCGTTGGTGTTGAGTCAGAACAGAGCGTGGTTGCTGGACTGAGTCCGACAGGTGTAGGGTGGTGGTGTGGTGCCGGCTGAACAGAGGAGGAGAAAGAGGTCTGTCTTTTGTGGGTTTGTATTTGGACGAAATGGGCGAGATTCAAGGCTTGTTTGGAAGCTAATACAAGGAGAGAGGAGGGGGGCTCTGAATCTGCAATTGGAAGGAGGTAAGGCTGGGCAGGAATCATCACGTGAAGACATTGTAAAGAGGACAAAGACTTGCTTGCTACTACCGAACAAAAAGGGGGAGAATGAGTTTGACCATTTGCCTAAAATGGTGGAGTAAAGTGTTGAGATAAAGAGAATAAGATTTGTACAATTGTATAACCTTTAGAGGTTGGAATTGGATAAAATTTGGTGAAAGAGGACGGGAACTTTGTTTAACAGTTCAAAATTAGGTCGGAATTCGCGTTAAAGATTTAAGGTTCAATTTATTAAATTTAGAATGAGTCTTTCTTAAAATCTCCGATTTAATCCGCTTCAATAGTTTCGAGTTCGATTTATTAAATTCAGGACGAGTTTTTCTTAAAATATCCGAATTTTTATTTTATTTTATCTTATTATTTATGAAATTTATTATTTAAAAATCCGGGCCTTTACACGGAAAACTCTACAAAATATTATTTTTTAATTAATTTTTTTTATATATAACTTGATACTTAGTAGTAATAAGTATAACACAATATAAAAAATTAATTAAAATAATAATATTTTATAGAATTTTTCGCTTCTTGAAAAACGTGCACAAAAAGACAAACGATAATTAATCTGAAACGGAGGGAGTACAAATTAGCATTATAATCCGCTACATAGAAAACATAAAAGACCATCTATTTTGAAACAAAAACTAATCTCTAAAAATCCATCTAGTTTGGAGCGGAGGTAGTATACTTCTTTTTGAGTTTTTTTTATAACTTTTTTACTATTCATACATGTTTTATTAAGAGTATAAAATATTAAATTTTAATATATATATATATATATATATATATAATTTCATAGGTACAAGTAATAAATATTAAATAAATTCGACCTTATAATAAAATAATAATAATTAAATCTGCTTTCAATTTCATACCATCTAACAAGATATTTCCATAATTTAATAATAGGCATACCAAGGTTTGACAATATTCATCTATATATATTTTCAGAAACTTTGTATTTTATGAATTCCTTTCGTATCCAAATATTTTTGTATCTGGATTTTAAGCACAAATCAAACAAGCACCAATGCACCTTGTCTAGCCACATCAGGACCAATGCACCTTGTCTAGCCACATCAGGTGTGGTAATTTAGCTTTGGATTACTCTTTAATTGAAAGATTGCCCAAATTTTGATTTTTATTCTTCAAATGTGTAAAATTTGTGGTTAAACAAGTTATTGTACACTATTTTTTCCCCCAAGATAAAAGATCATAAAGTGTCCCAAATTCATATGGATCGAAGACTTAACTTTACTTATGGTACTATCTGTCATTGAATCTAGGAATTTTTTCTTTTCACACAAGATGCCAATTGGCAAGAGTTAATGTTCATAGTACAAGCTAAAAAAATATAAAAAAATGTTATAGATAGCTAGTAACTTAATGTCAAACAAACAAAAAGGACATGCAAATTAAATGCATAAAGGCCAATATTAAATATCAGTTGAAAGTTTCATATTTTGTAATGCATGAATCTCAATCAATAGGTAGTATATAAGGTTGCAAATAAGGTTGCAAGTTGTCAATAAGGTTGCAAATAAAGCAGTACATTCTTGGTTCTTGATGTAAGATATTTATCTCGTTACTCATTTAGAGTTTTGTGCTATTGGATTAAAATAACATTTTGGATAGTAAGTCAGCAGGACTTGACACAACTCGAAATCATTTTCTTGTTTAAAAAAGGAGTATATAATAGTGCAACAAACCATATCTCTCTCTTAAATTTGAAAATTTTACAAGTTTGGCAAGCCTTGCTATTGTTATCAAAACTCAAAAGATTTAAGATGTATGATTTGTTTAGCACGATACGTACTTTGATTGTACAAACTTATCTGTACTAATTAAGAAAGTATTTAAATGTTTATAAGGTTTTGACAAATAATTTATAATGAATTGTTTAATGTATACGTCCATTGACACACGTTAGCAAAATCCATTCATTATAAAAAAATTCACCGGAAAGACATTTTAGGGGTAGGGATGGAAACTGGAAATGGATCGGGTTATGGGTGGATATACCCATTCCATCACCCAATCCATTAAGAAATTTTATCCACCCGATCCATCCATCATCCACTAAGCCTTGCATTCATGTCCGATCCATCCATCATCTGCGGGTTATTGGGTGGACCGGGTGAAATATATGGGTGATAAATTCGATGTAATTTTCAAAATGGAAATAAAACTTAATAAAAAAAATTAAAATTTTAATATATTAAATTTAAAATACTTATCATGTATAACTTACACAAAAAATAAAAACTCAAACTATCAAATAAAGTTACATATAATATATAAGTTGCATAAAATATATGATTAAAGTTCATATAATAAACAATTTTAGTAGACCGGGTGATGGATTGGACATCCTTTCATCAATATCCGATCTGATCCATCATCCATTAATCCATCATCCACTTATTTATCTATTTATTCGGATTTTTTTTCACATATTAGGGGTGGATTAATGGATGGATTAGATCTTCGTGGATTGATTTCCATCTCTATTAGGGGTCCAAATCAGTGACATGTCCATATTTGTATCTTAATTGGTAAAAAAACTAAAAAACCCATCTCAATTTAACCCAGAACAGACCCTTCCACGGTCGATTTCAATTCAGATTCAAAACTAACATACGGTAGATTTTAGGTAGATATAGTGAATGTAACATCAATTCAAACTGGAATATATGAACATCTCTATCCGGCTATCCCTAGATAGATTAGATACAAGTGTGTGCCATTTAGGAAAAACGCATTGGAAGAGTAACAATCCGTTACCAAAAGGTCCAAATTAAGCAAAATCCACACATAATTAAAACAAAGATAGATTCATATATATCACTATCAAAAGGACTTGTTGGTAAGAAGATGAAATTATATATACAATCGTCATTGTCAACACGCACAATGGAATTGGAATGGATCAGGATTTGCAATTCATTGTTTTTACCGCTTCAAATAATTCAGTGTGCATTCGATCTTGTTTAACACGCTTTTGTATGTGGACTGCTTTATTGTTTATTCTAATAAAAGAGCGTTGGAACGTTCAAGCTTGTTTAGTAAAGCTAATTAAAGCACCAACAATCAATTTTAACAACCCTTCGTTGGCTTTGCAAATCCATTCGTGCTTCACATTAATTATTACGGACTACTTAACTTTAATCTTTACGCTAATGGTGTCGGATTCAATCCATACAAACGTGTTGAACCACAGGTTTAAATATTGCTTACATCTAATTGAATTCCTACCCTATGAGCCTATACATTTTAGCTAGGTTTGTGTTTAATTGACCAAGGAGTTTTATCCGGGAACATCTCTAAGGGCATGTTCAACGGTGAGCCCACGGCCTCAAAACGTTGCAAGATCATGTATGTGGACAAAAAAAAAGACCCAAAGTCTTATGATTTCGGGGTTCGGGGTTTAGGGCTCGCTTGCAAGAGCTTCCCAAAAGTAGGCTCATACCATTTTATCAGAGGGCACGTAAGAGGCAAATGTGTGTCATGGCCCATCCAAGGCCAAAACCACGTTGTTTTGAGCCTAAGACTAACTCCAATGGTTGTGTGCAATTGTCTAAATGTGCATTTTTGTGATATTTTTTAGCTCCATTGGTTACTTTTGGGGTGTGCAAATGTACCATTTGAGTTTGTTATGTGTAAATTTGAGCATCTCACCTCCCCATGTACAAAAACGTTTTCAAAAAGCAAGACAATTTTATTGGTGTGTTTTTTATGATTTTTTTTGTTTTAAATTAATTGTATTTGAATGGTGTGTAAAAAATACACATTTGACCATTGGAGTAAAATACCAAAAAGTAAGGTGTATTTTTACACACCTTGTGCAAATGTATATATTATAGACAAAACCATTGTAGATAGTCTAATTGACTGAGAGAGTCAAAGTGCTACGTTTGGTGCATTCCTGGGCAAAAAAAATGTCAGTGTTGCCACATGGTACAATGGTTGGGCGACATGTGGCAACGTTTTATATAATATTTTTTTAAAAATGGACTTTTAGTATTTTCTCTTATTAAAAAATTTAAAAAATATTATTTTTTAAGTAATTCAATTTATCTACCTATAGACATCCATTTTGTTTATGTTTGGAGAAAAAAAATCAATTCAAATAATACCCATAAATCATTGTTAACATTAAAAAAAAAAGAATTTTTCACCTCATATTTTCTCTAAAAATAGAATGATTTGTTGTCAAATAAATATAATAACAATAATAACAATAACAACAAAAAAATAGATAATTTATTAAATAAAGAGAGAAATAGTAAAAAGTAATTTAATTGAGAGTTTGAGCTTAGGACTCATGAATGGAGATGGAAAATTAAAAAATTGGATTAGAGCTCTTAATATGATCTGGCATGAAAAAAGTAAATTAGGAGTTCGGGGATGGGGCCCACTAATGCATATCCTCTAAAAGTTGTGAAGAGACACTTTAGAGGAGGTTTTTTGGTGAGTTCAAAGGCTCACCAATACCGCTACATCATCTACGACAATCATCCCTCGCACATTTAATGGTCGGTATGTTGTATTTCAACTCTTGACTGGCATGATAACAAAAAAATAACTAAATCACTTCGGGTGTATTGTGAGGTCTAATATGTAGCTTCGTCGTTCCCGTGGTTCGGAGTCATTTTCGGAAACTTGAGCACATTGTGGGTAACGCTATTGGAGTTCGGCGTGGGATTACCTTCACTCGGTTTAATGGTTACCAATGTCGGCATGCCAATCGCTTTTTTAAATGTGGTTGAAGGCCAAGATAAATGACACGGTGTACAAAATTAAAAACTGAATCGCGGGAATGAAAAGTAGATTCCATTTATGTCGGCTTTCAACTATGGCTACAAAAGTAATTGTCATACCAACGTTTATTCCGAACAAACCGACTGAACACAATCCCTCTCCGAACTCCAGTAGACCAGCCCACCATGTGCTCAAAGCCCCGACAATAACTCCAAACCACGCCATCGGTGGATTTACGGTAATATAGTATATGAGAATGAACGGAATCCCGATAAGCGGATGAAAAAAAATAAGTTTAAGGGTCATGGATCAAGCTCACCAATAAGCGGATGAAAAAAAGTAAAAAGTTAAAATGTGTTCCAATAGTTTCTCATCTGGCAGATCCATACAAGACAATATATTAATTGCCAATGAAATTTTTCACTCATTCACAAAGAGAAAGGAAATTTAGGATGGATGACAGTAAAACTCGACATGAAAAAGGCTTTTGACTTGATTGACTGGAATTTCTTACTAACAATATTCAAAAAAATTTGGTTCTCAAACCAATTTTCTGGCTGGATCAGAGAGTGTGTAACTACAGTTTCATACTCGGTCCTAGTGAACAATGAACTGGTAGATATATTTTTTCCTACAATGTGGTCTGCGACAGAGAGACCCTTTATCACCTTACCTATTTCTCATTCCCTCTGAAGTCCTTGCAAGGACTCCAGAATGAAGCTACAAAACGACAAAGCCACCTAGGATTAAAGATCACTCAAAACTGGACCAGGATCCCATTCTTAGCCTTTGCAGATGACATAGTCATCTTTGCCTCTGCTACTCAGACAGCTTGCAATGAAATCAACAAAATACTAAAGGAATACACATCTCTGTCCGGACAAAGAGTTAATAGGCATAAATCGCATTTTCAAACCTCCTTAAATGTAGCAACAAGACAAATGACTCTTATACAAAATGAACTACAAATTTGGTACACAATGAACTTGGGTAACTATTTGGGTTGCCCGATCATATGTGGTCGAACAACTAAAGAGGACTTTAAAGACTTATTATCAACCAAAAAATCACAGCAACATCATTGGAAGGCTAACTGTCTCTCGCAAGCTGGACGATGTACTCTCATTAAGTCAACTCTATCCGCAAAACCATTACATTTGATGCAATGCTTTCTGTTGCCAAAATCAATACATGTAGAACTCGATAAAATAAATAGAAACTTTTTATGGAACAAAGGTCTGAGGTGCAAACCTCTTATCAGTTGGTTCGATGTCTCTAAGACTAAAGACAACTGAGGTTTGGGAATTCGAAACTCGGAAGACATGAACAAAGCATTACAGCTGAAACTAATATGAAAAATCCTAGCAGAACCCCAGAACCCCTGGGTAACCATAATAAAAGAAAAATACCTCAAACAAAAAGACATTTTGCAATATAAAAAAAAAGGGGCTCATCCTGGAAATGGACTCAACTAACAAAGTTAATCCCTTTGTTCAAAGCCGGTATTCGTTGGTCCATTGGAGATGGGGGAAATATCAACTTCTGGACTGACCTTTGGACAGATAAGGAACCTGACATAAGTACCAAAGTTAATCATTTTATTAAAACAGACAAAACATGGGACCATGAGAAGTTAAACTCCTCGTTACAACACATCTTACCTAATGCAGTAATCGAGTCCATAAAAGCTACACCAATACAAAGAACATACACATGGATACACTATATTGGAAATGGAGTCGGAACGGCTGGTTCTCTACCAAGTTAGCCATAGATATGATCAACAATATGAAACATCACCAAAAATCGGATATGCGATGGATCTGGAATCTCGACATTTCGCCAAAAATAAAGATATTCCTTTGGAAAATCTCGCGGAATGGCATACCTACTACAATTAAACTAGCATCCCGCCATCTGGGAATACCCACAAACTGCCCACATTGTGACTCTCACTATGAGGATATGCACCATCTTCTGTGGAGTTGCCTAATCACGCGAGAAACACTCATAGCAATTGACCCAAATTCCTTCTTTAAGATTAATGGATCCTTCTTGGAAGGAAAGGACATAAATCAAACACTTCAGAATATTAAAGAAACTATTGGAACACATAGGTTTGCCAAAATTGCCTTTGCATGGTGGGGAATCTGGTACTTTCGCAACAAAACGCTATTCGATAACATAAAGCCGGACATAAGATGTATTGCGGCTTTCACAAGACATCAATTTTCTTTGTGGAATTCGTCCAAAAACATTGATGACCCAGTTAATATCCCAACATTCAAAAGCCAGAATATAGTAGTAAAGGAGAAAAGAAGAAAAAATGCAAAATGGAAACCCCCAGAACCGGGAGCTTATAAACTGAATTTTGATGGTGCACTATCTTCTTCTGACCATGGTTCCTATTGATTCATTCTACGGGATTACAGAGGCGTTCCTATCTTCTGTGGTTCCGGACTTTGTCCTTTCCCCTCTGTTGCCTGCTTTGAGGGATTAGGGCTCTGGAAAGGAATCACAACGGCCAAAGAACTCAATATAACTAATCTTGTGATTGAAGGTGATAACCTCACCATAATTAACAATCTTAAAGGACTTGGGAAGCCTATTGGAGACTCTGAAATGATTGTTTCAGACAGTCTAGTCTCGCTGGGCTTCTTCGCTTCGATCGAGATTCATCACGTCTTTCGGGAGGCAAACCAGGTAGCGGATCGTTTATCGCATCTGTCCTTTGCTTTCCATAATAAACCTGTTCCTGACGACTCTCTGCTTCGTAGTCTCATCCGCAAGAATGCTCTTGGCTTGTAGGGCTACGCCTCACAGCCAAATTTTTTCCGTTTCAAAAAAAAAAAAGTTAAGGGTCGAAAACAAGACGCATTGTTAAACATGCTCTCATAAGACTCGGAAGTAGAGTTAGTATAAGCTAACTCAAGCTCGACTAAAAACATACTTGACTTGAGCTCGCTCATTTACCAAACGAGGCAAGTATGAATACATTTTCAACCTCAATTCAAATTGAAACTCGATTCTGACTCAAAATTGAAATTCCCGTAAGTTATTATATCACGAGGAAGATTCAACCGAATAACGGAGCAAGTGTAAAAACACTTTAAACTTCAAGTCCACATTTAGAGTAAATCTCATTTCTAAACAAATTTAATATAAACCACCAGTGCTAGACTCGTTAGGTTCAAATAACATCAGTAAGCTACACAAAAGTAGTGAAAAATAAAATTCTTGAACGAAAAATGCATATTCAGAGTTGGCAACACAGTACAATTAAAGAGGAGGAAAATAAAGAAAAAGAGTTTGCAACACAATGAATGTCAAAAGTATCTTCCCATACCACCACCTATGACAAGAATTCGAAGCAACAATCTGGGGGGGTTTATATAATACATTGAAAAACCATTCCCTAAATTAAAAGCATGGATAGAAAGCAAGATAAATGACTTATTAGCCCATTGCATATTTCTGGGTCCAGCTTCTGGCAGTCGCCTCGTACTTGGCCCGGTCAATCTTGTACATATGAGCGATCTCTGGCACCAGGGGGTCATCGGGGTTTGGGTCCGTGAGCAGGGAACAGATGGAGAGCAACACCTGAAATCGAAAAGGCCAACATTCCTCACAGTTTACAAAACAGTTGTTCACAAGTAATAATGAACTCAAGAGGATAACAAATACTTGAAAATAAACATGAGAGTAAAGGAGTTAGCACAGCAAGAGCACTTGCCAAATGGATAATGAAGTGGTTTACTACTGCTGTCAGTTTGTCAGTGGCGAGTGCTGAACACTGACAGAACAAGGATGACTATCGTTGTCATGATTTCGTAATGTTAACACTGACCAGTCCATATGTAATTATGTGCATTGCCCAATAACAAAATTTTGTTCAACAGCAGTCTTGAGTACATAGCAGCTTCTTGAATGAATTAATAGATAGGTAATATAGTATAGAGTTCAAAATGGGTACAACTCACGCGGGTCAGGTTGGGATTTGGTTAGGTAGCGATAGGGGTACCTTTATGGGAAGGGTCATCAACTACTTTCATCCTAAGCTAATTGACCCTAGCAATATCAACAAAAACGCAGTTTATGGGTCCGACTTGGCATCTGAAAAGCTCAGTAAAGGCAATAGGTATGGCCTATTATAACATGCTTAATTTGGCACTTCAAGAACAACACTTATGGTATCAGATTTATATTGCAACTTCAACAGGGATTTTAAGCCAGAACCTTGGATATCGTCAGAGCGGGGCTCCACTGCTCCTTGAGAATGTCTAGGCAAATACTACCATTGCTGTTGACATTTGGGTGAAAAACTTTTGTTTTGAATGCAACCTAGCACAATCAATATACACGAGAAAAGTTAACATCAAGCCAAGAAAGGTAAGCAAGAGGTTAAAAAAAATGCATTCTTGCTGGCATCCCTCAAGTGCATAAACAAAACAGATGTTCTTTTTTCATGGAATGTATATTCATATAGCCGTTACTAAAAACATAATTCTGTTTAGATGGCATCATAGCTAAGAATATGAGAGTGTGTAGTATAGTATCTATGAAGCGATAACTTCTTTTTCCTCCCATAAATTGTACCCTTATGCCATCCCAAGAAGATTTTGTTTCAACTTGGAAAATCATTGACTTATCAATCCAAGATACCTTGGGTGGCTTAAATGGATAATCAGGAGGGAAATGGATGGTGACGAGAAACACTCCTCCAGAATAGGGGCTATCTGTTGGACCCATTATTGTTGCTTGCCAATGAAACATATCTTCACCTGCAGGCCCTGTTATCCAAAACGCAATAATCAGAAAGTTAATCGCATATTCTTGTTCTAGAAAGAACCGGAGAACTATAATGAACATCTTGTAAACATGCTATCAACCTAAATCTTATGTTCCTAATGACTAGATCATAACTATAATATCCACGGAAGTTGATGAACGCGAGTCGAAAATTGACATGCAACTATTGTGCCAAAATATTATACCACATGGTATAAAGTTTTGCCAGATAAGTTATGGCATGAACTAAAGGGCATGTCAATAAATTAACTTAAAATACAGAGTAGTTATTCAGCACAGAGCGATGACATGGGTTTACGCTGTTATCCCCTTGTGCTGCCTCAAACATCTTAATCTCTACCTGCTTTGGCATGTAAACACCGAATTATATTTCAAACAAACAGGTTTCTTATCCAACACTTTAGTCTCATCTCAAGATACTTCCTGTGGCTAATAAATTCCACTAATTCGATCACAGAAAGTTAACTATAGATTCTGCCAGCTCAATCGGGAAAAAAAAAAACATATACTTGGTTTAGTATGATCTTTTTCCATAGGAACTGATTGAATGCTCAATAATCAACATCAAAACAAAAAATCCCTAACAAGATGTTCACTGATTCACCTATAAACAATCTGCATATCCAGACAACACCATCTTTTTCCTCTCCGGTTGTACATATGATCAGAAACTCAGAATCCCCTTTTCAAGGTAAAATCCTCAACCTCCTAAGCCAGATCTCCGAGATACAAGTTCAATTTTTTAACCTCTCGCTTTGAGAAACATCAGCAACCAAAATATAATTCAATCGTAGGGCATCACAAAGCTCACATCAAACGACACAAAAAGGCGAGATCTTCCAGAGAAAAACACAATCACCAATCAAAATCTCAAATTAACAACAAGGCGATTAAGATTCCCAAATTCATACATCAAATCAAGAAAAACAGATTCGATCACGATTCAAAAAATCTCAAAGGAAGAAAACCCGACCTGCGCTGCAAGAAGTTGGGGGATCTTTCTGGAGATCCTTGAGCTCCTTCAAGATCCGCTTCGAGGCCATAGCCGCAGAAATCGCGAGATCGAAAACCCTAACGCCGATTGACGGACGGAAGAGATCGGAACGAAGAGAAGATGGGGGATGAGATAAATTCAAGGCCGAGAGGAAAAAAGGTTGTTTTTATTGCTTTCGTGCTCCTCCACGGTGACGGCGGCCTGACGGGGTTAGGGTAGTTGCCAAGTTGGAGAGAAATTGGACAGAATATTTATTTTTATATTGTTATTATTATTATTATTATTTTTGTGGATAAAGTAGAAATTCGAGATTAGACCTTAATCTTGATAGGCCGACGAGTTGTTAGATGGTAAACTGTCGAAACATACCACTTTCACTGAAAATCAGAAAAGGACACACTAAAATAGGCATTGCACACTCAATAGACCGGATCAAAATTGGGTCAACCTGTCCAATTCGCCCGACTAAATTTGCGGGCTTGAGTAAGACAATTGGCCTAAAAGGGCCGATAGGTCCGGCCTGGTAGGCCCAAAGATCCAAGATTGAGCTAACGATCAAGCCCAAGCGAGTCGTAGACCCGACCCGCCTATATATATTAACTAGTTTTACTGCCCGCGATCTTCGCGGTTGTTTTATATGACTATTATTATTATTCATGCACAAATTATATAAGATCATAAAAAATTTATAAAATATTTTTTAACCTTTTAATTTCCTATTTATTATCATATACACACACTTACTTCAATACCACACGCATCTATAAAATTAAATTATTGTTATAGAAAAATAAAGATATATTTATATTGAATGGTTGATTATATATTGATATATATACATGTGTCTATGTGTGTGTGAATACTTAATGGTAAAATTTAATCTATAGACCGGATTAAGAACATTTAATTTCAAATTTGTATGATATAATTTCATTATTCTTTTCCTAATTATTTCCATTAAAAAATTATTTTATCGAAACAAAGCAATATGTATAATGGATCTAATAAAATTGAGTATAATATCAATTTGCACTTTCAAATTAATTTCAAATATGTTTTATATAATAAAATTTATTAAGGGTTGCCCGTGGTATTTTCTCCAAATTTTATATTCTTAGTTCATATTCATTTATCTTCTTCATTAACATGGACTACAATATCATTGCTCAAGTGTAATATTTATCTTTAAAGATTTATATCATTCACTTTATTATAAATACGTATTACAGTTAATTTGCTCAAAAAATACGTATTATAATTCACTGTATATAATTAAGATGTAAGGTTATATTAGATAGATTATTGATATAAAAAGATAAGTTTTTTACCTAACTATATTGACTTATTAATTGATGTGGTCCAAAAAGATAATATCATTTTAATTTAAAATATGACACGTATGCAAAAATAACCGTTTTAATCTAGAAAATTCAACGTATGCGAATCGCACCAATAAAAATATATAGATAGATGTGATTATATTGCAGAAAAAATAACAAATAATGAAATCCATATTTTAGTACGTATATATTAGATTTTCTCTACCGTTTCACTTTCATTAGTAATTTACATGCTTTAAACCCAAAAAAAAAAAAAAAAAAGTAATTTACATGCTTACTTTAAAAATAAAAGATGAGATGAGGTGAGCTTGTATTTGTTTGAATTATAAATTTTACTTTGTAGAAGATCAAAGTTTTATTTATATATTGCTCCGTGTTTTATTATTTAAGAAAAAGAAATCAATTTCCAAAAAAGTATAATAGTAATATTACGGTAGTTTATAAGATAAAAAAAATGATTTAAATTTTTTTTTTTTTTTTTTATCAGATTACTGATTGATAAATAAAAAATAAAAAATTGTGTAGTCAATTAAGATACCAATGAAAAAATTATA
This sequence comes from Persicaria tinctoria, assembly GCA_037127255.1. Classification (NCBI taxonomy): domain Eukaryota; kingdom Viridiplantae; phylum Streptophyta; class Magnoliopsida; order Caryophyllales; family Polygonaceae; genus Persicaria; species Persicaria tinctoria. The sequence goes on from JBANSL010000008.1 coordinate 18,341,529, forward strand.
TTAAAAATAAGTTATTATATTAAAAACATTATTTCTTAGATGTGGAGTATAAAGATAAGTTTTCAAACTAAAATTGCTAGATAAAATATTTATAAAATAATTTAAGGTAAAATGATAAGATTTATAAAATATGAGGTTGAATATTTATTCTAAAAATTAATTTAATCATTAATTAAAATGGACACATGAGATGACACACGTATAAATAGATAGGGTTATCGTCTAACGTGGCTTAAATTTACTGGCTCGTTATTAATTGACGTGGCAAAGAACTCGGCCAGATTGCATCACAAAACTACACGTGAGCGAATCGCACCAGAGCCCGCCACATAGGATTTCAACGCCTCTGTTTTAGTATTATATATATATATATATTGATTATAGGAAATTGTAGTAAAATACTAGATATATTGATTATACGTATAATTTATACTTGTACATCTATTAGTACTTTATTAATACTAAATGACTAATAGTATTCAAATCACATACTCCCTCCGTTCAGCAATAGATGTCATTTTAGCTCTTAAATCTTGTTCATAAATGTTTGTCATTTAAGCTATTTTGCCATCAATATTCCAAAATTGCCCTACATAATTAGTGGAAAAAAAAACAATTAGACTCATGATTAGATAGCATTAATGGAAAATTACTTTCCTCATCAATAGTCTGACAAATGGGCTCAGTATTATACATCCATTTTCTTTACATTTCATCTACTCCGTAATATGTATACGTTACTTCTGAAAAATAAATTTTGGTACTCCATATGTTTTTAATATTTTTTTTTATCGTTTTTTTTAATGTTTGTAAAATTTTGATTTTTTTTTTTGGTGTTAAAAACCCATTTGCACACTTAACACAAAACTAAAAAAAAATTTAGGTGTTTTTAATTTTTTCTTAATGTATGTAATTTTGAAGTATTGGAGCCAAAACTAAATTTTTTAACTTTTGTTAAAATCTTATGAAAATTTTAAGCCATGAACAACAACTGTCTAAAATTTTCATTTTGGAGCCAAAAGTACTCTTGAACAAGAATTTCATTTTTGGAGCCAACACTGGAGCGTAAATAAAATAGAGATGCATTTACTACAGTGACTTTTTACATTTCAGCTAATCATTACATTTGTGGATAAGACAATTGTCAATTTTTTTTCCTGGTAATCACAATTTCAAATTCACGGGCTAACCGAAAGGCAGTACTTGTTCAAGGGTATTGTAGTCAAAATGGTTAATTCATTAAATATTGTGTCAAAATCTAAAACGACATCTATTGCTGAACGGAGGGAGTATAAATTAAGGAATACAATATTATTAAATAAATTATTTTCAAGATTTTTTTCATTGAAACGAACCAACACTATATATTTAGGGTCTGATTTCAAAGTTGTGTTGTAACGGCCCGAGATTATGATTCTCAGGTTACGTTTCGAGGGATAAAACCCCTCGTTAGGACCTTGCGCCCCGAGTACAGGTCGAAGGTTTCAAAACTTACTTTAATGTTTTCAAAGGGGGATTTCATACCCAAAATCGAAGGGATCGTTGGAATCCCCGGGGAAGTCCCCTGTACCTGTCGTAAGTCTAAGCGTGGAAATCCGAAATCATGCGACTAGCGAAAACAAGTGTAATACAAAAGTGTGCCACGACAGAGCCGGGTCAAAACGGAGTCTAAAGTATAAATCCAAAAATATAATCAGAGTCTGGTGAAGTCTATAACTCCAGCGCTCACTCTCCGCCGACAAAATGACCCGCGCAATAAGCAAACAACACCGATAGCATGAACATAAATAATACCTAAAAAAATTGATATGGGGCGGGATCATATCGATGGCCACTTTAGCTCTGCATCCCAACCATAAGCACACATATACGCTATACCTAATAAAGATGCGTTCTAAATGCATGGCGGAATATTAACACACTAACATGCTCCTAAGATCAAGTACATAATAATAATAAGGCCTTAGCACAGAATACCAAGTGGTATATCCCTCTCCTACCTCCACCCTCTTCCGATAGGGTGGAGACTGGCCAGCTCGTGAATGCATTCCATCATAATTGGGCGGCACGCATGCCCAACCCGTTCCACAATAAAGCCCGCAGACATATCATAATATAAGGAAGTTCATGACTTGATTGACTCAGGGTACCCAATGAGGCTGGGCTACCCTATGACCCTAGCAATGACTCTAGTTACTTCACAAATCACGGCCGTTTTGTTTACATACACATAGAGAAATAGAATGCTCAACGATCAATGCAACCTAGCATGGTACTACATGTCATGCTGATCATGAATGCAACACCTAGTATATCATGCACCTAAAGCAGGGAATAGCTCTATTCAATATGAGTAAGCTCCGAAGAGACTTACCTGGTATCGCAGAACAGCAAAAGGCAATCAACCAGGCAATATGAAATCTGACACGTCACAGATGGTCACCTAACAAGTATAAGCACATCAATGAGTCTATCTCTAAGGCACACAAAGCATAGAATTATCACACACACAACTTCACAACTTAACATAATAACCGTCACATCATCATTTCCATAATATCAACCTTATCTCATAATCTATCATCTCGATATCTCACAACCATACTCAATATAATTCTTCAATTAATCAACTTAAGACAATTCCAATTCATACTTAACCAATTTGCATGCCATCGTCTCACAATCTTACTTAGCATATAATTGCACACCTTCAACATAATCATATAACATTTAACCACAAATAATAAGTCACCACAATATCATATATTAAATCTCAAAACAACATTTTATATTTTAATCCCAATAATTTTACATACTACTTCTAACATCATTTTATTTTAACATCTTTATAAAATATTTATAAAATCCTAACCATATCCATTTAATCAAAACATCCCTTTTTAAATTACTAATCCAACCTTACTTTATTTTAAATCACCAAAAGCCACCCTCTTATTTTATAAAAGAAACCAAACCCGACCCCTTGTTTAACCAAAACCGGACCTTCCTTTTTAGTTAACCCAAACCGAGCCCTATTTTTTAAATCCAAACCGGTCTGCCAAAAAGAAAAGCCCAACATGAGAAAGGCCCTCATCCTCCCTTTAAATTCGGTCCAGCCCAAAAGCAAACCCAAACCGAGTTTCTGGACAAGAAAGAAAAATAGGTCCAACTCATTCTATTTCTCTCTTTACAAAAAACGGGCTCAGAAGAAATAAAAGGGGAGGGTCCACTCGGCTAGGTCGCAAGTGAAAGGGGGGGGGGGGGGGGTCCACGGCTAGGTGGCGTGTGATGTGGCGCAGGGGGCCCGCATCCTCCTTCTTCCTTCTCTTGAGACGAAAGAAAACAGAGGGGGAAGCCACTGTTCGACGGAAGGAGAGGAAGGGGGTAGCGGGGAGGCCCGCCGGCGACGCCGAGTTCCGACTCCCCATTCCCGACATCGACACACGCACAAGGCAAGGAGGAAGGGAAGAAAGAGGAAGAAGAAGCTCACCGAGTGGATCCGAAATCGTCGGACTGCTCCGCCGGAGCTCGATTTGGACTGCCGGAGACGAACGATCGTCGGAGGTGGGCTGGGACAGAGGAAGGAGGTCAAAGTATGAAGCTTTAAGGAGTTGGAAGACAAAAGAAAGAAGAAAGGGAACTCACCGATTCGAACGGGGGAAGACAGGGGAACGCGGAGGAGGTGGCGGCTTCGGCTGCTCCTGTTGGTGGTGGCCAGCGACAGCGACGGAGGGGAAAGGGGGTGGTGCGGCGGTGAAGGCGGTGACAGGTGGTGGCTGCTGGCTGCGAAAAGGAGAAGAGGAGAGGTGGTGGCGGTGGTGAGGTGTGGCGGTGGAAGTGGAAATGGGGCTCAAAGCAGCCGGTTTTGGGTTGTTTTGTGACAGTGAATGCCGAGAGAGAGAGGAGGGGAGAAGAATCTGATTTTTCAATGGTCAATTTGCAACACAAAGAGGTCTTATTTTTGTGAAGAGTAATGTATTGTTTGTTTGCTAAAATAAGAAAAACCAAGTAGAGAGGGAGGGAAGGTGAGGATAAGATTTTTCCCAAACTAGAATAGGGTGAGTTGGATGCATAAGGATTCGGAATATGACGGAATTGAGATCTCGGGTCGGGAATTTTAATTTCCGCTGATTGGTCGTTCAAAACCCGAAATGAAAGACGGAACTGATATTTAAATCGAAAATTTGGACCGGAATTTATTTTAAATTCATTTTGATTTTCTTTTTCCGAAAATTAATATTTTAAAAATCCGAGCCTTTACATCATCCACCTCTAAAAACAAGTCTCGTCCCCGAGACTAAAATCATTCTAAAGTAGGGGATGAGGTTGAAATTGGTGAATCCAAGGATCACGTCATCGATCCCGTAAGTAACTCATAAGTGCCCCCATGAGATCTCACAGTACCGTTGTCATGATCATAATACCCCCAATCGGTCGTAGTAAGGATGTGGTAGGGGCCCCTACCACACCCCACTCCGACTCCTCGGGCATACCATAACTCGAAAACCATCATGACATCTCCGCTAGGTCTTAGCAAGCGATCTACAGGTGCCCCCATTCATGCTTGTATCCACTTCGTGGGGCGTCATAATGAAAACTCGGGTTGGAATAGTTTTCTCAAAATCTATGTTTCCTTTTAAATCACCATTTGAAATTCTTTAAATTCGACATTAAACAAGGCATTCCCAATCATTCTAACATCCACCTCTAAAGGCTAATCTCACATTCTCTTCCTAGGTTCCGAGTCAAATCAAAATTCCACAGTTTAATCTCTACCATTTCTAATATTAGGCATCATGGATATAGAAGGATGATCATAATCTCAAGATAAACAGAAGATCATAGCACATCAAAGACAGTCACATACCATAATATCTAGCACATCATCATATCATCGAGGCTCATCACATCATATCACCAAGGATCTGCACACAACTATCAAGCATAAGCACGCAATCAAAGAGACGCCACTAACCAATCCCAACCAACTAGCTAGGCATACTCACCGCACTCGAGAGGACAAGGTAATGTCTACGCTCGGCTCAACATAGGACGCAAGTAGCTCATCTAGGACATCTCCATAGCTAGCCCGAATGCTATCCTCGGTCTCCCATGTGGCCTCCTCAGGGCTCCTCCTAGACCACTGAACCAGAAGCAAAGGAACCTCCCTGTTCCTAAGCTTCTTGACATGACGATCAAGGACCCTCACCGGACGCTCTACGAAGGTATGGTCAGGCTCAACGTGAAGGTCTGAGTGGTCAAGGACATGACTAGGGTCGGGAATATACTGACGGAGCTGGGAGACATGAAAGACGTCATGGACACCGGCCAAGGATGGAGGTAAGGCTAAACGGTAGGCTACCACACCGACTCTCTCTAGGATCTCAAATGGGCCAATGAACCTCGGACTCAACTTCCCTTTGATGCCGAACCGTCGAACTCCCCTGGTGGGCGAAACTCGAAGCCATACATGTGAGCCTACCTCGAACTCAAGCTCGGTCCTCCGTCTGTCCGCATACTTCTTCTGTCGATCATGGGCTACCCTCATATGCTCTCGGATGCGACCAACCTTATCAACTATCTCTCTGACCATCTCGGGCAACGACAGAACTGTATCTGCAGGCTCGTCCCAGCAAACCGGCGACTTGCATCGCCTCCCGTACAAAGCCTCATATGGGGCCATCTCGATCGACGTGTGGTAGCTGTTGTTGTAGGAAAACTCCACTAGCGGTAGGTTCTTGACCCAATGATCCTCCCAATCCAAGACGCACGATCGCAACATGTCCTCCAACGTCTGAATCGTCCTCTCGCTCTGGCCATCTATCCGCGGGTGATAAGCCGTACTGAAATGCAATCTGGAGCCCAAACTCTCCTGAACCTGCTGCCAAAACCTCGAGGTGAAGCGTCCATCTCGATCAGATACCATCCTCTCTGGTACTCCATGAAGCCTCACAATCTAGCGAATGAAATCGTCTGCTAACTTCGAAGCTGGCCATGTCTCCTGAATAGCTATGAAATGGGCCGACTTGGTCAACCTGTCGACCACGACCCAAATAGCGTCAAATCCTCTGACGTCTCACCTCATCCCAGTGACGAAATCCATGGAGATATCCGTCCACTTCCACTCGGGAACTGGAAGTGACTGGACGGGTCCTCCCGGCCTCTGGTGATCAATCCGAACCTGCTGACAAACCTGACATCTGGCCACAAACTCTGTGATGTCTGCTCTCATCCTCTGCCACCAATAACTCCTCCTCAGAACCTGATACATCTTATTCGTCCCTGGATGGACAGAATAAGGGGTGGAGTGAGCCTCCTGCATGATCCGCTGCCTCAGGTCTGACGTCGATGGAACTACAACTCTGCCCTGGAAGGTCAGCATCCCGTCTGCTCTCTCTGCAAGCTCTCTAAATCTGCCCTGAGCCATCCACTCTCTTAGAACTGCAATCTCTGGACAATCTGCCTGACCCTGCCGAATCTCTGTTGACAACTCTGCCTGCACCTCTAAGAACGACAACTGCCCGCAATCTCGCTGAATCCACACCTCAAAGCAGCATCTCAACAGATCTCGCTGCAAATCTCGCTGAGCTGTAAGCCTCTCAACTGCCACCTCATGATGAGTCTTCCTACTCAACGCATCTGCCACTACATTGGCCTTCCCTGGATGGTAGACTATGTCCAAGTCATAGTCCTTCAAAAGCTCTAACCATCGTCTCTGACGCATGTTGAGCTCTTTCTGCGTGAAAATGTACTTCAAGCTCTTATGATCCGTCATCACCTTGCAAGAAGTACCATACAGATAATGTCTACAGATCTCCAGAGCGTGAACCACAGCTGCCAACTCCAAATCATGGATGGGGTAAGACACCTCTGCAGGCTTCAACTGACGCGAAGCATAAGCGATGACCCGATCTCTCTGATGCAGAACACAACCCAAGCCGGAATGCGAAGCATCTGTGTAGATAACGAAGTCCTCTGTCCCATCGGGCAGAGCTAACACCGGAGCAGTCGTCAACTTCTGCTTCAGAAGCTCAAAGCTGGCCTGACAATCTGAACTCCACTCGAAGGGGATGTCCTTTTTCAGCAGCTGCGTCATCGGTCTAGCAATACTCGAGAAACCCTGGACGAACCTCCTGTAATAACTAGCCAATCCCAGGAATGAGCGGATATCTCTGACGTTCTTGGGCACCTCCCAAGCAACGATGGCATCAATCTTTGCCGGATCCACGACAACTCCCTCAGCTGAAATAACGTGGCCTAAGAAAGCCACCTCTGTGATCCAGAACTCACACTTGCTGTACTTCCCATACAACTGATGCTTCCTCAGCGTCTCTAGCACAATCCTCAAATGCTCTTCGTGCTCCTCTCTACTCCTCGAGTATACTAAGATGTCATCGATGAAGACGACGACGAACTTGTCCAAGAAGTGGATGAACACTCGGTTCATGAGCTCCATGAACGCGGCTGGTGCATTGGTCAGCCCAAACGGCATGACCACGAACTCGTAGTGACCATAGCGGGTCCGAAAAGCGGTCTTCGGAACATCCTTTGGCTTCACCCTCAGCTGATGATAACCTGACCTCAAATCGATCTTCGAGAAGACCACGACGCCCTACAGCTGATCCATCATATCGTCAATCCGGGGAAGAGGATAACGGTTCTTCACCGTCGCCCGGTTCAGCTCCCGATAATCGATGCACAGTCTCAGCGACCCATCCTTCTTCTTGACGAATAGCACTAGCGCTCCCCAAGGCGATGCACTAGGCCAAATGTAGCCCTTCTCAGCTAGCTCCTCTAGCTGAGCCTTCAGCTCGGCCATCTCCGTCGGTGCCATACGATAAGGAACTCGCGAGATAGGCCTGGTGCCTGGCTCCAACTCAATCGCGAAGTCGACCTCTCTCGGCGGGGGAAGTCCTGGCAGCTCCTCCGGAAACACATCTGCGAAGTCTCTGACAACGGGAACATCTGATATATTGGGGTGCGTGCGATCCACCTCTAAAGAATAACACCAATACCCGATGCAACCTTGGTCTAAAAGTCTGGCGGCTCTGACTATGCTGATGAGTGATCCATTCCTCTTGGGGTCGCTCCCCCAAACCTAGTGCTCGGTCCCGTTAGATGCCAAAATCGACACTGTCCTCGTCCGCAAGTTGATGATAGCCCCGTAGTGGTCCATGAAGTCCATACCCAAGATGAGATCGTCCATCCTCAATGGCATAACTATAAGGTCGGTAGGCCACTCTCGCTCACCTATCCGAATGGGGCACCCTAAAATCTCACGACTCGTCCTAACCTTGGCCCCATCCGCCAGACGAATAGTAAGGGGTGAACTACTCGTGCAGCTCAGGCTCAGCCTGTCCACGCACGCCTCTGCTATGAAGCAGTGAGTCGCACCAGTGTCAAACAAGATAGATAGGCACTCATCATGGAAGAATATCGTACCTGCGGAAGTCGGGGCTGAGCGGTCATCAGCATGCATCTGAAATACGCGGGGCGATGGGGGTAATCCTGGTCCTCGACCTCCTAAACTCTGGCCACGATCATACCCTGACCCTGAAGGTCCTACAGAAGATGATCCACGACCCTGACCTGACCCAGATGGTCCTCTACCTCCACGTCCAGAACCTCTACCTCCTCTACCCTCGCCTCGGCCTCTGCCGGAAGGGTCACCTCGTCCTTGGCCCTGGGGATATGTCAGCAGTGGTGGTTGAGGAGCCGCAGGAAGTCTCGGTGGTTGTGCAGTAGCTGGAGGTCCACGACTCTGAGGGCATGTGGCAGCTCGGTGTCCCATAGTACCACAGGTGTAGCAGACAGTCGAACGGTCTAGGCAAGAAGCAATGTAGTGGCCCCTCCCGAAACATCCATGGCAGGTTCTCACTCTGGCATCTCCTCCATAAGCAGTCTGAACTGGGGGTGCTCTCTGTGCAGCTCCGTGATATCCTCCTCTAAACGCTCCTCTCCTAGATCTGTCATCTCCACGGGGGTCAGCTGGACGCGCCCTCTTCGCCTCAGGGCGAACAGTAGAGTAGGAAGTCTCACACAGAATCCTCTGCTGATCATACATAAGGATGACCTCCAGAAATCGGTCAAAGCTGACAGCTCCCAAGCTGGACGCATGCAGAAGTACAGGAGGCGGCAATCTCATAGACAGCAAACGGATCCGACTCTCGTCTGATGGACATAGGTGATCGCAGTATATCAGCTCGCTCTTGAACTGGCGAACGATAGCAGTTATAGAAGCCGACCGGTCATAGGTGCCGCGCATAAAAGAAACCTCCCTAGACATCTGTATCCCTGGTGGGCAGTACTCTCTCATCATCAGGGATCTGAACTCGTCATAGGTCCACTCGCTCCGCTCCTTCTTGCAGACAAACCACCTAGCAATCGCGTCCTCCCGTAGAAGTCCTGCTGCAAGTCTCTGTATCTCGGAGGTAGGTACATCAACATGGTCAAATAACCCCTCCATATCACGCAGCCATCTCTCCACGTCATCTCTGACGCCTCCCGCGAAGGTCGGCGGACTACACTGAGCAAACCTCTTGATCCAATCAATGCGCTTCTCAGGGCGCGCATCGGTCACATGCTCGACTGGCTGCTGAACTGGGACCTCTGGCGTCGGCGCCGTAGATCGAGCCCCTCCACGTAACTCGCTCAGAATATCATGAAGCGATGCCTCTAGCTGTCCAATCCTAGTCTCTGGGGAAGCTGGCACCCGGTCATCAGCTCGCGGTGGCGAAACTCGCTCCTCAGCGCTCTCAGCAGCCACTCGACGAGAGCGTCCCCTGCCGCGACGCGCCCTACCCCCACGCCCATCTAAGCCACGTCTCGTGTCGACCATACTTGCTACATAACAATAATTATATCACTCAACACAGAAGCACTCAACAATTCAATATGACCCTCTTCAAGGAGGATCGCCCTCAGGCCCAATTGGATTTAAGACATGAAAGCACATAGACGATCTATGCCGCCCTTCGGGGGGGGGGGGGGGGGGGCTAACCAGAGGGGCAATTACCTCATGGTCTCCTAACCCATTGCACTCCAACCCTCGAGTTCATTGGAGTCTTCACAACCCATCTGTAAAAGAAGCTAATGTTTGCCTACCTTCCCCGAATTCTACATCCATAAGGGATGCCTATCGCATAGTCTCTACCCCACGAGATTGCCATTCATAATTGATTAATTTATGCTTATGTCCAATTAAATTCATTTTGCCCCTTGAAAACAATTTGAAAACCACTTGAAAACAATTTGAAAACCTTGGGCCATTTTCAAAACCACTTCAACCTATCATACTCGGATTGCAAAACCTCAGCTCTGATACCCTTTTGTAACGGCCCGGGATTATGATTCCCAGGTTACGTTTCGAGGGATAAAACCCCTCGTTAGGACCTTGCGCCCCGAGTACAGGTTGAAGGTTTCAAAACTTACTTTAATGTTTTCAAAGGGGGATTTCATACCCAAAATAGAAGGGATCGTTGGAATCCCCGGGGAAGTCCCCTGTACCTGTCGTAAGTCTAAGCGTGGAAATCCGAAATCATGCGACTAGCGAAAACAAGTGTAATACAAAAGTGTGCCACGACAGAGCCGGGTCAAAACGGAGTCTAAAGTATAAATCCAAAAATATAATCAGAGTCTGGTAAAGTCTATAACACCAGCGCTCACTCTCCACCGATAAAATGACCCGCGCAATAAGCAAACAACACCGATAGCATGAACATAAATAATACCTAAAAAAATTGATATGGGGCGGGATCAGATCGATGCCCACTTTAGCTCTGCATCCCAACCATAAACACACATATACGCTATACCTAATAAAGATGCTTCTAGATGCATGGCGGAATATTAACACACTAACATGCTCCTAAGATCAAGTACATAATAATAATAAGGCCTTAGCACAGAATACCAAGTGGTATATCCCTCTCCTACCTCCACCCCCTTTCCGATAGGGCGGAGACTGGCCATCTCGTGAATGCATTCCATCATAACTGGGCGGCACGCATGCCTAACCCGTTCCACAATAAAGCCCGCAGACATATCATAATATAAGGAAGTTCATGACTCGATTGACTCAGGGTACCCGATGAGGCTGGGCTACCCTATGACCCTAGCAATGACTCTAGTTACTTTACACATAACGACCGTTCTGTTTACATACACATAGAGAAATAGAATGCTCAACGATCAATGCAACCTAGCATGGTACTACATGGCATGCTGATCATGAATGCAACACCCAGTATATCATGCACCTAAAGCAGGGAATAGCTCTATTCAATCTGAGTAAGCTCCGAAGAGACTTACCTGGTATCGCAGAACAGCAAAAGACAATCAACCAGGCAATATGAAATCTGACACGTCACAGATGGTCACCTAACAAGTATAAGCACATCAATGAGTCTATCTCTAAGGCACACAAAGCATAGAATTATCACACACATAACTTCACAACTTAACATAATAACCGTCACATCATCATTTCCATAATATCAACCTTATCTCATAATCTATCATCTTGATATCTCACAACCATACTCAATATAATTCTCCAATTCATCAACTTAAGACAATTCCAATTCATACTTAACCAATTTGCATGCCATCGTCTCACAATCTTACTTAATTAGCATATAATTGCACACCTTCAACATAATCATATAACATTAAACCACAAATAATAAGTCACCACAATATCATATATTAAATCTCAAAACAACATTTTATATTTTAATCCCAATAATTTTACATACTACTTCTAACATCATTTTATTTTAACATCTTTATAAAATATTTATAAAATCCCAACCATATCCATTTAATCAAAACATCCCTTTTTAAATTACTAATCCAACCTTACTTTATTTTAAATCACCAAAAGCCACCCTCTTATTTTATAAAAGAAACCAAACCCGGCCCCTTGTTTACCCAAAACCGGACCTTCTTTTTTAGTTAACCCAAACCGAGCCCTATTTTTTAAATCCAAACCGGTCTGCCAAAAAGAAAAGCCCAACATGAGAAAGGCCATCATCCTCCCTTTAAATTCGGTCCAGCCCAAAAGCAAACCCAAACCGAGTTTCTGGTCAAGAAAGAAAAATAGGCCCAACTCCTTCTATTTTTCTCTTTACAAAAAACGGGCTCAGAAGAAATAAAAGGAGAGGGTCCACTCGGCTAGATGGCAAGTGAAAGGGGGGGGGGGGTCCACGGCTAGGTGGCGTGTGATGTGGCGCAGGGGGCCCACATCCTCCTTCTTCCTTCTCTTGAGACGAAAGAAAACAGAGGGGGAAGCCACTGTTCGACGGAAGGAGAGGAAGGGGGTAGCGGGGAGGCCCGCCGGCGACGCCGAGTTCCGACTCCCCATTCCTGACATCGACACACGCACAAGGCAAGGAGGAAGGGAAGAAAGAGGAAGAAGAAGCTCACCGAGTGGATCCGAAATCGTCGGACTGCTCTGCCGGAGCTCGATCTGGACTACCGGAGACGAACGATCGTCGAAGGTGGGCTGGGACAGAGGAAAGAGGTCAAAGTATGAAGCTTTAAGAAGTTGGAAGACAAAAGAAAGAAGAAAGGGAACTCACCGATTCGAACGGGGAAAGACAGGGGAACGCGGAGGAGGTGGCGGCTTCGGCTCCTCCTGCCGGTGGTGGCCAGCAACAGCGACGGAGGGAAAAGGGGGTGGTGCGGCGGTGAAGGCGGCGATGGGTGGTGGTTGCTGGCTGCGAAAAGGAGAAGAGGAGAGGTGGTGGCGGTGGTGAGGTGTGGCGGTGGAAGTGGAAATGGGGCAACCTAAACTAGCAAGATGAGAACGTAGACTAAGAACGAAACCTAGCACCATCATGAGTAGCACTATTGGCCAGCGATACATCAGGAATCTCTTGTGGACAGTAAAGATGAACCTCCAAGGAAGTACATTTTCCGATCCCAACTAATCCCGACTCCGGACACCATAACCTCAACGTAAAATAAGATCGCCGAGACACACCAGAAGCAAAGGCGCACACCACCTGAGCAGAACACACCCATAAAAGCCAGCCTAAACAAACACAAATTTTGATCGAGCCCTTTTGGGATTTAATTTAGACCTTTTTTTTTAATTATTGTTGTTGAGACTTTGCGTACGTGCATGGGACGAACTAAGCCTTGCACGCCAAAGAGTATGGGAATCTCTGTGTGTGTGTGTGTATATATATATATATATCTTTCTTTTATTATTTTTATTCACAATCTGAAGCTTGTCGTGCAAGGACAAACCAAACAACTCCATCACACTTGCACAGAACGAAACAATGCCCTTGCATGGGAAGAAAGGGAGAACGAAAGGACGGAGGTGCAGGCGACACATCGAGGAAGACCTGTTGGGACACCAACCGACTACCGAGGGGGAGGATCCAAGAGGACAATGTTGTTGTAGGAGTAAATCAAGTATTGAAATAGATATGAAATAAAGTTCAGACTGACTTCCCTGTCTCAGCAAATAAATACAAGACTTCCTCCCGTTGTAGTAAGAGAAAAGTCAGGATCGAATCCACGAGGAAGCACGTCAGCAGTTCTTAGGTAGCTGTAAATTCTCACAGAAGCAGCAGAAAGGACACAAACACAGAAAGGAAAGAAACAAATAAACCCGGCAAGGGCAACTAAAACAAAAGCAAAGAACAAAGCAAGAAATAAAGCAAAGCAAAACAGAAACGAAAAGCAAGGACACAAAAGCTACTCAATCTCGAGTAGCTGTCCTCTATCTCGACAAGAACAGTAATGAAAACAGAAAACAGAAAACAAAGGCAATTAACTCGATAGGCAATCTACTCGATCTCGACAAGCAAGTACTCGAGATCGACTAGAAAAGTAAAGACAGAAACTTTAAAATCGACAAAAACAGAAAACTCAACTCGACTAAGACCAACCCCTACTCGAGATCGACTAGATGCAACTCGATCTCGACCAAGCCTCTACTCTACGTCGACAAGAATGCAGAAACTTTAAAATTGCAGAATGAAACAAAACTCGGATTTTTGACAGAAATAAACTCAATATGATAAAAGACTTCCAATGCCAGGGTTTCAACACCACAACGATAACCATGCAAAAACAACAAATAAAGGCATAAAAGATCATGCTTTCCATCAAATAACTTTCGTCATTAACAAATAGGCATATAGAGGCTTTCGCATAAACCCTAATTGTTACTAACCCTTTTTCACATAATTAATCCAAGTTGCATTAAGATCACTTTCGCTTCAATAACACAAACAAGGATCACTTTCAACTCTCGCAAAAGAATCATGCTCTTAGGGATAGAAGATGAATCGCACAAAAGATCTGACCTTTATCGCATCGCCTCACATGGCCACCGTCGGGCTCACCCCAGCCCCAGAAGTGGGTGGACTACTCACGCCTCATCGCAATAACAGACATTGATTTGAAAGAAACTACTTGCATAAACTATATTCAAAACCTTTTACAATCCTGGCAATCAACTTTCGCAGAAAGCCAAAACCCTAAAAAACCTTAGAACTCCTAAACTTCTCTGTGGAACTAACTAATTGTCTCTGAAATTGAATCGGGATAAGATTGGAATAAGATGCCTAATGCTCAGCCCCTAGGGCCTTATTTATAGCCTTCATTCCCTAGCTATTCTAGGAAAGAAGATATCTATCTTTATCTAAAATTATATCTAAAACTTGAAAGGATAAATAAATTGCCATAAAGAAATAAATCTAAAGGGAAAAGATAAATCTAATTAGGTAAGTCTTCATGTCTTGATAGATCTTGTCTCCTTGGATTGAACTTGATGGAATCGGATAGAATCTTTCACCTTCGCGCCCAAGGACTCCCAATTCTAGTCGGACAGGTCTTCGTCGAGAAGCTACTGGACATGGCTCTACTCGAGATCGACCACGGCTCGTCGACCTCGAAAAGCATGGTTCGTTGAGTGGACTCCTCGGCTAGATCTGCTCGATGTGCTCGGACTTGGCTCACTGGTTGACGGAGGGAAAAGTCGTTGATTTACCTCGCCAAAAATAAATCCCAAACGAACAAACTCGTATAGTATGCAAGTAAGGGGTCGAACCCAAGAGAATCAAGTATTTCTAAATATTGTGTATTTATCAATATAAAAAGAGAAGATTTTTATGAATGAAAATAAAAGAAAACAATATTGAAAAAAGCAAATAAAGGATAGAAGAAAAGCGTTTCCACCTACAAGTTCTCGACTTTGGTTGGCTTTATTGATCATCGAATCCTTTTCAAGTTATTATCGTTTCCTACGAATTCCTCCCGTCTTGGTTTGTATAGATTAAAAGTCCTACGAGTCCAATTAATCCCTTACACCTCAATGCAACCTTAACACGGTCAAGATTTAACAAAGAGATAGCAAATAGTCCCAAGAACTTGAGCATATAAATAACACCAATTAAACACGGTAAATCAATGTTTAAGATATATGTCAACTCCCTACATAACCATGCTTCAAACACGGAATCCACATTCTTATGCGTGCTACTACGGAAATAACACAAATACGAAAGTATTAAATCCTAGCATGAAATCAATATTATCAAGGTAGCTAATCAAGATAACACCAATAACATAATCAATATCGCACAAAGAAGTTGAAAGAATTAAAGAGGAAAAATAACTTATATTAGAAACTCACAAACCACCAACCAAGTCTCGAAAGTGTAGGCGAAAACTACAAAATTAGCCAAACATGGCTTACCTAAGCTTTCTTCTCTTCCATGGTGATTTCTCTACTTGGAATTCTTCTCTTAAAAACTAAGCCTAGAACATCCTATTTATAAGTCTAATGTCTTCCATAAATAAGGTAAAAGATAGATAAAAGATAAAAGCTTCCTAAACAAACTAGATAAAAGATAGAACTTTCCTAATTTAACTCAGCGTCGGATTCCGCTGGTAGCGAAAATTTCCGCTGGCAGCGAATGACCTCAATCAAGCTCCTGTTGGATTTTCGCTACCACACTCGCTACCACACTCGCTGGCAGCGAATGTCCATGCCTTAGAAATTTTTCAGCTTCTTCGGTTCCGCTTCCGCGAGCCGCTTCTTCCGCTGTCGCGAGTTCATCGATCCGCAGGTGCGAGAGACCCCTTCCGCTGGAGCGAGTCGGCGAGCTCCGTCGTCTTGGTGCATCCCGCTGGCAGCGAGTATTTCCGCGGCAGCGAGTGGCTCGCTGCAGCGAGTCCAGTCGCTGGCAGCGAATGCTGCCTGGTCGGCCGGGCTGACTCGACTCGCTGGCAGCGAACTCCATTCACTGGCAGCGAGACTCGCTGGCTCCTGGACATGCTCCTTCTGACTCCACTCGCTGTCAGCGAGATTCCATTCGCTGGCAGCGAGTCATGCTCAAGCCACCTTCTCGCGCATGTTGTTGCTGACTTGATTCGCTGCAGCGGAAAGCTATTCGCTGTCAGCGAAAATCCAACAGTACACCATCAAGTAGATCTTCGAAAGAGCTTTCCAACGCATGCTGATATGCGTCGATCGGACATCCGAGGCCTTCGGAAAGTGCGTTACAAGTTCAGCTCGCCGGGCGGACAGCTTTCGCGACTCGCCCTCGTTTTCGCTCTTAGACCTCGATTTTGTTCTCCGTTGCTCCTTAGCTTGTTCCATGCTCTTCGTGACTTCTTCCTTAAGCTCTCCCAAGTCTCGCCTTAGCCTTCCTTAGCTCCGTTCCTCATGTTCTTTGCCTCGGATCTACGAATCTACATAAAACCATCGAAATAGCGTAGATTCCGAACTTTTCCACAAAACGAAAATTAATCTAATTAACACTAAAACGTGATTATATAACAATGAAATGCAACTAAACTAACCTATAATGCCTATTAAAAACATGCCTTATCAAACTCCCCCACACTTAACCTTTTGCTTGTCCTCAAGCAATACAAAAACAAGAGCAAAACCATCATACCACAAATATGATCTTCAAGCACTAACCTTGTCAAAAGCAAAATCAAAGTGTAGGAGTCATAAGCATGAAAGTTAACATCCTAGCAAGTATATGAGTGATTCAAAATAAAGGCACATCTCATCCAACCTCACCGGGATCATGTGTTTGCTCTCACTCTCATGTGTTTAGGCTTAATAATGCATCTCTCAACTCAATCCAAAATGCAAAAAGCTACATAGAAATTGACACATATATCACATATTCTCCACCGTGGATGCCATCACTTATAAGAAACATCAAGAGGTCTTTTATCAAGGTTGTAATGAGGCTTGGCAAGAAATTAAGGTAGAAAAATATTTAGGTTTGTGGTGCTAAAAATCCGGGAAAAGGGGGATTCCTAAGAATAACCGGAAGAACACTAAAACCAAATACTTCCAAATCAAAATAACTCAAACTTTCACTCTTAAAACACTCAACAAAAGAACTTTCTCTCAACCATACATTTTTCTAACTCTCACATTCATAATAAAAGGCTCTTATTCATGCTTTTTTTTTCTTTCTCTTTTTCTTTCACTTTTTTTTTCTTTCAATTTTTTTTTTCTTTAGAGCCAAAACAATAATGCACAATGTGAGGACTAAAACCAAAATTACACACTCGTCCAAAACTTGTAACTCTCTTAACAATATCTTCTTTTCCACTCAACTAGATCAATCATTCACCAATTCTAATCCTAATTCCCGGATAGGGTAAGACTCATCATCGGCTAGGATAAATTTTTGTGGAGCTTCAAAGAAAAGGCCAATGCTCAAATTGGCTACAAGCAAAGGACACATATGTAGGGTGGATATGGATAATAATATGGCTAAGAAAATCATGCCTCTATCATTTGAAACTCATAAGTAATAAACATATAAAATCGGCCTCAAATATAGATAACAATGTCAATCTCAAGAGGTAAGTACATAAGGAGAGTATAATATCACACAATAAAGAAAAAGGGAATAAATATGATAAAAATCCCTATAAGGCCAAAAATTCTCACTAGGATAAGTTTTGTTGGATTTCAATAATGCCCAAAACTAAGAATCATACTTGCTCAATTGAACTAACAAGCCATGCTCCAATAAAAATCATCTCAAGTGTGTGACAAGGCTCGGTAATTCAATCATATTATGGAACATATAGGTTAAAACTCATAAAAATAAAATAGAGGACAAACTAAGGCAAGACGGGTATTTGAATAACACATATATGCAATGGATGAACTTTTGGATTTTTTTATTTTATTTTTGAATTTTTTTTTTCATTTTCTAATGCAATAAAATAGTGGAAAAATAAACATGAATCGATGAATAAAATAACGACAAAATAAACATGAATGCATGAATCTATGAATGCAACCCTCCCCCACACTTAAACTCTTCATTGTCCTCAATGAAAATCAAAGACAATAAATCATAAAAATATGAGAGGAAAGAGGGCAAAGAATAACTCACATTGTGGGAAAATTTTTGGTGGCAAAGGTGACGAAGAATGATGATGAACGAAAATGACGAAGACTAACGAGCACGGATGAATGAAGGTGACGAAGAATGAATAAGATGCGATGCGACGACAACGGACGAAGACTGGGCATGAGCCATGAGCGCGGTTGATCAAGCCGCAAGCACGGCTAGTGCTAGCTTCGGACACTGAGCATCGCTGTTGAATTCGCTGGCAGCGAGTTTTGGTTCGCTGGCAGCGGATGAAATCAGCTCCTATGACATCTGGGCGGCTGGACTCGCTGGTAGCGAATCATGATTCGCTGGCAGCGAATTGAGCCCAGATTCTCTATTCTTCGATCTTTTTTTTTTCTGCATGGTTATCTCAAAAATATCCGAAAGCATCTATCTACCATATAGAATAATTAGGAAATTTCTAATTTATTAAACAACAAAACTAATTAAATAACTAGGAATTTAAATAACTAATTTAGGAAAACTTACCTCGGGTTGCCTCCCGAGAAGCGTCCTTGTTTATCTTCATAGACTCGACGGTTTATTTGTTCACATGTTCAAGACTCACTCGGACATTGCCAATGCCCTCTTTAGCAAATCAAACTCCGGTGCACACCATCTAGGTAGGCGAGCACCACATATGAAGAAGCCGAAGTCAAATGATGTGATGTTGAAGAAGGTCTCCAACTCTTCATATGCTCGAGCGTGACTTCTCGCCGAGGGTATGTAGTACCACCAACACAGTTCCGTTGGTGGTTTGTTGAAGTAATGCTCCCAAGGATCTACATATTCACCAAAATCCACAAAAGTGTCAAAAATATCATTACCTTGCTCAAGAGCCACAGAAATCGGCTTCGGACTTGGTTCCTCAATAGGTGCGTTGGGGATGATTTCTATTGGTGGAGTAGGTGCCAAAATACATGGTTCCTCATGCGTGCACTCATGAGACTCCATGTCAAGGGACATCGGGCTCCCTTCTCCATCTTTGATTGAACCATTGATGCTTGCGTCCTCATGTATCTCGCCCGCCATTGGTTTGAAAGGTAAGGGTGTGGATGCCAACATGTAGTCTTCTTCCACCTTTGCCATGTCACCCACGCAAAGGAAAATATCCCACAATTCCGGCCAATCCAAATCATAAAAGCCTTCGTTTTTCAAAGATTGGGCGAATTCTCGTATCTCGGGAAGCATGCCATCTTGAACGCAAAGTACTTGTTCTTTCAAATCAACTTGGATACCCCGTGAAGCACGGTCGTCCACTAAATCTTGCACTCTTGCGAGGTAATGGTGAAAGTATTCTCCTTCGTATTGCCATAACTCCAACTTCATTGCAAACAATTAGAAACGAGTTGTCGCGAACCGTACGATAGGTCCACGACGGGGATAGATATATATACAAATATTAATACCTACACAAAATAAAGAAATAAACTTGATTCCCCGGCAACGGCGCCAATTTTGACGGAGGGAAAAGTCGTTGATTTACCTCGCCAAAAATAAATCCCAAACGAACAAACTCGTATAGTATGCAAGTAAGGGGTTGAACCCAAGAGAATCAAGTATTTCTAAATATTGTGTATTTATCAATATAAAAAGAGAAGATTTTTATGAATGAAAATAAAAGAAAACAATATTGAAAAAAGCAAATAAAGGATAGAAGAAAAGCGTTTCCACCTACAAGTTCTCGACTTTGGTTGGCTTTATTGATCATCGAATCCTTTTCAAGTTATTATCGTTTCCTACGAATTCCTCCCGTCTTGGTTTATATAGATTAAAAGTCCTACGAGTCCAATTAATCCCTTACACCTCAATGCAACCTTAACACGATCAAGATTTAACAAAGAGATAGCAAATAGTCCCAAGAACTTGAGCATATAAATAACACCAATTAAACACGGTAAATCAATGTTTAAGATATATGTCAACTCCCTACATAATCATGCTTCAAACACGGAATCCACATTCTTATGCGTGCTACTACGGAAATAACACAAATACGAAAGTATTAAATCCTAGCATGAAATCAATATTATCAAGGTAGCTAATCAAGATAACACCAATAACATAATCAATATCGCACAAAGAAGTTGAAAGAATTAAAGAGGAAAAATAACTTATATTAGAAACTCACAAACCACCAACCAAGTCTCGAAAGTGTAGGCGAAAACTACAAAATTAGCCAAACATGGCTTACCTAAGCTTTCTTCTCTTCCATGGTGATTTCTCTACATGGAATTCTTCTCTTAAAAACTAAGCCTAGAACATCCTATTTATAAGTCTAATGTCTTCCATAAATAAGGTAAAAGATAGATAAAAGATAAAAGCTTCCTAAACAAACTAGATAAAAGATAGAACTTTCCTAATTTAACTCAGCGTCGGATTCCGCTGGCAGCGAATGACCTCAATCAAGCTCTTGTTGGATTTTCGCTACCACACTCGCTGGCAGCGAATGTCCATGCCTTAGCAATTTTTCAGCTTCTTCGGTTCCGCTTCCGCGAGCCGCTTCTTCCGCTGTGGCGAGTTCATCGATCCGCAGGTGCGAGAGACCCCTTCCGCTGGAGCGAGTCGGCGAGCTCCGTCGTCTTGGTGCATCCCGCTGGCAGCGAGTATTTCCGTGGCAGCGAGTGGCTCGCTGCAGCGAGTCCAGTCGCTGGCAGCGAATGCTGCCTGGTCGGCCGGGCTGACTCGACTCGCTGGCAGCGAACTCCATTCGTTGGCAGCGAGACTCGCTGGCTCCTGGAGATGCTCCTTCTGACTCCACTCACTGTCAGCGAGATTCCATTCGCTGGCAGCGAGTCATGCTCAAGCCACCTTCTCGCGCATGTTTTTGCTGACTTGATTCGCTGCAGCGGAAAGCTATTCGCTGTCAGAGAAAATCCAACAGTACACCATCACGTAGATCTTCGAAAGAGCTTTCCAACGCATGCTGATATGCGTCGATCGGACATCCGAGGCCTCCGGAAAGTGCGTTACAAGTTCAGCTCGCCGGGCGGACAGCTTTCGCGACTCGCCCTCGTTTTCGCTCTTAGGCCTCGATTTCGTTCTCCGTTGCTCCTTAGCTTGTTCCATGCTCTTCGTGACTTCTTCCTTAAGCTCTCCCAAGTCTCGCCTTAGCCTTCCTTAGCTCCGTTCCTCATGTTCTTCGCCTCGGATCTACGAATCTACATAAAACCATCGAAATAGCGTAGATTCCGAACTTTTCCACAAAACGAAAATTAATCTAATTAACACTAAAACGTGATTATATAACAATGAAATGCAACTAAACTAACCTATAATACCTATTAGAAACATGCCTTATCACTGGTGCTTGTCGACCTCGAGTAGCCTTCGTCGACCTCGAGTAGGGATGATCGTCGATTAGGTCTCCTCGTGTGACTCTCCTCGGCAAGCTCGGATCTGGACTCAAGGTCTCGTCGATCTCGACAAGGGTTCGTCGAGATCGAGTAGAGTTGCTCGGCTTCTCGGGCAGCTTCTCCTCGTCGACTCCGGGTGTGGTGTCTGGGCTTCGTCGATCTCGACTAGGGCTCGTCGAGATCGAGTTGACTTCCGGAGCTCGGGTTGGTCTGGTTCTCGATCAGGTTCTGTCGACCAAGGCTGCTCGGACATGCTCGTCTATGTTGAGTAAGGCCTACTCGAGATCGAGTAGCCTTGACTCTCAGATTAGTTCCGCTGCTTTGACCTTGGACTTCTATAGTGGTTTTCCGAGCTTTTCCGACCTTCTGTAGAATTGCTGTAAAATGCCTCGATTTCTGCAAATTAAACAGAAACTGGTGTAGATTCCATAATTTGACAAATAAACATAAACTACATAGATTCTGTACTATCTAAACCCAAATGAATGAAATATATACAGAAATCGATATAAAAGTTACTGTAAAACATGGCAGATTCAGCTCACAACAGACAACCAGCACGAGTCGGCCAACTTGGAGGCATACCATGAAAAATGAGAGGAAGGGGTGCCGGGATCGGAACATAAGAGGAAGGGGAGGAAGATCAAAAAGGGCAGCGGGGAAACGAAAATAGCCACCGGATTGAGCGGGTGGCACCGGACTAGATCGACATGGGAGGCCAACGCGATATAAGGATGTGATTGGGTAAGCCGATGGCGGCCAGAATAGAAGCGGTCGGCGAGAGGCTGGAGAAGGAGGATAAACAATGTATTTAGGCACCGGGTGACAGAGGTGGTTTGGAGCTGCGCGCGAACCACTGACAGCGAGGGTATGATTGCAAATTGAGGAAATAAATCGAGGGTGTGTGAGAGATCCCTTCCCAGCGAGTAGTTTAACCATAAAAGGTTTTTTTTTCCTATCTAGTTAATTTTAATTTAATTATTCTTTTAGATAGTAGCTTGGATAATATCTGTAAACAAAAAAACAATGGAGGCCTTGGTATTAGAACTGTAGAAGAAATTAATATGTGAGCCTGCAAATGAAATTATTATGGAAATTATACACAGAAGATAATAATATCTTGGTAAAAGTAATTAAGGTAAAATATTTTCATACCGAAACAATTAGACAAAAAAACAAACCAAAATACTTAATGGCAATTTGGGAGACTACTAAATTTTTGTGACAACTTTTATAAATGCTTGTGGTGGATCATAGGTAATGGGGAATCATTGAATGTCTGGACTCGTAATTGGGTTCCCGACCAACCTCTTTCTTCCTACTTGGGCCATCATGATCCAGATATGAAAGTAGCACACCTAATCACACCACGGAAACAATGGAATCTCAATCTCCTTAATAGTATGTTTACACAGTACATTACACAAAAAATTATAAACATTCAAATCCCAAATGGAATACACAAGATAGGTTGATTTGCAAATTGAATTCTAACGAAAACTTTACAACAAAAACTACAAATAAAATAATAAGACAATGACTTCCAACTGATATAGATCATACCTGGATTTGGAAATTAAAGGTCCCGTCCATAATTCAGAATTCAGTATGGAAATTGGCAATTGATGGACTACCAGCCAACAAAAGATAGACTAAATAAAAACATTAATAGAGTCCCCTCACAGTGTTGTCATGCGAATCTGATGACAAATATATTCAACATCTCTTCATGAATTGCAGAATTACAAAGGTAGTTATATCTTTCTATGAACAATATATGGGCAAAGACTCAAAGTGTTATTAAACCATAGAGGAAGACAGTTAAGCATAGAAGATCTACAAATGATTAAGAAAAATAATGGTCATTTTGAGGATCTTTGCTTCATCTGACAAACTATATGGGAAATCAGGAATAGTGTTATATTTAAAAACAAGAAATTAGAACTTATAAATGACATTGTCCAAAGAATAATCAACAATATTACAACATGGAACCGAATAGACAAAGGTGAAGAGGTCACCAAAAAAAGAGAAAAAAGAAGAAAAAAGAAGTGGATCAAAACTAACAGAGCTATCTACAAAATTAATGTTGATGGCTTGTTCAATGCCGCTGGCTTATGCCTTGTGGAGGGACTCATCAAAGACTCTCAGGGTCAGGTTATATATATCTTTCATCAGGAGAGTTGTCAAGGTACATTTCTCCAAACCGAGGCCTCGACCATCTGTGTAAGAATGAAACTAGTAATAGCCAGAGGATTATGCAATATTATTGTCGAATGAGACAACTTGAAAATAATGAAGGAAATCAAAGATTGAGATAACTTCAAATGGGAAATCACGAGTCATATGGAGAAGATAGGCATTCTCAAGACCCCTTTTGATCACATAACGTACAACCATTGTTATAAAGTAGTTGATTACATTGTCAAGCATACGATCATTTGTAAGATGTATACTCTGCTTTTTAATAGGGATCTTTGTAACATTATCCTTCAGGATGATCAAGGCGGTGCTTTACATCTTGTGTAAAGCCTTCCTACTGTTTGCCCACTATAAAAAAAAAAAATTATTCTTTGAGATAATTAAAATTTTGAGATGATTTTTTTTCCATAGATGTAACTCAAAACCTGAATAAAACAAAATTTGAAATCAAGTTATTTGATCATTCGAGGTTAAGGCCATTTTCATTCAATGAAAAAAAGTTAGAATAACCCATATTCCATAATAATTTATTAATACTATTAACACTATAATTATTATGTTATTTTTAGCATATTTATACTCTATAATTATTAATATATTACTATCAATAGTATTTTAACATATTGTTATTCTATTATTATTATTATAAATAATATTGTTTCAAAAAAAATATTCTGAAAGTATACCAAACTAAATAATTCAAAAATAATTATTTTGATTTCTAATTTTATTCCAGTTCCAATTGAGGTACCACTATAAATCGTACAAACAACACAGTTAACATCAATCTTGTTGATCATGAATTTCGTGGTTGTGTTAGTGGTCTCTGAAAATTCTCTATTGAGGTGAAGGGAATGTCGTGTGGTCTGCACTTTCCCAATAGTCATCTCTTTCCTTGTCATGGATTTTTGCTTTTCGTCTTTTCAGTGGTGAGACGTCGTGTTAGTTTCTCCTATCTTATGTTCTCGCTATTCATATTCTTGTTTCGTGTTTGCACTTCAAGCATTTTGCTGCATGTCCAAAGGTTCGTTTAGTTTTTTTTTTGTGTGTGTGTGAAAGTTTAGTTGTTTTTATTTTGTCCATTATATCATGAAAGTGAGTCCGTATAACGTTCTTTCGCCATCCTCGATTTGCCAAATACTGATTTGTATAATATTTCAAATTCTTACATATATGAAAAGAAAAAGTTTAACATCAAGCAAAGAAAAGTAAGCCGGGCTTATAAAATGCATTCATTATGGCATCTCTTGAATGCAATAAATAAACAAATGCTGTCTTTTTTCATGAAAAACATATTGAGCTATCATTTAAAAAATATCATTTTGTTTAGTTGGCATCGTAGCTAAGAATATGGTTAAATCTCGAAAGGGTTTTTAAGTGTGTAGCTAAGAATATCATTTTGTTTAGTTGGCGACGTTCCTATTCTTAGTTGGGACTCTGACATCCGGTGTCGGGTCTGGCTGAGGTCGAGGCGCTGTGTATCGAGGCGACTCCATGATCCGGAAATTTCCTTGGAGAAATTTTTTTGTGACTTTTAAGAAAATACTTTTGCAACAACTAAGTTCGAATCCCATTGAAAATATAGAGTCGCTAAACCCTTAAGATCGAACTGGACTAAGATTAAAAAAAATTTAAATTTTAATCTATCCATTATCAAGAATTTCCTTTGAATAATTATTCATTGGTAGGTCTAACATGACCTTTTAAAACAAAGACCTTTCATTACCTGAATTTGTTCTCAAAATATTCATTAAAAATAAATAATTAACAAAATATTCAAACTTTTAAAATATTTACAAAAATAATCATTTTTTGCAGGGTAATCAGAAAAACGCGGACTCATACCATGTTTTATTCACAAGGTGGAAAACTTAAAATTAGAGTAAAAGGCTAGAAAAAAAATTAACAAAAAACGCGGTCTGAAACCACGTTTCTTTTTGTTAATTTTATTTTGGGTTAAATTATGTAATTGGGTAAAAAAAATTACCCTAGAGACGTGGGATGAAACCACGTCTCTTATATTTTTTTTTGTACGGAAAATTGAAAAAGGGGAACCCATCTTCATCTTCCTCCTAAATCACATGCGGGGAAGGAGAGAGGGCATCCGGAGCCCGGAGAGCACCAGGAGGCAAAGGTCAACAGTCGGAGTAGGAGGAGGTCGACAGCCGGAGAGCTTAGGGAGGTGCTGTTAGGGTCGAAGGTCGAAGCCCGGTTGTACTCAAGAGGAGAGTAAGGGACTCCGCCCCACCTGCTGCTCAAGAGGTGCTCCGTCGCCCGCTGGTGGTCGAAATCCTCTTGCTCCGTTTCAATTTCGCTCGAGACGCTCGAGAACCGGAGGAAGATGTCGCTCCGGTAACCGGAGGAAGATGTTGCTCGAGAGTGTCCGAGCGTGTTTCAATTTATAGGCTTATAATGAACTCAACCCAAACATTTAACCGTGGGCTTGACCCGGCCCAATACACTCATCAACTCTCACTCACATCCCCCCTTCAAGTTGGGACGGAGGTAATGCAACCAACCCCAACTTGGAACACAGAAAATGGTGTTGATTTTCTCCTATTGTTTTAGTTAACACATTTGCAAGTTGAAGACTCGATGTGATATGACACGGGAGAAGAAAACCTTCTTGAAACCTCTCACGCACATAGTGACAATCGAGTTTAAGGTGCTTTGTCCGTTCATGGAACACCGGATTGTGCACAATATGCATAGCTGCCATATTGTTGCAATGGAGAGGAATTAGTAGAGGAATCTGGATATGAAACTCAGACAACAAACTCTCAAGCCAAACCATCTCACTAGTTGTAGTCGACATGCCACGATATTCAGACTCAACTGATGATTTTGAGACGGTCTTTTGCTTATTCATCTTCCACGAAACCAAAGCGTTGCCAAAAAAAAAAACAGTAGCCCGTAACGAACCTACCACTGAACATACATGCACCCCAATCTGCATCACAAAACGCAACGAGGGCTAACTCATTTGCAGATGGATAAAATAGACCCATGTCCATTGTCTCTCGTAGACAGCGAACCAAATGAAGAGCATCTTGTAAATGAGGTGCTTGAACTGACTAAGGTGTTGAACGACATATGAAATATCAGGCCTGAACATGTTGAGAAACAACAAACGCTCAACTAATCGCCTATAAACTTCTGGATTCGGTAAAAGCTCACCATCATCGGCGGACAAACGAAGACCTCTTTGCAAAGGAAACTTTGCAATCTTGCAATCACCCATCTGCAGGTCTTTGATGATATCAAAAACATACTTGCGCTGATTGATCATAATTCCATCAGCATTGCGAAAAAACTTCAAGACCAAGGAAGTATCTCATCAACCCAAGATCCTTGATCGTGAAAGCTTTGTGCAGAGCATGCTTAACTGATGTGATGAAAGCCTCATCATCACCGGCAATTACCAAATCATCGACATATACAAGGGCCACAACGATTCCAGATGACACACTAATCGTGAAGAGGCTATGATCATAAGATGACGGGTTAAACCCCAGACCACACAAGAAATTGGTGAGCTCTAAATTCCACTTTCTTGAAGCTTGTTTAAGCCTGTACAAAGACCGCTTCAAGCGACAAACATGACCTGGAGATGCCAAAGTATACCCTTCTGGTTGCTTCATGTACACGACCTCATCTAAGTGCCCATGTAGGAACGCACTGTTGACGTTGAGTTGATGCAAAGGCCACCCTCTGATGCTAGCAACCGCAAGAAACAACCTGACTGTGGTAAATTTCACAACGGGAGAGAATGTGTCTTTATAATCTTTCCTATATACTTGATTTTAAACACCCATTTGCTCCCAATTGCCTTTTCACCAGGGGGCAAAGGTACAAGGTCCTATGTCTGATTTTCCTCCAAAGCTCGGAGCTCCTTACTCATAGCATCTAACCACATAGGATCATTGTTGGCTTGAGAGAAGGAGTAGGGTTCACTGACTGTCATAGCTTGAGCCAGAGACTTCACATAGGACTCAGGGTAAGGAGCCAAGTTGCAAGCTTGATACACCATGAATGAAGGTGTAAAAGACTACTGCTAGACTGCAAGGTAGGACGATGAAAGTCATTTAGTTTGACAGATTTGTGAATGATACGGTTGGAGCGAGGAAGAGGAGGGTGAGGGAGGTTCAAGGTTGTATCATTATAAGAAATTGGAGGAGTAAAATTTTGTGGAGTTGGTATAGGTAAATTGGAAGAGGAATCAGGTGAAACAGAGCTAGGTGTGTCTGAAATAAAAGTGTCTGATGAGGGTTAGGTGGAGAGTAGGTAGAAAATTCCAAGGGGTCATTAACAGCAGGCACAGGATTTACCAAAGGTAATATTGGCGCATCAAGAGAAGAAGGTTGGGAATTGGTGGTAAAAGGCAAAATGTGTTCAAGGAAAGTAACTCTCTTGCTACAAACACTTTTTCAGTCTGAAGATCAAGCAGTTTGTAGGCCTTTTGACCCATAGGATAACCAAGTAGCACACATAGGATAGCCAAGCTGAGCATACAAGATCAGCGGGGTTCCATCCTAAAACAAATTGGCAATAGGAGGAGTACCCCACCGACTTATATGCAAGGCTTGGATTTATCATTTTATCAATGTGGGATGTTATTTCACATCTTTCTACACACACCCCTTCAAGTGCAACTGTCTGGCCCCACAATATCTGCTAGTTGCACTTGACGAATAAATGTCTTAAGGCCGGCCAGCCAACTAGACCTGAAATCCAAACCACACCACACCTAGCCGAACCTGATTATGATACAATGTGAATCTGAGATGTCTGTGTCAGATTCAATCAATCAGAAAATCTGATCTTCGGGAAGAAGAGAGAAAACGAGACGTGGAAGAAGATTCAAGAAACGATGGTTTTTTGTAACTAATTCCCTTCAATTTGTTATGAGCTGAATACATGGTATTTATAGGCTTATAATGAACTCATCCCAAACGTCTAACCATGGGCTTGACCCGGCCCAATACACTCATCAACTCTCACTCACAATGTGTTATAAGTTGTCAGACTTCAAATTTTCAAAGATGCTTTGTTTTCAAGATTCAAGCTCGATCAAGACGAAGTTCTACATTGCAACTAAAAATTAGCGATGAATTATGAATATCCCCGAGGCCAGATTCATTCATAACAATATAACCTTTTTAAAGCCAACTGCCTCTTAATGCGATGATCATCCTTCCTTGCAAATAATCACACTTAATTATGCACAAATGGACTTCAATCGCCCAAGTTGGGATTGTTGCATTGCAGCCGGATTACATCACTCTCAAAACTTTATCTTAATCCTGCAAGACACAAATATATGTAAATATTATAAATGGCTAAACATTTTAATTTGAAAAAAAATATATGTTTCTTTATACTCCCTCCTATCTTAAAATGTTTAATTTTAATTTTTTAACAAGGTAAATTTTTTTAATATAAAATTTTTACTGTGATTTTACTACCATTTCAACACGGTGATTTTGCACTTAGGTGGGCCACCGGCGTCGAGCTGGTTCAGGGAAACTCTCCCACAAGAAACGACCACAGGAAGCATCCCAGATGTCACTTTTTCACCCAGCCCAACCCCAACCTTCGTTTTCACCACCACGTTTACCCTGAGCCCGCCACTTTTTACTGTCGAATTTAACCGCGTTGCCATCCCCACATCAATGACCTGGCTTTGATCGGACCGGGTCACGAATCTCAACATCGTAATATTCCCGGCCTTCTGAGTGAACCCGGGTAGACTCGCCCGGCCCAACTCGGTCTCGTCATCCGACGTCATCACCGCCAGCCGGGGCCCACCGTAGCGAAAAGTGATTTTCTCGTTGGGATTTTTCACCTCCACCCACACACTCGCCCGCGCATCGAGGTACCTCGCCCGGTCTCGCGTCGCGGTTACAGCGAACCGGTTGAATTGAACCGGCCTGAGCCGGAAAACCGGCAGCCTCGGGGCGTACCACAGGTAGAAAACCCCGCCGAAGCAAACGAGGAGGAGGAGGAGGAGGAGGAAAGAAACGCAGAAACAGCAATAGCAAAAACGACAGCATTTCCTGCGTTTCGACTTCTTCTCTGGGTGGTAGAACGAAGGCGGGAGCACCGCCTTTCGCAGGGGCGGATTCCTTGCCGACGGCTTGTTCAGAGCCGATTCGCCACTCGGATCTCCGTATCCCGGCGGCTTCTTCAGGATCGGCCTCCCCGGATCCTGCATTACGCTTCAAGAACAGTTTGAAATCGGCAATGCGATGCGATCGCAATCGATTGAGGATGAAATTGGGATTCGGAAATGGGATTTGGGGGAAGATGTTGTGAAATTAGAGGCGAATTTATTGGGATAGATTTGAACACGAGGAGTATAATGAGAAAGAAAGAGGTGGCGAAGGGGGAGGAGTTTGGTTTTGTGATGTTTTACCATTTCTTCGTTAACATGTTCTCATAGTTGCTGATACAGTTCTCTAATTTTTAGCATTTTTTCAGTAATTTTTCCCCTATTACGAGTGGCAAATTATTTTATTATTTTATTTTATGAACAATGTGAGATATTTTTATTTTCGGATTCAGAAAATAAAAAATGTTGTTGGTTTGACTAGAAACTTGAAAATTATTTTGTAATATATATTAGTGGTGGGCATGGGACGGGACGGAACGGGATTAGTGTAATATAAATATTAGCAAGCCAACAATAGGTATTTGTTATAGTATGTTTTTAATTTTGTATTATTATTTTGAAATTAAAATTTTTGTTTTAAATAAATATTAGGGTATAATATAAGTATATTCTTAGATATTTTTATTAATTTTAATTATATATATAAATATATATAATTATTTATATATATGCGGGACGGTACGGGATTTGCGGGATGTGAACTCTTCGTCCCGCGTCCCGTCCCGCGTATTTTTTGCAGGACGGGATTGATTTTTTTTTTTTCCTAAATCCCACCGGGATCGAGAAGGGATGCGGGACGGGACGGGATTTGCGGGATTTGTGCCCACCCCTAATATATATATATGTGTGTGTGTGTGTGTGTGTGTGTGTGTGTGTGTGTGTGTGTGTGTGTGTGTGTGTGTGTGTGTGTGTGTGTGTGTGTGTGTGTGTGTGTGTGTGTGTGTGTGTGTGTGTGTGTGTGTGTGTGTGTGTGTGTGTGTGTGTGTGTGTGTGTGTGTGTGTGTGTGTGTGTGTGTGTGTGTGTGTGTGTGTGTGTGTGTGTGTGTGTGTGTGTGTGTGTGTGTGTGTGTGTGTGTGTGTGTGTGTGTGTGTGTGTGAAGGTTCGATAATATAAAACAATGTAATATAGAAATACTCTAGAAGGGGGTTGAATAGAGTATGCCCTTTTTTCGCAGAAACTCTCAAGACTTTTGGAGCTTGTACCAAAACCTTTGAAATTAAACCTGAATCACAAAGTTAGACAATCGAACCAACTGCGGAAATAAGGTAAAGCAAATAAAGTAAATAACACGAGTAATTGTTTACGAGGTTCAGCACAACTTGGCCTACGTCCCCGCCTAGGGTTCTTCCACAACCCTAGGATTCAAAGGTTTTATTGATTGCTTAGCTTAGGATCCTAATAGCTCACCGAGAAGCCTCTCTCCTATACAATTGCAATCTAGTCAACTCACGTTCCCTTGGAGTCCTAGACCAATCTAGAAGAGCCCCACCTCTCTTAGCTATCTAGTACAATCCTCTAACTCTCGCAAATCAATAGCCTAGTGCAACTTCCCGAGTTATAAACTCTCGAGTAACACTTGAAATAAATATATCCTATAAGCTCACAGTGACTCTCAAAGGCTTTGAAATAAACAACAAACTATTTGAGCGCTTTTGCAGAGAGACACTTGGAAGACAGATCGCTTGAATGAATGAAGCTCGTGTGTAGCACTTGTCTCTTCTGTCTTCTCCTTCCTTTCCTTTATATAATAGCATGGAGCGTGAGGATCTTCATCACCAGATCTCCAACGGCTCTTTGGAATCAGTTCGATCTTGCAATCTTCTATATATGGATACTTTGAAACGCCATGATCTATTTTGAACTGATCTCTTCAACATGTATAAGGAAGGATGTAATCTCGATTTATACTTCCTGAAATGGTTAGTCATTCATATATATATATATATATATATATAATGGAAGTATATAATAAGATAAAATAATATACGAATAATAAGATAGGTTTTGTTTTTCATCAACTGTTAATGCTCCAAGGCTTTTGACACAAACATCCTGTCAAAGCCTTTGAAACATCTATTCCGATTTTCATCAAGGGAGGGAGTTATCAATCTCCCCCTTGATGAAAGACAAAACCTGTGCATCCCTGCACCTTAGTCAAACGAATATAACATAATCAAAATCAGACTAAGTACCTGCAAGGGTTAGACAAATGTTGGATCAAATAATTTTAAAGTAAGAAAACATCCAACCGAAAACCATAAATCAAAAGGCAAGGTCTTCCAAGACCTTTAAGCAGAGGTTTTCAAAGTCTAACGATCATCTCCCCCTTTTTGTCTTTCAACAAAGGGCGGAGGTAAAACAGTTACCAAAAGTTTTGAAAATGTTTCCAAAAACCAGCAAAGTAACAAGTTTCAGGGGTGGGATAAGGTTTAGGTTAAGTCATTCCAGAGCATCATCAGTGAGCCTCGTCCACAGTCCTTCCAGCATCGTTGAAATCCCGCTCATCGTCGTCATCACCTCCTTCTGCAGCTCCTTAATATCCAGGCGAACTTCCTCCAAGCCCAACTCTAGGTTGTCCATGCGTTCATCGAAAGCTGGAGCAGTGGGAAAGGCTTTTGAAGGAGTGGCAAGACTCAAGGTCTCTTGGGGAGACCGAGTGATGCCAATCTTTTCAAGGCCTTTAGAGTCGAACTTACTCGTATGACGCAGCTGTTCTTCATTTTTGACATTAATTCCAGAAGCTTTGAAGATAGGGGTCAAAAGGGTAGCAAAGGGGAGGGGAGAGCCTTTTCGAGCTTTTCTGGCATGGGCCATGGTTCCAAGGATGGTGTTGGCCAGATCAGGATCAAGGCCATTTAGAATGCGGTAGAGCAGGACCATGGCATTGTCGGTAAGAAGTGAGCCAGAGTTAAGACGGGGTAGGAGGCATCTAACAATGATGTTAAAGATTATTTTTGCCTCAAGGGTTAGGGATGAGTGGGTGAGTTGCTTTGAGGTGCTGTTGGATGCTTCAGGTAGGAGATATTTGGCTCGGGCGAGGATGATGCAATTTTCTTTTGAGGGGTTTACTTGAGCAGATGGAACAGGGGTAGGTAAGCCTAGAGAATCTGCAAAGTCATTGGAGTTGAGAGATATTCTAACCCCTTTGACGACAGATTCCAAAGACCAACCATCAGTGTCGTTTTTGGCTTTTAGGTTTATGTAGAAAAGTCGGGTAAGCTCAGGGTAGTAAACAGTCTCAAGGTTAATAAGGTTCCAGGCAGGGGAATTTTTGAGGAGCTCAATGCAAGGTAACTTCAAGGCTTCAAAGAACTCAACATCTAAAAAATCAGAACAACTAATCTTACGAGTTCTAAACTCATCTACCCACTTACCAGCAGTCTCAGCATCTTGAAACCAAGAGGAGGGCAAGGATTGATTTACCTGGATATAGGCCGGGGGGTCTGCGTTCTTTCTGCGCGCGGCTGTTGGAGCAGCTCTCTTGACAGGCGCTACAAGACTCTTGACAGGGCCCTTCCGGGTGCGCTTGGGGGATGGAGGCTTGACTGGAGCAGGGGCTTTCCGCTTCTTCGGAGACGGGGGAGGAGGAGGAGAAGGAGAGGGAGATTCTTCCTCCTCTTCCTCAGACCCCGAGTCCTCACCGGACCCCGCTTCATCACCTTCAGGTTCCTCGTCCTCTCTGGATCCCTCGTGCTCTTCCTCTTCATCTTCTTCTTCCTCAGGCTCCACCTCGGATGGAACCTCTTTGGCTTCGGCATCCTTCCGAATTCACTCGGCTTCCTCCTCGGTCAGTCTCTTAGCAAGCTCGGCCTCCTCATCGGCCTTTTTCTGCCTCAAGACCTCCTCCTCGGCTTCCTTGGCAGCATCTCGCTCCAGGGCGGCATCAAGGTCGTCTTCCTCTTCTTCCTCGTCCTCTTCCTCGGCCAAGATCTTTCTCTTCCCCTTTTGTTTAGCACTCATGGGTTTCTTAGCAGCACGCTTCTGAGAGCTTTTGGGAGCCGTGGCCGTGCTTGCCTTAATGATGCTCTGGACAACTGCTGGGATGATGGCTTGAGTAGAAGGTTCGGGTGTGGGAGAGGTAGCAGTGGCCTGGCGTCCCTTGGGGTTGGCGCCAAGTCTTTTGGGAGTGACAGCTTTCTTGGTTTTGGGTGCCATGGAAGTAGTCGGTTAGGGTTCCTTGAGAGGCAATTGAGTGGTTGAAGATGAGGGAGTGGAAAGGGTTTGGAAAAATCTGAGTGTGGGTTGTAATCGGGTACAGGATTTGGTTTAAGTAGAGAGAGAGGGTGATGGATTGATGGGATGGGTTTAGGGTTCCAAGGAAAGAAATCATTACATTGCTAAGATTTGAAAGGTTTTCAATTTCAAATTCAAATTCAAATAACCATTAAAATCGGACAAGGTAACTAAAAAATATATTTCCAAAAATAAAATATCTTAACGGTTAAGGAAAACATAGAAATAGGCAATTTTTGAAATCCGATTAAAACAAATATAATTGATTAAATATCTAAAAAGATATTAACCAAAAATATATGATCCGATATATGTACTCCACTGTTCAGTTTGCAGACCTTGACATAACTCTCAAAGGTCTTGACACTGAGTGGAGTTTATCTTTCGTGAAGGGAAAGCTCCCCCTACGAAAGTGCATCCTTGTTTAGCATCCCAATCTCTCGTCTAATGAAGGTGAACCTGTCCTCTGCCAAAGGCTTAGTAAAAATGTCAGCCCATTGATAATCAGTAGAAATAAAAGATATGGACACATCACCTTTTTCAACATGATCTCTAATGAAATGATGCCTTACATCAATATGTTTGGTCCTTGAATGCTGAACAGGATTCTTAGTGATGGATATGGCACTTGTATTGTCACACTTAATTGGGATACCCTTGAGGTTGATGCCAAGATCTCGCATTTGTTGAGCTATCCAAAGGATTTGGGAGCAACAAGCTCCAGCTGCAATGTATTCGGCTTCTGCAGTGGATAGAGCGACTGAATTTTGCTTCTTTGAATGCCAACTGATCAAGGATGCTCCTAAGAATTGGCAACATCCCGATGTGCTCTTCCTATCCACCTTGTAGCCTGCAAAATCTGCATCAGAATATCCAATTAAAGTGAAATCCTTTTGCTTTGGGTACCATAGTCCAAGTTCCTTAGTGCCATTGAGATATCGAAAGATCCTCTTCACAGCCACGAGGTGAGATTCTTTGGGATCATCTTGAAACCTAGCACACATGCAAACACTAAACATGATGTCAGGTCAACTAGCCGTGAGATATAATAAAGATCCAATCATTCCTCGATACTCCTTTTGATTGACACTTGTTCCAGTCTTGTCTTGATCTAGAGACAACGTTGAGCTCATGGGAGTCTTGGCTGCCTTGGATTGATCCATCTTGAACTTCTTCAAGAGATCCTTAGTGTACTTGCTTTGGTTAACGAAGATCCCTTTCTTGGATTGATGAACTTGTAACCCCAAAAAGAAGTTGAGTTCACCCATCAAGCTCATCTCAAATTCACTGCACATAATGTCAGAAAATTCCTTGCACAAAGATGTGTTAGTAGTACCAAATAATATACCATCAACATAAATTTGAATAACCAAAATGTCCTTTCCTTTGGTCTTGATAAAAAGAGCCTTGTCGATCAACCGCCTTTTAAAATCATTTTCTAAAAGATATTTTGACAAGCGCTCGTACCAATCTCTTGGGGCTTGTTTCAAACCATAAAGCGCCTTGTCGAGTTTGTAAACATGATTGGGAAATTCTGAGCTTGGGGAATCGGGTGTGTGTCTTATCGATTGAGGATGAAATTGGGATTCGGAAATGGGATTTGGGGGAAGATGTTGTGAAATTAGAGGCGAATTTATTGGGATAGATTTGAACACGAGGAGTATAGTGAGAAAGAAAGAGGTGGCGAAGGGGGAGGAGTTTGGTTTTGTGATGTTTTACCATTTCTTCGTTAACATGTTCTCATAGTTGCTGATACAGTTCTCTAATTTTTAGCATTTTTTCAGTATTTTTTCCCCTATTACGAGTGGCAAATTATTTTATTATTTTATTTTATGAACAATGTGAGATATTTTTATTTTCGGATTCAGAAAATAAAAAATGTTGTTGGTTTGACTAGAAACTTGAAAATTATTTTGTAATATATATTAGTGGTGGGCATGGGACGGGATGGAACGGGATTAGGGTAATCCCGAGTCCCGTCCCGCGTATTTTTTGCTAGACGGGATCGGAACGAGATTGATATTTTTTTTTTCAAATCCCGCAGGGTCTTATCCCTCACGGGACGGGACGGGATTTCTCCCTCGTAAAAAAAAAATTAAAAAACAACTCAATTCACAAAATATATCAACTAACAAAGGTGAAAATTAAAGTCCTACATAATCACATTACAAATTAAACTTAGAAGTTAGAATACAGTAGCCAAGTAGCCTAAAAGGCTGTGTTCGGCAGTAGTTTTGGGAGCTTTTCAAGCTTTCAAAAAAAAAAACAAATCTGTCCCTGCGGTGTTTGGCAGAAGCTCTGGGCATAGATTATCAAGCTTTGGAGGAGCTTTCAGTAGATTGCAAATCGGCGAAAATGAAATCTTGGGGGGTGAAGCTTTCGGAGGTTTTGTGGAGATTTGCAAAATTTCAAGCGGAGGTGAAGCTTTCGGAGGTTTTGTGGAGATTTGCAAAATTTCAAGCCTTTTCTGCCCTCGTGAAGGTACGCCTCCAATCCCCCGTTGTCCTCATCGCCGCCGGATATGCTCTCCTATCCTCCTCGTCGCGCAAGGTACGTCTGCACATCTCCTCTACAGGGGACAGCGACGAGTCGCCAAAGGGCGCACCGCCTACAGGGGACAGCGACGAGTCGAAGCGACGGAGGCTCGCCGTCTACTGACCGGAAAGGGGAGAGGGTGACGTCGATGCTAGTCTCGCCACTGCCTGCGAGGAGGTGTTTGCGAGCGAGCGCCGGTGTCGGTTGCAAGGGCGGGGGAGGGGGATCTATGTAAAATTTGGCTGAGTATAAGGGGTATGGGGAGGGTATTTTTAAGGGCAATTTGGACTTTTTGCTCACACAATCCCCTTACAAATCTTACACACACCAAACACCTTTCTAGCTTTTAACGAGTTTTTTTTCCCTAAAAAAAGATAACCTCTGAAATCTTCATAATCTACAAAAAAAAACCTATAAACTCCAAAATCTACATAATCTACACAAAATCTACTTTTTACAATCTACTGCCAAACACAGCCTAAAATGGGATGTTTTCCTCCGAGTACACAGCTACCAACAGTAAGTTGTTTTTCTAGTTTTTTTTAGCAAGCCAACAATAGGTATTTGTTATAGTATGTTTTTAATTTTGTATTATTATTTTGAAATTTAAATTTTTGTTTTAAATAAATATTAGGGTATAATATAAATATATTTTTAGATATTTTTATTAATTTTAATTATATATATAAATATATATAATTATTTATATATATGCGGGACGGTACGGGATTTGCGGGATGTGAACTCTTCGTCCCGCGTCCCGTCCCGCGTAATTTTTGCAGGACGGGATTGATTTTTTTTTTTTCCTAAATCCCACTGGGATCGGGAAGGGATGCGGGACGGGACGGGATTTACGGAATTTGTGCAAACCCCTAATGTGTGTGTGTGTGTGTGTGTGTGTGTGTGTGTGTGTGTGTGTGTGTGTGTGTGTGTGAAGGTTCGATAATATAAAACAATGTAATATAGAAATACTCTAAAAGGGGGGTTGAATAGAGTATGCCCTTTTTTCGCAGAAACTCTCAAGACTTTTGGAGCTTGTACCAAAACCTTTGAAATTAAACCTGAATCACAAAGTTAGACAATCGAACCAAGTGCGGAAATAAGGTAAAGCAAATAAAGTAAATAACACGAGTAATTGTTTACGAGGTTCAGCACAACTTGGCCTACGTCCCCGCCTAGGGTTCTTCCACAACCCTAGGATTCAAAGGCTTTATTGATTGCTTAGCTTAGGATCCTAATAGCTCACCGAGAAGCCTCTCTCCTATACAATTGCAATCTAGTCAACTCACGTTCCCTTGGAGTCCTAGACCAATCTAGAAGAGCCCCACCTCTCTCAGCTATCTAGTACAATCCTCTAACTCTCGCAAATCAATAGCCTAGTGCAACTTCCCGAGTTA
This sequence comes from Persicaria tinctoria, assembly GCA_037127255.1. Taxonomy (NCBI): domain Eukaryota; kingdom Viridiplantae; phylum Streptophyta; class Magnoliopsida; order Caryophyllales; family Polygonaceae; genus Persicaria; species Persicaria tinctoria. The sequence goes on from JBANSL010000008.1 coordinate 18,379,826, forward strand.
TAAACTCTCGAGTAACACTTGAAATAAATATATCCTATAAGCTCACAGTGACTCTCAAAGGCTTTGAAATAAACAACAAACTATTTGAGCGCTTTTGCAGAGAGACACTTGGAAGACAGATCGCTTGAATGAATGAAGCTCGTGTGTAGCACTTGTCTCTTCTGTCTTCTCCTTCCTTTCCTTTATATAATAGCATGGAGCGTGAGGATCTTCATCACCAGATCTCCAACGGCTCTTTGGAATCAGTTCGATCTTGCAATCTTCTATATATGGATACTTTGAAACGCCATGATCTATTTTGAACTGATCTCTTCAACATGTATAAGGAAGGATGTAATCTCGATTTATACTTCCTGAAATGGTTAGTCATTCATATATATATATATATATATATATATATATATATATATATATATATATATATATATATATATATATATATATATATATATATATATATATATATAATATAATGGAAGTATATAATAAGATAAAATAATATACGAATAATAAGATAGGTTTTGTATTTCATCAACTGTTAATGCTCCAAGGCTTTTGACACAAACATCCTGTCAAAGCCTTTGAAACATCTATTCCGATTTTCATCATGGGAGGGAGTTATCAATATGTTTTAAAATGCATTAGGCGACCCGCCGCTTAGACGGTGTGAATATATACAAGGTCATGAGCTGCTCTCACACTCAACACACACACCCGACTAACACTCGGACTCAATGAGAAGGGCAAATTTGTCATTTCAAGTAAAGCCCAAGCTTCATATAAGCTGGCGGGATGTTTGTTAGAGCGGTTGTAACAACATTTTCAATTTCCTCAAAATTGCTTCTGTAAACTCAGAAATGGAGAGTTTCTCCACTTTCATTCAATAGATCTAGTTTTGATTCTTCCTCATTTTTTGCTCAATTTCGGTTTATTCAAATGGTATCAGAGCTTGAGAGTTTCGATCCCTGATTTGAGCAATCGATTTGTTCCTTTTCTTTTCGGATTCAAGATCGTGAGTTGCGTCTGATCTGTAGTGATGGTTGGGCGAGGCAATCAGCAGACTCAGGGATCTGGCGTTGAAGGCGAGGGAAGCGGCATTAGCCGTGGAACCTATGTTACGCCACCTTGGAGCTGGAAGAGGATGGAACATGATGAATCCAGGACTCCAATTTGGCGATATGATGAACGCTATGTCTAATCCACATGTAAATCCTTTGTTTCTTTCGAATTCGGACCATCCAGGAATGGTTCTGGTTTCTACTCCCTTCAATGGCTCAAACTTTATGAGCCGGAGTAGGAGCATAAACATGGCTAGGAGCCAAAGTGAAACTAGGATTTATAACCGGAAGCTGTGTGAAGCCTTTAGAAGGCAGTGAGGAATATGAGAAGTGGATGAGAGCTGATTCTATGGTTAGGTGTTGGTTGATTAACTCGATGACAAGCGAAATAACTGAGAGCTTCATGTATGTTGAAACTGTGAGAGAGATTTGGGATGACATTAAGGAAAGAATCTTCCAATCGAACGATCCATTAGTGTATCAGCTTCGTAGAGATCTGGCGAATTTGAGAGAAGAAAATCTGTCTGTTGGCGCGTATTTTGGTAAATTGAAAAAGGTTTGGGATGAATTACAACACTTAGATGCAAATCCAGGTTGCAATTGTGGAGGCATCAATCAGTGCTCGTGTGGTTTGCTGAAAAAGATTATTGAAAGGGAAGAAAAGGCAAAAGTAATGCAATTCATGATGGGATTGAATGATGTCTATGATAATTTGATAAGCAATGTTCTGTCGAAGGATCCGATGCCTGGAATCAATAAAGCCTTTCAAATGGCAACTCAGATTGAGCGTTCCTAAGGTGTCACAGGGATCAACCATGGGGATATGAATGCCCTTGCAGTGTCTAGATTTGGACAAACTGAAGTGGAAGCTAATGCAGTGAATAAATATCGTGCTGGTGAACAATCCAAGCAGTTTGATCAAGCTAAAAGAGACTACAAGAAATCCAAACTTGAGAGGAAATGTGATTATTGTGGTGAGAGGGGACACACCAAGGAGTATTGCTTTAAACTCATAGGCTATCCAGAGTGGTTTAAGGGGCCAAAGGATAATGGAGGCCTAAACAGTCAGGCAGATTTGCTGCTCAGATGGAGTGTGTTCCACAAGAAAAGTCCATTTGATGAGCCTGGCCAGGGAGCTGGAAAACTTGATCAAGTCATGGTCAATGTTGTGTTTGAGGAGGTGCTGAAGCTCATGAAAGGGAAAGCTCCCATGGTGGAGAGTGTTGATAGTTCTGCCAACCAAGCAATGATCCACTTTGCAGGTAACCTTAGTGCTTCATTTCTTATTGGTGCAAATAAGGCACAAAGTGATGTGTGAATTGTAGACTCAGGAGCTACATACCACATTACCTTTGATCCTATTATTTTTTTCTGAATTGCATGAGCTAAATCCTCCTATTAACCTTGGATTGCCTGATGGCAAGTGCATCCTTGTTAAACAAAGAGGTACTGTGATATTGAGCAGCAAGTTGATCATTGACAAAGTGTTGCTAGTACCACAGTTTAGACACAACCATCTTTCTGTTTCAAAGAGCCTGTGTATAGGTAACCTGAGGTTCAATTTTGATCTTAAGAATTGTTGGTTACAGGACCTTACAACTGATGTTGTGCTTGTCAAAGTGATAGCATGCATTTAGGTAGGCATAATAGGTTGCATTTAGCTTAGTTAAGATGCATTTCATTGATGGATTAAGCACGATTTGCATATTAGTTCTCTATGTTGCCGGAGTCGGAATCTACACGCTTTTATTGATTATTTCAGGTAATGGTGGATCCGAGGAGGAGACATGAGTTGATAACGCATTGGATGAGAATGTCTAGTTGATCGAATAAGCTTATATGAAGATCTCAAGAGGTCCTGAGAAGAAGAAGCGGACCTAAACGAATAACAAGTATGCAGAAGTTGTCGCCAGACATGCTGAACTTGTTTTGCACTTTCTGGAGGCCTCGGTTGTCCGATCGACTATTATGACCATGCGTTGGAAAGCTCTTTCAGAGAGCTACAACTTTCATGTTGACTTCGAGAGCTGATTCAAGACGGATTTTCCGTGAAAGACCAATGCAGCGGCCGCCGTCAGGGCCGATGCAAGAGAAATGCTGATGTTGCGGCCGGAGCATCCATGCGGCGGCCGGAGCATCCATGCGGCGGCCGCCGCATGTGCCGTCAGCACCATTACGCAGCGTTTTGAATATTAAAACCCTAGTTTTTATTCTAGTTGTTTTGGTGGCCGACTTGGGATCCTTTATAAGGCCACTTTTAGTTATTTTTCCAATACTTCTATTATATTCATTCATCAGACGTTTTAGAGATTTTGAGCGATGTCTTCCATGAGGAACTAAACTCATCTATTCTGCCTGCAATTTGAAGCTTTATTCGGATTGATTGTGAGTTTCTAATTCTCGTTCCTTGTTTCCTATATTTGAATGCTTCAACTTCTTTGTGCTTGATTGATTATTGTTTTGTTCTATCTTGTATGGCCAACTTGTTAGCTCAATTCAATTGCTAAGGTTTTGTAGATTCCCGATTGTGAATTTTAACCTAAGTGGCAAACTTGTTCCTTTAGGGCTGGTTGAACTAATTGAATGAGTAGGAAGTTGAATGTGTTGTTAAATCCCTCTTTAGGGACTGCAAATACATTGGCTAATATCTGAACTTAAAGTTATCAATTGGGTTAAATCCTTCTTTAGGAACTGTTCGATTGATAAGGGTTGCTAGGACTGGTTGGACTAGTAACTATATTAGGTCGGGACAAGGGCATTCATAGGAAACTTAATAGGACGAGAAGAAGTTACAAGGATCGCTTCAATCCAATAAAGTGGAAAATTGTAGGTAGAATTGCTTCTCCCAATTGTCTAAAACCAAATTCATTTACTTTACTTGCTTACTTTGCTTTGATAAAAGGCGAAACTTTCCCACATAAAAACCCCCCAATCTGGTTACTTTGATTGACACCTGAATTACACTTGAATTATAACTTTCCATGTGGATCGACCTCTTGCTTATCGCTATACTTGCTATAGGTTTGAGTTTTCTTTGACGGTATTCAACGATAGGTTTTACCTCCGTCACAAAGGGATTGAAGAGAAGGGACTGTTTGTTCTAAAAGCTAGTGGATGTTCTAGGGTGCTGAAGTCAGTTTCTTATTCTGCTAATAATGCTACTCTCAAATGTAATAACAGGCTTTTGGTGCATGCCAGACTTGGACATATGTCTTTTTCAAAGTTTTCCTATATTCCTGATTGTAAGGAACTGGATGTAAAGGATTTGTCTTGTGACATTTGCTCTATGACTAAACTGTCAAAGCTAAGGTTTGCTAGAAGTGACTTTGTTGCTGAATGTCCTTTCCAGTTGATACATGTTGATGTGTGGGGACCTTACAAAGTCCCATCCAGATGTGGGGCTAGGTATTTCCTAACCATTCTAGATGATCACACTAGGACCACCTAGGTATACCTTATGCAAGATAAAATGCAGGTGCTTAGGCTGCTTACTGTATTCTTAGAGTTAGTTGAGAATCAGTTCAAGGTTTCAGTTCAGTCTATTAGGACCGACAATGGTACTGAATTCACACAGAAGGGTTGTGTGGATCTTTTTTCCTTCAAAGGCATTGTTCACCAAAGATCAGCCCCCGGGGTACATGAGCAAAATGGTAGAGTTGAGAGGAAGCATATGCATTTAATTGAAACAGCTAGAGCCATCAGATTACATGATGGATTGCCTACAAAGTTTTGGGGTGATTGTGTGTTAGGTGCCACACACATTGTTAATAAGATGCCTTCGAGTGTGTTTAATTGGAAATCTCCTTTTGAATTACTCTACAAGGTTGCTCCTAGATATGATCAGTTGAGAGTGATAGGTTGCTTGTGCTTTGTTGTTCAGCCTAATGATCCTAGAGATAAGCTGGGCATTGTGGCCAGAAGATGTGTTTTCTTGGGGTATCCTCCTCGTCAAAAGGCCTACAAGCTTTTAGATTTGGAAAGACAAACCATTATTGTGAGCAGGCATGTGAAGTTTATTGAGAACCAATTTCCTTTTAAGAATTATGTAGAACCTTGTAACATCCAGCAAAGTTTGAGTAGCCATGAAGAATCAGATGAAATTGACTGGCTTCTTCATGAGTCTTCTCCCAGTTCTCAACATCCACGACAATCAAATTCTCCTTCTCCAGACACACCAGATCCTCCTCATCAATCACATGTATCTCCAATTTTTCCATCAAATCATAGCCTGAGTGATCACAACAATATTGACCACAATGACATTTCACACTCACCCTCACCTCTGTATAGACATCTCAGAAGGAACATTGTCAGACCAGCTAAACTTAATGACTTTGTTTGCACTGATTTGCCCAACAGAGAACATGATACATCATCTTCTTCAGCCTCTTTTGCAGTTTTCTCAGTTCACAACTTATCCCATCTATCTGCTCCTTATGTTCAGTCCTTAGTGAATGTTTGCTCAGTTTTTGAACCTCATTCTTACAATCAAGCAAAGGGGATACCTGAGTGGGAACATGCAATGAAGCTTGAACTTGAGGCTCTCACCAACAATCACACTTGGAGCATCACTCCTCTTCCCTCTGGAAAGAAAGCAATTGGCTGCAAATGGATCTTCAAAATCAAGCATAAACCAGATGGATCAATAGAAAGATATAAAGCCAGACTAGTTGCTAAATGATCCAATCAGATTAAGGACAAGGATTACGAGCAAACATTCTCACCAGTAGCAAAGTTGTCCACAGTAAGGATTATCCTGGTAATAGCTACTCATAAAGGGTGGGTTCTTCACCAACTGGATGTGAATAATGCTTTCCTACATGGGTATCTCGAGGAAGAAGTATACATGACCCCCCCCCCCCCCCCCCACCTGGGTTCTAGGTGCCTAATGCTCATGTCTGCAGACTCAAAAGATCACTATATGGCCTAAAGCAAGCTAGTCGTCAGTGGAACCATGAGCTTACCAGGTTTATGATCACTTTAGGCTTCAGTCAATCTGGTCATGACTACTCACTCTTCACTAAGATTACAACCACTTCAACCACCATAGCTTTGGTGTATGTAGATGATATGCTGGTGTTGGGAAATTGTAGCAATGAAATTCAGGCTACTAAGGATGCCCTGCATAGAGAATTCACTATCAAAGACCTAGGAGTGGCAAGGTATCTCCTAGGAATGGAGATTGCAAGATCATCTAATGGCATTCTCCTGAATCAACGCAAGTACATCCTTGATATACTCACTGATGCTCACATGGTAGGGTGCAGACATGCTGAGTTCCCTATGCAACATGGCACCAAACTGTCAGCTAATTTGGGAGATCCAATTGCCAATCCTGAAGAATACAGACAACTTGTAGGTAGACTCCTCTACCTCACCTTAACCCATCCTGATATCTCATATACTGTGCAACAATTGAGCCAGTATCTCCAAAAACCACTAAAGCCTCACTGGGATGCTCTCACATATCTACTTAGATATCTGAAAGGGAGTTTTAACTTGGCACTCTCATTCCCTGCAATATCTTCATCCACAGTTACAACCTTCAGTGATGCCAACTGGGGTAATTGCATTGACACAGGGCGCTCTCTCTGGCTATTGTGTGTTTCTTGGATCGGCCTTAATATCTTGGAAAACAAAGAAGCAATAGATGGTCTCTAAATCATCGACAGAAAGCGAATATAGGGCCATGTCTGCAGTGGCCAGTGAACTGGTGTGGGTTCAAGGCATCCTTCATGATCTGGGAATTGAAGTTCCCACTCCCATTTCATTGCTCACTGATAACAGGTATGCACAACAGTTGGCTGTTAACCCCGTCTTCCAAGAATGTACCAAACACGTGCGCATAGATGCTCATTTCATCCGTGAAATGGTGCAGGCTGGCTTCATCTCCACCACCCATGTTCCATCTGCTCACCAAATAGCAGAGATTCTCACTAAGGCTCTGGGTGCCAAACAACACGCCTTTCTTCGGTCCAAGCTGGGACTCGTCCTCCCTTGCCTTGGTCCAGCTTGATGGGGGGGTATGTGAATATATACAAGGTCATGAGTTGCTCTCACACTCAACACGCACACTCGGCTAACACTCGGACTCAATGACAAGGGCAAATTCATCATTTCAAGTAAAGCCCAAGCTTCATATAAGTTGGCGGGATGTTTAATAGAGCGGTTGTAACAACATTTTCAATTTCCTCAAAATTGCTTCTGCAAGCTCAGAAATGGAGAGTTTCTCCACTTTCATTCAATAGATCTAGTTTTGATTCTTCCTCATTTTTGCTCAATTTCGGTTTATTCAAAGACGGATATAAAATAAATTTGATTATTTTGTTATATTTTAACATATATATAACACATGCCAATAATTTATATAATGTAATAATAATTCATAATATAACTCATAAACCCAAATTTATGGTACTTAAATAACACTAAAGTAAATAAATGCAAAATCACGCATCCGACTCACGTCTCTAAACAGACTAAACCTCTTGAAATTCAAAACTATAGATTCGACTCAAAAGCTAATACATCCTGACTTAGGGGTAAAAAAGACTCAAATCGATTAATCACCAGCATTGACACTAAAACTGAATAATCATCGGGCTAAACGGCCTAGGCGGTGTTTGGGCGAGGTCTAGGCGGCGTCTAGGTAGATTTCCTCCTATAGACTCACTTAGGCTTTAAAATTCCTAGGTGTCCTCCCGCGTAGAACCTATGTGTCATTTTTAGAACAGTTATATATGTATGTATTGTAAATGGAGAAAATTAGGATGGCTTCTAACCATGTTGTTTTGGGGTTCACCAAGGAAATGCCGTGTGATAGGATACAATAGAGTAGGGGTGGGCACGGGACGGGACGAGACGAGATTGGGTCGGGACGGGATTTACATTTTTTTTTCGGGACGGGATCGGGACGGGATGGTGTCTGGACGGGACGGGACGGGCCTTGTCCCGCATATAAAATAATAAAATATTATATAAATTTGCAAAGTGAAAAATGCTTTCATAATTCATTATTTAGTATAATATGTTGAATACAGTATTATTCTCAACTATATTATTCAATAATAATAATAATAATAATAATAATAATAATAATAATAATAATAATAATAATAATAATATAATACTATTATTAATTCATACAATGATTGTATAATTAATTATAATGTTCAACATATTTGGCTACATATATTATCTTACTAGATCAGGACGGAAAGGAGTTGAGACGAGATTTATCAATATTGTCTAATTATCGATTGATAGTTAGGAAGAATACCGTATTTAATTAGCTATTTGCCTCTTGTAACTCTAAATGGGCGGGATGTGTGTGTCGATCTGACGGGATCCTTTCCATTGACTCAGTCTGGGATTTCTGACTTTATGCATGGTCGTGTTGTTGTTGATGCTGCTCGACGTAAGTGTGTCAAGTATCGAGATTTGTGTACGGCGGCTGGTTATGGTTTCCTACCCTTCTCATTCTCTTCATTGGGGGAGTTGGATACAGATGCGGTTGCATTGCTGAAGCGGATTCAGAAATTCTCGGTATCTCAAGATGCTGGGGCTCGTGCTGCACGTTATATTTTTACTAGACTTGGCTTTGTTATCGCTAAAGGAGTGGGTGCCCAGATAGTATCTCGGTTGCCCACTAATTTCTTATAATCTGTTTTTATTATAATAATAATAATAATAATAAAAAATCCCACATTATAATTAAAAATAAAATAAAATAATATTACTTATTTTTATTTTTATTATTATAAAATAATTATACTTTACAAGAAAAAGATATAATATGATATAATAATAATATAATAATAATAATAATAATAATTTTCAGATCTTTCAAGTAGCTCATGGTTCCTCTATAATGTCAGTCTTCCTCCCTCGTGGTCGACTATCTTGAGCTATCTCTCTCACATCTTTTTCCCCTTTGATTCGTTCACGGATTTGGGTGGGTAAGTTTTTTTTTTTCCCCTCTTCGTTGTTGTTGTTGTTGTTGGTTTAGTTTTGTTGTCGGTTTGGTGGTATGAATAGTTGTGTTGTGTTAATCTGAGGCAATTTTGACCAGATTAGTTGCTTGGTTGAATCAATTTCGTTTTTCAGGTTTAATTTGTTATCATTTTATTTTATTTTCCCAAGGAAACCAATCAAGAAAATCCAATTTTAGTGCTAATTGTTAAAAAAAAAGGCTTCACGTATGTTGTCGATCTTGTCAAAAAAAATCCACGTAGGTTGTCTTGTCAACATTTTTTACCCGTGAGAAAACACATGGTCATATATTACCACCACCCTCAAAGGTCGGGATATTTTTATTACATTTTAAAGTTGAGGATATATTTTTACCATACCCAAAAGGTGGAGGTATTTTAATTAGTTTTCCCTAAAAAAAAATTCAAATAAACTTTGAAGATTACTAATCTCGTTTCAGTGACTATGACGACGATGCTATTAGCGTATACATTTTCACAACAAACTACGGAGTAGTAAATTTTGTCACTCAACGACTAAAGTTAGTGAAATTAAATGGCGGGAAAACCAACCATATAATACGGAGGAGTGATGTAAGATGACAAATCATTGAAGTGGCAATGTCACGTGGAGAGTGGGGGAGGAGATCTTCAATTGCATGGACCCCAAAACACAACAACTTGATAAGGCACTCCCAAACACAACCTACAACACAATACCATTTCACATAAACTATACCCTCCCTCGCTTCCGCCCTATGAAGACGGCCATAGCTCCGTCGTCGACTAGTTGGCCGCTCGCTCTGCTGCTGGCGGTGTTGGTGGCGGGTGAGTGGCTGCAGCCGACTGACGGGCAGTGCCAATTCGAGGCAATCTTCAACTTTGGAGACTCCAACTCCGACACCGGAGGCTTCTGGGCGGCCTTCCCGACCACCCCGAAGCCGAATGGGATGACCTACTTCAAGAGGCCCGTTGGGAGAGCTTGTGATGGGAGACTCATCATCGATTTCATTGGTAACCTACTACAGTCCTAATTTTTGTCTACTTTTATTTTGCCTTACTTTTATAACACTTTCTCGATTTATAGGTGTGTGGTGTGTATATCGATTAACTCCCAGACAATCCTTTAAGTGGGATTATTCTTGTTAACATACATATTTGAAATACAACTATGGAAATATATTCATGTATGATGCAACACACATTTTAGGCTTGTAATAATTAACAACCTATTAGGCAGGGTAGTTTGGTCTTTTCTTCAACTGGTCAGCTGAGCTTGATCTGTAAACAAGGGGAAAAGGGGCACCAAATGGGATGGAGTTGAGGTTTTCAGTTGTAACAAACTTGTTGATCAGATCTTGTTTTCCTCCTCTGATGGATAGTTTTGTGATTTCTAATAGTGGCACCCGCACGATCCTTTGAAAGGTGGCGGAATTTTTAGTGGGTACTAAGATATTGGCTTTGAACAAACTCCTTTATCTAATCTACAACTTTTAAAGATGTGACTACCTTGTAGAGAAGTAGACTTATATTTGTTGGTTGCTATGGTATGGTAGTGATTTCTCGCAATTCATTGAAAGTTAAGGCATTTGTTGGTTGCTGAGTTTCTTCAAAACAACAAACCTATACTAAAGTACATATTATATCAATTGCTTCCTGTAATTAATCCCATCGATTTAGATGCTTGTTATTGTTTAACTATTGTATATCCTATCTCATGCACGAAAAATACGTTAATACAATATTATAAATAATAAGATAGATTCCGATTGTGGCTTATGATACCTTTCTATAAACTATGTCACCACATTATTTTAATAATTTTTTTCCTAAAAGTAACCAGAACATGACACATAGAACGCTATGCATTAATTTTAGTATATGTATATGGATGGCTGCAACTTAGAAATCTCTATTTTTGCCCAAAGGAGACTGTACGTTTTCCTATAGAAAATTTGAAATTTGTGTTGAAGAGTTCTTATAAAAATTTATAGCTATGAAAAAAAAAATGGTGGATTTAGAAATTTGCGGAATTATCTTCCTTTGGACCTAGAGTTCTGCTTGGTTGTTTCATGTGAGGCCTTCTTAATTCTTTTCACATATCAACAATTTAATTTGAATGTTTTGTAGCCTTATAGGTAGCAAACACATTGAAATTATAGCTTATTCGACAATCAAAACTTGAAGCAACTTAACCAAACCAAGCTGCAGATCGACATGATCGAGTGATTTGGGTTTTTGTTGATGCAGCTCAAGGAATAGGGATTCCATTTCTGAGCCCATACTTGAAGTCGATAGGATCAGATTACCAACATGGGGCGAACTTTGCGACGTTGGCATCTACAGTTCTCCTCCCCCAAACGTCGTTGTTCGTGACGGGAGTCAGCCCTTTCTCTTTAGCCATTCAACTCACCCAAATGATGGAATTCAAAGCCATTGTTCTCCAACAATCTCAATCTATCACCAACAACCCATCAGGCAAATTAATCAAGAAACCTTCAAACTTTGGATTTTTAGGCTTAGATCGCAATGTCAAACAAGCTATAATTAAGGACACGTTTGGTTGTTTCATTTGTATGTATGTAGGAGGCAGTCAAATTCCTGCAGGTGACATATTTGGGAAGAGCTTGTACACATTCTACATCGGCCAGAATGACTTCACCGGAAAGTTGGCGTCCCTCGGTATAGCCGGAGTGCAACAGTTTCTTCCTCAAGTCGTCTCCCAAATCTCCGATTCCATCAAGGTTAGTAACTGATTTAGAGAATGCTTGAAAATCATATAAGGTTGAAGGGTTACTCCTCTCATTGTCAATTGATTTTGAGATGGACCCCGTTCGGGTTTATGTGTTGTTCCCAGCGACTTTAACAACCTCTAACATATAGATGGGTAAGTGTGAGGACAGGAGCTATACGGGATAGGAGGGAGGACGTTTTGGGTGATGAACCTGGCGCCGATTGGGTGCTACCCGGTGTCGCTGGTGGAGCTCCCTCATGATGCCTCCGACTTGGACTCCTACGGATGCCTCATCTCCTACAATAATGCAGTGCAGGACTACAACCGCATGCTAAGCGATGCACTCGCCCTTACCCGAACCGCTCTCCCTGCTGCCTCCGTCATCTACGTCGACATTCATTCAGTGCTGCTGCAACTCTTTCAGCATCCCACCGCTCACGGTAATCCTATTCATTTCTGCCCTACAAATCAATCTCATACCATACCATTTGAACGCTCTGTCAAACACGCTTACAATGTGGTTTCACCTCGTACCATATATATGGTGTTGCGGCGCAGGCATGAAGTACGGAACCAAGGCATGTTGCGGACACGGCGGTGGAGACTACAACTTCAGCCCTCTAGTGTTCTGTGGTAACACCAAAACCATCAATGGCAGCATCTTCACTACAACCGCATGTGCAGACCCCGAAAACTACGTCAGCTGGGACGGCATTCATGTCACCGAAGCTGCTAACAAGCTCGTCGCAGAAGCCATCCTCAACGGCTCCATTTTCGACCCTCCCTTCCCGCTTTCTCTACTATGCGATATCAATTATAACCTTCTATAGAAAATGTTGGTTGGGCCAATTTTCACGATTAATTCTTAGGAGAAAATCTTATTGAGGGTGAAATTCGGAAATAGGTCGATCGTGAAACCCAATTACACAAGAGTGTTATGAAGATACAGGAAAATCGATCTTATTCAATTAATGACAATGGATTTTCCATCATGTGAACTCAAATAAAGTAAATTTAACGTACACTTAAAAAAGTTTAGGAGTAATTTTGTATATTTTTTTTTAATTCAGGAGTAATTTTTTTTTATTTGTTTCTAATTTACATATCATAAGAGGTGTTTGAATAGAAGGAGACTGATATGATAGAGGCTAAAACCTACCCCACAAACGTATAAGGTTTAGTTGGAGTATATCGAATATCGAATCCCAGGAATTATGTATTATTGAATATAACTTAAATCAAACCGATTAAACTAAGCCAAGAAAATAATGGAGAAATATGTATATGGAACTCAAGAAAATGACCAAATAATAAGAAATATATATACAAAAGTAGAAATAGATGGGAGACAAATCTGGGGTAAAGAATCACAAGGATAATGTTTTAGTAGGTTAATACAGATATTCGTTTAAACTTGCTTGAGTTTGTTGAAAGTAGTTATCTAATATAATTACTATCTCCTCTTGGACTAAAGTAATTATGCCTAAATTCAAATAACATTCGCTCTCGTGCTCTGCTAATTGGATTTAGACCCTTTAGAGCATCTTTAGTGGTGGTACTTGGACTCTTGGAGTACCATAGTCTTATTTTGAAAGTACAAATAAATGTAAGAGTTGGGGTGGGAATCAAGACAATTATTACAAGTGAGTATCATATAGATGATACTCACTCTTACACAATATCACAAGTGAGTATCATGTGGGGACCACTTTTTTTTTCTACCCTATACAAAGATTTAAAAATAAAATAAAATATATCTTAAGATACTTTTGTGAGTATCATGGTTGTGCATTCAAGTATCTTAAAATGATGTGGCAAGAAAAAATGTAAGATATGATACTTGAATTGGGTATCATGAATAAAGATGCTCTTAAGAACTTGGAACCTAAACCTTAATTGCGTCAGTATATATACACTCTTGTCCTAGCTCATTCAGGTACAATCTCACCCTATAATTTCTACAATAGCTATCAATCCAAAAGTAAATTCATTAAGCTTTCATAATAACAAAATTCCAGAGTTAAACTTATAAGATTTCGATAGTAAGTTATCGTCTCTCGAACTCAAACTCTTATCTAATTGTCGTCGTGTTATTAGTCTTATCACCTCTTGGGCTCAAATTATAACAAGAACTCTGATCAGTTATATAATCAATTAGATTTAGAACATTAGGATAGCATCTAACAAATTATCAGACAAGCAAATATCAATATTAATGTTACCAAATCATCGCAGGGATCACTCAACCTATAGAACAAAGAAATTAGCCAAACATAATATAATAAACGATGAAATAAATCATAGATCAAAATAGATTTAAATTTAAAATAATATGTAAATCTAAAATCTTCATCCTCAATCTAGAGCATAGTACTGGAAATAATGAAGAACAAGGCACTACGCCAGATGGCCTTTCGGGCGACGGACCGAAGTCGTCGCCTGAAAGGTGTTTTTCGCCCTCTGACAACTCAGGCGACGAACTTCCGTCGCCTGAGTTGTGGTCGGGTGACTTTCATCCTTCCAGCATTCAGTCGGCGAGCATCTGTATGTTCGTCGGTTGAGTTAACTCAGGCGACGGAAAAAGTGTTCGTCGACTGATGATGTTGTCAGAGGCCAAGAGCCATCCAGGCCCGCCCATTAAAACTCAGGCGACGAGTTTAGTGTCATAAGTTCGTCGCCTAAGTCGGTCCATAGGGCTATGAAAGCATCCAGGCGACAGACTTTTTTCTTTATGTTTCGTCGCCTAGATAGTTTCAAGAGACGGACATAGAATTGTTTTGTCTCCTGAGTGTAGTCTAAAGATGCATTCTCAGTTGTATGTCCGTAGCTGGAGTGTTCAGGAGACGAAATTTTATATAAGTCCGTCGCCTGAATGGGTTTAATTTTTTTTTTTTAGTAATAAGACGATGTAAGATTGTTTGTTCGTCGCCTGAATTGTTTTGATTTTAAAAAAATAAAATTTAATAGGGCAGGTGCCCCCTGTTTGAATGTACCTTATAGCACATGTTGTTCTCCTGTCCTAAACTCTATAAACAACAACACACACAACACAAACAACAACATACTCAACAACACACAATCACAAGCACAAGCAATTTCACACTAAACCTTGTCCAACATACCAAAAGTATGTGACAAATATCCATCTTGAGCAACTTCACAAAAAACTTCACAAAAAGTATATCCAAATACTACAAATTCCAGAATACACAAGTTCTAAATGTTTCTCCAAAAAACCAAACCCAAGTTTTAGTTAGAGGGATATGAGGAGGGCGTCCTTACCTAGCTATTTCGGCTGGGGGGAGGGCTGGCTGTCTGTTGGATGACCAGTTGAGTTGTTGGAGGGCTGAGGAGAAGTTGTGGCTGAAGGGACAGCCTGAGGACACACTACGGAGGTGACGGATGGCTGTGAGTTGGCCTGACCACCTAGCATGCCCATCATGAGCCTCTCGATGCTGGCCATACGCTCCTCCAGCTACTCATTCTTGCTCTCGGCTTGGGTGGTTTTCTCACGCAGCCTTACAATTTCAGCCTTCGCCTCCTCCAGCTCCTTGTCCCTCTCTGCAGCCCTTGCTGCCCATGGACCCCCTCTTTTCTTTGCAGGCCGCTCTCCAGCTGCACCCATTCCTTTTAAAAAAAGATTGAAAACGTAATAAGCAAAATCAGTGGGATTGAACACATAATAAGAGTTGTAAGTAGAAAAAGATTGAAAACATAAGTAAAATCTTGTTATGAACTATAAGTAAAATCAGTGATGGAAATTGTAAAACATAAATAAAATCTTGTTATGAAAACAAGATTGAAAACGTAAGTAAAATCTTGTAATGGAAATTGTAAAAATAAGAAATTCAAACATAAGTAAAATCTTGTTATGAATTATAACAAGTAAAATATTTTTATGAACTTCTGAAAATTGTAAAACAATAATAAAATAAGTGGGATTGAACTATACCTCGAACTTATGTTCCTCGTCTTTCCCCAAAGCAATCCAAGATGATCTGTGTTTGTTCTTCGACAGAGAGGGGTGGTATTTGGCTTGGGTCTTCTGCTCCTTCTCCAACAGTGCAGACTTCATCAAGACGACGTTTCAATTTGGCCTACAAACACAGAAATTTATAAGTAAAATGAATATATATATAAGTAAAACACAGAAATGAATGCATATATTGATTTCAAACCAGTAAAAGGAAGATATAAGTAAAAGGAATATATATAAGTAAAACAAGTTATAGGATGTACACAAACTCAGAGATAGGATGAAAGGAATGCATATATAAATTTCAAACCAGTTATGTACACAAACTTAATGCAATATTGATTTCCCATAACTTACAATCATGTGAAATCATAGGAAATACACTTACTTTTTAGGTTTAACATGCAATATTGATTTACAATCATGTGAAATCATAGGAAATACACTTACTTTTTAGGTTTAACATGCAATATTGATTTCCCATAACATTTGCATAAACTGAGAATGTATAAACTAATTAAGATGCCAAAAGGAATGTATAAGTAAAACCAAAGAAATAATGAAGGGAATTTATAATAACACTAAAAGAAATTTATAACTAAAAGGAATTTATACTAACCCTAACATAAATAATGAAATGAATTTATAATAACAGTAGGATTTACCTACTGATTACAATAACAGTAGAAATAATGAAAGGAATGTATAAGAAAAACCAATCTCATAGTGAAAGAAATGCATTATTACCTACTGCTTTCATTATATAGAAAAAGAAATAATGAAAGAAATGCATTATTATAGGTAAAACTATTCACTGATGAATGTATATAGCTTATCATCATTAATTTTGACCTAGCTTTTCATTATTATAAGTAAAACTATTCACTAATGAATGCATTATTATAAGTAAAGTCATAGAGAAATAAGAAAGTCATATAGAAATAAGAAAGTCATACAGAAATGCATTATTATACTTAGGTTTTACTGAAATGCATTATTATTGGAAATGCATTATTATAAGTAAAACTCATACATAAAACCTAAGTAAAACCTAAGTACTTAGGAAAAATTACAGTCAGGATTTATAAGAAATAAGAAAGTCATACAGAAATGCATTTTTGAACTTCTGATTTTACAATTTATAAGAAATAAGAAAGTCATACAAAAATTACAGTCAGTAAAACTCATACAGAAAATAAGAAAGTCATACAGAAACTCATACAGAAAACCTAAGTAAAACCTAAGTACCTAAGTAAAACCTAAGTACTTAGGAGAAATAAGAAAGTCATACAGAAATGCATTTTTGAACAGGATTTATAAGAAATGCAATAATATAAGTAAAACCTAAGTACTTAGGAAAAATTACAGAAAAAAAAAGGTCATACCAGTCCATCCTGCGCACCCGGACACCCCTCGTGGGCTTCTATGGTTGTCTTAAGCCATGCCGCCGGATAGTTTTCCTTAACGATGAGCTCTTCTGCTCGGAAGCTCAAGGGCTTGGACCCATTGTGATGATTAAGGGGGTTCGGGTTCTTGGTCCTGTTTTGCTTGTTTCGCTCACACATGGCCTGCAAAAAGATAATCAATCAGAAATCACAAGTGATAAACAATAAGATAAACGGCGAATAAAAAAAACAAGTTAGGGAATTAATGAGAAATTACCATTCTCGCATCGTCTGTGAAGTCACTCACCAAGAACCGCCACTGCTCAGGGCGAGCGACAAACTCAAGTGGTATGTCCTCGCCCCCCCCCCCCCCCCCACCCCACTCCAGGAAGTGTTGATGACAGCATATTTCCAGGCCCCATATGCTTTTCCGCTCTTCTTCTCCACGTATGAGTCAACTGCAGGGTCAATCTCATAGTACATCTACACATCCATATCAGGAAAAAAAAATTGAATAGGAGATAAGCAACAGTAGATAAGCAACAACAAAGCAAGGAAACAAAAAAAAAAGCAACAGTCAAGTCAAGCAACAGTTAAGCAAGAAAAAAAAATTCAGAGCAAATAGATGAAAAGCAACAGTAGATAAGCATATTGTGAAGGAAAAATAAGATAGGCAACAGCCAAGCAAGCAAACTAAAAAAATCTCATAGTAGATAAGCAAGCAAAAATAAGCAACAGTCAAGCAAGCAAACAAATCTCATAGTAGATAAGCAAGAAAAAAAATTCATAGCAAATAGATAAAAAGCAACAATAGATAAGCATATTGTGAAGCAAAAATAAGATAGGCAACAACCAAGCAAGCAAACTAAAAAAATCTCATAGTAGATAAGCAAGCAAAATAAGCAACAGTCAAGCAAGCAAACAAATCTCATAGTGCATCCACACATGACAGAAGATATGCAACAGCCAAGCAAGCAAACAAAAAAAAAATCAGTGCAGAGTAGATGTGAAGCACAAAACCAAATTATTTTTTAGGTAAAAGATATAAGTAATAAGTACTTAGGTAAAAGTTGCTTGAGGCCAGATCACACTATAAAGATCTAAGTAATAAGTACAGTAGATAAACATATTTTTTAGGTAAAAGATATAAGTAATAAGTGCAGTAGATAAGCATATTTTTTAGGTAAAAGATATAAGTAATAAGTATTTTTTAGGTAAAAATAAGCAACAGTCAAGCAAGCAAACACAAATCACACTATAAAGATATAAGTAATAAGTACTTAGGTAAAAGATAATAAAAAAAATAAACTACCTCCAAGTAATCTCTTACGGGGGACTGTTGCTCATCTGTTAGTTTGCTCCATGTTGATGCAAGCATCGACACTTTGTCCCTGATAGCACACCCAATGTCTCGGACAAAGGTGTCATGCAGTTGCTTGAGGCCAGGCCCCTTGTGGAAGCAAGACCACTCAATCTTCAGCTTCTTCCCTGCTGCTGCCTTGAGGAGTGCTGTTTTGTGACTCTTGATGGTTCGATATTTACCTAAAAATCATAAGAACATATCAGATAACATTTGAGATAAATAATAAGACAGTTGAGATAATAAGACATTTGATATTTACCTTAAAAATCCAGTTTAATCATTATTATTAGCAATAAGCAACATAAATCCTAAATCTAAAATAGAACCATGGAACAAACACAATTCCAAATCCAAATCCAGTAGTGGCAGGTCTAATAAGCAACAAACACAATCATCATCAACATAAGTAACATTAATAAGCAACAAAAAAAAAGCAACATGTAGTGATATGGCTATGGTGAAGGTTGGGTAATGTAACAGATTGTTGGGGAAGGAGTAACAGAATGCTTGTGTGTATATTCAACATAAGTAACATTTAGGAGGTAAGTAACATTTAGGAGGTAATGCTTGTGTGTATATTCAATGTCCCTCCCAGTACACATATACCCCTATTTATACTACTCTTATACATCACACATATGTATCTAATAGCCTCTAGAGTAGTTACATGCAGTGTTCTAAATATCGGATATATCGGCCGATATATCGGGGATATTTAGAATCCGCTACGATATCGGGATATCGGATTAAAGATATCGGTCAACGCTAAATATCGGGTCAACGCCGATATATCGGGTCAATATCGGGTTGACCGATATATCCCCTCATTAAAAACGACGCCGTTTGACTGGTTTCATAGGGTTTTTCTTCTTCGCCATTTCACCTTCAGTTGATCAGTGCCGTACGACATCGCTTTCTTCTCCTTCCGCCGTTCGACACTTCAACAAGACTGCTTTCCACCGCCTCCGTCCTCCTCTACTTCTACCACCTCTCACAAGTCTCCTTCCGTCGCCTTAGGCCACCTTCTCTCCTTCTTGACTCGCCGACTCTGTTGTCTAACTCATTGAATCTGCCTCAGGTCACCTCCTCTTCTTCTCTTCGATTCGCTGCTCGCCGACTCCGCCTCAGGCCGGCCACCTCCTCTCCTTTTCTTCAACTCGCCATCCTCCTCTCCTTCCCCAAGATTGGAGTACACCTCCTTCTTTGTCCTCTGTAAGGCAAGGCCATCTTCTATACTCTTTTGATTGTGTCAGAACTAATTGACTATTGAGACTTGGGTGGAATTGATTTTTGCAAATTGTCGATTGAGAGTCTGCAATTTCCAATTGATATTTTGTAACTAGAATGGATTGATGGAAATTGAGAGTAGAACTGGTTACTGAGTGCAAGTGTAGATTGTTTTTTTTATTATATTTAAATTTTTATTATGTTTGATTGTTTTATATAATTTATAGTTTTTTTTAGCAATTTTATTTGGTAAATTTGTAATTGCAATATGATTTTTCCATCTTTATTTTTTAATTTTTTATGTATAAATATAATATTTATAACTAAAAACTAGGAAAATCGATAAATCCGATATACCTCGATATATCCCTGATATATCCCCGATATATCATTTTTACCTCCGACCGATACGACCCCGATAAGCGATATTTAGACCCTTGGTTACATGACACAACACAATTCCAAGACAGACAAATTGCAAGACATTAAAGCAAACCCAAAGAAAGCAACTACACTGCAGTCAAGACTTTTCTAAGGCAGAGAAAAAGAAAGCAAAGTTTCTGGATAAACTCAGCCAGCAAGACTTTAAATTAAAGAGAAGTACTGGCAAAATAAGGCCAATCAAACAAGTAAACAGATAGGTTTGCACACAAATCACAGGTGGCTTCAAACAAGGCTAAAGGAAGCAAATTCACTGCAACCATAGGGTGAAATTGGAATTAAAAAATAAATAAAAGAAAGAAAGAGAAAGCAAACAGGTTTTCTGTCTTGATCCTGTTTCACACAAGACTGTAGAGACACAAAGTCTCATTCCAAGGCGAAGTCCACAAATATCAAGCCAAAGGAAAAAAAAAAAGGATCACTGCAGCCAATTAAAACAAAAAGACATTGAACATACTTCCTATTCAATTTCACACAAATCAAATTGAAACCCTAAATCCTAAATCAGATTGAAACCCTAAATCCTAAATCCTAAATCCTAAATCAGATTAATATTACATAATTATGGTTTTAAAACAAGCAAGAGCAAACAACTTTATGGCATCGGATTGAAACCCTAAATCCTAAATCAGTATCCACATTGAAACCCTAAATCCTTATACAATTTTAAAGAATCTGACAGAGGGAGAGAGAGAGGTGCTAACCACGACATCGGATGGAGCGAGGGGCCTCGCCTGATGACGTAGCTACTGGGTTGAGGCCGACAATGGTCGTGGATGGCGCAAGGTTGCCATTGGGGAGAGATAAGAGAGGAGGTGGCACCGGGGTTGTTGCAGAGGGAGTGGGAGAGGGAGTAGGAGTCCCTGAGGCAGGAGGAGGAGTCGGGGCCGGGTTTGGAGAGGGAATGGGAGTCGGAGCCGGGTTTGGAGAGGAAGTGGGAGTGGGAGTCGGGGTCGGATTTGGAGAGGGAGTGGGAGTGGGAGTCGGGGCCGGGTTTGGAGAGGGAGTCGGAGGCGCTGAAGCGGCTGAGTTCACTGGCGAGGGGACCGGTAATTGCAGCGGTGGAGGAATCGGGGCCGGAGTGGACGAGGTTTGCTTCTTTTTCCCCTTCACAGGGCGGCATTTAGGAGGCATGGCGGAGGAGAGGTGGAGGAGGGACGAGAGGAGCGGCGGAGGAGGGACAGAGGCAAGTTGGAGAGGGAGGAGGCGGAGGAGAGACAGAGAGAGAGAGAGAGCGATGAGTGAAAATGATTTGGGGCTAGGGTTAGGGGAGGAGTCCGAGTTACTAAAATCCTACATGTTCAGGCGACGGACATTTAAAAAAATATTGTCGCCTGAAAATTTGGCGGAAATTCAAATTTTCGTGAAAATATAGGGGGGAAATTCACTTTTGCATTGGGGAGATATACTAATATTAAGTTCGTCTCCTGAATCATCTCAGGTGACGAAAAATTAACTAGTCCGTCGACTGAACATTTGGCGGAAATTCAAATTTTGGTGAAAATAAAGGTGGGAAATGAAATTTTATTCGAGCCAAAATGGGGCAAAAATTCACTTTTCCATTGGGGAGACGTACTAGTAAAAAGTTCGTCTCTTGAATCATTTCAGGCGACGAGAAATAAACAAGTCCGTCGACTGACCATTTGGCGGAAATTCAAATTTTGGTGAAAATAAAGGTGGGAAATGAAATTTTATTCGAGCCAAAATGGTGTGAAATTCACTTTTTCATTAGGGAGACGTACTTGTAATAAGTTCGTCTGCTGAATACTCTCAGGCGACGGGAATTTAATTTGTCTGTCGCCTGTAAAAATACAGATTTTTTTAAAAAGAGCACTTGGCATGTGTTATTGCCCTGCTTACCATAACTTAATGACAAATTGCACCAAAAAAAAAGTCTTAGAAGCCATGATACCAACCATGTCATACACATACGAAAATAACCGCCATGTCTCACAAAAACAATGATTACAATATATGATTTATGGAATTCGAAGACATTATCAGCCTTCGTCATCGTCATTTTCCTCTTCGTCATCCTTTTGTTCATCTTCATCTTCATCGTTGTCTTCATCTTCATCTTCATCATGTTCATCTTCATCTTCATCTTCATCTTCATCATCATCGTCTTCTTCTTCTTCTTCCTCCATTTCAAGATCAATGGCGAGGTTCAAATTTTCGAAATAGATCACCGGGCCAATCTCCTGATAAGCTTCTTCCACCTCATTGGTAAGATCATCTCCGCGAGTTGCTAGAGTTTGAGGATCATACACGTTTCTATGGGACATCACATTAACTACTTTCCAAGCATCACCCGCCTTTGGATCATCCACGTAAAACACTTGCCTCGCCGAGCGTGCAAGACAAAACGGGGAATCCTCATACCAATTGTTGTTTGTGTCCACAGAGAGCAAACCCATATCTACCTTGGTGCTTCCACTATTTTCAGGGTCGGTGTCAAACCACTTGCATTTAAACAACACAACTGGCATACAAGTAGCGTATATCGGCTCTACCACTTGTTCAAGTACCCCATAGTACTTAGCATCTGAAGTTTCCACCATCACCCCTGAATTTTGTGTTCTCAAATCTTTGTCTTTGTCCCATGCCACAAACTTCACCCCATTGACAGAGCAGGCCCAATACACTTTGCATTGTAGTGGCCCCTTTGCCAAGTTCAGAACCTCCGATTTTAGGTAGTTGTCTCCATCTCTGTGCAACTTAGAAACATATACAACATAACATGTTAGAGTTCTGTTTTGGGAAAACAAACATGCAATTTGTTCAATGAAACATCACGTTCGTTCTTACCCATGGGTAGAAATAACTGAGAAAATATTTTCTACGGTCCCATTCTTCATACTCCGGGTAAGCCTCACTATACAGGTTCTCATGCGATGTCAAGTAGAACTCAACTTCCTTGCAGTTGGTTAAAACCTGCCAGTGAGCCTCTACAATCATAGGTTCTCCTCACCTTTCTCTCATGATTTCACCGTGAGGACGCACGAGGCTTGAAATGACAGAAATATCATAGCTCAACTCCTCCATAGCATTCGTACCTGCACGGCTCTCATCTCGACCCCCGAGATACAAGTTTCAGTATGTTGTTGCCTCGTTTAAAATGTAACTGATAAGGCATATTCCAATAGGCATTATAGATTAGTTTAGGTGCATTTCATTGTCATATATTCATGTTTTAGTGTTAATTAGATTAGCGCCCGTTTTGTGGAAAAGTTCGGAATCTACGCTATTTCGATGGTTTTATGTAGATTCGTAGATCCGAGGCAAAGAACACGAGGAACGGAGCTAAGTAAGGCTAGGGAGAGACTTGGGAGAGCTTAAGGAAGAAGTCCCGAAGAGAATGGAACAACCCAAGGAGCAACGGAGAACGAAATCGAGGTCTAAGAGCGAAAACGAGGGCAAGTCGCGAAAGCTGTCCGCCCGGCGAGCTGAACTTGTAACGCACTTTCCGGAGGCCTCGGATGTCCGATCAACGCATATGAGGATGTGTTGGAAAGCTCTTTCTAAGATCTACATGATGGTGTTCTGTTGGATTTTCGCTGAAAGCGAATAGCTTTCCGCTGCAGCGAATCAAGTCAGCAACAACATGCGCGAGAAGGTGGCCTGAGCATTACTCGCTTCCAGCGAATGGGATCTCGCTGCCAGCGAGTGGAGTCAGCGACAGCAGGTCCAGGAGCCAGCACGTCTCGCTGCCAGCGAATGGAATCTCGCTGCCAGCGAGTGGAGTCAACGACAGGATGTCCTGGAGCCGGCATGTCTCGCTGCCAGCGAATGAAAACTCGCTGCCAGCGAGTCGAGTCATCCCGGGAGCAAGCGACCAGGCAGTGTCCGCGGCCAGCGAATTGGACTCGCTGCAGCGAGCCATTCGCTGCTGCGAAAAAGCTTTCGCTGCTAGCGGGGTGCACAAGGACGAAGGATCGGTGACTCGCTCCAGCGGAGGTCCGGAATCGCGCCAGCGGAAGGTTGCTCTCGCGGCAGCGGAAATGTGGGCTCGCGGATGCGAAAACAAGGGAGCCGAAGAAGCTTGAAAATATTCTAAGGCATGGACATTCGCTGCCAGCGAGTGTGGTAGCGAGGTGGTAGCGAAAATCCAACAGTAGCTTGTTTAAGGCCATTCGCTGCTAGCGGAAATTTTCGCTGCCAGCGAAATCTGACGTTGAACTATACATGGAAAGTCTATCTTCTATCTAGTTTGTTTAGGAAGTTTCTATCTTTTATGGAAGACTTTAGGCTTATAAATAGGATGTTTAGGGTTAGTTTTCGAATTAATTTTCAAGTAGAGAAATCACCATTGAAGAGAAGAAAGCTTAGGTAAGTCATGTTTGGCTAATTTTCTAGTTTCCACCTACACTTTCGAGACTTGGTTGGTGGTTTGTGAGTTTCTAATATAAGTTATTTTTCCTCTATAATTCTTTCAACTTCTTTGTGTGATATTTATTATGTTATTGATGTTATCTTGATTAGCTACCTTGATAATATTGATTTCATGCTAGGATTTAATACTTTCGTATTTGTGTTATTTCCGTAGTAGCGCGCATAAGAATGTGGATTCCGTGTTTGAAGCATGATTATGTAGGGAGTTGACATATATCTTAAACATTGATTTACCGTGTTTAATTGGTGTTATTTATATGCTAAAGTTCTTGGGACTATTTGCTATCTCTTTGCTAAATCTTGACCGTGTTAAGGTTGCATTGAGGTGTAAGGGATTAATTGGACTCGTAGGACTTTTAATCTATTCAAACCAAGGCGAGAGGAATTCTTAGGAAACGATAATAACTTGAAAAGGATTCGATGATCAATAAAACCAACCAAAGTCGAGAACTTGTAGGTGGAAATGCTTTTCTTCTATCCTTTATTTGCTTTTGTCAATATTATTTTCTTTTATTTTCATTCATAAAAATCTTTTCTTTTTATATTGATAAATACACAATATTTAGAAATACTTGATTCTCTTGGGTTCGACCCCTTACTTGCATACTATACTTGCTTGTTTGTTTGTTTGGGAATTATTTTTGGCGAGGAAAATCAACGACTTTCCCTCTCGTCAAAATTGGCGCCGTTGCCGGGGAGTCAAGATTATTTCTTTGTTTTGTGTATTTATTAATATTTGTATATATCTAACCCCGTTGTGGACCTATCTTACGGTTCACCACCCCTCGTTACTAATTGTTTATAATGGAGTTGGAGTTATGTCAATACCAAGGAGAATATTTTCACCATTACCTTGCAAGAGTGCAAGATTTAGTGGACGACCGTGCTTCACGAGGTATCCTAGATAATTTGAAAGAACAAGTACTTTGTGTTTAAGATGGCATGCTTCCCAAGATACGAGAATTTCCCCAATCATTGAAAGATGAAGGCTTTTATGATTTGGATTGGTCTGAATTATGGGATCTTTTCCTTTGTGTGGGTGACATGGCAAAGGTGGAAGAAGACTACATATTGGAATCCATACCCTTACCTTTCAAACCAATGGCGGGCGGGATACACGAGGGAAGCCAAGACACAAGCAACAATGGCTCAATCGAAAACGGAGAAGGGAGGCCGATGCCCCTTGACATGGAATCTCATGAGTGCACGCATGAGGAACCATGTATTTTGGCACCTACTCCACCTAAAGAAATCATCCCCAACTCATCTATTGAGGAATCTAGTCCGGAGCCGATTTCTTTGGCTCCCAAGCAAGGTAATCATATTTCTTACACTTTTGTGGATTTTGGTGAATATGTAGATCCTTGGGAGCATTACTTCAACAAGCCACCAGCGGAACTATGTTGGTGGTACTACATACCCTCGGCGGGAAGACACGCTCAAGCATATGAAGAGTTGGAGACTTTCTTCAACATCACATCTTTTGACTTCGGCTTATTCATATGTGGTGCTCGCCTACCTAGATGGTGTGCACCGGAGTTTGATTTGCTAAAGAGGGCGTTGGCGATGTCCGAGTGAGTCTTGAACACATGGACGAATAAACCGTCAAGTCTATGACGATAAACAAGGACGCTTCTCGGGAGGCAACCCGAGGTAAGTTTTCCTAAATTAGTTATTTCATTCCTAGTTAGTTAATTTTGTTGTTTAATAAATTAGAAATTTCCTAATTATTTTATATGGTAGATAGATGTTTTCGGAATATTTTTGGAGCTAACCATGCAGGAAAAAAAAAAGATCGAAGAATAGAGAATCTGGGCTCAATTCGCTGCCAGCGAATAATGATTCGCTACCAGCGAGTCCAGCCTCCCAGATGTCATAGGAGCTGATTTCATCCGCTGCCAGCGAACCAAAACTCGCTGCCAGCGAATTCAGCAGCGATGCTTCTCAGTGTCCGAAGCTAGCACTAGCCGCGCTTGCGGCTTGATCAACCGCACTCATGGCTCATGCCTAATCTTCTCCCATTGTTCTCGCAACCCATCTTATTCATTCTTCGTTATCTTCATTCATCCGTGCTCGTTGTTCGTTAGTCTTTGTCGTCGTCGTTCTTCTCCGTTCTTCCTCCAAGCTTCGTCATCTTCGCCATCAAAACTTTTCCATGATGTGAGTATTCTTTACCCTCTTTCTCTCATATTTTTTTATGATTTGTTGTCTTTGATTTTCATTGAGGACAATGAAGAGTTTAAGTGTGGGGGAGGGTTGCATTCATAGATTCATGCATTCGTATTTATTTTTTCCGTTATACATTCATGTTTATTTTTTCGTTAATTTATTGCATTAGAAAATGAAAAAAAAATTGAGAAAAATATAAAAAAAAAGTCCAAAAAGATCATGCATTGCATATATGTGTTATTCAAATACCCATCTTGCCTTAGTTTGTCCTCTATTTTATTTTTATGATTTTTACCATATATGTTCCATAATATGATTGAATTGTCTAATCTTGTCACCTACTTGTGTTGATTTTCATTGGAGCATGACTTGTTAGTTCAATTGAGCAAGTATGATTCTTAGTCTTGGACATTATTGAAATCCAACAAAACTTGTCCTAGTGAGAATTTTTGGCCTTATGGGGATTTTTCATCATATTTATTCCCTTTTGCTTTCTTGTGTGACATTATACTCTCCTTATGCAATTACCTCTTGAGATTGACATTGTTATCTATATTTGAGGCCGATTTTATATGTTTATTGCTTATGAGTTTCAAATGATAGAGGCATGATTTTCTTAACCATATTATTATCCATATCCACCCTATATATGTGTCCTTTGCTTGTAGCCAAATTTGAGTCTTGGCCTTTTCTTTGAAGCTCCACAAAATTTATCCTTAGTCGATGATAAGCCTTACCCTATCCGGGAAATGGGATTAGAGTTGGTAAATGATTGATCTAGTTGAGTGGAAAAGAAGATATTATTAAGAGAGTTACAAGTTTCGGATGATTATGTAATTTTGGTTTTATTCTTCACATTGTGCATTATTGTATTTTTGGCTCTAGAAAAAAAATTGAAAAAAAAAAGAAAGAAAAAGAAAAAAAGAAGAAGAAGAAAAAAAAAGAAAGAATAAAGAGCCTTATTATCTTTATTATGAATGTGAGAGTTAGAAAAAATATGTATGGTTAAGAGAAAGTTCTTTTGTTGAGTGTTTTAAAAGTGAAAGTTTGAGTTATTTTGGTTTTGGAAGTATTTGATTTTTTGTGTTCTTCCGGTTGTCTTAGGATCCTTTTTTCCCGGATTTTTAGCACCACAAGCCTAAATATTTTCCTACCTTATATTTCTTACCAAGCCCCATTACAACCTTGATAAAAGACCTCTTGATGTTTCTTATGAGTGATGACATCCGCGGTGGAGAATGTATGATATATGTGTCAATTTTTATGTAGCTTTTTGCATTTTGGATTGAGTTGAGAGATTGCATTATTAAGCCTAAACACACGAGAGTGAGAGCAAACACATGATCCCGGTGAGGTTGGACTAGATGTGCCTTTGACTTTGAGTCGCTTATATACTTGCTAGGATGTTAACTTTCATGCTCATGGCTCCTACACTTTGATGTTGCTTTTGACAAAGTTAGTGCTTGAAGATCATATTTGTGGTATGATGGTTTTGCTCTTGTTTTTGGATTGCTTGAGGACAAGCAAAAGGTTAAGTGTGGGGGAGTTTGATAAGGCATATTCCAATAGGCATTATAGATTAGTTTAGGTGCATTTCATTGTCATATATTCATGTTTTAGTGTTAATTAGATTAGCGCCCGTTTTGTGGAAAAGTTCGGAATCTACGCTATTTCGATGGTTTTATGTAGATTCGTAGATCCGAGGCAAAGAACACGAGGAACGGAGCTAAGTAAGGCTAGGGAGAGACTTGGGAGAGCTTAAGGAAGAAGTCCCGAAGAGAATGGAACAACCCAAGGAGCAACGGAGAACGAAATCGAGGTCTAAGAGTGAAAACGAGGGCAAGTCGCGAAAGCTGTCCGCCCGGCGAGCTGAACTTGTAACGCACTTTCCGGAGGCCTCGGATGTCCGATCAACGCATATGAGGATGCGTTGGAAAGCTCTTTCGAAGATCTACATGATGGTGTTCTGTTGGATTTTCGCTGAAAGCGAATAGCTTTCCGCTGCAGCGAATCAAGTCAGCAACAACATGCGCGAGAAGGTGGCCTGAGCATTACTCGCTTCCAGCGAATGGGATCTCGCTGCCAGCGAGTGGAGTCAGCGACAACAGGTCCAGGAGCCAGCACGTCTCGCTGTCAGCGAATGGAATCTCGCTGCCAGCGAGTGGAGTCAACGACAGGATGTCCTGGAGCCGGCATGTCTCGCTGCCAGCGAATGAAAACTCGCTGCCAGCGAGTCGAGTCATCCCGGGAGCAAGCGACCAGGCAGTGTCCGCGGCCAGCGAATTGGACTCGCTGCAGCGAGCCATTCGCTGCTGCGAAAAAGCTTTCGCTGCTAGCGGGGTGCACAAGGACGAAGGATCGGTGACTCGCTCCAGCGGAGGTCCGGAATCGCGCCAGCGGAAGGTTGCTCTCGCGGCAGCGGAAATGTGGGCTCGCGGATGCGAAAACAAGGGAGCCGAAGAAGCTTGAAAATATTCTAAGGCATGGACATTCGCTGCCAGCGAGTGTGGTAGCGAGGTGGTAGCGAAAATCCAACAGTAGCTTGTTTAAGGCCATTCGCTGCTAGCGGAAATTTTCGCTGCCAGCGAAATCTGACGTTGAACTATACATGGAAAGTCTATCTTCTATCTAGTTTGTTTAGGAAGTTTCTATCTTTTATGGAAGACTTTAGGCTTATAAATAGGATGTTTAGGGTTAGTTTTCGAATTAATTTTCAAGTAGAGAAATCACCATTGAAGAGAAGAAAGCTTAGGTAAGTCATGTTTGGCTAATTTTCTAGTTTCCACCTACACTTTCGAGACTTGGTTGGTGGTTTGTGAGTTTCTAATATAAGTTATTTTTCCTCTATAATTCTTTCAACTTCTTTGTGTGATATTTATTATGTTATTGATGTTATCTTGATTAGCTACCTTGATAATATTGATTTCATGCTAGGATTTAATACTTTCGTATTTGTGTTATTTCCGTAGTAGCGCGCATAAGAATGTGGATTCCGTGTTTGAAGCATGATTATGTAGGGAGTTGACATATATCTTAAACATTGATTTACCGTGTTTAATTGGTGTTATTTATATGCTAAAGTTCTTGGGACTATTTGCTATCTCTTTGCTAAATCTTGACCGTGTTAAGGTTGCATTGAGGTGTAAGGGATTAATTGGACTCGTAGGACTTTTAATCTATTCAAACCAAGGCGAGAGGAATTCTTAGGAAACGATAATAACTTGAAAAGGATTCGATGATCAATAAAACCAACCAAAGTCGAGAACTTGTAGGTGGAAATGCTTTTCTTCTATCCTTTATTTGCTTTTGTCAATATTATTTTCTTTTATTTTCATTCATAAAAATCTTTTCTTTTTATATTGATAAATACACAATATTTAGAAATACTTGATTCTCTTGGGTTCGACCCCTTACTTGCATACTATACTTGCTTGTTTGTTTGTTTGGGAATTATTTTTGGCGAGGAAAATCAACGACTTTCCCTCTCGTCAGTAACGCTCTGAAATACTTCCCTCCGGGTAACAGTAGTTCTTCACTTGAGCCTTATATTTGCCAAGTTGCCTATAAAACAAAGGAAGAAGTTTTAGAGGGGTAAGATGGACGTGAAATTGTGAGATGAATTTAATCTATAAGTAGCATACCTTTCTATTGGGTACATCCAGGTGTAATGTACTGGTTCAGTTTCTAACACTTGTTGCGGTAGGTGAACTAGAAGGTGTATCATGATTGTGAAAAAGTGCGGGGGATAAATCATCTCCAGTCTGCAAAGAATCTGAACTATCTCATCCTCCATCTGGAGAATATCCTCCTTCCTCACCTCCCTAGCACACAATTTCTGAAACCATTTCGCTAGCGCAACCAAAGTCTTGACAACACCCAACGGCAGGTATGCACGGACGACAATGGGAAGAAGACGCTGAAACATAACATGAATGTCATGGGTCTTTAAGCCGTGGAACTTTCTCTCTGCAATTTTGACCTTGTTGTGCAAAGATCCAGCGTACCCATGGGGGTACTTCACTGCACCGAACCATTCGAATATATCTGGTATGTCCTCCCGTTTCACCAGGAATGGCGCATGAGGGAGTGTTCCATCTCTCTTCTGTGTCTGACTCTAATGTGACGCCAGTAAGGCAATCTCCATAACTCGGACTCGTTGGTCCAACACATTCTGT
This sequence comes from Persicaria tinctoria, assembly GCA_037127255.1. Classification (NCBI taxonomy): domain Eukaryota; kingdom Viridiplantae; phylum Streptophyta; class Magnoliopsida; order Caryophyllales; family Polygonaceae; genus Persicaria; species Persicaria tinctoria. Next base: position 18,410,716 of record JBANSL010000008.1, read on the forward strand.
TAGTCACACTGTATGGGGCCTTGAAAGCAAGGTGCGAGATGAGGACGGGGAAGTTGATCCTATTGAAACAGATGGAAACATAATGAGAAAGACATCGGACAAACGTATGAAAAGGGAAAAGAGAGTGAAAAGAGAGGTAGTTCTCGTACCTATCGATCTGTGAAAGAATTTGCTCCCCGTTCCAAGCATAAGGGCGTGTTCTGTGTTCTTCGCTTCCATTGAATGCCATACCATCGGTTCGCCACGGGTGGTTTAGTGGAAGCCATCTACGGTGCCCATCGTAAACCATTCTCCCCTGTTCATGCGTTGCAGAAGTATCGTCCAAGCAAATAGGGCAGGCTTTATACCCCTTCGTCGCAGCTCCAGCCAACATCCCCAAGCCAGGAAAGTCGCTTATAGTCCACAACACTGCTGCTTTCATCGTGAAAGTGGACCTTAAGTATCGATCAGCAGTATATACTCCAGTCCCCCATAAGTGGCGAAGCTCATCAATCAACGACTGCATGAACACACTAAGACACTTTCCTGGAGACTTTGGTCCCGGAATCAACAACGCTAACATGTTGAATTCCTTCTTCATGCACAATGACGGAGGCAAGTTGTATGGCATCACTATGACAGGCCATGTGCTATGGAGGGTTGACTGATTCCCAAATGGATTGAATCCATCGGTTGCAAGTGCAAGTCTCACATTCCTCACGTCTTCGGAGAAATGCGGGTAGGTTTTGTTGAACTCTTTCCATGCCTCACCATCTGATGGGTGTTTCAACCATTCTGCATCTCTCACCCGCTCACCATGCCATCACATAGCCTTTGCAATGTTCGGCTCCATGAACAATCTCTTCAATCTAGGGGTTAAGGGAAAGTACCGGAGAACCTTCCTGGGAACCTTGCCTCTCGTACCTTCCCTAGTACACCACCTAGGTGTATTGCACTTGGGGCACGCTTCGAGATTTGCATATTGTTAGCGAAATAGCACACAGTTATACTCACAAGCGTCGATCAGTTCGTACCCAAATGCAAGGTCCCTAATCACACTCTTCATCTTCGCTCCATCCGTAGGATGTTTATGTCCTTTCGGCAACATGCGAGCAATGTGTGCGCACATGGCGTCCATGCTCCTATCTGTCCAACCAAACTCTGACTTCATCTGCATTGCATCCAGACAGGCATCCAGAACAGTCATATCGCTGTTCTCACACAATGGCATGTTTGCTGCCTCTACAAGCCTATTATATTTCTCGTAATCATCGTCAACAACATATTGGAACGGAGGATCGTCGGGGACAGAGTGCGCCTCATATCCGGCATGAAACGGAAAAGCATCGTGCAGAATGTTCATAGCAGGACCATCAACGGAGGAAGATGCCCCTTCCTCCAGGATCTGCGTTCGTCGTTGCTCATTTGTCCTATCAACTGGGGTTTCGCCATGCTTGTCCCAAACAGTATAACTAGGCCACAATCCCATGTGGGCCAAATGACTGTGTATTTCATCTATTGGGTGCCATTCATTGTTGCGGCATCTCCGACACGGACATAGGAAATTAGTCATTTCATTCGCATTATCTCTAAGATTCTGCATAAAGAGAAATATTCCATTTTGATACTCCCCGTGAGCGTGAGGGAGTAGCATCCAACTTTTGTCGCCCATTATCGTCCTATCATTATCAATCCATTCATATGAATTCATCACATTCTAAAATGAAATTGCACATAAACAATCCATTCTCATCATCTATGTCACTCTACACCACATTCTAAAATAAAATTGAACATAAACAATCCATTCACATACACAATCCATTCATACCTCAAACTCAATTTAAAATCAATTTTCAATCATAACATTCTAAATTCCATTTTCATCAAAAACTCAAATACAAATTCCATTCTCATCATCTATGTCATTCTACACCACATTCTAAAATAAAATTGAACATAAACAATCCATTCACATACACAATCCATTCATACCTCAAACTCAATTTAAAATCAATTTTTAATCATAACATTCTTAATTCCATTTTCATCAAAAACTCAAATACAAATTCCATTCTCATCATCTATGTCATTCTACACCACATTCTAAAATAAAATTGAACATAAACAATCTATTCACATAAACAATCAATTCATAACACAAACTCAATTTAAAATCAATTTTCAATCATAACATTCTAAATTCCATTTTCATCAAAAACTCAAATACAAATTCCATTCTCATCATCTATGTCATTCTACACCACATTCTAAAATAAAATTGAACATAAATAATCTATTCACATAAACAATCAATTCATAACACAAACTCAATTTAACCTCCATTTAACCTCAATTTCAACTCCATATATACATACACAACTCTTTCCCCTCATAAACTCCATTCAAACAACTTTTTTACCATCCAAACTCCATTAAAAAAGACAAGCTCATCATCAATCCAAACAAACAATGTATATGCATATATTCAACAAAAAAAATTAAAATTTATACACACCTTCAATGGAGGTGTGAAATGGGGGAAGAGTTTTCGAGCCCTCTAGGGTTATTTTGGGAGAAAGGATGAAGATGAGAATGATTTATTGTACAGTACAACCGATTTTAATTGTTTGTTACGGAAAACACATTCAAGCGACGGACAAATATATAACTCCGTCTCCTGAGTGAATAGTAATAAATATGGGGTCAACTACCCCACTTTTTAGGCGACGGACATATTTAAATGTTCGTCTCCTGAATGAACAGTATTTAATATCCGCCACCAACCGGACTTTATTACTTTACTTTAGAAAAAGTCCAACGTTCAGGCGACGGACCACCAGAATTTCCGTCGCTACAAAGGTCGTCCAACGTTCAGGCGACGGACCACTAGAATTTCCGTCGCTACAAAGGCCCATTCTGACAGCCGTCATTCGGATACCTGTTCGGGCGACCGATCTGGAGCAAAGTTCGTCGCCTGAATTTATTCCGTCGCTTGAGTTCAGTTCAGCCGACGAACATTGAGGTTTTCTGGTCGGCTGAACATGGGTTGGAGGCGGTTTGGGCCTCCCAACATTCAGGCGACGGACCTCAGTAAGTTTGTTGCCCGAACCTGATTCAGGCGACGAACATTTTGAGGTCCGTCGAGCGAGACGCAATCTGGCGTAGTGAGGGTAAACCTAAATTAGACTAAGGGTCAGTTGGTTGGTACGTAAAACATAGCTGATGAGGTAGCTGAATCTGATAGTATAGCTAAAGCTAATGAATTATGTGTGTTAAATATATGTTAAATTAGAGTGTTCTTAAGCTAGTTAGGTGTTTGGTAACCCAGTTGATAGAGTACTTGAGACAAACTAGTTGATGAGATAGAAGAAAATGAATAACTTTGTTAATATAAAAAAAAATGAAAAGCTTAGGGTAAGTATTTGTTGAAAATTAATATTAAAAGCTAATTTAACTAAAATTTATATTTAACTTATTTAAAATGATAGAACATTAAAACCAAAACTAAAAAAAAACTATGTCCCAAACGGTGCTTTAGACCATCTCCAACAGCTTCCATAGATTATTTTTTTTCTAAAATGGTGAATCAATAGCAAGTTTCTCCAAATTATTTTACCCTCAACTCCAACAGTTTCAATATTATAAAGAATTTTACATTCATTTTTTTAAAATATTTTATTTGAAGTTAATGTAAAACAGTCTACCCTTCTATATTATTTATTTTATACTCCCTCCGTCGCAAAATACATGTATTTTTAGCCAATGTAATTTTGTTAAAAAATACATGTATTTTTAGATTTAATAATTACACTTAACCTACTTTTACCTCTAATTATTACTTTAATTTTTACATCACTCCTACTCTCCTCCTCACAAATTAAAAAAAAAACACTCTAATACCAAAGTCTAATCATTACACTTAACCTACTTTTTACATCTAATTATTACACTTAACCTACTCCTTAATTCTCGTGCCCCGTCCTAAAAAGACATGTATTTTGAGAAGGAGGGAGTATATGGAAGTGTGAGGACATGGAAGACATGGAGAGGGGATTAAAGGAGAATGAAATCAAGTACATGAAGAGAACGGTGGACGATGGGGAGAACGACAATTATATGTTTAATATCAAGGAAGCACTTATGGAAATATTTATGTTAAACTGTTCGAAGTATTAATCCAGAAACTTAGGGTTCCGGGTCATATACTCACACTAGATATAGATATATACTTAAGTGTTACACTTATATCCCAACTAGACTATAGACTTTATATTATGTTTATATGTTATATTGCCTATATGTATTGTGGTTACTTACCGGCCCACATTGTGAAAAGCCCATTACAAAGCTATCCGAGCCCAGTAGCTTCTTGAAGCTAGTGGATCCACTTGTTGCTAGGGTTTTCACCTTGTGAGCTCTATAAAAGGAACTCCCCCGTCTGCTAGGGTTCCTTATCCGGTCTTCATCAGGTAAACGCCTCCAGGGAAAGAAAGAGAGAGAAGAGAGCAAAAGCTTAGGGTTTCCTCTCCGGTGACCTTCCCAGTTCCGATCGACGACGAAGAGCTTGGATCTAGAGCGTATCCACTTACTGGACTCTAGATCTAAGCGTTGTGAAAAAGAAGAAGCGACGCAGCTTCCTTGGCGGCGAGTCTCTGGCTCGTACAAGCTTCTCCGACGAAGCTCTGTTCTTCCAAGAGCAAATCTGAGGGAGTTCTTCTTTCCTACTTCTAGTTTTCTCTTGTACTTGCTTTCTTGGTTATTTTCTGGTTGGATCTGTATACTTGTCTAGATACTGCAACCCTATCTCTTGTAATCGATAAAACTAACATAGTGAACTTGGGCCTAAGTCTCCCCGAACCTGAGACTCCGCGGATGTAGAGTTTAACTCGAACCGCGTAAACAAGTCATGTGTTCTTTGTGGTTTTGTTTCTGTTCAAGTTACCCCTCGCGAATCTAGGATCCTAATCTAAGGGTCTTGGATCTACACATAGGAACCAAGAGGAGCAACAATAGGTAAAGCATGCAAATCAGCAAGACAAATTTTAACATACTTAAGCAAAAGTCCATTGGAATTTTCACCAAGCAGTTTAGCAAACCCAAAGTTTATATGTCCACCATCAAGTTCACCCCATAATCCAACTGTCCCGGAATTACAACAACTTACCGTCAAGAAAAGAAACCTCTTAGGCCCTGATAAGCATCATAAGGGATATAATCCCGATATGGGTGGTTTCTAAATGGGAAACAATTGCACATACTAAAGCAAGTTAACCAAATATCATAAATCTAAGCCAAGAGCAGACTTTTAGAACCACATTTTATGAGCACCATATCTTCATTCAAACTAGGTATTTGCTGCCTCTCTCTTTGAATTGTCGAATTGAAGGGCATTTTTTGTCTTTTATGGTTAAAAGAAAAAAATAGTGTTCTACCCACCAAACACTCTACCGTGTTATGTCAGGTTTTTTTGTAAATCTTCACATCTTCCACCTCCATAACTCATTCAATAATCTCCATCGCATACAACTCTTTAAAAATAATCTTCATCCCTTAAAAATAACTCACTGCCAAACACGACCTTAGAGACAATCATACCAAGCCCAACCCATGAGCATTGGCAACAGAGGCGCGGCGGGTCTAGAGCCCACGATTTCTAAGGGCTTATAATATTTGTTTAGGCGCACACTATAAGTATAAAGCTCATTAGTTTAATTATTAATTTAAGCCCATAAGCCCAAACTAAAAACTTTGCAAAGTGAATAGGGTTAAAAATAACCACTGCATTTTTCACTTTTCAGTATTCTTCTTCCTTGTTCTCTTTCTTTTCCCATCAGTTTTTGAAGAAATCCCAGTGGATCCATTGTGTACCATGGATGCTAATTCAACTTTATTTTCTATCAATTTTGTCATTTCTTATCCAAACACTTTGTTTGATCCCAAAATTTTCAAACTCAAAATTTAGGTTATCTGATTATTTTGAGAGCCAAAGGAGTTGTTGCACGTTGAGATTCTCCATTGTGCTTGAACAATTTAATGTGATAGGAGACCTTCCATTGTCAATGAGCTGTCAAATTTTGGCCTGGCTTGCAGAAGTTGTCATTTTATATGGTTAGCTTCAATGATAATTGAAAGTGAGACATTAACATATTTTTAATGTTCATAACTAAAGCATAAATTTTCCTGGTCAATCCAACAACTTCATTTTTTTTTATTAAAAAAAAAATCAAAGTTAACAAGCATAGAGAATTGAGAAATGAGGAAGTATCATTCAATAGAAATAAAAACAGATTTACATTTACATACTATAGGACCAACATATTCAAGGAGCATCATCGTTTTCGAGCGTAGCTTGAGTTCGCGTCATGTAAGCTAAGGGCATTCTGCTGTCGCGGATCCATCTCGTGTTCAAAGCATCGCTCTTCTCAGCCCTCCGCTCCATCCATCGAATTCTCCTCGATGAACACATTCGACAAACGAAAATGGCCAACACACCAATAAAAACTATAGCAACAAGCCCCAAACCAAACCCAATCACCCACCACTTCCAATCCCAAATGCCATTTCCCTCATCTCGTCGGGACACCTGAGCTTGCACTAGAGGCGGGTGTGGAGGCGGTGGGTGACGAACTCTTCTAGTAGCAATAGAGAAACGGCCTTGAAGCCGCGATGAGCAAACATAAGGACTGACCATTTGACTCAATTCAACTCCGCCTTTAGCCTGAAACCCTACACATTTGGCCTCATGATCGATCTTTCTAACCCCCGGAGTGACAATATCAGTGAAGTTGATGGTGATCGGTTCATCCAACACGGTCAAATTGAGCACCTCGTTCGAATCATGTTGGCTTAAACTAGCATTGTAGACCACGAAGCCGACTACCGGTGCAAGAAACGAGTACCCGGGCAAGTTGTAGTAGTGCGAAGACCAGTTGCCGAGGTTTTCATACATGATCTCGAGTCTTGTCGCGTAAGGCATCGTTATGATCCTTGGAGGGATGTGGAATTGGGGATCGAATCGCGCTCCTCTTGCCCAAAACGTGCTGCTTCGTAATCTAACAATGGATACCGACATGCCGGAGAAATTGGCGGGAAGATCAGCCTTGTACAAGACACCTATTTTTGCATTTCGGATAACCGAATGCGTGTAGCTATGCAAGTATGAATCTAAAGCAACCGGGTCATGGCGGCTATCGACGAATGCGAAAGCAAAGGTTGAAACTGATAGGTGTGTGATGATGATTACCCAAATGGGATAACAGATTTTGTTGGATCCCATGAATCCCCAAACAACATCCTTTATATGAAGATGTGTTGTTAAAGTTCACTTTAATGTGATCATTGCTTATATCAAGGTGTTCGATGAAATGCCTGAATGAAAAAGTTGGATGAAACTCAACAAGAAGAAAAGGGTATGTCAAGATCAATGAGGGTATGAAATGGGTATTTTCAGAATAGGTGAATCAAAGAAGAGGAAAGATTGTGATCAGAATGAAAGTTGGGAAAATGGAATTTGTGAGTGGATAAATCTGTAAGAAAGGATGAGTTTTTATGGAAGACGATGGAAATTGAGGGGAAGGTGAGGATGCCAATTGGAAACTTGGAAGAGACATTTGTTTGCTTGACACAGGTTGCAGAAGTTTGTACTTATCATCCACCAACCAAATTTCTCTTCTTTTTTTTTTTAAAAAAAAAGTTCTTTTATATTATGTGAGGAGTTAATAATTTCTTTTATTAATAAATATTAATGTCAAAGCATTTTTTTTGTTTTATTTTCGATCCTTGTTGACAAACTTTACCTGGATAAGGAGATATGTCAAATTCCAATACTCCATTTTGCAACTTCACTTAGAGATTCTGGCTTTGATTGCTGATGGGTTTGCCAATTTTTATCTTTCCGTTGAAGATAATAAGTCAAATCTACTAAAGATACCATCTTCAAATAATTGATCGATGCATTTCTCTATAATTGATCGATGTTAGATAACCCATTATTTGAATAATGTTAATCTATTTTTTATTTGTAAAAATTAAAAAATATATATATAGTAGTATATGTCATCATTAGGTAGTACGTTTTTATATACGATCGGAAATAAACGATTTTTGACTTTGTGCAAGTAGGTTTAGAAGTTAAAAACTATATAAAATATTATTTATTTTAATTGATTTTTTTCATAGTTTAATATTTATTAATTCCTAAAACTACGTACATAAAAGTCAAACATCGTTTATTTCCGATCAGGAAAGTATATAGGTAAAATTTTGGAAGTGGCTAGCCCTGCTACGTACATCACCAATCAATAGCGTCATGATGAATGTAAACACTAAGTTCTTTATATATCCTGAAATGGCACTGGCGTATGTAGCGGTTGTCTGAAAGAGTCTGTAGCAGTTGTCTGAAAGAATCCGACAACACGATTTGCACACCTGTTGACTTCCTTATAGGCATGACGGATCTCAGACACCTCAAACTGTCGAAGGATGATGAAAATATCAATAATCAGGATCTCGCGCGATCTCCCAAGAACATGACCAGGAACTTTTTAGGATGTTGAAAATGGTAAGGTTATCACCGTCGATGTGCACAGGTAGAAGTCATAAATCCCTTTTGCCTTTAGAAGACCCATCTTGAGTCCCAACGCTTTCGAAAACAAAGCACGTACTCCTCTGATCAATCTGTTCCTCTCTAATCTATCTGTTCTCCTTGATGATTGCGAATGATATACGTGTCTACCAATGAAGTTTCAGTATCTCTATTGCTACGATCGAAATTTATTTTATGTGTTTCTATTAGGCAGTACTTATTTGGTGTGATGTGGTTTCATTTTAAAAAAAATGGCTAAAAAAATAGGTGTAATGCATATGATACTATGGTCATATGATCCATCATCTTATTCCTCCGTGTAAACTCTTTTATAGCCAATATGTTTGCCATCTTTTCATAAGAAGTTTATAAATGGGCCAACCCAGTCAAGTTGAATCATTCATTCGAACCCCAAAAAAAACCCACACACAAAATCAAGTTCAATCATATATGTGAGCATACAAGCTATCACATTTATAAGGCATAATAATAATATTACATTATAATATACTATTATAAAATATACATTATGGCTATTCAAACATAACATTATTGTTGGGATTTGTGAGTAGAGTCTCGTATTGAAAAATACATGAAAATCAAACCAAAATATGAGGGGAGATGAAGCCTCTATATGATTTAAACTTTTATGTTAGAAGGATGCATGGATCCCGACTTTATAACCAAAAACAAAATATGTCTGACGACGAATTTCACACTTATTCAATAAAATTAAAACATTCATATGTATTAAACAAATTTTATACGACTTCTAGAACGATCCCTGACTAAGTTAATTTTTCCAAAAAACTAGCAAGGGCGATAAATCATTTGAATTGATGCATGTTATGTTTCCTACTCTAGTGCTAAGGATTCTAGAACAATGGCCATGGCCATGACTATTGACTAAGACGATTGTTTTTTCAAACAAGGATGACAAGTCATTTGATGCATGTTTTTCTTACTATACACATGTTTTGTTACTCTAGTTCTTCTTTTAATTATATTTATAGGATGTCTATACATACCATTTATAAAGTCGTTAATAACGAATTAACAGAACTGGATAAAACATAACAACGACAAACATTATTAAAAGCTTAACGGTTTCTCAACAAGATAAAATGACAATTACAGTTGTTGCAAATAATCCGTCAGTTACAACATCAATATCGGATTAACGGTTTCCCAACAAAATAAAGTGCAGATGCAATTGTTGCAGATAACCTGATAATTTCAAACATCAATGAGAGGAGAGATTAACGGTTTTTCATCAAGATCGATACAGTGACAGTTTTGTTGTAAATAACCTTGCTTCAAAAGGTGAAAATGCTCACCCTGCACGCCCCCCACCCGACTAAGATTGTGAGATGTTATAAATAACCTTGTTTTATGGGTTGATGGGGCCAGGTGGAGATGAAAAACAATGGAATTTTATTTATGGAAAATAAAATAAAAATGTAGATGAATTTTCACATTAGAGAACTCTATGGGTGAAATTACAATTCCATTGAACTAATGTGGACACTATGGGCTTGACGTTCACTGAATGTGGTTTATAACGTAGAATCAAAGAGTAGTTAAGGTTTGAACCAAAAAAAAAAAAAAAAGAGTAGTTAAGGTAAAGGAAGAAAAGAGAGAAAGAAAAAGGCTTAATAGGAATGCATTGATAAGTATCATAAAAATAAAAAGAATATCTCTTTATTAACTGCCCAAAATCGTTGTAAAATGGGAAGAATTATATCACATTTAAGACATACTTTTCCTTAGAAAAAAAGTGTCCAAATTCGCTCAAGGGAGATTCACATTGGAGGCTATATATACTCAACCCAATTAGCACTCCTTCCATGGAAAACAAACACTTGCACAATAAAAGCTCATGGCTTCATCTTCATTTTTCTTCCAAAGAAGATGAAAAACTCTTCATCTTCCATGAGTTACATTGTTTTTTTTTTTACTTATTGTAGGGGTGTGGATAATTAGAGTTCTCTCACTCCAAATCAGAAGAGAAGGGTTAAAATATCCACAGCTGCCGATTCATGAACACCCGTAAGTGCGTAAGCTAGATAGCGAAGCATGCGCACTCTAAGGGCGAGCATGAACCGGGAGCTGAGGTTTACCCATTCTTTGTTTTGGATTGGAGTGAAGAGAGCTCTAATTTTCTCTTTTTTCAAAAATAAATAAATATTATATACGGAGTATTTCTGTTTCAACAAACTCGGTCTATATAAGAATCTAATCTTTCGTATTTATATTTGTTGTAGCTTTGTTATTTTGGAATTGTTTATTTTCAAATGTGGGTAGACCTAAAAACATTAGTTTTCACGAATATCATGGTTTAGTTGCAACATAATCTAAGGTATGTTCAATCTCTCAAATTTACATGATTGTAGTTTTCATTGTTAGGGTATTACTTATGGTTTGTGATATTTGTAAATTTGTAATGCAGATCCACAAGACATGCATACACAAAAAGGATCAAAGGTTATTTTTCGTCGTCTGGGTTCGGATTGATTGTTTCCGAATTAAAAAAAAAAAAACTCACCATGATGTCTTCCTATTTTATTGTGCCTTTTTCTGGTTTTATTTGTATGTTTGACGGATTTCCATTTGTCAACTTCTCGATCTATCGCACTTATTACTTTATTAAAAAAAATATGTGTTATGTTTATTTAAATACTTGTATTGGCGCTCATTGTATGTGGTTGAGTGTGGTAGGAATTAAAGAGTGGTAGTCAAGGTGGGAAAGGAAGAGGAAAAGCCTAATAGAAAATTGTAAAGAGTACACATTTTTCATGGAATGCATCGATTAGTAAAAAGTCTTTGAAAATGGTAAAAAAATATCACAATTATGATATATACAGTACTTCGGTTAAAATTAATGTAGATGCTCTTACGGAAAGTCATTGTTGAGAATGATTGCTCGATTGTTATCAATGCAATTAATCAGGTGAGAAACATACCATGAGAGGTGGTGCAAATAGTTCAAGACATTTGTTCATTAAGCGGAGATTTCAAGATCATCACATTCCAGCATGCTATAGAGAGGCAAATTGTGCAGCTGATTTTCTTACGCTATAGAAAGGCGAATTGTGCAGCTGATTTTCTTAGGAAATCTCAGCTAAACTGCAATTTTGTTAGATGATAATGGATGTCAGTAGTACATCCTACTACATTGGATAGTCAACCTTGAATTGGTAAATAAAAAGCGGTCATACCGGGGACTTGTAGTCCTTTCCGGTGAGCCATTCCAGAATGGTTGGATAGTCAACCAAATTAGCACTACTTCCATGGAATACAATACAAACACTTGCACGGTAAAGCTCAATATATGGCTTCGTCTTCATTCGACTTTGCGAAGATTAGGAATACTCAGAAAGACGGCACGGTAAAGCTCAATATATGGCTTCGTCTTCATTCGACTTTGCGAAGATTAGGAATACTCAGAAAGACGGAACAATCACTCTTGAGTCTTGACCTCTTGTTACATACAAGAGTGAGTACAAAGTAGGGCTGTTATTCGAGTCGAACGAGCCGAGTATTACTTGTTCATATTTAGTTCATTTAGAATATGAACGAGCTCGAGCCAAGCCTAAATTTTGACTCGAGCTTAAAAATGTGCTCATATTCGGCTCGTTTAGGAAATGAGCGAGCTTGAGCCGAGCTTTTTTCGAGCTTTAGGCAATTCTACTTGCTCATTATACAATAACTTTAAGAAAATTTTAGAAATTTCATAAAATTCGAGCTATTCGAGTTTAATTCGAACGAGCCGAGCTTTGGAACGAGCTTAAAAATGTGCTCATACTCGGCTTGTTTAGAAAATGAACGAGCTCGAGTCGAGTTTTATACGAGCCGAACCCGAGCCGATCACGAGTAGCTTGTCTCACATACCACCCCTAGTACAAAGGCAGAAAACAGCACACTGTAAAATTCTCACCTTAGCAGACATTATTCCATCTACATCACAGTCGGTGTTCAGCTTTTCAAACCTCACGTATGACATCGACGTGTTTATACAAAGGATTAATACACATTACACATTACACAATTACACACAAATCGTATTATGATGCCAAAGCCATGGGAGATTCCTTGGAGAAACCGGTGGATGTTTTGCAGGAGCGAGGCATCAGCACCTTAGCTCTCCTTGTTCTTGCCGTTTTCCTTTTTTGTTGCCTCTGCTTAGCGAGTTTACCTTCGAGTTCCTTCAGTTTCTCATTCAGGCTGCATATTACATCTTGCTGCTGCTTCTCAGATTCAATCACCTTCTCCAACAGAATCCTCATCCTCTCGTTCTCTTCCATCGCGTTTCTCTCGCTTGCATCTGCCTTGGACGCGTCTGCAATGGAAGAGAGGGACGTTGATTTGTCATCCTCGGTTGGTTTGGCATCCGATTCATGAACAATATCTGGTTTGACAAGTGGGCTGCTGTCCACATGCTCGATCTCCTTGGTTGCTTCATCGTCGTGCTTGCCTTCTTTGTGTGGGATGTCCAGGTCTTCATCAGCCACCGGAGGTTGATCATTAGCTTCAATAGGTGGTACCAAGACTTCCTGACATCCTACCTTCATGTCGCCCTCTGATTCTGTCAGATTGACATCTTTTTCTCCATGAGTATCTGGCACATGGCCATTCTCTGGGTTTACAGATTCAGTATCTCTTTCAACTGAAATTTCAGCCATTGACGCCTCGTCAGCTTCCAGCTTCTCGGGCTCAGTCACAGGAGGTTCAGAACCTTCAACAACTGTTTGTGCCAATTCAGACTCAACATTCATGTGTTGGCTCTTTTTAGAACAGTTGATGGTTTCTGGCAGTGGCACTTCCTCCTCCAGAACTGCCAAGGGCAACTCAGCCAGCAAATCGTTGTCATATTTCATGCCGGTCTGATCTGCACAATCAACATGACCCTCAGTGACCACAGGGCCCGATTCCTGTCCAACTGACTCCATAGATGCTTCCTCAGGAACCACAGGTCTCGATTCCTGTCCAATTGGCTCATGTGCCTCTACCATCTCAGCTAGATCATCACCTGCAGCCTCATCATTTACAACCAATTCATCTTGTGGGGCATGCGAATCTGATAAGAGGGTTCCAGCTTCTTCACCAATCTCTGCTGCACCTTTCTCAATTGTGTCCCTTTTGGACTCGCTGTCAGACAATGCTTGCTCAGGGATCATTCCATCAGACAACAAATCTGGCACAGCAGATGGCTCCTCTGCAGGCAACACTTTTGAAGTAGAGAATTGATCCTTTGCATTCTCCTCCATCTCCCCTCCATCTTGATCTTCAGTTTCGCCAAGGCCAGAGTTTTGAGACGATTCATCTGTAGTCTGTACTTCAGTCTCACCGGCCTCAGCTTCACTGATGCCAGGCCTTAGAGATGACTCATCTGGAGTCTGTATTGGAGCCCCAACAATGTCTTCGGGTGAGTGGTCAGGTTGCTTGACCTCTATTGTATCCAACATCTCCTGTAGACTGACCAATTCCTTGACCGCAGACTTTCTAAAATCCCTGATACTGGAGTGCAAACCCTGTAACCAAACACATGCATCGAAGATCAACAAACATGTACTAATGCAATGCATAGAAACAGTTAAGAGTCATTGCACAAATCCTTAGATTAATAGACCAGCGTAATTTTAGACTAGATCATTTTAACATTCACTTTTAAAAAAATGAAATATTGACATGACATACCTGCACAGTGTCTAGCTTGAGCAGCAAGTTCATTATGATCTCTCCTAGTGCTGCTTTCTGCTTGAGGTCCACAGAGTTGGTGCCAGACTCGATACGCCTTTTCACTGCAGCGGCCTCATCACGGACATTGGCGATCTGTCGCATCTTTTTCAGCGGTTCCAATCTTCTAACTTCATATCCACGATATGCTGACTGAATTATGGTAGCTGCTTCTGTGCCAGACAAGATCCTTTTCTCTGGTAGCTCTGCCTTCTGTACCTCTGCCTTCTGTCCAACATCTTTTCGTTCTACACAATGGTTCTCATCTCCTGGACATTTTGATGGTTTTTCTATCTCTACATTACCAGACCTTTCTTCCATATCTACAATGTTGATCTCCTTCTTTCTCTGTGGAACCTCCGTGCCCTTCTTTTCTGCTTCATTCTTTAGGCCCTTGGCATCCTGGCGGACTTTGTTTTCTGAAGTAGGTGAAGACTTCACAGCATTAACTTGTTGAACACTATCTCGAGGAGGACTAGGAGACCTTGTCTTCCCCTGACCATTTTTCTTCTTTGGTAGCGGATCAACCCTCAGGCAAACTGGAGGCAACTTGGATGCTTTTGTGGGCGATGTCATCTTGCTCTTAGTACCATTCTCAGTGGACTTCTTGCTCTCTTCAATATTCTTTGCCTGTTGCCCATTGTTTGCCTTCATATCAGCAGCTCCATCTATTTGCTTCACATGAATGGTCTTTGGAGGGCTATCACGTTTCTCTAACAATTTCTTCCCTGCCTCACCACCACCCTTAGCCCCCACGGACGGAACTGACTTCTGAGGGTGATCATCACCTTGTTCAGGCTTAAAAGGGTGCTGTCGAGATGATGAATCTAAAGCAGTACTTGTCTCCCTCCCGCTGCTTGTCTGGTTCTTCTCTTCGTTGTTGTGGGGCAGCCAAATCACAGGAAAGGGCATCTGAGGACTCTTATTCATAGGTTGAACATCGTGATCGCCCTTCAAGTTCCCATTCTGCAACAATTTCTTCAGACTGTCCATATCCAAAGGCATCCACCCACTCGGAAACATTGGCTCCTGTCCAACACCCTTCAAGTCTTGTTCAGGCATAATGACACTTGGTCCCTCTTGATGATCCGCAGCCTCCCTTTCTCCATGACTTACCATGTGTTTACTCTGCTGGTCACGTGATCTCCTTCCATCACCACCTTCTAACATCCTTTTGATGCTCTCATAGTCCAATGGAGGCCAACCATTCCAAACGCTTGGCTCTTGTAGCGAACTCTTAACACTCTGGCGAGGCTTAGCACCCGAGGGATACTCTTGATCCTTCTTATATTCAGGTGGAATCCACACAATTGGATGTCGGATATTGTTGAACCCAGAAGGAACCGAAGAATAATCCTCTTTATTCTCAGCCTCTGATTCCTGTTCTTCTATTTTTACACCCTTGTCTCCCTTCATATTGTTCATATGATGGTGGCATCCACAGCAATGGGAGTCCATGGGCAAGCGCTTATCATATTCATAGTTAGGAAGGTCCATTGTGTAGTGTGGGGGTGGTGCAAATTGGAAGGGGTAAGGCTCGGGGTGAACAGGATAGGATGGGTAACCCCCATAACACTGAGGATGATGTGTTGGTGACGGAAAATGGGGATAAGGAGGTCTATAAGCATAGTAATTTGGGTAACTATTGTGGTTGCAACATGAATGGCATTGTGTGGGAACTGGATAACCATAGTGATGAGGCCATGTTTCAAATTGGAAGGGAGAAGAGGTAGCTCCCATCTTCATTTGAGGGGGCAACCCATCCGAGGTAGGATGATGGCGACAATCAGCAGGCATTTGGGCTCCCCCTTGAGGATATGCGTGCTTGTATCCGTAAGCAGGGAACATCTTCAAGCACCCTTTTACCTCTTGGTGACTTGTTGAATCTGTATTTGATGCTAACTGCAGAAGAGAATAAAACATTCACACTCAGTGAACAGTAATGTTCCAAAACAGACAGAAAGAGAAACCAAGAAAGCAAGAATTCAATTTGAAGCTTTTCCATGCAGTAAATGGATTTGATCACAAGTGGAACTAACCACCGATTTTCATATTATAATATCTCAAGAAAGAAAACATCTGCTACCTATACCAGTATCTACAGACTGGGTAACTGGGAAGCTGCAAATATAATGAATGAAGTCCACTGTCTGATTCACTGATCCAAATAAAATACGACTGCCAAGGTAAATTTCACAGAACTTTTATGATGGAAACTTCTCCTCCATTTGTATCTTAACAGTTAACACATCCTAAATGACTTCACAAATCTCAAATTTCCTTCAAGTACATTATTACATTATCTTTGCTGAAATGCTGGTGATTGTTTTATAATTATATATCCATAAGCACCGCTAATTGCATAGGAATCCATCACATTCCGAGTACTGAGTACACATTCAACAATTTTGTTTTATCAAAAGAATATGATACAGAAGGGGGTCAGGAGTTGCAACTATAAGTCTAGTGATGCTATTAATACCATGGTACTAAATTACTAATGTTGATCAAGGGATAAGGTTTAACCGAGAAAGAATCAACCATCCGCCTTGAATTCAAGAGATTCCCAACCAAAACCTTATGGAGATCTTAACTAATGAACTAAAACCCCAAAGATCGTCAAATCCGTAAGACTTTAACCTTATGAACATCCTTATAATTGTTGTCTAAATTGAATAAGTAATGTCAAGTTAAATTTTGTAAAATAACCAAAACGGATACACTTAACAACTGCTGAATCTGCAAAATTGAACATATTATCCCTAAAAAAAGGGGTGAAGTTCTAAAGCTGTACAGAAATCTGAAGTGATTACCCTCATTTCTTAACAAACCTAACATAAACGATTCGCTCAGAACCTCAAAAATAATCCAACTAGCCTCAAACAGAAAACACCAAACAAACCCTCATTTTCAGCCAAATTTCAGCAATTCGGACAAACAGGCAAGCATCTAACCGACGGAATCGCCGCCAGAGCACCAACAGAAGCTATTCGAAGTCAATTGAAGTCGCAAAATGAAAACGCGGAAGGAGAAGGAAAGATCACTTACAGGAAAAGGAAAAAGGAAGCGGAAACTCGATGCGGGGAATCAAAGATCAGCCGAACAATCCACAAGCCTAAATGACTCAGTTATCGATGCAAATCAAGCCACAAACCCGAACGACTTAGCGAATTGCTGTAGAACTTAGCCTCTTTTGGATTGGGATTTTTACGTTTTCTCAGGCGAATCGGAATGACAAAATTAGGGGACCAATGGGGAAGTTTATATAGTGGGAGAGAAATGGGGAAACAAGAAATGACAGTTAGAAGTTCGAGAGAATTCGCGGGTTTACGAGCAGCTCTGGAACTTTCTATTTGATGACGTGGACTTCGAGAACCTCCACGCTTGTTTTTACTGGTCGATTATTTTTGGTCGAAATTTTCTTTTTTCCTTTTTCTTTTAGTTTTTTTTTATTAAATCCAGCTTTACCAATTTAAAAAGGAAAAATTGCAAAAAAATAGTCTAACCTTTAGGGGTTGTTGCGCTCAATAAGCTGAACTATAAAAAATGCAGAAAATAGTCTCAAGTGTTTACTTTGTTGCAGAAAATAGCCTCAAACTACATTCAAATTCAAATAATTACTTTTTAATTAAAATTAATGATAAAAAAAGTCTTAAGTTGCCTTTAAATTCAAATTAATTACAAAACTTCTCCAAAACAATTTTTATTTAAAAAAATCATCACTTCTTATATAAACAAAATGGCCTAAATAATTTTTATTCCTAAAATCTACTACTTCTCATAAATTTTTGCTCTCACTAAGTCATTATTAGCTAAATTCATCATTAAATTAGTTACCAAAACTACCTTATACCATATAAATTGTGTAAATAAATAAATTTTAAAAAAATTTAAGTAATTGTGAATAGAAGCTTATTAGATCAATTGTAAATAGAAGCGTAATTATTTATTTATTTTAATGATATGTAAATAATTTAATTAAATTTTTAAAATAATAAATTTAAGTTATATTTATATGGTTTGAGATAGTTTTTATAATTAATTTAGCTATGAGTTTAGATAACAACAACTAAGTGTAACCTTTTTTTATATAAGAAGTGATGATTTTTTTAAATAAAAATTATTTTAAAGAGGTTTTATAATTAATTTGAATTTAAAGTCAACCTAAGGTTGTTTTTTATAATTAATTTGAATTTGAAGGTAATTATTTGAATTTGAGTGTAGCTTGAGCCTATTTTCTGCAACCAAGTAAATACTTGAGACTATTTTTTGCACTTTTTATAGTTCAGACTATTGAGCGCAGCTACCCCTAAAGGTTAGGCTGTTTTTTACAATTTTCCCATTTAAAAAGGGAAGAATAGCAAAAAATACTCCAAACCTCTCCGGGCATCCTTAGAACAAGAGCATGGGAGATCGAAGGAGTCCTGAATATCCCGTTTGAACGTTGTTTGGAGAAATATTTGGGATACCCCATTATCAATGGACTTGTAACAAAAGATACTTTTGGTGAAGTAATCTGTAAATCAAAATACCAACTAAGCATATGGCGTGCTAATGCGCTATCTCAACAAGGGAGAGCAACACTTATTGCCTCTAACCTGTCCTCAAAACCGTTATACTCTATCCAGAGTTTCATACTTTCGGCATCAATGCACAAGCAAATCGATCCGATAAATAGAACTTTCTTCTAGAACAAGGATACCCAACATATATAGTTCGCTCATTGGGTGGGACAAAATTTGCAAATCAAAAGTTGCTTGAGGGTTGGGAATCCGTAAAGCTAAAGATATGAATGAAGCCCTAAAACTAAAACTTATGTGGAAAATTTTAGCTGAATCGGACAACAACTTGGTCTAAATTGTACAATATAAGCACCTCAAGAATGAACACATTCCGAACTACAAAAAAAAAAAAAAAAAAAATCTTCTTGGCAATGGACAAAATTTTGCTCATTGACAACAAAATTTAAATTGGGACTTATCTGGTTTGTGGGTAATGGAAAATATATCAACTTCTGAAGAGACAACTGGGTAACAACAACATCTATTAACGAAATGATGAATATTCAAAATGGCGCAAATGAATATGTTAGTGAATATATTAGGGGGGGGGGGATGGTGGCGAGAAAAACTCGCCTCGGTCCTACCAAAACAGATCATTGAGGAGATTACCAAGATTCCCATGTCGATTAACACCTTTGAAGACAGACTTTACTGGTGGCCTGATAAAAAAAGGATGGCTCACAACGACTAGCTCCTATAATCTACTCACCACACCAATAATTTCAACGGCTACAGACAACACTTGGCTATGGAAAATTGATGCACCTCCGAAAATTAAAAACTTCATTTGGAAGATTAAGCAGAAAGGCCTCCCGACAGCCTTGCGCCTAGCCCAGAAGGGTGTTGTTGTCCCCACAACCTGCACATTGTGTAACCATGGACAGGAAGTTGACATTCACTTGTTTCTGGAATGTTCGTATAATAATTTTCAACAACAATTTCCTCATAATATATCACAATCAATCAACACCCTTACCTCACAAAGTAGAGAATTGGACCAAGTTACTGAAGTCCGTTGGGACTCGAGATCGGGGGTCGTGTGCACATGTGCGCCCTTGCGTTAATAGCCTAGCACATAAGTCGAGTGGGGTTCCATCTTAAAACCAATTGGTCAATAGGAAGAGTAACTCACTAGCTTATATACTAAGGTTTTTTTGTTCATATTATCCA
Organism: Persicaria tinctoria; assembly: GCA_037127255.1. Taxonomy (NCBI): domain Eukaryota; kingdom Viridiplantae; phylum Streptophyta; class Magnoliopsida; order Caryophyllales; family Polygonaceae; genus Persicaria; species Persicaria tinctoria. The sequence goes on from JBANSL010000008.1 coordinate 18,430,750, forward strand.
TGTGAGACTCTTTTGGTCTCCTTCACATCTTTCATTCTTTCAATAGTTATGCACCTTCTTGGCTCTAATCTCTCAAAGGAAAATAAACAATATCTAGCATTCCGATGGTGGACAATATGGTATGTTAGAAACCAAACCATTTTTAGAAATGCACATATCCCATCTGTTGTAGGCATCAGAAAAACCATCTAAGAAAACATTGACAACTGGAAAAGAGCTTCCAAACTATACCCAACAAAGGATGTTACAACTTCACTCCATAAAAAGAAGAAAATAGGACAAACGAAAACCTAGGGAAAATCTAACTTATGGAAAAAGTCCAGCTACTTAGTGGTACAAATTAAACTTCGATGGATCATCTATATCGACTTCAAAAAGCTCAATTGGCTTCATTTTTCGAGATTGGCTTGGGAAAACAGTCTGCATGGAAGGAAAACCAATGGGTGGTCTTTCTCCGCTCATGGCAGAAGCCATCGCGCTAAGACAAGGGGTTGAAAAGGCCAAAGAATTCAAAATATCGAACTTAATCATTGAGAGTGATTCTAAAATAATTACGGGCGCTCTACAAACGAGCAACAAGTGCACTTGGGAAATAGAGCTTGTATTGGCATATATTCGGACCCTCCTTCTGGAATTGAAAAATGTTATAATTTCTCACATTCTCCGCATTGGTAATCGGGTGGCGAATAGGGTTACACATATTTGCTACTCTACCAGGAGAACTAATTTATACTACGTATATTGATTCAGGTCTCCTTGACCTCATTCGACAGGATACCTTCGGGTAGAGGCTCATTTGCCTCACTCGAATTATTACCTAATAAGAGAGAGAGATTTGCAAATATGCCTTGTTTTTTACTTTTTTGCAAATATGCCTAATTTTATTACAAAAATACCTAATAAAATTGCAAATTTGCCCAAAAGAAAAAAAATAATGTGAATTAATTAAAAAAAAAAAAATAGGTCTCATTATATTTAATTCATGTTATTTATAAAGTGTTTAAAAATATAAAAAAATCAAAGTAATCATAAGGATGAGTCAGATCTTGTTCGGCTCGGGTCAAAGATGAATCGAGTACGAGTCGAGTTTGTCTATGTTCATATCCATTTGGGCATCAGTCAAAATGAGTCAGGTTCAGATTTAGGTTGTGCATAACATTGGATTTTTGGGCTTCGGTAGATCAGGATAGATTTTGTCAGCTCTATCCACCCTTGATAAGGAACTCAAATGCTACAGTTACAGCTAACACAAGAAGTGAACCACAACCAAATAATTGATACACAATGCCATTTATTAGCTATTACATACTGACATTTAACCAAAAAAAAGCCATTACATACAATCTGATGTCGCATCTCTCATATACTCGAGCACAAGTTGATTAATTCCTTTACGTACATAATTGAATGATTTCTCGATTGATTACTGGGACCTTGGGACGAAAACAAATAGCTTCATTATATACAGTACAAGCAAAACCCGGCTTACATTATTGAAAGTTCAGTGAGTCGAATGGCGAATCACTTCAACAGCATCCTTCCTAGCAATCTCAACAGACTAGGAACTCACAAGGGATCACTAATAAGGGTAGAGGTTTGTGGCCATCATCTCGTCTTTGCTTCAGAATTTCTCATGATATACTGCTAGCCTGACGCTTCGGTGTTCTCTGCTTGGCAAAGAAAGCAGAGATAACGCTTTTGGTGCGTGGAGGGGCGCGGATGATCTGCTGCTGCTGGTTGGAGTTTTCAAATGACCGGTGTGGTGTCACAGGCTTTGATAAGACGAGTGAATCCTACGATATGATTGGTTACATTATAGAATTGTTGGATATATGGAAAATTATCAATGTTACACAATGTCTACCTTAGATGTGGCCCCAAATGGTCGCACAGCAACACCAGAAGCGTAATTCCTGCTCGACAGATGTGCTGCTGCTGGAGACTTCGCTCGGTAGAAGTCTTTATTGTCTACAGGAATGACAGGCGGTTTTTGCACATAAATCTTATTTGAAGAATTTCATCTGAAATGTAATTATTTGAATACTGATGCAGACATACCTAATAGATGGAATATTGGAGGTGATTTTGCATGAGTTTCTAGCAATTCGGAACTGCAACAGAAATGAAAAGGCAAGGCCAAATCAAGCTTCTCGAAATCAGGGCAGAATATTGCAGTTGAATCATGAAGTGGGTAGAATAAGACAGACCTCACAGGAGACTTATGAGTCAATTTTTTGGAAGGTTTTGTTCCAGAGGCCAAGTGCCACGATAGAGTCTTTTGCTGTGTACCTGAAATTTTACATACAACACAAAGATCTAATATTGAGATTAAGAAATAGATTCAACTTTAAGTATCAAACTTTGTAACGAAGAAACAAGTACCTGGAGGAAGTATACGTGGCTTCGCATGAGCATGAACTTGACTAGGATCTCTTGGTGTGCTAGGACTGAAATGCACCTTCTTGTTGATCAAGTCTATAAATAAAGCCAAATGAAAGGCATGTATAAGAGTTATGAGGTAAATTCACAGCACTAAGAAGTAACCTTTTCACATTCTTACTTGGTAATACATAGCGCTTATGATGTCTGGGAATGATAGCCAGCAACCTCTGCTGTCGGAGGCCTTCTTTATCCATATAAGTTTGGCACGTAAGAATTTGCTGATGACAAAATGAAGATTTTAAGAGGTGGCTTAGATTGGTTTTGGGTCTTTCGAGTTCATGTCATGTTGGGCTGTGCAAAGCTGGCAGATTTGGTCTACATTCGGCATCAGGTCAACACTGGTCAGATTACTTCGTAGTTCACATAATTAGAATTTCGCAGTTCAGTTTTAGGATGTCATCATGATTTTTAGCTCTATTGAACTTTCATTTTAAAATTCATATTTACACAATATTTTGTTAAGTACATCATGTTAATTCAGATATTTCATGATACAATCGATTCAATTATCTCGCAAGTCAAGTTCTACAAACTATACCAATAATAATATTCTTAAGGCAGTCAAATCTTATTTTGCCTGTTCCATTATCATTAAGTGAACTTACCTGGTTTAGACATGTGACTTTTAGATTCATGGTGTCAAACTCTGTTGTCTGTTGCTCAAGAAGGCCAGTCAGTTTGTATGCAACAGTCCCAAGGTGATCAACCGCATTTACAAGAGCTTGTAAAGCATAATCTTTCAAGTTGTCTAGTACCCTAAATACACATATGAGGGAATAAGACTATTAAAATTAAGCAAAAATGAAGGCATTTTTCATGTATTCATGGTAAGATAAATAGGATAGAAGAGTACTGGCTTACATTTGTTTCTGCTCACTGTGAATGTAAGACTTCTCACAATATTCAGCAGCAGAATACAGTTGTGGTCTCAAATTCTTGAGTTCCTACAAAATCCAGACATATAAGGAGGCTCGCTTGGACTTCAATCAACCGAACAAATTGAAAGCATAAAAGCAAGATGCCAAATGCAGAAACAAGCCATGGGTTGACACTCAATAAAAACAATGTGTTATACGAGTACTTGTTAAATCTAAATCTAATAAATGAAAACGAAAAAACAACTGTCGAATGAACAGAAACATTGTACTTAAATGCAGTGTAGGGCAGTGTTCACACAATTTTCGAAATTAGCAAAAAGTAGCACCAGTCGCATGTATCAAAATTAGAAAATATTGAAATTATGACATCGTAAGTTACACGCATCATATAGAAAAAAGGTTAAACACTCTTTAACATTATTGAATTGCAACATGATCTGCTTCCAATTACCATATCAAGTCAGTGAAAAAATTATGCTTTAATATCCATAGTCCATACCTCAAACTTATTCCAAATTTCCAAGTTCAAACACGGCCTTCTATGTTCATCAAATGAACCAACTCAAATACTTCAGGAAATCTATAAACCAGCTGCCTAAATATCAACATATAAATTGAAAACACGGGATAAGCTAACTGCATCATAAATCAGCCCCATAGACAAGGTAAAAAACTGTAACCACATGTGAATCAGTTTTCAAATAAGATCTTGCAACATCATTTTCTTAATGATTTTCATTCCCTGCCCCAAATTTCATTGTGGAGCAATTGAGCAAAAAATAAAATAAATGTGAGGGGTTACTTCAAAGATGGCACCATGAGGTCATTGTGTTTCCAACTTCAAAACCAACTCCCATTGCAATCATGAACCATCATTTTCTCCTAAGAAAATAGAGGGTAAACCAAAATAAAGTATCCCTATTGCTTGGGGACCTTGCACTCAATCACATGATCATTAGTAATTGACCACCCATATCCCATTGAATCATTGATTGTAAAGAGGTCCATTAGCATATAATATACACAGAGAGATTGCCCTTGCCTTTCTCAATTGATTTTAACACGTTCTTAACTAATTTCAATGATTAACAGACATTGATGGCCGGTTGCTAATAATCTGCTAGTACAAAGTCGACCTAAAAATAGAAGTTAAATCCTAAAATAAAAATATGCAGTACAATTCAAACGTGACGAAGCAGTAATTGTATATTACAGTAATACAATATTTATGCATCAGTCAGTCAGACAGTCACAGATAGAGAGATTCCAGCCAGAGAATGCGGAGACTAAAAAATCAACGTCAACCGAAAAAAAACATAAACGCAACTTCAGGCAAAAGTAAGAGCCAATCAAAATCCAAATCAACCAGTACAATCACACTCGCAAGGAGATGAGAAAACTCAAGATCTACATCTAAAAAGAAGCCAAAACCTGCAAGGCCTTAACGAAGCTCTTGCTGCGCTCCAAGGAAGCCTCGTCGAAAGTCATAGCCGGAGCCTCCAGCCTCGGCTGCTCAAAATCCATATCGAGCTTCTTCTACAAGAAGAGATCGCAATCCAACACCAACCGGAACAATCCGGAAACCCTAGAAGCAAGAAAACGAATTCGGAATAGAAACGGAAACCAATTGGAGGCTTGATTGCTGGGATTAGGGATTGGAGAGGTAGGGCGAATCAAGAGGGGGTGAGGATGAAGTAATGGATGGGAGACTGTAGAGGTTGATAGATGGAGGAGTGAAAAGGAGTTGGCGGGGGAGCAGAGCAATAAATGAGAGTCGGTGGGGAAAGGTATTTTAATGGAGCAGTCCCAATGGAGGAAGGAGGAGCTGCCCAGTTTTCTGTCTTTATAATTTTTCATATAAGTGAATAATAATATGACAGTAATTGATTTTCAGGACAATGGCCAATTTATAACTACACAACACATGTTATTTGGACCCGACGATAAATTCATAAAGAACGTCGACATTAAACATATATGACCACTCGATGAGTCGATGGGAGATTAGTTGATAAGAACTTCATCTCCAAATAAATGGTCTTAAATTCCGAAAAGTCTACACTCTCCACTTCTTTTTTTTTTTGGGTAAAAATTCGATGGTTAGACAAGCCTAATTCATCGAGAGGCCGACCGAAGTCGACAGAGCAACCTAAAAACAGAAATACAAATAACAGACGTAATGAACCAAACAGAAATAAACTTTACAACAAACGTTCCAAGAACACCAACTAAATAATGAAATGGCATTATTTCTACTAATATATTTACGGCTCAACTAAATACACCCCAAATTTGCACGTTGGAATAAAAGTGCAAGTTTGTTGTGGGTTAATTAATTAAGAAAGCATGTTAATTACCAATCACAAGTTGGTGTAGTGGTTATGGGGCTACATCCCATGCCTCGAGGTTCGAAGTTCGAATCCCCGTGGAAACATGGAGACGCTTGGTCAACCCTTTAAATGGGTCTACAGTAACCCGATCCAGATGTAGAGTGGGCTGAGCCCACCTGAACTTGCACGTTGGATTTAACGTGCATTTTTAAAATGGTGATTTGCGGTGTATCTAACAAAACCCTATATTTATATAAAAAATTATTCTAAAAAGGTCAAAAGGTAAAATTAAAAAAATACTTTAATAAATTAATATATTAGAAAATCTTATGATATATGTCACATTTTAATTTGTAGAGTAAGATTATTTTACACATATGCTACGGTCAAAGCTCTTATCAATTATATATATTATATATATACTTTTGTTAGTTTATTTTTCTCGAAATCACAAAATATCATCACCATAGCTAACTTTAAAATCTTATAAATGCTTTTTCCTTTTTTTATTAGGTAATAATTCGAGGATCAGACAAACCTAGCTCCTCGAGAGGCCGATAAAGTCGGCAGACGGCGGCAGACGGCGAACCGTCAAACATACATCGTAAAATAAAAGACGGTGCAATAAAAAAAAACAATCAAACAACCTCAGTTAGACCTGTCAAAATATAACCCGATCCGACCGCCTGGAATTTTTTGGGTCAAGATCCGAAAATTTTGACCCGGGAAATTTTTTCGACCCGAACCCGAAAAACCGGAAATTTTTCGGGTAATCTGGGTTTCAACCCGGTGACCCGATTGACCCATTTGATTTATAATTAAATTTTTTATATATACAATTAAAATTTATCGCAAAATTATCAAATCAGGATTTTTTGAATTTAAAAAAGAAAAAATTGATAAACTCGAAATCGATCCGAAACCCGGTCAAACCTGGGTTCTAATCAACCCGGAAATACCTGGAATCCGTTTTACCCGAGGCCCGAAGTGACCCGACCCGAACCCGAACCCGAATTACCCGTTTGACAGGTCTACTTAGTCGAACAAAACGAGCCTAATCTAAAAAAGGTGAGAACAACGTAGACTAAACCCGGAGTCAAACGCCACCAAGTGATGACACCGCTGATTAACGGTACATCAAGAGTCCCTATGAGCGATGTAGACGAACCTCCAAAAAATATGTTTCCCTTTTATTGCACTTAAGGTATGGAGATATTTAACATTGATTTCGACAAATAAAATGTACTCAACTAACGAAGATGATCATTTCGATATAGTTTTTTTTCTTTATCAAAATCTCATATAAACCACTGAAATTTCATTACGTGTACACCTGTATAATCGATATGAAATTTACATCACATCTTAACATTTTCAACCTAGTTTGTTTGTTTGACAATAGCAAGGTTTGAATCTCGTACATTCCTTGAAGACTTGTCAAATGTTGTTTGAATATTTGTTTTTATAATATTTTTATTAGTTTCTCTAATAAACAACCCAAAATATCTTCCTCTCAATTGATTTTAGGATAAAACCTCACTTATTTAGGTACGAGACCAAAAAAAGTCTCACTCTTTGAAACCTCACTCATTTTAGGATAAAATATCATTCGAGTGATGTGATTTATGTGCTAGACTACTAACTTTGCCAGCTGGTATGCCCAGCCCAAGGGGGTGGGCGAGAGGGGCGACGGCCCAGAGCCCGTAAATTTTAGGAGCCATAATAAGTAAATTTGTAATACTAGTAATATATCTACAAAAAAAAAGTAATATATCTACAAAGCATAAATAAAGAGTCTAAATAGCTTAGTCAGTAAGTTTATAGTGATTTTACCACATGGTGGTAGGTTTGAATCTAGAAAGGCCCATTTTTTTATATATATTTTATTAGAGGTCTTAATTTCTATGTTATCCCATGGCCCACAAATTACTCGGACCGGACCTGCCAGTTGGTTTTATTACCCCAGGGCCCATAGATTACTCTGATCGAGTCTGCCAGTTGGTTTTATGTTAAAAAACCGAGTCTGCCAGTTGGTTTTATGTTAAAAAAACCACTCGACTGATGTACTAGACTTATGTACTAACTACTAACACATGTACACACAACCCCAGTCACAAATCCCAACGGACTTCACGACTTATGTGCTAGACTCTAGCACCCAAGCGAATGTAAACACAACCCCAATCACAATGTGTATATATATAACATGATCCAGTGCCCTACCACCTAACTTATTCCATGAGCTTGCCATGTTTACACCTCTCTCCATGTTTTTAAAGTTAAGAATATGATAAGAGAGGCTTATACTTTCGATTTCGAATCAAATTCCAATTGGATTTTAAATTACAGGCCCTGTGAACAGAACAATTCTAAAACTTGCAATGAAGGATTCGATGCAAAGTGGACTACTACCTCACCTGAAAACCATACATTTAAGGATGCAGAAGGCAAATGCCTCTCTATCTATGTATATGATATTTACAAGCAGTTACGTTCAAAAGGATATCGGTAAAGCCTCCTTACATCATAGCTCGGTCAAGCCCCATCCACATCAATATCAGCGCTCTCGAAAACGCACCACGATTAAGATCGATAATCGGCTTATAACACAAGTGAAGTAACTATGCACCAAAACTTTACTGTCAAACTAAAAAGCTACTATTCATGAGAAGGTTCAGGTTGACAATCTGCAGCAGACCCAGAATTGTGCTTAAACGTCGCTGCTGCGTATTTCTCCATTAACGAGACAGATTCAAAGAATGGGGTCTCAAAGAAAGTAGGCCTTGGTGTTGAAGGGCAGCCAAGGGATTGGATTAATTCCTCTACACTCATCATATGGAACTTCGGAGGGGAGTTCATTGCGATATTGTGAACTTTGTGCTCGTAAATCTTACCGTTCTTATCAAGCTTGTACTCAGAGGTGCCATCAAAACGACCACGGCTCTCCCATGGGACTCGTGGTATGCCATGGATGGTCCAGCGCACCATAATCGTGCCCTCCATGGGCTGCCAGACGCTCATGATCTCAATCCACAGGGCCTGGAAGAATATCTTTCCGTGGAACCGCAACGCCCAGAATATTGATTTGTAGTTCTCAATTCCAACAAATTCGTTGAAAGGGTCTTTGAAGACGATGTCCTCCCTATAAATATGAAATCAAAACAGACACATTTCAGTTTAGAGTCTAATTCCAAAGCATTCAAGCATCAGCTACAAAGTTAGATGAATTCAGGCTATCATACCAAAGAGACAAACATGAACCTTGAAACAGATATTGATTGAATTACATGTCAAAGCATTCGACAAACACAAATCAGACTAAGCAGGAAATCATTAGCGCCAACAGATGATCATACGCAATTGATCTTCGATTACTCTCCATATAACGAGATAATAGAACATTGTAATAGGCACTAACCATGTCCAAGCATTCAACAAGCAAAAATTCAAACCAGATGAACTTCTATTAATTAACCAAAAATAAGAACACTTTTGAGGCCGAAAGATTGAACCTGAAAACATCGAAGTTAAGCTCCCTGTAGAACAGCGCCGGAAACTCTTCACGGAGAGAGCGAATCGCGTATCCCATGTTCAGATGGTAATTTTGCCGCTCTTCATCTTCCTTGCTCTGATTCGGATTGCTCGGCTTCACAGGAGCGGAGAATTGACCATAGCCACCCCTCGTTTTCGACCCCGAATCGGTCAATTTGACGTCGAAATCCTTAATCTTCGCAAAAACCCTAAAATTGACATTGCATCTGTTGCTAGGGTTTTGAGGTCTGAGAGGATTGAAAGATTCGTGCTTGGGGGTCGAGATGAGGTTCGTGAATCCGGAAATAGACATTGATGGAGCGAGAGATGCAGTGTCGATTGATCGACGACGAGAAATCTGAGTGCTGATTTTCTAGGAGTGGGAATTTGAATGGATAATCACGGAGGTTTGAATTTGGGGGAAAAATCAGATTTTTCAAAGATAAGGTTATAATAATCTTTAATAAATACAAATAAATTTTAATAATTTTTTATGGATGTGGTTACACGAGTGACTTTATGGCAAGTTCGACCGCTTGCTTCGACTTTTTTTATATTCCAAATATGAATGGTTTATAGAGTAATTTTAGGGCTTTGGATCACTGGCGGCCGCAGGATTTGCTGGAGGGGGGGCGGACTTTTTCGGTGGAGAATTTTTTTTTTCTCGATATATATAATAAAGAAATTTTTTTAAAATATATTGAAAGAAAACCATAAATATGATATATTTAAATAAAAACCATAAATTATGGTATATAAATATGATATTTTATTACAAAATTTTAATAATTTATATATATGTGTATACTTGATTAAGATTTTTTTTAATATTGAAAGAAAATTATAATTTTTAAAGAATTTGTCATTGGTAAATGAAAAAAAAAATTACAGGATTTGAAAAGTATGACAAAAAACCTCATAAATTGTGGGTTAAAATTGATTTAAATATGACATTGATAATAAGAAAATTTAGTAGGAATAAAAAATAGTGCAAAAGGGGGAATAAATGAGATCTGAACCCATGACCTCTTGGGAACCCAAATTTCCTTCCCTCCTTTTACCAACTAGGCTAGACAAGTTTTGTGTTTTATTTCACATTTTCATATTAGTAAGGAGTAAATCTAAAATTGTAAAAAAAAAAAAAAAATTATTTTTTTGCTCTGGAGGGGGGGGGGGGGCGGCCGCCCCCTGCGGCCGCCCCTGCTTTGGATGATTATATAGATATAGGTTATGAGTATAGAAAGTCTAATATCTATATCTTTGTTTGATATATTTATCCATATTAGTAAATGGATATCAATCCTATATCCCTATATACTAATTCAAGGATTCAAAGGATCTCTTGAGAAACGTATGAGCCACCGGAAACTTCTTCCTCTCCTCCTCCTCCTCCATCTTCTTCTTCTCTAATCTTCTTCTTGCATCTGTCACTTCTGCTGGAATATTTTTGCCTTGCATCTGTTTGCATATGGTTGAAATTTCTCAGATCGATTTTTTTTTTCAAAATTGTGGGCTTGTTTGATTCGAAATGCATCTTCTCATTCTTGCAAAATTAAGAACGAGCTTAGGAATTCTATTCGAATTTTCGACCCTAAAAGCATCTGTCCGGATTCTATTCGAATTAGGATTCGAACATTAGGGTTCCCTTTTGGAGCTTAAGAGCTCATGGGAAGAGGAAAAGAGGAAGATTAGGCTGGTAAGTAATTGTAGAATTGCTACCTTGTTGGCAAAGAACGAGACCTTAGATAAGCATAACAGTACGTTAGAGATGGAGTTTGAGGCCCGAATGGCATTGAAGCAATGAAGCAACGAAGCAAGAAGCGTTGATTGAGGAGAAACATTAGGGCTTGCATTGGTTGAATGGTGGTCTGATTATTAGGGTTTCCATCGATTGAATGGTGATCTGATTTTATTTTTATTTTAATCGTGATATCTACGTACTCTTTCCAAACAACATACTCCCTCCGTCCAATAATATATTGGTTTTTAGAGATAAATAATAATATATAGGTTTTTAGAGATAAATTTTTGTTCAACAATATATGGACTTTTATATTTTGTGTTGTTAACTTTTTTAAAATAATTTAATTGATCATCGTGGTTCTAGTATGAATCTAGGGTTTTGATTAGTTTCTAGGGTCTTAACAAGATAAATTCCTATCAATGAGAAAAAACAACAGTCAAAGCCGGATTACACACAACAAAAAATCAAAGACAAAATAGGGAAAGAGAAGATTCAAGAGGCTTGTAGTAACAATAAAAAAGGGTAGAGCCAACTTAAAATTTTAGCATTATCGCCACAAAGAAAAACTTTCGTAATTTGAATGCTTCGTATCTTCACTTCTGAGAAGATGAAATCGGAAGAGTAAGATATTTTGATTACATATGCATTGGGAGCAGTATATTTTGTGTTGTTAACTTTTTAAAATAATTTAATTGGTTAAAATGTGTAGTGGACTAGTGGGTGGTAAAAAAAAAATTATAAAAAATGTTAGTGTAATGATGTTTTTTTAAGTAAAATATTTTATTAAAACTCGTGCAAAATGTTAAAACTTGTCACCCTCAATGATTAGGCTTCGTATGGGACGGGGTTAATAAACTGACTAAAATTATAAACAGAGTAAAAATTTATAAACTGTTGGTAAAAGTAGTTAAAAATTTATGAAAAAAATATAAACTTCGTATGGGACGAAAAACAGTTTATTTGTAAAAAGTAGAGTTTATTTAGTTGGTATTAAGGGTATTGTGGTACTTTCAAACCAAATAAACAAAATAAACCTCAAATAAGCTCCATCAAGTAGTTTTTTTTAACTCATAATTTTAACTGTTTTAGGCTTATTTTGGGTTCTCGTACCCACCTTTTAACTGTTTATTTTTTTAACAGTTAACAGCTAAAATGTAATAATTTTAACAGTTAATATCCGTAACCATACACACCCTTAGTCTTCTGAATATCCGTTTTAAGACCAATGGTTTCAGCGTAAAGGACCGAAGTATAATTCCACAACCCCTTCCTAGGGTAATCACTTCACTAGCCAAGTCCGTGAGTACAAATCAATACGATGCCAGATGCCTTGTCATCGAAGTGCAACGACCCGTCAAAGTTTAACTTCACAAAATCCACCCACAGCTTAACCCAATCTATATCTATATAAACTCTTAATTTAGAAGAGTTTATGATGATGTGTCAAACTTAGAGGAATTTTTGGAGTCTTGACCAATCATTATTTTTGCCATTTTTGTTTGATTTTCCTTAATTCTATTTTTTTTCTTTTTCCTTTAATTCTATTTTTTCTTTAATTTTACTAGCTATTGGACTTAATTCAAAACATTGATCTTATCCTAAACTATAATTTTAGTAGTTTTTTTTCTCTAAAAAAACAATGGGATTAATTTAAAACATAAAATTAATAATAAAAAAAATATAAAATTAATATTAATAATCTACATATATATCTATATAACCCATGAGTTTAATTCAAAATATTTAATTATCTGAACTTTTACAATTATGTTATAATATTAATTTAATATATTAGTAAGATTTTATTTATAAAAAATCGCGTCAGGGCGCGGGGATCATACTAGTTTCTAAATTAAAGTACGAGTAGTAGCAATTTAACGGGCAAATGGTATGTACTCTGTATGAAACACGAGTTGATATCCATTAGGGGTGGGCACAAATCCCGCAAATCCCGTCCCGTCCCGATCCCGGTGGGATTTAGTAAAAAAAAATTCAATCCCGTCCCGCAAAAATTACGCGGGACGGGACGCGGGACGGAGAGTTTGAATCCCGCAAATCCCGTCCCGTCCCGCATATTTTATATTATATTTTATTTATATATAAATATAAAGTTTTCTTGTCCAAGTATACGGCTACTGTAATGGAATAACTTTTTATAAAGATGGAAAAAAGTGTGAGAGGATCAAGTGAGTATTATGCTCATCTCACATTATTGTCTTGGTTTGTTAAATTACATTTGTTCATGCACTTCAACTGAGATTTTTAATGCAATTTCTAATGGCTACTGTAATGGAATTTATGTATTTTAATTTGTTTACTACTGTAATATAGTATTTGTGTAAGAGTGTAAGACTTTAATTTGTTAAAGTATTTTATTACTTGCTATATTTTATAGGGGGATTATGTACTTTAATTTGGAATTAAATGGATTATCTTTATTTATTTTTTACGAGGGACAAATCCCGTCCCGTCCCGTGAGAGATAAGAACCGGCGGGATTTGAAAAAAAATATATCAATCCCGTCCCGATCCCGTCCCGCCAAAAATACGAGGGACGGGACGGGATTACCCTAATCCCGTCCCGCCAAAAATACGAGGGACGGGACAGGATTACCCTAATCCCGTCCCGTCCCATGCCCACCCCTAATATCCATCGATCCACAGAGAGTCCGCCGACCGATAGCATTCATTTATCTGTAATTCAAATTTGCCTCGTTTCAGATTGCCGAGTGATATAATTACCTCAACAAATTGGGCTGAGTTATGTACATAACCTCAATGAATCTCAGATTCGCAGATTGTTGAATTCATTTTAAGCATTTCCGTATATCATTTTTCAACGCAATTCAATACAGTATGATTATTGGTGTTTTTGTCATTATTGGTGTTGCAAATAGACTTATTGGTGTTTCAGGATTTGGTTGAACATTTGGAAATCTGATTTTTTTTCACCGTGTCAATAGGTTTGAAAAACTGTCTGATAATTAGTCTATGAAAATGACTCTTTCTGATACTACACATTTCAGTACTTTAATTTAAGGATGTCAATCAAATGTAGCCCAGGGTTACTGATAAACCTAAAATCAAGTTTTCAGGCAAATCTGCAATCCAGTCGGCTGAAACAATCTGCGAAGGGTAATAAATTGTTAGAGAGGTCTCAATCCCTCTCCAATGGAGGGAGAACCCTAACCTCTCTGCTGGGACCTTCGCTGCAAACATACGAATTTCAGAAAGCTCAAGCCTTTACCTCTATTATCAATGTGTATGGAAAATCGTAGATTTGAAACTGGAATCAAAATTGAATCAAACATAAATAGGATCCAAACAGAAACCGATTTCCCACTGGTTTTTCAATATTCGAAGGCAAACTTGGATGAAAGCGCATCGATTAATCATCAGCACTTCCTCCATAGGTCCCTCGGTTGCACCCACATCGCCATAGCCGAAAAAACAGAAAAAACACAATTTATAGATCTGGGAAGATGCTCAGTGAATACGAACCGTTGTATGAGAATAATCATCGGAGTGGAACTCGTCAGATCCATTCATTTGGTCTCGTCATTGCATCAATCTAGGACAATAAGAAAATGGGGAAGGAAGAGAGAGACAATGAATGGGTGGCTGGAAGAAATCAAACAATCTCTAAATTGCAAACCCTAGATAGTCGAAGCGGGTTATAGAGCTACTATGGTTAGAAAGAAAAGGAACTGACAATTTATAGGGAGTTTTGGAAACTTTGGGCCCTTTGTGCAATTTTGGTGGGCTTGGGAATTTACAACTTGCGGCCCAGATTTAGAAAAATAAATGTGTGCATTAAGGTCTAATGAACTCATTTATCCGCTTGTGTTTAAAAATAACTCATTCTTCAATCTTCCATAAGAAAAAAAAGTGTTCGTTATATACACCTCAAATCATGCACGTCAAGAAAGTGCATTTTTACAAAAGGGTTAATTAATTTTTTTTAAACGTTAATTAGTCAGAAGAGTTACACGTCGTTAAAGACGTGCATTTTTTTTCTTTGAATTTACGGTGTATCTATCAACACCAAAAAAATAATAATCATTCCTCCATCAGAGTGTAAGTGTATCTGTTACATGCACGGAATTAGAAAATAAAATTTGGGTGAGTTGAATAAATTAAAATTTTCATATATTCATAATTTTCATTAACAAAATTAGGGGTGACAAAGGAGAACGAGAGAGAATAAAAGCTTAATATGAATAACTTATGAAAATCGTTATTTATCTAATATGAAAAAAAAAAATCATTGCACCGAACACTCTAAAATAAATTCTTTTTTTTATTAGGAAATAATTTGGATAGGAACAATCTATCCAATAGTATCCTTCCGGGTGAGATTCTGAAGATCTGTATTGAGGATTATGGGATACCCCGACGTAGTGCGGTCAAGGTATGCAACTTTGTCAGTCACCATATTCCCATAACGGGATAAATGAGAAAAATACACTTTTCTCATGCCAGTTATTGTAGATAAAATGTCAAACATTATCAACTCAATTTCACAGGGCCATCGGGTCATTTTTGTAGATAATCAATGATGATCTTGGAATCACCTTCAATATGGATATTCTATATGTGGAGTTTTCTTGCTTCCAACACACCTAATCTAAGCGCTAGAGCCTCAGCTACCTAGGAAGATTTGAAGCCAAGCCTCTGGAACGCTAGATGGATTGATTTGCCTTGCCAGTCTCGAATAATGATTCCAGCACTACTTTCTTGTATTTGGCGGGTTGACCCATCAAAATTTAGTTTGAACACCCCTTTCCTTTCCTATCGGGTCACCAATATAGTTTGTCTTCAAAAGGGTTTGTCGGTAGAGGTATGGAGATGATTTCATTTACTAAAGAACTGGGTAATGTGGCTCCGAGTTTCTCAATCCACCCCCGTCCACCCATAATGTAGTCACTTACAAGTTATTCGCTGTTATATGAGGTTGGGCAATCCACTCGGCCCTTAATTGTTGAAGTGGAAATCCAATTATTCGTCCAAAATTTAAAAGACTTTCCGTTACCAATGGACCAAATCAATCCTGCTTTGAAACGTTCGACAAGATTAGTCAACTTTGTCAAGTTCCAGGGTGTAACCCCTCTTTTTTTGTAATTCAATAGATGGGAACTCTTGAGGTACTCGTGGCTAATCACCTGAACCCATGTATTGTTTGGTTCCGCCATTATTTTCCATAATAGCTTCATTTGAAGGGCTTCGTTCATTTCATTTGCTTTTCTAATACCAAGACCACATGCACTCTTTGATTTACATATTTTGTTCCATCCTATTAGCGGCTTATGTTGTGCATCTTTGTTCCAAAAGAACTGACGGTTTAATTGGTCCAATTCTTTATGAATAGTAGCCGGTAACATAAAGTTTTGCATTGTATACAACAGTTTTGTTCACATGTTCGATCCTACTTCCTTGTTGTGATAGTGCAACCGCCCGCCACTTACTCATGTTCTTTAGAGTTGCATATAATATTTTTGAATGTGTCCTTGTTCTCTTTTCCATTCATAATTGGACATCCCAAGTACTTCTCAAGAGATTATACATGCGAGATACCCAGCACCCCACACAACTCATGGATATGAGACCTAGCGATTCCATAAGTCACCTGGAAATGCGATTTATGGTAGTTTACCTTTTGTCGTGATATTTGGTAATATTCTTCTAATATTTTTTTTTTTTTTTTGACATGTTGTAGTGGTTCCTTTTGTGAATATCAGGATATCGTCAGCAAATGCTAAGAACGGAACTGTAGGGTCATAAGGCCCGAACTTAAACCCCAACAGGTAGTCCGGGTTATTTGCTTATAGGACAAGCTGTCGAGCGAGAATTTCTGCACCTAAGATAAAAAGAAAAGGGGATAAAGGGTCGACTTGTCTAAGGCCTCTTGAAGGTATGAACAAGTCCGTTGGTCCATTATTGACTAAAAATGAGAAAGACACAGTGGATATACATTAATGTATCCGAGATACAAAGGTTGGATGAAAACCAAAATTTTGAAGCACAAGTTCCGTAAATTCACAATCCACTCTATCATATGCCTTTTCCATATCGAGTTTCATCGCAATCCAACATTCTTTTCCTTTTATGGTTTTAAAAGAGTGGAAAATTTCATGGGTAATAAGCACATTATCCTGAATTGCTCTATCCGATACAAATGATCCCTAAAGGGGGTTAATGAGCTTGCTCATTACCAACCTTAATCGTTCTGTTAGAATTTTTGAGATTATTTTATATATTGTTGAACACAGGCTAATGGGCCTGAAATGTGTTGTTGTCGTAGGATTATCACATTTCGGAAGAAGTGTAACGAAAGTATGGTTTATTTGTTTTAATATTTTTCCCGAATGAAAGAAACCTTTAACTGCCCGAGTAACGGATGGGCCTACAATATCCCAATATGCTTTGTAGAATTCCGCTGTCATACCATCCGGCCCTGGGACCTTATTCTTACCCAAACAGAGAACAACATTCTTGATTTCTCCATTAGTCGGGATATCAATTAACATGTTATTATCTTCCACGGATACTACCCCGATTATCAATTGTAGATATTCATTTAATTTTTCCTTGTTGATGGCATGTCTGCATAATCGGTTCTGGAATTCTTTTCTTATTTCATTACTAACATTTTCGTCCCCTATGATTTGAGTACCTTTTACAGTGGTAATATTTCTAATTAATTTTCTATTCCTTTTCCCATATGCTACACGGTGAAAGTATGCAGTATTTGAGTATGACAGTTTTATATGTTTGGTCTTTGCTCTTTGGTTCCAATATTTTTTCTGAAATAGTAACAACTTTTCTCTTCTATTGATGAGATTCCTTTCTTTAAGTTTATTATGTGACATTCGATTACTGTGATTGGATGTTTCCATTTGTAATTTTAACAACTGTTAAATGTTTTCTTATTCCATTCTTTTGCTTTTTGTTTTAATAAACGAGTTTTCCTCATGAGTTGAAACATGGCCGAACCCGGACATGTACGTTCCTAGGATTGTTTGACAATATTTTTAAAGTCCCTACGTTTAGTCCAGATATTCTCAAATTTAAACGGTGGAGATTTATATTTTATCTTAGTTTCTAATTCTATTGAATTCGGGCAATGATCCGATAACGAGAATGCCCCATTCTTAGTGGATAGGAGTGTGAATTGTTGAATGATCGCATGGTGCACCAAGACACGATCAAGCTTTTCACGAATGTTTCCATCTTCGATCTGCTTCTTTCTCCAAGTGAAAAAATTGCCCAAGGTAGGGATTTCAATCAATGAACAAGTGTTCTTTAGATTTGCTAGTCTGGCAACTCTACCTGGATGAGCAACACCCCTTTCTTTTTTTTCAGTAAGACATCCAATTTCATTAAGATTTCCCATAATAATGCAAGGGAGATTTTCCTGGTTTATTGCTTCCATAGTCTCAGACCAGAAAGCCTAGCTCTTTGTCCTATTCTTGTGGTGGGGCGTAAATGTACCAGATGATACACGATTTTTTTTCAATTTTGTTAGTGTATTTAACCTTTATGATACATTGAGCTTGGGAGATAATCTCAATTATCTCATGTAGCAGGCAATTTCCCTCCCATACTGAACCAAGACCACCAGATTTACCTACAGCCGGGGACCAGATAGCATGTTCAAAGCCCGCGCCTTTCCAAAGCGAAGGGTCCGATATATTTTTTGTTTTTGTTTCCGCAAGGGCTAGCAATTGTATATGTTCAGAATTGCACCAAGTACTGATATTTGTCCAGAAAATTCTACTTCCTATTCCCCTACAGTTCGAGAAACTTATCTTCATTGATACTTTTCTTGATTTTGAAATGACTGACAGTGTCGTTGATTAGTGACAGACTGACAGCAGTAGCTTAAACCCAAAATGGGATGACCCCTAAAGCTAAAACATGTTCCAAAAGCTTAAATCAGTGACAGTAGTACTCCCGTTCCTATTATTCTACTGAGTTCCTGCTATCCATGGGGCTGAGGGCATCACCCCATCCGTAGATTGTAGTTGTTCAGAATTGTTTGTTTCCTTTGGTTTCATCTTCTTTGGTCTTCGTTCAACTCGAACAACTTGTTGCGCTTTCACCTCCATAGCAGTTGGTCCACTTTTACATGTCTTGATGTTATGCCCGTATGCCTTGTATAACAAAACAGATGAACAATCACATGTAGTTAATAACTCGAAACCGCTGGACAAAAATTCAAGCTATTTTCCACATAAACCAATACCTGACATATTCCACATCGCACAAGGCGAGACCTCTTTCCTGCAGGTGCTTCATTGTCTTGTCTCTTCCTAGTTTTGGCCGGTCTTCCAACTCCCTTTTTCATGGTGGGTGGGTCTATTCTTGGCTTAATAGATATAAACACGTTCTTAAAGTGCAAGGGCCTTTCGGGATCATTTCCAGCGTGTCCCCAAACAATATGAGCTCTAGATCCAGGGTTCGACGACTTCACCACTTCACAATAACCTGACAAACTCCCATAAGAAGCATCAGGGTCCCCATTAATGATCATGCGGGCAAGTGCCCTTGCTTTGTACAAGGATGTTGACTTCATGTTGATTCCGTATTTACTCATCAGGATACTCTGCATAGTTGATCCTTTGATATCATTATCTGCTCTCACATGGTCACGCAGCTTGGCTGCAGCCCACTTCGGAGTTGCTATTGAATTGAACTTTGTGAGTTTAAGGCAACTATGAGTATCATTTAGTGACTTTATTGCCCATGTAATTCCATCTGCGAGTCTTGATGCGTGAATCCTCCAATTACATTCAGATTGTCCACAAACAACAGTGTACCGAATTTGATATGTTTTTACTACAACAAGAGAGAAACCCTCTTGGATATAATAATCTCTCAAAACATTCATTAAAGCCTCCTTGTAAAAAAAATCATCCACACCTTCAGTTTTATATTCCCAAAGCTATTATCATCGTACAACTCTCCATTTTCATAAATTTTATCAAAGTAATCCTCTGTGTCGGTATCATTACCTCCAAATCCATCAGCACCCTCGATTTCATCATTGGAGGTCGACACAAGTGACGTATTATCAAGCAAGTTAGAATTTGACACATTACCATCATCATGTGATGCATTACAATGCAAAACAACATTTGACACTTCAACGTTCAGCAGCCGATCACCATCAACCAACATAACATTAGCAGCTACGGAATCAGTTACAACATCTTTTGTCCTACTAACTTCACCGGATGTGGGTTCACTAAATGTAGAGTGACTTCGGGCTTTTGCTACAAAACTACCCTTCCTTCTTGCGGTGGTAGCAGGGACCTTCCTGCTAGAAGCGGGTTCACTACCATAACTTGACTTCTCTATAAGGCCTTTTTGAGTCAATCAAACCCCTTGCTAATTCTAGATTCGTAGAGGGTGGGTCACCGGATCCAATTGCTAGTTTAATCAACCTCTCCTTACTAAATGCATTGATCATCTTCACAACATCTTCGTCACTTTCTAATTGAAAATTATGACCCTTATGTGCATACCATAAGGTTGGATTCTCAGGAAGAAACATACCATTTTTTTCAGCCCCTTCTAGCAATTCAACAAAGATATCTAAAACATTACACTTTTCCGGATCATCCACCTCAAATTCGACATATTCGCGATGAATATAACGCATTTGCATCACTATCTTATCTCCCATCCTACATAGCGTAATCAAAACACATGCAAATTGAGAGGCAACTTTGTAATAGCTAAACCTTAACCCTAACACTCAAAATTGCAACTTCATTGAAATTGAAACATAAACCCTAACATGACAACAACCCTAACACTCACTGTCAAAGAGGATTTTGAAAATAAAATCACAAACCCTAACATGACAGGAGGATTTCGAACATGACACCAACCCTAGCCCTAACATGACAACAACTTCATCAGGAGGATTTTGAAACCCATTAGAAATCACAAACTAAATAGATTATCAATCACAAATCCTATCATGACAGGAGGATTTCGAAACCAATTTCACACGAAATTTCAAAGCTGAGAAAGGGGTTAGAAATGTCAAAGATATACCTGGCAGTGGCACCACCCTCAGGAGGATTCCGAGTTCCTCTATCCGTGTCGCCGGCCGGTGTGCTCATCTTCCTCGTTCTTCCAGCGACCCCTCACTCTTCCTCTGTCAATCAATCGTTCATTCCTTCCCAGTTTCTTCTTTCTTTCTTTTTTATAAGGAAAACTAACATCTGCCGTTAGTGTTAACCGAACAGGGGCACGACGCGAAATTTCACATAAACTCAGGGGTATCTGGCGAAATATGTCAATCTTCTGTACACCACGCGAAAAATCAAATACCACGAGGGTACCATGCGAAATTTCCGTAAATTTTAGTATCAATAATATTAATAAATAACTAATTATAAAAAAATCCCGGATGGGTTTGCTAAATTCCCGCGAGAATTTCTAGTGCTTTCGGATCAGGCGATGTGGGGCTTTACTTTTGGCGTGACTGGACTTTCTTCTCCGATTGATGGGGTTCTGGCTGTTCGGAGTCAGGACAGGTTGGGGTCGTGGTAGTATGTATCGAGACATCTCCTTTTCTCCATAGGGTTGTTTCCTTGAAGGTTCATCTTCACTGCCCACATGTGACTCCTGATGTGCCGCTGGCCTGCGATGCTACTTCCGGGTAGTGCTTGAATTCGTTCGTCATCTATGTCCTTATCTCGTTTAATTTAGTTGTGTTCAATTTCGCTTTGTAGGGTGCTTTTGCCTGTATTATTGTACCATCTATGTATTTTTGTTTGTTTATGACGATTATCCATTTGCCGACTTGTCGACCTTTGAGGTCCAGGTATGTCTGGTCTCGAATTTTTACCTTTATCAAAATAAAAAAAAATAAAAAAATATACTCATAAAATTTTGAGTAGTTAAGAAGGACGGAGAAAATTGTTTTTTTTTGGTAAACCAACGGGGCCAAGCCCCATTGGAGAAAATTGTTTGTGACATACCATAATGCTATGCGTTATCCAAAAGTATTTTTGGGTCAAAAGTTATTTAATTGCAGAGCATGATATATATGGAAAAAAAATGATTGATAAGACTCATAAAATACCTCTAACACACCATCCCAAACTCTTATAAATTAAGAATTTATATAAAATATAGATATAGATAAATATAGATATACATATAGATACCTTTTCTTTCTATTAAAAAAATACCTTTTTCTTAAAAAATATTTTCTTAATAATTTTAAATTTTCTCGTATCATAGGATAATTTATTCTTTATAAAAGATGGAACAGACAGAACAATTTAGGTACAAAAAAAACTTACCCTTTAAAATTATACAAAGATACCACCGATTGATTTTTCCCGGACGTTAGCCTTTAATTAAATTAAATATTTTTTTCATACAATGTATACATTGTTGTAGTCCAAACGAACTTGTTCCCCTCCAACCTCCAGATCTACCAAGCCAGAGCCCCTTTGCCCCCTCCCTCTCTCTCCATCCGCGTCACCAGATCTTCCCAGATCAGTGGCCTCACACGAATTCCGATTCCAGGAGCGGTTTACAGATTCAAGGTTTTCGAGTCATGTGGAGTTCGATTGCCAATTTGAAGGAGAATTTGAACAAGATTGCACTCGATGTTCACGATGGCGACGACGACGACGACGAGCTAGGGATTTATGGCGGAAGAGCAGGTGACGGTCAAGCTTCCCCTTTTGCTGATCGGAGGCTCTCCCACAGTCTCGCTTATTCCAGATCGTCGGCTCCCGATTCCCCCTTATCCAACGGAGTTGGCTCATCCTACAATTCCGAGGTACTGTTTCGACCTTCCTGGATAAATTGGATAGGCTGCCCTTGGAGAAGGTGGATTTTAGGTTTTGGATTGGGGATCGTGTTTAAGGTTTTGTTATTTGTCATGCTTTCTGTTTTACAATTTTGACATGTGAGGAAATAGTTATTAGTGCATTGCTGGAAAAGGTTAAGCTGTAATTTGTCGGTTGCAATTGGTGCAACTATCTGATGTCACGGGTCTGTACTGTTGATGGTTACTGAATTATCCTCCTCATACGCAGATTGAGGAGTATAAAGCTGAGATAAAGAAGATTAGGGAATCTGAAGCAGAAATTAAAGCACTTTCAGTTAATTATGCAGCTCTGCTGAAGGAGAAAGAGGTATGTTTTGTGATGTATTGTTTTCATATGTTGGATATTGATAGCTGCCTATTGGTTAACGAGTCGTCTGCTGAAGAAGTTTTTGATTATATCAGTTTGATGCTTGAAGGAGAGGGATGTTGCTTGGTGAACACCTTGTTTTTTAGGTTGTGCGGTTGAGGCAATGGGGGCAAGACTTGTAGGAAAATTCATGGTATATTATGACAATAAATGACTGGTGGCTAATGTATAGATTTATTGCACGGTTTGCACCATAGGCTGACAGTGAGCTACTGAGCTGTATACTTCTTTCCGTTAAAGAAAGATGATGATAAATTTTTGTAGACAGATTCATGATAAATCCTTGGACTTAAATCAAAAGCTTAGAAGTTGAAGCTACTTTACAGACATTAGCTCCCACCTATAATTTACAAACATTAGCTCACACCTTCTCTAATTTTTGTTTCATTTAAGGCAGTCCTTAGCTTTAGAAACTTTGCTTCTTATTTAGTTCCCTTGGCCACAAAATCCAGAAGGTATCTCTGTTATAAGTTACAGCTAAGACTAAGAGTATATGTTGTGTATATATATATGCATCTTTGAGAATCCTATAGAGATTTTCACTTTGATCCATTTCCTAACACTTAAGTGGAGATAGAACTCTGATGTGTATGGAATATTTGTTTTACATGAGTTTGGCTCATTTTTCTTCTCAAGTTATGATCAATATCTCTTTCTTTTTTTCTACTGTGTGATTTCCCATGAAATTATTAGTTATACTTGGCTTATTCCACTTTCTGAGGCAATCCTTTATTAAACAGGATTGAATATGGTTATAAACGTAGGTTTATATCATGGTATTTCGTCATACATGGTATATAAGTTGGGATTGTTGTTTGCTCCTTATAGACATTACTGAAACAAGAAATCCTATCACTCACTAATCTCCTTTGCTTACCATGGACACTTTTTAAATCTTTCATGTGATCATATCTTTAACGTTTATGGAAGGGGAAATGAGAAAAAGAAAATGCAGTTGTATTATGCTAACATTTTTACTTCAGGCAGGGTTTGCGTATGCTGGCATGTGACCTTAATTATCAATCACCTTTTGTTTGCAGGATCAGATTGTCAAATTAAATAAAGAATATGGTTCTCTGAAACAAACTTTGGATGCCACCTCTTCTGCTCTAAATGCATCTAAAATTGAGGCTTCAAGAGCATCAACAACTGGGTCAAACACACCCAAGGTAGGAATCACTGATGTGGTTCTCTTAGTTTGGTGTTTGCTCTTGTGATATGTGATTCACTGCAAGTTAGTTTTACATTTTATGAAATGAAACAAATATGTTTCCCCTTATTTTCTCATATAACTTTGCAATAGTAAATTTTCATGCATTTCCTATCTCTTTTAATTTTACACATTAAGCTAATGGATACCAACCATGTTAGAGTTTTGAATTTGTTAATGGAGATAACCTGTAACAATATTTGAAGTTATACTCATGTGGTAGATGTCATTTGTTTCACTAGCTAATGTTGGCTGAACTGTGTAGGGTGGTTCTGATCAATCTCCTAACCGACTAAGCAGGCATTCATCAGGCAAAAATCGTCTCAGTGGAAATCAGTTGCTTAATGGAGTTGTTTCTAAACAGGAAGGACATGGGAATGGATTCACACATTTCCATGAAGATGATATTGCATCTAAGCTCTCAAATTCCATGGCCAATGAAAAGGTAAATCACATTGTATTAAGTACTTCACAATATACTTTCATTCTTTACTTCCTAATGGAGGAGTAGTTTCTTGAAAAAGGTCAATAGTCTGGTGAATAGTTTCTATTAATGCTCTAGGCTTTATACTTGTGTTAACTTTTTTGGTAGATGCTCAAGCTATTACTCTTTTTCCTTGAAAGAGTAATGAATGATTTTAAATTCTTTCAATATTTTTCTTGAAAAAGGTCAATAGTCTGGTGAATAGTTTCTATCATGATCTTTTAAATTCTTTCAATATTTTATTGGCATATATGCGCCCCATTTAATGACTTGACACAGATAAATGAATGATTCTAGGAGCTTGCAGATTTGATAGAAGAGAAAAACAGGTCCCTCGCTTCTTTGAAGGTTAATTATGAGCAACAAATAAAGCATCTAAAAGCAGAGCTTCAGCAAGAATATGATAAGTCTGAAAGCGCACAAGTCAAATTACAAGGTATGCTTATTAACTCCCAACTTGTTATGAAAATACCTATGAGGCGGAGCATGAATGATATCATTTTTACTCTGATATTGTGAAAGTAAGCTGTTTCTTAGTAGTAGGACTACCATAATAATGTTTTGATAGTTCAAATCTACTATTGTCTGCCTATGATTTTAAGTTTTATTTAGTATAGGAAGATGGCCTTTATGCTAGATTTAGGCTTCAATAGTGCATATATTAGAGATATATATGGAGTAAGGCATTATAAATTTCTATTTGCCCGGCCTATTGAACTCTGTAAATGAATTGATTTGAATGATGGAAGAGCTCTTTGACATCACAGAAGATTCTTCCCCCCCCCCTTTATGCTGTCTGATATCTGAAACCCTTGTTCTCTCTCTTCTTCTTTTTTCCTGCTGTTGTTGATCTGCCCTGTCACTTTTAAAATTTAACAAAGTCAACTGCTGATATTGTCAGAGGAACAAGAAAGGAGGCATTCTTTGCAAGAGGAGCTCAATTTGTTAAAACAGGCGCAGGATAAAGTGAGTTCTGTACTTCTGTACAACTCTTCAATAAGATCCATCTATTTGCGGTGGCAATTTTTACTTCTTGTTTGTTCTTTTATACAGAGTCACCTTTGTCTTTATTCCTTAGGATATACTCACAATTCATTTTGTGAAGATATGAGTGTAAACATATTTAATTTATGTTCAGCAACTTTGTTATTTTCTCTGATTGTCTTGATGATATCTTTCTTGCAGACCACCATTGAAGTAAACAGGCTACATACAGAATTGAATGGCAAAGAGTTGGAAATCAGACAACTACAAATGGAGCTCAGTAGAAAGGGAGATGCAGATATGGATGAAACTAGTAGTATGAAAAAATTAATTGCAACATTAAAGAAGGAAAAAGAAAATATGAAGGTTGGTAGGTTGGTAGTATTTGCATATATTCATATCATACAATACAAACAATACTGAGAACTTAAGTTTACAAAGATTGTTTCTTTTTTTTAATCTAAGGTATTGCACAATATATGATATATCTCGAGGTTTCATTAGTATCTAAGACATAAATAATTTTGAAAGTTTACTGAATATGTATCCTCTGCATCCTCAAAGGGGTTTTCAACTCTAGGAGATTAATTCACCAGTCGACAATTAATATTATTGAAATGACGATAAAGCTTAGGTTTATAAGTTGGAGTACTACAGCTTCATTTTGATCAATTCGTTTCTATCTTTTCTGTTTAATATAGAGGGAGAATGAGGAACTTGAGGCTGCACTAAAATCTAGTACACACATTTCAGCAACGGTAAGTTGGGATGATGTTAAATACCTGCAGTTTTTTCATGTTTCTCTACCCTTGCAAGTTGCAACATTATATCAGTTAATTTTACCTTTTCGTTTCATAGTTCTTGTTGTATTTGCTTTGCTAGGATGCTCATCCATCGAGTAGCTTTCCTGGAAAGGATGAACTGGAGAGTTCATTGCAAAAATTGGAGAGAGAGTTGAAAGAAACCCGTCGACAAAGGGATAAAGCATCACAAGAGCTTGCTCGTCTCAAGCAGCATTTGTTACAAAAGGTTATGCATCTCATAACATTAACTCCAATTTTATTCAACTGAAATAATTGGTATGCTTAGATGATTAATCAAAATGGGAAGAAGATGTGATGACTTTGAGATAAATATTCTCAGGTTTCATGTAAAATTGTAGTTTTTGTTAGGGATGGGCTTGCTAAAAAAACTTATTTACTCATTGAGCATGACATAATTTTCCATTTATGTTGTAGGAAAGATCATATCTTCTCACTGGATTACATTAGTGTTCCCTTTCACTTCTCATTTCTTGATTCATTTCTTTCTGTAAATTGCCATCTATAGTTCTAGTGGTCTTTTAATGTACCACGAAATTAACAAAAATGAGATCTTTGTATGTTTTTAGGGACCCGTAACTTCTTCTTAATCGGGCTGTTGCTAAATACTCCATATATACTTGTGTTTCTGGAGTGTTAATTTAATGTGTATAATACTTGCAATGACCTCCCTGGCATAAGCAAAATGAAAATCTTTGTTATATACGATATCCACTTATTCATATGACTATTTGTCTTAAAGTACAAGTATATTACAGGCTGAAGCCTCAGGTTTACCTTTCAATGTCAAATCATATGCCCATATAAAGTGGGTTGGTCTTGATGAGTGTGTGACTTGCTTCCAGGAATCCGAAGAATCAGAAAAAATGGACGAGGATAGCAAAGTCATTGAGGAGCTACAGGAACATGTTGAATATCAAAAAGGAACCATATTTAATTTGGAGAAAGCACTAAAGCAAGCATATGCAGGCCAGGAGGAGATCAAGAATGTTAACAACAATGAACTTAAGAAGGCTAAGGAAACAATCGCTGATTTGAAGGACAAACTTGCTGCATGCATGCGAACCATTGATGCCAAAAATGTTGAGCTTTTGAATTTACAAACTGCGCTTGGCCAGTACTATGCTGAAATAGAAGCAAAGGTTCCATTCCATGTGTTGCTTTTGTATGGAAGAAATATATTTTAGGATATCAATTTAACACCATATATTATCATG
Source organism: Persicaria tinctoria (assembly GCA_037127255.1). Classification (NCBI taxonomy): domain Eukaryota; kingdom Viridiplantae; phylum Streptophyta; class Magnoliopsida; order Caryophyllales; family Polygonaceae; genus Persicaria; species Persicaria tinctoria. Next base: position 18,458,620 of record JBANSL010000008.1, read on the forward strand.
TCTCTATTGTGCAGGAGCGTTTGGCAACTGATTTGTCGGTAGCAAGAGAGGACTGCAGTAAACTTGCACTACAACTGAAGGTGGATTCTTTGCTCTTAGATATATAGCCTCTTTTAAAGTTTGAACCTGTAGACACTGTTTCAGCACAGATAATGATAACGTTAAAGATAAATCAATTTGAATATGTGATAATTTTAGTTGAGTTTTGGGGCTTCTCACCGGCCCAGGCCTTGCACACCCAATCTCGAACATAGCAACATTTCGGGGCACACCTTGTTAGAATATACTTATGGCGATGTTCTTGGAATTCTGGATTTCTAGCCTTCCTCAAACACTGTTCAGATATTACCATTCTTCTTGCCTGCATTTATCTTCTTCTTTTCTACAGGCATTATGATTAAACTTGCATTATTTTCTTAGGACTTGAGTCAGCAGTTTGAAGTTTCAACGAGAGAAAAGGAAGAAATCGATGCCAAGCTTATACAGACAGAGAATAGAGTTGCCGAAGCCAATGGCCGGGTGAAAAAACTTGAGGACGACAATGCAAAACTGCGGCGCGCTCTTGAGCAAAGTATGACCAGGCTCAATAGGATGTCAGTGGATTCAGATTTTCTGGTTGACAGGTTAGTTTTCTTCTTATATGTAAAGTCTTGGGAGTCGATCCAATGGCATCAGCAAGCAAGAGGGAATCCTGAAGGAAGAAAAATAAGATATTTGTGACTTTGCTTTTGGCCAGTTTGATTTCTCCTCTGCGGTTGAGTCATTGTGTATATTTGTGACTTTTTGGATAACATAGATACCACCTTGAGTTCATCCGACATTTGTTAGCACTTGATGCATGCATGTGAACATTTAATCGTCAATACAGGTTCATATCCAGTAAGATTATGACTTTCTTCTGTGGGCCTAGTGTTAATTGCATTCACAATTAAGGCTTTTCTCTGAGAGTATTGCTCTTCTAATACAACTTACAATCCTTGAGCTTATCTCTGAGAAAATTTCACAAGTAAACATAAAGCTTCAAGTAAGATTTGGTAATGCTGTTAAATAGCTTCATAGAACTAGTGTTTTATTAGTTGCGGCCCTTGCCATGTATATTTATTCTCTTGTATCTTTGTGTGTTTTGCTGGAAATGTGTTCTTGTGAATTTTTAGCGTTGGAGATCATGTGCGGAATCCTGCTCAGTATTTGTCTTTTAAACTGCAACTGTTATACTGAATGAAAAGCAACTCATCTTTTCAGGCGCATTGTAATTAAATTGTTGGTGACCTACTTCCAGAGAAACCACAGTAAAGAGGTGAAAACTCTCAAATACGATTGTGATTGATTTCTATTTTCTCCGCTTCACCTACAAATGCATTAACAGTGATCTGGCTATGTTCAGGTTCTTGATTTGATGGCTCGGATGCTGGGATTCTCAGATGAAGACAAACAACGTGTAGGTGTTGCTCAGCAAGGTCCTGGAAAAGGTGTAGTCCGTGGTGTTCTAGGCTTACCAGGGCGCCTTGTTGGTGGCATCTTGAGTGGTGGTGGTGGAGGTTCTACTGGAGCACCAGCAGATTTGACTTCTGATAACCACGTGAGTATATTGTTATGCTATTTCTACCATTCCATTGAGGAACTCACTATCATCTACTGGATGGTATTTATATTGCCACATGATGTACACTATTTCCGATAACTTCAATGAGATAACATTAACAACCTTAAATAACAGTCCTGATGAAGGTTGCTCTCTATTTTGTTTTGCCAGTCATTTGCAGATTTATGGGTTGATTTTCTTCTCAAAGAAAACGAGAAAGAAAAGATGGAGTCCATGGCAACTGCTGCTGCCCAAAAGGGTGATGAACCGGCTTCAAGTCCAACTGCTTCAGGGACTCTACCGTTGACTGATAATAGAACTACTAGAACTGGCCGCCCTCCTGTTTTCTTGAACACAAATGCATCATATAGCGTAGACCCGAGATTGCCATATACCTACCCAGCTGTACCGCCTGTACAACAATACGAGTACCCCAGTTCAGAGTTCTCAACGGTTCCTCTCACACCATCCCAAAGCCGCACATGGGATCCGAGCTCCCCTCCAGAGCAATGAAAATATGCTTGATGAAACTGTGTAATTAGTCATCATACGGCGGTTATCCTTTCTCCTTGGGTCATGCCTTGCAATGTTTCAATTCTTTAATCGGTTGATTCAATTGCAAATATGTTTTGATCTCTTAGTTCACATTGCACATAATTGTTATACATTCTACAGGCAGAGACACCGACACCTTCGAGTGACTGTTTCTCGTACGTTTCACATCCGACGCCTTGTTACAAGCGAAACAGAAACAGGAAAGAACCCTTGAACAAGGGTTAGTAGTTACCATTATTAAGGCTGTTTGACACTTGACAGTGTTTAGGGGAACCTGTTTTCCGAGGACTGCATGAAAGGTACTTGTGCTTTGTATTTTTTGGATTGGCTAACTGAATGTCATTTCATACAGATTTGTGTGAAACCTTCCATGACTTTGAGTGACTGATATAATATATCAACAAATTTTTGGTGCTTGCTTATCAGCATGTCCAGTCTCGGACTCTCGGTATGCAACAAGCTTACCTCATGTAAAAAAGTGGACTTTCATAAGTAAGTGCTAGGGTTCATGCATCTTCATCTCTTGTGTGGGATTGGTGTGCACATTGCAAGAGATCTTAATAACCAAACCCGAAACAACCTGCCCTAAGTTGAACTCAATTCCGACGTTATACGAAGACTGATTCCTGATTGCCCACAAAGCTTGAACAATAACAACCCATATTAGCTATAGTTCATTTAGATTTACCAGTGAAATGGTTCGCCACTATTTTGACCAACAATGACGAATCTAGTATATCTCGCTCAGAGAAGGGCTTGTGAGTTCTAGGTGTATGCACCATTTTTCTCGACAACATCAAGAGGATATTGTATAAAAGAAGTTGAATCAGATATTGTATGACCCGTTAAAAGGTACTCTTACCTCGATGGAAGTTTTGAGATTAGTGATATGCAAAGAAACAGGTTCTATACTTGCTGCTTCCGAAGCTTAATCTAAAAGTGTGGTTACCAATACCACTATCACAACCTCAATCTTTTAAGTCTTAATAACATTAAAAAAAAATGGTTTAAAAATGCTTCATAGGGTCTTGACTGTAAAGAACTGAACTCCTGCAATTCAGCAAACAAGTCAACTCTTGCCACAAAATAATCAAGTTAAAAAAAGAAGCTAAACCCAGACACGAGGTTTGGGTATTACTAATCTCAAGATCTGCTTGATTCAATTTGATTGCAATAGAAGCAATCACACATGTCTTGCTTGGAAGTATCATAATCACATGGATGATGGATCACCTCTTCTTTCTTTATTATTAATCCATGCTGTTATGTCATTACCAACTTGGCTGAGAACATGCCCAATATCACATTTTGACAATCTCCCCACAAATTATAGCATTAACTACATTAAGTAGATATCTTGGTGCATTGTTTATTGGAATTATTATATGAACATCTCTTTCTAACTTATTTCCAAATGCTACACCTGTTTTAGAAATTGTTTTTCTACATTTTTTTCCATAGGTAGTCACTAAACATATTACAATATGAGAGTAAAGATTCGAACTCATGACCTACTGGTCACTACATGTCATCCTTACTAACTAAACTAGTAAGACTTACCTCTAATTTTTCTTTTTGATTATAAGGAGGTTGTCACTCTTCGCGTTTTTAATGTGCTATTGCATTAATAAAAATAATAATAATAATAAGAGCTATGTAGTCAACAAATAGGGATCGTTTGGAAGGCTTGGGCTGTTTGTTTTCCGGTTCTTGTATTGCACCGTTTTCTTTTTATTTTGTTGTTTCATTGTTTGTTTGACGGTTCGCCGTCTGCCGACTCTGTCGGCCTCTCGAGGATCCAGACATGTCTGGTCCTCGAATTATTTCCTTATAAAAAAAACAAATAGGGATAGTCGACCCCTACGTTTCTAACATCATTATACATTAAAAAAAAAAGTAAAGCATTTTTTGACAGGTCAAACAGAACGATCAAACTAATGTTACAAGTAACAACTAAATTAGTAAGTTGATCCGCGATATTATTCACTAGAGTAATCAATTTGAATGTAATTGTGTTATTATTTTGTGCTTGTTTTTCTTTTTAAGTTGGGTTGATATTTATAAATCTAGTAAGAATCAAATGTTAATGGTGTGAATGTTGTTTGTTGTGAAAGTTAAATTTGCATTCCAAGTGGACACGCTCAAGTTATTCAAAAACTTAGATAAGGTGATATTCACTGGAACATACACAAGATACGTACACATGTGGATATATATATATATATGTGTGTGTGTGTGAGAGAGTTTTAGCAAAATGAAAAATACGGTGAAAATGCAACTCATATCATCTTCTAGGAACAAGTTCTGTATATCCAAGTTTGATTATGATCATAAAAATACATGTAATGGTAATTATAATTTAATTTCATTGTTTGAGCAGTTAATAAACCTGTTAAAATGGATTAGGTAAAAAGGCAAAATGAGCTCAAAAGCAGAAAACCAGTCCCATCCCCCAAATTCCAAAATGACTTCTGTTTTGGAAACATTAGCTCCCTGCAAAAGACACCAAAGCCAAACTTTGTCTTCTTTTTACCATTTCCTTTCCCCCCTTTTTTTTTTTCAAAAAACAAAAGACAAAAGAAAAGGGTCAAAAGCATTTCATTGAACACTTTTTAAGTTCTTAACCACACACACTTCAAACCAAATAATACAAAATACCAACAAAAAATGAGCAAGCAAAAAAATCCGTTCACATAATATAAAGAAAATTAACCATAAACATGACTTGTCTTATAAAGAAGAGAAAAAAGTATGTCACTATTTCATCTAAAACAATAGGCATAAATGATCCACTAATAATTGTAAATTTAACCTAAAAAATCCCACTTTCATATTACATCTTGCCTTGGTCATAGCGAGCTAGCACAACTTATCCAGATTCGAGATAAAATTTCAGCACGTCACTAAAGTTGTAACTTCAAGTCTCGTTATTAAACAATGGATAATAAAATCAAGGAATTAATACTATTCGTAAAGTAGTCGATCAAGGTATGCAGCGAGATTCTGATCTAAAAAGGAAGAAAGATACTTAAAATGAAAAACAATATCAAACCTCCACCATCCACCATCCACCTTCCATTAGCATCTAACAACCAACTATAAGTTGATCACACAAATAAAAAAGAAGATGCCCTAAAAGTTTTTATAAACATTTTCCATCTTCAAAATTCCCCAAAACATAAATTTCATCTCTAAACTGCAGACCTAAAAAATACAATAACAATAAAATAAAATTTCTACCACTAAACTAATTTGTTTTTTTTTTTCCTATTAATAAAAAAAAACAAAAAGAGGGAAAAAAGGGACTTATTCAGTCTTTGGACGTGCAACCCGCAAGCTACGATCTTCGCCGGCGGTCGGCGGCGAACTGCGCGAGCGGTACCACCTCAGCGAGCGGCGTCGACAAGGGCGTCGGAAGGGGGGAGCTCCGGCAGACGGGGCAGGAGCCGTTGAGGCGGAGCCAGGCGTCGAGGCAGAGGAGGTGAAAGGAGTGCTTGCAATCAGGCATCAGCCGCATCATCTCGCCGTCGATGCAATCGGAGAGGCAAATCGAGCAGATCGCGGAGCTGGAATCGTTTCTGGAGGCGGCGGATTTGGAGAAGGAGTACTTAGGGTACGAATTGATGGCGGATTGGTGGAGGCCGACGACGCCGGGGGAGTGTCTAGGGTTCTCTTCGTCGTCGTCGTCGTCCTCTGCGACGAAGAAGACGCGCGGGAGGATGGTGGAGGAGGGGGCGGCGGAGGAGTGGTGATGGTGGTGGCGGGGTTGGCGGCAGCAGAGGTAGGAGGAGAGGAGGAGGGTGGAGAGGAGGACGAGGAAACCGAGGGCGATGGCGATGGCGTAGCCGAAGCCGATGGAGGAGAGGGCGGCGGAGGGCGGAGGAGGGGCGGTCGTCGGAGGGAGGGGAGCGGAGGAGTTGGCGATGGTCATTGAATTGACATTTGGAGGAAATGAACTCTCATTTTGTATTTTTGGGGTAACAAAGAGGGAAATGAGGCTCTATTTTTTTTTTTAATAGTATATATGTATAATTTTATATTTTTATGTATATTTTTTTGTTTATCGTCAATTACTTAGATCATTATAATTTTATGTGACATTTACGGGCTAAGTTAGTAAGGTTCGACGTTTTATGTATAGTCGTCCTTGTAACTTATGTTTTGATATGTGTTAATAACTTTATTTTAAAAATGATTTTTTATTAGAAATGGCATGGGCAAATTTAGGAAATCGATTAAAAATTATCTAAAATAATTTATATTTGAAAAATATTTTAAAATTAAGTCTCATAACTTATGCTCTAAATTATAAAGATCAATTTAGTAATTAGTAATGTTGTCTTTATTAATTATTTATGATATGTATGGAATCCTAGTTTATTTAAAATTTTAATTAAAATATTAATTTTTTTTATTAATTATTTATTTTATAATTTCATCCTTATTACTAATATTTTTTAATACTTTATATTTATATTATGTATGATTTTTTAACCTTTTTAAAGAATGTGTCGAAAGGTTAAATGAAGTATTTTTGCCAGTAGTAATTATAGAACCGGTAAATGAAGTGAAAAATAAGAGTTAAAAAAAAAAATCTAACAATGGGGGTTGTTTGAAAGTGGTGGATTGTGGATGAAATATGAGTAAAATAATTAAAATGTAAAATGTAAAAATGAAGACAAAGCTTTGATTTTATGTAAATAAATCTAAATCTAAATGAAAGGAGAAATTTGTGTACTTGATCGTATAATTTTTTTATAAAAATTGAGAGGGATGGATAGGTGGGTGGGGTTTCCAACTGCACGCATTAATTTGGGCAATTGAGTGGGTTGGAATACCCATATGCATTTAATTTTGGGGGGTTTGAGATTGAAGAAATACCTAATTGCACTTGAATGATGTGTTATGTTTTGCACTCACACTGTCACACATTGTTGGTGTATAGTTTTTGTCAAGGTTCTGAATATCGCGTATCGGGGTCGTATCGGTTAGGAGTAAAAATAATATATCGGGGATATATCAGAGATATATCGGGATATATCGGATTTATCGTTTTTCGCTAATTTTTAATTATAAATATTATATTTAAACTACAAAATGGAAAAATACATATGAAAAATTAATATTTAAATTATAAAATTATCAAATAAACTTAATAAAATAAAAACAACTTCATTCATAATGGCTAAAGTTACTTTATCAAAGTTGGAAATTCTAAATATCCCCGATATTAACCCGATATATCGGGTCACAAAGGCTAAAATTGTCTTATAAAAGTTGGCAATTCTAAATATCCCCGATATATCATCGATATTGACCCGATATATCGGCGTTGACCCGATATATCACGTTGACCGATATATTCACACGATAAACCGATATCGTAGCGGATTCTAAATATCCCCGATATATCGGCCGATATATCCGATATTTAGAACATTGGTTTTTGTTAGTATACATAGAATAGTCATAAGTTGAGATTGTATTTTACTCTATAAATAGGTCTTTATATTTGTTGTAACAGACAAGTTTCATATTCAATAACAAAATTTCTGTTTTTTCCCTCTCTTTTCTCCCTCTCGGATTTCTCTGTTTTCTCCTAGATCAACATGGTATCAGCTTAACGATTTTCTGGATTTTTGTCTTCCGCTTCATTCGATCTGGCTATGGAGCAAGTTCTCGCTCCAACTTCAGTTCCTTCAATCGATCACAACGATCCTTTGTACTTGCATCCTTCGGATAATCCAGGCCGCATTCTTACAACAAAGGTTTTCGATGGATCTGGCTTCTTTGTGTGGCGACACGCCATGGAAATCGCTCTATCGGCAAAGAATAAACTCGGATTTGTCGATGGCGAGCTTCCCCGTCCAGCTCCTGGTTATCCGACTTTGCGTTTCTGGATCCGCTGCAACGACATGGTCGTTTCTTGGTTGATCAACGCCATGACAAAGGAGATCGCCGAAAGCTTCATGGGAGCTCGCAACGCGCGATTGATTTGGCTGGATCTAATTGCTCGTTTCTCTCGTTCAAGTGGCGCGCAGAAATTTGCAATTGAGCAACAATTTTACTCAATTTCGCAAGGTGCAGACTCCATTTCTAGTCTATTCACTCGCCTCAAGAAGATCTGGGAGGAGCAAGATTCACTCCGAGCTGTTCCAGATTGCGCTTGTCCTGGTGTTTGTGGTTTCACTCAGGCGATCAAGCGAGATGAGCAGGATCGACGTCTTTTTCAATTCCTGATGGCGCTTGATGATTCATACATTCCAATTTGCAGTGGAATTCTCATGAATTCTCCACTTACAGACATCAATCAGGCATACTTTCTTCTTTCTCAAGAAGAAACACAGAGATCCATGAAGTCTTGCAAATCTCCAATTGATGATGCTGCCAATTCAGTTACTGTCAAACCTCCCAAAGATTCCAATTCTTCATCTTCAAAGGAATCTGACTCCGTCAATTCTTCTAAAGATTCGGTCAATCAAAACCGTCACAATGGCAATAAGCAAAGACATGTATGTTCTCACTGCAACAGATTGGGACATTTGGTCGATCGATGTTACAAGCTTCATGGCTATCCTCTTGGCCCCAAGAACAAGAGTTCTGCAAATTCTTCCTTGACTTCAGACGATGCTCCTTCTTCGTCTTCTCCATCATCCTCTTCAGCTATTCCAGGCCCGTCAGCTGATCAGTACACTCAGCTCATTGCTCTCCTTCAGCGATCTACCCCATCATCTTCTGGCACCACTCCTAGCTATGGGAATTTTGCTGGTATTTCCTGCTTCTCTTCATCTCTTCAAACAAATTCTTCTGGTATTATGTTTGATAAGTTCACCTGGATAGTTGATACGGGGGCCAGTGATCATATGTGTCACAATCTGGATTTCTTTACGGATTTGAAACCTTTACTTCAGCCTATTCAGATCAGTTTACCTAATGGCACTTCATTTTCTGTTTCATTGGCGGGCACGGTGAGAGTATCTTCATAATTGACACCAACTGGTGTATTCTTTGTGCCTGTATTCAAGTTCAATCTAGCTATTATCAGTACCCAAGCTTGCTGCTCAACTAGATTGCATTGTTTGCTTCTCATCTTCCATGTGCTGGTTGCAAGGCCCTTCTCTGAAGAGCCGTCTGGAGCTTGGTAGAGTTCACAACCGGCTATATGCTTTCTCAGCCCCTCCATCAATCATTCATAAGAATAAGTTGATCACAGCACAGCCATCCATTGGTTCTTTTTCTGTTGTTTCAGTCAATTCTGTAGTATCTGATATTGGTTTAATGCACTCTCGTTTAGGTCATCTACCTTTGTACAAGCTTAAAACTCTATTCTCTTGTGATTTAAATAAAGAGAATATATCAGGTTGTGAGATCTGTGCTAAGGCTAGGCATCAGAGATCTCCTTTTCCTAGTAGTTCTATTACTACTACATGTGCATTTGATTTGATACATGTGGATACATGGGGTCCCTATAATTTCCATATATATAATGGATTTCAGTATTTTTTGACAATTGTTGATGACTTCACCAGAGTTACATGGACTCATTTATTGAAATCTAGAAAAGAAGCTTTCTCTACTCTGCAGGCTTTTATTCAGTTAATACATACTCAGTTTGGAAGATTGGTTAAGGTGGTCAGATCAGATAATGCTCCTGATCTTGGGTTCAATACTATGGGTATTGAGTTCTTCAAATCTAGAGGCATTATTCATCAATCTTCATGTGCTTATTCTCCTCAACAGAATGGTGTAGTAGAAAGGAAACATAAACACCTCCTGGAGATAGCTAGAGCACTACTGTTTCAGTCCTCAGTTCATATAAAGTTTTGGGGGGAATGTCTTTTGACTGCTACATATCTCATCAACAGGTTTCCTTCTAAGGTACTTGGAAATGTATCTCCTTATGAGAAGCTATATGGAAGTCCTCCTTCTTATTCTCATCTCATAACTTTTGGATGTTTGGTGTATGCTTCCACTTCTCCTGCTGGTAGGACCAAGTTTATGCCCAGGGCATCCCCTTGTGTTTTTATTGGATACCCACCAGATAAGAAAGCATACAAGCTTCTATGCCTATCCACTAAACAAATCATCCTATCCAGAGATGTAGTTTTTCATTAACAAATTTTTCCCTTTGGCAATCCCTCTCTGTTGCCTAATTCCAGTTCTTACAGGCCTATCCCTGCTACAGATCCCACTCCTACAGAACATCCTCCTCCTTCTACTTCAGAACACCCACATGTCACTCCACCAAATCCTGATCCACCTCGAAGATCTTCCAGGCCATCTGTTCCTCCAGCTTATCTTCAGGATTACCATTGTAATATTGTCTCCCAATTGCAAAGTTTTTCCTTCAATGCTCTCACCTTGGCCTCTCAACAGCTGTTGACTAACTTAGCCCCTTTGGTTGAGCCTTGCTGTTATGAGGAAGCTATGGTTAATTCTGAATGGCAACAGGCCATGCAGTCAGAATTGGATGCTCTTCATAGAAACAACACTTGGGATATTGTTGATCTTCCTAAAGGTAAGAGACCAATAAGTTCCAAATGGGTATACAAACTGAAGTTTAGAGCAGATGGAAGTCTTGAAAGACATAAGGCACGACTAGTCATCAAAGGATGTACTCAAAAGGCTGGAATTGATTACCAAGAGACCTTCTCACCAGTAGCAAAGATGACAACTATTAGGAGTTTGGTTGCTATTGCTGTTAAGAAGGGATGGTCTCTCTCTCAGTTAGACGTCAACAATGCTTTCTTGCATGGCAAAATTGACACTGAAGTGTTCATGAAAGTTCCTCTTGGCCTTCAACACATCCATCCTGGCAAAGTTTGTAGACTAAATAAGTCTCTATATGGCCTAAAACAGGCATCTCGCCAGTGGTACAACAAGTTGTCTGAAACATTGATTGCTCAAGGTTACACTCAGACTCTTAATGATTACTCATTATTTCATAAGAAACACAATGATCTGTTTGTGTTCTTGGTAGTATATGTTGATGATATAGTAGTTACTGGCAATGACTTGCAAGGAATTTCTGTTTTAAAGCAAACTCTGGATGAGCAGTTCAATATCAAAGATCTGGGTTCCTTAAACTATTTTTTGGGAATTGAATTCCTTTCTCACAACAAAGGGATTCTCATGACTCAAAGGAAGTTCCTCCATGAGCTTCTCAAGGACTTTCCTAAAGAATCAGCTCGGGTTACTTTGAGTCCACTTGATCCAGCTCTCAAACTTGGGGATTCTTTTTTTCTTTTTTTCTTTTTTTTTATTTTTTTTTAAACTTGGGGATTCTAATGGCAACCTGTTACAGGATCCTTCTTCATATCGTCAGCTTGTTGGTAAGATGAATTTTCTCACCAACACTCGTCCTGACTTGTCTTTCACAGTTCAACATTTATGTCAATTCATGCAATCTCCAACTGAAGCCCATTGGAAAGCTGCAATGCATGTTATTCAGTACCTCCATTGCACCCCTGATCTGGGAATTCTTCTTGACAATTCCCATAGTTTCCAGCTTCTAGCATCTTGTGATTCAGATTTGCCCAGTTACCAGACGATCAATTAGTGGATATTACATCACCATGGGTGGTTCTCCTGTGTCATGGAAGTCAAAGAAGCAAGCAACTATCTCTCTATCTTCAGATGAAGCTGAATATCGATCAATGAGAAGAGTGACTACAGAGCTTGCTTGGCTGAGTCGTCTGTTTCATGAAATGGAGGTACCTGATATCACTCCCATTCCTCTTAAATGCGACAGTCAATCTGCTATATACATTGCAAAGAATCCGGTCTTCCACGAACGGACTAAGCACATTGACATCGACTGTCACTATGTTCGATCACAATTGATGGCTGGCCTGATCAAGCTCCAACATGTGCCCACGCATTCTCAGCTAGCAGATGTGTTTACTAATCCATTACACGGGCCTCATCACTCCTCTATCCTGCCCAAGTTGGGGTTGATGTCTCCAGAATCACCACCAACTTGAGAGGGGGGGGGGGGGGGGGGGGGGTTAGCATGCATAGAATAGTCATAAGTCGGGATTGTATTTTACTCTATAAATAGGCCTTCATGTTTGTTGTAACAAACAAGTTTCATATTCAATAACAAAATTTCTGGTTTTTCCCTCTCTTTTCTCCCTCTCAGATTTCTCTGTTTTCTCCTAGATCAACAGTTTTATACTTCAATTATCACTCCCATCCTAACAAAATAATTATCTCTTTGGGAGTTTTCACACTTCTTAAGGAACCTAAAATTTAAAATGTGAAATAGTTAAAAATTTAGAAAATAAATAATGTGGAAAAAAAACACTAATGACAATTATTTCTGACATTAATTAGGTCCAAAGGGACAAATATTTTATTATAAAAAAAAATAGACACAAAAAAATAGTCAAAAGGACAATTATTTCGTTACCGAGAGAGCATTTAAAAAACACTATATTTATTTTTAATACAAATACCCATTCTCCTTAATACCTTGAGCATCCGCATTGGTTTCGGTTTCTACGGTTTCTTAACTATCATTTATCACTTTCTCTCTCCTTAAAAAACCCAACTCTATTTTCAACCCACGTCCATACAACCCATTTTAATACTTTATCTATTTAATTTAACAATTAAATTAATTGAATAACCCCACCAATTTTTTCCTCTCTCCTCTTCTCACTCTCCACCATTACTCCTTTTTGGGTTTCTTGAGTTTGTGGTTGAGTTTATAAATAAGAAACTATCAACATCACTTCTTAAACTATTCATCCCTCCTCCCTTTATTTAATTATTATTTTTGTCTTAAAAACCCTTAAGAAACCCTCAATGTGGATGGTCTTACTAACTAATTAATTTGAAGAAAGGTGTATACATTCCGACCTTCCTTTATATCGCGATATACAATAGGTGGTATTTGTTGTTGCTGCTGCTGGGTAAGGGTATTATTCGAGCTGAACAAGTCGAGTTTGACATGTTCAAGTATGGTTCGTTTGTTAAACGAGTTCGAGCCGAGCCGAACTCAATTTTTAAATGAGCTTATTTTTTCTTCAAGCTAGACTTGTTTAGGAAATAGACAAGCTCGAGTCGAGCTTTAAGCAGTTTTACGATGATAACATGTTAACTTAAAGAAAACTTTAGAAATTTTATAAAATTCGAGCTAATCGAACTTAAATCGAATGAGCCGAGCTTAAAATCTTGTTCAGATTCGACTTATTTAGGTAAGTGAACGAGCTTGAATCGAGTTTTTTTCGAGCCGATCTCAAGCCAATCTCGAGCCGTACAGTTCATATAACAACCCTAGCTGATGGTGGTGTTTATTCTTGAATAGTCACTCTGAGTAAATTGTAGTATAGCATGTTTCCAAGTTTCCTTGGACTCCAGCCATCTTTCTATCTTCGAATGCATTGTTGGGCAGTCCTGTTGGACACATAAACTTCCTCTGGACACCTGCAGTTTTGAGACTAGAGATTTAGGCCCACTAATTAGGAACAGAGTCCATTTGCTCCTAAAGGCCGGGGTTGGCCCACTACGACTTAACTCGAGGACTAGCCCATTCCATTTCCACGACATGTACACGGTACACCATTTCAATAAACAACTTTGAATCTGACCAAAAAAAATAAACAACTTTGAAACATTAATCTTTTATTTTTGGTTGTAATATAAGTTGAGTAGTTCGAGCTCACCTCGAGTTCGACTCAATCTCGTCTATTTACTAACTACGTCGAGTATTAGCACATTTTTTACTTTGATTCAAAGATCGGATTAGCTCGATTCTCAAATTTTATAAGAACTTACAAAATTTCCTTTCAGTTACCATGCCATGGAGCAATTAGGATTCCTTAATACTCGGAAAAAACTTAGTTAAAACTCGTTTATTTATTAAATAAGTCAACTATGAGCACCATTGTAAGCCTGAGTTCAAATTTAGGCTCGACTCGTTTATACACGAGTTGAATATGAATAATTAACAAACACTACTCGACTATTTCGACTCGAATAACAGTTCTACCTCTTATCCCTACCTTAACTTACCCGCCCGCTTATCCTTATAGTTAACCCGTATAAAGGATTAAATCTACCCAACCCGGACAATGTAAATGATAAATTTCATTATATTCGGTAAGTAAGTAGTGGACGTGGTGGAGCAAGGGGGAGTAAGGAGGTCTTGGGTACAACCCCTGTCTTCGTCCTTTTTCCTAGGCGAAAATCCACAGTTTGCCTTGCTCCATACTAGTGGGTCGAGTCAGTACGTCGTTTTCTGCAATTTTAATTTTACAGGGTGGTTAAGTGAAAAAGAATTTAAAATGAGGGGCGAAAAATAAATACCCCTAAATTAAATTCAAATTACGCAATCCGCTCTGTCATTTCTCTTTTCATCCCCATCTTCGTAGAAAGGGTTTGTGAGCGATACCCCGTGTTGGATGATTCAAATTGGCGCTTGTTCTTCAATTCGATTCATCTGTCTCGTATCGGAATACAAGATGCTCGTGGAGTCCCTCTACGGATTCGATGTCGAAAAGCTGCAAAACGAGTGACATTGAAGGCAAGAGGGATTAACTATGACAACGTCTTCTCGTTTGTTGGAAGCCCTAATTTCCGCTCTCCAGTCTCACAATGTAAGCATTTCTTCTTCTTATAGAGTTTCGTTTTACGGCATTGGGGATTTCCTGCCCTATTTCTGTTCAAGTAGAATCTTGTCCATTTGGGATTTAGGGTTCTTTTTCCTTTCGGTGCTATCATAGCAAATTTACCGTGTTTCACTGAAATTTCAGCAAATTTCTCATTTTTCCCCACTTTCCAGCAGTTTATAGTTATCTTATGCATAGTGGAATTCTTGAAAGAGGGTGAACTGTGGGAGGACGGATCCTACTTGGAATCCAGTGGTTATGCTGTTTTTGTTTATGTTGGATTTCAGGGATTGAAGGCAATACTTGAAAGTTTGTATCTCTGGCTCATACATAACAGTAAGGAATTTGGTTCACGAAAAGCCATAGAGGGGGTAGCTCAGGATCCGAATCTTGAAGATGCTATTTGTATATCCAAAGCTATATTTGAGGAACTTTCTAAGAGGATATGTGTTCCTTTAGACACTAGCTCGACAAACCAACCTATTGGACCGGAGATACTACAATCTGGGTCTGATGCTGCGGTTGAGGAAGTTCTTCTACTTCTAAGATGTTGTATTGCAAGTGTGAGCTTTCTAGAAAATGAAGAGTACCTACTTTTGGGGAGGCTTGGATTTCTTAATAGGACACTTTTCATGCTGTGCTCATGTCAGAACAATGATAGTAGTCAAGGCTGCAAAACCTCTTTCGACATGAACTCAGATGTTCAATTGCGGCTTGTGTGTGGCATGCTTGAGGTAATTCGGAAAAAACATGTGCATAATTGAAGTAAAGATTATATGTTCCATTAACATTATTCTTAACTATTCATTTTCTCTTTGTTAGTATGTATATAATATCTTCAAACTGTGGTTTCTAACAGGTGCAGTAGTTTCTTGATAAAACATGGCAATAATTAACGAAACTGATGCTTCTTCACTCCTCAGTCTTCAACTTGCTGCTTGACTTATATATTTATGAAATCGAATAAAACAGTTAGTATGCTTCTTGATTTAATTTTCTGTGGGGATCTCTTGCATATGTGCTGGGTTCTGTCTCCTCTTAGATGCAGCCTGCAAGTAATCTCTATCAAATTAATAGTTCCTGTTACAATGTTTTTCAAGTCAGAATTGTTTTCCTCTGACATTTCAACTGATTAATCTCACCATAAAGTTAGACCAGCTTTGATATGCGATATGTTGTACATTTGTCTACAGGTATTTATGGACGAGCTCATAACAGATAAAACATTGAGTAGATACATAGGAATTTCAGCTTCTTTTTCATCTGTGAGGGAAAATATGTGCCACTGTAAAGATTCTGGGTTTGTCCTGAAGGTAGCCTCAGCTCATTTTCTTCATTCGAATTCAGGAGTTCAGGCATTTGAAGGTTCTGTTGCAAATCTGGTTTTTATGCATAAAGAGAATCAGGCAACTTCTGAAATTAGCTTGGTTGCGGCCGTGTCATTGCTTGTGAACCCTGCTTTAGCTTCTGCTCCAGCTTTTCTTCATGCCCACCTGGTCTCCTTGATTTCAGATGTCATTGGCAGAGTTGCTGTGTATGATCGTATGGGTTTTGATCGCAGATTTATTAACTGTTACATGCCTGCCTTTGAAAGGTCAATTAGCATGTACCACAAACAGTTGCCTAAATTAGTTCAAACTCTTTCAAAGGATGACAGTTCAGTTATCAAATCAACTATACCCAGGGTGGGCCGCCAGCGACCTTTTGAATCTTATGTTTGTTCTACGATGAATGAGAGACTTAATGGTATGATTAAGGAGCTAGATTGTTCATCATGCACGATGATTTCTCAAAGAAAATCCAATATGGCTGAGATATTAAACAGTTATGTGAAGGAAAACCTTCATCTCCTTGATGAATCCTGCAGGAGCATTGCTTCTTTGTTCTTGAGTGTCTTGGTAACTAAAGCTAGTTCAGCTGAATCTGACGATGCTTTATTACACATGAATGGAAATATCTCTCCAGAAGATATATGCTTGTTTGCTTCTATATTGAAGCTGATTAGCTGTTCCCTTATGCAAACCGTGTTGTACATGTCCAATTTCAGGAATCCAGTTCATCATAAACCTTCTATAGGCTCTTTTCAATCCAAGGAACATGAAATGTTGGTCGGTTTCTTTAACTCGTTTGGACAATATAGGATCCAGTGTCCTGTCCAACAGCTCATATATGACAAGCTCAAAGCTCATTTTACAAGGGTAGATGGGTCGAAATTGATGTTTGTGCATTTCACGGGTTTGCTGTCGATTTGCCTAGCAGGCAGCTTTGAAATCTTGGCCAAAGGTTGCTTATACATGATGCTGAGTTTGATGAATTTGTTATTTTTCGAGGACAGAAGCTTGAATTTCTTAAGTGACTTGGTTAGTTCAGGGACAGAATGTGAGTCACCTGCTGCAGTAATTGACGTTACTACTCCAGATGTAGACTCCTCTAAGGGAATGCAAGAGGTGAATTTCTACCCGGAATCTCATCCATGTCACATTTCCGCTTTTGTTCTTTTTATCGATTCTGATTTATCAAGTTTTTAATGGCTTATTCATCAATGATGCAGGGCCACACAAACAAAAGGTCTAGTTCTGCAATTGCGTCAAAGTTCAAAAAGATACAAATGAATTGCACAAGGTATATGATTCTGCACCTCTGATGATTGAAAATTATAAGAATAGGAAGGTCTTCAGCTCCTAAATGACTGCAAATGAAGTGCTTTATAATGCCACCAAATGAAGATATATCCATTTGGTGTGCATTTGCATTATGATGCTTCCCATTCAAGGGATGAAAACCAGTGTCATGACTCATGAATGTATCTGCATCATCTTCAGGACCTCAACCCTCTACCCCAAAAGGAAAAATAATTCGTCGAATTTGATCTTTGTTGTATTTGCTCAATCAGCTAGTGAAGTTGTTTGTTGTGTTTCAACAGGAAGGGATCTACTTCTGGTCAAGATGAGGAAGCTAGAAATACTACGGTGGAAGACGAGACTTGCAATGCGACAACATTCTTAAAGTGCCTAAACAAGTTATCTGGTGCATCCACTGCCAGTTTAGATGAAGAGCTGGTTGATTTCATCGAATGCAAGCAGGGAAAAGACTATACATCCTGGATCAAGAATCGCGCAAAATACAGGAACCAGAAACTTAAGAAAGTGTCAGACCGAGTTTGGGAGAAGAAGAAGGCTACTTGGAGATCTGCACGGCATAAACGGAAGCCATGAGAGGTAATGTTCTTGAAAAACCTGTTAAGGCTTCAACATGACTGTAATTCTTTACAGCTTAGGGTTTAGACAGCTTGTCTTTACAGTACATATACTCCTCTATGAATGTATCACTGCATTTAGAGTAATTTGGACATTATAATTTTGTAAAATGCAAGTGAAAAAGTGTTGACCTGTTTCAAAACGTATTATAATGTAATGCTTTCCATCGAAAGCTATATGAATCATGTGAATTAAACCATGTAAGGCAAAACAGTTGCTTGCACTGAAAATCAAATCTATATTTTGCTATGTTGACTAATCCAAGATTACAGATAATGTGTATCCAAGTTACAGGCATATGATTCACCCCAAACCCAAGGTGGGTGTTACAGATCTCGAAACTCATGATGTACAGCTTGTCCCCTGTCTTTGTGCTTCTGTTCACAAAGAAGACGAAGATCAGAGTAGAGAGAAGGGTTGCTTTAAGGCAGGGAATGATCATCCGATGCTGTGGACGGGAACATACACTTGCAGAATAACAGGTTGAATTCGACATGGCCAATTAGTCAAACCAAGCAAGTACATTTTGAAACCAGTTTCAGAGCTCTGATGAGGGATCTCTCTCACTTGGTTCCTCCTTTGTACAAGCTGTCGATTACACCCTGCAACAAGATTCACCACTTCAGAACCTTGTTTTGAGCAATGGTACGTTTCTATAACAACCCGAGCGTCTCAACATTCATTATGTTCTTCCGGTTTTCCACAATGAAAGGATACGTTAAGAGATTTTTAACAAGGGAGGATAGAGAGAAGATCTAAACCTTGTAATGCTTCAGCAACTGGGGCCTCTTCTTCTTCAATGTCGGGGTTAGAAGATCACGCTCCATATCAAATGGAATCGGGTCAAGATGCACAGCCTTGATGAATTCGAAACCTTTCAGCTGCCAAGTGAATCATGTATAACATTGAGTTTCAGTTCCTCTCCATCATCAGAGACATATCTATATGGGAGGAAGAGAAAGGACCTTGTTTTCTCTAGCTATGCTGTTCAGTTGCTCAAGAATGTAAGTCTTCGCCTTCGGATGCTCACATACTGAACTGAAGTCCCCTTCAATCCCATTTTCTTCAGCCCATGATTCAAGAGCTTCTCTGTTGGGATTGATGACAGCAATGAGGAAGGACTCAAAGCTGTTACCATATATCCATATCTGAAGCACAAGCAGAATGTTTCAGTAACACATTTGAAGATACAATGTGACAAAGTAAGTACATACCGAATCAACTGCAGTGGATAAACCGAATATGTTCTCCAAGTTCTCCACTGAAACATATTCGCCCTGTGCAAGCTTGAAGATGTTCTTCTTCCTATCAATGATCTTCATACAACCGTCAGGTTGCCATTCCCCGATATCCCCTGAAAGGAATCAAAAGAGGTGGCTGATGAAGACTACAAGAGTGCAGTTAGTATCACAGAAGGATTAGATACCGAGGCAGCCCAACCTGTGTGAAACCATCCATCAACCATGACCTCTTTCGTGAGGTCCTCTCGCTTGAAGTAGCCGGAGAACAAGGGTTTTCCGCGAATGCAAATTTCTCCACACGGGAGGCTGGAAAGCGCGTCATACCCCATTTCAGGGACCGATTCTAGACACACGTCCACATTGGGTGCAGGAGGACCCACTGTGCCAATCATCGACATTTCACCCCCTTGCGCGACACATGAAGCTGCACAGGTTTCGGTAAGTCCTGCAAGTAGACATTGAAGGAATGGTTCAACATGGAAGTTTCATATTTATGTCAGAAGAAGATGTGGGGTCATACCATATCCTTGAAGAACATTAGCACATGTGACTACCCTCAAGTAAGTTTCGACTATAGGAGCAAGAGGCGCGCCTCCTGAAAGAATCAGGCGAACATTCCCTCCTAGACTTTGCTTCACCTGTGGTCACGAGTATCCGACATTGATCACACAATCAACTAACACATACTATTCTACATAACTTGCAAATTCGTATTGCATCACCTTGCTGAACACTATCTTGTCAAGCAATGGAGCTGCTTCGGCATGCTTATAGCCTTGATTCATATTGTACAGTTTACTGCATCGACATGGACATGAAACTTAGAAGTTCCCTAGACGAGCTGAAACCCGACAACTCTTTCTTAAAACGGATTTGGTTGATCACTATGTTATCAACTTACTAGTAGTACGCGATGTTGAATAGCGTACGCTTAAGGAAACTGCCTGAAGAGATCTTCTCCACCAAACCTGAGATGATTCACGAAAGTCGTGATGATGCAACCCTTACATAATGACTTAAGCTTCTGTAGTAGAAAAGATATTGTTGAAGATAGTTAGATCTACCTGAATAAATTCTATCCAAGACTCGCGGAACAGCGCAAAAAACGGTTGGTTTCAACTCACTGATGTCGCCAAATAGTAGTTTCACATCCTGAAAACACAAGAGAGAACGACGATGATTCAACTCAAAATGTCAGTCGAAACAAAGCTAGATGAACCGATTAGTTCTTACCCCGCGCCAGTATCCAATCGATGCACCAGCGGATATTAGTAGTTCCTCTAAGACTCTATCAAAGATATGTGCCAAAGGAAGATAGGAGATGTACACATCACTCTCTGTAAACTGTTTCAATACCAAAGTGTAACATGTTACTAAAGTATAAGTGAAAATTTCTTTGTGTTGCTTCCTAAGAAAACAGTGATTGTCAGTTCACCTCTTGATTGATGTCCTTTAACGAGTAGCTGATGCCGGACACCACAGTGACGATAGTCTCGTTGGACAGCATCACTCCCTTGGGCTCGCCGGTGGTTCCGCTAGTATACATTATCGTGCAGATATCGGTTTTCCGTTTAGTAGGAAGATCAAACTGTTGATCCTCTCCCTAGCACATAAAATACACTTTCATACGAAGTTTTCGTATGGCACAAAAAAGAAGCCAAGGAGGAATAAGAGAACACCTTACCAGCAGCAAAAATTCATCCCAAGAATAAACAGCCAAATCAAATCCTTTAGCAACCTCTCTTTGTTGAGACGAAATGTTTCCGAAACTCACAAGTGCTACACATCATAGCAGAAAAGATGCAGATGAATCAAACCATATATGATGCCTATGATCACAAACTGCATAGTAAGATAGGAGATTTGTTGCAACTTACTCTTTAAGAATTTCGCTGTTTCAGGCAATGTCTTGAATACCTACAATTGGTAACCAAATCAACTCTCTACATTCATTACACTGCAATTCTATACAAATATGTAGTCGTTGGTAACAAATCACACTTGCCTCTGAAATCTTTTTTTCTTCCACAAATGCAATTGAAACCTCAGCATGAGATAAGATGAATTCCACTGCACCAGCACCTATATATCACCAAAACTTTATGTTGTTGCTCATGTATGTATGTGTGTGTATATATATAGAAGGAGAAGAGCGCGGAAAACAGTACCAAGAGAATCATACAAAGGAACACAATACAAGCCGAGAGCGTTGCAGGCCTGCAAAGGTTAAGTCACAGTAGACATACATAAAGACTATAAGCTCAAAGGAAACTATCGCGAATTTGAAGGTATGAGGATCAATATAGTAAGAGTCTACCTGCATACTCATGACCCAGTTTGGACAATTTATGCCATATATGCCACATTTTGCACCCTAAAATCCAAGAGCAAAAGAGAAGTTAAATTTGGTACACTTGTGTTTTTGGGAGGGAAATAGCTATTTCATACTTGGTTTACACCGCAACATCGGATGGAAGCTCCAAGGCGCAACACAACATCGTAAACATCCTTGTACTTCATCCAAACATACTTCCCTTCCTGTGAGGGCGAAAGGCGAAACAACCATACTAAAATGTTGGAAAATATGTTCAAACTGAAGCTAAGAGGCAAAATCCACAATGGGTCAGAGAAGTATGCACCTTTTCGCCATTGGATTGGCGATAACCAAGCATTGGATTGTTAGGAAATTTCTCCACTGCAGTACTGGAATCAGTATCAGATGATGCACATTACTTTTCATGTTAAGAACACATCATAGAAGTAATCGATTTTAGCTTCGTAGATTTAACACTTTTCCAAAGAAGAAACCATCAACCTGACTACTATAACAACCACCATCCCAGTATATCCTACTCCTAGCAAGGTGCGAGGGGTCTAATAGTGCGCACCCTTTCTCCGACCAAGTTGAGAGGGTGGTTCCATGTGAGCCAGGAGTGTTATAAAAATCAAATATGAACTTGACTAAATTTAAATATCAATGTAAGGAGTTGGTCCTCATTAGGGCCTTTGCAGTATCCGAATCAGGATTAGAAATGCAAGGAGGTTTAAGCACCTGAAGATATCCCAGCAAGTTTCCAAACCAGGAAGGAGAGGAGGGAACCCATCTTTAGCTATCAAATGGCGATAAACCGGACCCATAGACGGTTTCCCATTGCTCGCCTCCTTCGCCTTCTCAACCTCCACCACGAACTTCATATTCGAATTCATCTCCGCAAGATGAAGCTGGTAATTTGGTTCAGTGCTTGAAAGAGTATTTTCTCCAAGATATGTAAATGTTAATCTATATATGTACATCTTCAAACTTAGTTGTTTGGAAAACAGGTTTTTGGTGGCCAAAAGTTGACTAGTGTAATTGGGATTTCCTTTGTGTAATGAGACGTTACGTTTGATCACCTAATTAAGTTTACCTAACAGACATTATCATGTGTTGTGTACATGTACCAAGCTTATTGCGTATGTGAGGACCTTATAAAGTTTAGGCATGTAAGTGTGTTTACCAAACGGACCCTTCAACGAGGAAAAAAAAAATCTTATTTGATTTAATTTACATGATTGTAGATGTTTCATTTCATGTAGTCTCTCGATTCTCGATGTGTACGTACTCATCTTCTCATATATGCACTCATATTTTTTCCCTTATTTTTTTAATTAGGAAAAAATCCAGATAGGGTGACTTATCCGAGAACATCTGTACGGGTAAGGTTTCAGAGACCAAGATTAGTGTAAATGTCAAGGCCTCCAGCAGAGCAGAGAAGAGAGTATTTTGGTTGTGAATATGAGATTTGGGTATTTGTGAACTTATTCAAAGTTATATTTTTATTCAGTTTTATTTGAAATTATTCATTGATATATTGAGTATTTTGGCGTTGAATATGACTTTTGTTTTTTTATAGTAGGTAAGAAGTAGACCGACAAAGCGATCTTGAAGCCATCAAAAGATGGCTTGATGAACCCTACACAGAGAGTCGCGAGTAAAAAATACTAATTTAAATATAAGATTACAATAAAGATAAATTTATATTTTAAAACGTCAAAAATTGGAGCCTTGATTTTTGATACCTGAACTGGTGCTGAGACGTCTTGCATAAAGCCGAGGACTCTGGTTTTCGGGCAATTTGGATTCACAATTTTGTGTGGTAAAAATTTGTAGAAGGCATCTGAGAGGGGTTGTGTTTGTATCTGAGTTGGGGGGGGGGGGGGGTTGGTTGGTTGGGTTGAGTTATTTTTTTTTGGTTTAGATCTGAGTAACTGGAAAAGAGTGGAGCCACATCTGAGCCTACTGGGGGCATTTGAAGCGGAGGAGGGGAGCGGCGTCGAGGCCTCCCAATCTGAAGAAAACAGAATCTCGCCGCCAGGGGTGAAGGTTGAGGTTTACAGATTTGGTGCACCAACGCCACCGAAACTTACCACGACCAGGAGTCGACGACGAGGGTGTGGGTTGGGCGGCGGGGAGGCGCCGGGGGTTAGGGAAGGGAAAGGGTTGTGGAGACGGCTAGGGTTAGGGAAAAGAGAAGTGTTCCCGGAGAGAGGTGGGAAGCGAGGCCGAGGCCGAGAAAGAGTAGATCGAAGCAGTTAGGCGCGAGGGGGAGGGATAGCCCATGCGGGGGAGGTTCCAGCGGTCTGAGGAGGCGCCACCACAAGAGAAGTCGCAGATGGAGGGCACAACAAGCATGCTTGTCGGTTGCAGGGGGTGGGCAGGAGGAATGGAGACAAGTGAGGTCGGCGGTCACATCGAAGTCGACATGGGTGGCGAAGGAGAGGAGGAGGAGGAGCAGCGTCGGGAGAGAAACGAGAAGGCTGCGGAGGAGGGAGATCGGGGCCAGTGGGGCAGTCACACCGGCGGTTGAAGAGGTGAGCCATCAGCGGCGACGACAGTTGGTGTGGAAGGGCTACTAGGGTTTGGTTTTGAAGGTTTGAGTTTTTTTTTCCGATAAGGTAAAATTTCGGATGGCCGAAACCTAGTCGATCGCATCCTGTCAGATGGGGTCTAACAGACCTATATGTGTTACAAGTGCATGACCTCGCAAAGAGCGGCTAAGGTGTGCAACCTACAATGCGGGGGACATGTGAGAAGGATACATCATGAAAGTATTGGAAGATTGTTTTGATATCTCCCATAGTCAATTCAATATTCCAAGGACATTTTTTCTTTCTGTACTAGATGGTTTATGATGATTTGTGAATCTTCTTCTATCACGAGTTTCTGATTTGAAGTTCTCTAGCTTTAATTACTCATTCTCTCAGGGTCAGTGCTTCTACCATATAAGAAGATTGTTTATCTATATGTTTGTATCCCAATGTAATGGGTTTCCCCTCCCAATTCCGGATTATATACCCTGTGGTGCTTCCATCCAAATTTGAAGATGAACCATCAAAATTTAGTTTCATGACTCCTCGTCTCAGTTTTCTCCACTTAATTTTTTTTTTACTTTTTCGGCTTGGCTTGTGTTTTGTATTTTCTATTTCTATAAACTCCTCTAGACTTTAGTTTACATGCTTTTCTCCAATTCTCATAAAACGTATTTATGAAAAATTGAATTTCTCTATTTAATGAAATATGGTCATTTCAAAAGGTAATCTGATTTCTATAAAACCAAATGATCTACCGTCTGAGCGCTACTGCTTGAGGGTTTCTTGCATTATTGGTCGGTTGGGCCAACCCCTCTGTCACTTTTGGATATTTGACATTTCAATCCCTTGATTATGTTTCATTTTGTTATGTTTAATAGGGACTCTTATTACTCCACCCCTATGGGTGTAAATACTAACACCATTTAGATTTGTTAACATCACATCCACCCATAATTTGTTAAAAAAAACAACTTTAAGTTGTCGTTACAAAAAACAATTATAATATTTTATTTTTATTTTTTTCAACTTAGGCTAGCTCGCTGTTACAAACAACGTCATATCTATGGTTCCTTTATTTTCGATTTTATTGTATATTCGACGTTTCATTCGTCTGTCGACTTGTCGACCTCTCAAGTTTCAGGTATGTTTGAGCTCAAATTACTTAATAAAAAAAAAAGCTATGTTTATTTCCCAAAATATATTTTTTTTTGAGCAATATTAGTTTATCGGTTTGGCTAGTTTTCTATTTTTTTGACTAATTCAAAAAAAAAGAAGGAAAAAATGAAGATGAATTTTCCACATGAAAACTCAAAATAGTCAATTTTGGAGACTACACTAATGAAGAAATATCAACCATTAAAAAAACTAGCAAAAGATCACCTATTATATTTTATATAACATTCGGTATTACACAAAATCACTCAACTCAAAATCATTTAATAATTTTTAAAAAAAATTAAAACTATGTTATAGTTGATGATTCTTATTCAGAAAAAAATATTTTGAAAAAGTATATTTAAAAAATATTTTTGATAAAAAAATTGCTATTTTGCCATTTGTACTCACATTTGTTTTTAGAAAAATATTTTTCATAATTTTTTAAAATACTTTTTCCACATGAATAATCAATTATAACTGTCATAATCTTTGAAAATTCTTTTATCAATCATTTTGTGTACCAAGTGTTATATGAAACGTAATAAATTGAAGATCCATTCACATTACATTCTCTCTAGAAATCACATTCTTCCCTCTATTCTTCATACATACCTAACTACCTATGTTGTAAACCATGGCATTGTTATCAACACAGATGAGACTCATACTATACTCTTTCTTCCCTCTACTCGTTGCCTCGTTATCGCAGGCTAACGAAGCCACCATTATGATGAGCCTCCGCGACGCTCTTTCTCCGTCCCCTTCGTCTTCGTGGAGAGCCTCCGACTCCTACTGCACCTGGTCGGGTGTCGAATGTGACTCCTCGTCACATGTGACATCCATCAACTTAGCCTCGAAATCGCTCTCCGGTGTCTTGCCTTCCAACCTCACCTCTCTCACTCACCTCACCAGTTTGTCACTCCAAAGCAACAGCTTCACCGGCCGAATCCCTCTCCTCTCGAACCTCACCTCCCTCCGAGAGATCCATCTCGACTCCAACGGATTCTCCTATCTCCCAACCGATGCTTTCCACAACCTCCCAAGCCTCCAAACTCTAACCCTCAGCCACAACTACTTCCTTGCCCCATGGGAGTTTCCTTCGCTTTCTAGCAGCCCGAACTTGACCGTCTTTGAGGGCGTTAACACGAGCTTGACCGGGTCGGTACCGGCTCTTTTCTGGACCCCGAATTTGCGGGTTTTGAGACTCTCCTACAACCAGCTCACAGGCACAATCTGGCGAGAATCCGGATACCATTTCAAGCTTGAAACACTCTGGCTTGATCATCAAGAACAAGGTCTCTCCGGGCCTATCGATTTCCTTGCATCGATGACCCAGCTAGCACAAGTTTGGCTCAACGACAATGCCTTCGATGGGCCTATCCCGGACCTCTCGAATTGCACCAACATCTTTGATCTTCAGCTGAGTGACAACCAATTCCTCGGAGCTGTGCCCACATCCTTATCCTCCTTGCCCAATTTGCTCAACATCTCATTGCAAAACAACAATCTCTTTGGCCCTTATCCGAATTTCTCGACAAGAGTTAAGGTAGAGATTGGGAATGCAACCGAGTTTTGTTCCGATAACCCTGGAGAGCCTTGTGATCAACAAGTGATTATCCTCCTTGATGTTATGGCAGCCATGGGATATCCGACGAATCTAATGGATGCGTGGAGAGGTAAAGATGCTTGCAAATGGCGATTCATCGGTTGCGACAAGGATGGCAAGATTACGACTCTTAACTTCACCGGGCAACGCTTTGGAGGTGAGATTCCTACTTCCATTGGTAACTTGACATCCTTGCAATACTTGTACTTGAATGGTAACGCATTCGATGGGAGCTTACCCGAGAGCTTCACCGCCTTGCCTCAGCTCAAAGTGCTCGATGTTTCTAACAACTATCTAACCGGGATGATGCCGAAATTTCAGCCCTCTGTGAGAGTTAGTATTGCTGGAAGTCTTTTAGTCGCGAATGAGAGTATATTTGACGCTTCCATCGCAAGTATACAAGACTCTCAAATCCCTACTTCAACACATTCTAGATCATTGCTTGGCCTAAATGTGAAGGCATTCATACTAGTGTGTGTTGTTGTTGTTACACTAGTGGTAGTCGGTGTTTGCGCTTTGTTATGCCTTCTTTCGAAGAGGTATAACAGGAGAAGGCATTTTGACGATTGGGATCAAGATCAAGATCAAGAAGTGTTGGGAGGATTGCTAAGAAGATTTAGCTACGAAAGTCTCAAGCTAGCGACGGGGAACTTTGATCCAAAGAGGAAGCTCGGAGGAGGAGGATTCGGGTCAGTTTACGATGGGGTTTTAGGAGATGGAACCAAGGTTGCGGTGAAGCGATTAGATAAGCTTGGTCAAGGTAGGAAAGAGTTTGTAGCGGAGGTGAAGACTCTTGGCGCCGTACACCATGTGAACTTAGTGAAGCTGATTGGATTATGTGACGAAAATGATTGCAAGGTCTTGGTGTATGAGTACATGAGCAATGGATCTTTAGATAAGTGGATCTTTCCGAAACAAGATCAACGAGAGGGATGCACTCGTCTTGATTGGAACACACGAAAGAGGATAGTACTTGAAATTGCCAAGGGGCTGGCTTACCTCCACGACGAATGCCAACATAGAATAGCCCACCTTGACATAAAGCCTCAGAACATCCTTCTGGATGAGAACTTGAATGTGAAACTGGCCGATTTCGGCCTGGCAAAGTTGATAGGAAGGGATGAAAGCTTTGTGATGACTCAAATGAGGGGAACCCGAGGATACTTAGCTCCCGAATGGCTAAGCCAAAAGATCACGGAAAAAGCC
The DNA here is from genome assembly GCA_037127255.1 of Persicaria tinctoria. Classification (NCBI taxonomy): domain Eukaryota; kingdom Viridiplantae; phylum Streptophyta; class Magnoliopsida; order Caryophyllales; family Polygonaceae; genus Persicaria; species Persicaria tinctoria. The sequence goes on from JBANSL010000008.1 coordinate 18,486,690, forward strand.
GATGTGTATAGCTTTGGGATAGTCTTGCTAGAAGTTGTGTATGAGAGGAGGAATTTGGACTACTCTACATATCATGAACAAGACGAAGAAGATGGCGAAGAAGAAAGTGGGTATGATCTACTAATCGACTTGGTTAAGAAGAAGGCAGAGACGAATCGGTTGTCAGACTTATTTGATGGATGCTACCAATTGCAAGACATGGATGGAATTGGAGAAGAGGTAGAGAAGATGGTAAAGACTGCGATTTGTTGCTTACACGAAGATCCGACAAGACGACCAACCATGTCGATGGTGGTGAAAGCATTGGAAGGTTAAGGCCAGACGAACATGAATGTGGGTTACGGAGTCTATACGTACAGGAGTAACTCCGCCATTGATCACTCGTCGCTGGCCGGATCGATCATCCGGCCAAGTTAAGGTGCATGGCTTCGATCTCCTCGATCAGTTTCGGCATCAACTTTGTCTATGCAGGTGAAGTTCAATTCATACTAGGGGCTTAGTTTTGATTGATTATTCTTCAATCACATTACTCATAACATTCAAATATATACTTTAGCAATTCGACAAATCTGGTAATTTGGTTCAGTACTTGAAAGAGTATTTTCTCCAAGATATGTAAATGTTAATCTATATATCATATATGTACATCTTCCGACTTAGTTGTTGGGAAAACAGGTTTTTGAATTGGTGGCCAAAAGTTGACTAGTGTAATTGGGATTTCCTTTGTGTAATGAGACGTTACATTTGATCACTTAAGTTTACCTAGCAGAGTAGTAGCTAGCAGACATGATCATGTGTTGTACATGTACCAAACTTATTGCGTATGTGAGGGACCTTATAAAGTTATAATAAGGCATGTGTGTTTATCCAATGACACTATCCGATGGAAAAGTGTTGATCCATCAAAATCTAGTTTGAATGTTCTCTGGGGTGATTTCCTCCATTTTTTCGTATTACTCGGGCCTTTCTGACTTGTTATTGGTTTAAAAATGTCATGATTTTGTGGTGTTTTGATCTAAGTCATTTTCCTCATTAAATGCTCTAATCCAAATTTCCATGTGACTAGTAGCTAGTTTATCTATATACCTATTGATTGGGAAGATATCTAAGAGCAATTTTAACGGAGACGGTAGGGGATGCTAAACTGAAAAAATAATATAAAATATTGAGGGGGAAGTCTGGCGGATGCTAATGGGTTACCAAATTGGTATCGCTGCTATGGGGTGAATTAAAGAGTGTGTCAGATTTATTTTATTTTTTTTTGAAAATGAAAAAGCCAAAACGACGTCGTTTAAGGGCGGAAGAGGTCAAAACACCGCGTTTGGAGGATGGGTTGCTGGCGCGCATCTGCAGAGGGGGCAAGCCAGTTGTCGCAACACCACAGGAGGAAGGCACGAACGTCTGTGATTGAATGACATGGACGGCCATGATGTAATCTAGCCGATTTTAATTAATTTCAAATAATGCTAATTTCGGTATGTAAAATGTAAAAAAAAATTAAAAATTACCATAATACTAGATTCATTTTTCTCTACACATAGACATCAAATTTGAATATGTTTCGACGTAATTTGAAAAAATGGGGTCGTTTCAGGGTTCAAATTAGGGTTTTACTGTGTTCGAAACTTTCTGGCAATTTTCGAAACTTCATACCGAGTCCAGTTAATTTTTTTTATAGTTCGTAACACACTTCATTGAATGTTTGGAGGATGTAAAAATGCGGTCAAGTCATTTGTCACATTGGTATAAATGATTTGTATAGATGAAATGTGTTGTCCCGTCAAATTCAGATTTATTGAGTAGTCTTGTCTGCTTAGTTGGAATGTGTTCTGATTTTGGCTATAAAACCTTCTCATCACAGCCATTTCAAAACACACCAATTCTTGTTCATCTTCTTCTCATCATGGATCCATCTCAAAATCAATTAGATTTCGCAAATTTTGTATTATGTTTCGTACGTTGCAATTTAGTTTATGTATTAGCTTTTGTGTAATTTTTTTAATCAATGAAGTTTTCTATTTTATTTTAAATCTAAATTTTATAATTACATTTTAGTAATTAAATAATAATATAATATCCACCCCTTATACTTATTATTTTAGAAACGACCTCTTTGTAAAAGAATGAGCCACGTGTCCTCTTTGAGCAAAATTAAAAACAAAAACTTTCAACCTTCTCTCCCCCACGTTCTCCCTGCAAGAACTGCTTCCATCTCCCATCTCTCATCTCCTCCTCGCACCGACGATACTTCCTCTCTTCCCAAACAAAAAATTTCAACCCCCCACCCGATGGTTTATAATTATTCTTCCTCTTTAACTCATTGAGTATTTTGGATTTTTGGGGCTTGAATTAGGTTTTGGATTGTTGGGGCTTGAATTGGAAATTGATATGGTCAATTACGCCGCGATGAAGAGAAGCTGCAAGAGAAGCCACGAGGAAGAGAAGATGTACTTCAGGGTGTTGATCGGTCGACGTCGGGGCAGATGAGGGTGGCGATGGCGGGAGGCGGCTCAGTCGCCTGGCGACTCGGAAACTTGGTACTATCCTTCTTTCCTCTTTCTTCCTTATGGCTTCAATTGATTGAGTACACAATTGATTGATTCTTCCTTATGGCTTCAAGAATTGGTTGATTTTACGACGAAATTGGAGGATATCTTGAGCCTTGATCATGTGTAATAAGTAATTTTTGGCTCTGATTGTTTCAATTTCTGGTGCGTTTTGTTAGAAATGGATCTGATTTGCTTTCGATTTGGTTGCAGAGAAACAATTGAATTGAATCTACATACAGAAATGTCTACTTCGATTCAGATGGAGATCAAATCAGCGAAATATGAGTGCTGCGGCCTCACGGAGGAGTGCACGCCGACGTACATCGAGCGGATCCGGGCGCATTTCTCTGGGAAATTGATCTGCGACCTGTGCGCGGAGGTGGTCAAGGACGAGATCGTTAGGTCGGGATGGCTGATCAGCGCGGAGGAGGCAATCGGTAGATACCTCAATGTCTGCCGGGAGTTTCGGACTTCGTGGCCGCCAACGACCGATCCGATAGTGGACCTGATCGCCGTCGTCCGGCACATTGTCCGGAGAAGCTTCGATTCTCTTAGAGGACTGCGCTCGATGTCGGCAAGCCCGAGAGGAACGCAGCCTTCAAGGTTAGTAGTTTTCTTTTTCCTCTAGAACCCTAATTTGGTTGCTTTAATCCATCCGGTAGCCAATTTTCCTTTCTGAGCAATTAATTTCTCTTTGTATTTCTCGAATTCGTTCCTCTCACACATTCGTCAATGTCCGGAAGCTTTAGTTTTGAGGGGTTTGTTGGTTGATTTTTGGGATTTCGATTTTGAGGGTTTTACAAAAATGAAATTGTACCAATGCAGGATTAGAGATCGTGATCGAATCCGGGTATGTATTTGATTTTTTTTAAAAAAAATTCTGAATGTTGGGAGCCATGGTGTACCGTTGTTATGATGGATATACTCTTATGCTATTGATTTTTCACTTCCATATGGCCTGTTTCTACTGGTTGTGCACTTGCCCTAACAAATTGTTTGAATCCTGCTTCTGTATTGCTCCTAATTTTGCGGTATTGTAATCATTTCGTTAACAAGATTAGATACAGAAATTTATTCAGTTACTAAATGTGAAATTCAGCACATCAGTAGTTGTAGGATTTAATACTGATTGAATGTGCTTGGTAATTTAAACCTGACTTCTTTTGCTGATTTCCTATGAAAAACCTTTCATTTTTCTCTTAGTTAAACATGTGTGCTATCACGTTCTTGCACTTCTTACATAAATCATCAAGTTCATTCATTCAATGTGTTTACTTCAATGTTATAAACCTTTCCCCTTTATCAGTTGGTCATTCCATGGTTCATTGTGTTTTCATTCATTGAGTTAACCAATGTGCAACCTTGATGTGACAAGTGAACGTCCCAAGGACAAAAAAAGACTTGCTGTAGGGCCAAACAGTGCAGGAAACACACCACTGCACAAGGTGATTCAGTACACGAAGGTTGAATTCTAATTTGAATTTCTAAACCAACTCTAAAGGCATATTTTATGTTCCAAGTTAATTTTTAGTTTGCTTTTTACGGAATTTAAAAGCATTGCTTTTTCTCTCTCTAACAGGCTAATACCACCAAGAAGATTGTCAAGAGGCTTTAGTGCCAGTCTTGCAACCACATTTCTCAACAATCAATCAAGGTTAGTGGTCACATTCATGCTTCTCTTAGCTCATATCCTTATAAGTCTTGATATTAAAATCAAAATAGTTCAATTGAAATTGGATCAAATCCTTACAAGTCTTGATATTTTTTAATGTCTTTTTAGGTTACTTATATTAGGTTATATGTGTTATTATTATTGAAGTGGATGAAGTTAGTGTGACATGTGATTGATTCTTTATTTTTGACATTGGTTGTGTTTATTTTGCCTAAATAGAATGGTAGAATAGGAATATCATATGAATACAAGTTTCTAAGTTGAATGAAAGTAGAAATCATGTATCATATGCAATCTGAGCATGATCATATGCAAATATCATGAAAATGCAAGTTTGGAGTTTCTACCTTGATCAGTCTACTTCACAGCCTGCCAGTGAAATATAACATGGGTGTATTATTTATATCCAGCCATGAAACATGCAATATGAAAATGATTCATCATATATATGCATGTTATTTTTGTTTTTAATTTTGCTATTCTGGGTGAAATTTAATTTCGGTGAACATTTAACATTTGAGTAGTTCCTATAAAAAAATTCGGTGTGAAATTTTTGTTTTTAATGTGCTTACGACATGGTGTTTATTTTTTTCAGGGGACTGAAGATGTTATATCTAACTTTGGTAGCTGACGTAGGATATCAACTGGTCATTTTGGATGTTTCTTATTAGATGCAGTTTATGGTTATGTTATTTGAACTTGCGATTTATGTAGGTAATGTGATATGACTTAGATTAAATTCTATACAGGCCTTAGAAACGAACTTGCGGTTTATGGTCACATTTTTATGATGTGTACTATTTTGGACCGTATGTGCACAAATTGATCATTTTGATATGTTATGAAATTATCGATGATTATCATTTAACGTGCATTTTTTTTTTATCTGAAAGTGGCCTCTAGCCCTTAGTAATTGTTTAGAAAATTACATGAGAAATGAGGAACACTAGCATCTTCATTAAAGGGGGCAGCACAAGTAATTGTTGTCGTTGGATTACATTTGGAATATATGTACTCCCATGGTAACATGCCGCACCTTAAAACCATCACAATGATGAATCCATAGTTTTATCTCAGCACGTTTCACATCAATGGTGTGAAATAGTTAATGACCATGAAACACATACTCGATGAAATAGTCAATGGCCATGAAACACATACTCGATGAAACACATAGTTTTATCTCAGCACGTTTCACATCAATGGTGTGAAATAGTTAATGGATATACTCGATGAAATAGTTAATGGCCATGAAACAACAATGATGAATCAATTTTCAATATCAAATACAATGGGAATAAAAAAAAACCAAACATACTCGATGTTCAACCCTTCATATATTTAGACTAATTTCTGAACTCAGTTTTCTTAGACAAAAACTATAAGTTGTGGAAACGATCGATTTACTTTTTTTTTGTTAAATTTGAGGTATTGATCATCTTGAGAAACACTTCACCATGATGACAAAATATTTCGAAGAACGACGAGACAAGAAACATGGGCAAAATGACACATAATAGATTTTGGTATTTTGTGGGGTATGTCAAACTCGGTCGAAAATATTCCGAACATGGTTCGGGAAAAGTACTAGTTATAATCATATTATAAACATGTTGGAAATAATTGTTATAAAAGGGTATATTCGTAAATTGAATTGGTGAAAAAAGATGGATTGTGGGATGCTAGGGATGCTATTGTTAAATTGGAAAACGTGAGAAATGAATGCTATGCTGATGTGGCGGAGAGAGATGAATACAAAAATAGTAATTTTAGTATCTTGAATAGTAACTGATAAACATGGCCTAAGTTAAAAGTTAGTTGATTTCGGATGAACCAAATTGTACACCACGTGAATGTTAGTTTCCGTTTGTTAGATTATTTCGTTTATTCCCCAAGAGAGGAAGAATTACCCTAATGTCTCTTGTGTTGTTTAAAATATTTTTTTTTTATCTCCCAACGAACACATGGATGTAACCATGACAACCTACTCTCACCCTGACATTCTAAAAAAAGGCGTGTCTCCTCTTTCGTCTATATGCACTCATCGTAAGCTCAATTGTTTACCAAATAGCCTTTTTTAAAAAAATAGGGTGATTTGCAAAAATAACCCTTTTTGGGAAATCTTTGCAGGGTTAACCCAATCCGAATTTTATTTGCATAAAATCGGATATCCGTTTATCCAGTGCAGTAGGTAGCCGGTAAACAATTGAATCCCAAAAATCAATCTTGCAGGATGAGGAATGAGAATGAGTACGAGCAAGAGGGAGGCGAGAGGAGCCGAGTTGAATCTGAAAGTCGCAATCGGAAGGCGAGAGTGAGTACGAGCAAGAGGGAGGCGGAGGGTTGCGAGATCGATAAGATCTGAAGAAGGGAGAGATGGAGAGAGAGCTAGAGATAGAGGATAACTCGATACGAGATGTCAATCTCAGATCTGGAGGCGAACGAGACGGAGAAGCCGAGTTGAGTTTCGGATATGAAGGAAGGGGAACGGGATAAGAGGGGAATGATGATGACATCTAATTTAGTCTTATTTTAGGGTTGCATTTGCATATTAGTTTAGAGAATTTTCACGCATATTTATCATATTTTATACTTTATTTAGTTTATTTTGCATTTTCGGAGTCTACACCGAGTGTTTATGTATTTCAGGTATTTTGGCACTATTATTGTGGAAATTCGAGAGTTGATACGAAGCAGCGAGAATGGCAGAGTTGGAACTTGGAAGCCAAAGTGCATAAATTGCCAAATTGGAATCTTATGGGCTGAATTTATAATTAGGTGTTGGGTTAGATTTTAATTATTTAATTTCGTGGGTTGAAATTGTAATTTCATTAAACTTATTCATATATATACTGCCGTATGTGGAAAAGCCAGGGGGGACGTTCTTAGACTTTGGGGAACGCCGCCGGCCTAGGCCGATCACTTTGGTTTGTTTAGGTTTTAGTTTATATTTTGCTTTTCTTACTTGTTTTCGGTATTGCACTTTAGATTGAAGGTAAAGATTTCTGGTTTGTATTTTATTTTAAGCATGTCTTTAATTTATTCAATTGCTTTATATATTATGTTTAGATAAATTCTCCGTTCTAGGGTTAGGGTGAACCCGACAATGTCGCGAATTGTTTGAGTTCGATGTTTGCTTGAACTTAGTCTGAATTTTATGAATTGATTTGACCCTAGTTTCTTAACCTAATTGATGTTAATCGATTAGAATCCTTTTTAGATTCAAGATGCTACCGCTGCGAATTAAAATTGGATAAATAGATGAAATTCATGAATCCGAAAGGAGGATTGGTTTCATCGGAACCCTAGGATTAAACTTGAGAAGTCAGCAATTGTTATTGTGACATTTAAACGATTGTTGAGGACTCTTGAGGATTAATAAATTATCGTAGATTCTTAGGTGTGAATCGGTTAGGCGGAACGCGACAGCGAAAGTTTAATTGATTTTCTCCTAAGGTCTATAAAGAACTTAAAGGGTCTAGATTTTGTTAATTTAGACACAATCACTACAACATGCGACAGCTGAGTAGTGATGACTTTAGATAATTTACCTTCAATTTGACATATTAAGAAGATGAAGTTCGAGCGAACATCGGGTTGAATTCTTTGTGGCATTGTCGTCGGAATCCTTAACCCTGGAATTATTTCTCATATATATTTTATTCATAACTTTTGCTTGTTTTTCCTAGTTTAGTTGAAAAATGAAATCCCTCTTTATTGGCTTAGCCTATTAGTTCTAGATAACAATTGATACAGATTTAATCCCCGTGATTGATACCCGTATACTGCAATTGATCTCGTATTCTTGCGAGGTTGGTTCAGGCTACACTATTCTTGTGTTGGTCTAGACCACATCAAATGACCAGATCCGCCATTGAAGAAGGGCTTGAGCTCTTGGATTTAATTTGAGGAAGAAGAAAGGGCGAAAGAAATGGATGCTCCCTCTCCGATGTTGACGAGGCCGGACCAGATTGTAAAGCCTCCATCCTCGTCTAATTGTCGACGGCGACGCCTCCGAAGAAGTGCCGAAGGGCCGTGTGCGCTTCAAAGCTCTCCCCTTTGTCATTTGCTCTTCAGCAGTCCGTACAAGGACTGGTATCAGCGAAGACGAAGGCTCGGCGCTCCGAAGTGTTGAGGATTTCATTGTTGTCAACTTCTACCACTTAGTTTTCATCGAGGATCCGAGTTCGAAGTCTCTAAGCATCTCTCCTTCTTGCAGGTTCCTCAATTTTGAATTTTGTTCCTTCTTCTGAATTGAATTATCACGTGCTTACTACAGAGTCGAGGAATTTGAATTATTGGGGATAGTTGTTGGAATGTTCGATTGAGTTCCTGAGAATAAAAGATTAGGGAATGTTCGATTGAGTTCCTTTATGCAGGGTAGGACGGGAAGGAAAACAATCTCTCCACAGATTTTTATGCAAGTGTAAAATTTACAGATCTTGCAACTGGTTCTCTTTGCAGGGTAGGTCTGTTTTTGCGCTTTGTTATGCCTTCTTTCGAAGAGGCATAACAGGAGAAGGCATGTCGACGATTGGGATCAAGATCAAGATTAAGAAGTGTTGGGAGGGTTGCTAAGAAGATTTAGCTACGAAAGTCTCAAGCTAGTGACGGGGAACTTTGATCCGAAGAGGAAACTCGGAGGAGGAGGATTCGGTTCAGTTTACGATGGGGCTTTAGGAGATGGAACCAAGGTTGCGGTGACGCGATTAGATAAGCTTGGTCAGGGTAGGAAAGAGTTTGTAGCAGAGGTGAAGACTCTTGGCGCCATACACCATGTGAACTTAGTGAAGCTGATAGGATTATGCGACGAAAATGATTGCAAGGTTTTGGTGTATGAGTACACATGAGCAATGGATCTTTAGATAAGTGGATCTTTCCGAAAAAAGATCAACGGGAGGGATGCACTCGTCTTGATTGGAACACGCGAAAGAGGATAGTACTTGAAATCGCCAAGGGATTGGCTTACCTCCACGACGAATCCCAACAAAGAATAGCCCACCTTGACATAAAGCCTCAGAACATCCTTCTGGATGAGAACTTGAATGTGAAACTGGCCGATTTTGGCCTGGCAATGTTGATAGGAAGGGATGAAAGCTTTGTGATGACTCAAATGAGGGGAACCCGAGGATACTTAGCTCCCGAATGGCTAAGCCAAAAGATCACGGAAAAAGCCGACGTGTATAGCTTTGGGATAGTCTTGCTAGAAGTTGTCTATGAGAGGAGGAATTTGGACTACTCTTGTATCATGAACAAGACGAAGAAGACGGCGAAGAAGAAAGTGGTTATGGTCTACTAATCGACTTGGTAAAGAAGAAGGCAGAGACAAATCGGTTGTCAGACTTATTTGATGGATGCTACCAATTGCAAGACATGGATGGAATCAGAGAAGAGGTAGAGAAGATGGTAAAGACTACGATTTGTTGCATTGCTTACACGAAGATCCGAAAAGACGACCAACCATGTCGATGGTGGTGAAAGCATTGTAAGGTTAAGGCCAGATGAACATGAATGTGGGTTACGGAGGTTCTACTTACAGGAGTAACTCCGCGATCCATCACTCGTCGCTGGCTGGATCGATCATCCGGGCAAGTTAAGGTGGCTTCGATCTCCTCAGTTTCAGCATCAACTTTGTCTATGCAGGTGCAATTCATACTAGGGGCTAATTAGTTTTGATTGATTCTTCAATCACATTACTCATCACATTCAAATATTGATAGTTTCAGTTGTTTAAGTGATTCTTTATTACGGAGTATATTATTAACTAGTGCGAAATGAAAACCCTAATCTCTCAAACTACGTGCCCAACGCGCCTCTTACCCCCCCTTGACCTCCCCAGCCCCGCCGCCCTGAATCTCACAATCTTGTGCCCAAAGCGCCATCTGCATACCGGTACTAATCAACACCGCTTGCTCCGATCGTCACCGGAGGTATCTGTTCCCACTCAAAGCCACAAAAAACCTCAGGGGGTTGCTCCTCCATGTACTATTTCGACCTCTAAAGCGTCGTCGGCCTCAAATCAAAGCGATTTCAACAAAAATCAAACAAAGCAAAGTATATGGAAGTCTGATTCAGTGAATCGTATCTTTCTCCAAGGCCGTGTACCTCTCTATAAGCGTTTTAGGAGGTTGATTTGGCTTGTTTTCTGGTGTCCTCGGGGATACAAGTATGTCTGAGGCGGCGCTTCTGGGCTAGGGCGGCTGTTCTTCTTCTTCGGGGCTGTCGTTGGTGTCCGTCTTCGCTCGTTCGGATGCAATTTCCCTTGCTTCCGGGTTCTATTCCTCCATCTTGATCTCTACTCTTACAATCTCTACCTGTTATTACCACCTGCCTTTGGATTTCATATCAATTTCTGGAGTTTAAACTTCAATGTTTATATTTATGGATCCAAATTGTTACTAATCTTTATGATGGAATCTTTTTTTGGCTTGATCTACCGCCTCAATCAGGTTTATCCCCCGCACCAGGGCTCTCTGAAGAACCTTCTGTCTGTCACTTTGCCAGTGAGTTTCGTTCTTCAGCTGGCTTTGGCCTTGTGCCGTGGCTCTGATTGGAAATTTTTCTGCTATGCAACTTACTTGGCTATCAACCAGACTCACTATACAAAATCTTCACCTTTAGCCTTACCGGCGCAGAATATTATTCACCCTTCCTTCTTGGTTGCATTCTTTTTGTACACGATAATTCTTCGTTTTCGGATCGATAGACGCAGCATGACCAAACATGTGTTTCACTCTATCTTCTTGTGTTGGCGCTTTTGGTTTTCTCGTCTTTCTCGCAGGTTTCTGTTTCGGAGCTGTCCTGTGGTGCCTATGGCGGCCTGTTCCTCTATTGTTGTCCAATCCAGGCACTTGTTGTTCGGTTTCAGGTTACAATTTCATCCATCATTTGGCCTACAAGCCTTTAGAATTGCTTTCAGCATGCCTACTATTGAGTATTTACAAATTACAAATCTCAACCCAAACTTGTTTTCCTTTATAGCTATTCAATATAGCTCCTATAACGTAAACTTAATACACAATATCAGCTCTTGGTATTTGGAAAATCAATCCCTTATGAAAACTGTGGTTCACTTACCAAAGTGAATGATAATTCCTACCTTTCTTTTCCTTGCTGTTGCTTTTGCTTCTTTTGCAGGTTGGTGACTTGTGGGTACTCGCGAATCCGCCAAGCTCTTCTTCTGCTGTGCGTTGTAGGACTTAGTCCTTCACAGCCTAGGAGTGGTTGCTTCCATCACTCACATTACCAAGAGACTACTGCTTACTTCTATGGCTCACAAGCCTTGTATTACCATTGTCAAAATTCGTATAAGCCTTACCGGGCACAACTCTTGCACAAATTCTATTCTAAACTTGGGCTAAACAGCACTTGTTGCACAATTAAGCGCATCTTAAGTGTTTCGTGCACTCCACATTTGCCTTACCAACTTGAGGACTTGTACTGTAAAGGCTACTCTCAGTCTACTCCTTATTTGCAATATATACACCAATTTTCTTCATTTTGGAAGGAATTTGTAATCCACAAATCAATCGAACAACACATTGGGTTGTTGGATGATATGTCCTACAACTCGATTCGCTCTTTCTTAATACAATTGCATCTTTACAACAACTCTCTACCTTGCTGTTCTACCATCTCCTTATGCATTTTACCACAATTACCTTCTCAAAAGAGGTTGATAACCAAGGACCTATTACCCTCACAAGGGCAAAATGTTCTACACTTACAAGGTATTTGTACGTTTCATATAAAGTGGAACCTTACCTCAATAGGCATTATTGGGTGATGTAATTCAAGTTATTATTATGCTTATCTTTTATATCCCAACAACTTTTCCGTGTGGATTTACCACATATTTATTATATTGATTTGCTTAATCACAGCAACAAATCACCAAGATTATATCCATCTCTTCAATTTGCTCTACGCTCACTTGAAATGTAATCCTATATATAAATTCAAGTACAGGACATGGATGTCCAGTTCATATTCACGGCTCACCCTCAGTGGTCGAGTTTTGGTGCTCCTTGGGGCTCACATCCCTATTCACGATCACTACTTGGAACGTGGTGCTGCATTTTATTATAATCTTTGGTTTGTGTTGTGCGCCACTGCAGTTTCTATGGCTATTGTCTACTGGAGTTGCACCTCCCTTCTTTGCAGCAGGGTCGGTCGTGGTGGTTTTTTGCTGATGATGTATGCTTGCTTCCTCCCTTGCTGCAGTATATTGGACTCAATCAAATTTGGCTCACAAGCCTTCAAATACGACTACCAAAAATTCTTATTCATAAGGGTCACACAAGACCGATTAGCTACCAAGCTAAGCTTCTCACAAAAACCTTTTAGCACTTCATGGTCTTACAGGGTGTCTACCACAACTTTCTATATTTTCAAGAGCATCGGCTCTATTCGAGATCGAGCATACAAACAATGTTTATATACCCTACCATGGAACAACATTGCATTTGGACTATATATGTTCGTTGAACAAACAATCATGTATTTGGTTACCTACACTCGGTCTGACCAAGCCAGCTATCGATTAGTACAAACAGTTCACCTTCAAAGGTTTTTATGAATATATGCACCTGGAACTCACTCGGCATCCGGAGCCGTAACTTCTGGACTAACGTTGATATTTTCTGTCAAAATAATAAAATTAATGTTCTGGCCCTTTTAGAGACTAAAACTGATAAGGTCCCAGCAGAAAACACTCTGCGCAAGTGTGGATTTTCCAATGTTGCTTTTGATCCGGCCATCGGATTCTCTGGGGGGATTTGTCTTCTGTGGAAGGATATCCCTGCCTCACAAGGATCCATTGAACTTATTGCGGTTCAGCACCGTTTTATTCATTTTAACTACTCAGATTATGCATCTAGGCGAAGTTTTGCTGTGCTTGTGGTCTACGCTCCTCCGGATGAGCGCCGCAAAGCAGCCTTCTGGGAAAGGATCTCTCTACACGTTCAGACACTTGTTATTCCCTTCTGCATTATGGGAGATCTAAATGAAATTGCAACACCGGCTGACAAACTTGGCGGAGTCGATCCTTCGCCGTCGCGTTTTACACGCCTACTTGACTTAAAGAACAAACTTTCTCTATTAGAAGTTCCTTCCACAGGTGGCCAGTTTACCTGGCAACGTAAATCAAAAGATGTGGTTATTTGCCTAGAAAAGCTTGATCGTCTTCTTATACACGCGGATATGCTTACCATCTTCGATTCGATTCGTACACAGATCCATCCCTTTACTAGATCTGATCATGCTCCGATCTCCACGGATTTTCGTCACAACATCCAGCCTAAGAATAGGCCATTTAAGTTCGAAATGGCGTGGGCAACCAGGGCTGACTACAGAAATTTAGTTTCGCAAGCCTGGAGAGTTAACCCACAAGGTTCCTTGATGTTTAAATTGCTTCGTAAGGCTAAAACACTTAAAAATCTGTCCAAAACATGGCATAAGAACACTGTTCGCAATATTCATAACCAAATACTGGTCACAGACAAAAAGCTTCTGGACTTACAGGAGTCCATTATATCCAACTATAATTACAAAGATGTTCAAATCCTAAAACAATTACTCAACAAGAGGGAGCAGATGCTTGACTTTCACCGCCGCTATTAGAGCCAACGGGCTAAAGTGAAACATACCAAACTGAATGACTCCAATTCTGGCTATTTTCATAAGATAGCGACTGCAAAAAGAGGCAGGAAAATGATCAAATCTATCAGACTTCCCGACGGGGAGACCACGTCCGATTTCCATACAATCCAAGAAGAATTTGTCCGCGATTTCAAATCACGGTTCAGAGCCTCGTCGGCCACGATTTCAGACCTGACTCCGGACCTAGCGGTCATTCCAACATTAGTTTCCCAAACGGACAACGATATGCTATCTGCACCTGTAACTAACAATGAGATTAAAGCAGCGGTGTTTTCCATGGGACCGGAAAAGGCTCCGGGCCCTGATGAATTCCCTGCGGGTTTCTACCAAAAATTCTGGCCTACAGTAGGCCCCTCTGTAATCAAAGCTGTTAAAGCTTTCTTCACCAGCGGCACGATTCTACGCCAGATAAACCATACTTTCATTACTCTGCTACCTAAATGTGATGATCCGACTGCAGTAAACCACTATAGACCGATCAGTTTATGCTCTACAATTTATAAAATCATAGCAAAAGTCATTTCAACAAGATTGACCAAAATTTTCGAGAAATTAATACACCCTCTACAGGGAGCTTTCACGAAAGGTAGATCAATTCAGGACAATATCCTGATTGCTCACGAAGCATTGCATTCGTTTCGGCTGAAAAAAGGTAAAATGGGCATGGCGGCGATTAAATTAGATATGGAAAAGGCCTATGATCGTATCGAATGGCCCTTCCTATTCCAAGTTTTATCAAAATTTGGCTTCAACGACCTTTTCATAAACAGAATAAAAGAATGTGTCACAACAGTATCCTACTCGATACTCGTCAATGATGAACCAACCACAGTATTTCAACCAACTAGAGGTTTGAGACAAGGAGACCCACTCTCCCCTTTTCTATTTATTCTAGCTTCTGAGGTTTTAGCCAGAACCTTACATTGCCAAGGTCTTGCTAGCATGGACCTTGGTATCACATTCGGCAAACCGGGTATTAAGGTTCCCTTCCTTGCTTTTGCTGATGACATTCTCATTTTCTGTAAAGCTTCCCATTCGGCTTGCACTTCTGTACTATCAATAATCGATAGATACTGCTCAATTTCGGGTCAAAAGGTGAATCTGCGCAAATCCAGCTTCCAAGTATCTCCAAATACTACCAATTCCGCTATTACTTCTATAATCGGTGTGCTTGGTATACCCCAGGCGAACAATTTCGACAAATACTTGGGCTGCCCAATCGTTAATGGCAGAACTAATAAGGATACCTTCGCAGACGTAGTTCTGAAAACCAAAAGCCAACTCACTAAGTGGAAAGCTTCGAATTTATCCGCCGAAGGGCGACGGGTGCTTATCAAAGCAAACCTAAGTGCCAAACCAATTTTTCTTATGCAGGCCTTTCTACTGCCTTCCCATATTCTTCATGAGCTTGACAAGGTGTATAGACAGTTTTTTTGGAACAAAACATCGGCAGCTCCACCGCTGATTAGCTGGGACAAAATCTGTGCGGACACATTGAAAGGTGGTTTGGGGATTCATAAGGCAGAGTCTATGAACATAGCTCTGCAGATGAAGCTCCTCTGGAAAATCATTTCTGAACCAGATAACATCTGGGTTCGTGTTATTTCTCTAAAGTATCTTAAAGGCAACGACTTATACAGCTACAACAAAAAAGGTAACACCTCCTGGCAATGGTCACGCCTTATGTCAATCAGGTCGCAGTTCCTCCCCGCACTTCAGTGGCGTGTCGGAAATGGGGAAACCATTGATTTTTGGTCCCATAACTGGGCTTTTCAGAACCCATTGAGCGCCAAAACTCTTAGACCCATTCCGGATACCCTCAAGGGTGTTTCGGTTGCTCACTTTATCACAAACCGGCAGTGGAACAAAAATTTATTAAATGACTCTCTAGTAGACACCCTGAAACAAGATGATATTGATCACATCCTGAGCCTTACTTTGCCTACGAACCCTATCACAGATCATCTTTACTGGGGACCCAGTAAGAATGGTTGGTTCTCAACCGCCTCTGCTAACTCCTTCTTAACACAAAACGTTGGGTTGTCAGATTACGACTGTGGTTGGATCTGGTGCCTTGATGTGCCACCAAAAGTGCGACACTTCCTATGGAAACTCTCCCGCGATGGTCTATCGACTAAATGCAGGTTACTTAAGTCACACGTGGCTGTTCCGGCTGGGTGCGCTTTTTGTGGAAACACAAATGAGTCGACAAACCACCTCCTTGTTCGTTGTCCTATGGTTACTCAACTTCTTCGAGTACTTCAGATCCACATCCCGACTCATATAACTGTTTCGGTCGGCACAGGCCAGGTGTTTCCACTTTCTACGATTAAACTTGCAATTGGGGTCAATAAGTTCGCGGTTTTAGCTACAGCTTGGTGGGCCATATGGTTCTTTAGAAACCAACTTGTTTTTGATCATACTAATAAAGTAACTATCAACGAGATTTTGCTGTTTCACAGCACTACCACACATTGCTGGAATCAAACTAAGCTTTTAGACGACGACACGACCGGACCATTAGCACCAAACTATAATAGGCACTGCGGTAGTACTTCCATCATTCGTGGGAGTAGAGGATCGTCTTCCACAGGGAAGGATCGATCTGGGAATTGGGACAAACCCCCCACGAATAGCTATAAGCTGAACTTTGATGGCTCGGTTCTCCCGTGTGGTAAATCCTCCTATGGTTTTATTATCCGTGACTCTGAGGGCTTGGTTATCTCTGCTGGTAGGTCAGCGTGCCCCAACACATCAGTTATTTATGCCGAAAACCTCGGTCTGCGTATGGGTCTGCTACGAGCTAAGGAGTTACACCTATCTACACTTCTGATCGAAGGCGATAACTTAATAGTGATAAACGCTCTATTGGGGGATTGGAAGTGCCCTTGGACAATAGAGATGCTACAAGCTGATATTATGTCTGATATTTCGTCCTTTTCTTATGTTGTTATTCGTCATATTTTCAGGGAATCCAATGCGGTGGCTGACTACCTTGCTCGTAGTGCCCATGCATCCCCTGCCGACGAAGCCTGTGAGGATGATCCAGAACTTCTTGTTCTCGTCCGCAAGGACGCGCTAGGAAGGGTCTCTGCTGCGGCCGACCCGACCTAATTTTTATCTTGCGTCAAAAAAAAATAAAAAAAATATTATTAACTAGTGCAGGATTCGTCCCGTGTACGGAGAATATATTAATACATTAATATAAATAATTTAGATAGATTTCAATAAATAAAGAAATAATAATAATAATCTAAATATAAATAATTTTTTCCACCAAAAAATAATACAGATATAAATAAAATAACAATTATTAAATAATTAATTTTTATATAAATAATTTTTTCACCCAAAAATAATCTAGAGATAAATAAAATAGCATTTATCAAATACTACATATTTATAAAATAACAAGTATGACTATGAAATATTTTTTATTTATATTTTTGTCAATCAACTAAAATATATAAATAGATAGATTGTGACCTATATAACTTTCTATAAATTATGACAGTGTATTATTTTTATTAATTGTTATCCTAAAATCAACGACAACGCGCCACGTAAGAATTTTTATCATAGAATCAATCAGAACGCGTCACATAGGACAATATGTATCGATTTTAGTACATGTATATATAGATTAATGCATAGTTTTACAGGTTACATGCTCGAAATATATACTTTAGCAATTCCACAAATCTGAATCTCCAAAACAATTAGCTTCATACATATGGAACTTTATTATATATCACCAATTAGCTTCTTCATGTGATCTCGAACACGACACTTTGCAACCAAAGGCATAGCTTTAGGCACGGTAAGTCCCTTATCTTCCTTCATGTCTACTAATTCCTTCCCGAGCCTCTCCCACTCGAAGCACTGCAGCACCGAGCCTAATGCCAAGCCTACCATACGCACGGCTAGGCCTTCACCAGGGCACGCCCTCCTTCCCGACCCAAACGGCATCATCTTGTACCCAACCCTACCGCTTCCTACTCCCTCGAACCTCTCCTCCGGCTTGAACTTCCTTGGCTCGTCCCACAACTCCGGGTCATTGTGGATGGCCCAGGCATTGATCATTAGCATGGTGCCACGTGGGACCTTGTACCCTCCCACGATACACTCGTCCGAGGATTCGTGTGGGACTAGTAGTGGCGCCACTGGGTACATCCGAAGCGTCTCGTTTATGATGTTGTTGAGGAGTGGTAAGTGGTTTAGGTCTGATTCGTTGATGAGCCGCTCGTGGCCTACATGGGAGTCGATTTCGGCTTGGGCCTTCTCTAGGATCTTTGGATTGTTTAGCAGAAGTGACATTGCCCACTCCATCGTCGCAGCTGACGTTTCGGTACCCGCTCCCAAGATTATCTAATGCAAGACCACAAATATGATTAGATTCGCGATTTGTTTATAAGTGGTTTAAGCCTTACTCGTGTCATGAACAATTTGAAATCAAATCGAGCTTACCAATACCATGCCCTTGACGATGTTTTCAGTGTAGAACTTGGGATCATCCTTCTGTAGTTCGAGCAAGACATCGATCATGGTCTTACGATCACCACTAGCCGTACCCGACCCGAAGTCTTGACCCGAACCCGTCAATCTTCGTCGTTGATCCACCAAATCTTGAAAGAAAGCATCAAACTTTGTGAACTTCTGCCGGAAAACCTTCTCCGACCAGTCTGTGAATCCGACATACCTCAACATCGGGAAGAAATCTCCGAACGAAAACACTCCATCAGTGTCTTTTTCGAACAACTTTTTGAATATCTTTCCTTCCTCCGACTCCACACTCTCCCCGTAGAACCGCTTCCCCATCACCATCCTCATCATCACATTGTTGGTTGTTTCGAAAAACAACACCTTCATGTCCACTCGGTTGTCGCTAGAAGCCATCGCCGAAAGGTGGACACGATGGAGCATTATCTAAGGACACATTTGGAACATATATACCACACCAGTAAGATCATTAGATTTAGTTGGGATTCCATCCCACATCGGTTTGACTGAATGAAAATATCACATAATATAAGGGTCGTGTGAGGATGGATCTTGACTTATAATATAAAAACAAAATAAATCCTATACACCAATAAATTTGTACTCCCGCTCAAAATAGTTGATATTTTATTTTGGCGCTGCTACTACGGTGCTATACTATGAGTTTGAAAATAAATGTTACATCTAGGGTGTGTATGGTAAACAATTTCAGCAGTTAAAATTATTAGCTTTTTAGGTGTTAAAAAATTAAGTTGGTTTAAATGGTGTATGGGCATCAAAATAAAGCATTGTTCGGTTAAAAAAAAATGGTTTAAAAAAAAGCCGGAGATAGCAGTTTATTTTGGAGCTTTTTTTTTTCCATAATTACTATTTTACCCATTCTCTTTTATCTTATTTTGTTTGAAAGTATCACAATACCCTTAATAAAAACCAAATAAACTCCACTTTTTGCAAATAACCTGTTTTTCGCCCCATACGGAGATTATCTTGTTGTTTAAATTTTTAACTACTTTTACCAACATTTTATAAATTTTACCCTATTTATAATTTTAGTCAATTTATTAACTCCGTCCCATACGAACCCCTAGTATACTAGTTAAGTAATTTTTTTAATAAAATTGTTTTTAAACTTAAAATTAAAATCAATTAATGCATCAGATAATTTAGATATGAGAAAAAAAATCTTTAAAAAAAAAGCAAAACTAATTATCGAAAATACCTTAATCTCATCCGCATGGATTTGGGAAAGTAGGTTGATGTGGTATCCAGTAATTATAACTCTGTTACAAGACTATGGAAAAGATGTGCAATGTATTAATTTTGTTTGTGATATCAGAGATAAAAGGTTTAGTAATGAATGTCTTAGTGGAATAGTCTGTAATATGAGTCAAGGAGCAATTTCTTGATATGTAGACCTAACTATTATGTTAGTCTTAAAGATCATTATGCATCTAAATTCTTGGCTATAAAGTTATCAACAAAAGGTATTAGTATGCATAAGGGAACTTGTCCTCTACAGTTAAAGTGGAAGGTGGTTTATAAATTAGAAAAACTACAAACCCTCCACGAAAATGTCATATAGTAGAAGCCGAAAAACACGAAGTTGTAGGCCCCAGTAAAGAGGTTCTGCCTGTAAGCTAAGACCGGATCAAATAAAACTCAAGACCATTTGGGTAAACGCATTTGAGAATTCTACAACCATTAGCAACTTTAAGGTGTTAATCATAGATGAGGAAGGTAGAATCCATACGAATGCTAAACCACCAGTAAGCCTTTCTATATGTCCAAGTCTAGCTAGAAATCTCAATCTAGGTTCAATCCTAACCTTAGTTTTACTCCGAGAAATCAGGGAACTACTGCAGACACGAAAGACAAATCATTTGTGGTAGACGAAGATATAGCAAGCATGACAGTTGCATTGAACAAGAGGTTAGAAAATAAAATTGTAAGAGAACCACCAGACATAGTATTGATCTAGGATCTTGTCCTTTTAGGGAATCTGGTTCAATCCCATTGAATCCACCAACATTTCTAAGTGTTTTGGAAGGTCAAGAAGGATCATCTAGTTCCGAGCCGAAGGGAAAGATAATAGGATATCAAACTCGAACTATTAGTGAACCTATCTATGAAAATGATGCAAGAGCAAAGAACCTCAATGAGCCCCTCAAAGAACCGTTTTATGAAGAATAAATAGGTTTGAGGATGAAGGTAATAGACCTCAGATATCTTTATGAAGAAAATATGAGAGTAGAAGAAAGCCTTGAATATGTCAGCAGATGATCACTGAAGAAAAATTATAGAATTACCAACCCTAATAGCATTTATATCCCAATAAATATTTGTTTAGAAGGGTTTAATAATTATGAATTATGTGCCTTTATAGATAGCGGTTGTTCGGTATGCTTTGGTAAGAAGACATTATTCCCTTAATTTGTATGACAGAAATCTCGTAGACCGAAATCCAAAGGGAGAGAACCTCATATGAAAAGAGAGAAGTCTTATAATAAAGAAAGAGATTGAAAGAGAAGCATTGTTGAGTTGAGTAGATTGGTTCTCCATCACTCAAAAACTCAAGAATCCTTCGATGCATCTTTCTGGTGAGAGAGTCTAGTATATCTTTATGTTTGTGAGCTTTAAATTAGGAGTGCTTGTGTGTTGTAATATTTTTTAGATTCAATAAAGTTTGTTTTTAAGAAAGGAAAAGCTACTTAATCGAACTCTATCTTCTGAATAATTAGTTTTCTTGATTCCAATCATTTCACCCTCTAAGAGCATCAGCATCCAAGGGGTTTATCTACCCTATAGCTCTCTTTCACTCCCTATAAGGTTGCCTTATGGGTGTGGAATGAACCTGATGAAAAGGGAGGGGTTGGGAAAAACCTAGCAGCAAGGGGCAACCTCATCTTCATCTCTTCACATATTTGCTCAATTTTTTAATCAAAAATGGGCCCCATAAGACCACATCATTTACTCTCCATTTTTTTGAACGTAAAAAAAAATTCTAAATTTGTTTTTAAATGGAGAAAGAGCTCAATTTTCATACACAGTGGAAGTAACAATTTCTCTCTATCCATTTTTTGTTCCCTATTTTAATTTAATTCAATAAAATATTTAATAAGCATATTAATATTAAATTTTTTAGATTAAGTATTACTATATCCGTTCGGAAAAACTTGTCACTTTACTATTCACGCACAATTATTTAGGAGATAAAAACTATATAAAATATCTATTTTTTAATAATTTTTTTAACAATTTCGTAGTTATTATTAATAAGTACAAACTTGTTAAATTTTTTTATAAAAAATAAATATTTTAAATAGTTTTTATCCTTCTAAAAAAAACGTGCATGAATAGTAAACGACAAGTTTTGTCGAACGGAGGTAGTATTAATATTAATTATTAAAATGAGATATAGATAAGGGTGATGAGGTAACCTCATGGATGCGGGAAAAATCGAGAAATTCTTAAAGGAAGAGGTAGAGTTAGTGGAAAATGATGTGGAAGAAAGAGCAGATGAGGTGTCGAAATTTTATGAAGTGAGAGATAAAAAAATGGGGAATGGGTTAACCCATGGATGCTGATGCTCTAAAAACGAAAACTAAGGCCATGTCTATCAGTTACTATTCAAGATACTAAAATTACTATTTTTTTATTCACCTCTCTCTGCCACATCAGCATAACATCTCTTCATCACTTTTTCCAGTTTAACAATAGCATCCGTAGCATCCCACAATCCATCTTTTTTTACCAATTCAATTTACGAATATACCCCTCTATAACAATTATTTCCAACATGTTTATACCCCTCTATAATAATTTTTTGGTATTCTTTTATATACTTATATTCAAACATAAATTATGTTTTTGCAAAATATTGTCAAAGAAATTCGAAATTGATTAAAATTATTATTTTTGGGTGTTATTATACATAATTGTATTCAAATAAAATATTTTTTTCAAAATGTGATCAAACATATTCGAAATTGATGTCAATATGTAGATAAAAATAAATCTAGTATTGTGGTAATTTTTTTATTTTTTTATTTTGCATATTTAATGTCAAAAATTACATAATACAAATTTTAATTTCAAATATGTCAGGTTAAATCATAGCCGTTTAGCTCATTCCATGTGTCTACATCCTAGCCACTCACCCTCTTAGCATATACCCAAGTGACACGTGTACCCTTTTTTTCCATAAGCATCGATGCTTGTGGGCTGATTCCCAAGCATCCCAATTTGGGATGCATCACCACTGTTCCCTTTTTTTTATTATTTGTGGGATGCTTAATTTTGACCGATAAAGATGGTCTAAGAGTTAGAGACTACGATTTGAGGTAAGAAACGAAACAGATCTGTGTTGTGCCCGGACTAAGGGAGGCCTGATTGAAGGTTAGCTACCTCTAGAAAGCCGGAAGCTAAAGGAACACTGATGGTCCAGTGTAACTACGTTCAAGTATTGGTCAAACCTCTATATCTTTAAGGGCGTGTTTGCGAGGGGAATTTTTTTTATGGAGGTGGAGATACTTTTTGGGATGAAGGGGATGGAGATACTTTTTGGAGTGGAGAGTATGAATATTATTTATAGAAAATAATTACCTGCGTGTTTGGTTGAACGAAGATAGCTTTTTTTTATGAAATTAAGGAAAATGACAAAAAAAAACCTTGTCTTTAACCCCTCACCATTACTGTTCACCTTCTTCCCCATTACTGCCCTAACAACAACGATTAATTAAGAGCACAATTGCTCAACATATATACAGTACGTAGGGGGTATCCAATTAATTAATAAGATTGGGATCCCAAAATCAAACCATTAGTCGTTGTTGGAGTTGGAGACGATTCGAGGACCGAAAGCATATAATCTTCGAATTGGGGGGTTTTTAGAAACCAAATCGAATCCGGGTCTGAGGAATTCGTCGACCTCATCGCCGGTGACAAACTCAGTGAATTCCGACATCAGCTTCCTCCTGCCTTCAGTCTCCTCCTTCGTCACCAATGTTACACAATCCGACATTTGCTGTGGCGCTGGTGAAGACAGTCGATTGAACCTGGCAAGAAAGTCAATTGCCCTTTCAATCTGGAAAGAAAGTTGATGGAAGTTGTATACCCGCCCTTTCAATCTGGCAAGAAAGTCGATAACACCAGTGAAGAAAGCCGAACTGGGAAGTTGAGGGTTGAGAGGGGCAAAAAAGGGTAGGAGGGGGTGGAAATTTTTTTGCCACCCCCGAAGCCCCCGAATTAAAGAAACTAGAATCGCCCTGTTTTCCACCCCACCACCCCCTCCCAAACACGCACGCGCCACTCCCAAAAAAAATCACCTATCCTCCCCAGCCTTCCCACCCCTACTAAACACACTAAGTTTTTAATTGCAGCTTGAAACCATAGAAAATTTATTATTCATGATATAGTTATTAGATTATGGTAGTTAGTACCGTCAAAAGTCATTTATAAGTATTCTATATTGCATTTTGAGTATTATTGTCGAAAACTAAAAAATTAAAGACCAAATTTATAATTTAGTATAAAGTATGGTACCTTAATCTCATCGGCACGGATATGAGAAAGAAGGCTGAGGCGGTGAGAGGAGAGAACTTCGGTGGTGGCGATGCGGCGGAGGTTGCGCCATAGCTCGCCGTAGGGGGCCCAAATGATGTTGGTGAAGTGGTAGCCAAAGAGGTCGCCGTTGAGGAGGCGGGGGCGGTTGGCGAAGACGACATCGTTGTTAGAGAGGCAGTCCTCGGCGGCGGAGGGGGAGGAAACGACAAGGATGCGGCGGCATCCGAGGCGGAGGAGGAGGACCGGGCCGTAGCGGGCCGAGAGGGCGGAGAGGTTGCGGTGGAAGGGGGGTTTGAAGAGGTGGAAGTGGCCGAGGATGGGGATGGCGGGGAACGGAGTCGGAGGGAGGTTTTGGAGTTTGTGGAGGACTTGTTTGGTTAGAAGGAATAGGATTATGAAAGCTACACTTGAGGCGATGAGTTCTTCCATTGTGGACATCACTTTTGCTAATTTGGATGATTAATTGGTGAGTGAAGGTTGCTTAGCTATTTATTTTACATATTGGGAAAATAATAGGTTGCATCAAGGGCGGATAATCCTTCTATATATCTTGTCCTTTTGGATGGAGAATTTTTATTACATAGTACCTTCTTCTTGTCAAAAGCTTCATTTTTTATATCATGGTTCTGTTTTGCAAAAATAAGTAGCTTTTCACAAATTATGGTTTTCATACTATATAGTTTTAAATGAAATAAATATAAAATTTTAGTTTAATTAGTTTTTAAAATCTAAGCTTTTCAACAGCTACTGACCCGAGTTTTTCGGAGCTTTTGGTTTTTTACTCACAAGTGTTCAACAACTACCCTAACAGCTAGGTTTACCAAACATTATACTAGCTTATTAACTATATTTAGCACAGATAATCCAACAGTTTCAGCTACTCCAACAACTACGTACCATTTTACCAAACGCACCCTAAGTTGTAATCCTACCATCGACTAAAAATTAAAGTTATAAATGTTTAAAGATTAACCATGTTATAATCTCATATAATCATTGTAATTAAATTTAAATCTGAATCATACACACACGTACACATATAGTTGATAGTGTTGTTTGGATAAAAAGTTATGAATTTTTGAAAATTGAACACGCGTTAATCACTTTAATCATATATAAATAAACTAGAACTCTTTTATATTTTACTTAATTTGGTATACTCATAAAATACTTTAGTTCAGGAGCTTCAAAATGAGAGGTTACCTTATTTATTTGGACAAGTAGATAACAAGCCATGCAATTTTTACATATAATTACACATTATTACATCTTTATTATGAGTACAATAAATTATATATTAACTCGGTATCTATTTATATTGTTTTTACTATCTTTATTTTATTAGTTATTTCCCCCCAACCATTTCATTTATTTATACATTTATATTTCATTTAACAGATAAAAATGATGCCATTTTATTTTACAAAACATTATTTATTATCGTATACAATTTTTTTTCCAATTTAAAGAATTGCATATAGTGCTCTTCGAAAGTTGTGTTATATATAGTGACTCATGAAATCCTAATCAGATTATGAGTCATAAATCCAAAACTGATTACGATAAGCTGCTGTAATAAAATACAACATACCGTTTTCGTGGGATGACGCAACCCTCTGAACCCTTGCTAGGACTCCGTCTCACGAGACCCATAGTATTTACCGACCAACAGCAGATTCAATGTATATTAACACATACTCTCTCCGTTTAAAAATATAAGTAATTTTAGGTTTTATAGGTATAGGGAGACTTAGTAAATTGGTACCGGTCTACAAGAACAAGGGGGATGTACAATGTTGCAGTAACTGCAGAGGAATCAAGCTGCTGAGTCACCCGATGAAGTTATGGCAGAGAGTTATAGGGGTGAGACTTCAGGGACTAGTTAATGTTTCAGAGAATCAATTTGGCTTCATCCCTGGCAGATCAGCAGTAGAAAGCTTCCACTTGTTAAGGCGTCTGATCGAGTTGCACAGAGACAAGAAGAAGAACTTGCATATGGCCTTTATTGATAAAGGCATACGACAAGGTTTCGAGAGAGCTACTTTGGAGATGCTTGGTACAGAAGGGAGTGTCGGGGTCGTATATCAGATTTATCAGGGATATGTACGAGGGTTCACTAACAAGTATTAGAACTCTGAGTGGTGATTCAAAGTATTTTGATGTTCGAGTGGGGCTTCACCAGGGTTCCACACTCAGTCCGCTTTTATTCACTCTAGTTTTGGACACACTCTCTGCTCCTCTCCAAGAAGAGGCCATGTGGTGCATGTTGTTTGCTGACGATATTGTTCTAGTGGACAACTCAAGATCGGGTTTGGCTCGCAGGCTTGAAAACTGGAGAGAGGTGTTGGAGTCCAAGGGTTTCCGAATGAGTAGGACAAAGACCGAGTATGTTCAGTTCCGTTTTGGAGAGGGCAGGGACCCAGAGACATCAATTGTTTTGGGGGATGATCATGTCCCAAGGAAAGAGTATTTTAAGTACATTGGCTCGTACACTCAAAGCTTTGAGGGTGTCGAAAAGGATATCAAGCATCGAATCCAGGCAGGGTGGTTGAGATGGAGGAGGGCGTCATGGGTGTTATGCGACAAGAAAGTTCCGGCACAATTGAAAAGGAAGTTCTACAAGGTGGTGGCCGACCTTACTGTATAGCTCTGAGTGATGGCCTATCACTAAAGCTCAATTACAGAAGTTGTCAGTGGCTGAGATGAGAATGATCCGATGGATGAGTAGGCACACGAGACTTGACATAATCAGAAATTAATGAAGACATTAGGAGCAATGTTGGAGTTGCGAGTATTGCTGACAAACTGCATGCGGGAGTCCAGATTACGATGGTTTGGGCACGTTCGTAAGAGACATATATCAGCCCCTGTGCGTAGGTGCGAGAGCTTGGAGCTTGGAGCTTGGTGCTATTTGTAGGGGGAGAGGTAGGCCGAAAAAGAGTTGGATGGAGGTTATCCGTCAGGACCTCAATGTGCTGGACATTTAAGAAGATATGAGTTTAGAAAGAGACCACTGGAGGAGGCACATTCGGGTTTCTGATGTTTAGTAGTTCGACTATGGGCGTTGAGTCTTATTGTTTATACGTATTGTCAGCCTTCTTACCTCCTTCATATTGCCTCTTTTTCTAATGTCTATCTTGTCTCCTTGTGATTTATGTGGCTTATTGTTTTGGGTCTATCAGAAACACTCTCTCGACTTGTTCAGGAAAAAAGTGCGTACATCCTGACCCCCCAGACCCTGCTATCACGGTAGCTATCTTTTTACCCTAGCTCTGGTGCTTTTGAGAATATTTGTTGTTGTTGTTGTATAGGTATAGGGATATGAGAATTGTTACTTTTTGACTTTTTGCTTAAATTTTATTGGTTGACGAGGGTTCTAAATAATTAATTGTAAAGGCTCGGATTTTTAAAATATTAATTTTTGGAAAAAGAAAATCAAAATGAATTTAAAATCAATTCCGACCCAAATTTTCCGACTTAAAAATCAATTCTGTCTTTCATTTCGGGTTTTGAACGATCAATCAGCGGAAATTTAAATTCCCGACCCGGGCTCTCAGTTCCGTCATATTCCGAATCCTTATCCATCCAACTCACCTTATTCTAGTTTGGGAAAATCTTATCTACTCCTTTCCTCCCTCCACTCTTTGACCCCCTTATTTTGGCAAACAAATAATACCTCACTCTTCACAAAAAAAAATGGACCTTTTATGTGCAATTTGACCATTGAAAATCAGATTCCTCCCCCCCTCTCTCTCTCCCTCTCTCGGCATTTCACCGTCAAAAACAAGAAACAAACCAAGCTTGGCTCCTTTGAGCTCCCACCGCACCACCACCGTCACACCTCCACCACGCCACCACCTCTCCTCTTCCCCCTTCCGCTGCCACGCACCTCCACCACCGCACCTCCGCCCGTCGCCGCCAGCAGCCCCGGAGCACCACCGCCACCACCTCTCCTCGTCTCCTCCGCGTCCTCTGTTCCGTCCGAGTTCGGTAAGCTCACTCCCTCTCGCTCTCAACCTCGCTTAAAGGGGCCACCTTTGTGACCGGATACCTCTGACCCAGGTCCGAGGAGCTTCCCCACGTCGCCGGCGAGCTCAGCCGAACCCCGAGGACCTCCGACGAAGCTTCGAAGCCCTCTCGGTGAGCTCTGTTCCTTCCTTCCTCCTCGTTCTTTCCTTCCTCCATGTGTGTGTGGGCCCACGTCGGAGCGGCCGCTCCTGGTGGCCGGAGCTCGCCTCCGCCGCCGCCGGAGGTCCCCTCCTCCTTTCTTTTCCCCTCCGCCATTTTCTGGGCATCTCCCTGCTTTCCCTCTCTGTTTGGCCAAAGGAGGAAGAAGAGTGAGGCATGTGGGCCATCGCCACATCAGCCTCCACCTCGGACGTGGGTCCCTTTTTTTTTTTTTTAAACGTTCCAGCTCTTCCATTTGAATGGAAGAATGGGCTGTTGACCCTAACTTATTTAGGCCTATTCATCCAGAAATAAAGAAAGGGGGAAACTGGGCCTATTTTACTTCTTCCATCCGGTTTGGGTTGGGTTATTTAAAATAGGGCTCGGTTGGGTTACACAAGAAAGGGCCGGTTTGGTTTAATGTAAACATGAGTTCGGTTTGGGTTATTAGAACATATGGGCCGGTTTTGGTGATTTTTATAAAATAAGGGTTTGGTTTGGTAAATTAAAAAGGATGTTTTGATTAAATAAATATTATTGGGATTTAAAATATAAGATGTTGTTTGAGATTTAATATGTGATATTGTGGTGATTTATTAATGTGGTTAAATGTTACTCCCTCTGTTAATTAAAACTTGTCGTTTACTATTCATGCACGCTTTTTTAGAACGATAAAAACTATATAAAATATTAACTTTTTTATAAATTTGTTTTTTATAAATTCATACTTAATAGTAATAAGTATGATATTATTTAAAAAAATTATTAAAAAAGTTAATATTTTATATAGTTTTTAACACCTAAAAATGCGTGCGTGAATAGTAAAACGTCAAGTTTTAATTAACGGAGGGAGTATATGATTATGTTGAAGATGTGCAATTATATGCTAAGTAAGATTTTGAAATGATGGCATGCAAGTTGGTTAAGTATGAATTGGAATTGGCTTAAGTTGATGAATTGGAGGATTATATTGAGTATGGTTGTGAGATATTGAGATGATAGATTATGAGATAGAGTTGATATTATGGAAATGATGATGTGATGGTTATTGTGTTAAGTTGTGAAGTTGTGTGTGTGATAAATCTATGCTTTGTGTGCCTTAGAGATAGACTCATTGATGTGCTTATACTTGTTAGGTGATCATCTGTGACGTGTCGGATTTCATATTGCCTGGTTGATTGCCTTTTGCTGTTCTGCGATACCAGGTAAGTCTCTTCGGAGCTTACTCAGATTGAATAGAGCTATTCCCTGCTATAGGTGCATGATATACTAGGTGTTACATTCATGATCAGCATGCCATGTAGTACCATGCTAGGTTGCATTGATCGTTGAGCATTCTCTTTCTCTATGTGTATGTAAACAGAACGGCCGTTATCTGTGAAGTAACTAGAGTCTTTGCTAGGGTCATAGGGTAGCCCAGCCTCATCGGGTACCCTGAGTCAATCGAGTACTTCCTTATATTATGATATGCCTGCGGGCTTTATTGTGGAGCGGGTTAGGCATGCGTGCCGCCCTATTATGAATGAATGCATTCACGAGCTGGCCAGTCTCCGCCTGTCGGAAGGGGTGGAGGTAGGAGAGGGATATGCCACTTGGCATTGTCTTTGTCCCTTTACAGTATTCTGCACATTATTATGAACTAGGAGCATGCTAGTGTGTTTGAATTTCGTACTGCATTAGAGCATCTTTATTAGGTATAGCGTATATGTGTGCTTATGGTTGGGATGCAGAGTTAAGTGGGCATCGATCTGATCCCGCCCCATATCAATTTTTTTAGGTATTATTTATGCTCATCCTATCGGTGCTGTTTGCTTATTGCGTGGGTCATTTTGTTGGCGGAGAGTGAGCGCTGGAGTATAGACTTCACCAGACTCTGATTATACTTTTTCGGATTTACACTTTAGACTCCGTTTTGACCCGGCTCTGCCGTGGCACACTTTTGTATTATACTTGTTTCCGCTAGTCGCAAGATTTCTGATTTCCACGCTTAGATTACGACAGGTACAGGGGACTTCCCCGGGGATTCCAACGATCCCTTCGATTTTGGGTATGAATTCCCCCCCTTGAAAACATTTAAGTAAGTTTTGAAACCTTCAACCTGTACTCGGGGCGCAAGGTTTTAACGAGGGGTTTAATTCCTCGAAACGTAACTCGGGAATCATAATCCCGGGCCGTTACATTAATGAGGAGTATAAATAAAATAAATTTATAATTTTCTTAATTTATATGTAAATGTGACTTATAACTTGAAGGAGGTTGGATATATATAAACGGACATGAAGAGTTCTAATTTGATTTGAATGCTGGTTGTTGAAATTTCAGCCCTATTGTTTCTTTGGAGTGTACTTCGTGTAAGACGACAAGACATTTCCGTGACTGTGTTTGGATTCCCAGCATAAACATAAGCATTACTTATCATTTTAAAGTACTACGTTAGGAAATAAGTGTCGTTTGACTTGAAGACACGTTTTTTAAAGATTTAAAAACTATATAAAATATAAAAATTTTAATTAAAAATTTTTTGAATAATTTTATACATATTAGTTATAAGTTTAAAATTATTTTAAAAAATTAATAAAAAAAATAATATTTTATATTTAGCTCCTTAAAAAACATGTCGAAAAGTCAAATGACATTTATTAATGAACGAATGGAGTATTTGGTTAGAAAAATTATATGGTTAGATATTTAAAATAACACAATTTTAAAATATGATATTTTATAAATTGTGTAAATTAATTAGGGAAAATTGTAAAAAATAGCCTAATCTTTATGGATCGTTGCACTCAATAGCATGAACTATAAAAAAAATGTAAAAAATAGCCTCAAGTATTTACATAGTTGCAGAAAATAGCCTCAAGGTACGTTCAAATTCAAATAATTACAAAAAACTACCTTTGAGGATTGAGCTATAAATTTTGTAAATAAATAATTTTTTGTATAAATTCATTGTTATTAGCTTAAATAAATTTTTTATGTAATTTTTTTCTCATTAAGTCATTATTAGCTAAATTCATCATTGAATTAATTATAAAAACTACCTTATACCATATAAATTTTATAAATAAATAATTTTTTTTAAAAAAAGACTACTAAAAAAACATCACAAGATCTTTATTTCTCTTAATAAAAATTATTTTATCTTCATCCCACAATTTGTTCAAAGCTTAAATAAAAACCATTGCGGCTGAATATATAATGTATACACACTATTTTCTTCAATAGATAACAAACTGTCCTAATTGTTAGGTTTAAAACAATATATATAATGCATGCGTAATTGCTTTGTTGTGCTAGTTTAGCTCAAAAGATCACCCGAAATCGCTTATTAGATCAATTGTGAGTAGAAGCTTAAGTATTTATTGACTTTTAATGACATGTAAATAGTCTAATTAATTTTTTAAAATAATAAATTAATTTATATTTATATTTTTTCATATAGTTTTTATAATTACTTCAGTTATGAGTTTAGATAATAACAATTAAGTGTAACATTTTTTTATATAAGAAGGGATGATGTTTTTAAATAAAAATTATTTTGGAGAAATTTTGTAATAAATTAATTTGAATTTGAAGGCAAATAAAGGCTATTTTTTATAATTAATTTGAATTTAAAGTTCATTATTTGAATTTGAATGTAGGTTGAGTCCATTTTCTACAACCAAGTAAATACTTGACGCTACTTTCTGTATTTTTTTTATAGTTTAGGCTATTACACACAACAACCCCTAAAGCTCGGGCTATTTTTTTACAATTTTCCCAATTAATTATATTAAGTTTATAAGATAATTATAAACTTAACACAATATTGAGTGTTTGATTTATACAATCTATGTAATATTTTATTTTAAATTTATACTATTTGAAATACATACGGTACAATTTAGTTAAACAAACACTTTAAAAATGAGTATACTTATAAGCATAATGCATTGGGAATCCAAACATACCATAGATCTACAAGGTTGTTTTAGCGAGGTATACAACTCTTTTACATATTTCGCGTTGTGCCCCTGTAGTTTTCAATTGTTTCGCCCCGTGTCCTTTCCGGATAAATTTAACAGACTTTGTATGTCTCCGTTACTTTGCAATTAAAAAAACATAAAAAAAAAAAAAGAAAGGCCGGAGAGAGAGAGCGACGAGAGAGCAAGTTCCCCCACCCAGGCCACCCTCCTTCCACCCAACTCCGACGAGGCTCAGAGCCGCCGACCACCCACCATACCCCTCTTGGTCTCCCACCTTCTTCACCACCCTCACGCCGTCCCTCCACCACCACAAAACTAAAACACAAAATCGAAAATCCCAAAAACTCTAAAAAAAAGGGGGCGTCGTTCAATGTTCATCCGGTGTCTTCAAGCTCAAATCCACCGCCGTCGCTTGCTGTTATGGCCAAGCCACCACAGCTTCTAGCCTTTCCATCCCCTAAGCATCAAGATCCACTGGGGTATGCGCCAGATCCGTGCCCCCAATGGACGGATCTGTGTTCATGTCTTCGTAATGGTTTTATAGCATCCATGGCCCTGTTCATCGTCCTTCAGATCTGAAAAGTTTCTCGTCGTCCTCTCTGACTTGGCCTCGAGCCCTTCGCGAACGCTTAAACGGGGGAGATCGCCGATTAGGAGAATATGGTCGTCGATCACGATAGGGAGGCGGACTAGGGCTCATCCTCCTTTTGTAATCTCTATCCCTATCCCTCGGCGGCGTGAGAAGGACTCCAGGGAGAGGAGAGACGATAGGGGTTTTGACCGAAGCCTTTTCCTTTCCGTCGTCGGAACCGCCTTGCCGATCTTCAACGGGATAGACGGGCAAGTTTATCACTTCCGCCATTTCGAAATCGAAACCCTAGAAGATTGTCCGATGTGCAGAAAAAACTCTCTTCGCTCTCTCTTCGTCGAGCCGTCTTGCTGTTCTCCCTAATTTCTTTTTTTTTTCTTTTTTTTTAAATGCAAAGTAACGGAGACAGACAAAGTCTGTTAAATTTAACTGAAAAGGGCACGAGGCGAAATAATTGAAAACCACAGGGGCACCACGCGAAATATGTAAAAGAATTGTATACCTCGCGAAAATTGCAATACCCCAGAAGTACCTCGCGAAATTTCCGTTTTTTAATAAAGTAAAAAAGTAGTAAATGAGAGTATAATCATAAACATCTTCATAGATTTCTTTATAATTTATAAAAGAAGTTAAAATAACATGTTTAATGAACCGATAGAGTAAGAGTTACGAAGACATTATGTCCGAAGATTTGATTTATTAATATATTAATTAGGATTAAGCAAATTATGTTTGTACGTCGGGTTGGATTATAAAATCATGATCGTACATCATAAGAGAGAATCAAAGGAGACTTGGTAAAAATCATCCAATCTGAAATTAAAAACAAATAAGCACACAAATCGAAAATCCACTTATTTAGAATGAGAATTTTTATAAAAATGTATGAAAGCTCCGCTACCTTAACTTTATCTAAAAATTAAAGTTCAATATTTTCCTATCAATTTAGTTCATATCCAACTTGTTAAAAGTTCACTAAATAATGAGTTTCTCCATGTGATCCCGAATACGACACTTAGCAACCAAAGGCTCGGCTTTAGGCATGGTGAGTCCTTTATCTTCCTTCATGTCAACCAACTCTTCCCCGAGCCTCTCCCACTTGAAGCACTGCAACATCGAACCTAATGCCAAGCCCACCATACGCACAGCCAGGCCTTCACCGGGGCACGTCCTCCTCCCCGACCCAAATGGCATCATCTTGTACCCAACCCTATCACCTCCTACTCCCTCAAACCTCTCCGGCGTGAACTTCCGTGGCTCGTCCCACAACTTCGGGTCATTGTGGATGGCCCACACGTTGATCATTAGCGTGGTGCCACGTGGGACCTTGTACCCTCCCACAATACACTCGTCGGAGGACTCGTGTGGCACCAAAAGTGGGGCCGCTGGGTACATTCGAAGCGTCTCGTTTATGATGCAGTGGAGAAAAGGTAAGTGGTTTAAGTCCGATTCGTTGATGAGTCGCTCGTAGCCAACTTGGGCGTCGATTTCGACCTGGGCCTTCTTTAGGATTGTTGGATTGTTTAGTAGAAGCGACATTGCCCATTCCATTGTCGTAGCTGATGTTTCAGTACCCGCTCCCAAGATTATCTAATTAAAGAACACAAGATTGATACTCAACATAATTAGATTTGCGATTGGTTTATAAGTGGTTAAAGCCTTACTTATGTCATGAAGAGTTTTAGAGAGACAGATCGAGCTTACCAATACCATGCCCTTGATGATGTCTTCAGTGTAGAAC
Source organism: Persicaria tinctoria (assembly GCA_037127255.1). Lineage (NCBI taxonomy): Eukaryota > Viridiplantae > Streptophyta > Magnoliopsida > Caryophyllales > Polygonaceae > Persicaria > Persicaria tinctoria. The sequence continues at coordinate 18,521,095 of JBANSL010000008.1, forward strand.
TCGGGATCTTTCTTTTGTAGTTCGAGCAACACTTCGATCATTGTCTTACGATCAATACCGCCAATTCTCGATCTAAAAGCTTGACTTGACTCCGCTTGTCTTTGTTGGTCCACCAAATCTTGGAAGAACGCATCTAACTTTTTGAACTGCTCTCGAAAAACCTTCTCCAACCCGATTGTGAGCCCTAAGGTTCTCAACACCGGGAAGAAATCTCCGGGCGTAAATGCTCCATCGCCATCGTTTTCGAACAAGTCTTTGAACCTCCTTCCTTCCTCTGATTCCACGCTCTCCCCGTAGAATCGCCTCCCCATCACCATCCTCATCATCACATTGCTGGTAGTCTCGAAAAACAAACCCTTCATATTCACCCGATCGTCACCGGAAGCGATTGCCGAAAGGTGGACACGACGGAGCATTAACTAAAGACACATTTGGAACGTACATACCACACAAGTAAGATCATTAATTTTAGTTGGGATTCCATCCCACATCGGTTTGATTGAAAAAAATACAACATAATATAAGGGTGGGGTGAGGATGAATATTGACCAATTTATAACATAAAAACAACATAAATCCAATTCAACCCTAAACTTGTACTATTTGTCTCAAAATTTAATAAGTCGATTTTGCACAAGTTTTAATAAAACACTCATCAGTCAATCAATATTATCATTCTACTAATTTTTTTCATAATTTTTTTTAGATACACACCATATTTTTTAACCAATTAAAATCTTTCAAAAAAAAGTTAACAACACACCAATCGATATAAATCATTAATATCTTCAGCTTATAAAATCTAAAATGATACGTAGTATTTATTTTGATATAAGAATAAAGATCTTAAATGATCCAAATTTCCAAATCGGTAGCAACACTAAATAAATGTTACATCTAGTATAATAATTCAATTAATTTTTTTAAACTTAAAATTAAAATCAATTAATATGCCACATAATTTAGATATGAGAAAAAAAAAAAGCAAAACTAATTATCGAAAATACCTTAATCTCATCAGCACGGATTTGGGAAAGTAGGTTGATGCGGTGAGAGGAGAGCACTTCAGTAGTGGCGATGCGGCGGAGGTTGCGCCATAGCTCACCATACGGGGCCCACAGGATGTTAGTAAAGTTGTAACCAAAGAGGTCGCCACCGAGGAGGCGGGGGCGGTTGGCAAAGACGACGTCGTTTTTGGAGAGACAGTCCTCGGCGGCGGAGGGGGAGGAGACGACGAGGATGCGGCGGCATCCGAGGCGGAGGAGTATGACCGGGCCGTAGCGGGCCGAGAGGGCCTGTAAGGTGCGGTGGATGGGGGCCTTGAAGAGGTGGAAGTGGCCGAGGATGGGGATGGATGGGAACGGAGTTGGGGGCAGTCTTTGGAGTCTATGGAGGACATGTTTGGTAATTATGTATAAGATTATCAAAGCTAAAATGGATACGAGGAGCTCCTCCATTACGGAGATTAATTAATCACTTTAATTTGGATTGATTTGCTCAATTTGGATTGTGTTTAATTGAAAAATTTGTTGTTCAAGTATTTATAGGACAAAAAGTGAGTGTCAAATTAAATAGATTTGATTACTCTCTGGAGTAATTATTTAGGTCAAAAGATGGAAAGATGAAGGATGCATCCGTCGAAAGACTTAAAGAAGTTGCAATTTGATTTGAATACATACATGCTGAATTGCTGATGCTGGTCATTTAAATTTCAGAGATATGATGTCAGAAGATGGAAAAATCCAACCAAGTTAATGAGTGGAGACGACATGGTTTTCTAGAGGAGGTTGAAGTCTTTACTTGGGATATTTTTTTAATACTATAGGTATGAATCGTGTCCCGCAAGGTGATTGTTTTGTTGTAACCATGTATATATAAGATATATATATATATATGAAAGTGATGGAATTACATAGAACAATATGTTTAACAAATTTAGAAGAAAAATCCTGAGCACACAGTGGTTTTAATTAGCATTAGAAAGAGTAGTCCACCAACCTATATAAAAGATTCAGATTCTTTATATAATCAATATGAGATCACAATATTAAAGAGTTTGTATTGTAAGTCACAAGTTAAAAATTACAAATTCGTTGAGGGTGATGTTGTCAACCTTCATCTGCTGAGTGAGGACAGACGAATATCAAATGATCCCAGGGAGTCCGCCTTCAAACATACGCCAATTGACGACAAACGTTTAATACCTAGAGAACACGGGCCGGCTTGGCCGGGGCCTTTGTCAAAACATTGGCCCATTATAGTAGGTCGGACTTGGGTTAGACCTGGTTTTTTGGGCCAATTACCTTGTCCAACCCCACCTACATGGGTGGGTCTGGTAGCCCATCGGGCCACGGGCCACCCATTAAAAGTTTGTGAAATATTTTTTAATTTTTGTGTTGATCCTAAACTTTAAAATATGTGCAAAGTATCTGAAAGATTGAAATTTTATACAAAACAAATGTGCACAAGTTACACAACTTTAAAATCAAGCAATAAATCTTTAGTTTAGGTTTGTTTCAGTGAGAAAAATCTCGAAAATAATTTATTTAATAATATTGCATTCATTAATTTATATGTGATTTGAATATTATTAGTCATTTAATTAGTATTACTAAAGTACTATGTACGAGTATAAATTATACTCCGTATAATCAATAAGTATATATCTAATATTTTGCTACAATTCCATATAAATAATATATATATGGGCAGGCCGGGCCGGTAGGCCCGCTTGGGCTTGATCTTTAATTAGCCAATTGTCTTTCCCAAGCCCGCAAATTTAGTCAAGTTAGTCGGACGAACCGGACAGGTTGACCCATGTCTACTTAGGTCTATTACACTCCTTCAACACGACTAATGCCAATGCCAATTAATAACAGCCTCTTGAAGCATTCAAATATTGTTTGCCCCATCACCAATACCAGTCTTGTGTTTGAGGGAAGAACACCAACAAATGACACAAGCATATCCAACCACTGACCCACAAGATCTAAGAAAGTTTCCTAAATATATATATGTGTGTGTATCTAGCTCAAAGGTAAGTGATTTACCATTAACTATCAAACCAAACTTGGAGCTTCGGTTGCTTGAGGCAATTTAATTGGGACAACCAGCAAATGAAACAAAGCATATAGATAGCTGGAAGTATATTATCAGGAGGTCCATATAAGCTCGATCAGCGACCCGTTAGGGTTGGTATCTTCCTTGCATTTGCATACAACACACCGGGCACTTGTATCAAGCCCGACAACCATTTTTACAGCAATAAAATCATCATCCTCTTTCAGTCTTTCTCTACATGCATAAAAAAATTAAAGAAATACATCCTCAAGACTTGGAAAGATTTAGATGAAACAAAATCCTTGTTTCATTAGTAAAGCAACAAAAAAAAAAGGGTTGCATCATGGTAATTTTTTTTATGGCAAATAGTAGATAGTGTAATTTGTAGCTATTAAAATATGGCAAATAAAGATGAAATTTGACCACATTGAATCACAAGTTCAATGAGTACCGGGGCATAGACTGCATTTGCAGCCAACTCCTTTGTCAATTAAAAGTGAGCTGCATAAATTTTAATATATAAATAGAGACGGATAAGATGAGACTGAGAAGAGAAAATAGACAACAATAAATAGGCATAGAGACAGAAGAGCAGTTTGAAAAAAAGAAACCCATAAGACCATCAAAGGAGAACAAATCATAGCCGTCGATCCACGATCCACACAGAGCGGCAGAGGTGATACAGTAGGTTATTATTAGTGATCCTACATTGTGGAACCCCATTAATAAATATGATCCTTTGATAAGAGATGATTTCAAGAAATATTATATTCTTAATAGTTCTTATCAACATATGTCACATGATTTCCCACAATGTTTATTTGGAACTTACCTTCTCTACCCCCTCCCCGAAAAATCCTAGATCCACCACTCTTGGCGACGACTTGCGGTGGAGGTTAAGGTAGTGGATGGAACTAATTAATGAGGCGGCTAAAGTGATGACTAGAAGCCCTGAAAGATGGTAGCTAATGAGGGCGGTGGCCATTAGAGGTGAGGGTGTAAGGTTCGAGGCAGTGAAAAATGCCTAATCGAGAGTGTTTTTAGGTTAGCCACATTATAGTCAGGCCGGTCATCGGTGCAGTTTTTATTGTCCACTATGTCTTGAATTTTTTTTTTATAAAGGCGAGAATTTGGGATAAGCCAACCGCGGTTGAGACTTCGCCCAAGAGCATCTTTTAAATGAGATCTTTGATCGCCGAACAACCCGTAGAATCTGTGAAAGTCGAAGTCAGGCCAAGGTGAGTAAGTCAATCAGCTCCCTGGTTGTTGTCTCTACAAACGTGGGAGAACAAGATAGCGTCGAAGGAATAACAAGTGGTGAGCAAGTCGGAGAAAGTCATTTTGACTTCCCAAGGACACGTCAAACTCCCTTTATAAAGCACCCACATTGGTAGTTTTTAGTGGGGTTTTTAGAGACAAGCTAAGAAAATATTATAATATTGAAGAAAGGTTAAAAACCCAATTTTGAATTGTTTGGGTAGCAACTACACTAAGGGCGAGTTTGGCAAAGAGTTATTTTTTAAGGGATGGAGATTATTTTTAAGGGATTATATGGGGTGGAGATTATTATGTGGGTTATGGGGATGGAAGAGATGAAGATTTTTTTTGATAAATAATCTCGGTAGTGTGTTTGGTGGATATAAGGTTATTTTAGGGTTATTTGTTATAAAATGACAAAAACGCCCCCACCTCCTACCTTCATCCCCAATTCCAAATTCCAATTTCAGTGCCCTGCCTCCTTGCCTTATCCTACCTCCGCCAGTCCGGCTCCTCCCCTCTGCCTCCTCCCCAAGGCCTCTCTTCACCTCCGTCCACCCTCTTCCTCCCTTCTTCCCTCCCTGCTGTCCGCCACCAGCCTCCGCCTCTCCTCCTTCTCCCGACCCGCTCATCCGTCGTCCTCAATCGCCGGCGTTCATCAGCCATCCCCGCTTCTCCTTTCACCTCCCACTGGTCGCACCCAACCTACACCAGATCTCCGCTCTCTCCCCCTTCCGTCTCCAGCGCCACCATAGCACCACCTCTTCCAACCCAAATCCATGGCTCCCGTCAACAAGGGCAGGAAAGTCACAGGGAGGTTGTTGGAGTGGACAACCTCAACAATCTTGGTTGAGGAGGGTAGGATTATGGGGCGAAAATAACCCCGAATAATCTCAACCTCATAAGTATCCAACCCCCCGTAACCTCCAACCAAACACCAGCCTGAGATTGTTGTTTTTTAAAAAAATCCCCAACAATCCCAATCAACCCAGCGCCGAGCACGCCCTAAAACCCCAAGAAACCCAAATTGAAGAGAGATAGAGAGAAGGGGGAGAAAGAGTGAGTGAAAATTGATGGGACACAAGGAAAGGTTGGACCGTATGCTATTATTTATAAGTGTAGAAATAACAAATGAGGATTTTTGTGGATGTGGGTAAAAAAATAAGTTGGGTTTTTTAAGAAGAGAGAGTTTGATAAAAGAGATTAAGAAACCAAAAAAATCCGTACTAATGCGGGTACTCTAAAAACGTTAATAATGGTAGACAATCCCCCTCTACCTTCAAACACGTAACCCGCCTTTTAATCACATCTGTCATCCCATGGTGAAGGTCTCGGAACTCAGCCTACAAAGTCGAAACCAAACCACAATCTTACGTCCCACAAGACATAACATACTCTCTTCATGTATTTACGGATAACAAATCCAAAAGCCGCGCGATCAATCTGTCAAAATTAAATTTCATGAATCTAGAGTTGGATTTCCGCTGTCTGGAAGCAAATGTGACATAAAATCATTTTTAATTAAATAAAAAAAAACTTAAAAATATCCTTTTTTTTTTGGTGAACAAACGGAGGAAAACCTCCATCGATAAAACAGTAAATGGCTACATACAAATAATCCGGGGAGTAGCCTTTCCCCTACAATCCTCATCTAGCAACACTCTAATCCCATCGGGAGGCTCCCCTAAGACATGAAAACCTCTCGTGGTAGCAAAACCGGCTTTAGCAAGGGAGTCCGCGACTTGATTCGCTTCCCTGAAGACATGAAGAAACCGGATCTCCCAGTTCCTGCTAAGAAAGTCTTGGCACTGATGTACCAGACTAGACATCGGGTGATGAGCAGCAACCCCTTTCGTGATCAAGGAATGGGCTATCCGTGAGTCTGTCTCAATCACCACTGCTCGACATCCAATTTCCCACGCCAAGCGGAGACAACCCAACACACCCCAGAGCTCCGCCATGACCACCGGACCAGCACCTATATTATGGGAGAACCCCCGGACCCAATTCCCATCACCATCTCTCAGCACACCACCCGCTGCAGCTTCCCCAACATCATTCCTCGCTCCATCTGCATTAGCTTTAATCCAGTTTCGGCCTGGTTTAACCCAATACACATCTTTCACCATCATTTCCTTCGGCTTTGGATTGCCCAGTCTTCTTCCCCAGGTTTCTTCATACTCCTTTGTGCAGCTTTCAATCCTCAAAGCTTTGTTCGTTGTTCCCTTTGCATTATTAAAAACGCGCTCGTTGCGCCATTTCCAAGCCCACCACACAACATTTCCGAAGATGCACGCCCATTGCAGTCCATCAATGGTTGATTTCTCCGTCATCAAGTTTCTTCTCCACCATTCTGCAAACGGAATAGAGTAAAAATCAGGGAACTCTCTTGGGTTAATCCGATTCCGGCTGGTCCTTGCACTCCGTACACCAGGGCTCCGTCGCAATGTGTCTCCTGCATCTTTCCTCATTTGTCAGAATCGCTCCTCGAGTGACTAGCCAGAGGAAAGTCCTCACTCTTTCCGTAACCCGCAGCTTCCATATCCTGCTAAAAAGGACACCATCTACACTAGAAAACTCATTAGCATTAGTTATTCGGTCATAGGCTGACTTGATAGAGTAGTTACCATCCCTTGTTTCCACCCAACTCAGCCTATCCGGGAGGTTTTCGCCATCGACAATAGCTCTGGATGCCAGCTGCAGAAGCGTCTCACTAGGCAATTTGTCCGAAATTAGGCTCCAATTCCACCCCTCACCATCAATCCAGTACTCCCGTACTGTCTTGGCCATCTCTTCTTCCTCAATCTGAGTATCGCACAGGTCCACAAGCCGCTCCCCCGTGAGCCACCTATCCTTCCAGAACTTAACCGATCCCCCATCTCCAATCAACCACCTGAGCCCATCACTCACCACTTCTTCCGAGCATTTACGCATACTCGTCCAAACGGCTGAAGTATCCGTCACCACTGCACCAGAATTTCTCATGTATTTGACCTGCAATACTTTGCACCACATATCTTCAGAATTGTTAGTAACAAACCTTCAAACTAACTTACCCGTGACTGAGAGATTGAGCTCATCCATAGATCTGATGCCCAACCCGCCATTCTTCTTTGGTTTACAAACCTCCTCCCACGCAACCAGATGCAGTTTCCGTTGGCCTTCACTATCGCCCCATATGAACCCCCGAGACGCCTTATCAATGGCCTCACGAGTAGCCTTAGGTAGGATCATAGTAGCCATTGAGTATGTCGGAATGGCGCTAATAACAGTCTTAGTTAAAGTTATCCGGCCTGCAAGGCTCAAATTCTTTTGTCTCCAACCGGCCAGCCGGTTCGTGATTTTGTCCAACAATGGTGCAAAGGTCTCCTTCCCAACTCTAGAGTGCAGAATTGGCATTCCGAGGTAGCTTCCGAGATTGTCGGTCACCTCAAAGCCACACTCCACCCGGATTCCCGCCTTAACTTCTTCACTAACGTTTGGAGAGACATAAAGCTTTGATTTGTTTGTGTTTAACTTCTGGCCCGAATCCCTGCAGAAAACATTCAAGATATTCATAATCACCTTTATTTGGTCCACCGAGGCCTCCGCAACTAGGATTATATCGTCGGCAAACAACACATGTGAAATCTCTGGCCCCCTTCTGGTGATTACAGCCGGCTTCCAGACACCCTCCCCAACAGCTTTGTTTACTAGATGACAGAGTCTTTCCACACATAGAACGAATAAGTACGGGGACATCGGATCACCTTGTCGAACGCCTCTCGACGACTCGAACGGTGTTGTCATCTCCCCGTTGATAAGTATGCGAGTATTCACTGAGCTGATACATTCACTAATCCAGTTGATGCAATTAGAAGGAAAGTCAGCATCTCTAAGGGTGTCCGAGATGAAGTCCCATCGGAGTCGATCATAAGCTTTTTCGAGGTCGATCTTGAGGATCATCCACCCCTTCTTCCCTTTCTTCCTTCTCATCGAGTGCACAAGTTCTTGCATGATCACAATATTATCAGAAATATACCTACCGGGAACGAAACTACCTTGCATAGGGTCGATTAGGTGTTGCAGAAGCGGCCGGATCCTGTTGGCGATAATCTTCGTAATGATCTTGTACAAGGTATTGCAGAGACTGATAGGTCGGAATTGTGAAATAACATCAGGTCTAGCAACCTTGGCAAGAAGCACGATGAGAGTTTCATTCACCACTCTTGGCATGATTCCACTGTCAAAGAAGTTCCTAACAAATTCCATAACAGTTTTGCCCACGGTGGTCCAGCATTTTTGGAAAAAACCAGCCTGAAAACCATCGATTCCCGACGCTTTAAAAGGCCCCATCTCCTTCACCGCGTCATGAATCTCCTCATTAGTAATAGGTCTCTTGAAATTGTCCCACTTTGCCTCAGGAAGAATAGGAAAGGCCCCTCTTTCCATCTGCAGGGGAGTTCTCTCCTCCATAGGTATAGTATACAACAACTTAAAGAAGTCCACCACCATATTCTCGATGATCTTGCTGTCCGACACCTCCACCCCGTTATCATCACGGAGCAGCTGGATCCTGTTACGCTTCCTCCGAATAATAGTGGATAAATGAAAATACGAGGTATTATGATCACCCGCCATCAGCCAATTCTCTCTCGACTTTAGGAACCACAATACTTCTTCCTGCTCAAGGGTTTTGTTCAACTCTTCTTGCTTCCTTAGAACCTCGTTGAGAGTCTGATCAGTCGGGTTGGATGCTAACACCGCCTGGGCTTTCTGCAACTCCTTTGTAAGCTCTGCTTTCCTTTCGAAAATGTTGCCGAAGACTTCCCGGTTCCACTTCAGCAGACAATCCTTCAGCTCACCGAGAGCCACCGGCGCCTCCTCCTCTTCCTGCCAAGACTATTCCAACAACCCTTTAAACCCAGGGTGACTCAACCATGCAGCCTGGAAACGAAAAGGCCTCTTCGATCGATCAGTCCGAACAGTAGGATTGATAGCGAACAGCAGCGGCGCGTGATCAGAACTCAGCTTGGGAAGATGTCTTACCATAGCCTCGGGCCAATCAATCCGCGCCTCCGCATTACCGAGCACACGATCCAGCCTTCTAGCTTTATAATTATCTATCTCCTTGCCCCTCGACCAGGTGAAAGTAGGACCAACGAACCCCATGTCTACCATACCTGCCTTGTCAATCCAGTTACGAAAATCATCCGCGTCATATGAAAGCTCCGCGAATTCGTTATCCTGCTCCCAACTATTAATAATGCAGTTAAAATCCCCTCCGACAAACACAGGACCCTCGATCCTATCCGTAATCTCCGTAATTCTTCTCCAAAACTCCTTCCGGTCTTGAACACAAGGGTGCCCATAAACTACCATGAGATGAAATTTCTTAGCCCCACAATCAATCTCTGCTAAAATGAATCTCTCGTACTGATCCTTGATCGTGATCTTGGTCTTATCAGCATTCCAAAGGAGCCAAACACCTCCCTTAAAACCATCAGCTTCCACAATGAACTTGTCGGAGAAATCCATACGATCACACACTTTCTGAGCATTAGCACCCGAGATCTTAGGCTCAAAAATAGCCAGTACATCCACCTTGTGGTGTTTGAGCATATAGCGACTCGCCCTGCGGAACCCGTCGTTACCAGCTCCGCAGCAATTCCAAAGAAGGCAATTCATCATGACAAAAGAAGAGACGCAAACTCGGCCGCTACTGCTGCCCATTCCCCTTACCTTCATCAATATCCATATCCCCTCTCGGATACCTTTCTGGACGCCTATTCTCATCCTTCTCATTGCATTGACTTATTCCCGCAGGGGAGATATCCCCATCACTGGCCATTCCTTTCGCCGACTCAACCTCCTCAACAGCAGCCGAACTCGACAAAACTCTCCCGTCGGTACTGTCTGTCACTTTATTCCTGTTCACCATAGGGTTCATCCCATCCAACGACCCAGACCCAATACTGGCACTTGGTTCTTGTTCGTAAATAAAATACTTCCTTTCTTCAGTTCTAGGCCTTTTCAAAGGCCCAGATTGCTTCCTTTCGTTGGGCTCTGACGACTTGGGCCCTTTATACTTTCTGTTCCCTTTAACCTTTCCTCCTCTCTTACTGGACGGGCCCATCTCCGACCCGGCACCCCTCCAATTGAAGTTAAACACTCCCGTAGGTTTAGAACCCACATTCTCTCCTTCAGCCTTTCCCTTGCCGTCATTCCTCTTCACCTCGGGATTCCCATCCTTCAAATCTCCACCCTCGTGTTGATTCCGGTTAGCATTAAACTCCTGATGATTACTACTCTACCTCTTGAACTGGCCGTTGCACATAGTCTCCTCGACAACCACTCCTTCATCCTCTTTATGTGTAACATTCCTTCCATTAACTCCACCGTCTTTACTAATTGTCGTACCTCTCGATGCGCCTGCATTACTGCCCGTATAGCCGTTGGTCTTGGCTTTTCCGGCAGCCGTGCCGGCCCCCCTTCCTTGAGGTTTCTGATTTCGTCGCCGCCTATTCACCTCCATCCAAGGGCCATAGCAACCCCCCGTCTCCTCCACCTTCTCGCCGGTCTCCTTCTCCTTCTCCTCTGGGGTACCATTGGACTCCTCTGTTTCCATCTCCGTGGGCCTACCTGGTTCAACAACCACAACCCCAATCTCCTTCTTCTCCTTCCTCGTTGCCAAGCAATGCATCCCCAAATGGCCAACTCTACCACATTTGAAGCATATCTTGCTTAGCCCCTCATACTCCAGGAAGTATACACTCCCATTGATCGTTATTGTCCCTTTCAGCGGGCTGGACAAATCGACTTCAACACACACTCTCGCAAACCGTCCCCTATTCGTAAACAGAGTTCTCGTATTCACCTTAACAGGATTCCCAATTCCCGACGCGATTCTCCGAAGAACATTTTCCTCATAGAACACAATCGGTAAGTTGGTAATCCTAACCCAGGCTGGAGACGTGGAAATCACATCAGTGAGCGGATCGAAATCCGACGTCCAAGTTTTGATCACCAAGGAGTTACCAAAGATCAACCATGGTCCTCCTGTCAGCGCCTTCATGTAATCATGCTCATTGTCGAACCTTACCACATAGTATCCTTTCGGGAGGTCCGCCAGCAACATCTTCCCGGCCGGTCTCCACATCTCCTTGAGCTTCCTCTCCATCAGACCATAAGGAATAAACCCTCCCATAGCCTTAATGATTAACGAACTCTCCCAAACCAATTCTAATTTCATCATAATCTCCGGTGGAATATCCACCATAGGGTCCCCCTCAGCGCCCCCTGGGAACGAAACCACCACCTTGTCGTCAACATTACCAATGTCGACCGGACAACCAAAGCTACCCTGGTCACCCATGAGAATCTCTTTCCATCCTTGTGCTTTATCCGGGGGAACCCCCTGAAGGCCAGGGGCTCGAGAGCCGCTAGCCATCGAGGCCCAAACTAGAACAACGCACCCACTCAGCCACCGGACAGAAGCGCTCGCCGGAAAACTCTCTTTGATTAACACCAGGAAAAAAATTAGCTATAGATTACTTAAAAATATCCTTTAACAATATGCTTAATCTCTTCCTCCGCCTACAAGAAAAGCAAATAGCATCAGTCAATTATCTTTCTCTGCACTCTTTAAGCTGCCCACACTAATTTCTCGGTAGCCAATAACATCCTTCCACGTGTCCCACTCACCCTCTCACTCTTTCCTCCATTGTTGCCAACTCAAGCTTTTTAGCACACAAAAAACAACACTGAACTAAGACTGAAGACAAGCAGATCTTCCATTGATAAACCTCTCAAGCCCCGCTGCTCTCCACATCTCCACCATGAGGCCCAGCCAAACCAACCGCCATCCAACCCCGCCGCCGCTGACGCCACTTCGCTCGCCGCAGCCCTCAGACTCCACCATGAGACCTAATCACCGCCCGCCGCAGCCACCGTCTCCGGCAGCCACTCCATCTCCTCGTCCCCCAAACACAATCGAGAGATCCAACAATCAACCGCGGCACCCGCCGCCACCTGTGCCGGAACCAGAACCAGAACTACAACCGCAACCGACATTTGTGGCGTATCCGCCGTACATGATGCCGCCGCCGCCGCGGAGGCGGAGATCTGGCGGTTCAAGCTGCGCCTCCTGCATGCTAGCCACCGCCTTCCTCCTGATAGTCGCGGCGATCGCTGTCACTGCTTGTTTCGTGCTCTTCAAGCCCCAAGATCCGAAGATCGCCGTCGATTCGGTGCGGTTCCCGGCATTCTCCCTCTCCAATGGCACGATCGACTTTACGATCTACCAGTACGTCGCCGTCCGAAACCCTAACCGGTACTCCTTCTCCCACTACGACAGCTCCCTCCAGCTCTTCTACTCCGGCAGTCAGCTAGGGTTCATGTTCATCCCAGCCGGCGAGATCGCCCCCGGCCGAACACAGTACGTCTCCGCCACGTTCAACGTGAAGTCGATCCCAGTCACAAATCAGCTCACCACCACTACCGCGGCATTGAGCGGCAGCGACGGGGCCATGTTTGGTCCCGGTCCGACCATGGAGGTCGAGACGAGGGTGAAGATGGCCGGGAGAGTTAGGGTTTTGAAGGTGCTAGCTCACCATGTGGAAACCAGAGTGAAATGTAGGGTTACAATTGAGGTGAGCAATGGCAATGTTTTAGGCTTCCATTGCTGAAGCTTCTGGTAACCTGGTGTGCTGTTCTCTCCTTTTTGCTTTCTAAGTTTTTCTTCCTCCATTTTTGTTCAAATTGCTGTGTTTGAGTGAGTTCTCTAGATCTGTATCAAGTAATTAGCTTGTTTTTGATCGTTCTTGGAGTGCAATTTAGGTAAACTGATCTAATGCAATAGGGCTTGTGAAGGAATTGTATAAAAAAATGTGATTTCAGTTTGAGGAATGACAAGAATTAAGAAACTCAGAAACTCTTGCCTGCGCAATTTCATTGCTGATATTGTTTAGAGACTCGGGGATTGTTCTGGATTCTTATCCTTGTTGAGCTAATCTCCAATTGGAGACATGCATTGGAGGGGTATGGAATGAAGAAGATCAACAGCCGCTCAACTCCATGGATGTTATCGAGCCTGAGTAGAATCTGTTGCAGAGATGGCGATGATCTATCCAGAGACGACTCTTCGACAAGCTTCTGGCACAATTGCTCTGGTATATTGCCAGATGAAACTGCTGTTGATTAATCCTGAGAGAAATGACATGGTATAGTTTTGGTTCAAAATTGATCAACCGATGAATGATGAATTGATGATGCAAATATGCAATGTCCAAACTCAAACAAGCTGAAAAAGGTATCTATAACTAAACAAGGAAATGTTTGGTAAACATTCATTTACCTTATAAGATAATGTGTTTCAGACTTTCAGTACTGATTAATGTTTACCAAACAGAACCTATGATATCGGGAAGAACAGAGATTATTGTTACAGTAACAACTAGTGGATCTTACAACAGGGTTTTCACTTTCCAGCATGTTTCTAGTTACTAAAATCCACACCAGTTTGAGCACTGTTTCAGCAGAGCCAGAGAAGATCATCATGTTATTGATGGGGGCAGGGTGGAGGAGGAAGCAGAAAAGGAACGACAATACAAGAAGGCGAGTAGATTCATACGGGATTTTCATTCTCAGCTGCAGAGATTGGGAATGCAAGCGCCACCATCAGGGTTCTGTTGCTCCTTCCATATCCGCCCGGTAACCCTCAGCTTCAGCTCCTTCCTGTCCCCTCCTGAAAAGAAGAGTGCCATGTTTCTCTGTATGATGAGCCCGTCGTGGCTGTCCCTTACCTTCCGGTGGCTGTCTCTTATGCTCCGTGGGGTGCCCTCCCATATGAGCTTGCGCCCATTGCCTCCTACCTCAAGGCTGTAGCTGTAGCTGTGGGCGTCCATCTCGTCGCCCATGAACCGCAGGAATGCTATGTATACTGGCGCCATACCCAATTGAAATGCTTCGAAGTGGAGACAAAAGTATTGTCCGAAGCAGTTGAAGACCTAGCCAAGGCAAATTCTGATTTCAGAAAATGTAAACTGAGAAACTGAAGTTACAGGTCATGCTTGAATTGGCGGAAACGCGAATTTGCACTTACAGTTAGCATCCATGTTGCATTCTCTACTTCACGGGGATTAGATTTCACGTAGCGATGGTTGAATGTACATCCAGAATGCATGTCTACCTTATGATCATCCCTCAGGTGAGCCACAATGTATGGGATATCCCCGATCACAGAACACTCTGACCCAGCGTATGGGCAATTATATGGCCTGAAGTTACATAAAGCTTCGTGTTTCAGCTTGCTGTAGTAAGGGAAGATCACTGGGCACCCAAGGGTGTAAAATTTGCAGGGTAGTTCGAGTGATTCAGCTACTTTCTCCAGTGCCAGGCATCTGATATCTCCAAGCTCTTGTCTACAGGTAGGGCACCGGTTGTGCACCCGTGTTTTGCATGTGGAACAAAGTGTGTGTCCATTGTGGCACTGAAATATCGCAAACATTTTTTGTTGGAAAAAAAGAGTGAAGAAAGATGCATCTAGAAATAGCAGACACTATTATATGAGCAGATAAAATACAGGTACTCAAACAAACCAAGCAATTCTTCAAAGTAGAGCATGCCGCATTGGCAAATTTAGGAATCACACACATACACAGGACTAAACAACAACCTTAGAGCTTGAGCAAAAGCAAAGATCAGGGATGGAGGGAGGGACCAGATTCTCAGATTTCAATATCAACAAGAGAAATAGAACTGAATTCGGTAAACTGGGCAACTATATGTCAAGATAAGACTGTTAAAAGTTTACATGAGGAGCTATCCAGAGTCGACTCAGCCTCAGCAGTCAGCACGTGACAAATAAGATGAGTAGAAACAGTATGCAGTTATACGCACAAGGAAATCCTATCACTGAACCATGATTGTTCATACTCACCGTGAGCATCAAATCAAATAGGGTTAAGCTTACAGTTGCAACAGTGATCCACATGACACCGTTCAATAAGCTCAAGACAAGAACAACTCCAATAGATGAATTTTCATTTTAAGAAACTACAGGGGGAAAAGATGAAATATCAAACAGCAACCAAACCAATTCGACCACATGAATTTCTTAGGTAGTGCCATTAACCCTTCAAAAAGATGTTAAAAGCTTACATCACAAAGGTACAGAAATATGTTACTTAATTTTACTTGATTCAATCTATAGCAGATTTATGTTATTGCATTGTTCGAACTGAATTCTCCTTGCAGCTTTAATCCAAATCGACTGTCTTCGTATATTAACAGCAGACTTGAAATCTAGTTTCCCAAAACATGATCTCCATACTGACTAGAAGCAACCTAACTAGATAGGATCCAAATAAATTTTTTGGATGAACATTCAAATTTCCCCAACTAAATAACTTGAAAGAGCAGTTCTGCTCTGCCCTTCTCGTTTCCTTCATCACTATGATGCACTATGGTGGAACTAAACTATGTTTAAAGGTTGTTCATTTGTATCAGTAATGCTCACATTTTCAATGAATTGCCAGAAAGTGCAATGAACCCTTCGGGAGCTAAAACAAAAAGGAAATCAAGCAAGATTCACAAACCTGATGAATTTGAGGAGGTTACATAGAATCAGGCAAAACAGGGCTACATGCGAATTTATCCAAGAGAGATCAGTGAAAGAAAATGGAATTAACAAACCTGATGAATCGGAGGGTACATAGAATTGGTGCAAACGGGGCATTCAAGAAGCTCATGGACACTGGTGGCCGGGTGAGCCGTGGAATTGGAACCGACGGCGTTTCCATTGCCGCTGAGCTTCGATGACGCGTACTGGTGAACCAACGGGTGGTGGTGGGCGAGCGATATAGGGTGGGGGTAGCTATCGATCTCGTCCTCATCAATCAAGGTATCTAAAGACGAAACGCAGTCGATGCTGTCGAGATCCATTTCTCCCGAAATTCGCAAACCCTAATCCCGCGGAATCTCAGCTGTTTTCCAAAGGGAAAGAGGAAAATTCGATGATTGGAAGGAATTTGAGGAAACCGGATCGAACAGGAGTGCGATTCATCGAGGATTTACGAAGAAAAAAGCTAGTGATGAATTCAGATTGTTGGCGGATGAATCCGGAGTTTACATGAAGGCTGGAAAATGGGGAAAGGGGAAAACAGGGCACAGGGCAGCGCCCCCAATGAGGAAGGAGGTGCTTTCCTTAGGCTTGCACTGATACAGTACACAAAGACGATGATAATTTGGACTTCATAAATACTGGACTTCATTTTTTTTAAGAGATAATGAGACCTTTTTTATTGTTTTTTTAAGTCTATAGACCCCATAATAAATTCTTTAATTATATAGACCTTTTCCTATATATTGTTTCATTTATACTTTTAATGTTTTTTTTTTAAAGTTAACATCTTTAATAATAAACTAGCCTATAGCCCGTGCGCTACGCACATGATTTTTAACATAGTAATGATGTATAAAACATAGTACTCGACTGAATCTTACCTTCGACTAATATTATACAAGAAGGAGCGACACATAAATTACCTTAACATGGTTTTATAAAGTAAAATAAGTCAACCACAATGCACACAAATAATAATCAAATGAGCCATAACATCTATATGCATATGTTCTCAACACAAGTTTCTACAAACTATACGTTGTGAAAAACCTCTTTATATACTACATCGGTAGTAGAGGTTAAAAGGTTAGAATCTTGATCACATATTACAATCTTCAAACCTTTCCTGGACGTCACCCGAGAGACCGCAACATATAACTGGCCATGACTGAACACCGGCCGAGGCAAATATAAACCAACCTGTGAAAGAGATTGCCCTTGATTTTTGTTGATTGTCATACCAAAACACACCAACAAAGGAAATCGATTGAGCATCAACGGAAAAATATAAGTTCAAGAACTCACACAATTGAACATGTAAAAGAAGAACGCCGCTTATGGATTATTTGAGTTTAAATTTTACAAACACAAGTAAAAGGAGATTTTTTCAAATCTTTTTATATTTATTTGATCTATTAAAAACACAAGTAAAAAGATTTGAAAAGCCTACAAAACATGTACATAAGGCAGTTACAAAAAGCATACAAAACAAAGCATGGCCAATGGACAAATAAATTCTTGTTATCTTAATAATACACCTTTGAACTTTCTACTGTAATAATTTATTCTGTGTAAAAAAAAAGCAATTATGGTACTTTTCAAGAAAGAAAGCAGAGATATGGTGCTATATAGGAGTAGATCAAATTCAGGACATTCAGTTAGTAGCAGAGGTAAACAAAAACTCAGTATGATATCACATAATTCAAGCTATAACACAATATTAACTGAATTGTAAATGCATACCGGCCAGATGATTTGAAGATGTTGCCAGACAACCGGTTCCATCTGGACCATACATCATCATATATATTCTTAGCCCCACTATCCACCTAGGGCAGACTGTTAGCTGCGTCCTTCTCGTCTACAGGTGTGTGAGTAGAGGGAGGAGAATTAGGCGAAGGGCCAACAGTTTTCCCTATTTCCAGTGCTATTAGCAGGCCCGGAGGAAGAATGCTGTTTCCTTTACTGTTCTGTTGATTAAACACAAATGATTACATAATGCTCAACTTGATCAATCACATTCATCAGCACAAGGCAGTTTCAAGCAGGCAGTATATTGTGACAGAGAAGTAAAAAAGCACACAAAAGGCAAAGATTGTAAAATCAAATAGAACAGGTATTTGTCTCAAGAAAAAAAAAACAATTGACGAATTTGAACTCAAATTGCCTCGAATTCAATTCCCTAAGCCCTAATTTTCAAAAAAAATTGAGTACTGTTATTCAAATCACTAAGAGAATAATCAAGTCTAGGAGATGGAAAGGTTAGCTACAGTGCTTATGATCAAACTCCTAATTGAGCACAAATCTGAGAAAACTAAAACAAATTTGTTTACCATTTGTTTCTAATGAAACCTTAAACAACAGTATCAATCTTCAACACAGCAACACTTCCACCTTTGTCTCATCTCTCCCTCTTTTCCGAAAGCCCTAATTTTTCAGAATATGAAAAAAAAAACAAATTATCACAAATTGGTACACGTACTTGAATTCTTCCTAGTCGGACTTTGTCAGCCTTGGCCTCGAGCACTTGAATTCTTTCTACTTGGCACTAGAAACCAACAGAAGCTCCATAATCAATCGTCTTTCTCGAGCACTCTTCGTCACCGATCACATCCCATCAATGTCGGGGAAGTTAAAGTCTGAGAAGAGAACAAAGAGTATCAGATCGTGGGAGACACAGAGCCATCATCGGGGAAGTTTGAATCCCATCCGAATTCGAGCCATCACCATCCACAAAAGCCCTAGGTGTACTCGACCGGCGACGCTCCTGTCCGCCACCGCCGCCGGCAATTCCAGTAGCGACAGCAGTTTAAAATTCGTTCTTCATCCCCTTAGATCGTGGGAGACAAAGAGAGCAGGTAGAGAAGGAGAGCAATGGAGGAAAAAAGATCTCCACCCCCATCCGAATTCGAGAAGGAGAGCCATCACCATCGACGAAAACCCTATGTGTACTCGACAAGCAACACTCCTTTCCACCACTGCTGCCGGCAACTCCAGTAGCGGAATCCGCCGCCAGCAACTCCTAAACCGGTTGTTCTTCCTCCCGACATATCGTGGGAGACAGAGCCCAAGGCAAAGATAATTCGATAGTTCTGAACTGGAAGATCCTTCGATAGTTGTTGGTCACATCAATTGAGAGTGGGTGTGAGTGTGAGAGAGCGAGAGCGGTTACCCTAGACTAAGAGAACGTGGACGCTTTGAAAGAGAACGTGGGAGAGAGACGTAGAAGGAGAGAAAGGGAAAAAGAAGGGCAAAAACAATAGGAAAAAAAAAAAAATTAGAGCTACACGTGGATAGTCTTAGTTATGCTTCAAAGGACTCAACTTTAACATATAGGGGGATTTGAAAAATGGGTAAAATTAAAAATCAAAGGAAAAAAATTATAATTTATTATATTCAATCCCTAATAAAAATATCTAAGGACGTACATTACAATAAAATTATTAATTATCGTAACACAATAACTTGTGTGTATCTCATCTTTATTGTAATACAATATTACTACCGTAGAGATTCCATATTGTAATACAATGAGTCATTTAGTGTAATTATTCATGTATTACAATAAATACAATATTTATTGTAAATGTATTGTAATTGATTATTTTAATCGCATATGTAAATATTACAAACAAAGCTAATATCAATATATATATGTTATGCTATAAATTAGTGCATCCTAGTATTATAATAATGTAGAATTTCAAAAAATATATATAATTATCTTAAACTATTTAATTTTAAAAATAGTTTTCAATTTTATGATTAAAGTATATTAATTTTTTTTATTAAACTAAAACAATCAAGGGTAAACAAGTAATAACACCAACAAAAGGGTCTATATACTTAAAAGATTTATTATGGGGTCTATTAACTTAACAAATTATGGAAAAGAGTCTAAATCCTCCAATTATCTCAATCGAATCGATCCTCCAATTATCTCTTTTTTTAAAGAAAGGAAAATGAAATATTGGTTCGATTTTATATTCATCTTATATACAAAAAAAAAAAGTTTTAGGCTAGCTAACACAAACTTCATGAGACTAAAAATGTGTAAAATTCTTTTAGATTTTTGTACATTTTAAAGAAGATTTAAAAATATAGTAAAATATTAATTAAAAAAAATTAATACTTATTATTAATGAATATTAAAACTTTTAAATTTTTTTAAAAAAAAATATCTTCTCAAAAACATAAAAAATCTTAAAAAAAAAATTTTTTTAGAGAGAGTATATATTAAATTAAACAATTTTTTTTAATAAGACGATGATAATTTGGACTTCATTTTTTTTTATATAGAAAGTAAAATGAAATATTTTTGTAAATATCAGTCACTCTATTGCCCAATATTTTTGTAAATATCGACACCCCAGACAGAGTGGCAAATGGCCAAATGTGAATCAATCACTCTATTGTCCAAACGGGTAACATAAAAGAAGGAGACCTCTTTTATAGTCGATAATAACAGATCGACATCTGACATAATTAATTCAATCTCCCAAGGCCATTTTGAGGCTTTAAGTAAGTAGTTTATGATTATACTAGAATCATCTCCAATGTGTATTTTATCTATGCGGAGTTGAATATCCTTTTGGATTCCCGTTTCTAGAGTAAGAGCTTCCGCTTGTAATGGGCTTTGTTTTCCTAATTTGTCATAACAGATACTAATTGGACACCTTTCCCAATCCCTAATTATTGCCCCCGCCGAGCTTTCAAAATTTGGTAAAACTTAAGTGTTTTATATAACTTCATAGTCAAATTTTTCTCTAAATTATCCTATTTTCAACTAAAACTAACATAAACTTTATCATTTCACAATCAACATTTTAAAAATAGGGTGTTGTTATATAAACCACAAATCCAATGTAAAAAATGCATGTCTTTAAGGACGTGCAAGCCTTGTGACTAATTAACATTTAAAAAAAAATTAATTAATTCCTTTTAACCATGTACGTCTTTAAGGACGTGCATGATTTGAAGTGTAGCGAACACGTAAAAATAACGGAAATCTCATACGTATTTGGTTAATCAAACCTTATAATAACTCCATACGGCCAACTAGGGCCCAGCCCAGCCCGATTTACAGCCCAAACCAACTCGGGCCTCATAATTTTTTATTTTTTTTAATACGTTGAGCTTAATTATTTGTTCACACTTACTATTAAGGTCCAAGTGTAGCATAAATTGTGTAACTTGCACATGAACAACAAGAGTTCCAACAACACAAATTTATTCCATACGGACCATACATGAATGAAGTTCAAGGGCGTACAATAACAAACTTACACACACGAGTCATGGGTATTATTTCATTATGGCGTAGATTCTTAACATCAGTATTCGTTTCTGATTAAAGAACACTCGATCAACCAGATCCCAACTCGTTACGTAGATATCAAGACTTAGTAACCCTTGAGAAACCTTTGGTACCAAACTGCGGAGCGTTTCTTGTACCTCTTCAGACCATTCTTCCAATCCACATAGACCAAACCGAACCTTAGAGTATACCCTGCGTCCCACTCGAAGTCATCTAGGAACGTCCATGCGTAGTATCCCCTGACATTCCCTCCCATCCTATATGTATCGGCCTTATTCATCGTGAGATGAAATACTAGACACAAGAATGTCAAAAATCGTAAAAATGTACATGATAAATTACCTCATTGCTTGCAAGAGGTATGATATATGCCTGTAGTGATAGTTTATCCTAGCTCGATCTTTAAGAGCTTCTTCAACTGGCAATGTGTTATTGGTACTTTCTGCATACCCTGTTAATGATGTTCGTATACGAATACATGTTACACAAGCCAATTCCATACTATCGGAAAAGCTTAAGCTGTTAAGTAGAGATTCGTTTTTCTATTGAATCTTACCGTTCTCCGTGATAATCACAGGCGGATTTTCGTATTTCTCTTTGATGTGTAGCACAAGATCTCTTATTCCCTTAGGGTACACATAAAGCCATGACAAACCAGTCTGCAAGAAACAAATTCAATGAGAGCACATCAATGACTTAAACTCTTAATGAATAGGGTTTCGAAAATTTCGATTAAAGGGAAGAACATACCGCCTCACCGATTGCTACACCATTCTTCACCTCTACATACACATCCAACACATTAGACCATAAGGTAAACAAAATGTAGGATAGATATAATGGTAATGTAAAGTTGTTAAGCAATCAGAAAATACGTACGAGTGAGAGTAACGTGCCAATCCGTTGTGTAGCTCAATTGGAGAGGGTTAGAAGAAGTCGGGTCATCACTCACCCACATTGCAGTGTAGTAGTTTACCCCAAGGAAGTCGATTGAGTGTTTTAGCATAGCCGATTGCTCCTTGGTGAAACGAGGCAATCGATTTCCTACTGTGGATCTCATCGATTGAGGATATTGACCGGTTGTAACAGGCTCTACAAACCTGTTAGATCACACCATACAAACAAAACAAACAAGTTTTTTACACAACAACAACAACAGCAACAGGAACAGCAATAGCAACAACAACAGCAACAGCAACAGCAACAACAACAACTCAGTTAACCCCGCGATTATGCAGGGTCTGAGGGGTTAGGATGTACGCACTCATTTCCCGCACAAGTCCAGATAGTGTTTCCGATAGACCCAGAACAATATGACACAAGAACCACATAGTAACAGGCATCACAGAAGGTAAGAGACAATAAAGAAACAGAAAAGAAGCAAAGACAACAGGACACAATACCATAGCCCATATATAACTCTAAACATCAGCAGCTCGAATGCACTACACATAACAAAATGGTTGATTTCATCAATGATCCATCTACATAAGTTTATGCACATACCATCCGAATAGGAAATCGAGCACCCTAGAAGCCGCCTTTTGGCTTGATGTAGAGCTGTTCAGTGGGATAAACCAATGCGTCGCAATTGTGATTCCGATTATACCCTTTTGGTAGGCCTACAAAATATCATTAAATAGTAAATCAAGTATATGAATGTATTATATGTATATGTAAGCCTAACTAGGTATGTTAGCTAAAGTGATCACCTGGTATTTTTCCTTGTAGACCTTAACTGCGGCAGCATGAGCAAGGAGGAGGTTGTGAGCAACAATGTAAGGCTCAGTAGCGGAGTTTCCAGCCGTACAATTTGCTACATAGCTGGAACACCGAAAGGGTGCGTGGACTCCGGCTGCATAGCCATAGTAACCCATGACATTCGGCTCATTGAAGGTCACCCAATACTTCACTCTATCCCCGAACAATTTGAACACCAAGTCTGCATAGTCGCGGTAAGCATCCCTACATCATCCATCGTGATATCGATCATAAGCATCGAGCCAAGTATATAGTTCAATTCACATGATTTGCGTTAGATCGAATGAGAATTTGATTGATTGCTTACACTATTTTGTAGCTTAAGAAGCCCCCATACTCGTCTATGAGTGCTTGAGGCTGATCATAGTGCATTATTGTAACGAACGGCTTGATTCCTATCAAGAATATTGGATTGTAATTAATTAGCGACTGAATCAGAAATTAAAATTCGAATGGGCTAGGCAGTATAAATTATTCTCATACAAATAATTTTATTAACAAAACCATTATTTTTTTTATAAGATTAACAAAACCCTTATTTAATAAATAAATGAATAATTTTTATTAATTTTCCTTAATTTTTTACCTATTATTTTATTTTTGTAAAAATAGAATGGGCTGGACTGGAGTGGACCCCAACCCGCCCCTCAGTCCGTCCTTAATTGTAATGTTCAATGTAAGGGTTATTTCTTTCTTTTTTTTTATCAAAAAATGTAAGGGTTATTTCTTATTAACCATATCTGACAGGAAGTGGACTACTACTTGTTTCGAATAAAAAAAATCAAGGAAAATATTATATAGAGAGATACCATTGGCGAGTAGCAAATTGATGAGGTTGTTATAAAACTGGATTCCTTTTTGATTTATTCCACCGCGGAGAGTTCCACCTAAATGTCATTACATTTCAACATATTATCAAAAATAAATCTGCTGAGTTCCATCTCAAAACCAATTGACAGTAACAATGTATTGTCAATCTTACGGGGAAGAATTCTGGTCCAAGCAATGGAGAATCTGAAAGATTCGAGCCCAATTTCCTTCATCAACTTCACATCGTCCTGCATCGGTCATTACCCATTGCAAGATTGAGCCAAAAAATGTAACTAACCAAAGGTTTATTGCAAAAAAGAGACATATATATACCTTGTAACGATGATAGAAATCTTCGGCGACATTGCCATTGCTATGGTCACTTATCTTGTCTGTGAAGAGATCGACGAATTAACGACAAGCATCAATATCACGAAAACACACACACACACACGTTTTCGGTGTTAAAAAAAAGTACCTGGATTTTGCTGAATGGAAGTATCCCATACGCTTGGCCCCTTGCCATCTTCGTTATACGCTCCTTCTAACTAATATTCGTCGCAATATATAGATAGAGATATGATTTCATCATAGGTGCATTATTGATTCATATACACAAAGAGAGATAGTCGCGGAAAATAACCTGATAAGCGGCGGAGCCAGCGCCGAAGATGAAGTCGTCGGGGAAAAATTTCCTAGTGAACTTGGTTGCTGCAGCTTGGGTGGTTACTGCAGCCAGCAAGCACAAGGAAATGAGCAAGCTATGAGTCTTTAGAGCCATGACTAATTGTGGTCTTAGTGCCTTGTTATTGGTCATATGGCCCATAGGCATATATATATAGAGTTTTTGTACTCCATATATGATATGTGAAATATTTTGATATACATTGTTATTTTTTGGGGGGTATCAATTTTAATTTTTTATATGCATTATTACTTACACCCTATATCTATAGCTTTAAATGTAATAGTATCTTAATGCAGTATTTGTCTACAAATTTTTTATTATTTTGAATGCCTTCAAAGAGCGGCATGCTATTATTATAGGTTTGACATAATTAATTGCACTTTAGAGGCCCAATGCATGGAAAATCTTAGTGCTAATAGGAAAATACATTTCTTACGAATTTAATTCATGGAAGTTAAGTTTTTATAATTTTTTTTTTTTTTTTTGATGAAAAGCTCAATTTTATTCCAAACTTAGCAAATCGTCGAAAACAATGACAGATAGAGGTTCACATAGATCATCCTCCTTGAACACAAAGAAATTAGACATAGGCTTTAATTGGGCAAGAAAATGAGCAGCTTTGTTCCCACTCCTCCGCACCAGACTCCATCTGCACACGTCGAACTCCCTTGCAAGCCGCTTTATCGTTTTCAGCAATAGACCAGGAACCCCACCCGACATCTCGCTCTGTTGGACCCCGTTGATCAGTTGGGCACAATCTGATTCCACCATGACCTCCCTAACTCCCATTTCCTTTGCGATATGCAGCGCCCAAATAGCCACCTCCATCTCTGCCACTAGCGGCTCCGATCCCCTCTGTATTGACTTCGCTGCAGCCCAAATCATAGTCCCAAGGTGGTCTCTTGCGATCGTCCCAATTCCGCAGCCCTTCTCCGCCGATGAGGATGCATCACAATTAATTTTAATCTCACCCTCTGTAGGCAGGTTCCAGCGTGCATTGCCCCTCTGCTCATCCTGGACATCGATAGCCCTCCTAGCCTGGCTATCGATACGACTCTCATTCGCACATTTTCCCCTAGCCTCCTCAATCACCCAACTTGGATCAGTGTGGACGCCCTCGAATACTCTTCGATTCCTCGCATGCCATATTCCGTTGACTATGTATGCCCATAGCACCTGTTGCGATTCATCAGTCAACTCAGCAATACAAGTCATCCATTGCGTGAAGTCCTCGGCATGCCTGCCAACGTGATTGAGCCCTTCCGCTAGCCGCCACACCTCCCGGGTCCAGCTGCAGTCCCTCAGCACATGGAGAGCACCTTCTTCTTTACCACACATATCACACCATGGCTCCACCCTCACCCTCCTCTTAACCAGCGCCGCCTTGCAGGGAAGAATGCCTCGGCAAGCTCGCCAAAGCAAATTCTTTACTCGGGGAAGCACCTTCCACTTCCATAACCTCCTCCAAGCTCCCTTACCTTCGCCTGGTCTTGAGGATTCAGCCCCTCCTCCCTCCACAAATCGCCTCTCCATCACCATATGATAGGCCGACCTCACACTATACCTCCCATTTTTCGTGTAGTACCACGTCAGTGAGTCCTGAGCTGTCGAATCCACCAAATGGATATTCATGATGTAATCAACATCACACGGTAGAAAAGCATTTCGGACTGCCACCTCGTCCCAGCAGCCCCGATCCCAATCTATGAAATCCAGGACCGTTGTAGACCGATCCCTTCCTCTCGGATTAGCAACCGGTTTGAACGTAGTCGGCCTCGGAATCCACCTATCCCCCCACGCTTCAATGCTCGCCCCGTTGCCAACAACCCAGTAGGATCCCTCGACCAACACCGATCGAGCTCTATGAATGCTCCTCCATGTATAGCTAGGATTACTGCCTATCGAAGCCTTAAGGAAAGTTGTACGGGGGAAATACCTCGCCTTCAAAAGTCGAGACAATAGCGTATCAGGCTCCTGCATAACCCGCCACCCCGTCTTCGCGAGCATTGCCAAGTTAAAAGCCTCCAAATCTCTTAACCCAAGACCTCCTCTCTCTTTGGAGAGGCACATTCGCTTCCAGGAGAGCCAGTGGATCTTCTTCTTCTCATCCGCATCTCCCCACCAGAAATCACACATAAGTTTTTCAATCTCCTGGCACATATAACTTGGTAGGAGGAAACAGGACATGGTATGCAAAGGGATAGCTTGTGCAACTGCTTTCAGAAGTACCTCTTTTCCCGCTCTAGATAGAGTTTTCTCCTTCCATCCTTTAAGCTTTTTCCAAACTCTATCCCTAATCTCATTAAAGATCACTTTCTTTGATCTGCCAATCATAGTCGGCAACCCCAAATATTTTTCATGCTTCTCCACCTCCACAATCCCAGTCAAACCTTGAATATCATCCCGCAATTCCACACTCACATTCCTACTGAAAGATAGTTCTGACTTCGCAAAGTTAACCTGTTGTCCCGATGCTTCTCCATAAACACGGAGCATATTGACAATCTCTGAGCTTTGTTGACAGTTAGCTCTCGCTAACATAACACTATCATCAGCAAAGAAAAGGTGTGAAACCACCGGTGCAGACGGAGCTATTCGGATCCCCTTCCATTTCCCCTCCGCTTCACTCTTTCTAATCAATCCAGAAAGAGCTTCAGCACACATCAAGAACAGATAAGGGGATAGAGGGTCCCCCTGGCGCAGCCCTCTTTCTGGCACAAAAACTTGTGACGGATATCCTTTTACCAGAACCGAGAATGTTACCGACTCGACACATCTCATGATCAGCGAGATCCAATCTCTGTGAAAGCCCATCTTCTCCATACATAGCCGTAAGAAAAGCCACTCAACCCTGTCGTATGCCTTTGCCATGTCAAGCTTCAACGCCATGTATCCAGTTTTGCCCACCTTTTTGTTCTTCATATAATGAAAGACCTCAAAGGCTGACAAAACATTGTCAGTAATCAACCTACCAGGCACAAATGCACTCTGATTCGGCGCAATAACCTTGCTCAAACACATCTTCAAACGATTAGCTAACACCTTCGAGATAATTTTATACAACACATTGCAAAGACTAATTGGCCGAAGATCCTTCATTCTGAATGGAGAAGAAACCTTCGGGATTAGAGCAATGAATGTGTGGTTAAGATTATCAGGAAGCGGGGCACCAGAAGTAATATTAAGCACGAATTGAGTGACTTCAGGCCCTACAATATGCCAGTATCGCTGGTAGAACAATGCTGACATACCATCAGGGCCTGGGGATTTTGTGGGATGCATAGAAAAAAGGGCAGATTTTACCTCCCTGCCAGTGAACGGCCGCAAGAGCTCAAGGTTGTCCTCATCAGACACAAGTGGCGTGATTCCTTGAGTAGCCAATTCCGGATTGGCGTTCATATTTGTTTTAAATAATTGCTCAAAGTAGCCCACTGCCACCCTCGACATCCCCTCCCGACTCCTCCACTCCATCCCCTCCTCATCCACCAACCTCGTCAGAGCATTGCGTTTCGTCCTCCCATTTGCCTTCTGGTGGAAAAACTTTGAGTTCTTATTCCCCCATCGGAACTCATTCGCCTTTGCTCTTTGGAACCACAGGAGCTCCTCCTCTTCCATCAGCTTCTCCTCCTCCCGTTCCAACTGTCTTCGCCTCCCTACCAAATCACCCGTCATACCCTTTTTTTGAATATTCCTCAGTTCATCCCTCACTTTTTGCAACTTCTTCAAGATATTACCAAAAGTCACTTTATTCCAATCTTTCAGATCCTCCAGACATCTAGACACCTTCCCCATCACTCCTCCCTCCTCCCCTCCCCTGGCCGGATTTTCCCATCCATTTCGAACTACCTCAACACTGCCCTCATGTTCAGCCCAAAGCACCTCGAATCTGGATGGTCGTTCGCCCCTCCTCTCTTCCCCCCAATCCCTCTCAATACGCAACGGATAGACCATAACAGGCACATGGTCCGATCCTTGTCGATATAAATGAACTGCACTAGTCCCCGGGAAGCTGTCCAACATCCTCTCGTTACACACCACATAATCCAGCCTTTCCTGAATAAAGCCACTTCCCTCCCTTCCATTATCCCAGGTAAATCTATTTCCCGAGAACGGAACCGTCTTCAACTCACAATCTTCCAATGATGTACGAAAGGCATTCATATCCTCTAGCCTAGGTACCAACCCACCCTTCTTATCATCCGTATTAAGGATCTGATTGAAATCCCCCATACATAACCAAGCTTCGTGAGGCTCTAGTGCAAGTCTCCGTAACAAACTCCAAGTGTGGTGCTTGTCCACCCTTCGTGGCCAACCATACAGACACGTCAGTCTCCACAACCCAAACTCCGCATCCGTAACAATTGCATCAATATGGTGGGCCGTATATGTCTGAATCGCCAGGTTCGTATCTCCATCCCAAAGCAAGCCCAACCCTCCAGACTTTCCGACACTATCTATCGCAAAGCAACACTGATACCCCAACTTTAGCCGAACCTCTTCCATCCGTTTCCTATCACACCGAGTTTCCATCAAGAAAACTATCCTGGGGGCTTCCCTTCTCACTAGGTTAGTGAGTCTCACAACTGCTCGGGCCTTCCCCAATCCCCGGCAGTTGTAGCTTAACAGACTCATTGCTTCCGGCAGGAGAGGTCTTCTACCTCTCCCGCCGATCTGATCATCAAATCATTGGCTAATTTTCTTCTCTTCTCAACTTCCTTGTCATCACCCACCTCACCACCATTGTTCGTTTCTTTCTCCTTACGTTTCCCAGCAACATTTTCTCCTTCACCATCAATGCCTGAGCTCCCCCTTGCCAACCATTTCCACTTCCTCTTATCTCTCCCCCTCACCACTGGAGTATCATCCCCACCCATAGATTCTTCAATTTGCATGTTAGTATTATCCTCCCCATTCTTCCCATTGGCTCCCCCTCCTCCCTCGTTCCATGTCCCTGCAAGGTCTCCCTTCCCACTCATTTTTTCCACTCTCCCAGTATCCTCACTCCCCAACCCAATCCCTTTAATTAATTCCACTCCCTCCATAACAAGCTGCTCATCTCCCTTCTCCCCTTCTCCTTTTTCTCCATCACTCCCCCCCTCAACACCCTCCTGAAGTAACGCAGCAAGTGACTTCCTAGCTCCCTTTCCTCCACCATCCTTATTCCTTCCCTCTTCATCCTCCGTCCTCACATCTCCTCTTTGGACCTTCTTAGCTTCTCTCGCCCTCTCCCTCCCTTTTAAACCTCTATCCCCCTCCCTCTTCATTGGTGACGCCCTGAACCAGTCTCCATACTGATGCTGCTCGTTTTCGCTCTCACCATCACAATCTGCTTCGACATGCTTCAGGCATCCACACACGTAGCAGAAATTCGGGAGACGTTCATATTTTATTTCCACCCACATCCTTTTTCCATTCACACGCAGCAGTATTCCTCTCCGCAGAGGCTTTTGCACATCCACCCAGACCCTAATTCGGAGGAATTTACCACATACCTCAAGTTCTGTTTCATCGACATCTAACATCCCTCCGAACGCTCCCCCGATCAACTTTGCTGTCTCCTCTGTCATCATTTGAAGAGGTACGTCGTAAGCCCTAATCCAGAATGGAACTTTGTCAAAAACTATTTTCGACGGTTGCTCCAATCCAGGCTCTTTCATGGCTAGCAAAGCCTTATCGAAAGCCCAAGGTCCCCCCTTCATGACTTTATTCTTATCCTCCTCGTTTGCAAATTGAAACACAAACAGGTTTCTCCTTAATTCCCTAAAAGCAAAATCATTCTTTAGCCTCCATGCCCCCTTCATCGTCGCATGTAGGGCATACGAATTAAACGGCCGTGATGACATTAGCGATCCAACCAGCGAGACCACCCCCGCTCGTCCTACCGTCCTCTCCACACCTCCTTCTATCGAAATTTCAGTCTCCTCCTCCACTGTCAAATCCAAATCATCCCTTCTAAACTCTCCCTTTCCCATACCTGCAAAGGCACTAGAGAACCACGAAAAACAAACCTGATTACGCCGACTCCGGAATCGGTGAACCCGCACAGTATCGACGGGGAACTGCCTAGGCTCTCACGGCCCTACGCCGGAGAGGAAGGAGGACAATCGGTGGCTGTCAGGGGACTGCCGCCGTGATCGCCCTACTTTGCCCTAGCGTTGTGCTTTATACACACGTCTTTTACACTGTCATTTGAGTAGCAAATAAAGTTTGTATATAGTTTTTATAAATTTAACTTCTTATAATTTAAAAAAAAAATGTTTGGATAACTTTAATTTCATGCAAATTAAAATCTTGCATTTTGTTTGGTTGAATATGAACTTTAATGAAAATTTTTTTAAAATTATTTTTTGTAAGCCTTATTAATGAAAAAATATTTAATTAAATTATGGGAAAATACATAATTTATGATTAAATTTTTTTTTTGAGATAAATAAAAAGGGTGAATTTCAACTTACCCACCCCCATATGGTAATTTTCATTCCTCTATTTTGGTAGAATTGAAATTCCCAGTTTCTTACTGGGTTTTTTAAAAACAAAATTTTAATTTAAACATATGTTTTGAAAATCTACTTCCTGTGTGTTATTTCTATTCCTAGGTTTTTAATTTAATACAAACGAGCACTAATATTTTGAGAACGGAAGTTCTTGTAAAAATGTTTTAGTGGATTTAAGGAAATTTCAACCTTTAAAAAAGAATTTGAGATATTAGATAAATTGGTATCAGATAAATTATAAAGAGAGCGATGGGTTGCTAGATGGATTATTTGTCATGTAACAATAAATAAGGGGAAAAAATAACACAAGCAAGAAAGAAGGAACTCAAAGTATCTAAGCAAAGCAACTCAAAGTGTCTACCCCTGTTGAGATGACGATTTCGAATGCCTTTGGCTTCAGAGAGTAAGGGAACTAGGTTGCTGACAGGCTGACGCATATTGGTCTCTATTAGTCTTTTGTTGGTGAGCGATTTCCTACTGAGATTGTTGACGTCATCCGTCAGGACATTTTTGGACGATGGATCAACTGCGGTTGATCATCCCTAAATTCTCGTCTTTTATAAAAAAAAAATTAGGTGAGATAAAAGCTCCCAATAATATTAGTATATATTAGTGGCGAATATTTAGGTGAAGCTAATAGGACAAGTTTAGATATGTGAATATTTATGTTTTAAAAAATGAGTATATATTCGAATGATAAGAATTGAAATCCCAACAAAATAAAAACGGAAGAAATAACCACCCGAAAGGGTTTGAGAAAATCCCGCAAGGGTTTGTCGATACCTTTGCAGGTGAAAGCTTGTGGGCGTTTTGTTCGATCAGTTTGCGGCCATGCTTCCGATGTTTTTAGGCGATCTTCTGCTTGGTTGGGGGGTGTGGAGTCTGTAGTCGGGTCTGGTTGGGGTCGTGGTGGTGCGCTCAAAGGCGACTCCGTATTCGGGACAGAGTTTCCTTGGAGTTCGTCTGCACTACCCACATGAGTTAGTGTCCTGCTGTACTACTGGCCCGCGGTGCTACTGTTCAGTGGTGCTTTGCTGCGTTCTTCGACGGCTTCCTCAGCTTTTCGGGTGGTTGATCTTCTTGAAACGTTTGTTGTAGAGTTTATTTCTGTTTGGTTCATTACGCCTGTTATTGTATTTCGGTTTCTGTTTTTAGATTGCTCTAATTAGACGGTTTTGCCGTCTGCCGACTTCGGTCGGCCTCTCGATGAGTCAGACCTGTCTGATCTTCGAATTTTTACCTAATTAAAAAAAAAACAAAAAAAAAACGGAAGAATTTTTTTTAATACGTTGAGCTTAATTATTTGTTTTGACACTTAATAGGTCCGAGTGTAGCATAAATATATTGTGCAACTTGCACATGAACAAAAAGAGTTCAACAACACAAATTTATTCCATACGGACCATACATGAATGAAGTTCAAGGGCGTACAATAACAAACTTACACAAACGAGTCGCGGGTATTATTTCGTTATGGCGTTGATTCTTAACATCAATATTCGTTTCTGATTAAAGAACACTCAATCAACCAGATCCCAACTCGTTACGTAGACATCAAGACTTAGTAACCCTTGAGAAACCTTTGGTACCAAACCGCGGAGCGTTTCTTGTACCTCTTCAAACCATTCTTCCAATCCACATAGACCAAACCGAACCTTAGAGTATACCCTGAGTCCCACTCGAAGTCATCTAGGAACGTCCATGCGTAGTATCCCTTGACGTTCCCTCCCATCCTGCATGTACCGACCCTATTCACTGTGAGATGAAATACTAGACACACGAATGTCAAAAATCGTAAAAATGTACATGATAAGTTACCTCATTGCTTGCAAGAGGTACACTATATGCCTGTAGTGGTAGTTTATCCTAGCTCGGTCTTTAAGAGCTTCTTCAACTGGCAATGTGTCATTCGTACTTTCCGCATACCCTGTTAATGATGTTCGTATACGAATACATGTTACACAAGCCAAGTCCAAACTATTGGAAAAGCTTAAGATGTTAAGTAGAGATTCGTTTTTTGTTGTATCTTACCGTTCTCAGTGATAATCACAGGTGGATTTTCGTATTTTTCCTTGATGTGTAGCACAAGATCTCTGATTCCTTTAGGGTACACATAAAGCCATGACAAACCAGTCTGCAAAAACAAATTCAGTGAGAGCACATCAATGACTTAATCTCTTATAGATCAATAGGGTTTCGAAAATTTTGATTCAAGGGAAGAACATTCCGCATCACCTATTGCTACACCATTCTTCACCTCTACATACACATCCAACACATTAGACCATGAGGCAAACAAAATGTAGGACAAATATAATGGTAAGGTAAAGTTGTTAAGCAATCGGAAAATACGTACGAGTGAGAGTAACGTGCCAATCCGTTGTGTAGCTCAATTGGAGAGGGTTAGAAGAAGTCGGGTCATCACTCACCCACATTGCAGTGTAGTAGTTTACCCCAAGGAAGTCGATTGAGTGTTTTAGCATAGCCGATTGCTCCTTGGTGAAACGAGGCAATCGGTTTCCTACTATGGATCTCATCGACTGAGGGTATTCACCGGTTGTAACAGGCTCTACAAACCTGTTAGATCACACCATACAAACAAAACAAACAACTTAGCTTTTTTTTACACTAGACACACACAAATTGGCTGATTGCATCAATGATCCATCTACATAAGTTTATGCACATACCATCCAAATAGGAAATCGAGCATCCTAGAAGCCGCCTTTTGGCTTGATGTAGAGCTGTTCAGCGGGATAAACCAATGCGTCGCAATTGTGATTCCGATTATACCCTTTTGGTAGGCCTATAAAATATCATTCGACGGTAAATTAAGGCTCCGTTTGGCAAAAAAAAATCATCAGCTAGCTTATTGGATCTTTTGATTTTGATATCATATAGTTGTAAATGAAATAAATATAATATTTTAGTTTAATTAGCTTTTGAAAATAGAGTATTTCAACAGCTACTCCCTGAAACTTTTCACAGAGCTTATGATTTTCTATTCACAAGTTTCAATCAGCTACTCCAATCGTTAGGTTTACCAAACATCATATATACTAGCTTATTAACACATATATATTTAGCACAAATAATCCATCAGTTTTAGCTACCCGATCCATCAGCTTCAGCTAGCCCATCAGATAGTATTTTGCCAAACAGAGCTAAGTATATATGAATGTATCTATATATGTACGTAAGTCCTAGCTAGCTAGGTATAGTTAGTTAGAGTGATCACCTGGTATTTTTCCTTGTAGACCTTAACTGCAGCAGCATGAGCAAGGAGGAGGTTGTGAGCAACTATGTAAGGCTCAGTAGCGGAGTTTCCAGCCGTACAATTTCCTACATAGCTGGAGCACCGAAAGGGTGCGTGGTGTCCGGCTGCATAGCCATAGTAACCCATGGCATTCGGCTCATTGAAGGTCACCCAATACTTCACCCTATCCCCGAACAATTTGAACACCAAGTCGGCATAGTCGCGGTAAGCATCCCTACATCATCAACCGTGATATCGATCATAAGCATCGATCCAAATATATAGTTCAATATTCGATCACATGAATATTGGAGCCAAATATATAGTTCAATATTTGATCGATTGCTTACACTATTTTGGAGCTTAAGAAGCCTCCATACTCGTCTATGAGTGCTTGAGGCTGATCATAGTGCATTATTGTAACAAACGGCTTGATTCCTATATCAAGAATATTGGATTGTAATTAATTAGCGACAGAAGTAGAAATTAAAATTCGGGTGAACTAGGTAAACTAAAAATTTTTCATACACACAAAACCCTTATTTAATAAATAAATGAATAATTTCTATTAACTTTCCTTAATTTTTTTCTTATTATTTTATTTTTGTAAAAATAGGGCGGGCTAGAGCGGAACCCACCCTCCCTTGATTGTAATGTTCAATGTAAGGTTTATTTCTTACTAAGCATATCTGACACGAAGTGGACTACACTACTGGTTTCGAATAAAAAATATGCAAGAAAAGTACTATAGAGAGAGAGAGATACCGTTGGCGAGTAGCAAATTGATGAGGTTGTTATAAAACTGGATTCCTTTTTTATTTATTCCTCCGTGGAGAGTTCCACCTAAATGTCATTACATTTCAGCATATTATCAACCATGAGTGATTCGTGGGGTTTCATCTCAAAATCAATTCACAGTAACAATGTATTGTCAATCTTACGGGGAAGAATTCTGGTCCAAGCAATGGAGAATCTGAAAGATTCGAGCCCAATTTCCTTCATCAACTTCACATCGTCCTGCATCGGTCATTACCCATTGCAAGATTGAGCCAAAAAATGTAACTAACCAAAGGTTTATTGCAAAAAAGAGACATATATATACCTTGTAACGATGATAGAAATCTTCGGCGACATTGCCATTGCTATGGTCACTTATCTTGTCTGTGAAGAGATCGACGAATTAACGACAAGCATCAATATCACGAAAACACACACACACACACGTTTTCGGTGTTAAAAAAAAGTACCTGGATTTTCCTGAATGGAAGTATCCCATACGCTTGGCCCCTTGCCATCTTCGTTATATGCTCCTTCGTACTAACATTCGTCGCAATATAGATTGAGATATATGATTTCATCATAGGTGCATTGATTCATATACACAAACACAGAGATATATAGTTGCGGAAAATAACCTGATAAGCGGAGGAGCCAGCGCCGAAGATGAAGTCGTCGGGGAAAAAATTCCTAGTGAACTTGGTTGCTGCAGCTTGGCTGCAGGTTACTACAGCCAGCAAGCACAAGGAAATGAGCAAGCTATGAGTCTTTAGAGCCATGTCTAATTGTGGTCTTAGTGCCTTGTTATTGGCCATATGGCCCATAGGCATATATATAGAGAGATTTTGTACTCCATATTTAAACCGCATTTTTATATACATTGTTATTTTTGGGGGGTTATCATTTTTAATTTTTTTTATATGCATTATTGCTTACACAGTTACACCCAATATCTATAGCTTTATATGTCCAATTATATCTTAATGCAGTATTTGTCTACAATTTTTTTATTATTATTTTGAATGCCTTCAAAGAGCGGCATGCTATTATTGTATGTTTGACACAGAAATAGAAGGAATTCAACTTTCCATGAATTTGCAAATAAAGAACGGTCATATTCAGAATTTAACTTTTCAGTTTTAGTAAGTTCACTTATTTATGAGGACTAGGTAGGTTTAAATTCCACCATTTTTTAATATATTTTTTTATTTATATTTCTAAAAACTAAAATTCAATCAAACAAATTTTTTCAATTCATGGAAAATACATTTCACGGGAATTCAATATATTCATGGGAAGCTCTTGTAAAAATGTTTGAGTGGCGATTTAAGGAAATCTCAAGTTTTAAAAAAGATTTTGAGGTTCTAGATAAATTGATAACACATGAAGAAAGGGATGGGTTGTTAGATAGACTAATTGTTATGTAAAAATTAAAAAAGGGAAATAAATAACACAAGCAAGAAAGAAGGAACCCAAAAGTATATAAACAAAGAAACCCAAAAGTATATACTGGACCCCCAGTAAAAATGGTTGGTTCTCAACGGCATCTGCCATGGAACTAATAAACAAAATAAAAAACCACTCAGCTTCGGAGCTCTTTTGGATATGGAAGTTGGATGTGTCCCCAAAAATCAAAGATTTCTTGTGGCGCATCTCCAAAAATGGCTTACCAACATCCGTTAAACTAGCCTGTCGTGGTGTGGGTATACCCACTGACTGCCCTTCGTGTGGAATGAATTTCGAAGATATCGACCATTTATTATTCCATTGCCCAACAACATCAATTACACTACAACATCTATTCCCTAAAATCTATAACACACTCCAAAGAGTTTACGACACCACTTACAACATAACTGAAATACTGTGCGCTCTACATGCTTCTTTAAGTAAACCAGAATTCTCATTTCTTGCCACTACCGGCCTGGTGGTGCTTATGGTATTTCAGAAACAAGGCGCTTTTTGATAAAATCAAAGCCATCCCAAAACAATAGCAACATTTATAAAAGAGCAATTAACTAACTAGGAAAAAGCAAAAATGGATGACCTAAGCATGGATAAGGAAACAGGAAACAAAATGCTGAAACCAGCAAAGACCAGGAAAAGAGTCACAAAATGGAAAAAACCCAGAGAAAACTAGTGCAAACTAAATTTTGACGGAACCTTTTCTTCTGACAATCTAGGAACTTATGAATTCATTATCAGAGATTGTCAGGGTAGTACAAGATATGTTGAATCCGGCTCCTCCCCACCCGCTTCAACAATAGGATCTGAATGCTTTGGCTTGTGGAAAGGTGTTCTCAAAGCTATTGAATTAAAAATCTCGCGTATCTGCATTGAAGGTGATAATCTTAGTATTATCAAAAGCCTCAAGGCAGGTATAGCTTGCAGTGGCGAAATAGAGATGCTTCTATCCGACACTCTATGCGCACTGAATATGATTTCAGAATTTGAGGTCTCACATGTATTTAGGGAAGGCAATCAAGCTGCTGATCGACTATCTCATCTAGATTTTGGATTTTCTGGCTTGACCTGACGCTGTCTTGTGCAGTATCATCCGTAAGGATGCTCTTGGTTAGTTGGCTCTGTCAACAGTCAAATTTTTTCCGGTTCATAAAAAAAAAAAAAAAAACAAAGCAACTCGAAGTGTTTACCCCCTCATTGAGATGGCGATGTCGCTCGGATGCTCTCGGCTTCAAAGAGGGGAACCAGGTTGGGCCGATCGAGTGGAGTATCTGCACAAGTCTTTGGAACAGGCTAAGTTTCTCATGATTTTAAAAAATCATGACGCCTAGAGTTTTTCAATTTCAAAACCATGTCAAGTGACCTTTTAGATTCTGATTGATTTTGAAACCATAATCAATACCGTATAAACGACGTCTTCTTCTTTCGTTAAACAAACAAGGCAACTCTTGATTAACAAACTTAACAAAAGGCTACACAAACGTAAGACAGGAATAGACCATAGTCCTTCCTATGACTCTCATCACTCATCAATGATTGAAACAACACCACATAATATTCACATTGTAAACCCTAATGTGAGAGAAATGAGAGAAATTAATGGAAAATTCCAATCCAATTCATATTTCAGTTTCCCAAAGCTCCGACCATTAGATTGATCCAAATCTCAGAGGACCCTTTTTTAACAGACCACTAGATCGATCCAGATCTTTTAGAGGACCCTTTTTTAACAGTAAATTAGTTAAACACACATTTTAAAACCTTAGGCCATCTTCCATGGTAGGCTAAAAATTGGATTTTGGCCTAATTTTGCTCCCACTCTAGGCCAAACCCCATTTTAGCCATTTTGTTTTTGGCCTATTTCTAAAAGAAAGGCCAAATTTGGCTTTCTCCTTTGAAAGGCTAAATGCTAAATAATACAATTATAAATCTATATATTACATAGTTATGATTTTTAATTAAAAATAAAAGTTGTAGTATTGTAAAGATATTCAAGAGTTCTTCAATATGAATATAATATTTGACATATTTACATTATCATTGCATAAATGATATTTATAGAAAATGACATTAATCTTTTTTTATTATAGATTCATCAAAATTATAATAAAAAATAAATATTATGTTGCTTAATGTACTAAAGATAGAATCGAATGACGGAAATGAGATGTGAAAGTTCTAAATTATATTAGTATTTATATGAAATTTAGCCTACCAAAATTGACCTACGATGGGAACAACAAAGTCGTATAATAGGCCAAAAGAGAATATTCTATAGAATATTTTCTTTTGATAAGCTATTTCCCCTAACTATAATGGCTTACGGGGGAAGATGCTCTTAGATGGCCTTTTTCACAGTAAAACTTAAATTTTAACATAGGTGTTGTTCATTTAAAAGTTTTAAAAATCAACCTGAAGGGTAGGTAGGCATTTGCCTCTATAGAATCCAATCTAGATAGTTTTTATTTTATTTTTTTAAGGAAAGAATTCGGGTGGCCCGACTAAAATCAAGGTCCAAAAGACCTAGGGCTCGTTTGTTTAGATAACTAGGGAAAGGAAAGGTAAGGTATTAAATTTTACACATAAAATGTATATGATCACCAATTTTTGTGGGCTTGGAGGAGAGGATGGAGGGGAATATTAGCCCATCCTAGAAGTATTAGTTACCTCCCTCAAAATTAGGGAATAGAAGGGTAACACATTTGTATGGAAAATTAGAATGAGGGGAATGATTAGAATAAGGATCAATGAATCTTAACTTAAATATGGACTATATTCATGAGGGTAATCATTACTTTTCCTTACCAAAAAACAAACGGGGGCTTAAATGATTCACTAAGAGCATATTTAACGGTGCACTGTAGCGGATGCTAAAGTCCCAAAATAATATAAAATATTGAAGAGTAGGGGGAGATGGATGCTTATGTGATGCTAATTAAGCATCCATACTAAGCATCCTCAACCTACAGCAATGGGCAACATGGTGGGACACGTGTCGCTTCATGAGAGGGGAGAGAGTGGATGGGTGGGATCTTTTGGTAATGGACGGTTATGATTGTTTCTGAAGTTAGATTATTTACATTTATAAAATGTAATTTTCGAGAATGAAAATGTGAAAAATAAAATAAAATAATTTTACCACTAAACTAGATTTATTTTTCTCTATACATAGACATCAATATTGAATATATTTGACCATATTTAAAAAAAACTAATTTTCTATTAAATAAAATTACGTATAATAATACCAAAAAAAACCAATTAATTAATACTACCTCCGATCCAAAAAGGATGTCGTTTGACTTTTAGCACGTATTTTAAGGAGCTAAAAACTATATAAAATATCAACTTTTTTTAAATTATTTTTTTACAACTTAATATTTTTTGGTAATAAGTATTAGATTATAAAAAAATAATAATAAAAAAGTTAATATATTATATAGTTTTTAGCTCCTTAAAAGACGTGTTAAAAAGTCAAACGACATTCTTTTTGGATCGGAGGGAGTAATATTTTTATATTTTGGGTTATATATAGTTGCATATTTAGTTTATAAATAATATCAATTTATTAATAATATTTGTATAACAAAATATGAATATAATAAGTTAATCTCGAATTGATGAAATTAGTCGAGAGGGGTATAATCGTAAATTTTTTTGATAGGAAATTGTGGAAATAATTGTTAGAGAGGGGTATAATTGTAAATTGAATTGATAAGAAAAGATGGGGTTTTGGGATGCTAGTGATGCTATTGTTAAAGTGGAAAAAGTAAGGAAGAGATGTTTTGCTGATGCGGCGGAGAGAGGTGAATAAAAAATTAGTATTTTTAGTATCTTAAATAGTAACTGATAAACATGGCCTAAGTGAATCACTTCGGAAGAGTAGTTAACGTACTCTTTTATCAAATAGAGTCTTAATACTCCGTAATAAAGTAATGAAAATTCAAAAGAGCGCCTATTGTTTCATTATCCTAACGACGTAAAAGTCCTAATTCAAATTGGACATGAAAGAATGGTAAACAAACCGCTTTGAAAACTGAAGCATTAGCCTTACTCTGTGTATTAAAAGATTAAGGTTTCAATAAAGTTGAAACCGACCTTAGAATTATCAACTCATTGAAATGAACTTGGAAATATCCCTACAATATTGAGATGATTAATATGACCGATATCTTACTCTACATGTCCACAATCCAAACGATCTCTTTCGCACACCTTCTGTAAATGTAATGATCGATAAGGTTATACACCTTAATCACCATGCCAATGGAACATAATAAGGTACGAAACTAGAAATTTAAACTCGGGTGGGCTAGGTAGGCTATCATTTTCTCATACGCATAATTTTAGTGACAAAACTCTTAATTTAATAAATAAATGAATAATTTTTATTAACTTTTCTTAATTTTTTTTATCTATCATTTTATTTTTATAAAAATGGGGCGGGCTGGAGCAGACCGGCCCCAGCTCGCCCCTCGGCCCGTCCCTGAACATAACTCACCCACAAGTCCTCAACCCATCTCTTTTAAATCTAATCCAAACGTATGATGCAAGTAGCTGGAATTCTTTACGTATTTAGACCATCTCCAACGGATTTTGAAAAATAAATTCTAAAATGGAGAACATGAGTAGGAAATATACTAAAATCTATTAAAAAAATGATTTTTCTATTCTATGCTCCGAGGGCATATGATAAGACCATAAATTTGGAATTTTTTTTTTAATTTTAATTAGATTTTTAGGGTCTCTTGCTTTTTTTTTAGAGAATTTTTCCCAATTTAGTGTCTTATTCTATGTCCCAAGGCATATGATAGAAAAACCGTAAAAAAATTGTGATCAAACCGAACAAATATTCCTCTATTTTACATATTTCTACATTTAATAGATACTTTAAATATTATGATAAATTATAACTAATATTCCAACCTTTAGGAATAGTTAATTTTAATACTCTAACCTTGTAAAATTTTCTAAAATATCCTAACATATACCATAGTTTCATCTAACACCCTCAATTGAAGAGAAGAGAATGAGAGAGATGGATCAGGATCCGAGATGGATCATAGGGGGACTTTGAGAGCTAAAAACACCTTTTTTTTAATTCTTTATTTTTCTCCATTTTAGATATGCCGTTGTTAAAAAATACAGTAACGAAAATCTAAAACAAAATCAAAATTGATAGTTACGTAATACCTACCCATAAAATTGAAAAACATGTCATAATTAAGTACGGAGTACTAATTTTGATATTGTTGGATAATGTGAGACTCCACACGTGAGATAAGTATACGATTGAATCATAGCCTTAAAATAATAATTAAAAAAAAACATTACGTTAATATACGGAGTATATGAAAACCAATTTTAACTTTACATGGACAATTTATCTTAATTAAGTTGGTATCTCTATTCTTCTCGACTCTTTTTTTTTTTTTTTTTTTTTAATGTATGTTGGCTTAGGAGGCCGATATCAGTAAATTCATCTCAACTAAAAATATTTACCGACTTGAAAAGGCATGACTATGACGGTATATATTGAAATTGTTCCACATTTGAACAATTTCAGGTCTTATCGTATAACATGTGAAAATATTTGGACCGTTGATTGAATGAAATGGAAGACTGAGATTAATAGACAATTTTGACTTTTTTAAATTAAAAAACAGTGGGACCCACGTTGTTTTTTTGCCCACTTGTTGAATGGGGGCGTGTGTGGTGCACTCTCTTCAAATTATTCGACACTATATCTAGATTATTCAATCGTATCGTCTGATTATGCAATGGTATCGACAGATTATGCGATGGTATATGATTTTTTTTTTAATCTTTATAAATGGTTGATTATTCGGTCGTCTATGAATGATTATTCGGTGATATATGGATGATTATTCACTCGTATATGAGTGATTATCGCTTGATTATTCGATGATATCGATCGGTCGGTTATTTGATGGTATCGATGGATTATTCGATGATATCGCTTTATTATTTGATAGTATCACTTGATTATTTGATAGTATCACTTGATCATTAACATCTTTAAATTCACCCATAAACAAATCCCACCAAATTATCCTATATACATATGAATAAAGTTATACATATAAACGAATAAATAATAAATCTAAATTACAGTATCATTGAAATCTTTATATTCACCACCACCAAAATCAAAATAATCGAGGCATAAAGGACACAAATTCGATCAAATCAGTCCAAGCAAAACTGCATTTGAATTGAAAATTGGGTACCATTAATTATATTTTTTTTTTTCCAAAATTAACACCCCGCCACAAATGATACGTGCGTGCATCACCAACCCACCAAGGAGAGAGAAAAGATTTGGACGAGAGCAACCTGCGAGGAAGATTGCAACAAGGCGAACGTCGATTGCAGTAGGCGGCGATGGCTGTCGGAGAAGGCGGATGACTCAAAGTGGGCGTTGAAGGCGGTGATCGTTGACATCGATTGCAATGGGCGTTGAAGGCGGCGACGCAAGGTGCGCGATGGTTGTCGGAGAAGGCGGACGACTCACGGAGGCGGGAGGCGATGATTGGAAGGGCTTGTCGAAGGGCGGAAGTCGAAGGAGATGGCGATGGCGGCTGGACACCTCATGGCTCCGGCTTCGCAACCGTCGCCTTTTGTCGAGGCGCTATTCGCAATCGTCGGCAACCTTCGCAACCGCCGCCTTTTGCCCAGATCTACCCCTCGTGGCTCCGACTTCGCAACAGAAGTCGGAGCGACAGAAGATTGATATTATATGCATGTTTTATTCGGGGAGCCGAATTCATTTAAACTTTTCAATGACAAAAAAAATTGAGAAATTTATATATTGAGCTTCAAATGTATCCTTAAGATTTTATCGTGTGTATGTATGTACACACATACTGTTGATTGACGCCTAATTGAGTTGAGATCTCGCACAATTCATCAGAGGAGGAAGAAAGAGACAGTTGAGATTGGCGGGAAAATTGGAGGAGCTGTGTTCAGTTCTTGATTCATTGAATTGAGAGTGATTACAGATGCAGAAGCACCTATTTATACAATTGATCATCAAAGACTAAACAGCTCTAGTTAGTTACATGAGAAATAATCCTATACAACTCATTCTAAGACATTCCCATGTAGCTTCATGATGAGGACGTTGTGTTGATGTTGTTGCTTCAGCTGGTGACGTCTTTGGGAGCTGAGACATAGCTCAACACATACACACATACATACATATGATTACGATGTAAATGTAAATATGAGTATATAAATATATATGATATTGTTCACATAGCGCGCGGACACACCCGAAATGGAATTTATGTTTCTTATTTATATGAATATGTGGGCTAATGTTCTAATGAATATATATGAGGAAAATATTCGGATGAATATTATTATTATTAGGCGAAACTAATTAAAATAACCCGACCTTTAAGGGTCTGTTAAAAATATATATCAACCTTTAAAATGTAAGATAAATATCCCGACCTTTAAGGATATGTTAAAAATATATCCCTACCTTTCAAATGTAAGATAAATATATCAACCTTTATAAGTGATGTTCAAATAATATATAAAATAATTCTCTACCAAAAAACACTAACATGGCATACATATGTGGCAAACTAAATTAATAAAAAATAAAATTTTAAAAAAATATATAAAAATTTAATAGAAGGGTTTAAGAAAACAAGTTTTTTCATTTATTATTTAAAAAAAATTCAAGACACTTTAATAATATTTTAATTTTCCATA
Organism: Persicaria tinctoria; assembly: GCA_037127255.1. Taxonomy (NCBI): domain Eukaryota; kingdom Viridiplantae; phylum Streptophyta; class Magnoliopsida; order Caryophyllales; family Polygonaceae; genus Persicaria; species Persicaria tinctoria. The sequence goes on from JBANSL010000008.1 coordinate 18,565,327, forward strand.
TTATTCTTCTTTGTTCAATTGGTCCATTTTTTTTACATAATTTATTTACTAAAATTCTAACTATTCATCTTTCTATTTTAAATTTTCATCAAAAATGCGAAATTAGTTAAATGGTCCATTATACGAATATGGGTGTTATCCCTCAAATATAAAAATAATCTAAATAAAATATTAAACACTTGTAAATATATCATTTTTTATATATATTTATATTTTATTAATTTATTTCTTTTCCTTGTTAAAAAAGAAAAGAAAAGAAAAGTGGTTTAATAAAACAAGGGTTTTAATATAGAGTTATAAGAAAATAGTGTGTATAAAATATAAAAGATGAAAGATATGTAAATCTATAATTTTTTTATATAGATTTTTTAAAAGTTTTTTTTATTAATTTTTTTTTGTCATATATGCATGTCCTGATAGCTTTTTTTTTGTACAATTTTTTTTGAGATATTATTTTAACATTACCTATAAAGGTCGAGATATTTATATTACATTTGAAAGGTTGAGATATATTTTTAACACTCCTTTAAAGATCAGGATATTTATCTTACACTTTGAAAAGTTGGGATATATTTTGAACACACCCTTAAAGGTCGAGTTATTTTAATTAGTTTCGCATTATTATTATTATTATTATTATTATTATTATTGCTTTACGGGTGAAGCTAGGTTAATTGTGTAGTGTACGTATGACCCACCCACGCCACTCTTGACTTTTTACTACAAAATCATTCATTTGATTATTGATAATGATTTTTAGGTTTTCATCCGTTACTTTGATTAGATTAAATGTCTAATAACACCTGGCCTTCTAAATCTTTTATTGTGATTAAATGTCCCTGGATAAAACGAGACGCCACTTGTGGAAATCGGAAATATTAAAATGGTAGCTAGGGAAGTTGAAATTCACGTGGTGAGGCGAAGATACAAATGCAAAGAGGGTCCCACACATGAACTTCTTGATTATTGAGTCCTTTCATTAACAAGCACAAGATCTCCAACGTGGACACACGTTAATTAATCAAGTGGCTAAAATATTAATATGGTTTACTTTAAATGTACATCATTGGATCTTATATAATCAGTACATATCTTCTTACTTACCATTCAATGTGATATTGTGATTCACCTAGCTTGTAGGGAGAATGGCATTATGGATCCAATTATCAATATATATACTCTTTTTGTTTATTTTTATTTGTTACTTCGTGAAAATAAAAATAAATGGAGAAAATATGTGTCTAAATTGACAGCTTAGACACCTCTAATTAATGTAATGGATAGACAATTGTGAACTCTTAGATCAAAATAAATAAAGAGATGATGAGATTGATTTTTAAAAAAAAAACACAATTAATCGTATTCATATTTAACATTAAATATGAATACTAGTTGGTGTGATCGTATCTTTAAATATGAATAGGAACATGCAATGGTAAATTTGTATTGGTTTGTAAATATGGATATTTAATAATTTAAATTTGAATAATTATGTTATTAAATATGAATATTAACATATTTGGTGAATAATAGTTGGTGGTTACAAGTTTATTATTGCATATTACTATTCATATTGCTTAAAACCACCCCCTTAAAATCAACATTGCAGAAAACCACCGTTTATATAGCTTTTGTTTACCAAAGATCATCCTATCTCTGATTTCATTTAGTTATAGAGGAAAAATCTATAAATTACCAAAATAACCTTATCAAATGGAGAGACGATATTGAAGGGGATCTCTCATAGGAGTTGTGGAGAAATTTAGGGATGGATTGAAGGGGGTCTAGTATCGGACCGTAAGAATTGTTAAATAATTTCAATTAACAAAGTGTGTGTGTGGAGTTGTACATATATACAGAAAGATAGACAGAGAGTGAGTGATGAAAAAAAAAATGATATGTATAAGGGTAATTTTTGTTTTTCAAAGACATTTATCGAAACTCTAACGACACATAGAGATGCTGAGATGGGGTGGTCTTTAGTAAACAAAAGCTATATAAAAGATGCTTTTATAGTTTTATGCAATATTGATTTTAAGGAAGGATTTTGAGCAATATGCTCTATTTAAGGAGTGATCTTCCAACCCTTAAAAAAAGTGTATTGCTCCTGCCCGGCCCTTTCTTGGTTTGGGGTTAAAACGGGTATCTATCCAAGCCCAAAAATATACAACGGCCTACAAAGGCCCGGGAAATTGCACCGTTTTATAAACACACCGACCCGTGGCCGAGAGATCAAACATAGACTGAAAAATTATAATCTCGGTCTTGGACCTTAAATCGGATCTAATGATCGAATCAAGTAAGATTCGGTTTAGGGTAGGTTCGACCATTTGATTTTCAAGATCGGAACTATTTTTACCCGCAACTTGCTATTGAAATCCTTTAGAATTCATGACTGAAGTCGTGTCTACAACCAATGTTCTAAGAAACGTTTGGCGGGTGTTTGATAGTAGGGTAGGGTCAAGGGCCTAGGCGAGGTGTAGGCAGGGTAGGCGGATTTCATGGTGGGTCTTTGCAGTCTAGACAGGTTTTGATGACCTTGACGACCTGGGCGGCGGGGCGAGTTCAAAGATTTAGACGGGATCTAGGCGAGATTTGAAGGGTTTTTTAGAACAGTGTCTACAAGTGTATTTTACACACAACTTACTATTGAAATCCGATGTAACTCGTGATCAATGTCGTGGGCAAAAAGGCTAATAGTCCAACAGATAAATTAATATAGTGGTGTTATATTTTAAAACCAAACAAGAATCAGTGGCAGAGCCAGAAATATTTCGGAAGGGCACAATTGTACATACGATATAATTTTGGATTAAATTGGCATAAAAAATTATATTCCCTCCGCCCCACAATAGATGTCTTTTACTATTCATGCACGTTTTCTTAAGAAGCTAAAAACTATATAAAATAGGAAAAATTTGGTAGAATATCCATTTAGTATTTTTAATTAAGTAAATGTCCATTTTTATTTGACAATTAAGTAAATATCCACGATTTTAGCTTAATACCTAAACTATCCCTATTTAAATTTAACATTCGTCTTCATCCTTCATCCAATCCAGGGCCTCCTCACCGCCTCTCGAATCACAACCCCTTCCAGACCTCAAACGGGCGACAACCCCTCTCGAATCTGCTACCACCGCCACGATCGCCACCGTCATCGCCATCGAATCCGATCTGCTCTCCCCCCTCTCCGATTTCCTCTCCTTCATCTCCGTTGATCGCCAACGATCCTACGCTTCCTCGCCAAATTCTTCCGCCGCCGCCGCTGTCTCCGGTAAAGTCGTCGCGGAACCGTTGACCAGTGCTTCCTGGAGTCGGTGAAGGCACCGGCAATCCAACTCTTCAACTTCGCATAGGCGATTTCAGACAGTCACCTAAGAAGCTCTTCAAGATCCTAGACCTCCACGACGCTCTGTTCGAGCTCCTCCCCGACATTGACGCCGTTTTCTGCTTTAAGCCGACTGACTCAATCAGAATTCAGGCAGACGAGATCGTTTCCCGATTAGCGGAGGTGGCTCGTGGGATCTTGTCAGAGTTTGAGAACGCCGTTCTACCAGAGACTTCCAAGGTCCTGGTCCCTGGCGGCACAATTCATCCTTTGACAAGGTATGCGATGGACTATGTAAGCTTAATTTCGACTACAAGCAAACCTTACTTGGCTTGATTGTGTCAAATCCCGTGTTCGGGTCACGGTTTGCATTTGATATGGACAATTATCATCTTGGAATCCAATTTGGAAGGAAAGTCGCAATGCTATAAGGACAACTCACTGGCACATTTTTTCATTATCAACAATGTCCATTACATTGTGCAGAAGATTAAAGGATCGCCTGAGTTGAGAGAGATGATTGGGGATGACTATTTGAAGAAGTTGACAGGTAAGTTCAAGTCAGCTGCAACTAGCTACCACAGGGCGACTCTAGTTAAGGTTTTGCATTGCTTGAGAGACGAAGGATTACATATTACTGGCCAACGAGCAGCTTGAGCGACTGGGGGCGAGCAACTTGAGCTCCGATCAGGTAAAGTCAGCGACGATGGACGCCTTCTTGTGCTTTCATATTGGTAATATGTTGCTCGATGGTCTTAGCCGATAAAACCAATAGCAAATCTTCCATTTTGCCATTGATCATAGTAATATCATACCACATTTTGGTCATGAGAATTTGAAATCAATGAGTTCTTATTCAATTGATTATTTCTTGAATTGGATTTTGAGTGTGTTGTGGTTGGTGATATCGAGTGTGTTGTAGTTGGTAACAATTGGTTTGTGACAATGTTTGGGACAATGCTCACTTGTTGGTGACAATAAGTTGATGAAAATAATTTGATGACAATGTTTCGTATCTATTGACAATTGGTTTGTGACAATGTTTGGTGACAGTGCTCACTTGTTGGTGACAATAAGTTGGTGAAAATAATTTGATGACAATGTTTCGTAGTTTTTGACAATTGGTTTGTGACAATGTTTGGTGACAGTGTTCACTGTTGGTGACAATAAGTTGGTGAAAATAATTTGATGACAATGTTTCGTAGTAGTAGACAATAAGTCGGTGACAATATTTTGTAGTTGGTGATAGCACGTACTTAGTGAAAATTGGTGGTGACAATATTTTATAGTAGGTGACAAAAAGTTGGTGACAATGTGATGTAGTTGAAGACAATGTTCTGTAATTGATGACAATAGGTTGGTGACAGTGTTTACTAGTATCGGAAAAAAATTCTCTTAAATGTCACCAAAAAAGTCAGTTGTCACCAAAATAATTATCACGAATTTGAACCGGTACAAAAGCAATTACGTGGTGAACAGGTGAGCCCATCTTCTTCTTCCCACATATCATTTCATTCTTGTTGCACAACAGAAAATAGTTGATATGATCTCTAAACCTTTTGATGACAATGTTATGTAGTTGGTGACAATAGGTTGATGGTCGTCTTTTATTGTTGGTGACAACAGATTACTAAAGTAGGTTGGTGACAATAAGGGTGGTGATAATGCTCTCTCTTCAGGGATAATAGATTGATGACAATGTTTTGTTGTTGGTAATAATTGGTTTGTGACAATGTTTGGTGACAGTATTCACTTGTTGGTGGCAAAAGTTGGTGAAAATAATTCGATGACAGTGTTACGTAGTTGTAGACAATAGGTCGATGACAATATTTTATAGTTGTTGATAGTACGTAGTTAGTGAAAATTGGTGGTGACGGTATTTTATAGTAGGTGACAAAAAGTTTGTGAGAATGTTATGTAGTTGATGACAATGTTATGTAATTGATGACAATAAGTCGGTGACAGTGTTCACTAGTACTAGAAAAAAAAATATGTTAAATGTCACCAAAATAATTGTTACAAACGACTGTCATCGGAAAAATTTACGCAACTGTCACCAAAAAATTATCATTAAATGTAGTATTGACCAAAATGGTCAAATGTTGACTAGTCAAAGTCAAAATTAAAAATGGTGAAAGGGGAAGGAAGGAGGGTTAGGGATGGGGAAGGAAGGGTAAAAATGTCAAAAATAGACATTTACTTAATTTATTTAAAAAGTGGACACTTACTTAATTATGACAATTTTTATGGACATTTACTAAATTAAACCTATAAAATATCAACATTTTATTAAATATTTTAAAATAATATCATACATATTACTAATAAGTATAGAATTATTTTAAAAATTTAATTAAAAAATGGATATTTTATATAGTTTTTATCTCATTAAAAAGCGTCTATGAATAGTCAAAAGACAACTATTGTGGGACTGAGGGAGTATATAATGCGATAATAAATTATGTTATTTTAAGATAAAATGTCATCGGTTTATGATAAAACGCTATCATTTTTTTCGCACCTAAAAACAAGAAATATAAATATATAAATGAAATATCCGAATTTTTTTTAACTAAATAAGTATAGAAAACGCAATATAATAAACATTAAGTGAAGATTATTGTTGTTATATGAGCTGAATAGCTAGATCTTGGCTCGAGTTTTGCTTAATAAAAGCTCGACTCGAGCATCATTTACAAAATGAGCTTATTATGAGCGCATTTTTATGCTCAATTCAAAGCTCGGCTCGGCTTGATTGAAACTCAAATAACACGAATTTTGTGAAATTTACAAATTTTCTTTTCAATTATTATGTCATGAGCAAGTAAGGTTGCATAATACTTGGAAAAAACTCAGTTCAAGCTCGTTCATTTACTAAACAAAAGCCGAGTATGAGCTCAAGTTCAAATATAGGTTCGACTCGAGCTCGACTCGTTTCTAAACGAGCTAAATATAATCAAGCAATACTAGACTTGTTTGGCTCGAATAAAAACCCTTGTCAATATATAACTTGTTGCACTCATAACATATAATAACGCATAACTAGATACAAAATTTTTAAACTTGTGTAACTTCTTATCTAATTGTCGAAATGATTAGTATAACCTCTCATTTCGAAGCTCTAGAGATGAATTATAGTATGTGAATGTTAATTTAAGTAAAATATAAAAACATTATAGTCTATTGAAACAAAATTAAAGTGATTAATATACTTTTAATTTTTAAACATTCATAACTTTTTATTCAGATGTCGAATTAGAGCGTATCATATATCAAAACGAAGCTATCGATGAGGAGAATTCATCGATCATATGAAAGGAGGGGCACGTAACCCTCTAGAACCCCCTAACTCCGCCCCTGCCGACAATAAAAAATAATAGTTCATCGACTTATATTTTTGGCTTATATTTTCTCTTTTAAGAGGTCACATATCAATACTTACAACTATCTCATTGATTACAGCAAATTACTTCTATATATCCCAAAGCTTATTATAGTGGATAGAAAGAAAAATTGTACTATTATTATTATTATTATTATTATTATTATTATTATTATTATTATTATTATTATTATTATATAGGAGTAAGTGAGTAAGAATAGCTCTTCTTCAGCTTAAAATTAGAAATTAATTCACAAATGTAGAATTTGAGATCAGATTCATTTCAAGTTTTCAACACGTGTCCCTGTTTTTGGCTCTAACTATGACCCGGTAAACAACAGATTCATAATACATGGGAATCTTTTTTTTAAAATTAATTAGTTAATTAATTCAAAATCTAGCCCTATATAAGCACCCATCACTTCACTTGCATCCTCACTCAACCTGTGTCAATAACCCAATACATTTCTTTATCTTTCTTTTGTTAAAAAGAAAAAAAAGAAAAAAAAATACCCTCCAAAACACAAATCCAAAACCCCAAAAAAATACATTCCTACACACACTATTTGCTAAGATTATTTGTTCAGGTATACTACATTGCACACACGTTGATCAAAACCCATCTCCTATCATTCTCAATTTCTACACACAACACCAAAAAAATCCAAAAACAAACAAGAGAAAAGGAGAGGGAAAAAAATATATTTGTTCTTCCTTACAACAAAAAGAACAAAAAAAAAACAAGTGTTTGATTGATCATGGAGATTGAAACCAAGTACAAGGATGAGGAGTACTTGGAGGAGGAGAAGCCTTGCCCCTTGTGGAATATCATTTTGGTGGCTGGCATCGCGGCTGGGGTCCAATTCGGTTGGGCCTTGCAGTTGTCGTTGCTGACGCCGTACATCCAACACTTGGGGATCCCACACATGTGGTCGTCGTTCGTGTGGCTCTGTGGTCCGATATCGGGCCTTGTGGTGCAACCCCTTGTGGGCTATAGTAGCGACCACTCGACTAGCAAGTATGGCCGGAGAAAGCCCTACATCGTTGTTGGGACTATCTGTATCTGTGTTTCGGTTTTGTTGATCTCCTTCGCCCTGGACTTGGGGAAGAGCTTCGGGGATTCCATGGCCGCGAAAACTAAGCCTAGGGCAGTCACCCTCTTTGTCTTCGGCTTCTGGATCCTTGATGTTGCCAACAATGTAGTACAGGTACACTATCATACATAATGTTCTGTTTTAATATATAGATATAGATATAGATTAATGATTGTGTCTGTATATATACAGGGGCCCACGAGAGCCTTCTTGGCAGACCTTTCGAGGAACGACCATGGGCGAATGAGAGTGGCAAATGCATTGTTTTCATTCTTCATGGCGGTAGGCAACATCCTTGGCTACGCAGCCGGCTCCTACGACAAGCTCTACACGTCCTTTCAGTTCACCAAAACCGAAGCATGTGATCTCTATTGCGCGAACCTCAAGACATGTTTCCTCATTGACATCATCATCATCATCCTCGTCACCGTCATTGCTCTAGTATTAGTTGCGGAGCCCCCTCCGGTCTACGACTTTGACCACGAGGAGCCCGTGATGGACCAAGTGAAGGATGCCTTCCGAACCCTCGGGAAGCCAATGTGGATCCTCTTTGCCGTCACCGCCCTCAACTGGGTCGCGTGGTTCCCCTTCTTGCTCTTCAACACTGACTGGGTCGGTAGGGAGGTGTACGGAGGAGACGTCGAAGGTGACGCAAGGCAAAAGGCCTTGTACGACACCGGTGTCCGAAAGGGCGCCCTAGGGCTGATGCTCACCGCCGGTGTCCTCGGGTTCATGTCGTTGGCCATCGACCCCCTATCAAAGCTCCTTAGGGGCGCGAGGAAGCTTTGGGGGCTCGTCAACATCATACTAGCCGTCACCTTGGCCCTCACCGCCGTCATCACCAAGAAGGCCAAGGCTGCTCGTCGAGCTAACCCGCATATCAACAAACCGCCTTCCGACATCCTAGCGGGCACCTTGGCCTTGTTCGCGGTCATGGGCATCCCACAAGCCGTAAGTGCACCATCTCGAATAACTCGATCCGAACCAACTTAGGTCATATAAACATTAATGTAATGTAATGTGACATATGTACATATTCGTGCAGGTAACGTTTAGCGTTCCATTCGCGCTAGCATCGATATTTTCGGCCTCCTCTGGGGCCGGCCAAGGTAACAAAACCGACTATAATAGTACATTTTTCAACGACATTTTGATGATCGAAATCAAACTAACCGTGTATGTGCTATGCTCGAATCTTAGGGCTTTCGCTAGGAGTGTTGAACTTGGCGATAGTGACGCCACAACTCGTGGTGTCGCTAATCAGCGGGCCATGGGATGCGATGTTCGGAGGAGGGAACATACCGGCCTTCCTATTGGGATCGGTGAGTGCATTCATAAGCGGGATCTTAGCCCTAACGGTGCTACCTTCACCATCCTCGGGTGCATGAGAACACGAGGGGCGATCAACATGGTCGATCAAGCCGGGGTCTGGTGTGTCATCCAGAGTGGTTGGTCGGCTTACATTATGCAGCAATCCGAGTCTTGGCTTTTCCCTCTCTTTCCACGGTGGCTTTCTTCGGTTAGGAAACGAAGATGGTGGCCGCGGATTTAGATAGGAATAATGGCGCATTTGTAAGCTCGATCGATCAAGTTTCGCATTGTTTCTCCAACTGAGAATAACTAGCTGAGATATATGCATTTACATGCCACAAAAGAGGTTAAACTGGTCTAAATCGTGGAAACAAAGTATGATGCCCCTTTTGGTTGTAGTTGATTTTCGGATAGGTTTGTTGGATTGCGAAAATGTGGTTGTAATTGCCATTTGAGTTTGTAGCATATGATTGAGTTCATATGTGGCTCAAAAGTTTCAATGAATTGGAGTAAACTTCATCCCTTTCTTCATTTGCTCTCCCTTTCATTTAATTACATCTTTTTTTTTAAATGGTATTAATATTAAATTTAGATTGTTACTATAAAAGTTATCATAAAATTGGATAAAATATTATTCAAACTTAATCTTATTATTTTCAATTAGTTAATATATATTTTATTATAAATTAGATTGGTGATTGATCATATATGATTAATTAATTAAATTAATTAACTAATAAGGCTTTATTTATAATTTATAAAAATAAAATCATTTCAATATGAGTTATGAGTTCAAGTGAATATTTTTTGAAGTGAAAATTTTATAGACTAATTTTTTAATGTGAATTTTATAGCATTAAATTGGATGAAATTAGTTGTGTTGTTTTATTTATAAAAGTTAACATAGAATTATGATGTTTTGTTCTATCTATATTGATTTAACATAATTAATTTATATATTATATCAAATCATATCAATTTTTTAATTAGTTTTTAAAAATAATTATATTTTTATTACTAGTAATTAAGTATGAAATTATATTTTTTTTCTATATTATGGGTGAAAATGTGGGGTAGTATCATTAAATTCTATATAGGGATAAATGCAGTGGCGGATCCTGAAATTGTTTATTGAGGGGGCGGAAAATTACGATACAAAAAAAAGTTGTCGATAAAATTAAACACTGATTTTTTCTTTTCCGAAAAATCATCAATATTATGGATTTGTAGCTAGAATGAAAACATAAATCTTCTAATTTGAAGTTCTCAGATATAATTATATTATTAAGATACGAATTTTAACAAATGATAATTACGGTAAAAGTATATCAGTTTGGTAAATGATGTAGGAAATAAGTAATGGTTAAATTTGGTAAATATCCATTTTTCATGTCAAAATTAAGTAAATGTCCATTTTTTTACATAATTAAGTAAATATCCATTTTTTCCAAAAATACCCCTCCTTCCCCATCTCTAACCCTTCCTCATTCCCCCTTTGACCATTTTTAATTATAACATTGACTAGTCAACATTGACCATTCCGGTCAACGCCTGCATTTGGTGACAATTTTTTGGTGACATTTGAGTATATTTTTCTGGTGACAGTTAACTGTGACAATTATTTTGGTGACAATTTATTTTTTGTGACATTTTATTTTTTTCGGTGACAGTTAGGGGAAAATCTTTTCTAGTGACAATTAATTTTCTTTTTTTTTTCTTGTGATAATTTTTGGCCGGTGACAAAAAAATTTGGGTGACAATTGATTTTCTTCCAGTGACAGTTGTCAGTAACACTTTTCCTCGGTGACAAATGTGGTTTTTCTGCTAATAGATGATTTTCCTGGTGACAATTGTTGGTGACAACTATTAATGACGAGGTTGATGACAATATATTGTCACCATGATATTGTAACCTTAAAAAAATTGTCACCATAACATTATACATTACCAAGACATTGTCACCAACTACAGAACATTGTTTTCATATTGTTTAATCAACCGTATTGTCACCAACTTATAAAAAGCATTGTCACCAACCTCTTTTCAGTAATCTATTGACACCAACAATAAAACAGTATAACCAACCTATTTTCATCAAACTTTGGTCAATAATCTACTGTCACCAATTACAAAACTTTGTCACCAATCTAGTGTCAACCACCTATTTTTAGAAATTAATTGTCACCAACGACAAAACAGTGTCACCAACCAACTGTCACCACCTGCAAAGCACTTTAATCAAACTAAAATGTGTACAATGCTAATGTTATCACAGTTGTCATCTAATATTAACACATTTTTGTTACAAAACTGAAACCCTAGAACAAGGGGGTCATAGACCCAAGAGGGGTTAAACTTGAGCAGACGAAAATTTGATGTACAATATAGTTTAGGGTTTATGGTTTAGTCTTTAGGGTTTAGGGCCAAGGCCCTAAACCCTAAACCCTAAAATGTGTGTACAGTACCAATGTGATCCTGATTTGTCATCTAATATTAACGCATTTTTGTTACGAAACTGAAACCCTAGATCTAGGCGAGCATAGACCCTAGAGGGGCTAAACTTGAGCAAACGAATAATTTGATGTTCAATACTATAATGACATCACATTTGTCATCTAATATTAATGTATTTTTGTTACAATAATAACCCTAAGTAGATAAAATTTGATGTAAAGTTTAACTTTGTAATACTTAATTGTCAGACTACATCAAGTTGCAAAAATATCAAAACAAAGGGGAATAGTTGAAACATTCATACTTAACATCCAAAATAGCAAGACCCTCTATAGCCATCCTCTCTCTCTATATGCATTCGTATACTCGTCTGAAATAGCTTCAATACCACCATGAAATGCAAGACCCTCGATATATTTGATAGTATACATACCACAACTTCCACTACAATTGAACAGAAGGATAATGAAAATTACATTATAGCTAAATGAGATATAAATTCCATTTGTCACCAAAACATAATATATAACTCTACCAATTGTCACCAATCTAAAAAAAAATAACAACATAAATTCTATTTGTCAACAAAACAGAATATATAACTCTATCATTCTACCAATTGTCACCAATCTAACAATAATAACATAAATTCCATTTGTCACCAAAACAGAATATATAAATCTACCAATTGTCACCAATCTTAAAATAAGAACATAAATTCCATTTGTCACCAAAACAGAATATATAACTCTACCAATTGTCACCAATCTAAAAATAACAACATAAATTTCATTTGTCACCAAAATAGAATATATAACTCTACCAATTGTCACCAATCTAAAAATAACAACATAAGTTCCATTTGTCATTAAAACATAATATATAACTCTACCAATTGTCACCAATCTAAAAAAAATAAAAAAAACAATGCCATCAACCTCTTGTAAGTAATATATTGTCACCAACAACATAACAGTGTCACCAATTAACCTATTGTCACCGACTACATTACATTGTCACCACCCTATTATCACCAACTATAGAACATTGTCACCGCATTCTTTTCTCAAACTTATTGTCACAAAAAACAAAATATTATCACCAACTACAGAACAATATCCCCATATTATTTTCTCGAATGTATTGTCACCACTCACCAACAACAACAAAAAAATGTCACCATCCCATTGTCCCCAACCACTTGTCACTAACAAGTGAACATTGTTATCAAACATTGTCACAAACTATTGTCATCAAATAGTGTCACAACTCACATATTGGCAGAATAACATGTATAAATAAATTGTCACCAAATGAAACTGGTATTGATCTCATTTTCATTAGCTATGTAACATTATCTTATGACATTATCACCAATTATAGAACAATGTCACAAAAAATTATCATTAAATAATCCCAATGATTGTCACAAAAAATTATCATCAAAATGATCCTAGTACATATAGTGATTGTCACCAAATATTGTCTTCAAAATATTTTCATCGAGTATTATTATCAAATAGTATCACCACTCAAGTATTGTTAGCATAAAATGTATAAATAAATTAACACCAAATAAAAATGGTAGTGGTCACAAGAACTGTTAGCAAATATTGTCACCAAACATAATTGTTATCCCAAATGAATCTACAAAATCAGCTATTGTCACCAAACACAATCTCATTTGAAGAAGAGCATTTTAGACAAATAATAAATAAAGTAATACTATAGCCAAACATAATTTGCGAAATGGTGACAGATATCCTAAAGACAGAAAATTGATATCTAAAAATCATATAATGTCATCGAAACAGGGTATCACCAAATATTAAAACTAAATCTCACTTAAAGAACTGTAATCAAAATTACGAAGTATATGACATTATCGCCAAAAAGATATAACTCAATGTCACCAAAAATAAATTTGATTAACTATCACCAATCTTAAAACTACAACAAAAATCCTGCAACTTTCACCTTTCAGTTACTTGAAATAACACTAAATTGCAACCATTAATGCCTTAAACTTTCACCTTTCAATTACTTTTTGGCAATCTTGTATATCATTACTCAAACAATATGAAGTACATACTTGAAAATTTCATTACTCATAACCAGAATTTCAATACTCAACTTTACCAAACAATTGGCTAATTCAATCCAATAAGAATCCACACATCAGTTTAGTGATGCAAAGCGAGAATCCACTTATATCTCACAAATTTATAAGCTCAATTCCAAATCCTAACTCAATCAATTGAAAATTCGAATTAATGCACTCTCGTACCTCGTTGAATCTCAATTCATTGTCGATGATGCTCGATCTCTCCGTGAACAACCAAATGACCTCGACAGATTCTCTACAACCTTTGACATCCTTCTATACTCATATCGACAACCGGAAAAGCTTGGATGCCCCATTCACCATAAAAAACATCAATCTCATCCCTCGATTATCTCCAATTGAAATCAATCGTCTTCCACTAAAACTAATGACCATTGACGTCACTTCGATTCCAGTGCCATTAGTTTCAGCGTCGATCCTCCCTCAAGAGGCTTCTCTCTACTGTTGTTGTCCTCGTTCCTTAGCTAGTTCGTCAAGGCTTCAAATTCGACCTCTGAAAAGTTGGGAAATGACAGGGAGAAACATATATCGCAGATCGAGAGCATCCAGAGCAAGGCCTCGACTTCTCATCCTCCTCCGGCGCCGTTAGCTTGACCGTTGATCCTCCCCCGAGCGGCTCCGCTCTACCGTTTCCGTCCTCATTCCTCAGCCAGTTCGTCAAGGCTTCGAATTCAACCGTCGAAAAGTTGGAAAACGTCAGGGAGAAACATAAATCGCCAATCGAGGGCATCCAAAACAAGGAGGAACTGGCTCTCGCCAATTGAGAATCAAGGTTGCTACCATGGAGACCTTGAGTTGCCAATTGGAGAAGGTATGAGAAAGAAGGAAGAAAATTTGATGGAGATTGGGTGTGGTTGGTGATTTGATGCCATGGAGGAAGGAGAAATGGAGAGACGGTTTGTTAGGTGAGAGAGACGGTGAAAGAGGTAGGTTAAATTAAAAGAAGGGTAGTTTAGGTATTAAGATAAAATTTTGGACATTTACTTAATTGTCAAATAAAAATGAACATTTACTTAATTACAAATCCTAAATGGATATTCTACCAAATTTTTCCATAAGTAATTTACATAGGTTCAGTGCTGAAAATTGAAACGATTATAACTTTTTACTCGTATATCGGATCTGAGCTTATAATATATCAAATCGAAGCTATCGACAAGAGGAATATGTATGTTAAATTTTATTTTCAGTTGGGGGGGGGGGGGGCGACTACCACCCCTGGCCCTAATGAGGATCCGCCTCTGGATAAATGAACATTAAATTATAAAGATCAACTTCTCTTCCTCCAAATTTAGAGATTTTTCCCTCTCTTTATCTATTTCTCTATTTTAGAGATAAGTTTGGAGAATCTGTTGGGAAGAAAAAATGATCATTTTCTTTAAAATCTCTCTTTTTCTCTATTTTAGAGAAGTTATTGGGCTTGCTCTAAAGAGTGTGATCGGCGTCATTTCACTATATCCTTGGCTTGCGGGGCTTGCAACGATTGCATGGAGTCCCTCTAATGTTCTCTTTATATAGTGCTTGTTTGCTTCGGCAATTTGGAAGATGTTAATCTCGTCAGATATCATCGAAATTGATTCTTTAGGAACTTTATAGGGTTCGGACTTATGAGCGTCTTTCATTTAAGAGAAAATTGTAGTTAATATATACCAATTGAGCCGGCTCATTGCAAAAATAACCATCCCCCGATCCAATTTGTATAAATGTCAAAAAAAAACCATAAATTTGCAAAAGTAACCGGTTGAGGGAACCCGTTACCGCGGGTTGCAAATTGGAAAGAGAAAACTGAGATGGGTAAGAAAAAGACGTCACATCACGGTCGTCTCTCACAATTTGTGAAAGTAGAAATTCAAAAGTCTTGGAGGGGGAAACCACCATTGACAAAGCATGGAGAGATTGACTGTTGCGACGCCGGAACCGAGAGAGAGAGGGGCTGCGGCAGCGCCGACGCCGAGAGAGAGAGAGAGGGGGAAACCACCATTGAAGGGAGGGACGACCCGACATTAGAGAGAGACAACACCCCTAGTGCCCAGTGCGCCATTGAAGAGAGGTAATCCCCCATTCTCTATCTCAAAGCTTTCTTCTTTAATGAAAGTTAGGGGGTTTCAATGCATGTAAACTGGGTGAATGGGGTTGGAAATTTGGGAAGGGGAAACCCTAATTGTATGTGTGGTGGGCGGTTTGGGGATAGGGGTGGAGATTTGCCATTGATGATAAGTTAGACACCCCTCCCCCATGAAAGAATGAAATTGGAAATGTGATAACTCGTCAATGGCGAGCGGAGTCATTCTTGTGGATAGGGGAAACGATTGAATGGCTAGGTATAGGAAAATCTGGGTTGGCTTCGATTTAGGGATGTAGGGGGAACTAATAGGATTGGTAAACGGGTGAAGAATCAATAAGTGGGATGAAAAAGGCATGATAGAGATAGTAGAACAACCAACAGAATAGAGCTTGCCTTCGACAACTTGGTTTATTGACTAATAATCCATAAAAGTTCTTGATGCTTTATTTGGAGAAGCCTGCATTAGAATAATGGTGTGCATGTAGGCCTGCGAAAGAGGGAATGGGGGATTCAATCAGCAACTTCATAACGAAACAAACACAACATTCAACCCATAACAAAATCCATATATATAACAATCAATAAGTCTGGACATCAACTTAGACAACCTTGAAAACATTTATATTAGAAACATTCAACATTTAGCATTTTGTAGCATAAAATGAGATCAATGGTGAGGTCTGTAACAATTGAAACTCAAAAACAACATATGATTTTTATGATATGAAGTTCTTTGAGTTTCATTACTCTTGTATATTGAATAATAAAAACGAAGATCCTGAAACCATTTGTGTGGTGTTGTCATTTGTTGATGGTTTTTTCGTTACTTGTATATTGAATAACAAAAACAGCATATGATTCTTAAAGCAATCATATTCAGTTGTTGATGGTTTTTCCAAGCATTTGTGTGGTGTCGTGTTGTCATTTCGATAATGTTAAAATTTCTGGCAGAATCATTATTTTGACTGGCCAGGCATTCGTATGTACTGGCAAGGATTATTACTGAAATGGGTGTTATCTGAATGATAGATTAAGGACACAATGACAAAAGCGAAAGGAAAAAAGGTCGCGACGCTTTCAAGCAAGAAGGCATCAACTATTATCACTTCTGAGACAAATTAGGGGCGTTATTTTTTTTTTTTTGTGTTCGTGATGTCAACTTCGTTACTCTCTTGTGATATTTGTGCAGGTGACTCTAGCCCTTCCTCCGGAAAAATATTTTAGAGGGAGGTCGAACCAGTTCTCCAAGATGGGCGTGCTGAAATGAATGGATGATGGCCTATTTGCGGCTGATTGGCAAATTCTCAAGGACAACGTGCTAGGGGGCATTGTAAAGATCGACTCCCTCAGCGGAGGTGGACACTTGATAGTCGTTGTCATCAGCTGATGTTATTTTGTAGTGAGCGATTTGTGGACTTATGGTGGCTAGGAAATGTTGTTGTTCGTTGTGTTTGGTTGACTTGAAAAACTTGTAAGCATTTCCACCTTTTGGAACCTTGTGGTTTGGACTACCTATGTATGGTTGTGGAGACTTGGTTATATTTATTGTAGATTGTTGTGGCTAATGTGCCTTATTAGGCATTATGTTTGGGTGTAATTGTTGTATTTCTTACGGTTGATAGTTTCTGAGATTTATAAAACGTCGTAAGGGATTCCCAGTTATCGGCTAGGGAAAATATTATATTGGCTAGGGAAAATATTATAGTGGCTAGTAAGTACAAAACCCCGTACATATGTGAAACTGAACGCCCAGTTATGCACAAAAGAAAAGCCCAAAACGCCAAAGTTTCCCAGATTGACATGCATACAACCAAAATACTACCTTCGTCAACATACCCAACAGATGCGGCATCCCACTACACAATCATATAATCGCCTATCTTTTCACCACGCTTCCTTATGTCCTCCGACGCTTCCGGCGATTGAATTCCCCACTTGAATCGGATAGCATCCCTTCTTCTTCGTATCGAGTAGATATTTCAACTCCAACTTGTAGCACCTCGGGTCAACCGAGAGCTTCTCCATTATCTTGCTCCTGACAGACCCAAACGACATGGTCTCCTCTATGAGCATTGTCTTGTGGGAATTTTTACCTTCATACACCCATCCCCCTCTTCCATGCTCCCATCGACCATTGTGAACGAGAGTAAGTAAGACCACCCCTTTCTCCCCTGCGACGTAAAGCGGTTAAGATGGTCCTCTCAGTATCGGTTGGAGCTAAGGGAAGGATGGGGAGAATCCATTACTGTAATTACAAAACAAAAACCATACTTACCCATTTTCGTTGATGTATATTGTACGTTATTGCCACGTGTATCCCTGTGTATGTCTACATATATTCCGTTGATGACTAGGATTTCCCTTTGTCTGGCTAGTAACTGAATTTCTGGGTTTTATTCTTCTAACTTGACGTTAATGGCAGCCATGGAGAAGAATCATTTGTTTTTCACTTTTTGGTCCAGTTGTCGAGCTCCCCCATCTCCTTTTATACTCCATCTGAAAACCGCTGAACTCCCCATGTGGTTTCCCTCCAATTTGCCTTGGCGAGAACTTTTCTTTGTGAAAAGTGGACCCTCTCTCTTCTAGTGCATTAAATGCTACTCATTCCAACCACTCTCCCCCAACCATCACTGTCACCCTCTGCACTCCTTCATTTTTTAATTTTTTTTTCCCAAATGAGAACACTCCCTCCTCGATAAGTTCGACACGTGTCCCACCCACTCCCACATTTTCCCGGTTTGTGCAAAGATGCAACCTGCAACCGGTTGAGTACAATTTGCAAGAATGACCTTTTGTCATCCCTTTGCAAATTTTTAACCCCATGGCTATTTTTGCAAAGTTGGGTTTGATTTGGTATATTGGTGCAAATCATTCTTCATTTAATGAATCAAACATTTTTCAAAGCATTACTATTTCTGAATGAGGTTCGATGATTCATGCCATGTCGTACGAGCAAGATATGCAAAAGATGGGGGATCTTTAACAGATCTATTGATAGAAATCAATCATTTTTTCTCGGTTGCGTTAACATTCTCCTTTTTTTCATTCTAGTTATTGACATGGTAGGGAGGAACAATGATTAGAGATATAGTCCACTACATGTGACTAATCCACCGCCCTTTCTCCCCTTGGCCTTCTATTCTAAAAGGGAGAAAGGAAATTGGATTCAACCTCAGTGATAAGAGTGGCAAATTGGATTGAGAATTCAGCACACTAAGTGCTTAGAATTGTTTGGTTTTGGTTTGATCTAAATAAAAGGAACATTCACTGTTCCATTGAAGAACACAGCAAAGGATGAAAATGAGGTGTGGCCGCCTCTTTCTTTCTGTGAGGAACCGATCCCCAAAACCCTACAAATCCGAAAAGGATTACATGGGATGCTTATATGCCCTGAACAAGGTCACTCACGTGACAAGGGTGTGCATTACAGCACAGCTGGCTAAGGCCTCTTACCACTATAGCTGTCTAAGCTGCTAGAAGACAAAATGCAGAAAAAGGAAAGGTTTTGCAGTAGCTTATTACATGAACAAAATGTAACATAATGTAGCATAGGAAATAGAGAGAAGGTAGAGAAATGTGATGACTAACAGCATCACATATTCTTCATATCCCCTCCTCAAGTTGGGAGTGATGGAAGACCAATCAATCCCAACTTGGATGCAAGGAAGAAGTGATGTTTTTCACCCAAGGGCTTGGTTAGAACATCAGCTATTTGAACACCAGTTCTGATGTGTTGAGGAAGAACAAATCCTGCTTGCAATCTTTCTCTCACAAAATGACAGTAAATTTTGAGATGCTTGGTTCTCTCATGGAATACAGGGTTCTTAGCTATGTGAATAGCAGCCTTGTTGTCACAGTATAAAGGAATGGGTAGAGGAATTTGAGCATTTAGGATTTTTAACATCCCTTCAATCCATACCAGCTCACTAGTGGTATTGGACATGCTTCTGTATTCTGCTTCGGCTGAAGACTTTGAAACTGTCTTTTGCTTCTTTGTTTTCCATGAAATCAGGGAATGACCCAAGAAAACAAAAAACCTTGTTAATGATCTAACGCCGAACTGACAGCTACCCCAGTCTGCATCACATTATGTAGTGATGTCTATGGGTGTGGAAGCTGGATAAAACAAACCCACTGAGACAGTGCCTATAAGATACTTGGCAACATGCAGAGCAGCTTGATAGTGAGTATCTCTTGGATCAGTCATGAACTGACTGAGGTGTTGGACAGCATAGGAGATATCAGGTCTTGTCAAATTCAAGAACAATAATCTTCAAATTAATCTTCTATATATTTCTGGATCACTTAGAGATGTCCCACTGTCTGTAGACAATTTCAAACCTCTTGGTAAAGGAAATGGAGATGGTTTGCATTCTAGCATAGAGCAATCCTTCAATATGTCATGGACATATTTCTTTTGATGCAAATAGATCCCTGTGAAGTTCCTTTCTATTTCAAATCCTAGGAAATATCTAGCCTCCCCTAGATCTTTGATTGTAAATGCTTGATGTAAGGCCTTCTTAGTGTCTGCAATGACAGCTAAATCATCTCCTGTGAGCAATAGATCATCCACATAGGCAAGAGCCACCACAATGCCATTTGGAACCTTTTTTACAAACATGGAGTAATCCTCCATGGATTGCTTATAACCCAAGTTTGTCAAAAAACCACAAAGTTCGAGATTCCACTATCTGGAGGCCTGTTTCAGACCATAGATTGACTTCTTTAGCCTGCAAACCTGACCCAACTTAGCCTGATCAAAGCCTTCTGGTGGTTGCATATAAACTTCTTCTTCTAGATGTCCATGCAAGAATGCATTGTTCACATCTAATTGATGGATTGGCCATCCATTTGCTGCTGCCACTGCAATGACAATTCTGACTGAGGTGAATTTAGCTACTGGGGAAAACTTGTGTTTGTAGTCTTTCCCTTTGACTTGATTGTATCCCTTTGCCACCAATCTAGCCTTGAATCTCTCAACAGATCCATCTGGCTTGTACTTCACCTTGTACACCCATTTACTGCCTATGGCCTTCTTACCAGGAGGCAACTCTGTTAGTTCCCAAGTGCCATTTCTCTCAAGGGCTTGAATCTCAGTTTGCATAGCTTGGATCCAGTTAGGATCCCTACAAGCTTGTTTATAGTGGGAAGGCTCATAAACATTTTCCATACAAGCAAAGGTGTGGGAATAGTGTGGGTCTTGATCATGAATCTCTGATAAACAAATGGCAAGGAAAGAATTGGACATGGAAGGATTTTGGTTGATGGTTTGACCCACATAGTCTTGATACCTCCTAGGTCTCACAATCTCACGTGTGGACCTTCTGAGAGGTGGGAAATGGTCATGATCATCAAGGAAGTTTGGTTGATTTTGAGGAGGAAGTGGCTCTTGGTTTTGGGTGCTTTCAGAGGTTGGTAAATTGGATGAGGCACTTTCTGAAGTGGAGTTTGGAACATGATCATTGAAAATTGGGAGATTGATTTGTGGAGAAGTGGAGTTTGGAACATAATCATTGAAAATTGGGAGATTGATTTGTGGAGAGGGTGTATTTTGTGGTGTTTGAAAAGGTGCAGGATGATACATTGTATCATCTGCAGGGTTGACAAGGGGTAGTGGTCTGTGAGAAGGAGATTGTTCAGGTGGTAGGCAAGGTGGTTCAACCTCCTTGAAAGGAAAAATATTCTCTTGAAAGATGACATCCCTACTGGTGTAGGTGCATCTGGTTTCTAGATCCCGCACTTTGCAGGCCTTTTGGCCATGTGGATAGCCAAGGAAAACACACTTTATGGCTTTAGCTTTCAACTTATCCTGCATGCCATGAGGAACATTGGCATAGCACAAACAACCAAAAACTCTCATCTCTTCATAACTCACTCCTTTCTGAAACAGTCTCTCATATGGAGTTTCCCAATCTATCACACTGGAAGGCAACTTGTTGATTATATGAGTGGCTGTCAGGATGCAATCCCCCCAAAATTTGAGAGGTAAACCAGCATGTAGCCTTAAGGCCCTGGCCATTTCAACAAGATGTCTATGTTTTCTTTCAACTCTCCCATTCTGCTGTGGAGTGTATGGAACACTTTTCTGATGAACTGTCCCTTCTGAAGCACAAAACTCAGTGCATTGCTTAGAGACAAACTCATTCCCATTGTATGTTCTTAAACACTTCACACGACTGTTGAACTATGTTCTAACATAAGCAACAAATTGACATATAAGCTTGAATACCTGAGTTTTGTCTTTTATCAAAAAAGTTCAGGTTGTTCTAGTGTTATCATCAAGGACAGTAAGGAAATAGTGGAACCCATTGTAGCTAGCCACCTTATAGGGACCCCATAGGTCCATGTGAACTAGATCAAAAGGCATGTCTGCTATGTTGTTACTTCTTTCAAAAGGGAGCCTGTGATGCTTGGATAGAGAGCAAATTTCACAATTAAAATCTGAAAGATTCAACTCCTTAGTAATCTGCATATGTTTCATCTTAGACAAAGAGCTATGACCCAGTCTAGCATGCATAACATTCAAGTCTGTGCTAACTTTATTACAACTGCTAAGGCAGTAATCAAAACATTTCTTAATGTTTTTGTCAACTAGTTTCAACTGCTCCCACTCTTGAACTTGATCATCAGACAGCACTCTATACAGCTCATGCTTCCTGATTCCTTTGAGCACAACTCTCTCAGTTCCAGGGTCCTAAATCAAACAAGACAACCGAGTGAAGTGAGCTATCAGATCATTCTCATCAAGAAGCTTTCCCACAGACAACAGCTTATGTTGGAAATCATGAACAAGCAATATATGATTGAGAACTAAGTTCTCTGTCAACTGTAAGCTTCCCATTTCTATAACAACTTTGACAAATCCATCAGGGAGGCCTATATGCACAGGCCTTGCAAGTCTAGATTTCTCAAAAAAATTGTCACACATTGGCATCATATGATCACTAGCACCAGTGTCTATGATCCAGTCTTTCACATAGTTACTTGCTACAACTATGTTGGCTGAATATGGTAAAATCTTACCTGTAAAATTTGCAAAGGAATTCTCATACTTTCCTTTCATCTTCCTCATGATCTCTTGATACACAACATTGACTGAACCCCTGTGTGTACTGGCAGTCTTCTCTCTTTCCTTAGTCCCTTTGAACCAATCTGGATACCCATGTATCTTGAAGCACTCCTCAATTGTATGCCCATTCATGTTGCAATGAGTGCATTTCTTTTGAAGCTTCAACTGCTTTCTGATCTCTCTCCAGTCTTTTCCTACATTTTGATTCCCAGCTGATCCATTTGAGGACTGATTAGATTTCTGACTCCCACTGTAAGATCTGTTTCCCTGCTGTCTTGATCCTCCTCTCATAGCAACAAAAGCACTGGTCTCTGAGGATCCAGATTGACTCCCATTGGAGGGATCATTGCCTGTCTCCACCTGTTGCAGAATATAATAAGCCTTCCCTACAGAGGGAAGTGGATCTGTAGCCAGAATCTGATTCTTAGCTGCATCAAAACTATCATTTAGACTCATAAGCAATTGCATAAGTTTGTTTCTCTGCTCCATCTCCTCAAACTTCTTAGTCAAGTTACACTTGCAAGTGGATATGACACCAAGGTGCACACAGGGACTCCCTCCAATACTTGGAGTTCATCCCAATACTTCTTCAGTTTGTTATACAAGTCTGAAACAGACATGTTTCCTTGTGACACATTAGCAAGTTTCCTCTTGATTTGATAAATCAAAGGAGCATTAGTCTGATTGTACCTCTCATTGAGCTCATCCCAAAGCTGTTTGGTGGAGCTAGCAAACATCGGCCCTTCTGCTATGTTCTTTGTCATGGAGTTTATGATCCAACAACGGACCATAAAGTCAGATCTAATCCATTTCCGCAAGTCTGCAGACTCTGCAGCAGGTCTCACACAGGTTCCTTCAATGAACCCAAGTTTGCATTTGGCTCCTAGAGCCATGGTCACACCTCTACTCCATGTCATAACGTTGGTGCCATCAAATGGAACCCCAACAAGTTGGGCTCCTGAATGATCAGAATTTGATAAGAATAGAGGATCATTTTGATTACCTTGACCTGCCATGTCTCCTTCAATGTTGTTGATCTCAGTGTTGTGTCTTGGTGGAGTGAACATCAATTTCTGTGCTCAGCTAGAAGCTATGATTGATCGAGCTAACCATCAAGTTCTGATACCATGATAAGAGTGGCAAATTGGATTGAGAATTCAGCACACTAAGTGCTTAGAATCGTTTGGTTTTGGTTTGATCTAAATAAAAGGAACATTCATTGTTCCATTGAAGAACACAACAAAGGATGAAAATGAGGTGTGGCCGCCTCTTTCTTTCTGTGAGGAGCCGATCCCCAAAACCCTACAAATCCGGAAAGGATTACATGGGATGCTTATATACCCTGAACAAGGTCACTCACGTGACAAGGGTGTGCATTACAGCACAGCTGGCTAAGGCCTCTTACCACTATAGCTGTCTAAGCTGCTAGAAGACAAAATGCAGAAAAAAGAAAGGTTTTACAGTAGCTTATTACATGACCAAAATGTAACATAATGTAGCATAGGAAATAGATAGAAGGTAGAGAAATGTGATGACTAACAGCATCACATATTCTTCATACTCAGCAAAACTTGATAGAAAGCAAAAGAAAAGCAAGCAACTTCAACATAAACCTTCCCATTTTCTAACTCATGGGATGAGATCCTTATGAATATAACTTGATACTCTTCTACATGCTATGGATAAGAACCCCACCCAAACTGGAGGGGCATGGATAGGGACCGCAGGAACTCTAATGCTTTGTTTGACAACTGGTTTTTTAAGGGATAGTAAGGGGTGGGAATTTAAGAAAGAGAAAGGAAGTGAAGAGAAGGGGAAGGATTTCACTTTCCCATCAAATTCCACCCTTTTGATGGAGTGTGAAATCCCATCCAATTGAGCGGTTATTGAGCAGTTATATTAATTTGAGATTCCTTCCCTTCCCCTCAATTATCCAGCCAAACACCAAGTTTATTTTCCAATCACTTCCCTTCCTAAAAATCACCTCAAATCCCACCATCCAAACAGGGTGTAACGGGTATTCCAACGGGAACTGCCCTTGGGACAACAACTGTAGTTTTAGCAGGCTTAAAGGGAGAGAGTGGTATACGATCAATGTTTGTGTATGCTTCAAATATATAATTTTCAACAAAAAATAAATATATATAATGAAAATTTTGGATTCTCGACCCTTTATAAAGTTTCGAGAATCCAACAATTTCTTTATACTACTCCGTATATCTTATGGTAAACTTCGACCTCTTTATTAAAAAAAAAACAAGGGGTAAATTGACTTAACCTTCCTCTTTTTAGGCCGATTTGCAAAAAAAAAAATCCCTCTTCATTTTTTAATTTTCATTTGCCCATCTTTATTGGACCACGGAGAGTTTATTTTTAAAATATTATAGTTTATTTTATTGTTATTAAGGATAATTTTATTTTTTTCACACCAAATAAATCTTATAATTTTCGAGGAAAAAAAACTTATAGTTTAAACTGCAATTTAAATCACAATTTCAAGGTTATTTGACCATATAAGGTTGAATTGCCAAAAAAAAAATCAACTGGTTGAAGTTGCCCCAACAAAGGCAACAATCAAATCTACAAAACCAACTCCAACCAAATTAAATCAACTTTTTCATGAAGACAGAAATACACAATAAAATCCTTCCAATTGGTTAATTTTCTCAATAGAACACTTCGCATTCTTACCCAACCCCCAACCCTACCACATTAAACTCAATTTGACAACCTAACCATAATTTCACATAACAGCAATAAATGAAAATAATGAAACAGACTTTTTTGGTGAATCCATATGCGCATTTTAGCGCCTTCTAACCAACCAGCTTACATCAATGATATGAACTCATGGAATGACAGAAGCAGGCCTCCGTTATGCCGGCAGCGAAGAGGCCGATCCCCTCGGGGGGTCATCCGAAGGCTGTCGGAGACTGTTGTCCGACATGCCCCGACTGATCCCCTCCATCATGTGGAGCACCTCCGGCATTGTGGGCCTCTGATCAGGCATCATTTGGACACAGGATATGCCAATCTGGAGAAGCTGAACCATCGCCTCCTCGGCGTTGCTGTCACTCGTGAGCTCCAAGTCGAACACCTCGGCGGTCCACTCCTCCTGGACCACAGACTGGACCCACCGAGGGAGGTCAATGCCCTCGTCCCCAAAGGAAGCCTGATTGAATGCAAGAAACAGAATACCCGTGTCAATAACAAGACGGTGACGCTCAAACAGTGAAAAAGAGCTCCAAGGAAAATACCTGGTTAGGTGCCTTTCCGGTTAAGAGCTCCAAGAGCAAGACTCCAAAACTGTACACGTCGGACATCAAGGTGGCCCTGCGGGTTTCAAGCACCTCGGGAGCACGGTAGCCATTGACCTTGTTGTAAGGGGTAGAGTTGCCAAAAAGTTTAATAAGACTATAGTCGGAGATGAGAGCCTCCTGGCGATCCTGTCGGACGAGGATGTTGGAGGACTTGATGTTGCCATGGACGGCTTCGCCCGACTGATGCAGGTAGGTCAGCCCCCTTGCTGCCCCTAATGCCATCCTCATCCGACCGTCCCAATCAAGCGTGGTCCTCCCTGATCCTCTGTTTCCTGCACTCCCGAAAAGAAAGAAACCGTCATTGGAGGGTGAGGTAGGTCAGACATTGTAGTCAGTACAGATTCAGTGAGTTTCAAAACCAAGTGAAATTTGCTGCATTGCATTCAGATTGGACAAATACAGTTGGAGCGGTTAAGTAAGGCATTCACTATACCAACTTAAATGAAAAGATGCCATCAACATGTGATCCAATCCAACAACATTAATCAGTTTTCTTGTGATTTTGCATCCACGCGAAATCAATCTCATCCTTGTTACATCATAAGACAAAAGAAACTACAAGATCATGTGCATCTAATCAGCTAATTCAAGCAAAGACGAACCCATGATCCACTTCCCAAAGAGGCAAACACCAAAATAAAGACCTTGCAGAGTTGCAGGTAAAAATATGTAACTCCAACTAATGCAACTTAAAATATCAAATTTTGGTGAAGAAATTTATAAATTGAACACACAAGCTGCAAATTAGCATAAAACTTGTATACTCAACAAAAGCTCTTCATCTATCCTCCCAAAAGAGATGAGTTCATCGTCGAACAGCTGACACAACATTGAAATCCCAGGGTATTGGTATAATGCCATGAAACTGTCATTTTTATAACCAAATTCAGTTTATCATCATAACCCAGCACAAACCGACTTAAAAGAAAGGACTCATAGTTTGCTGCTTTCAGTGTAAACTCTTAAAGTTGTTCCTACTTCCTACAAGTTCCCAAATCAGGTTAGTACACTGTACTCTTACTAGGATATAAAAAAATTCTTTAGTACAGTTCCCTCATATCACTGCCATTGAAGATACTGTCAAATTTTCCATTTTAATGTCTAGCAGAGACAGAAAGTGTGAGCAAACAACCTTTTTTTCCATAAAAAAAAGGCACCCCAAACAAAAGCTTGATAGTGTGTGCATAAAAATAATATTTTAAAAAATCAGCATGATACTACTTTGAAGGCATGCAGAGAAAGTTAGGTCAACAAGGTTTAGTAAATTAGACATGTATGTCAGCGCATTTATGATTGCCATTGAAAAAACAATGAAATGTTAACCTTGAATTGCTCCATTTTTGCTAATAATATAGCTGCTGCAAATTGAGAAAAAAAAAAAAAGTCCCAACTTGCAGATGCAAATTGCAATGCATCAAACAGATGCTTCTCTATCATTATCAACTTTGCCTGGATTAACCCTGCAATCCTCTAGCTCCATCTTGATTGTTCCGAAAAACCTAATCGCGCTTAAACCACGGTTGTTTCAAGCAAAAATGCATCAAACAGATAATGTAGAATAACCCAAGTCAATGCCAACCTCTCAGTCTATCCAATCTAGCAGTTTAGCACATATTGCATCTCCATTGCCAGCAGCTTCAAACACCAATCTAGCAGTAATGTTATCAAGTAATCCAAAAGACAACCAATGCCAAATCAAATTGCAGAAGATGAAATTCTGAACTATGGTCAGCAATTCAATATCAACAGCCAAGCAATTCAAACACTAATCATTACTAATGCCGAATCAAATTGAGGAGATAAACAAACATAAACTGAAACTGAAGGTCAAAGCAAAATTGAACACATACCATGTAGCAATGCAGATAGGCTTCCAGCTCGGAAGTAATCGAAGACGAGGAGCTTTTCGTCTTTGGAGTAGTAGTAAGCCCTAAGGGGAACCACATTTTCATGGCTGCAGCCGCTGAGCACCGCCATTTGCATCTCGAACTCCCTCTTCGAAGCTGTCACGTCCTTCAGTCGCTTCACCACCACCGTCGTCCCTTCCTCCAGCACCGCCTTGTAGGTAGTCCCTATGCTGCCCTTCCCGAGCACCTCCGCCGAGGCTCTCAATAGATCCTCCAAATCGAAGTTATACCGAATTCCTTCGCCGGCGTTGAGGAAGACCAGCTTGCTCCTCTCCCCAGCCGCAGCGCCGCTGGTCGGATCGCTCTTTGAAGACGACGTCCCGGCGTCATCTCCTCTCGCTGGAGTGGCGGCCGCCGCCACGGCCGCCGTGCCGGGAGGCCGTTTGGGAGATTTCGACGGCTGCTGTCGACGGCGGCGGATGAGGCACACGACGAGGAGGAAAAGGAGGATGAAGAAAACGACGGCCAAGGCAACGGCGAGCGCCGCGATCCCGGCGGCGGAGAGCTTCTTCCGGGATTGCTCTGCAGGGCTTGAGGGGACAACGGAGGACGGCGGAACAGGCTCCGACGGTGCCGTCGGCGACGGCGGCGGGGAGAAGAGGGAGCCGTTACAAGGCGACATTGGTCCACCACAGAGCTGTAGGTTTCCGGTAAACGAAGACTCCGGAAATCTCGCCAGGCTCTGAGGGATCGAGCCGTTGAGTTTGTTATTCGAGACATTGAAGCTGACGAGGCTGCCTCCGGCGACGGCGGCGTAAATGCTCGGCAGCTCGCCGGAGAAGCTGTTATCCTGCAAATCCAGCCGGCTGATGTGAGTGAGATTGTTGATCCCGAACGGAATAGCGCCGGAGAAGTTGTTAGACGAGAGGTCAAGCCGATTGAGCCGAGCCAACCGAGTCAGACTCTCCGGGAACTCGCCAGAGAACCGATTATTCTGCAGGAAGAGGCTGCGGAGCAGCGTGAGGTTGGAAAAATCCTCCGGGATCTGGCCGTAGAGACCATTAGAGCGGAGAGACAACACTCGAAGCTGAGAAAGGCGGCCAATGGTGCCGGCGGGAATCTCGGCGACGAGGCCGACGGCGGGGAGGCGGAGAGAGGAGACGTATGTCCGGGAACGGTCGCAGACAACGCCGGACCAGCCGCAAGCGGAGCCGGAGGGGTCCCAATCGAGGCGGTTCGAGTGGGGGACATTGTCGAGGAATTCAAGAAGCGCTTGCTTGTCCTCAATCGGCTCGGCGCTACTGAGATACGAAGCCGCCATGAACGGTAGCACTAGCAACAGAATCGAGAGCAACCGCCCCGGAATTGACGCCATTGGAGATACGCACACCAACTGCTCGAGGTTTTGTCTGAAAGAACTCCTTTCCTTCTTTCAGAACTGAGTGAAACCGGCAATGGCTGTAAGGGAGGAAAGGGGGAGTGACCATTCGCT
Organism: Persicaria tinctoria; assembly: GCA_037127255.1. Classification (NCBI taxonomy): domain Eukaryota; kingdom Viridiplantae; phylum Streptophyta; class Magnoliopsida; order Caryophyllales; family Polygonaceae; genus Persicaria; species Persicaria tinctoria. The sequence goes on from JBANSL010000008.1 coordinate 18,594,817, forward strand.
AAAAACGACGTCGCATTGTGTAAAACTGGATACCATCCACATCCACTACAGGTGAATAAAAAAAGGAATGAGGGAGGAGAGGAGAAGTTGAAGAAGAACCCTATTTACAAATCGAATCCACGTTAAATCACATATACCAGTTTAATATAGCATAGATATATAAATTTCCTTCTAAAAAATATACTCCTTCCGTTAATTACACATATATAAATTTCATTATAAAAAATATACTCTATCCGTTAATTAAAACTGCCAAAAGTAAATTTTATGTATTTTAAAATTGCTTTTGTAATGATTAGATGGTTGGTAATTATAGTTTTTGAGAAAGTAAAAAATAGAGTAATAATTAGGGGTATTCGTGTATTGTTATTTGTTATCTTAATAAGTATGTAGATTTCTAATATGACAAGTTTTAATTAACAAATGGAGTATTATTACTTACGAAGTATTATTTTTATGATGATAAAAAATTATATATTATATTAGTTTTTTAAACAATTTTTTTATTTATACTTATAATATAGCCTATATAGGTAACAATTAGGTATATCCCCTGTGTTTGGTAATAAGGTTCTAATCTATATACATATACTAAAACTGAATGGTCACGTCTCAAAGGAGAGAGAAAACACTCCCTCCTCTCTCTTCTTTTAGAGAGAGGGGGAGTTTGTGAAAAACCTATCCCAAATCGGGTGACTCGAGTCTGAGTATTCAATCTTCTAGCCTAATCCCGTCCATCTCCTCCTTGTGTCGGATCTCCTCCATCTAATCGATTTTCGGTGACGCCTTGTGGCCGGTTTTGGTTGTTTCAGCCGGCGTCCGTTCGTGGTCGCTGATGTTGGGCGTCCCTCCGGCCTAACTCGTCGATTCGGGATACTTCTCCCCCTTGTGATCTTCCCTGTCTACTGGTGGTGGTGATTCCTCCCTCCTTTCCGTTTGGGGTCCTAGATTCCGATCTAGGGTTTTCTTCGTTCGGGAGTGGGGTGTTGGGTCTTCCATTTTCAGTAATTAGGTTGGGGCTTCTGCGATTTTGGGTTTTCTGGTTCCTTTCTCGTCGATTTCTAGGTGTTGGGTGGTGCGGCGTCGGGCGGTTCTCCTCTCGTCGGCCGGCTTTCATCCGACCCTACTTAACCTTGGTCCTCCCGTGTTAGTTTCGGTCTATGCTGCTTGTGGTTTGGGGTCTCGGTGGCCTGCGGATTCCGCCGCCGCTTGCCGCCGGTTTGGCCTCCGTCATGTCCCCCTCCCTTGGATCCTTGGGGCCCAAGTTTGGATCCTTGGGGCCCAAGTTTCGGGTCCTTAGGGCCCAAGTTTCGGGTCCTTAGGGCCCAAGTTTCGGGTTCTTAGGGCCCAAGGATGTCGAGTTGCTTTTGTGGAAAATTAAAGTTATTGAGAAACTATCCTTTTGGGTTTTATCAAGAACCCGATTCGGTTTCTTGATATTGTCCCGAAAGGGTTTTGAGTACAACCACCCGAAAGGGTTTGAGAAAATCCCGTAAGGGCTTGTCGATACTTTTGCAGGTGAAAGCTTGATGGCGGTCCGTTCGAGCAGTTTGCGGCTCTGCTTCCGATGTTTCTAGGAGATCTTCTGCTTGGTTGGGGGGCGTGGAGTCTGTAGTCGGATCTGGCTGGGGTCGAGGTGGTGCGCTCAAAGGCGACTCCGTATTCGGGATTGAGTTTTCCTTGGAGCTCGTCTGCACTACCCACAGGAGTTAGTTTCCTGCTGTACTACTGGCCCGCGGTGCTACTATTCGGTGGTGCTTGGTTGCGTTCTTCGGCGGCTTCCTCAGCTCTTCGGGTGTTAGGTCTTCTTGGAACGTTTGTTGTAGAGTTTATTTCTGTTTGGTTCGCTCGCCTGTTATTTGTATTTCTGTTTTTAGGTGCTATGTTAGACGGTTCACCGTCTGCCGACTTCGGTTGGCCTCTCGATGAGTCAGGCTTGTCTGACCTTCGAATTTTTACCTAATCAATATATATATACACTAAAACTGAAGTATAGTGTCCTATGTGACGTGTTATAGTTGATTCTAGAAAAAAAAATTATTAAAATAATATGTTGTCAAAATTTATAGAAAGTTATATAAACCACAATCTATCTATGTATATTTTAGTTAATTGAAAAAATATAAATAAAAAATATTTCATAGTCATACACTCATACTTACCAAAAATAATAGATAAATAAGTAATATTTGATATGTGCTATTTTATTTATATCTAAAATATTTTTTGGTAAATAAAATTATTTATATGAAAATGAATTATTTAATAATTGTTATTTTATTTATATCTATATTATTTTTTAGTTTCAATGCCATGTATTCCTACTTTCCGCCTCTTCTGGTTTTCATGAAATGGAAAAGCTCGAATGTTGCAAGCACGTTATCGGTGATAAGCCTGCCCGGGTGGAGTGGGGTTTCCTCGAGCACTGTCTAACCAAGTTCGGCTTCACTGATAGTTGGGTCTCACTCATTTTGAGGTGCGTCACTACGGTTAGTTTCTCAGTTCTGATGGATGGGGTTCCGTCTGAGACTTTTGTTCCCGGTAGAGGTTTGAGACAGGGTGACCCGCTCTCGCCCTATTTGTTCCTCCCGTGTGCGGAAGGATTGTCGGGAATGATCAGAGTAAGAGAGGCTCAGAATAGATTGCAGGGAATTAGAGTGGCGCTAGCAACCCCATCAGTTTCTCATCTGTACTTTCTTCGCTGATGATTGTGTTCTTTTTCTAGGAGCTACCTGTCAACAAAGCACGGAAATTATTCATATCCTCCATACTTATGGAGCTGCATCGGGACAACAGGTTAACTTCTCGAAATCTGAATTCTCTTTCAGCAGGGATGCTGGGGAGGAAAGGAGAAGAGAGTTGTGGGAGCTACTCCGCATCCGTGAGGTCTCGAAACATGAGCGATATCTGGGTTTGCCCACGATGGTAGGGAGGTCAAAGAAGATCATTTTTGAGCAGCTGAAGGAGAGAGTCTAAAAGAAAATGAAAGGCTGGAAAGAGAAGACTCTCGAGATCAGGAAAGGAAGTTCTAATTAAGGCAGTGGCTCAGGCGATTCCCACGTATACCATGTCTTGCTTTTTGCTTCCGGTGGTTTATGTCGAGAGACTGAGATGCTACTGTGTAACTTTTGGTGGGGGGAGAGTGGGGGAAAACATAAGACTCGTTGGATGAAGTGGAAACGAATGTGTAGAGCGAAGTCGAAGGGAGGGATGGGGTTCAGAGATATGGAGATTTTCAACAAGGCGCTTCTTGCTAGGCAAGCATGGAGGATTTTACAGGACCCGAACTCTACTCTGGCTAGGATGTTAAAAGCCAGATACTTTCCTCAGTGCTCGTTTCTACAGGCTCAGGTGGGGCATAATCCAAGTTACACATGGCGGAGTATAATCTGCGGGAAAGAAGAGTTGCATGAAGGGTTGTTATAGAGCGTCGGAAATGGGGCTGATATTCAAGTTTGGCAGGATAGATGGATTCCATGCCCGAACAGTTTCAAGGTGATAGGGAATTTTAATTGGGGGGGGGGGGGGGGCTCGGACATGAAAGTTAGTGATCTGATTGATTGGGAATTGGGCAAGTGGGACGAAGGGCAATTACAGCAATTCATGATACCGTGTGATATCGATGAGATCCGGCAGATCAGATTGATCAACCCGCTCGCTATAGATCAGCTCATTTCGAGGTACACTAAGAATGGGATTTTTACAGTTAAGTCAGCTTACCATGCTGCACTGGAGAGGGTGATCAGTGGAGTGGATGCAGCTGGGACGTCGGAGAACACATCAACAGAGGGGGTGTGGAAAGGCCTGCGGAGACTTAGAGTTCTGCTGAAGGTGCAATCTTTCATCTGGCGGCATGTGACAAATATATTGCCTTGTAAAACCAACCTCTTTCATAAACGAATAACAACTAATACCTGTTGCGACATGTGCGGAAGGGAGGAAACGAGCGTACACGCTCTTTTCGAGTGTAGGGTGGCGAGGAAGGTGTGGAAATTGTCGTCGGCGCTAGAGAGATGGTGGCTGACAGCTTCGACCACCTAGGAGGTTGCGACATCAGTCTTCAGCAGGGGATCTCACAAAGACAAGTAGCGGTGGGCAACGACTTGTTGGTTTGTTTGGAATGCCAGAAACAAACGGATTTTTGAAGGGATGCAACAGCAGCCGGAAGAGATTAGGCGGAAAATGGACACCATTGACCATCAATACTTGAGACATCTCGGGATACGAACAATGAAGACGAACCTCTAAGGAATCTTTCCGTACACGGGGACGCCCCGTACGTACACTATCACGATTCCAGTCAATTCCGACTCCGAATGCCAGAACCCCAACAAAACAAAATGCTAAGCCACACCAAGCGAAGCTGAACAAAGCCTGAGCAAAATGCACCCAGAAATAATTACTAAGCTAATAAAGTTTACTCAAGCCCTAGTGGATTTTAGGAAATGCAGAAGCTTTCTTCGGGCTCTAGAGAATTCAGTTTACCGTTCAATGTTTAGTTAAAATCCTTTTGGGAATTTGTTCAAGTCTTATTGGGATCATCGGTTGATCACACTGGCGAGTAGACTTGTCAATTGGGTCATTCGAGTCGGGTTCGAGTTCAGGTCATTCGGATATCGAGTAAATCGGGTTTCGAATCAATCGGGTCACCAGTCGTTCTAGGTCGAGCCAAACCAGGTTTGTCCTAGGTTTGGGTCGACCCACCGGGTAAAAAAAACTCGAAGTTTTTGAAGAATTTTTAAAAATATCAAAAATAAATTATAATATAAATATGTCAAATTGAACTAAATAATAATATTATAATTAAATTTATAAATATTATTATAATAGTAATATTATATTAATATTTTAAGCATAAAAAATCATATCTATACAAATAAGTATTCTAAACATATTATAATTATAAAATATATAAGTTATTTAACGTATGAGTGACCTTAACAAATACAATTGCATAACGAATCTGTGTGGGGTCAATCTGGTGCATGTGTGGCGTCTACATAGTGCTGACTCACCGAGTCGATTTTGACTCAATAGGTCATTGGGTCTTGACCCTAAAAGTCCTAGGTAATTCGGATTCGGGTCGATTTTGGGTCCCAGATCTAAAATATCGGGTTCAAACCCGTAAAATTACCGACGAATCACATATGAGTCTAATTTTTCAAGTTGAGTCATGTTTTGACAGGTCTACTGGTGAGGAAGAGAAAGGGATATTATTATTATTATTATTATTTTTAATGTTGAGTCACTCCTTGTTAGATACTCCCTCCGTTCAACAAAACTTGTCGTTTACTATTCACGCACGCTTTTTTAGAATGATAAAAAATATATAAAATATTCGTTTTTTTAAAAAAAAATTTTAACAAATTTGTACTTATTAATAATAACTACGAAATTGTTAAAAAAAATTATTTAAAAATTCGATATTTTATATAGTTTTTAGTTCCTAAAAAAGCGTGCATGAATAGTAAAACGTCAAGTTTTGTTGAACGGAGGGAGTATATTGCATATATTTTCTTTAAAAAAAAAGATATATTGCATATAATACTTTCATCACACCGCACAACAACAATTTTATATAAAATAAAAATGACTAATATGGAAATTAGATGATTTTAGTTCTGGAAAGTTGTCATTTCATATTGATGAAATAATCTGTTGAAACTAGCACATTATTTCCTGCCAACCAAAACTTAAGACACTAAATAGTGATAATATAGCGGCTAGTAGTTGAAGTTGGATGGAAATTTATTTCTCATCTACTTTTGTACATTATTTATCATTTATAATCCCAACTGCCTCTTTCCATTTATCTACCACTATCATATGTCAATTTTATATCATATCTCTATACATTTTCTTCATAGTTTTTACCACCTTTGGCTGCAAGCCTGCAATATATACCTATTCGTTGCTATAAGTTGTTTATATATGTGAGCTACGTACTGAGCTTGAATATCTTTTTATCCCCTCACTTCAAAATTACTACTTAAAATGAGTCGCAATATATAATAATTAAAACTAGAACAATTGAAAAGTCTCATAAAATATTATGGGAAAATTTCCGAAATATGTAACCGGATGCCCGGACGCAGTGTGATAGAAAGACATGATGATAGTGACAAGGTAGCGGCGATGGTTTTAATAATCGTAGATTTTGAAAATCGTAAAATATTATTCGTTTACGGAGTTGAAAACCGTCATAATCCTACCAGTTACTGTGGGAGATAGACGACACTGGCCGGTTCAAGCACACTCCGGTTCAACAATCAGAAACCGGGCTCAGCGAGCAAAACGGCGTCGTCCCCTTTAGTTCTCATTTCCCGCTTCGGATTTGTAAATAAGGAGAACACGTGTTGTACACGTGACCTTCCTCTATAAAGAGGAATTCGTTGTAACCGATGGAATCAAGAATTCCAGAAATCAATTCAACAACCAATTTCCTCTCTTTCTCAATTTCTGTTTCTGAGTTCGGTTACAATCAACATGGTATCAGAGCACTCAATCGATTCTTGATCGGATTGAAGCTCAAATTCGATTTTCCGGCGAAATTTGCTGGTGTTTTCACCTCTTTGCTTCCGCTTCATCATGGAGGAACGACAGCTGAACGAGAATCTTTTGAATCCGCGTCAATTGGATGAGAGGATGGACTCCAACAATCCTCTGTATCTGCATCCATCTGACAATCCCGGTATGATTTTAGTTTCAAAGGTCTTTGATGGATCGAGTTTCGGAACTTGGAAACGTTCCATGTTAATCGCCTTGTCGGCGAAAAACAAAATAGGTTTCATAGATGGAACTGTTGTGCGTCCAGCTGATGGATCTCCTGAGTTGAGAGATTGAAGAAGATGTAACGATATGGTTACATCTTGGTTAATCAGTGTTTTGAACAAAGAAGTTGCTGAAAGTGTTATCCACAGCGATTCTGCGCTTGAGATTTGGAAAGATCTGGTTCAGCGATTTGAACAATCAAATCTTGTGCAACGATTTGGTGTTCGAAAGCAATTGTGTGTGATCTCGCAAGGAAGCGACGATTTTGCTACTTTCTATGCCAAAATCAAGCGGCTGTGGGATCAATCCAAGGCATTGCAGATCATGCCTCATTGTTCATGTGGAGCAAGTCAAGAATTTTGCAAGTTAGGTGAAGAACAGAAGCTACTCGAGTTGTTGATGGGATTGAACGATTGCTACAGCTCCGTTCGAGGCCAAATCTTGATGATGAAGCCTGTCCCTTCCATTGCAGAGGTTTATTCCATCATCAGTCATGAGGAAAAGCAGCGTAGCTTCAAGTCTTCACCTCAGTTTGGTGGAGATTCTTCTGTTATGTTCACACAAAGGCAGAAAACTGGAAATCCAAAGCCAAAATCCGAGTCTGAAGTTACAGTGCATGGCAAGAGAGCACCATATGTGTGCACACACTGCAAAAAGACTGGTCATAAAGTCGAATTCTGCTACAAGTTGATTGGATATCCAACAGATTCGACTCCAAAGGAAAAGAAGGTTGCAGCTCAAGCTTCTGGTGGAGATGATGCTAAGACTTCTCCCATTCCTGGCTTTACAATTGAGCAATGTGCACAGCTTATGCAGATGTTGAACAAGAACAACCCTTCTTCATCTCCTAGTTTGGACATTGCTGGATGCTCCATGGCAGGTACCTCTATCATGCTTTCCAAGTACCATGATTACTTAGCTCTCAGTGCAAAGTTAAGTTTAGACAAAGATGATTTTTCTTGGATTGTTGACACTGGTGCAACTGACCACATGTGTTTCACCCAAACAGCCTTTATTTCTCTCAAACCTTTAGCCCAGCCCTACAAAATCACATTACCAAATGCCTCCTTTATCACAGTCAAATTTCATGGATCTGTGAAAATTTTGCATGATATTGTTCTTGATCATGTCTTCTTTGTTCCTGAGTTTACATTTAACCTCCTTTCAATCAGTAAACTCACTGCCCCACTTGGTGGTATTGTGTGTTTCTTATCTTCAAATTGCCAATTGCAGGCCCCTTCTCTGAAGAGGCCAGTGGAGCTTGGTAAGCAGCTTGGAGGGCTGTATTTGTTGAGTCACAAAATTTCAAGCAATGTTTCTGTTTTACCTTCAAATAACAATTCATGTAAAACTTTTGCTTGTTCTTCTGATGTTTCTTTACTTTGGCATTTGAGGCTTGGACATTTGCCTTTTCATAAGCTCAAATTGTTAGACTGTTGTGAATCTGTGACAACTATGAAAGATCATGCTTGTGATGTTTGTCATAAGTCTAGACAACACAAATTGCCTTTTCCCCGAAGTACTATCAAAACATCCCACCCTTTTGACCTTGTCCACATTGATCTTTGGGGACCTTATTCTACACCTACTTACAATGGCCATAAGTACTTTCTCACCATAGTTGATCACTTCACAAGGTGTACTTGGACACATTTACTTCCCAACAAATCCATGGCATTTTCCTTCATTGAAAGCTTTGTCCATATGGTTCACACCCAATTTTCTGTCATTCCTAAAATCATTAGGACTGATAATGCTTTTGAGATGGGATCCAGTAACATTGCTATTCAATTCTTTTCCTCCAAAGGAATTATACACCAAACCAGTTGTGCTCATACCCCACAGCAAAATGGTGTTGTGGAAAGAAAACACAAACACCTCCTTGAGACATCTCGAGCTTTACTTTTTCAATCTGGCTTACCCATCCATTATTGGGGTGAGTGTGTTCTTATGGCCACCTTTCTGATCAACAGATTCCCATCTTCTGTTCTTCAAAACTCCACTCCCTTTGAGATTAAGTGTACACCTCTCATCTCCTTCCAGTCTTAGTGATGGTGCCTCAACTATGCCAACCGCAATTGCAGTCCTCAAGGACGAATTTGTTGTCGGTTTCAGTTTCGATTTCGACTCAAATTCGAACCAAAACCCTAGAAACCAGTAGGTTTCGATATCCAATTAGGAAAAGGTGCTTCCCATTGAGTGATAAGTGTAGTGACAAGCTTCAACGATGGCGTTACCGCAACAATCCTGAAGGTTTTTAATTAATCTGTCATCTCGGATATTCTGGGCGTTTCTTAAAACCTTCATCGCTACCGCGCGTGTCAATAACGATATTTTATTTGTGAACCAAGCAACACCATACCACTATTATTTTGATTAGTTTATCACCAAATTTTACACCTAGCTAATATACCAATTAAAGCAAGATTTTAAAGAAATTAACCTTAAACTTAAGTTCAAATTAAAGTCAATATATGCACTTGATAGTCTTGTTTCGAAAAAAAAGATCTAAATAAAGAAGGGAACGCGAATACCTTGTCGGTCTTTATGCTATATTCCATCTTCTTCCATTTTTATATGGTTATTATTTTCAAGGATTTTATGATCTGGCTAAAATAATACATAATGTACACGTTGATTTTAATTTTGGCACCGGATGTGTAATGTGCGCATGCAATTTCCTGCCAAACTTAAGCTTACGATCTTGGTTGGTGAGAAATATTGTCTTCTACAATCAGCAAGTGTGTTGAATTTCTTAGCAGAGAGGATGGATCCAAAGCAAGCAAAAATACACAATTAAAAAGACATTTTCTAGCTAGCTAGCACGAAATTACACACCACACCAACGATCAAGAAACCTTATATTTTTATACAACTTTGAAATTAGATTGCTATTTTTTTTAAATCTAATATCAGATCGAATTAGCTAGGGGTGATAATAGTGATTGAGTTGGAGTCATTAGTATTAAGGATATTCTTTGTGAGTTGCGACTTCGATGATTTGGATATGCCAGAGGAGAGATCTGAGTGCGTCAGTTTAGCGACATCTGAGTTGAGAAGGTCTAGGTTGGGTGGTTGTATGTTTGCCAGATTGCATATCTTTTTGTTTTCTGTTTTAGTTTTGCAGGGATCGAACTCGGAACCTCCATACTATCCCCTTACTCCCCACCACTAGACCACCCCGACTGGGGCCTCTTATAATGTTTTGCTTGCATGTTTATTGGCAATAATTTGGATAAATCACTATTTCAACATTATCGAGGAATGAGTGTGTACAACTCAACTCTTCGTTCGAGTATGAGTACGTTTTAAAGATCAATTAGGGTGTGTTTGAGAACGAGATGGATTTTAGTGGATTTGTAGAATTTTAGGGAATGTGGTAGATGAGAATGGATTTTTGGGATGAAAGAGATGAAAACTCAACACCCAAATTTTTGGGTTTTGTGTTTGGTTGTATTTTGATTTTTTGGTGGATAGATTGACGGACAAAGACCAAATTACCCCCACTTACGCACGTGAAAAGACAAACTTGCCCCCATATTCAATCCCCTCTTGAATGTGAAACCTAATTGAACGCGGACTTCATCCTTTTTAATTGAACGCCGACTTCATTTCATCAAAACCCAATTGAACGCCGACTTCATCTTGCAGCTCCCTCCCTCGCAATTCACCCATTGGCAAGCTTCATTTCATCATTTTTAATTGTTAATTTCAATCAATTATCAAATCGGCTGCGATTTGGCCTCCGGCAATATCTGGGCTTCGTCCCCGGCCTTCTGGGAATCGAGGGGAGTGTCGGGGTGGTTTTTGGCGGCTTCGAGCTCGACGGAGGAGATCCTCTGTCGGAGGATCTCCCTTCTTCTTCTTCTCGCGGCACAACCAGGGGAGGTAGGCGGCGATGTGCTTCTCGACGATGACGACGACTGAGCAAGGAGGACTACTAGCGGCGTTGTGGTGGTGTTCCCAACCGGAGGTGAAGGCGGCGTTGTGGTGGTGTTCCCAACCGGAGGTGAAGGCGGTGTCGAGGGCTTGGCTGCTGTCGGCCTTGAAAATCCGAAATCAGGGAAATGAGCTTGAAGATTTTTGGCCATCAATAGAGGAGATGGATGAAACCAATTTTTTAATTTGTTCAACAAAGAAGACAACAGAAACATGAAATAATGGCGAAGGGGCAAAACGGGGGGAAAACCAATCCCCGTCCACCAAACCTTGGTTGAGGAGGTGTCATTCCCCATCCACTTCCATCCCCCAAACTCCCCATTTCCCACCCTTGAAACCCAGCAAACTCATACACTCAAACGACGCGGCGGGAAACTGAGGCATATTTGCCATCCCCCAAACCCCTTAAATCCTACACCCAAACACACCCTTAGCCTATTTTAAACCTCATTCCACATATATACTAAACTAGTCTAGCATGAGTGCATTTTTAAAGCTCGATTCAAATTGAAACTCATCCTGATTAGCTCAAAATTACTTTTGTGGGATTTTCAAAAGTTTTCCCACGTCATTGTGTCATAATTAAATAAGGTTGTTCCATAATCTGAGCAGTTTGAATTGAACGAAAGCCGAGGATGAGCATGAGTCCGTATTTAAACTCAACTCGAGTTTTTTTTATTTTTAAATACGTTGAATATGAGTGCTCGCCTCGTTTACATCGAATAATAAGACTTGGCTTCTGATTCGTCTTTTTGAAGGTCCGATCTATAGTTTCGGACGAGAGGACACTCGTCCGTAAAGACACGCTTGGGTGGTGGTACAACCGTAGTGGACACACCCCAAACTTTCGCCTTGTAACCAAAAAAACAACAACATAGAATAATACTCTCCAGCCCAATTTACGACCTCATATTAAAAAAGAAAAAGAAAAGCAGCAAACGAATCAAACGGGCCAAGAAGAAACTATGAACCCTCCAGCCCAATTTTGCAGTACAAATGGAGTCTGTGGGCCTTTCTCCCAAATCTGTGTTCTCTGCCCCAATCCACTCCGACACAATCCGGGTTTGTTTTGGAAGATTAGCAAATATCTCAATCAAAAGGTTGAAGATTCAAAAGGAAACGACACCAAATTTGAGTCATTTGACTTCATTCAATTGATTGATGGGCACATTTCGAAATAATTCATCACCCCGATCTTTCCCCATACATTGGATAGAGGCTCGATTTCAATTGTGTGGCTCACGATTTCCCCAAATTTTTACCCCATCTCCAATTTGTCTTTATCGCTCTCATGAAATCGCCCCTCAAACAAGTCATTTAGCTCACTTGTAGCAAGTTTTGAGTTCATAGCTACTTCTGCCATGGCCTCCATGTCTGGATTTGCGCTAAAGGGATGTAAAGTAAGGTCCTTTGATGGATTCCAGTCAGCACTACCGCTGAAGCAACAAGCTCATCTAGGTCTGCCTTATTTCTAGTTTTATTTGATGAATTGGCTTTTCGGTGTAGTTAGATTGGGTTTCTGATCATTTTCCAGGTCTTCATTGATTGTGAAATCATTTTGTTTTTGGTTTTTTTTTTATATAGATATTAGATGTAGGTTTCCTTCATTTGAGAATGGAAGAGCTTGTCTGGCTATTGGCAAGAAGGCCTCGAGTCCCATAACTGCTTTGTCTACTCATTCCTCCATTTTTCAGCTTTCAAGGTATGCTTTATTGTGATTGAGATTCAGCTTCAGTGTATCTTTTAGGGTGCTGATGATCATCTGTAGCATTTCTGAAGTTGATCAGTGTGGATACCTGTTGCTGTTGGTGCTTAATGTTAACCAGACAAAAAGTGTTTTGCTAAAAGGTTTAGAGAGATTGTGTTGGCAGCTTTACTTGGATAAAAAAAATGCAGTATATACATAATCTTTGACATTATGTTTGGATGCAACTTAAATAAATCAATCCCCATTTCAGTTTAGACATGCTTATTTTTTATTGATGTCAATGTAATTCATAGCCTTTTACATAGCATTTTACAATTACCAAGGAAACCGCTCTCCATTGTCAGTTTGGCAATCCATAGCATTTTAAAAAAAAAGCTCAATATTTCACCTAAATTTAATATACTATAGATTTTCATTAAAAAAAAGGCTATCTAGATTATAATCTTAATGTACTAAATTATATTAGTATTCTATTTTCAAAATAAAAGCTCAATATTAGTATTCTATTTGAAAGTGACCAACATAATAGTGGCTTGCAACTAATATTCTATTTGAAAGTGACCAAAACTTTGCAGCATGCCAAATGTTGAGTTACTTTTGTGAATTGTTAAGTTGCTTTCTTTTCAAATATTCTCGGTTGTATGATTACATTCAGCAGCCGTTAGGCTTGCAGTTGAGAACATTTTTCGAGGCTTTGTAGTGGAAAATGTGGCCTGCTCTTCTTGTATGTTGGATTTCATAGACATTTCTTGAATCCAACTATCCAAGCAGGACTTCACTTTTACCGTGCAAGGCTGCAACAGATTTCTCTGGAGAAGTTCCTCGCGACAAATCTGGTGGTCTAAGCCTGTATGAGAAAACAATCGAGACCTTAACAACTCTATTTCCACTCTGGGTACACATTCATATCATAATTGGACTATTTGATTTGCATTTGTAGTTAAATTCTAATACATGGTGGCTGGTGCTTGAATTTGCAGGTCATATTAGGCACAGTTATTGGAATATGGAAGCCAGCTGCTGTAATTACGTCTTCTTGATCTTCTGTTTTTTTCCCCCCCTTGATAATATAATTGATGAGAGATTCGGTTATATATTTGATACCTTTGGCTTCCTTGTGTTGTGCAGGTGACTTGGTTGGAAACTGATTTGTTTACTTTAGGCTTGGGTTTCCTTATGCTTTCTATGGGATTGACTTTGACATTTGAGGATTTTCGACGGTGCTTGAGGAATCCTTGGACTGTATGAATCGTTTTTTCTCCTTGCTCCAATTCGACGATGTGATTTTTTTTTTCTACATTAGCTGTTTTCAAGAGTTCACTTTTTCTGTTGTTTTGCTTTACTTTGACAGGTTGGAGTTGGGTTTCTTGCTCAATATTTAATCAAACCTTTGTTGGGATTTGTCATAGCTATGGTATGTCCTGGCTTATATTCGATGTCAGATAAACTCATATTCTCAACACTTTTGACTCCAAAAACTCTAATTGAATAAGTCGCACAGCTTCAAAATTTTGTAGTAAATCGTCAGCACAAGAGACTTCCTGAGTCATACACTCTTTTTGGCCTACATGTGATGATCTGAAGAGCCAAAATATGACAGAAAATATGTCGTCTTTCTGTCGGTTTAGGATGTTAGATGAACGATATTGCAAGTGTTTCTAATTGCCAACATTTTTATTTTTATTCAATGAAATGCAGAGCCTGAAGTTGTCTGCACCTCTTGCAACTGGTCTCATCCTAGTCTCATGTTGCCCCGGGGGCCAGGCATCTAATGTCGCAACCTACATATCAAAGGGAAATGTTGCACTCTCGGTTCTGATGACAACGTAAGCTCATCTTTTGATTGCACGAGTTCTCTATTGATTTCTTAGAATTGCTTTTCGCTCAATAGACAGCTTCTGGTGATAAGACATTAATAGATAGACTTGGGCTAAAAGACGGAAAAGTGGGAGAGGTTTGAATATGTTATAATGGAGTATGTTTAGCATCAAGTTTATACATAGTAGCTGTTGATCATCCTGCAGGTGTTCTACTGTTGGTGCTATCATCATGACGCCGCTCCTCACTAAGCTTCTTGCCGGCCAACTTGTTCCCGTTGATGCAGCTGTGAGCTTCTTGATCTCCCTAGATTTATGTTACAATTCTTCATGAAAATTCACATCTCTGGTTATCATCAGCATTGGACCGAACACAGAAGCTTAATCGTTTCTCGGTTCACTATTTTTCAGGGTCTGGCTTTGAGTACCTTTCAAGTTGTATTGGTTCCAACAGTAATTGGAGGTAAATCGAAGGCATTCAATTCAAGATTGATGTTTTCATGTTCAAAACACAAAACTCTATGTAAAGCTCTGTCTTATTACTCTTGTTCCTTCCACTGCAGTTTTGGCAAACGAGTTCTTCCCCAAGTTTACCTCAAAGATCATCACGATAACACCTCTCATTGGAGTGATCCTTACTACCCTTCTTTGTGCTAGCCCTGTAAGTTCTTCATCTCTATACCATTCTTTCCACTGTTGTTGTTTTATGAAATAGCAATGTTAGCTGATTAGCTCCTTCCTAAATGTGAAAAAAAAAAGATTGGGCAAGTTGCGGACGTTCTGAAGACCCAAGGCGCGCAGTTAATCTTTCCGGTAGCTCTGTTGCACGCTGCTGCATTTGCCCTCGGCTATTGGATTTCAAAACTCTCGTTTGGCGAGTCCACCTCTCGCACGATTTCCATAGAGTGTGGCATGCAGGTAACTCTTTTTTCTACAATGATAGAGTACAGTATTACCTTCTCGACGAATTCAGTTGAAGCTAGAAAGGAGTGATCATCTAATAGTTTCTTGTGTTGTGTTGTGCTGTGTTGTGTCTCTTTGACAGAGCTCTGCACTCGGGTTCCTGCTTGCCCAGAAGCACTTCACAAACCCACTCGTGGCTGTCCCATCCGCTGTCAGCGTTGTTGCCATGGCTGTACGAAATATCTCCCTTTGAACCTCCCTTATTCGCTATGTGTTGCTCTGAGACACTCACACAAGCTTGTGTTTTCTTCTGCAGCTCGGTGGAAGCGGTCTCGCTGTCTACTGGAGAAACTGCCCCATTGCTGCAGACGACAAGGACGACTTCAAGGCATAGATACGAAACAAGGCTCTCATTCATCACTGAATTCATCCTTGTTCAGATTTTGTCAAGTTCACATTTTTTGGCAAAGTCCGATCCATTCTTGTAAGGACGATTGAAAATTTTCGGGTTTGAGTTAGTCATGTGGCAACTTGGTCTCTTAGGAAGCAGCATTGCAGGTTTCGGCTCAGACCCATCACACAATTGTAAAGTCGACCCATCTTGGATGCAAACTTGGTCGAACGAGCTCATGTCTAGTCTTCGACGTTCTTTGGGCTTACCAAAGCGTGTCATCAAGGAGGGGGTTCGAACTCGTGACAACAGGCGTAGTTGGAGACGAAATATGGGATTCGGCTACAAAGTGTGTACCGTGTTAATTTTGCAGTGTTACCCAAAACTGCATCCATAAATAAGAAGTTTGGCATCAATTTTATAGCAGAACTCGTCTAGTGTCCTTATGGTTAGGCCTAGGAGTAGACCTGTCAAAACACAACCCGACCCGGTGACCCGATCCGGCCGACCCGAAAAATTTCCGACCCGAACCCGAAAATTTTGACCCGAAATTTTTTTTCGACCCGAACCCGAAAAACCCGAAATTTTCCGGGTAATCTGGGTTTCGACCCGTTGACCCGATTGACCCGGTAATTTTGACCCGATTTACCCGATTGACCCGGTTGATTTATAATTATATATAATTTTTTTTTATATATATAATTAAAATTTATCACAAAATTATCAAATAATGATTTTTTTAATTTAAAAAAGAAAAAATTGACAAACCCGAAATCGACCCGAACCCGACCCGAAACCCGATCAAACCCGAGTTCGAGTCAACCCGAAAAGCCCGAAACCCGTTTTACCCGAGACCCGTTTTACCAGAAACCCGAAGTGACCGGACCCGAACCCGACCCGAATGACCCGTTTGACAGGTCTACCTAGGAGTGTTATTCGAGTCGAACGAGTTGAGTTTTACATGTTCAAGCTTGGTTCGTTTGGTAAACGAGTTGAGCCGAGTCCAATTTTTAAACAAACTTATTTTTTTTTTATCAAGCTTGGCTTGTTTAGGAACTGAACGAGCTTGAGGGTCGAACTTTTTTTCAAGCTTTAAACGTTCTATTTGATTATAACATATTAATTTAAAGTGAATTTTAGAAATTTCATAAAATTCGAGTTGTTCGTGCTTAAATCGAACAAGCCAAGTTTTCACGTTTTAAACAGTTCAGTTCTACTTGGTTATAACATATTAATTTAAAGTGAATTTTAGAAATTTCATAAAATTCGAGTTGTTCGAGCTTAAATCGAACAAGCCGAGCTTTCACTCATTGTAGAAACTATCGGATTGGTGGATGAAAAACATCACTATTGATTTACATTTTTTCGGCATGAATAGAATTAATCCTGAAAAACATCATACATGTTCGAGTGTTGCATTCGATACAATGCATTATGGTTCTTCTTCGGCACTTTATGCTAAAGTTCTAGGGCTCCATTTGGGTTTTGTGTCGGCTCGAGATCTTTGGTTAACGCTAGATCGAAGTAGAAGGAGACAACTTGACCAACATCGATGTGGCAAAGGACTTTAGAGTTGCCATTGGAAGATCGAGATTCTGATTTCTGATGTACTTTTTATATATGATCCGGTCTTTCGAAATGGTGGCCTACTTTCACATAAATTAGGGAAGTCAACAGGGTATCTTGGATCGTTCACTTCCGACATAGAACTTTGAATGATGGTCCTTAAGGACACTACCCCAACCCATCCGAATGTCCTCCAATTTCTTCCCCGGCACCCACTAACCCTAAGCCATCCGAATGCCCTCCATTTTATTGGGTGTCGGGGAAGAATTGGAGGACATTCGGAGGGGTTCAAAGATGGGGAGAGATACAGCAATGTAGAATAGCATCTGACAGCCCATCACTGCAGCCGTACATAAGCACCCTATTGATTCTACTCAGCTATGAATCAATGTCATGCACTCTCAAGATCACTCAGATTGAACAAGGAAAGGAATAAGCTGAACTCCCAAACATACAAAATTTTATTTCTTTGAAAAACAGTTTGGAGTGATACATGAGTTGTGTATTTATAGATGGAAGAGTACATGCAGGTGTTGTGTACATGCTCTCAATTTTTGTTATAACAGAACATCAGCTCTTCTAACTAACTACCGAGCTGGTTTAACACTCCCCCTCAAGTTGATAGTTTGAACACATTCACAACTCCCAAGTTGCTTAACATCTTCTTAGACGTGTCTTGATTCACTGTCTTAGTGAATATATCTGTTAGTTGTTCTTTGGTGGAGATATAACCCAAGACAATTTCTTTCTTAAGAGCTTTGTTCCTCACAACATGACAATCACCTTCAATATGCTTTGTCCTCTCGTGATAGACATGATTTCTAGCAATGTGAAGTGCAGGTTGATTATCACAGTGTAGTTGGACAGGTTCCAACTTTACACCCAAATTAGATAGCAAATTGACCAACCAAGTTATCTCACAACAAGTCATAGCCATAGCCCTATATTCTGCCTCGGCTGTGGACATTGCTACGTATGGTTGCTTCTTGGTTCTCCATGAGATTAATGAGCTTCCAAGCAATATACAAAATCCAGTTAGTGACTTCCTAGTCATAGGACAACTTTGGCAATCAGAGTCACAAAAGGCCCTTAGTTGCAGTTTAGAGTTCTTGGCCAATAAAAGACCCTGTCCTGGAGCTTTCTTCAAGTATCTCAACACATGTTTAGCTGCTTGCCAGTGATCCATGCTTGAAGAGTGCATGAACTGACTAAGCATTTGTACTGCATAGCATATATCTGGACGAGTGATGGTGAGGTAGATCAGTTTTCCTACCATCCTCCTGTATGCAACTCGATCCACTTCTTCCTTGCTTCCATCTAGACTGAGTTTCACTCGAGGATCCAAGGGAGTAGCTACTGGCTTTGCATCAGTCATCCCAATTTCAGCTTGCAACTCTAGAGCATATTTCCTTTGATTTAGGAACAACCCTTTCTTATTCCTGTCTATTTCAATACCCATAAAGTATCTCAAATCACCTAGCTCCTTCATCTGAAAATTCTTTTGAAGGTGAGCTTTAAGTTTGCCTATTTCACCTTCATCATTTCCTGTAATAATCATGCCATCTACATACACAAGTAGTGTTGTGATCTTCTTCCCATTCCTTTTTACAATAAGGAATGATCATATTCTGATTGCACAAATCCTGTTGTAACAACCACTTCATAAAACTTGGCAAACCATTGCCTAGGTGCTTGCTTTAATCCATATAAGGATTTCTGTAGTTTGCATACTAAATCCTGCTTAGCTTGCTGCTTCTGTATCTCATTCTACCCCTGAACAACAGGTTGGAATGATTTAAGAAGCTGATATGCAGGTGGCAATTCCATATAGACTTCATCTTCTAGATCACCATGTAAGAATGCATTTGTGACATCTAATTGAGAAATAAACCAATCATGTGCCGCTGCAACTGCCGAGTTCTTACAGATATCATTTTTGCAACTGGTGCAAAGGTCTCACTGTAGTCAATTCCCTCAACTTGACTGAAACCTCGAGCCACTAACCTTGCTTTGTACCTGTTTAAGGTACCATCAACCTTCATTTTGAGCTTGAAGAGCCACTTACATGTGACTGCAGATTTGTGCATTGGGCGAGGGACCAAACTCCAGGTGTGAGTTCTTTCAAGAGCATCTAATTCAGTGTTCATTGCTTGGCACCACTCAGTTGATTGCAGTGCTTCCCTTACAGACATGGGTTCAGATAGAGGTGCGCTATTGCTAATAAAGGTGTTATATGCAATAGGACAATTTTGATAAGAGATAAAGGAAGCCATAGGGTAAGGAGAGAGAGACTTACTGCAGGAGGCATACCTTGCAGTTGGAGATCCAAGATGAGCAGTACACACATAGTCCTTCAACCAGAGAGGGGGTTTAGTTGCTCTGTGAGACTGTCTTTTCTCCGTTTATAAATATCTCACCTCAAAAGTACATCATCTTTATCCAAATTCTTAATTTACTTTTTATATCTTTTTTTTCAATAAATAATATAAACCATTATTATTATTATTATTATTATTATTATTATTATTATTATTATTATTATTATTATTATTATTATTATTCTTATTATTATTCCATGTTACGACCAGAACCGTACATAACATCCATAAAGAAAACTATCTACAACTTGGATTTCTAGCTTATTAATGTGCATTGATGAATACACATATACACAATAATTTCAACCCTACCCCCCTCTATTTATAATAGTAAAATCTCTATGACATATATATAAATCTATGGCCAAAATGCGTAAAATCACCATTTATTCAAATAGATGGTGGCTTTATGCATTTATTGAAAAATTATATCTATACAAATTTGAATTCAAACTTGTTTGCTAATAACCACCCCTTAATCAAATAAATGCATAAAATCATCCTTTATTTAAATAAATGGTGTCGGAGCTACCGAGCTAGGTTATTGTTGATCTGGTTCTTTACCAAGGACGGAAACTTTACGGTGAAATCTGCATATCATCACATTATGGTCAGGCAAGAGTTGAATGCGTGAAAGGGTCGTGATGCCAAGGAAAGACGAGTATGGAGGATGGTGTGGAAGGTGAAGGTGGTGCCTAGGGTCCGGAACTTGGTTTGGAGGGCGTGTAAGGGCATTCTACCGTGCAACAGTAACCTCCGGCGGAGGGGGATGGAGCTTGACCCAGGTTGTGGAGTGTGCGGGCAGGAGGAGACCACTTTCCATGTGCTCTTCGGATGCTGTCGAGCACGACGAATCTGGGAGAGTATGCCCGAAGGTAGGAAAGAAGGTGAGGAGTTTTGTGCAATGGATGGAGCGACTCAAGGATAGAGGGGAGGCATCTTGGCTATCATTATGGGCATGTATGTTATTAGCGAGTGATGGAACACGAGTTGTGTCCTACCTTATATGTTAATGTTATGAAACCATTATGTAGGTGCAGGCCCGGACCTGAGGGGAGGCCCAATAGACCTTCGCCTCATGCCCACTTCCTTCTGGGGGCCCATATGTTTATATGTAGTACTATATGTTAATGATATATGGAGTATATATTTAGAAAAAAAACCTAAAAGCTCAGGTCAAGAGAAGGGGAAAGAACCAGGCCCGGACCTGAGGGGAGGCCCAATAGGCCTTCGCCTCAGGCTCACTTCCTGTTGGGGGCCCATATGTTTATATGTAGTACTATATGTTAATGATATACGGAGTATATATTTAGAAAAAAAAAACTAAAAGCTTAGGTCAAGAGAAGGGGAAAGAACGTCAGAAATGACACAACTCGGCAACTCAACACCAGGGCTTCGTCGATCCAACAATCCGATTGAGTTCCATTCCTCCAAACTCCGAAGTCGATGGCTCCGATTCTCCGAAGAAACTTGAATGACATCTTGATTGCAAGGACCAAATAACCCAAGCACCAAGGTCACCCCTCGCACACTCGCCACAAAGCTAACTCTAAACTCGTCCTTCGCCGCTGCTATTCTACTTGATTTCTGGTAAGTTTACTCCTTTGTTGTCTTTATTGAATAAGGAATGTATGAATGGCTGCCATTGATTTATTGAGTTTGTCTTTAGATTTCTTCCTAAACTTCCTTAAAGAACTTGACATCAATTTTGCAAAATGTTAGGTTTTATAGGTTTATGCTTTTCATTTCTAATTTCTACTTGATTTTCAGTAGTGTTTCGGATTTATCATTTATGAATTATATATTATTTCTAATTTTTAATCTTTTTTTTCAATAGGGTTTAGGCACGAGGAGGAGCGGCGACGGCTAACAATACAAATTATTTGGATTTTATTGGTAAGATTTACCAATTAGGTTTTTGGAATTAGGAATGGTGTTTGAGTCTTGGCTAAGAATTGGAATTTGAAATTGAATTTGTAAGATTTAGGATTTGAATATGTTTTTGGAATTAGGATTGATGTTTGGTAAAATAGGAATTGGAATTGGAATTTGGCTCCCTGATTTGGAATTGAAATTTGGTTACGGGGGACAAAGCCAAGAGGATTGAAATTTTAATCATATCAAAAGAGCAATTTGTGTGTATAATTTATAAACTACAGAAATCAATTGTGTAAGGATTTAAATATAAAAAATTGAAGGTTGTGGAGAAGTTAAGGGCCCACTTTTCTTATCTCGTCTCGGGCCTTCCGAATCTCAAGTCCGGCCCTGTGTAGGTGGTTCCAAACTCCTCTAAGTTAGAAAACCAAATGGTGAATTGTTTCACCATTATTAACTTCTCCAACTTTAAGACTTCACTTACATCACCTTTGCTCTTATTTTATGGATTTGAAGAAGAAAATACTTCCTTGTTCTAATTTGCATTATCATTTCGGATGAGCTCAAACACATTTTTTGCAACGGGGAGCTCATACTTCGCCTTAAAGAAATCATCCGATGTAACGGGTCGATAAGAGGGCTTGGAACCGGACCCCACGAGCTTCGGAATCGGGGCCAACAATGCCCCCCCGGGCGGCCCGTAGCAGTAGGCGGACGAGTAGCGATGCCCGGCCAAGCTCGGGACGACCCGGTGAAGCGGGCTAACAAATCGACCGTTGAAGAGTATATGCGCCAAGTCACCACAGTTGACCACAATCGCACCGGGGGTGGGTCGGACGTTGACCCACTTGTCCTCATGGAGGGCTTGGAGGCCACCGATGTTGTTGACTTGATTCAGTAAGGTGATGATAGTGGAGTCGGTGTGTTGGGTCAGGCCCATCGCGTGGGCCGGGTCGGGGCAGGGCGGGTATGAGTGGATTTGGAAATGGATTTCACATGGGCCCAATGGGCTTTCTTTTGTCTTGGGCTCGGCCCAGTTTGCGTCGTCGGGTGTTAGGCCCACTGAGGCGAGCATTTGGGTCAGCACTCTCTCTGCCAACGCTTTCATTATCTGCTGGTACTCCTCCATCACTTGGCTGCAACAATAAATACAAATGATTTATTGAGTCAAGTGTTGTTTGAATCATCAATTCATCGCACAATATGATTTATAATACACAATACTCCTTTTTTAAAAAAAAAAACAAAAAATATAGTTTTGTCACAGTTTCAATGAAAAAAATGTATTAGATTTAAGTCATAAAAAAAGATAGTTTTGAAGTCAAGAATTAAAAAGCTTATATATACAATTCAAAGATTCGGCCACTTAAATGTATACCAGATTTTTAATTTATAGTTTTGTATATGCATATTCAGTTTGGCTTACATACCAAAACTTGGGGTTGCCATTAGAAGGCCAAAGCTTGGAAGCATGGTGATGGAGGGAGTCCTTGATGCCGAAGCCCTCATGCCACAACTTATCGGGATAGAGCTTTGCGAGAGGGGCACCTCCGTAGCCAGAGCCAGAAGTTTGGTGTGGGGATCGAAGAACCCGAAGCTTCACCTCCGTTGGGAGGGAGAACAGTCTGGCAACCTCCTCCTTAAAATCATCCAAGACTGTATCTGGAACACCGTGGTTGATGATCTGGAAGAATCCCCACTTTTCACAAGCGTGTCTGAGTTCATCCAGCTGTTTTGGGTTTGGGTCAGATAAGTCAATGATGGGCACACAGATCGCGACGGACTCCTCCATTGGGTGGTTTTCGATGTAGGTTGAGGGCCAAGCATGGCTCGAGGGTAGGTCTTTGTGGGTCTTGTCGAAATCCAAAGGTATGAGGGACGAAAGGGGGAGAGGGGTGGGCTTGAAGGCGTTCAAGCTGATTTCAGCCATTTAGGTGCTTTATGGGTTTGAACTTTGAAGGCTATCTATATGAAATGAATTAAGGAATTAATATTGGGTTTTCCTATATATATAGAAATTTTCCGGAAAAATAGATACATGTATAATCATACATATATATTCATGTAACTTAAATATTTGACCAAAAACAAATGTATATACATCATGGCCAGAAGGAAAATAACCATTTGCATTAATATGCCACCGGTTGGGGAAAAGTCCATTCATAGTTCGTTGAATATTTATCATCATAAAATAAATGTCCATATACAAATCTCCGAATTTGCACAATAATTTGCCCTAATTGGGCCATTTGGCCATATTTGAAGCTCGATAGTTTTAGAAAAGACCCCAACAATTATTTCACCTTCAAAAGAATTTAGTAATTTGTTGTTTTAATATACCAAATTTAACAAATGATGTTTCAAATACTAGAGCTCTTAATATAGATTTTACAGACTTGTGTCATTTGTGACATTCAATTTGGGAGCTCAGAAATATAATTATTTTTTGAAATTCTACTGATTCGAGTATTATCCATGCGTTAAATCAAGTTATTGATAATATCTCATGTTGGAGTAAAGGACAGGTAAAAACGAAATTACCTAAACATGTTAAGCCTCCCGATAAAATGATTTGGAAATGCCCTCCAAGAAACGTCATTAAGATCAATGTGGATGCTTCGGTGAAAATTGATTCTTAACCACAGGTTGGTTGTATTGTACGGAATAACGAAGGTCAAGTTATTCGAATTCATAAATGTAATGTCAACATGAGTTCTGTCATTCTAGAAGAAGCTTTTGATGTTTATACAAGTATAAGATTGGCAGTGGAGATGAGGATTCGAATAGTGGTAGTTGAAGTGATTGTGTTATCATCATCGATGCCATCAATCATGTGAACAATATTCCATGATTGTGTTATCATCATCGATGCCATCAATCATGTGAACAATATTCCATGAGAGATCCACTCAATAAGTAGAGATTTTGAGAGCGTCACATTTCAGCATTGCTAGAGAGGATAATGGTGCAGCTGACTTTATTGCTAAATCTCAATTGAATTGTAATGTTATTTTGAGTGTCTGTTGTTGCGAGATGATCATGGATGTCGGTAATGCATCCAACTTATTGCCTACTTAAAAAAAATTAGTAATTTTAAATTTTAAAACAGGAATTTCGTTTAGCACAGGGCAATATTGCTGTTTAGCGCATGCGCATGATTGGTCGCAACGATCAGATGAAGTTCTCCCTGTCCTAAATATCTATACCCGTTTTAAAATTAAGCAGAACACACTAGTACTTCTCCCATGCGTCACAGAGTTTGTAAAATATTATATAGGTAATGCATTGAAATACCCCGACTGTATTTTCCTTTTATGACGTCAATTTGTAAGGAATTATGATGTTAGAGATGAAATTCTAAGGTAAAATTTTTACGAAGTCTTATCAAGTTTGGAAGTGAGATCTAGGGAAGATCCGCTGGCGTGTCCAAGGTTAAGTAAAGAGGCTATAAAATTTATTGGATATTAAGACACGCTTAAGAATAAGTTGATAAAATATTCCAAAGTGGTAAAGTGAAAGATTATTGGAATATATAAGGAGGACAAAATATGTGAATTTGATAACGTTGGGCTATTTTTTGTAATTATCATATAAATTGGGCTAAACCCAAATTAAATGCCACGTTGCTACGGATTTGGATTCACATGAAATGGCAAATCAAAGATGGACGATGATTCGATGACTCCCTTAAGGATGACAATAGGGGTATTTGGAGGTCATTTTGAAAATATATTTAAAGATAAAAGGAAAATAAGTGAAAATAGGTTAGCTTTTTCTAAAAGGCTATATACTCTAGGACTAGGCTCCCCCTTTTTTTTTTGGTGTTACTAGGCTCCCATTTCTAATTCATCTATTCTTTTCTTTTTGGGTTAAGTTATAATTCAACTTTATTTTTCTTACAATTCTTTAGTAATTTGTAACTTACTACTGTACTGTTCATTTATAATTAACGTTTTTTTGTAATTCTGTTTATATAATAAAATCAGTCTTATAATTCACATTTTTATTAAGCACAGTGTAAAGTTATTTATTTGACCTTCATTTATACCGGATCGAATTATCATAACATTTGCTAAAAACTATACTCCGTATAAAATATTAATTGCAACTCTCGTTATATAAATTCTAGAATACTTTTTCCATATAATTACCCATTTTATAAATTCTACAAATTAGTACTAATGGAAATATAATCAAGCTTTAGTTTTAATACGAAAACATTGAACAAAAATAAAATAACAGGCATCGGATTGCCGATAGGCCTACGAAAATGTTAGTGTGTATATATAAAGTTTATTTGCTCCAAAAAAAAAGTTTATAATCGATTCTTACAAAATATCGTTTTTATAAGATGTTCTTTACAAATTATTTACCTGTTTTTAATAAATTAATAACTACACTAATCTCGTTTTTCCACAAATGTATATTATGTATTTAATTTTTATACGAAAATAAGACACGGCGGATTGCCGATAAGCCTGCGGGCAGTTATAATGAGAGGAAGCGGATTGCCGATAAGCCCGCGGGTAGTTATAATGAGAGGAAGCGGATTGCCGATAAGCCTGCTGGCAGTTATAATGAGAGGCAGCGGATTGCCGATAAGCCTGCGGGAAGTTATAGTGAGAGACAGCGGGTTGCCGATAAGCCTGCGGGGAGTTATAGTGAGAGACAGCGGGTTGCCGATAAGCCTGCGCTCAGGCACGCTCTCTCTTGTAATGAGGATTGAGGGCTACCGATATCACGCTTTGTTCTTGATCTGTTCGCTCGCTCTCTCTGCGCTTAGGTACGCTCTCTCTGCGCTCAGGTACGCTCTCTCTTCTCTCGTTCTGAGCGCATCGTTTTTGAATCTGGCTTGTTGGAATCTATGGGCAATCCCAAATTCGAAATCTAGGGTTTGTCGTTCTTGACTTTGGCTTGTAGATTCGGGTTTGTGCATTTATTTGGGCGATTTTTGGCTTGTTGATTTAGGGTTTGTTGTTCTTTGCCTATGCAATTGAAATTAGGGCCTGTACAAATTTGTTTCATTTATCAGATATCAAATTCGATTTCAGTGTGGATATTCGAAATCTGTAGAGTTTGGTTTCAGTGTGGATATATGAAATTAGGGCCTGTACTTTGGCTTGTATATTCGAAATCTGTAGAGTTTGATTTTTTTGTATTTTGTAATGCGAATTTGTTTCATTTATCAGATATCAAATTCGATTTCAGTGTGGATGGCGCGACGATGCATGTATTGCTCTCCTCCATTGTGTTTATTGTCATGACATCGATTTGTGTTTGCTGTAGGTGGGAAAATATCATAACTTAGTTTGTAGTTGTCAAGCCTTTACTTTGTACAAATACTGTCATGAGATCGATGTGTGTTCTGGTATGTTCTTTTTGTGATAAATTATGTGGTCTTGAATATTGTACACTAGATGGATAAACAAATTGTCTTTTGTAGTAGGAGGAATACTGGGAAGAGGCCTTACCCGGATGATATATCTTTAGAAAACCAGGACAGGAATGAGAAAAAAAAGCTTCTAATTCTTGATGTGAATGGGTTACTAGCTGACATTGTTTCGAACCCTAAACCGGGATACGCCTATGGGAAAATGGTTGCAAAGAAAGCAGGTAATTAAATTGTTTGTAGACCCCTTCTGTTGTTGTTATACGCACAACTCTTAGTTCAACATGTTATTTCCATTCTTGCTATGTCAAACAGTTTTTTAATTCGTCTTCCAGTGTTTAAAAGGAGATTTGCTGATGAATTCCTTGAGTTTTGCTTTGAAATTTTTAATGTAGGGATTTGGTCATCAAGAACCAGGTACTCCTGAAATAGGGTAGCTGCATCTCACATTTTTAAGCCTTTTATATCTTGTGTTATATTCTCTTGCATGTCATTGTTGCGTTTGACAGGAGGAACTTGGATAGTATTGTGGACTACATCTTGGGAGATAAAAAGAATAAGTTGGTGTTCTGTTGGGTAAGAATATGACTTTCGTGTTTTTGTTTAAAAATTCAGTTTTGAGCAAGTGTTGACCCTACAGTATTTGCATTGGTTGTTTTTCTTAAACATCGATCTTCACGAGCTCAAAAGTCTAACATAGTATTACCGTGCAGGAGTATGCTCATTGCACCGATTATGGGCACGTGATTCCTTGGGAGAATGACAAACCACTGGTGTTTAAGGAACTAAAGAAGTTGTGGGAAAAGGAGGACCCAACTCTTCCATGGGAGAAGGGTGACTATGACGAATCTAACACCCTCCTGATAGATGATTCACCACATAAGGCGCTACTCAATCCAGTAAGTAGGAACTCATGTCAATGTTGATTCACATAAGGTCACTGTACTTCAAACCTTTGCTTTCCTTTTCATATACGATTCTCATTTGTTCAATTCTTGACATAGAGTTACACGGCCATTTTCCCTGGTCCATATACGTACCTGGATGTCGAAGACAATCGATTAGGTGAGACTCGCAACTTCAATAAATATGCCAATTTTGGACGATGGAGGGTTTGTGTTTATAAGTTGTTAACGATGGACTTGTAATTTTGTGACAGCTCCGGGCGGCTTTCTTCATGAATATCTTCAATCTGTAGCCAAAGCAGACCATGTCCAGAAGTTTGTTGAGGCCAATCGGTATGGAATGAGGCCTATCAACCACAATAGTGTGTTATGGAGCTTCTATGCGGAAGTTCTTAAGGGAACCGTAATTGGTGAACCAAAATGGTGATGATGATGTGGTAGATGAACCAAATTGGTGATGTAGGGGCTGTTGTAAGATCGCCCACTTTTGTCGAATCAAGGCATGAAAGACCACCCTACAACAATGTATCGCAAACTTTGTGCTTGGTTTATTTCTTTGTATGCATGACATCTTTAATGACATAGTTAGTTTTAAAAAATGAACTCATTTAGCTCCCAACCAAATGTGTATGGAATCTGAATAAATTGCCAGGGACAAAGATGTGCTGATCTATCTCTCGTGATGTAGGAGGATCGCCCACTTTTATCGAATCATAACTTAGTTTTAAAAAATGATCTTTTGTGAAGTCCTTGAATTCTTCCAGTTGTTTTGCTTGCTGCTCGATCATCTGGCAATGCTATATCTTCAGATACTAGCAAGTAACAAGGACTTGCACCAGCAGACGACAACAACACCTTTGGAGACAAATAAAAAAGGGAATAGTGTATCGAATCGAAGAAAAACGATTCAGGCTTCATTTATGCAGCAAGGACTACAGATTTCATGTTCAGAGTTTATGAATTCAAAGAAGTCTAGAACTTGTAAATTAAGCTAGAAGATGCATAGTGACACAAATACGACATGTAGTAATATTGTATAGGATCTGTTATTTTAAAAGGGAAGCACGATGGGCCGGATGGGCTTTATTGCAGGGAATGTGATTTAAGGCCGGATGGGCTTTATTGCAGGGAAAGTCGTGTTGCAATTCCACTACCAATTCCACATCCATTGCACAGTGAAAAACTCTTCCTCTTTCACTTCCGCTTCCACATGCATTGCTTCAAACACATGTACATTATTGCAGTTGCAAACGTATCTACCGCTTCAAACACAAAACATTATTGCAGTTGCAAACGTATCTACCGCATCTCAGAATTGAGTGCGAGTTCATCGAGTGTGTGATTCGGTGTATTACACGAAATATGTTGGAATAAAAATTTGCATCAGTTTGTTCAATTAAGTTTGGTCAATTGAGATACTATATCTAATGTGTTATTATAACATATATATAAAGATATTATGAGATGCTGAACATTATATCTGCTGAGATGACAATACTGTTCTAAATTAGGGTTACACAAATCAAAGGGGTCCAAATACAGTAATCGAAATATTGAAATAGTAGCAGTGGAAATATAGTTCAATAGTCTGTTGGATGGCCTGAATCTGCCACTGCCTAGCCATTATACGGTTCCAGCTGCTTCAGAAGAGCACAACCTTGATACGATTTGTGATCGGCACAATGCCGTAGCATTTGTTTCCAGTGTCAGTCCTGTGAATTGCCAAAGCATACACCGACACAACAGTTTAACTACACTTACCGAGTATCCATCACAAACACAAAAGATACAAAAGTCAAGAAATGAGTTATTTCAATGTGAAATACCTTCTCAATGATATAGGGGTTTCCAATGATGATAAGCAATGATTTGGCTCGAGTCATGGCAACATTAGACCTTTTCGGGTTGCTCAGAAACCCCAAACAGAAAGTCTTGTCAAAATCGTTGTGTTTAACGGTTGATCTGACTGTGGAAACGATGATAACTTCTCTTTCCTGGCCTTGAAATTGCTCTACATTGCCAATCTTAATATCAACTATGCCGCGATCCTCAAGGGCCGTCGTTATCTTCATTACTTGCTGCCGATGAGGGGTAATGACCCCAATGTCGTGTTCAGGAACATTCCTTGCTACGAGTTTCATTACGAAATCGACCACCTTTGCAGCTTCAAACCTGTTAAACCATGAAGGTGTGCTCCCCTCCATCTCATCCCATCCTTGAATGCCAAAGAACATAACAGGGAACTTTGGGTTCGGAAGCAAATCAGCCCAAGGTACTGAAGATGCCTCACTTTCTTCTCGATATGGAATCAAAGTTCCTTTGTAAAACAGCGTTGACGGAACAGATAGAATTTCAGGATGGCTTCGGTAATTCTTCGCCAAGACCGCAACGTAATTTGGATCCCCAGATCTGTAGACTTCACATTCGATCAATCTCTCTAGATATGACTTTCCCAGACCATAAGACTCAACAACTTTAGAGTAGATAACAGGCCCAAGTTGCATAGGATCACCAACAAGAACGATCACTGTGTCCTCTTCCCAGAGGTTTGATATGGGAATCATTGTCTCCGGCTCTGAAGCTTGGCCTGCATCGTCTAATATGATGTGAGAGAAGTGACCTCGGTTAACCCCTTCTGCATATAGGGAGTATGCACTAATGTATGTCGTTATTATGATCCTGTAGCTACTGAGCCTCCGAAGACAAGGGCAACGGAAGACATCCTCTTCATGAACACGGAACTTCAAGTAATAAGGGTCGACGTCTTCAAAAGGACGACTGCTGGCATTCAATCTAAAAATGTCTTTTTCTTTGACATCCACCCTCGCACCAATGATTTTCTCCAATATGTGGTCTGCTGCGCAATTTGAATATGCACATACCAGAATCCGAGATTTCTGTTTATTCTTATAAAGTTGGAGGATAGCCTCAACTAGTGTTTTTGTCTTCCCTGTACCAGGAAGCCCATGAATCACATAAGGAGCTCCTCCTTTGCATCCTAATATAAATCGAACGGCCATTGCTTGCTCCAGGTTAATATCAAGGGAAATAAGCTTCGGGGATTCTAATGCAATGACCCTTTTCTCACCACCAGACTTAGTTGGAAAGAGGATCTCCTTGTGTAATTTATCTGAATTTTCAATCGCTTGATAGATCCTTTTGTAATTCACTCTGTTATACCCAAAAAAAACATTATACAGATTTCCATCTCTGTGTCTATTGGGGAATACACCAGTAAACTGCAAAGAGACTACATCAGCCATGACACGGTGGATGCAGCCCTATCCAAATCAACATTTCGTATAAGTTAGATAATAAAATACAAAACCAACATTTCGTCCAAGTAGAACGTAGTCTATCCGAGCAAAGAGCAACTTGTCAGGGATTAACAAACTACAATGTTGTTTTATTTAAAATGTACACTATAAATCTCACCGGTGAATAAAAAACACGGCACAGGCAGCAAGATCTTACTATGCATTGATATAACTCCTAATACTAGATTTTTTCGATCTCTAACACTCAGCAAGTTATACAGATATTTGGAGGTAATATACTAATATACTTTATGCTTAAATTAACCTTTTAGCAATGAGCACTCATACCTTGTATTCCTCCCTGGGTTGATAATCATCACTAGCAAGTTGAACAAACACTGAGTCTCCCTGAACAAGTGAGGGTCTTCTTTCAGCAAGTCCATGCACATCAAGGACTAAGAAATAACCTCGATGTCGTTGCAAAGGTACACATTCCATATCATAAGCTTTCATGTATTCCTATACATAAACCATAACTAAGAGAAACAGTCAGCAAGTTATACTTGGAGGAAAGGGTTATATGAAGCACTTTTGCTCTCTGCTCACACTATCCCAAACAAAGAGAAGCTAGCAATTACCTCAATTCGTAGCTCTTCTATATTATACAGCGTCTTGAAATAAGCTAAATAATTCAATGGTGTTAATCCTTTCAAGACATCATCAGGGATTTCCTTTCTCTCTATCACTACCCTAACAGCATTTCGTATGATATAGTTGGGGAGCTTTTTCTTGAAATAACGCTTTACTGGTTTGCCAGGGCGAACTCCCCTGCCATACGACTCCACAACAAATGCAACATTCTTATTCCGCGCCTTTCGAAACGGTTTCTCAGAAGTCAGTTCTGTGGAAACTTCATTTGCAAAATCAATGAAGCCAACCTCTCCCTTGTCTTTAATAATAGAGCAATCCTCCAATGCATTATCAGCCATACTTAAAACTCAAATCAATCCAATGCAAGTATGTGAGTCATGGGAGGAAATGAATACTACCAATTCCGCTGGAAAAGAAGTGTAAAGATGATAAATTCAGTTGATTCAGTGGAGCGTCTACATTCAAAACCCTCTTGTTTATTAACCGTAGCAAGTGACCACACATCTCAAACATACAAACAAAAACAACAACAACAGATTGTAACATAACGTATTGGAAGGTTTTGAATGAAGAGTAAAAATTAACAGAATGTAACAACAACAACAACAACAACAGCAAATGAACAGAATGTAACAAGTAGAATTAAGAGAAGAAAAAAATCATAAAACTACCTCAATCCAGACGCTTAAGATTTACCCCAATCTTAAGATTTTGCCCCAAATCGAGAGATGCATAGAGAGATTTTGCCAAAGTGGCTGGAAAAGAAGAGAAATTGCGCGATGGCAGAAGGGAGAGAAGGTATGAAGAGGCAGACTTGAAAGAAAATGATACTCCAGTCTCCAAGTACAACAGGTAATAAAATACCAGGCAGCGGTTTCTCAAATAAAAAAAAACAAAAAAATAAAATTGCAGCGGCTTGCCGATAGGCCTGTGGTCATTTGTTTGTTTGTGCGTGTGTGTGTGTGCAGCTTGCCGATAGGCCTGCGGGTATTTGTTTGTGTGTGTGTATATCTTTTATATATAATATGAAGGTTATAGTGAATTCGTTAACAATATCTTCTTTTAAAATTATTTACATTTTGATAATAAATTAATAACTAAAGAATTATCGTTTTTCCGCAAATGAATATAATGGTATTTCTTGTGTTCAAATATCCCATAAACATATATTACCTAAAATGTAACCATTCCAAAACTACATAGTCAAACGTAAATTGTTCACTATCCAAACATTTACCATTCAAAGTGTTTCCTAGTCAAATAAGCATGTTATTTCTTGTGTTCAAATATACATAAACATTGTTCTCAAGTATGAATATGAATACCAATATTGAAGGAGGTTAGAAAGTGTTGAAACAAACTGATCGACTTCATTAATATATTCCGGTAGGGTGATAATTTGGAAAACACAACTAGTTACTTAAGCATAGAGGAAGGATGTCTCTCCCTCGGAATAGGAAAATAAAAACATAGCGAGAGGATGTCTCTGTCGCGAATTCAAAACGGAACAAAGCAAAGCAAAGCCATCGATCTCACTGATCTCAAACCCCGCAAACTCATCAATAAACATGGAAAGTTAAATTACTAAACGCTTAAATCCATCGAGCTCACTAGTCTCCTTGGTTGTCGGACTCTGCTCCGGGACGTTGGTCGTGGTCGTGTTCGAGGAACTCTCAGCAGCAGGCTCCTCTTTGGTGGTGGTCGAGGAACTCTCCTCATCAGGCTCCTCCTTGGTGGTTGCAAGTCGTTTGTTGTCGCGGGACCTTGTTCGTGGACCTCGTGCGGATCGAGTCCCCCTGTGGATGAACTGTTCGACCTCGAACATCCACATCAAATCGACGAGTGGATCCTCGCCGACGATCAAGCTCTTCATAAGTTGCCCGTGGCCATCGTTTATGGCCCTCCGAAACATAGCCTTGGTCATGGTCTCAAGCTTTGAGAGTCTAGGTAATAAAATGCCGAGAGAGACTTCTAGGGCGGAGATGGGAGCAACTTGAATCAGTGGTGGTGAGTCGGATTCGGGTGTTGGAGGAGGGGACATTTTGATTATCTTCACCATCTAAAAGTGTGGGGAAGGTGTTTGGGATGATAAGAAAAATATGGAGATTAGGGTTGGCAATGAAGGTTGAAGTGTACCCCCTAATTTATAAACCATGCCAATGGAATAGGGGGTCGGGTACTCATTAATTCCGGTTGGGGTGTGTAATTACTAATTAGAGTGTTGCATACCTAAAAAAAAATTAATATTAATAATTAGATCAAATCAAAGGATTTAAGTGGCCAGTTATGTTGGCCCAATGGGTGTTGGTATTTTGCAATCAATTCTTTTCCATAGGTAGAGTATTAGGGTAGGCGGGGTACAATTATATCCACACATAACAAGATTTTCATAATCCAACTTTTAAAGTTTATATTATTTACATTGGGAATATAATATGGTAGTTTGTAATTTTTTGGTTTCTAGGTTGATATTGTGTATTTTTTTCTCTCAATTTTTTTCCGTATTTTTTTGGGTCATACATCATATTTATTAATATTTTAAGTCATTTTTCCATATTTCACACGTTTTACTAGATAATTAATTTAATTTATACATTAAAGTTGACATAATTTGAAATTTAACTAATTACTGAAATTTTATTTTCAACCTTAGGTAACTTTTAAATAATGTTAAAAGCCATTTGAATTTTAAATATCAAGGTCGTCATTTGAATAGAGTTATACATATAATACGACTTTACAGAAACGATTTCATATTTTATAAAAATCGTATGTTACTAATATATATAACAAATGAATATTATAAATTATTACGGAGTAGTGTAATTTCGGATTCAAATCACAAAAATTGTATCTTAATTATAAGTATATATGTTGGGCTTAATATTATATGAAATGATTGTACATCTTATATATTTTCAGGGTTTATTTACATGGGGTTCAATAAAACATAGGAGAGAACGGTAATTTCACCCATAAAATGAGCTATACGAGCTACTCGAGCCGAGCTCGAGCTCAGAATTCTGCTCAAGCTTGGCTCATATTTAATTCGAGCCAGCCCGAGTCGAGCTTTTTTCGAGCCGAGCTCGAGCTACCCGGCTCAAGTAACAACCCTATCTTTTAGACAGACTTAATATTTATTAACATTCTGCAATATAAAACCTTATGAACTTATCACTCTTGTTCTCAATCTCACGTCTCGATCTTTGATCTCGGTCTCAATCTCAAATCTCGAACCCTAAACCCTAAACCCTAAACCCCAAACCCCAAACCCTAAACCCTACTGTGTGTAATTTTTTAATTGTAATAGTAGTTTGTAATTTTGTGGTTTATAGGTTGATAATGTGTATTTTTTCCCTATCATTTTTTTCGTTTTTTTGGGGTCATACATCATATTTATTACTGTAATGTTTTAAGTCATTTTTCCATATTGTGTGTACATATATACCAACCTTAGGTAGATATTTACTTTAATTTATACATTACAGTTGACATAATTTGAAATTGAACTAATTACTGAAATTTGATTTTCAACATTAGGTAACTTTTAAATAATTTTTAAAACCATTTGAATTTTAAATATCAAGGTCGTCAGTTGAATAGAGTTATAAATATGATGCGATTTTACACAAACGAAATCATATTTTATAAAAGTACTCTCTTTATAAATCGAGAAAAAATATTTAACCAACTTTGCATTTACTTTAAATATTTGAAAAAAATATTTGATCAAATTAAACCACCTCTATCCATCAAAATACCCTAAACCCCAAATCCCAAACCCTAAACCCCAAACCCCAAACCCTAAACCCTAAACCCTAAACCCCAAACCCCAAACCCCAAACCCTAAACCCTACTGTGTGTAATTTTGTGGTTTATAGGTTGATAATGTGTATTTTTTCCCTATCATTTTTTTTTCGTTTTTTTGGGGTCATACATCATATTTATTACTGTAATATTTTAAGTCATTTTTCCATATTGTGTGTACATATATATATATCTCAACCTTAGGTAGATATTTACTTTAATTTATACATTAAAGTTGACATAATTGGAAATTGAACTAATTACTGAAATTTGATTTTCAACCTTAGGTAACTTTTAAATAATTTTAAAAACCATTTGAATATTAAATATCAAGGTCGTCAGTTGGATAGAGTTATAAATATGATGCGATTTTACACAAACGAAATCATATTTTATAAAAGTACTCTCTTTATAAATCGAGAAAATATATTTAACGAACTTTGCATTTACTTTAGATATTTGAAAAAAATATTTGATCAAATTAAACCACCTCTATTGATCAAAATACCCTAAACCCTAAACCCTAAACCCCAAATCCCAAACCCTAAACCCTAAACCCCAAACCCTTAACCCTACACTCTAGGGCTAGGCTTTGCTATATAATTCTTTTTTTCTTTTCGGCTAAGACCTAAGTTGTAATTCCACTTTATTTTGTTTATAATTCTTTAAATTTTACCTTAGTGTAATCAATGAACATAATTTATAATTCACATATTTTTTTATAATTTTGTTTATTTCACTTATTATATAAGTCGGTCATATATATATTCACGTTTTTTTAACATAGTAAAGTTGAATTTTCCTTTTCTTTGCTAATATCTATCATTTATTGGAAAGTCGGTCATATATATATTCACGTTTTTTGGGAATTAATTCGTGTTTTTTTTTTTTTGCAAAGTACGGAGTATGAAAAAGCCTATGTCGCTGTCTGCGTGTAGGCCTGCTACTATTGATGTTTTAGTGGGTATTTTCCACCAATACTATAAATTGTTTTATTTTTTAATTATTTTTAAGGAGACCTCTTTCTTGGGGGAAAAGCCTATGTCGCTGTCTGCGTGTAGGCCTGCTACTATCTTCTCCAACTTCCAATAATATGACATGACTACCTTTTTTCTTTTTCTTTTTTGTCTATACACATCAATACATGATAAGTTTGAATATACACCTTAACTTTTCAATTCAATATTAGTTATTTTAATTAATTGGGTATATACCCACTAAAACATCAATATTGGTTATTTTCCACTTTTAGTATGGGTTATGGTGATTATTTGAATATTAAATTAATTATTTTTGGTCATTATAACTTAATAATTTTTGTAAGTATTTGAAAATCAAATAAGTGTGTTATATATATAATCGAAATATCATTGTATTTTTTCATTATTCATTTATTTGATTGGGTATAATAAAAAAAAATTGAAGTTTTGATGGGTAATTAAATATCCACTTCATCAAGTACCTCCGGTTGGGGTGTGTAATTACTAATTAGAGGGTTGTATACATAAAAACATATTATTATTAATAATTAAATCAAATCAAAGGATATAAGTGGCCAGTTATGTTGGCCCAATGGGTGTTGGTATTTTGCAATCAATTCTTTTCCATAGGTAGAGTATTAGGATAGTATTTGATCATTATACCCACACATAACAAGATTTTCATTATCCAACTTTTAAAGTTTATATTAATTATTTAAATTGGGAATATAGTAGTAGTTTGTAATTTTTTGGTTTATAGGTTGATAATGTGTATTTTTTTTTCTCTCAAATTTTTTTTTCGTATTTTTTTGGGTCATACATCATATTTATTAATATTTTAAGTCATTTTTCCATATTTCACACGTTAATTAATTGGGTATATACCCACTAAAACATCAATATTGGTTATTTTCCTCTTTTAGTATGGGTTATGGTGATTATTTGTATATTAAATTAATATTTTTTTGTCATTATAAGTTAATATATAATTTTTGTAAGTATTTGAAAATCAAATAAGTGTGTTATATATATAATCCAAATATCATTGTATTTTTTATTTATTCATTTATTTGATTGGGTATAATAAAAAAAATTTGAAGTTTGGATGGGTAATTAAATATCCACTTCATCAAGTACTATATATGCAATTCCGGTTGGGGTGTGTACGTTATTACGGAGTACTAATTAGAGTGTTGTATACATAAACAAAATTTAATATTAATAATTAAATCAAATCAAAGTTTATAAGTGACCAGTTATGTTGGCCCAATGGGTGTTGGTATTTTGCAATCAATTCTTTTCCATAGGTAGAGTATTAGGATAGTATTTGATTATATCCACACATAACAAGATTTTCATTATCCAACTTTTAAAGTTTATACAGTATTATTTAAATTGGGAATATAATATAGTAGTTTGTAATTTTTTGGTTTATAGGTTGATAATGTGTGTTTTTTTTCTCTCAAATTTTTTTTCGTATTTTTTTGGGTCATACATCATATTTATTAATATTTTAAGTCATTAATGAACATAATTTAACTTAGTGTAATCAATGAACATAATTTATAATTTTGTTTATGTCACTAGATTATTTTATAAAAGTCGGTCATATATATATTCACGTGTTATTAACACAGTAAAGTTGAATTTTTATTTCTCCAATTTACATAACTTATCATTTCATTTCTTTGCTAATATCTATCATTTAATGGAAATAGGTACCACATAAAAACTTTTCAATTTACAGAATCTTATCGAGAAATTAGTGTACGTACATTTAAAAAGTATTACAACAAAAATTTCTTATTTTATAGGACTATAAAATAGTCAAATTTATGTAATGATCTACTACAAATGTGATTAGTTTGTTAACAAAATGTTAATAACTAAAGCGGCCTGTTGATTTGAAGGCGGTCTGCCGATAGGGAGGCGGCCTGCTGATCTGTCTGCGGGTATATGAAACCCTATTTTCTTTTGGTATATCATAGTGCTCAAATTCTATTGCTGTGGCGCGCGCGCAGTATATGAACCATGTTGAATATTTTAGATTAAGGTACAAACAATATTTTCCCTAAATTCTATCATAATTGGTATGACCCCAAACAATATAATATAAGAGGGTTGAAATTAAACAAACTGACCACCATGCATCCATTAATATATATATATCCCGATAGGTACATTGATGATTTGGAAAACAATGTACAACGTACTTAATTAAGCATAGAGGAAGGATGTCTCTCCCTCGGAAAAGGAAAATAACAATATAGCGAGGGGCTGTCTCCATCGCGAATTCAAATTAACAGGAACCCTAATAATGCGTAATTAGTAGACGTACGTACTGCATGGCTGGACTCCAACGCTAATTCAAACAATCCGATCAATCATCGTCTAGGTCGATGACCACCGTCTTGGTTGGACTCGGCGGCGCCGAGGGTAAATAAATCACCGGCGGAGGACTTCCAGCAGTAGTAGCCTTCATGGTTTGAGTGGGTGCAGCCGTCGGAGAGCTATCCAGCATGAGCCTCCTATGCAAGGCCACCCTCGAGGATGGGGTACCGCTACATTCGTCACCGTTGAGAGCGGGCCCATTGATGTTCGAATGTTCGGCATCGAACATCCACAGTAAGTCCACCAGGGGCACGTCCCCGGCCAGTAAGGTCTTCAGAATCGGCCCGTGACCTGTGTTGATGGCCCTTTGGAACAACACCTTGGTCATGTACTCCATGGTTGAGAGTCTAGAAGCGAGGCTCTCGTTGTAGTACTCCATACCTTGGGCGGATATGGGTGTTACTGGCTTCGGTGATGAAGAGGTTGAAACGGGAGTTTTCGGAGAAGGTTTGGACTTGGGAGTGGCTTTTGCTTTCTTCACCATCTTAGCTTACCAACAGGTTCGGGAATGAGGAAAAAAAATGGGTGAAGAAGATTGAAGTGTGAAGAAGATTGAAGTGTGAAGAAGATTGAATAAGATGCCCTAATTTATACACCATATCAGCATGAGGCGTGTACATGAAACCATAATAATCATTACTTCTTTTCAAAGCATTTCATTGGGCAGTTTAGCTATCCCAATGGGGTTTGTTCATTTCCAATCAAGATTAATTAGCCTATAGCTAGGGTGATTGAGTGCGCTTAATTAAAATGGATACATACATTCGGAATTAATATACATATAACACATCTATTATGTAGATTATTTGAAGAAATGTCCAATGCTCTTGTTGGAAGAGAGGAGTGTTTACACCATTCTTCTCAATGTCATTGATCTGATGAACAAATTAAGTCAACAAACTTACATATTTAAAGAAACCCTATAACTACAACTTAACGGTTGTATCATGCCACTAGAGATAGCAAGTCGGGTTCTCCGGTCGGGTTCGAGTCGGATGCGTCGGGTCAGCTCGGTCAAAATTCCTGACTTGTGCTTAGTCAGTTCGAGTCGGATTCGGTCAAATTGAAATTCATATTGGGCGGGTTTCGGTCAGAATCGGGTCGATCTCATTCACGTTTCACTTAGAAGCGGGTCTACATTCACGTTTCATTAGGGTAGAAATCACAAAAATCGTATCTTATAACAATAGCCATTACTCCGTACTTGTTTACAATACAAGATCATACTTTCTTGGAAATCAGCAGTCTGCTCATAGGTCTGCAACAAGATACTTGGTATCTAATAAAGGGAAAAAAAATTGGATTTGTAAATTTCAACCTTGGTTAACTTTCATCCTTGGTTAACATCCACATTTGGTTTGACCGTTGCATTTTGAAATATGACTTTACAAATCTTATATTAATAATATAAAAACATAATATTATAACATATTATTATAATTTAGGATAGAAATAAAAAAAATCGTATCTTATAACAATAACCATTACTCCGTACTTGTTTAAAATACAAGAGCATACTTTCTTGGAAATCAGCAGTCTGCTCATAGGTCTGCAACAAGATACTCCCTACTCCGTATCTAATAAAGGGAAAAAAAATTGGATTTGTAAATTTCAACCTTGGTTACCTTTCATCCTTGGTTAACATCCACATTTGGTTTGACCGTTGCATTTTTTCAAATATTTTTTCAAATATTTACACCAGTTAGTGTATTGTTTTTAATTACATTCTAACGTTAAATCGTTGGAAAATACTCCTTATATATATATAAGGAGTATGGTATTTCACCTGCACGAAAAAATATCATAGGTAACTACTTATATATATATAATTAGTTAAGTATCAAATAATATATATCTTTATATATTTATATATATATGTATTTTATTAATTTTTGTAGGATAAATCATATATATAATATTATACAAAGATTTATAGAACACAAATATCATAGGTAAATACTTATTTTTATATATATATAATTAGTTACGTAACTATGATTTGGTTAATTTATAGTAGAACACAGGTATAATTTTTTTAATTTTGTTTTTATCATAAAACTATATAGGTAGTTGAGGATCAAATCAAGATGTTAAGCCGATAGTACATGCAGCTTTATAGGAAATTGCTTTTTTTATCTGCGATAGAATAGACAATTGAGCTTTACACATCAAGATCTTAAATGGAGGTTTCACTTTACACTTTTTTTATTACAATTAATTGTTGATTTATTTTACTTCAAATTTTTTGATAAGGTGATTATTAATATTAATATTAATACATATAATGAAAAAACAAAACTGAACACAATTACATGTAGACATATATTATGAAATTGATAAACCGGAACAACATGAAAACGGAAAAAATAAGGCTAACGGTATGTAACCCAAAACATATTTTTTGTTTAAATTTTTTGATTAATTAAAAT
The DNA here is from genome assembly GCA_037127255.1 of Persicaria tinctoria. NCBI lineage: Eukaryota > Viridiplantae > Streptophyta > Magnoliopsida > Caryophyllales > Polygonaceae > Persicaria > Persicaria tinctoria. The sequence continues at coordinate 18,635,977 of JBANSL010000008.1, forward strand.
GACATTACACCAACGACAACACATAAAATAAAACTCCAACTTGAAAACCATATGCCAAAATACAACAAAAACACGTCAAATACGATGTGAAATGAAAGATACTCGGAACATAACAACCGACCAATAACAAACATATTAGTCCATGCTCCCGTCAATTATCTTCGCTATCTTCAAGCGCAACTTATGGTTCTCCATCGCTAGCTCCGATATTTTTTCCGTAAGCTCTTTAATATGGTTGTCCCTAGAAACAACTTGATCCTCGAGTTGTGGATTCTCCCTCTGCAATCGGTGTTTTTTGTCACGCAAAGTTGAGATCCTACGACGAAGAATGGCCATGGCTTCGTGGCTTCCATCATATAAAATCTCTTCAAACTCCTCTTTTTGAAATAGCTTGAGTTGATACTTGTCCTCTGCATCGAACCATGGCTCGTGATATGTACGAGCCATTTGAGTGCGAATAGTATTAGGAAGTGAAGAGTGAACAAATTCGTTTGTAGACGTAGAAGTTGGAAAAGAAAGGATGAGTTCTGTCATACAATACAATGTGTATTTATAGGCAGACAAACTAGAAGACAACTCTACCTTTTTTGTTCAAATTTCAAATTTCAAAGTTGAAATTTATTAAGCTAATGAAAATGAAATGGTGATAATAATAAGAAAACATGAAATGAACTTATATTAAAATATAAATGATGATAATACTACTAATAATTTTAATATATACATATTAAAATGGTTTAGGGTGCCAATTTGGCAAAACTTAAAAACTTGGGTCATCTTTAGTAATCTAGGGTGGTGATTGGGTATGAATAATATTGTAGTGGGCATTATAAATATATATGTGGGGCACATTTATATATTTTTATACCTTTTTGTTGATATGATTATAAAAACATATCTTCAATAATCACATTTTAGCGGGAAAAAAAATCACATTATAAAACAATCGATAATAATTCACATTCTAAAAAACAAACCCTCATTAATAATAATAATAAATCACATTCTGAAAGAATCACATCTTGATCGTCCGTTTACATCAATCTAACGGCCCACAAGCCGGATCCACGTGAAGGCTTTTACACCAATACCATAAATTGTTTTTTTTTTGTAATTTTTTTTTCAAAAGAGACCTCATTCTTGGGGTGTGGGGACTGGGGACAGCCTATCTTGCCTATGTCGCAGACTGCGCGTAGGCCTGCTTCTCCCTTATCCAATGTCCTTTAACGTTAATATTTTTTTTGACTCAATTCAATATATTAGCTATTATATTGGGCTGTGATTTTTTTCCCTTAAATTTTTCTTCTCAATGAATATTGAAGACTGGGAAACAATAAAATGAAGTAAAGACAGAACAAAAAAAATACGGGGGAATTCATAGTGCTGCCAGGATTCGAAACCAGGTTGATGGAGCGTATAGGGGACGTTGTGACCATTGGGGTATGTGCATCCCGTAGTTACATTCCCTACTAAATTTTATTTTTACAGTAACCGTTTACCTCGAAGAGATCTTGATCGTCCGTTTACACTGATCTAACGGTACACACTCGGAATCCATGCTACTCTCCATCGCCGGCTGATAGCCGGGCGGCCTGCTACTAACGTGATTAATAATCACGTGGAACTTAATTGTTTTGAACACATGTAACTTCAAGATACAATTATAATCTAGGGTGACATTTTATTTTTTTTCCCTCCAATATTCTGCGGGTTATAATTTTTATCAGTATTTGAAAATTAATTAAACGATTTATATAGAAACACAACCCTAATCTTTCCGAGTACGTGGGTGTTTAGATATTATCATGTATGATTGTCGGTTATTGTGGATAGGTTATGGCTGACAAATAGTTCTAATTCAAGATGCGTACGTTGTAGTCCCAACACAATTAAAACATCGATTGAAAACATCACTAATGTTAACACGTACACTGATAGAAGAAAACACAAAGACATACAACCAACAAACACGGGGATCACTCAAACACCCACTCGGAATTCATCCATTCTCCATGGAGTCGGATGTGAGAAGTTTTCGACCATGTTCCTCTTTCGTAGAGTTCGTATTGAACGAGATACATTGAACCGTCTCGCTTTCGCTTGGTCGCGTAGCCGTGCCACCACATGTCCCGTGTCCAAACATTGACCTCGCCGTACTCGAAGACGGCTGCATCCACAGCCATATGGGGTGGCACTGGCCTGATCTTGGAATGATGCACGACCTCCCGCAGGGCCTCTCTCCCGTCCTCGGCCAACAAAGACATGTACTCCACCCTAGCATATGTTGACGCTAACACTTCCAGTACCAAGGCCGGAGAGTATGTGCCTACAATGCCATGACCCGAGCCCATGACCTCCACCATTGTACCGACTTGATAGTGATTCATAATGGGATATGGCGGATCTGCATATATTACCCCGTATATATTGAAACTGTACGCAGTTTGCATGATAAAAGAAGTAAGGGGTCATGGTATATACTTATAAAATACAACGTCTATACCTTCTAGATAAGGGAAATACACCGGGTTGACACTCCATCGATTAGCAACCCACTCGTTGTGGGCTCACATAGACGGTGCGGTTGCCCAAGTTGCTAAACCATTAACCGGGGAGACAACACGATACTCATCCCCTATTACAAGCTCAACATGGGTGTGCCACCACACACCCTCAACGTAAATATCTACCTCGTCACCCACAACGAACCCTAGGTATATGAATTCGGGCATAGTAGAGATCGGTCGAACTAGACAAGCGTGGACATCCTCTCGCTCAAGCATACCCTCCCGAGCTGTCCGGTTAGTGTACTCCACCTCCACATACAATTCGCCTATGACACGGTGTACGGTCCCCTCCTCGAACGAGCCGGTCATGTTGTCCGTGCCTACCACCTCAATCGGTTGACCAGGGTACATGTCATATCTTGACATCCTTCGTTGTTACGGGGTAAAATTCTGCAAAAAAACAATGCAAACATGCATCAACGTAAACGGTTGGTGTACGTATTGCAAAACACAACAACATATATAAATACTAATTACGAAGGTACATACTTCTATATATGGAGTGTGTTATGTGGATGCTATCTTCATCCAAAGGGGTATAAATAGGGAATGTGGTGGTGGTGGTTTGGGGGGGGGGGGGGGGTTTACTTGGTAAGGGGAACAAGGAGGGAATGTGTCTTACCTTGTTTTGAAGAAATACAAAACCTCCCCATTTGTGTAGTTTTGAGCGTTGCAAATATTAACGGGAGTTATTGACCCGCATGCACGTTGTACTTTTGTACTCCCTCCGTCCCACAATAAATGTCGTTTATGTACGTTTTATTAAGAAGCTAAAAAAAATATATAAAATATCAACAATTTATTAGATTTTTTTAAATAATATCATGCGTATTACTAATAAGTATAGAATTATTTTAGAAAACTAATTAAAAAATAGATATTTTATATAGTTTTTAGCTCGTTAAAAAGCGTGCATGAAGAGCCCAAAGACAACTATTGTGAACTTTACAATGTGACAAAAATAACCCAAACTTTTACTACTATGTGCTTCTATCATCACCAGGCACCAATATCATTTTTTAAATAAAAAATAACACATAACTGAATTTTATAGTTTTGATAAAAGTTAGAAATATTTTTTTAAAAAAAGTTAGTAAATGAATTTTTTAATAAAAATTACACAAAATTTCTCAAATTATATAAATTTTTTTATATTTTTCAAATAAGACATATATATATACACCCTTTCATGTGACACAAAATTTATTGTGTTAAATATTTATGATAAAAATAATTCCAAAAAATATATTTATATCACAAATAACTAGTAATATATATTTTTATAATTTGTTCATGAAAAAACATATTTAAAAAAAATATTAATTGATTTAATTTGCATTATTTATTTTACCTATGTGAATGGGGCGATCGGATGCGGATCCCAACCCACCACTAGTTCCGTGCTTGAATACGTTATCAGTTTATAAAAACAAACTCGTTGGAACATACGGAGTATGGTATTTCACATGCATGCATGTACAACTACAACGTATGATCGTTAAATTCACCGAATAACTAATTATATATATTTTGTATAATTATTATCATGAAAAAACATATTGGATAAATATTGAAATATAAAAGATGATTATACAAATTAATATACTCCGTATATGATTTTCGTTTGTATAACAGAAATATAATTTTCTAATTTTGAAAATAAGGATTATGTTCTACATAGTTTACAGATGGAAGAAAGATTCCTTTTTCAAACACTACAGCCGAGGGGAGACTTGTGCAGCTTTATAGGAAGTTGTCATATGGAGTTGACAACTTATAAAGAAGGGAAGAGAGTCATTTAATATTTATCCAATATGTAAGACCATGAACGTTTATAATACGGAGTATGTATGTAAAATGGAGGTTTCACATTACACTTTTATATTTATGAAAGGGAAATGTTGATTTATTTTACTTACAATTTGTTGTTGATGATCGAGATTATTATGTAAAGGCCCGGATTTTCAAATGATAAATTTCAACAAATAATAATAATAATAATAATAATAATAATAATAAAAATATATATTTATATAAATTTGGATATTTTAAGGAAAACTCGTCCTTAATTCCTAAATCGAAATTGAAATCCTTAAAACGAGTTCCGGCATTATTTAATTGGAAAATTTAATATATGTTATATGCTTTTATATACCGGAAAATTTGAAAATATTATGCGGATTTCATTTATTATTTCGGAATTGAGAGTTATAATTTATTTTGGATCGGTTTGAGATAAGGTAGAAATACCAGGCTTTGGAGTTTATGTATTTCCGGTATTAATTGAACCCCTTGGGAGTTGGGACCACTCTCCCTTCTACCTTTCGGCATCTCTCCAAGCTACAGGTGGTAGCACCCTCTTCCCTCCAGCTCCTTTCCTTGTCTCTTTCCCCATTGAGTCCAAACACCCACACTCCCTCGTCTCTATCTTCTCCATGACATTTCCCTATCTTGGCATTGGATCCCAACAAATCCCACGCCTTCTGCTGCGCTCCTTTCATTTCAATTCAGAAAGAACACCCTCCTCCTCTTCTCTTCACTCTCCTTCCTCTTCAAAACCGGGCCTCTCAGCCCCTTCCCTTGCTTATGCCGCCTTCCCTTTCCGTCCGAGCAGCACCTCCCGAGCGCTTCCGAGCAAGCTGCAGCAGCCTAGCTTCTGTTCGAGCAGCACCTCCTTGTTCTCCCTCCTCCCTCGACGACAGGCTCCAGCAGCCCCCCCTTCGTCTTAGTCGATGATCAAGAGCACCCAGACGCCGCCTGAGAGCCACCGCCGGCGCCAAGCTTCCCTCCTCTCCTCCGTCGCCCCTGTTCCGCCGAGAAACCCCGAGCCCCGCAGTGTTATCCCCCTGAGCATCCCCGTCGAGCCGCCATTCCCATCCCCGTTACCTTGGTTGTCTCCGATCTAATCGGTAAGTCGCCCTCACCTCTTTCCGCTTCGAACGGTCGTAAAGCTTCACCTTTAACCGATTTCCCTTCGTCCTAGGCTGTAGCAAGCCCTTCGCCGTCGAATTGAAGCCGGAGCCGCCCTCGAGCATCCCGGAATCGGAGATCGAAGCCCTCTCGGTGAGATTCCTTCTCCTCCTCCTTCTTTACTCGCGTTTGGGTTCTGTTGGGTCGAGTCTGGTCGGAATTTGTCGTCGGTCAGAGTTGGGGTTGGAAAGGGTGGTCGACGGCAGGCCTGGGTTACCTTACTCCCTCGTCCGTTCTTCTTTCCGTCAAAAGTTGCAGAGCTCTGTTATGGGTTTTGGGAAGGAGAGAGTTGAGTAAGGATTTGGGCCTTTTCTGTTGGGCCTAATTTGTTGGATCAGGGTTGAGAGTGTGGGCCTATTCCTTTCTTTCTTCAGATTTCATAGGGTAAGGGATCCGAATTTATTTCTTCCGGGTCGTGGGTCTGTTCTATCCGAGTCTCACATCTCCTTTCTTACTCTATTGGGATCGGGTTTGGGATGAGACCGGGTTGAGTTCTGGGCCTGTTCGATTGGGTTATTGTGTGGGCTGGGTCCATTCCTTGTTATTGTCATTGTCTTTATATTAATGGAAGTGTATGGGTTTTATGAAATGCTATACATTCATATCATATGATTCTATTATTAATATAAGCTGATTTTATAAAACAAATATAGTTTCTGAAAATTCGTATACATTATGAAATTATTTTAAAAGTAGTAGTGTTGGGATATGTATTTCTATGATGTTTTAATATGAGATTAGGAATTTTAAAGTGATTTATTGAGGTTGATTAATAAAGTAATTTATTTAATATGTTTTATAAATGGAGATTATAAAGATGGACTTATTTTAATGTTTATATTAAATAAACATTGTTGTTAAATTATTTAGAAAAGGTTTTAAGTCATCCGAAAGTGTCTCTTAAAGGATTTGATGTGGTGAAACCAAAATGCCGGAATTATTTCTATAATATGATTTTGAGAGATTGGCTTAAAGTTAAATATTTAATGGCGAGATTTGGCTAAGTACGATTCTATCAATGGGTTTGATTGGAAGTAAATGATTTTTTGGTTAATATTGATCGTAGCGGAAAGGTTTTGGAAAATAGTTTTATCACCGTTTGGCTTTGAGTATGTTGAGAACTTGGGAATCGTGTGTATGAATGTTGGTCCGGTAGCTTATGGAAATGGCTTGATAATAGGTGTGTATTGCTATTGGATTATACTCTGGACTTGCATTGGGCCCTTGCTTGTGTTATATTGCTGTTCTGCATCTTCAGGTAAGTCTCTTCGGAGCTTACTCAGATTGAATAGAGCTATTCCCTGCTTTAAGTGCATGATATACTAGGTGTTGCATTCATGATCAGCATGCCATGTAGTACCATGCTAGGTTGCATTGATCGTTGAGCATTCGATTTCTCTATGTGTTTGTAAACAGAACGGCCGTATCTGTGATAGTCCTAGAGTCTTTGCTAGGGTCATAGGGTAGCCCAGTCTCATCGGGTACCCTGAGTCAATCGAGTACTTCCTTATATTATGATATGCCTGCAGGCTTTATTGTGGAGGGGGTTAGGCATGCGTGCCGCCCTATTATGAATGAATGCATTCACGAGCTGGCCAGTCTCCGCCTGTCGGAAGGGGTGGAGGTAGGAGAGGGATATGCCACTTGGCATTGTCTTGGGCCCTTTACAGTATTTCTGCACATTATTATGAACTAGGAGCATGCTAGTGTGTTTGAATTTCGTACTGCATTAGAGCATCTTTATTAGGTATAGCGTATATGTGTGCTTATGGTTGGGATGCAGAGTTAAGTGGGCATCGATCTGATCCCGCTCCAAATCAATTTTTTTAGGAATTACTTATGTTCATCCTATCGGTGCTGTTTGCTTATTGCGCGGGTCATTTTGTCGGCGGAGAGTGAGCGCTGGAGTTATAAACTTCACCAGACTCTGATTATATTGTTTTGGATTTATACTTTTGACTCCGTTTTGACCCGGCTCCGCCGTGGCACTTGTATCTGTACTTTACTTCCGCTTACTTCCGTTTGAAATGGTTTCCGCGACATAGTCTTAGGACAGGTTAAGGGTACCCAACGGCCCTACGATACTTTAGGGTTTGAAATCCCTTTTTATTACTGACCTTTGAAATGAGTTTGAAACCTCGACCCGTACCTGGATTGCAAGATCTGAACAAGGGTTTTCATCCCTTGAAACGTAACCCGGAAATCATAATTCTGGGCCGTTACATATTAATATTAATATTAATACATATAATTGCAAAAAAGAACACAATTCAATGCAGAAATATATTACTAAAGTACTTAAACGGAAAACATGAAAAAAAAATTGTAATAAGGCTAACTATATAACCCAATACTTTTCTTTTTTTTAAAGTCGAACTTCATTGATTAATTAAAATGACATTACACCAAAGACAACACCTAAAATAAAACTACAACTTCAAAACCATATGCCAAAATAAAACAACAACACGCAATGTTCATGATCCCGTCAACAACAAACATATTAGTCCATGATCCCATCATTAATGATCTTCCCTATCTTCGCTATCTTCACTTGCAACTTGTGGTTCTCCGTCGATAGCTCCGATATTTTTTCCATAAGCTCTTGAATATGGTCGTCCCTAACATCAACTTTATCCCAAAGTTCTGGATACTTCTTCTGCAGTCGGTGTTTTTTATCACGCAATGTTGAGATCCTACGATGAAGAATGTCCATGGCTTCGCGGCTTCCATCATATAAAATCTCTTCCAATTCCTCTTTGCAAAATCGCTTGAGTTGATACTTGTCCTCTGCATCGAACCATGGCTCCTTATATATACGGGCCATTGGAGTGAGGACAGTATTTGGAAGTGAAGAGTGAAGAAATCCGTTTGTAGAAGTAGAATTTGGAAGAAAGGATGCGTTATGACGTACAATACAATGTGTATTTATAGACATAGACAAACAAACTACAAGACAACTATCCTTTTTTTGTTCAAATTTCAAATTTGAAAAAAAAATTGATAGTTTAATATAATGTTGTTATCATTAAGCTAATGAAATGGTGCTTTGTTTTTGTTCAATACTCATGTGAAAACAATATGGAGATACGATGGTGTTCTTTTTTTATATTGGATATATTATTTTATATAAAATGATAAGGTTCCTACCAAATTAAGATATTACATTGGATGTAAATAAGTATTGGGTTGCTTATAATGGTTTAGGGTGCCAATTTGGCAAAACTGAAAAAGTAGGGTCAGCTATAGTAATCTAGGGTGGTGATTTGGTAAGAATAATATTGTACTATATTCACATTCTAGAAGACACCCAAATTGCAATCATATAGTCACATCTTGATCATACATTTAGAGACATCCAACGGCCCACAATGCGGATCCTTGTGATGTTTTGTCCACCAATACCATAAATTCTTCCTTTTTTTTTATATACAAAAGTGACGTCAAACTTCACTATGTAGCAGTCTGTGGGTACATCCGCAGACCGCTACATAGTTTACATAGATAATCACATTCACTTATTGAAGAATATTCGAAAAAGTAAAATGAGCGAAAGAAAGAAAAATAGAAGAAAAAGGGTGAATTTATATACCGCTGTCAGGATTCGAAATCGGGTTGGTGGAGTGCATTGAAGACATTGTGACCATTGGGGCATGTACATCACGTGTTTACATGTTGAACTTTATTTTATATGTAGAGTATCCTGAGATGGGAAGAGATCTGGATCGTCCGTTTACACTGATCTAATGGTCCACGCTCGGCATCCAAGTTATATAGAAATATAAATGTTTTGATGGATATATATATATATATTGTTAGTAATCTAGGGTGGTCATTTGGTAAGAATAAAATTGTATATTCACATTATAGAAAACCCCCAGATTTCAATTATACATTCAAATCCTGATCGTCCGTTTACATTAATCTAACGGCTCATAATCCGGATCCGTGTGAAGAAATTTAAACCAATACCATAAATTGGATGATAAATGTTTTTTTTTAAAATATACATATTGGGAAAAGCCTATGGCGCAGACTACCCGCCGGTAGGCATGCCTTCTCCATTTTCCAATAACGTGACCATACACATCAAATCAAAGTGGAGTATATCATTTTCAATATACACTTGAAACTTGCAATTCAAAATATAATTATACATTTATACTTACTCTCCAATAATTTCCGAGTTATATTTAATTTATTTCAAAATTCAGTAAACGAGTTTTATAAACATAAATAAATGCTCTGATGGATACAGTATATCCATTTACGTACGTTAGTAGGATGAAATAGTGAGTATAAAAAAAATACATAAGAAATTCACATAAAACATTAGAGGAATATATATATGTATGTTATAGAGTAATTATGTTATTGTGATTCGTCAAAATATAACTATACTTATCATATTTACCTGGGCTATTCCAATATTCGTCAATTACGTTATTGTAATGTTATAGAGTAATTACGTTATTGTAAACTAAGGCCAAAAAATAAACTAAGGTAAAAATAATGATAATCTCACTCTCAACTCTCAATTTTATTTAATATATGCAAACATATAATTTATTTATTTACACATTTATTTGTATGATATTTTTTTTTAATTTCTATACCACTTATTTATTGAACTACATGTTTATATTTTTTTAATCGATTATCTATAAAATTAGAACAATATATATTGTTCTCTATCTCAAATCTCGATTTTCGATCTCGATCACAATCTCAGTAACAAATCACGATATCAATGAGAAATCTCAAAAGTTAAAACTATGTTGATCAAATTAAACTACCTCGATCAATGAAAGTACTCTATTGATGAATCGAGAAAATATATTTAATAAACCTCGCATCTTAGTTTAAATATTTGATCAAATTAAACTATCTTGATCGATCAAAATACCATAAACCCTAAACCCTAAGTTTTATATTGGATATATTAGTTTATGTATAAAAACACATATAAGAATCACATTTTAGGTAGTAATCAAGGGTGGTAATTTGGTAAGAATAAAATTGTATATTCACATTGATGAGAAATCACGATATCAATGAGAAATCTCAAAAGTCAAAACTATGTTGATCAAATTAAACTACCTCGATCAATGAAAGTACTCTATTGATGAATCGAGATTATATATTTAATAAACCTCGCATCTTACTTTAAATATTTGATTAAATTAAACTATATATCTTGATCGATCAAAATACCCTAAACCCTAAACCATAAACCATAAACCCTAAGTTTTATATGGGATATATTAGTTTATGTATAAAAACACATATAAGAATCACATTTTAGGTAGTAATCAAGGGCGGTGATTTGGTAAGAATAAAATTGTATATTCACATTGATGAGAAATCACGATATCTATGAGAAATCTCAAAAGTCAAAACTATGTTCATCAAATTAAACTACCTCGATCAATGAAAGTACTCTATTGATGAATCGAGAAAATATATTGAATAAACCTCGCATCTTACTTTAAATATTTGATCAAATTAAACTATCTTGATCGATCAAAATACCCTAAACCCTAAACCCTAAACCCTAAACCCTAAGTTTTATATTGGATATATTAGTTTATATAAAACAATAAGTTTTCAACCTAATTAAGAGATAAGGTTGGATGTAAATAAGTTTTAATTGATTATTATAATGGTTTAGGGTGCCGATTTGGCAAAAATTAAAAAGTTGGTTCAGCTTTAGTAATCTAGGGTGGTCATTTGGTAAGAATAAAATTGTATATTCACATTATAGAAAACCCCCAGATTTCAATTATACATTCACATCCTGATCGTCCGTTTTCATTAATCTAACGGCTCATAATCCGGATCCGTGTGAAGAAATTTAAACCAATACCATAAATTGGATGATAATTTTTTTTTTAAAGATACATATTGGGAAAAGCCTATGGCGCAGACTACCCGCCGGTAGGCCTGCCTTCTCCATTTTCCAATAACGTGACCATACACATCAAATCAAAGTGGAGTATATCATTTTCAATATACACTTGAAACTTGCAATTTTGAATATAATTATACATTTATACTTACTCTCCAATAATTTCCGAGTTATATTTAATTTATTTCAAAATTCAGTAAACGAGTTTTATAAACTTAAATAAATGCTCTGATGGATACACTATATCCATTTACGTTAGTAGGATGAAATAGTGAGTATAAAAAAATACATAAGAAATTCACATAAAACATTAGAGGAATATATATATATATATATATATATATATATATATATATATATATATATATATATATATATATATATATATATATGTATGTATGTTATAGAGTAATTATGTTATTGTGATTCGTCAAAATATAACTATACTTATCATATTTACCTGGGCTATTCCAATATTCTTCAATTACGTTATTGTAATGTTATAGAGTAATTACGTTATTGTAAACTAAGGCCAAAAAATAAACTAAGGTAAAAAAATATGATAATCTCACTCTCAACTCTCAATTTTATTTAATATATGCAAACATATAATTTATTTATTTACACATTTATTTGTATGATATTTTTTTTAATTTCTATACCACTTATTTATTGAACTACATGTTTTATATTTTTTTAATCGATTATCTATAAAATTAGAACAATATATATTGTTCTCTATCTCAAATCTTGATTTTCGATCTCGATCACAATCTTAGTAACAAATCACGATATCAATGAGAAATCTCAAAAGTCAAAACTATGTTGATCAAATTAAACTACCTCGATCAATGAAAGTACTCTATTGAAGAATCGAGAAAATATATTTAATAAACCTCGCATCTTACTTTAAATACTTGATCAAATTAAACTATCTTGATCGATCAAAATACCCTAAACCCTAAACCATAAACCCTAAGTTTTATATGGGATATATTAGTTTATGTATAAAAACACATATAAGAATCACATTTTAGGTAGTAATCAAGGGCGGTGATTTGGTAAGAATAAAATTGTATATTCACATTGATGAGAAATCACGATATCTATGAGAAATCTCAAAAGTCAAAACTATGTTCATCAAATTAAACTACCTCGATCAATGAAAGTACTCTATTGATGAATCGAGAAAATATATTGAATAAACCTCGCATCTTACTTTAAATATTTGATCAAATTAAACTATCTTGATCGATCAAAATACCCTAAACCCTAAACCCTAAACCCTAAACCCTAAACCCTAAGTTTTATATTGGATATATTAGTTTATATAAAACAATAAGTTTTCAACCTAATTAAGAGATAAGGTTGGATGTAAATAAGTTTTAATTGATTATTATAATGGTTTAGGGTGCCGATTTGGCAAAAATTAAAAAGTTGGTTCAGCTTTAGTAATCTAGGGTGGTCATTTGGTAAAAATAAAATTGTATATTCACATTATAGAAAACCCCCAGATTTCAATTATACATTCACATTATAAAAAGTTGGTTCAGCTTCTTCTCCCTCCCTAAAACAGTAGGTTAGAAGCTTGGATTTTGGCTAACCGAGTATTGAAGGGGTCATTGAATTGCCATTGACGAGAGGATTGAATGTCCTTCATCAATTTGGGGGAAACGTCTTATCCTCCACGCCAATTTGACAAATTTCAAATCTTAGGTTTTTTTAATTTAGACGGAATAGGGGCACCAATCCTCCTTTAAAACACCAATTGATTGTATATTCATGAATAACATTAAACTTAGGATAGAATCCGTGTTTAAAACGTGTTGAATTGATGCCGAAAATATAAACGCCTCCATGGGAGGGTTGTAGTTCAAGTTGTACGCAGAAGAGAAGAGGGACGAGGAAGAAGGGTTCACTCGACCCGGGTTTCTATTTTCTATTTTATTTTGGTTTGGTTCGGTGTAGCAGTCTGCGGGTAAATTCGCTGCCTTCTTATCCGTTCTTCATTTACGTAGATAAACTCAATAAAAAATTGTTGGTGATTAAAACAATCAACAAGAGTAGATGGCGCAGCGGTATAATGTTTACTTCACCTCCTCTTTGATCTACGGTTCGATTCTCGGTACAGGCTAGTATTTATTGTCCAATGTTTTTTGACATTAGTTTCTATAAAAATAGACCTCCTTTTTAGATAGCCCGGCTGGTAGGTCCGCGGACTGCCAGATATCTCGGCGGGTAGGTCCGCGGGCTGCTGGCAGTTGATCTACCGTTCGATTCCGGGTATAGGCATTTTTTTTTGTACAATGTCTTTCAAGAGTTAACGTCCAAACCGTCCAACTTATAACAAGGTTAAATGAATAGTGCCCTGTGTCATAAACCAACAGCCTACTAATATTGAAATTTCAACAGCAAAAGTTCAAACATAAATTGAGTCTTGACTGATAAACCAACAGCAGACACAAACAGTACAACTAGTCAAATTTCATCAGTTTAAACACAACTACAAACATAAACCAACATCATATAGAAACACTAGGGCCGACCTCCATCACGATCTCCTCCGCTTGGTCCAGGACCACGAGGAGGCCTAGGAAGAGTTGGGGGTTTGATGAAACAACTTTTACTCGTTTCGCCTCGTGTGGTGATCCGTGTGAGCATAGCATCAGATGGTGAATATGGGGTATAACTGGGCCAATTGGAACCTGCATAATTGTCGAATCTTTCAACACGTAAAGCAACCAACTGTTGAATGGACCGAAGTGTATCGACCTCAGCAGCAAGTTCGTCGACCTCAGTAGCAAGTCCGTCTAACCTCTCGTTGATTGAGCGATTTGAGAGTGATAGGTCTTGTAAATCACTGGCACTAGATTCCTGTCTCTGTTCGATACGAGCGACCATATCGAAAAGTGTCTGTTGGCTGGCTAATAACTCCCGAAGTGTCATCTCCATATCAGTCTGTCGGGTGTTAATTCCTTGTATCCCTTCCAACACTTGCTCCCATGTACCAGATGAACTTGAACTACCAGGCTCAGTCTGTCGGGGGATGATAACCGGTCCTCTCGCGTGCTGGCTTCTCGGTGATTGTTGTTCGTCAGTGTCCATCGGGGCAGCATCATCCACACCCTGAGGCAGCATACGGAAGTCGGCAGGGCTTGGGCCACAGGGGAGTTTACAGGGTAAATAGAGGGTTTGAGTAAAGTACGAGGGTGTTTTCCAATGCACAGGCCCGGCATTTGGATGACTCAGTGCCTGGGCTGTGATCAGGCTCTTTTCATCGAACAAATGCGAACCATTCTGGGGACAAAACCAGTCAGGCGGTTCTTGTTCGAAATGCCTGGCGATGATTGTGATCATACCTCCTATAGCTAACTTCCCCTTAGAGGTCGGCTTCCCTTGTTCTCGAAGACAACTCGTAAGAAATAATGAAGCCCAGTCAATGACGGCATTACTACTTTCGAACAAGCTCCAGAACCATCCCAAATCTGCGACAGTGAACTTGTTCATCTCACTCTGACCCATGAAAGTCATCCTAAACACTTTGTGCACCAAAATCAAGCATGGATGAATCAACCTGCTGTTCGTTTCCCCCTTCCGACTGTCAAATTCAGAACCTGTGACCGCAGCCCACACTTTTGCAATCAATTCAGGGGGTGGCTTTAACGAATTCCTTGTAGGTGGATGTGAAACCCCTATGATCTCCCGCAACTCAATATGGGTCAGTCTCCGCTCGACATCATTCAGGTTAAAGGTAATCGTATTGTCCTCATCCTGGACCTCAAGTGTTGAGAGAAATTCCAGCAGATATCTCTTATATGTTGGGGCAGATTTCTCCAAAAAACCACCCAACCCGCACTGATCCAACAACATCTTCGTAATATCGAACAATCCAAGGCGTTGCAGTGTAGGCACATGAAAGAATTTGGTGGGCAGGATATCTATGGTGGCTAACAACTCCCACCTCTTCTTCTGCACTTTAGTAAGAGTAACAAGCTTCATATAATCCGGGGCCATTTCGGACAGAGCAGTATGTTGTCTAAATCCCTGGAACAACCGAAAGCATTCAAAATCACAAAGAAAATCGAAAGAGCAGCACAATATCTCCGCCACTAAAAGAACTGCCTGAGATTAAGAAAGTGCAAAATTTCACCAAAACAAAACGAACTCCACAAACCCTCATGACAGAAAAACGATTCCCCATTTCGAATCAATATCCAAAGCAACACACACGAAGCACATGAAATCCGATTTAACCTAGACATGAAATTCCAACTACTCGTCTAATTCAGGGCACAATTGCATTACAATAACGGTTAATGTATGAAGTTCGGCAAAGGAATCGACAAACAACACAAATTGAAAAGATATCATGAAATCAAATTGTTGAAATCAGCGAGAAAGAGAGAGGGGCGACCTCGTATGAATGCAATCGGAGTACGAAAACTACTCCTACCCACAACAATGCAAAATCTAAAGACGACACTTACAAATTTGGTGAACAAACCAGCGAGACAGGGGAGAGATGCGATATGCTGTCAGTTACTCCGGTCTCTGACAGTTTCTTTGTTTTGTTTGGCGCTAGACGGTAGTAGTGGCAGGGTGGGGATGAAGGTGCCGCTTATGTTGAGATTCTAGGGTGGTGATTGGGCTTTTTTAAATGGGCTAGACATGGTTGGGATTGGGCCTTAAAACTTATAAATTGCCGAGTTCCTATTGTTGTATTGTATTCCGAATGCAACAAATGAAAGTTGAAACAACGGTGATCAAATGAAAGTTGAAACAAACTGATGTCTTACATTGATAGGATTATAACTGTAATGAAAATCATAAATCGTTGCTTTGTAGATGCATAACATGTCCTTCTAAACAAAATCACAAAGACAACAGCAACGGTGATGTAAACCGTTTGCTTAATTTGTAGATGCATAACATGCCCTTCTACACAAAATCACGAAGATCGATAACAACGGTGTATTAATGAAGTTGATCCGCGACATTGACCTTCCGTTCGGGTTGATACGGGATTGACTGCATCGACGATGATCCCGAATGTTGTGATTGGGCAACCTGCATAAGAACCATTAGTTAATTAATTTTGATAATCGTCAGGCCACGATGATAAGCTATTCGACTCACCTGCGTAATGCGCAAAGGAATATGGCGTACGGTGTGAGCTCCACCACTTTGTTGGAAGGCTTGTGTATGCATCATCTAGCAAACAAATCGACAAAGTTGTAGTATGAGCTACCGAACAATCATGGAATCGCTAGTATGTTAAATGCGAAACGGTTCTTCCATGTACCTGATTGTACATGAGGGTCGGATGGTGCATGGGCAAGGAGATCCTGTTGTACTGGCTTTGAACATAGCTTGCTCCTGCATGACTCGATGCGGGACTGCCTGCCATGCTTCGCTGCTGCTGACGCTCCCGAGCCTTTTCCCTTTCATACCCTAACCTCCTTTTTCTTTCGAGTCCTCTACCCCTTCGGTCAACAGGATCTGCCACATGGGCTGGTGCAGTCTCTCTAGGGCCGTCCTCCTCGTTCGCCACGTTTACACACGGGTGAATCGATCGCCGCCCATACACTGTCCCAATGCCGTCGATATTGTGCAAATGCAGGCCATGCGTCCCCCTTGAAGCCTCCTTTACCATATCTTCGACTTCTGTAAGCTTAGCCATCACTGTCGTGTACAAGTCCTGATTGTTCATCGCGCACCCAGCCAATGCATCGATCTTCTTATGAATATTCTCATACCGCAGGATTGCGTCAGACTTCTTTTTAAGCAAGGCATAGTAAGGTACCGCAACCGCTACGTGTCCCCGGGGTATATCCTTCCGCCAACGGTTTAGAATATATCTATCGGGTACATAATCCATCTGCTCTTCACTCATCACACACAAAATGTGTGTGCACAATATCCCCCTAAACTCAAAGCACTTGCACTCGCATTTTATGTCCGTCGTGGCTTTATGCATTGTAACCTTAAAAGTTTTGCACCGTGTACCACTGTATGTAGGTTGCTTTACGACGATGTCGTAAGCGCACACATCTCCGGAGTCGAGAACCTTAACCGCATTGTTATACACGAGCTTTTGCACCTCCTTTTGTAACTCGGCAAACTTCGCAGAAGTGTACAACCGCTGGAATACGAGCTCAAACACATGCTCGGTTATACACCGAATTGGACTATTGATGGATGCAAATGTAGCAGTCTCCTCCTCCCATACCCTCTTCGACAATGCAAGACCGTACTGCTCAACAAATAGCTTCAAAGTAGTATTGATGTTGACACACTGTTTGAAGAAATGATTCATACCTTCACTCCTTTGTGTGCTCGACATTCCGGCCCAAAATGTGTCCTTGAAGTAGATAGGAACCCAACGGCTTCGCTTCTTATACATTGAACATAGCCACTTGTTGTTATGCAGATCGAACTTGTCCAGCATCTCCGACCATGCATTTTCGAATTCCGCAATACTTAGTGAATCGTTTAGAGCCGCTCGGAGTGTACTGCGTATGCCATTCTCCCCCTTCCACTGGGGTTTGCTGTTAAGATGTTTTCGCGCATTTTGCATCACATGCCATATGCACCACCGATGTGGAGTGTTCGGAAACACCTGCCCCACTGCGTTTCCTGCACACAAACGCCACATATCGAAGTTGTAAGGTTGCTACAAGCCTACAATAGCTAAAAGCCTACATTATAGTAACTAATGACATGCTACAATGTATTGATATAACAAACTAACAAAGAACACGCCTACAATGTATTAAGAAATAACTGGACGGAGGAACGTACAACATACCGATGGATTGACATTGGTCTGTTAAGATTGCGGTTGGCATCTTTTCGGACATACACCTGAGCCAAGTACGAAACAACCATACGAAGTTCTCTATTTCTTCCCCGATAAGTAAAGCACATCCTAGCAACATGCTCTGGCCGTGGTGGTTAACCCCGATGAACGGTGCAAGGGGCATCCTGTATCTATTCGATACGTACGTCGTATCGAAGGAGACGACGTCACCAAACTCCGCATACGCTGCTCGACTCCTTCCGTCTGCCCAAAACACATTCTTCAATGTGTTTTTTTCATCGACATCGTATGCGTAGAAAAAATTCGAGTTGCTTGAACACATTTCTTCAAAATGTTTCCTCATCGCATTGAAGTCACCCTGATCCATGTCTTTTCTTCGGGCCTTGCAAACTAGGTTTCTAAGGTCCCGCTCATTGAAGTCAACATTCTCGTGGTGCCCGCTTGCAATTACAAACGATGTGTAGTTCTTAGCTATAGGCACACCCGCCCTATCCATGTCTAAGATCCGTCTCTTGTTCCCTTCGGTGATGATCCTATAATTTGGAAGGAATCTTGAATTCGTCGGGACGCAGTCGTGGTTATGCTCAAGCGAAACTGAAGTTATCTTCCACACCCCCGGTTTCTCACGGACAACATAAACCCCGAACTTACACCCTGTAATAGCCGACGTGGGCCCCTTCCTCAGGTCCCTTGACCTCGTTTGAAACTTACCCCCTTTAGAACATATTATCCTCAACATCTTGTGCCTATCATTCATACCTAGCACACAAGTGCCTCTTTCATCATCCTTTAACAAGGTGGAAGTCCGAATTCTTGTTTGAAATCCTTGTCGTTTAGCATAACTATTGATGAATGCGAACACGTCGTATTCATGTTCCAAAATCAGCCCGACCTTTGGACAATTAACATCAGCTTCAACACCATGATCCGACGGTGGCACATCGACACCCTCTCCTTCATTTGCAGCAATGTCAACCTGATCTCCACTCATTGACGTACCCTCTGCGGTGTCATCATCCGAACTCACGACAATGGTGTCTTGCGATTCCAACCCAACTGTACGTATTATTCGCAAATGAATGCAACATATGGTATGTCATGGAATTGATTCATATGCATCCATTGTTAATGGAATATTAATTGATAGAGTAAGATATACCTGAGTCGTTGTCGGATCCAATGTCCTCGTATCCGACGTTAAGATCAAATCCTCGTTCTTGACTCATCAGTGATGATAAGATCAAACAATCGTCCCAGTTTGGAGGAACCCGACTGTTATTGAAAGATGAAACCAAGTTAAGACATAAAAACGTAATGAATGTATGATTAAATGTGTTTTTATCCAATGCCCACAGGCCCATCGGCAAGCCGCGTCCAGTGCCCGCAGGCCCATCGGCAAGCCGCGTCCAGTTATACTATTGCCACAAATCAACTTATATACAGCTCTTCTTAGCTATATTGCCACATTTATCGATCACTAATCTTCAATTAACTTGTATTCGAATGCACCCTAACCTCAGGTAATCGATTTCGGAAAATAAGAGGCTAATCGATTTGTTTATACCCTAATCTTCAATCAACCTGTCACATCCGTGAACCCTAGCTAATACACGATCAATGTTAATCAAGTGTTTCTCACATCCTTCAAGATTCAAAGGCAACATGCAAACTTCGTTGAAGATTCAAACAAATGAAAACGACTCCTCCATTGAAGATTCAAAAGCAACATGCAGACTTCAAATTAACTGATAAAGAATAGTATACCTTAAATAGGCAGCGAGTTCGGTGATCGGAAACCTTGAATCCGACGATCCACCACAAATTCCGGCGAGTTAACTCCTCATTCCGGCCAAAATGTGTGAGGAGAAGTTGGAGAGATTGAGAGTTTGTAATTGAATATAATGTGAATTTACAATTCAAATACATTTGATAGGAAAAGTAGGGTACATATTAACCTAGGCTAGAATAGGGTACTCATTACTTACTTTTCAGATTTTATTTTCCTTTTATCCATTTGAATTATTTTGTGGAATTTACATAATTACCCTCATTGTCACCCTTATAGGAGTCATCCAAGTATTTTCCATCGTCCCAAAGATGGTTCAGCCCACTGCCAAAAAAAAAAGATGGTGCAGCCAACACGTATCGAAATTTCATTGGACAAACTGACTACCGCATATTCCCCTATACCACATCGATCACGGGGATTCACGGGTGACGGTGCTTATTAGGCCGGATCGTTGTATCTTTGGACGATCCGGCATTATCTCACTGGTAAAATTTCTTTCATTTATTTTAAGATTTTGGATATTTTATATCGTTATAATACTTGTATAAAATTTAAGGTGGGCGATTTGCTAAATTAGACCAAAAAACGGGCCTATTTGCTAAACTAGACTAGTAGCCCAAAAATTGGCCCAAAATACACTTTCTACCCCCAAGCAAATAAATTGTCCGGTTTTTTGGCACTATTTGTGACCGGGTGTAACAGGTGAATCGATGGGCATGAGGGAGATCCGAGAGGAGAGAAGGAGATCCTACGATGCTTCTGGGGCGACGGGAGGCTGACGATGGTGCTGGCCGGATGGCAGGCGTAAACCTGGCAACCCGCTCTTGCTCGTCTCTCGTTCTCGCTGTCTCGCTTTCGATGCTCAAACTCCCTCCCTCCATGGTCCTCCTCTCTTCCTGGCTCTCTTCCTGGCGCGAGCAGCAGGCCTCTTGAGCACCGTGCGCCTCGCCTGAGTAGCTAGCAGCACCGCAACAACCGATGCCAACCCAGCGGCAGGTCCGAGCAGTGCCTCCGGCCACCTTTCTCTCCTCACTCCTCCATTGAAGCCCTTGATGTGAGTTTCTCAAAAATCCCCAATTTCTAGGGTTTTTCTAATTTGTTAAATTTGAGAATTTTGGGAATGTTTGCATGAATTTGGGGTTTAATTGAAGGAATTTGTGATTGGAATAAGATTGATTGAGAAGATACAGTGCCATTGAGATTGAGGGCTCTTGAGTTGTGTGCCTTCAAATGGCAAATATGAGTTGGAAGAACGGAAAGTATCTGCACGAGCATTTGGGGTGGAGAATTGATCGACTTCTTGAGTAGTAGACTGGGTCTGTGTTGATTCCCCAATTTCTTGATCTGGGTCTGTGTTGATTTATGCCAAATCATCTGTATACTTGCTAGTTTCTCTTGCATTATCTTAAAGGTCAGCTCTTTCTTTCATTTGTATCTAATTTCAGAACTGATCTGAACATGGTTTTCTGTTGATTTGCTTTGATTGTGTTGTCTTTTATGGAATTGGTTTGGTAGCTCTTACTTCTCGCTAGGGTACTAGATGATCTTGTGGGTATTGATCTACATTACTTTGGATGGAGATTTGGTGTTGCTATTGACTGTTTGCTTCTCCAGTTGTGGCTTGTGGGTTTTGATAAGAAATTGATCAATTAAAGATTGCATTTTTGTTGGCAAGCTAAGATCTTGCTTTGGTCAATCTTGCATGTTGTGATTGGCCTGGAGAAATGAAATCTATATGCTTTCTCAGTTTTGATTAGCTCCATTTGCATCCTCTTTGACACTTTGCTAAAGATATCTTTGTTTCACACAATGTGTTGATCCTTGATAAGGAGCTTATTACTGATAAGGGTTCCCCATTGTGTTTCTTGTGCAGTTAGTTTGAGATTTTTGTTTCATGTTTTTGGGTCATTGTTGCAGGGAGTTTAAGCTTCTTTTCGAGTTGCATTGGTAATTTGAGTTGTTTTGTCGTCGTAGTCATTAAGATTATGGGGAGGGGAAGAGGAAAGGGAAAGAAGCAGACTGTCATTGCTGTCAATGATGATCTTGGCCATGGCGAAAAGGAGAAGCTTCCTACCTCTAAGAGAAGAGGGAGGCCAAAGAAGCCGCTGAAGGGCGAGGTGTTAGACAAGGAAGAAACTGAGAAGATAGAAGATGACAAGAACACCACAAGTTCAACCACGAGCAAAGATTCCAAGGAAGCCGCCACTGATAAGGGAAGGAAAAGGAAAAGGGAAACACCGGCGAAACAAAACTCAGATCTTGTTAAGGAGGTGGAGAATAGCTCAGGGGGCAAGCATAGCAGTGATTCCAATGGCAACTTCGTCAAGACCGTGGGGTTCAGACCAAATGGAAGCCGGAGGAAAAGCAAGCCTTGTCGAGCTGCTGAAGTTGGAGTTAAATGCAAATGACAATAGGGTGCTTGTCGAATTGCTCGTGTCTAGTCGCCCCTTTTTGTAGCAGCCAGATAACTGCTAGCTAGCAGGAGCAAGTTTTCACCGGCTAATAGTTATATGTCATTTTTGTTACATGCCTGCATTTTCATCAGTAACGGATCTAATGCTTGTTCTTAATGAAATTTCTTCCTAATGCTGATTTCCTCTCATCTTTGATTTTGGTATAACTGTATAAGCCAATTAAGGTCCTTTCTGCTATACTTATTATTTAGCATTTTCACATGATACTTCTGTTGCTTTCTTTTTGCTGCGACTCACATAGATACCTTACAAGTTAAACACTTTTTATACAAGAATCACAAGTTACTTATAAAATTATGAACTTGGTAGGAGATATATAGACTAGTGGTAGGACAAATTTGTGAACCTGGTAGGATAAATATACGATATTAGTATGATAAAAATGTAATCACCGAAATTCCTAAGTGTATAACTTCACACTAATGGTAGGATAGATGTACACGAATGGTAAGATATATTTGTACTATTGGCAGAGAAGTAGAATTAATATTGACCAATCCACAAATCCCAGACTAGTAATCATTGAGGCGTGAATTGACCCTAATCTCAATTACCAATCCATAAATCCCATTCTCAATCCAATTTCTATCAATTAAAATTCATGAATCCAATCTAATTCAATGCTAGAACGACTGGATTAGAGCCTCTACCCTTGGATATAATGTTACTTAGGTTTCCTTCATCTTCTGTTGTAGACTGAAAACCCTCTACCCTTGGTTGTTTTTCTGAAAAATGTGGAACACAATTTGCTACGTTTTCTAGCTTGATTTTCCTTGAAAGCTATTTAAATTGGTATGATATATGTACAAAAATGGTAGGATAGATGAAAACTAATGGTAGGAGAAAACAACGATATTGGTAGGATCAGAATGGTAGGATTGATGGAAACTAATTGACGTGCTCGGACCCGGGCTCGAGCAAAAGGACCGGCGACGAGAGTTCCGAGAAGTCGGGAAGTTGTTGGCAGTTCTGGAGCAGCAGATCAGTCGGCAAAGAATGCCAATTTCCCGTCGATTGGCTAGGCTTCTGGAAACGTGTGAGTACTACTTTTGTAGATCTTGAAGTTGTGGTCGTGGATTGGGGAAGATCTCATCAATCGGATGTCAGACGAAGCGGGAAATCGCGTTTTACCAAGACGTCGCCTGTGTAGAGACGATTCCGAAATTGGGTTCGTTTGAGAGGTATTGAGGGCTGTTTTGGGAGTGACGTTTTGGGTATGATTGAGGGTGATAATGGGGCTGTGGAAGGCCTTAGAATGGTGGTAAAGAAGGGGAATGGGGTTGAGGGATATGTGATGCGAGATCGCTCTCGGCCTCGCACTCCGAGCTCTCTCCAACACTCGATCTGCCACACTCTCGGCCTCGCACTCCGAGTGTTTCCGACCCTTTGATTCCGTCGTCTCTCACTAAGGAATCTCCTTCAGCCTGTCACCGAAGGTTTTGTTCCCGGCCTCTCACCTAAGAACGAGATTCTTGACCCGAATCACTGGAAGCTAAAAGGCTTAACTTTTCTCAAATTTCAACTCATTTCAAAACAAATGTCAAGCTTACATATATATAGGACTTGTATGAAATCTAAGAAATTAAAACAAGACAAACAATAAATGAAAAGGACGTGGGATTTAGGCAAGTCTTTTGGGCTTAGTCCGAAATTTGCTTGGAAAAACAAATGGAAGAGCATATCATCCTAGGAAAATAGGTAGTTTGGTTTTGAAAGATTTAGCTTGGAATCCTCTCTAATTAAGTCTCGGTCGGCGCCAATTCAGACTTAACTTGTAGCAAAGTGACCGAGTGTGGTGGTGACTCCTCAAAGATTAGAACCGATTGACCAAGTTGGCGAGCTCGGGCTCTTGTCAACGGTGGGGTAGCTCGAGGTAAAAGTGGCTCCTCTTCCATATCCTCATAGTTAGCATCTTCAATAGCATCCATCGGAGCTCCATCCCTAGCACCTAAATCACCAACCCGATCGTCAGATAAGCTAGCTCCGTCGAGGGTCACATCACTAATGGTAGGAGAAAACAACGATATTGGTAGGATCATAATGGAAACCCAGTAATTCCTGTATAACTTAACACTAATGGTAGGATAGATGCACACTGATGGTACGGTATATTTATACTATTGGAAAAATGTAAATGCATAATTGACTTTACGAAAAAAAATTACTTCCACATGAATCTCAGAAAAGCAAAAGGAGAAGGCAGGCTCCACAGGTAGAGACTGAAGTTATATGAGCCACAGATGCAAAAGCTATACATGGATATATCGTGTGTGATGATGAATCTCAAGCTATGGTCTCTATCCTGGATAAAGTTAGTGCTGCACTGAAAGACAAGATCCAAGTAGTGAATATTGACACTCAGAAGTACCCAGTCATCACTGACAAGTTCATGATCATCATGTGGAGAAAGAAAATTGAGTAAAACCTAGTCTGGAGAGATTTATGAATTTGCCCTAACATGTTCGTAAATTTGTCCTACCATTAGTATATATATATTTTATGTCAGGGTCATAATTGTATAAGCTTAGAGAGATTCATGAACACATACTCTGTATTAGCCTATGTGAGAGTCGAACTCACATCTTTGTGTGCAAACACAGCGCTCTACCAATTGAGCTAATAGACTATTTTCAATGGGTTCTTATGATCGTCTAGGCATCAAGAAATGATAATTTCGCAGGAAGCAAAAATAGCGCTTGAATTTGTAATCTTAATTTTCAAGTTATGCAATTGTTGCACTTTTCCTGGAATGGAAAGATAGTTGAACACTATTGGCAGGCCAGAACTGTACTATTGGTAGGATGACAACTGTATCGTTTCCTCGGATGCACGTTGGGGTGTTTAAGATCCTCCTCTCAAGCTTATATATGTGCTTGGGGAACACCCATCAATGCAATGATTGCATTTTCCCCTCATAAATGCTCCCCCCTTCCCCCAAATGAAGAACCCCGTTTTGGCGCCAAAATTACACTGACAACCCGCCAAAACAGCTACGGTCAATCCGTTCCAAATTTCTCCAAATTTTCAGGTATGGTCAGACATTTTAAGCCTATTGGTAGGATAACTATATGCTATTGGTTAGATAACTGTATCATATTGGTCAGACAGATGTTCTCCCTCTTCCCCCAATGAAGAACCCTGTTTTGGCGCCAAAATTACACGGACATCCCGCCAAAATCGCTATGGACATTCCCCTCCATATTATCTCCAAAATTTCAATGTATGGTAGGATACGTTTGTCCTATCGGTAAGACACCTGTCGACTATTGGTAAGATATTTGTCCTCTATTGGTAAGCCAACCGTTTCCAGTTCCCAAAAATGAAGGTGATGCTTTGCCCTCAACTTTCCACTCGTCTCCTATGTTGGCTACCTTTTTTGCAGAGCATTTAATAAGGAATGACACCCATCAATCAAGATTTCTTAAGGGTTGATTGACACCCTGCCCCCCCCCCCCCCCCATTTTCCTCTTTTAGTTGAGCCACACATCATGTCCACCACCTCTCCCTCCTGATTTCTGTTTGAGGAAATGATGGAGCTACAGTGCACCTCTCCCCTTCACCTGCTACCTCCTATGCCGGTTGGATTTTTGCATTTGCAAAAGTAGACCACTTTCTACCCCTAGGCAAATTTTTAGGTACATGTCTAGTTTAGCCAATAGGCCCATTTTTTGGTCTAAAGACTACCATTTCCTCATTTAAGGTATTTCCTTATTAGCCGTTATGATGCTCGTTATTATTAAGAAATTTGGGTATTTCTTAATAAGATATAACATGGGATAAAACAGGTATTTCTTTTAAGTCGAAATAATGCCCAATTATTTTGGATTATATGGCATTCCTAAGTCGTTATAATTAGGGGTGGGCATGGGACGGGACGGGACAGGATTAGGGTAATCCCGCATCCCGTCCCGCGTATTTTTTGCGGGACGGGATCAGGATGGGATCGAATAATTTTTTTTCAAATCCCGCCGGGTCTTATCCCTCTCGGGACACGATCGGGACGGGACGGGATTTGTCCCTCGTAAACAAAGATTAAAATACAATTAAAAAATAACAAGTGTAAAATTGCAAATAGGGTACAAGTTAAATTCATGACATTACCCAAAAAAAAAAAAGCAAATGTGCTAAATTAAAGCATTACATTGAAGGCAAAAGGTTAATGTGCAAATTACAGTAGCATGTTAATGTGCTAGAACCGTAACTCTCTTTTTCTTAAAAGGCCAACGGCCCAATCCCCTGGAATATAAAAGCAAAAGCCAAATTAGTGCAAAAACTTTTGCCACGTGTCTTAGCTAAGATTTCTTGAAGGTTTTAGGCAGCGGTTGTTTTTTTCTTTGTTTTCTTCCCTACCTCTTCTCTCCAACCTCCTCTCCCTTCTTCTCCTCTCCAGATTTCTCTCAACCGAAATAGTTCGCAAGCGGTTTTGGTGATAATATGAGGGATCCGGAGGACGAGGTGCGCAAGCAGAAGGAGCGAAGGATGAAGGCGAACTCCACAGCAGGCAGCAACTTCCGATCGCCAGGGCTGAGTCGCAGGTTTCCGATCGCCAGGGCTGAGTCTCAGGTTTCCGATTGCCAGGGCTGAGTCTCAGGTTTCCGATCGCCAGGGCTGAGTCACATTTATTTAAGAGTGGCGAACTCTCACAGATCTTCTTTTTGTCGCCGGCGAAGAAAGACGAGAAGTCGCGTCAGAGCAAGCAAGTCCTCGGTGATAACGCCCCGTTGCTTCCCACGCTAGGGGCGAACGCCCTGTTGCCCTTATGTTCTTCTTTCTTTCTAAAATCTCTCTCCCACGATCTGAGTTTCGTCCCCTGTGAGTCAAAGCCGCCTCCAATTTCCTCCTCTGTCGTCAAAGCAGCGTCAAATCGGAACACTGGAGCCTCTAGGCGAGGATCATCCTTTTCCACCTCCGGAAAGCACTTTGATGGAGAGGTTTGTTCCTTTTCATTGACTGAATTGTTCCTATTTCGATTTTCATTAAATTCAATTTTCTAGGTTTTTTCCCCAATTTGATATCATTCTCAAAGTTTTGATACGAGACAATAGAGGAGGGGGTGAGAAACCTTCTCCACTCTTAATCTCTTACCTGGTTGCGGTGGAGGAGAGAAATGACGGGAGCGATGCTCAGCAATTTGAAACTCAGCGTGCCTAAAACGGCGGCGTTTTCTGTCAAAGAGAGATCCTAGGAGGCGGATTTGCTGGCGGAGCTAAAGATTAAGAACTAGAAGGTGCTAATTTTGGGCGGTACCGACCGAGTCGGCGACTCCACCGCTGTCTCTTTCTCCAGCCTCCGGCCTAATCTCCGCCTCTTCATCGCCGACCGAAATCGGTCCGATGTTTAATTTTTATAAGAAATCGCTCTAAATTGTTTTCTGGGAAAAAAAAAAAACAAAGAAAAATGCTTTGATTTTTGTACTGAATGGATGAGAATGCTCATCATCTTCCAGTGAGAAAGGTGATGCTTTGGTGAGTAAGATCGGGAAGCAGTTTAAGTTCGTTCGAGTTGATATTGATGATGTGGAATCCCTGGGAGCGGCTTTAGATGGTAAGCAGTTGTTTTAATTTTGATGGTTGTTTATGATTGAAGATTTGGCAATAATATTGTAATTAGTGTGAATGGTAATTCAAAACTAAACATTGAAAAACATACTTGTGTCTCTGTTGGTTGGCTGATTAAATTGAATTATCTAAATGTGTGATAGATGTGGATCAGGTAGTTCATACAGCAGGACCTTCTGTGCATTTCTAATTACCTTATTGAGCGTACTCTCCATTTCTAATGATGAATTTTGCTTGAGGCTTCTTTTTCCATTTTGTATTACCTGGGAGATATGGTGTTGGGTCTAAACATGTGGTGTTGGGTCTGGGTAGACGGGTTGGATATGATACGGACCAAGTTTGGTCTTTATATATGTATATTTATTCTATGTTTTGAGCATTTCTGTTTGTAGTATTCTCTCCTTCAAATAAATACTTTGTTATAGGGACAAAATTCTTTGTAGAAACTAAATCATGTCCGAGGAAACAAAGTACCTTTAAACTTTTCTTGGACTTATGAAACTATTTTGCTTGATCCGATTATATTCAGGATATTCAAAGATGTGAAGATACACTAGCTACTTTTAAAGCTATGCAAGAGGAAGCATAATTTGTTTAGGGGTGAATCTTATTATTTTTGCCCGTTATTATAGGGATAGTACTTAACTGATCAAACTTATGATAAATTGGTAGAGCATATATATTTTGTTTGGAGTGAATCTAGAATAGTTTATCGTTGTTATTTTCCTTCTATTCAAGTATGATAAATTGGGGTGATAATCCATTGTTTGGGATCAAACTAAATCCTGTGCTTTATCGTTGTTATTTGCCTTCTATTCAAGTATCTAGCGCAATATGCTTCTTAAATTTGTATAGCTTGCTTGTGTTGTACAACTTTAAGTACAAAACTGTTTAATTCACCAAACCACTGCTTTCATATATATAGTGTTTTAATTAACTTTGTTTAACAATTTCCTGGTGAATATTTCTGAAATATATTTTTTAACTCTTCGTTATGTCTGTTTTCAAGATGCATTGGAGTAGCTATGACAGTGGATTATCACAGTTTTTTTAGGGGGTTGTTTGTATGTTGAGTTTAGGGGCTGAACTAGAGCTGTTAAATTAAGACTTCTAATTGTCAGAAAATATGTTTGTTTTTAATCAAATTACTAAGTTCTTTTGTTACCATGGGATTGGTTATTGCCTTTTCAATGTGTTAAGGAGGAAGTAAATTCGGTTTTGGTGGCTTATCAATTGGGATTCCTTGACCATGTTAAAAAAAAAGGCATGCTAGGGTCTAGGAATTAAATGAGGCTATATTTCCAAAGGACATGGAAATTATTTTTTTTCATCTAGCAGAGAAAAGTTGAGAGACAGAAAATGTGCTGGCAATGGAGTCTTTTCATGGTCAATGGTGCTCTATTTTGCCTGACACTTATCAATATAGTTTTGTCAGGACTATGTAAGAATATAGGATGAAGCAAGACTATTGTATAATGTATATTATGATAGCCGTCGGGTGTTTTGCAGTTTCTCATAGGGTGGATTTACATTTTACCTTTAAGAAAAAAGTCTATTTTGAAATCTCTCCACTTGAAATTCAGCGGATAGAGCCATGGGGAAAGTTTTTGAATTTCTTTTAGTGGCTCTAATCTTTGATATCACAACTAACTCTTCATGTATGTATGTTTATCATTTCTATTTAAGCATGCAAGGCTTTATTTTAACTAATTTAACTCATTAGATGAAATTGAATCTTCATTTAATCTATAAGTGGTTTCTTATCTTTGTTCTTAAGCAGATTTCCAGCTCTGCTGCATTTTATGTAGGTAACGGGTGAGTTATTTGACTCTTAAGGGGGAAGAAAACCAGAAAATGTGAAAATTATTGTTTCTTCCCACAACTATGAAAAGACTCCATCACTTGACAGAGGACTTGCTATTGCAAGTTGCTAAAATGATGGTGCAAGAGTAAGAAAAAGGCTCTAAACAACAACTCATTGTTGTTGAAAGTATAGGATTTGTGAAACAGCCAGAAGGAGCTGTTGGGGCTGCTAACAAGCTGAAAAAAGGAGCCGTTGGCACTGCTACTGAGCTACACAAGAAAGTTGGCAGGGAGCTGCATTAAAACAGCAAAATGAATTTGTTGTTGTCTATGAAAATTAGCCAGCTGCAGTTGCTGTAAAATAGCAACTTGGGGGCGCTTGTGATGTTGTAAAACAACAATTTTGGTGACATTATGACAACTCAAAAGAGGCCAAATGTAGCTGCTGTAAAATTGCATAAAGAGGCTGACAGTGTTGAAGGAAATGTCAACAAGTTGAGAAACAAGTAAAGTAAGCCACACTCACGCATTAAGAGTTTAACTTTGCATTCATCTTATAAAAATATTCAGCTATCCAATCCAATTAATCTCCTCATAGAGACTGATTGCTATCATGTTTTCTCATCTTAAACTTCCTTGCTTAGCTGCTTCAAGTGGCTTTTTTGTAGCATATTAGCCACTACTAGATGATGATTGGGTTTTAGCTTTTGTTTCAGATTTGTTTAATTTCTTTTCAGATTAGGTACATTACTCACATTTTGGTCAGCCCACACGTGATTTGCCCCCAAACCTAATCCTATAATAGAATAATTCAAATGGTAAAAAGTAGCATGATTCCCCATTCATAAATCTAGACTTTCTTTCGAGTTGGATATCTATCATAAGTACCGTAAGATTTTGCTCAATCAGTATTTTTTAAAATCTTATTAGATGTGAAAATGATCGATGTTTTTCAATAATATATTTTGCTTACCTCCAATACTTTGCCCTTTAAGTTGTGATCTTTCTTTTGATCTATTCACTGATGTCCTTAATCTTTCAACATTGATATATTTTGGCAAGCTCTTATTATGATATAATGATTCATTGCCAGATTTTGCATTTCCTAGGAATTGAGGGGCCTAAGTTAGTCATGGAACGATGCATGCTCATGCATATTTTCCTGCCATGGTAAGTTCCTTCTCTGATTTCATTCTTAGAATATTTGGTTTTATTTTTTGGGTTCTACCTAGGAATGAAAATTAAGTTCACCTGATCAATCAACGATTTGGGGAGTTAAACTTATTTTTTAGGCTTATGTATCCTAAATAAACCCTATAAATGGTACGCATGACTGATTGAATCCTTTTTAGATTCTTGAACACATTGTTTATGCTCCTCCTTTGAAACTTGCCAATAAATCTCAGCCATGGTTTTTAAAGTCCTTGACAAAGAGAAGATTTCTAAAGAACAAATTAGCTGAACAGGTAATCCTGATTGCTTCATGTCTGTTTCATTGACTCCTTTTTCGGCATCTGATCTAGATAAAGGATCAAACTTGACCCTTTGTTTCTTGAACTAGAAAGTTTTGATGCTATTTTTTGCTTAAAACTTTGACTGTGTGCTTTTCAGATCAGATGGGAGTTTGCAACAATATAATGAAGCAGATAGAGCATCCAAACGTTGTTAGCGTCTTTGAGGTTTCTCACTCTGTATGTATATGCAAATATAAGAATAGCTTTGACGGAGAAATGCATCCAAATGTGGATTAATTTATTTTGAAACTTGGAATTTATTTTTGTTCAAGTAATGGGCAGTACGACAAAAATATACATTGTCTTGGAATATGTAACTGGTGGGGAGCTGTTTGACAAGATTGTAACTTGTAAGTTATCCCAGTAACACCTTTTGGTCGCGAAGTTGTGATTTGAACAATTTTGTGGAGTACACTTAAGGAATAAACCTTATCTTCTGTTATTCCCCATATGAACACTCTTTTTTGTTGGTATCGTATCTTTTTTGTTCTTATTTGGCTGCTTTCTCTTTGTGTGAAACATTTCCCCTAATATTATTTCTAAGTGCTCAGGATCAGCTACTTCCTTAAATTAAGATGAAGGGTTACCAGTTTTATTGTAGAATGCAGGGTGGTAATTGTGAAATAATTTTATCTGGGGTTTTATTAACTTAATCCGTAGTATTGAGGTGATCTTTCATTCATACTTTTCCGGCGGTTGGATAGTCCGATTATGTCACTGCTTTCTTGGAGTTCTAAAATTGGTTATGCAAACTTTTATTAGTCAGGGATGTGATGTTATTGGCTGTCAGAATTGTATCCATTGGTGTAACCGTATGTTTCTAATTTCATATAATGCTTCTGCATCTGAAATAGGAACTTTGGGCTTTATTCCACTTCTTTTGTACATCCGGATTTACTAGGGGACAAGAAATGGTAAAGATTGTCATTCTTAACCTTATTTTATTATAGGAGGTACGTATGCTTATACTGATGGTGTTAAGATAATTTTGTAGGTTTAAGGAAAAATATGAAAATCCTATTCTTTGTGGCAATGATAAAAAGGCCACTTAAAGAGACAAGCGTATTGGTTCTGCAGTTGCAAAGGTAAGAATTCAACTATATCCTTGAATATCCCATGGTTTTGGTCAGACGGGGTCTCAACATGATCGATGGTTTTATATTTTTTTATTACGGTCTTAAATTTCCAAATATTTCCTAAGAATCTAATTAAAAGAAAAGTTAAACTAATTTAAATTTGAAAATTATTTCCAAATTAGTACTCTTATCCTGGGGCATATGATAGAAAAACCGTTTTTATTATTACTTTAGGATTTTCAGTGATGGGAAGATCCTTTGTCCTGCTGTATCTTTTGTCTTTTAAATATTTGTTTTGGGTTTTCGGACTGTTTTGACTGATTAATAAGAAGATTTCTTGTAATTACATGCTTGCAAATGTATTTTTTTTTACATGAACTAAGAGAACATATCCAACCATATTTTTCTGCGCATGAAAAGTGAGGTTTTCAATGAAGAAAGTGAAACAGAAAATGTCAAAATTTCAAGAAGAACGAGCTTATTGCCTGGTTAAGATTGGCTAGTGTCCAGGTGCCATTGAATTAAGAGCGAGCTAAGCTTTGAGGTATAAGGTTTCATGTTTATACATTGGAATCACTGTAATACAACAAGAAATGAGAGTTTCTTACTTGTCTGTGGCACCGAGTCTATGTCTTCTGATCCAGCTACTTTGTATTGTTACAACCATATTAATTATCTTCTGATCTTGGTTTCGTCGTCTTTTATATATATATATATATATATATATATATATAGGGGATAGTTCTGGTGTACTCATGTCTTATTGTGTATCATGTACACACATCTAGGCCGTTGATTCTATAGAATCGGATGGCTGAGATTATTCTTTAATAATAAATAATTAAAAAGGAAAAAGCCACAAAACCCCTAACCAGCGTTTAACCTCGTGCGTGTAATACCCACTCCAAATCCCTACCCAACCATCGGGCTTTTCCGCCATAGAGGAAAGAGAAAAGAAGGAGCGG
Source organism: Persicaria tinctoria (assembly GCA_037127255.1). Classification (NCBI taxonomy): domain Eukaryota; kingdom Viridiplantae; phylum Streptophyta; class Magnoliopsida; order Caryophyllales; family Polygonaceae; genus Persicaria; species Persicaria tinctoria. Next base: position 18,669,421 of record JBANSL010000008.1, read on the forward strand.
CGATCTGCGAACGAGAAAGGGTTCCGATCCGAGTCATCCGACTAGGGCGTCGATTGTGCGAACCCTTGTGACTCCGGCGATGGCGTTTGTGACCGATTGCCCAGCCGACAGACGAAATCGGATTGCAACCAAAACCAACCATCTGCACCCACCTTAAGCGAACCTCGCGCGAAGATTGTCATCTGTTGGAGGTGCGAGAAGCGATTCGGCATACCAGGTTCAACCGAAGCATTTGAGTTCATCAATGAGCAAGTTTGTTGATTTTAGTAACGAATTTGGGGTTTTTTGTTGTTTGTGGAATTTTTAGGGTCGAAATCTGGGTATTCGGTTGATATTTGGAATTTTTAGGTTGTTTGAGTTCATCAATGGGTGAGTTTGTTCATCAATTGGTCGAAATTTGGAATTTTTAGGGTCGAATTTGGTTTTTTTGGTTGTTTCTGGAATTGTGAGTAGATAAGGAGCACTTCGATGTTGCATTTGCTGATTGGGCATGTAATATAATGCTTTATTACCTTCAATGTCAACCCTCTGAATTTAGTGATTCAATTGAACAATGGAAGAACATGATTTGAATTTCAAACTTTCCCAATCAAATCATCATCCAAACACTTTTGTGGAATTGTAATGATGGGTCCTTTCAATATTTTTTAGTATGCGTACAACACGAAGGTCTTGAATGTGCTAGCCGAGTAGAATGTTGTAACTTCGTACAATGCCAAAGTCTTCATAAATTCCGTACAATGCTGAAGCTTTTCGAGATTGTCTGTGGATGATTTATGCTTAAGTGATTGAGTTTATAGGTCCAAGTCACTATCACATTGGTGTATCTATTCTAATCTTCTTGTGAAATGTGGGTTAATCGATTGTATCACTCAATTATTCGACGGTATTGTGAGATTATTCGATTGTATCGATAGATTTATAATAGATAATAAGGGATTTTCATTGTTGTATCTATTCTAATCTTCTAGTGAAATGCGAGTTATTCGATTGTATCGCTCAATTATTCAACGGTATAATGAGATTAATCGATTGTATTGATAGATTTATCATAAATAATAAAGGATTTGCATTAGTGTATCTATTCTAATCTTCTAGTGAAATGCGGGTTATTCGATTGTATCGCTCAATTATTCGACGGTATTATAAGATTATTCGATTGTATCGCTCAATTATTCAAGGGATTTGCATCGAATAATCTATCGACACCTTTGAATAATGAATAATCTATCGAATATCGATACATTCGACTAATTTATTTTTTAGGAAAATTCACAATCGAATAATCCACCAATACCATCTATTAACAATGTAAAGTCGATCGTAGTACTGAATAATCCATTAATACAATCGAATAATCTAACGATACCATCGAATAATTCACCGATACCATCGAATATTCGATCAATATTCAAATAATATAGTATTAAGTCCGTCGAAAACCATCGAATAATCAAGTGATACCATTAAATAATCAAGATATACCATCGAATAATTGTTAGTTATTTGTGAACATGAAGTTTGACAGAAGTTCATGACAATTTGAGGGTGTTAGTCGATTAGAAATTTAGCAACTATTAACAATGTAAAGTCGGTCGTAGCACTGAATAATCCTTTGATATAATCGAATAATCTATCGATACCATTGACTAATCTATCGACACCTTTGAATAATCTTTCGAATATCGATACATTCGACTAACTTAATTTTTTAGAAAAAATCACAATAATAATATGGAGTGTTAATTAAAACCAAATCATAATCTATTTTTTATATGAAAATTCCGAATAAATAATCTAATATGGAGTTTTTTTTAATTTGAATAATTTATTTTTCCCATCAACCATATTGAAGGTTAATTAGACCCACGTTATAATCAATTTTTTTGGAAAATTTTGATTACAAAATCTTAACAAATCAAATCTATTCATTATAATTTAACCCAGTTTAAAAAAAATTCAATTAAACATCCCACAATTCCCACAGGAATTTATCCAACCAATTTTAAAAACAATAAATATCTAACCAATTAAAAAAACAACCAATTAAAAAAACACCCTTCAATTCCCACGGAATTTATCCAACCAATTAAAAAAACAAATAATAATCATCACCGGCCCCACTACCCTATACAACAAACAATTCACATCGGCATATACACCCAGCAATTCCAAACACGCGCGGAAAGTGGCAGGTAACTCAATATCTAATGTGGGCCCCACATTTTTTAAAATTAAAAAAATCAGAAAATTCCCTATTTTTCACAGCCCTCCGATCAACTAAATCAATGGCCTAGATGTGTGTACATGATACACAATAAGGCTTGAGTACATATGATCCATACTCTCTCTCTCTCTCTCTCTCTCTCTCTCTCTCTCTCTCTCTCTCTCTCTCTCTTTATATATATATATATATAGGGTAGGGTTCAAGTGAGAAGCTATCCGTCCGGTGAGAAGGAAAGAAGGACTCTGATTGGTGAAATTAGTGTTTTTTTTTATACATATAAAACAACCCTCACGCGCTCACAGATATGCTTCTCCTCCAAATTCCACCTCTGTTCATTTCCTCCAAATTCCTCCGAAGCGGCGGTGGTGCAAGGAAGCCCAAATCCCCCGCCTTCTTCCTCTGCCCACTCCGCCTCCCTTCTTCCTCCTCCACCCGCGAGGCCAAGCTCGACATTCGTCTCTCCCGGATCTCCGCCCTCTCCTCCCTCGCGATCCCCTTCCTCCCATGGACAGCCGCTGTCGTGGCTGCTGTGGTTGAACTAGAAGTCGTCGCCGCCGTCGTGGTTGAACTCGAAGCCCATGAGGGGCTCTACGACAACTTGAAATGTACGTACAGCCCGTCATAGGTGTGTGGACTGTGGGGGGTTAGTCAACATGTGGGTTTCCAACAGTGGGTGCTCAAATTTCGTGGGTGTGTGCCGTGTACCGTACGAGTTTCCAATTTCTATTTATTTCGGGTGTGAGCAGTGTGTACAATTTCAATTTCTTTTGTCATGTGAAGTGTGTACGGGTCACGGGTTTGGTTCACAAGGTGTGGTTCACTGGGTGTGGGTCACTAGGTTTGGTTCAGTGACTAAATAGAGGTTGGTTCAGTAAATAAATAGAGGTTGGTTCAGTGATTAAATAGATTTTGGTTCAGTGGTTCATTGACTAAATAGAGAGAGGTTCAGTGACTAAATAGAGATTGTTTTAGTGAACCATTTTATTTTAAAAGATAATTAATTAATTAATTAAAATTAATAAACATTAAAAGAAAGTAAAAGAAGAATGAAAATTTTATAATTATTAAATAGTAGTGGTTCATGAAATAAATTCTAATGGTTCATCAAATAAAGAGCAGTGGTTCATGAAACATTTTATTTTAATATATTTAATATCATTTAAAAAAAATTAAATTATAAAAATGTGAAATTTTTTAGGTTTATGAACCACTTTTTTATAGCTTCATGAACCACTTCTTTATAACTTGTGAACCCTATTAATCACTATGAATAAAATTGTTGAACCACTGTGAATAAAATTGCTGAACCACTTCTTATAGGCCCATGAACCACTTCGTTATAGCTTCATGAACCACTTCTTAATAACTTGACGAACCACTTATTTATAGCTTCATGAACCACTTCTTTATAGCTTGATGAACCGCTTCTTGATAACTTGACGAACCACTTCTTCATAACCTCCTTATAGCTTTATGAACCACTTCTTGATAACTTGATGAACCACTTCTTATAGACCAACAAACCACTTCTTTATAGCTTGATGAACCACTTCTTGTTAACTTGATGAACCACTTCTTTATATCTTCATGAACCACTTCTTGATAACTTGATGAACCCCTTCTTATAGGCCCATGAATCACTTCTTTATAGCTCGATGAACCACTTCTTGATAACTTGATGAACCACTTCTTGAGATATTGATGAATCACTTCTTGATAACTTGATGAACCACTTCTTTATAGCTTGATGAACCATTTCTTGATAACTTAATGAACCACTTCTTTATAGCTTAATGAACCACTTCTTGATAACTTGATGAACCACTTCTTATAGGCCAATGAACCACGTCTTTATAGCTTGATGAACCATTTCTTGATAACTTGATGAACCACTTCTTATAAGCCCATGAACCACTTCTTTATAGCTTGATGAACCACTTCTTGATAACTTGATGAACAAATTCTTGATAACTTGATGAACCACTTCTTTATAGCTTCATGAACCACTTTTTGATAACTTGATGAACCATTTCTGTATGGCTTCATGAACCACTTATTTGTAGCTTGATGAACAACTTCTTGATAACTTGATGAACCACTTCTTATAGGCCCATGAACCACTTCTTTATAGCTTCATGAACCACTTCTTGATAACATCTTTGTAGCTTGATGAACCACTTCTTTAGTGACTAAATAGAGGTTGGTTCAGTGACTAAATAGAGGTTGGTTCAGTGACTAAATAGAGGTTGGTTCAGTGACTAAATAGGGGTTGGTTTAGTGAGTAAATAGATGTTGGTTCGGTGACTAAATAGAGGTTGGTCCAGTGACTAAATAGGTTGGTTCAGTGTCTAACTAGAGGTTGGTTAAGTGACTAAATAGAGGTTGATTCGGTGCCTAAATAGTATTGATTCATTAAATAAATAGTATTGGCTCATGAACCATTTTATTTTAAAAACAAATAAATGAATAATTAAAAAATAATCATTAAAAGAAAATAAAAGAAGAATGAAAATTTTACAATTATTAAATAGTAGTGGTTCATTAAATAAAGAGTATTAGTTCATAAAATAAATAGTATTGGTTCATGAAATTTTTAGTATTGGTTTATGAACCATTTTATTTTAAAAATAAATAAATAAATAATTAAACAATAAACATTAAAAGAAAATAGAAGAAGAATGTTTCATCATGTTTATTTAATTAATTTATATGAAAATATTTTAATTAGAATTAGAATATATTTAAATCGGTTGAGTAAATGGGGTATTAATATTAATAGATGCATTCAAGATCAAAGGATTTCATTTGGCCTAGTGGTTGGGGCTGTTAGAGGTGATAGCCAGGTCCTGAGTTCGATTGCCCAGGGAGACGCTTTCTTCCTCTTTTTAAATGCCTGGGTGGTGGGCGCGTGTTGGGACGCGCGGTACATGCGAATGGGACTTGTTTTACACACGCGGATTCACAAGCGCGGGGGTCCAGCCGGCATGCTATAATTGGTTGACGCTTTTTTTTTTTTAATTTATCCACCAATCAAAGTGCTTCTTTCCTTCTCATTATTGGTATGCTTCTTACCTGAACCCAACCCTATATATATATAAGACTTGCTTGCCTTTGTTTTTCGAAAAGGTATGTTCACATTATCCCCATAGATATTACTTGCTTGCATAGTTAATAAGACTGGTGTAATTATGTAGATCTTTAATGCCTTCCGAGTTGAAAAGTATGTGATACTTTTCGTTATACAATACTTGATGCTCTTGCTTGTGTTTTTTAGTTCCATATATAAGGTCACTTATCCACTATACAAATGTTTTTTAGTTCCATATATATAAAGTCACTTATCCGGTACCCATGCATTACTGTAGATAATACCCGTGAGCAGGGAAGGAGAGTAGGTATTCAATCAGGACTTGGATTAGTTAGCTTGATCTATCTCCTTATGTCAACCTGTAGATGATCTAGCCCATGTGTATTTTGCTATTAAGCATTTTTGTTTTGTTTGTTTTGTTCCTCTTCTAAAGCAGTAGATTTATAAAGTTGTCATCTTTTAGATTTAGAAGACGTCAATCTTGGGATTCAACTCCACTGAAAGCACTCTCGTGAGCTCTTCGGAAGAAGCCATTCGCAGTACAACGAACACTTTCATAATGAAATCAACGTAAACCATGTACGCTAACATCTTGCCATCATCAACTAATGGCAGCCGCGCTAATGGGAAAGCCAACTCACCATTTCAGTGCAGCTGAGATGCAGAGTTGAATTTCTTTGTTGGGTGTTGCCGAGGAGTATTGATTATTAAAATAAAAGAAAAATAACATGTATACTCCATTCGTTATATTGTGTGCTATGTAATGAGTTTTGGGAGTAAAATAAAGTTGGTTGTCATAACACTAATCACAATCACAATTGATCCATGGTGTTTTGTTTTAGAATGACGTAGGTGTTTATGATTTTGCATCACAAGGCGAAATTGCATGAAATCACCCTTTAAATCGCTCCTTAAAGGCAAAAATGAAACAAAATAGATTCATGGTGAAATACACCCGATTGAAAAATAGATTCACGCCATTATTAAGAGTGCCTTAGATTAAGAGAATTTTATTAATATTACTTCCACCTATTCTTTGATTATAAGAATTAAGAAATTCTTGATTGGCTCATAAACTAAATAGATGCATGCCAGTTTCTGATTTCTACCAATTGCCTGGATCCATCGTGAAATTAAGGTTTATTTGGTGATAAGGTATTTATATGTGCCGATAAAGTGATTATAAGGAACTTAGATGGACCATAAGATAGTGTGCATGTTTTGGTGATATTTACAGCTCATATATGTCATCAAAATGATAATGACTGAGTGTTTTTTACTATAATCATAGGAGGAAAAGTTAATGGATAAAAAATCCTTTGTTCCGGGCCTTTTGTCTATCTCTACACATATGTGTACGAGTTTCTGTCGAGTTTTTAATCTCCGAAGGTATTTGATTATATGCTAACAGGAAATGGTGTAAAGTTGATGATAACAACTTATTCCTTCTCATTTCCGTGGAAATAATGACATTTATCAATTATTATGTTTCATAAGAAGTGGCATGCTGCTGTTTTGATATGAACTCGGTTTATTTTAACCTTTGAACTCGGTTTATTTTAACTTCCAGCATTTTTTATTTCTTGTAACATTTACTTCATCAATTGTGTCACAATTTAAGCCTATTTTTGTTTTAAAATTTTTTAATTTTTTTTAAATGTATATTATTATCATCTTTTTCTTTGTTTTTGTTATTGTTGTTGTCTAAAAGTTTATCAGATTTTAATAATTTTTCGGGAGATATTTTGACGAGTACTATACATCATTTAAAATGCATTGATTAATATAATAACATCTGAAAAATAAGATTAGTTTACTTGGGGTTTTTCTATGGAAAGATGGGTTTATGTAATTTAATAATAATGTATAAATTTCACGTGTCATACATAATACTATAATAATACCCGATAAATATTATTTGTGATTTTCATATGGTTTTTCAAAATCTCGTGCGTATGCGCACGGGGCACTGACTAGTAAATAATAACAGTAGGTACACCGTAGATGAACTCCAAACCAAACTACTTGTATAGTTATTTCTTATATAATTTTATGTATTATTATTTAAAATTTTATGTTCTAATGTTAACTTGTTAAGGTATAATATAAATTTATCTTATATATTTTTATTAATTTTAATTAAATATATATGATATATATAATTTTATATATATGCGGGACGGGACGGGATTTGCGGGATTCGAAACCTCCGTCCTGCGTCCCGTCCCGCATAATTTTTGCGGGACTGGATCGGGACGGGATTTGATTTTTTTTTTCGAAATCCCACCGGGATCGGGACGGGATGCGGGACGGGACGGGATTTGCTGGATTTGTGCCCACCCGTAGTTATAATGCCCAATTAAATTTAGGAAAGGAAATCCTAAATTAAGTTTGCAAGTCATAATAATGCATGAGCATTTGAAAATGATGTTGGCCAAGTGGTTATTAGAAAGAAAAGGATATGAGTTTTATCGAATTAATTAAGGATTATTTTAAAGGGAGACTCTGCCGAAGTTTAAGGGTAAAATTATTTGGACATAAGCTAATTAAATTATTATTTGTGTGATATGTACGATGTGGCTGGATGCACCTTGTATATAGTTGGTGACGTCAATCGTGATCCTATGTCTTCAGAAGGAATGAAAAATCTTGGTTAATCTTAATCTTTATTATTCGCAGACTTTGAGTCTATAACCAAGGCAAGTGACTTTGTCTCATTCATTCATTTACAGTTTCGTGCCTTTCATTTTAATTTATACCGTTTATTTTTATCAAACGTGCCTATCCTTGGAAATAAATTACAAAATCCATTTATTCTTGTAATTTATTTATAATTGCACTCTAAGGCATGTTTATAAATTTGGGCTATGTTTAATTGTTAAATTGCACAAAAGGCCCAAAATTCCTTTATGGCATGAATTGTTCTTTATTCTTTCATGCTAAGTTATAAATATGTGATATTAAGATTTTCTTGAAATATCCATACTAGTCATTTTGCTTACTTCATCCACTTTAATCCTTCAATGTTGTAAAGTGGATAAAAATATCACCGAGACGTGAACTTGTGATTTTAATTGTGATAATGTGTGATGTGATTATAAATAAAATTGTTATAAAATGGTAAAATCAGGTCAAGGTTGATAAGCCTTGCTCTATAAACATTTCATGAAATGCCCATTCGAACTGCAGATTTCTCGAATGGATACAGTTTACCTAGTGGGGTAATCTAGACCGTCTTGCCAGTGTACGGTAGAGGTCGGTACCACGTGTTCTAAATGAAATATTTTATACAAGTGATGTACTCCCTCCATCTCAAATTAAATGTCTTTTTACTTTTCGACATGCTTTTTCAGGAGCGAAAAACTCTATAAAATATTATTTTTTAATTAATTTTTTATATAATTTGATACTTAGTAGTAATAAGTATAACATTATATTAAAAAAATTAATTAAAATAATAATATTTTATATAGTTTTCCCCTCTTTAAAAAACGTACACAAAAAGACAAACGACAATTAATATGAGACGGAGGGAGTATGTTTGTGTGTGTGTGTGGGTGACAGCGATCATGTTCTTTTTCGATATCATTTTCCATTTCTTTTGGAAATATGATTCTTCGAAAATTCAGTTTCTCAGATATCTAATGTTCTTGGTCTATCTTATTCCTATTTCTTTTAAATATCCAGAGATCCACAAAAATTCATTTCCTTCTCGTTTGCTAGTTCTTCACCGAACTAACCGACCATGTTGTGAATTGGTTGGCTGGTATGCTTCGCCTGCATGCGATGTACATCACACTGAATTTTGCAGGTTGTGGAAAAAGGCTTTGAGGAATTGAAGTTGAAGGAATAAAGATTTTCAAGCTTTTTATTGTATAATTACATCTTTCGGCTGGTTTAATTTATTTCTTTTATCGGATGTGTTGAACACATATATATGTACAGTTTTGAAGCAATAATAGTTACTTTGTAATAAGAAAATAATATTCCTATATTCCGCTGTCATTCTTTTAAATTATCATCTTGTTTATGAGAGAATGGTTGCATGTCCCTATTAGACTAAGGTAATTATGAGACCATAAAAGCTTGCATAATTACTAGGCGCTACAACATTCCCTCGTTTAAAGAAGGGATTTCCTCGTTTAAAGAAGGGGGTGTTACATGTATATGATTTTCTAATATAATATGTTATACTAATAGATTGTCTTAACCATTTGCTCTTTATAAATTGGTTTTAATTTGATTTATCTGAAAATTAAATAATTGAAGAAGGTGAATAAGCAAAATATGTGGAGGCAATCTATATATACATATACTAAAATCGATGTATAGTGTCCTATGTACGTGGCATGTTGTGGTTGACCTCAGGGAAAAAAAATTAATAAAATAGTATATTGTCATAGTTTATATAAAGTTATATGGGAAATTCCGTTTGGTGTCCCTGGTGTTTTGACAATTCCGCTTGGTGTTCTAAGATTTTATTTTGTCCGTTTGGTGCCCCTGAGTTTTGTCAAAAGTCCGCCTCATGCCCAAAACTCATATTTTCACTTTTTTGAATGATTAAAATGGCCCATTATTTTTCCTTATTTCACAAAACCTCTTTTATTTTATAACAATGAACGAAATTACATATTATTTAACTAAAGAGGGAATTGCACATACAAACCCAAAAACCCGAAAGTGTTGCAAGGTTAACCCAACCCGGTTTATTATTGGGTGAAACCGAATAATTGGGAAACCCTTGGAGCCGGTAGCAGGTAAGGGAGGGGGGTGCAACATTCCAATGTGTGACACCTGGCCAGAGAGAGAGAGGGAACAAGTCCCGTTTGCAGAGGAGAGAGGCGGAGAGATAGAAAAAAGCAATTGAGAAATGACAGGAGGGAGGGAGAGAGAGAGAGGTGAAAAAGAAAAGTGAAATATGAGAGGAGAGAGAGATCAGTAGAGTGTCAGTGAGGGGGTATAAAAAGATACGGTTACTCTTTCACTTCAAAGAAGCATTTGGGCGGGGGTTTATTTGCATGTTGACGTGTCAGCAGTTAGTTTTAACTGGACACCCAAAGCAAAATCACATGACACATATTGGAATAAACTGGACAAGATTTATCGGAGAAACAGATTCTCCATCGACTTCGGATAGAAAATGGGCAAGTTTGTTTTCGATAAAGGTTATGCGAGAGGTGTCTCCCTCAAATCTCAAGCAAATTTACCCATTTTCTATCTGAAGTCGATGGTGAATCTGTTTCTCAAATAACTCATGTCCAGTCAATTCCAATATGTGTCATGTCGTTTTGCTTTGGGTGTCCAGTTAAAACTAACTGCTTACATGTCAACCTGCATATAAACCCCACCCAATTGCTTCTTCTTCAAAGTGAAACAGCAACAGTAAAGTTGCAGAGGAGAGAGGACCCTTCCATCTCTCTCTGTCATATCCCCACTGATCTCTCTCTCTCTTCTGCAACTTTACTTTTCTTTTTTCACATACACACACACACACACTCTCTCTCTCTCTCTCTCTCTCTCTCTCCCTCTCTCCTCTGTAGGCTTTCTCTTTCCACTGCAGACCTTCTTTTACTTTTCTCTCTTTGTCTTATCCTCACTAATCTCTCTCTCTCTCTCATCTGCAAATTTACTTTTATTTTTCACTCCTCTCTCTCTCTCTCATGTCATCTATCTCCTCTGCATACTTTCTCTCTCTCTCTCTCTGATTTTTTTTATCGAAAGCAAACTTACCCATTTTTTATCCGAAGTCGATGGTGAATATGTTTCTCCGATAACTCTTGTCCAGTCGGTTTCAATATGTGGCATGTCGTTTTGCTTTTGGTGTCCAGTTAAAACTAACTGCTTACACGTCAAACTGCAAATAAACCCGAGCTCGATCACTTGCTTCTCCTTCGATGGTTTTTCTCTGAAACTTAAGATTTAATTCAAATTATATTAATGGTTCGATGGTTTTTCTCTGAAACTTAAGATTTAATTCAAATTATATTAATTCCCCCTTACCGTCACTCCCTCCCCCCCCCCCTCTATCTTTGTCTCTGTCTTATCCCCTCTATCCTCTCTCTTTTTACCGCTTGGGTTTAGGGGGGAGGGCTACACTAGAACCAGGAAAACATTAAACCATACCTCGCCTGACTACTACAAACATGACATGTTGAGTTATAAACATGACATCTGACTACTACAAACATGACAGAAATCAAAGTGTCGGCAAATCCATTAAATGTTCAAAGGTATCGCAAGATTAAACATATCCAAGTCGCCCTACTCTTGGTATTTCGTATTCCACATAGTCGTTCCCAAATTTCCCCAATTCCCCCAAAATCCCCAATTCCTCCAATCTCGTCAATCTCCCCATTCCCCCAATTTCCCCATCCAACTACAACCAATATATCCATTTTCGGGGTGTGTGACCTGTTTGATGTCCGCCTCTTCTTCTCCTCTGCAGACTTGCTCTTGTTCTTCTTCGAACTCCTTCATCTTCTTCCTTCCGTTTTTTATTTTCTGTGAGAGAGAGAGATGGAGCAACTATCGGCAGTTGAATTGACATGCTTTTGTCAATTAACCCCCCCCCCCCCCCCCAACACGTCTCCCTCTCTCTCCTCCATCAATGCAACCGGTCTCTCTCCCTATTGTAACCGGCTGGGCTGCAAATTTTAAAGGGTTTGGGCTAACGTTTTGCAAATAATATGGATAGGGGATAGGGAGTGCAACCCAACCGGCACTAGTACAAAAAAGATAATTAAGAGCGGTTTTTTATTAGGAAGCATAGCGGTTTTTGAAGCGCTGTTAACTGAAGCGCTGACAAAACTAGTGAAAGCGATATTTAAAAAGCGTTGTTAGAAAATACAAGCATAGCGCTTTTTTTAAACAAACGCTGTCTAATTTAAATTTTATATAAAAAAAGGAAAATAAAAAGCAATTCTATTAATACAGTCGATTCTTTGCAATCCACCAATTCTACCTACAACCACCATATCTAATACCACTTTGATCTGAGTACTCATAAACTCAATTAAACCAAACATCAAACGGAAGAAAACACCAAGGCTATATATCATTCAAGGAAAATTACACAGTAGTACATTAACTTATAACAAAATTGAAACTGAAGAAATTGGACAACAAATCGGATTTGTACAAAAATCAGTCTCCTTATTGAAAAAACCCTAGAAAATAAAAAAAATCCTAAAATTGAACCTAAGATGGAGATCTGAGAAACGATTTGCGGAGTGTGTTGAATGGATCTTGTAGATCTGGCAGAGTTGTTGAAGGAGGAGGAGCCGAGGAGGATGGAAAGAGGAGCCGAGGTGGCGTTGTAGATCTGGGCGGCGATATGGAAAAGGATAGTGTTGTTGACGTCGGAGGAGGAGCTGAGGAGGAGAGATCTGGTGGATCGGAGGAGGCGACGTAGATGGAAGCTAGGAAGCCCAGGAACGAAGTCGGGGGCCGCTCACCTGAACAGCAACCTACCCACGCCCAGAAACGAAGTCGATGAAGAAGAAACAAGGGGGAAAGACCAGATCCAGACACAAACTCACCAAGCCACACCAGATCTGAGCCATGGAGCGAGGAGACTATAGAGGCGGTGGTAGGTGCAGGTGGCATCGTCGGCGCGGCTAGAAGGAGGAGCCGAGGAGGAGACGGTGGAAGGTATTGAAGATGGATCTGCTGGCTGCCGTTTGAATCAGCTTGGCTCGTTGGTACACCTGCCGAAGAACTGTAGAGGCGGTGGAATCAACCGAGGAGGAGAGATTGCAGTGGAGAAACGTTTTAGCCCGTTAGGTTTTTATTTTCCAAAGCAAGCGTTTAGCCTTTTAGGGTTTTTTTTTTTAGTGATTGGCTTCAAGATTTTATTAGCATTATTTTTTTAATAAATTTAATTATCAATGACATCGCTTTATTTTAAGAAACGCTATGCTTCCCTTTAATTAATAGCGCTTTTTTTAATAAAACCGATGTTATATCAATGAAAAAGTAGTAAAATAGCGGTTATTTCATAAAAGCGTTGTGCTTCCCTTTAATTAACATCGCTTTTAATAAAAGCGTTGTGCTTCCCTTTTAATTAAAAGCGTTTTTAATAAACGCTTTCAAATTTCCGCTGTTAATCTACACATTTGTACTAGTGCGGGTTTTTAGGTTAGTTTTGCAAATAACCCTTTAACTAAATCCAACATAAAAGTGAAAAAAAAACACCTTATTTATAGAAGAAAATCACACATAATTTCCAAAATTTTAGCAAAAACTCACTCATTGTTACAAAAAAATTTAGAAGAAAATCAACCTTTATTTTTAACATTACACAAAAGATTCATTATTTTTAATATTTTGAACCAAAAAAAATCTCATTATTTGTCAAACATTGTACGTACATAACATACCACCCATTATTTATTAAAAACTTTGCATCAATCCACTCTCCCATTTTTTGGAAAAAAAAACTGACCTATAAATTACAAAAAGAAAAAAAAAATCATAAAACCAAACTTTGGATATAAAAAAATATCCTTTATTCTAATTGAATAGTGGGTAAAAAAAATCCACCCTCTTATTCATCAATCCACCCTTTATTTTTTACATTACTTTTTCGTTTTCAATAAAATTCTAATCGAGTATTGGGTAAGATTGATCAATTAGGATGAATATGCTAGGTCAACTCGATTTGATCCGACATTTTTGGGTCAGGTCAAATCCAAAGACACGATTTTAAAAGAAAATGATAATTATAATGTATTTCTTTCTTATACAATGAACTATTGTGGATAAACATTAAATTGAAAAAAAAAATTGGGTTTACGAATCGACCCGAAAAAAAATATACTACCAAAATATTGAACCACCATATGATCAACCGCATTTACAAATGTTAAAAGTTAGTGAATTATAGGTTAAATATTATTTTGGAAAATAATAGGTGTTAAATATTGTATTGGAAAATAACGAGTGCTTTTATTTTATTTTTTCAAAATATGGAAACTAATATGTCTTTTGTATAATTTTAAAAACAATAATGATTTTGTTTTAAAATTTTGGGAAGAAGGGTGATTTTGCGATAAAAGTTTTGGAAATAATATGGGATTTCGTTAAATTTTATAAATAAAGGTGGTTTTTTCAAATTTATCTTGAATTTAGTTAAATAATAGGTAATTTTTTTCATTGTTAAAAGTAAAAGTGGTTTTGTGAAATAAGGAAAAATAATGGCCCATTTTATTCATTAAAAAAAGTGAAAATATGAGTTTTGGACATTAGCCGGACTTTTGATAAAACTCAGGGGTACCAAACGGACAAAATAAAACCTTAGGACACCAAAAATAAAACCTTAGGACACCAAGCGGAATTGTCAAAACCTCAGGGACAACAAATGGAATTTCGCAACTTATATAAACCACATTCTATCTATCTATATATACTTTAGTTAATTGACAAAAATATAAATAAAAAAAATTCATAGTCATACTAACCAAAAATATTAATTAATAAATATGTAGTATTGGATATGTTCTATTTTATTTATATCTAGATTATTTTTTTTGCGGAGAGAATTATTTATATCAAAATTAATTATTTTATTATTGTTATTTTATTTATATCTATATTGTTTTTTGAGGCTAAAATAAATTATTAAAATATTATGTAGCTATAATATGTAGCCACAAATCATCCATCCATAGATATTTTAGTAAATTAACGTAATAAATATGTACTACATATTTAATAAAAAAAAAATAAAAATCAACTATCTATTATATTACATGAGATCTAATTAACAATAGATTAGAAAAAAATATTTATATATAATACGTCGAACTAATTTTATTTATATCTATATTTTTTTTGGTGTGAACATTTATTTATATTTATATTTTTTTTTTATTTATTAGAATCTATCTAGATTATTTATAATATTGTATTAATCTATTCTCTGTGAACGAGACGGGACCTCCACTAGTAAGTTCATATAATCTTATCTTATTTTATACATGTATATAATAGTAAAATCGATGTATAAAGAGTTATATGACATCTGGTGGTTAAATCTGGAATAATTTTCTCCCACAAAAAAAGTAATGTCCAAGAAAAAAAAAACTATATATATATATATATATATATATATATATATATATATATATTATAACTTATTATATTTATAATCTTATTCTATATGTTAGAGATTTCTAGAAATATGTCCAATCTCTCATCCCCAACAAACTAAACCCTAAACCCGAAAATCTAATCTCTCAATCTACCAATATAAGTGTAGATTTCTACCAATTGTCTATAGAGATGTTCAATTTCAAGAACGGGGTTTTCTTTACAAAAGTATGGCTCATCCTAAGCCCTCTGCAAATCTTCCTTCCTTCTCTATTCGAGGGGAGTTCGATTTTGTTGATGATGTTGATTAATTGCCAGTTGAGGCTCCACTTGTCAACCCTGTTGCTGGTGTTCGACGATCTTCTAGAGTAACCTATCCACATGCTTTCTTATCTGATGACGTTTGTGGTCACTCCTATGCTTTCATGGTTTCTTGTTGTCATACTAGCACCTCTACTATGAGATTTCCTTGTATTGAGCTTCCTTTCACCGAGCCTCCAGAGTCCGAGCCTTGTTCATACAATGAGGCTTGTAAGTTTCAAGCATGGAAAGATGTTATGATAGCTACATTTGCAGCACTTGATGCTAATCAAACTTGGTCGATTGTCCCTTTGCCTAAAGGAAAGAAGGTAGTTGGTTGTGGTTGGGTTTATAAAGTCAATAGGAGAGCTGATAATAGCCTAGAGAGGTACAATTGGTACAAAGCTCAGTTAGTGGTGAAGGGTTATACACAAAAGGAGGGGATTGACTATACAGAAACTTTTTCCCCAGTTGTGAAGATGACAACGATTCGTGCTTTGGTTGCAGCTACACTTAAGAAAGACTAGAGAATCTTACAGCGGGATGTAAACCATGCTTTCCTGCACGGGCATTTGGACGAAGAAGTCATTATGAAGTTGCCTCCTGGCTTGTCCGTTGAAGGATCCAATATGGCTTGTCGGTTACTGAGGTCGCTCTATGGCCTCAAGCAAGCCTCTAGGTAGTGGCATGCTGGGCTCTTAGTGGCTCTAAAGGCTCGTAGATACACTCAGTCTAAGAACGATTACTCCCTTTTCTATAGGAAGCAGTTGTCTGGTGTTGTGTTCATTGAGGTTTACGTTGATGATTTGTTGCTCACTGGGAGTGATTACTCTGAAATGGTTGCTCTTAAAGGGTTTCTTGATGATGAATTTTGCATCAAAGATTTGGGGGATTTACATTTTTTTCTTGGGATTGAGTTTCTCAAGCATGATAAGGGCCTTATTCTCACACATCGCCATTTTGTTGCTGATATGCTCCGGGATTTTGCTTGTCCTGGCCCAATTGTTGCTAGTCCTCTTGATCCTTAGCTCCGGCTCTCTCATACTAATGGCTCGTTGCTCGAAGAACCCACCAATTATCGTCGGCTAGTGGGTAAGTTGAACTTCTTAGTTCATACCCGTCCAGATCTTGCTTTATTTGTCCAACTCTTGAGCCAATTTATGCAAGCGCCCCGTGATTCTCGTCTGTCTGTTGCTACTCATGTTCTTGGTTACCTCAAAGGCACTTGCTCTAAAGGACTTCTGTTCTTCTGATTTCCGGCTTTAAGCCTTTTGTGATGCCGATTGGGCAAGCTGCCCCTTCTCCAAATGATCAATAAGTGGTTACCTAGTTTTTATGGGCTCTAGTTTCCCGTCATGGAAATCCAAAAAGCAGGTATCCGTTTCATTGTCTTCCGCCGAGGCTGAATATCGTTCAATTCATCGGGTTTGTACTGAGCTTGCTTAGATGTCTCGTTCGTTTGCTAAGATTGATGTTCCTCACATTGCTCCGATCCCTGCTCGTTGTGACAATCAAGAGGCAATTTATATAACTCGCAACCTTGTTTTCTATGAACGAACAAAACATATCGAGCTCGACTGTCATTTTGCTCGTGAGAAGTTCCTTGAGGGTTTAATTTCCTTGTCTCATATCTCCACTCGAGCTCAATTGGCAGATTTCCTCACGAAGAACATTGTTGGCATCCGTCTTCATCCTCTCCTTTGCAAGATCGACCTGGTAAATGCCCCGACTCGCTCTTGGGGAGGGGGGGGGGGGGGGGGGGTTATTGAGATTGGGTCTATTTCTGTATTGGGCCTATTCGGATTTGACTCAATATTTGTATAGAAATACTAAATATATTGTTTTTCAGATCATTCAATAGAAATCAATTTGTTTTCCTTCTTCTTCCCTCTCTTCATCTCTCGCGTGCTTCTCAACAATTTTTGTTACAACCTCCAAATCCTTCACCCATGAGGTGCCATTCTATAAAATTGAGATTAATTATAAAATTGAGAAAATTAATAATAGATCGGTGCACTAGATCTAAGATTTTTGGTAATGAAATGATTGATATTAAGATTCAATATCTTCTCAAACCGATTTTTTTAAGGACCGCTTGTCTAAGATATTTTTTTTAAAATATTATCATCCCGTGTATAAAATAAACACTTGGTAGTTTTTACACACTATGCCAGGATAATAATAAAATAATAATACAACAACAACAAACTCAGTATATCCGGTTTGGAGCAGGGTATGGAGGTCTCGTCGTACGCTCCTTTTCCCCAACTAGGTCGATGTAACGGCCGGGGGGGGGGGGGGGGTTATTGAGATTGGGTCTATTTCTGTATTGGGCCTATTCGGATTTGACTCAATATTTGTATAGAAATACTAAATATATTGTTTTTCAGATCATTCAATAGAAATCAATTTGTTTTCCTTCTTCTTCCCTCTCTTCATCTCTCGCGTGCTTCTCAACAATTTTTGTTACAACCTCCAAATCCTTCACCCATGAGGTGCCATTCTATAAAATTGAGATTAATTATAAAATTGAGAAAATTAATAATAGATCGGTGCACTAGATCTAAGATTTTTGGTAATGAAATGATTGATATTAAGATTCAATATCTTCTCAAACCGATTTTTTTAAGGACCGCTTGTCTAAGATATTTTTTTTAAAATATTATCATCCCGTGTATAAAATAAACACTTGGTAGTTTTTACACACTATGCCAGGATAATAATAAAATAATAATACAACAACAACAAACTCAGTATATCCGGTTTGGAGCAGGGTATGGAGGTCTCGTCGTACGCTCCTTTTCCCCAACTAGGTCGATGTAACGGCCCGGGGGGGGGGGGGGGGTTATTGAGATTGGGTCTATTTCTGTATTGGGCCTATTCGGATTTGACTCAATATTTGTATAGAAATACTAAATATATTGTTTTTCAGATCATTCAATAGAAATCAATTTGTTTTCCTTCTTCTTCCCTCTCTTCATCTCTCGCGTGCTTCTCAACAATTTTTGTTACAACCTCCAAATCCTTCACCCATGAGGTGCCATTCTATAAAATTGAGATTAATTATAAAATTGAGAAAATTAATAATAGATCGGTGCACTAGATCTAAGATTTTTGGTAATGAAATGATTGATATTAAGATTCAATATCTTCTCAAACCGATTTTTTTAAGGACCGCTTGTCTAAGATATTTTTTTAAAAATATTATCATCCCGTGTATAAAATAAACACTTGGTAGTTTTTACACACTATGCCAGGATAATAATAAAATAATAATACAACAACAACAAACTCAGTATATCCGGTTTGGAGCAGGGTATGGAGGTCTCGTCGTACGCTCCTTTTCCCCAACTAGGTCGATGTAACGGCCCGGGGGGGGGGGGGGTTATTGAGATTGGGTCTATTTCTGTATTGGGCCTATTCGGATTTGACTCAATATTTGTATAGAAATACTAAATATATTGTTTTTCAGATCATTCAATAGAAATCAATTTGTTTTCCTTCTTCTTCCCTCTCTTCATCTCTCGCGTGCTTCTCAACAATTTTTGTTACAACCTCCAAATCCTTCACCCATGAGGTGCCATTCTATAAAATTGAGATTAATTATAAAATTGAGAAAATTAATAATAGATCGGTGCACTAGATCTAAGATTTTTGGTAATGAAATGATTGATATTAAGATTCAATATCTTCTCAAACCGATTTTTTTAAGGACCGCTTGTCTAAGATATTTTTTTTTAAATATTATCATCCCGTGTATAAAATAAACACTTGGTAGTTTTTACACACTATGCCAGGATAATAATAAAATAATAATACAACAACAACAAACTCAGTATATCCGGTTTGGAGCAGGGTATGGAGGTCTCGTCGTACGCTCCTTTTCCCCAACTAGGTCGATGTAACGGCCCAGAATTATGATTTCCGGGTTACGTTTCAAGGGATAAAACCCCTTGTTCGGATCTTGCAATCCAGGTACGGGTCGAGGTTTCAAACTCATTTTAAGGTTATTAGAAAGAGGGATTTCAAACCCTAAAAACATCGAAGGGCCGTTGGGTACCCTTAACCTGTCCTAAGACTATGTCGCGGAAACCATTTCAAACGGAAATAAAGCGGAAGTAAAGTACATATACAAGTGCCACGGCGGAGCCGGGTCAAAACGGAGTCAAAAGTATAAATCCAAAACAATATAATCAGAGTCTGGTGAAGTCTATAACTCCAGCGCTCACTCTCCGCCGACAAAATGACCCGCGCAATAAGCAAACAGCACCGATAGGATGAACATAAATAATTCCTAAAAAAATTGATTTGGAGCGGGATCAGATCGATGCCCACTTAACTCTGCATCCCAACCATAAGCACACATATACGCTATACCTAATAAAGATGCTCTAATGCAGTACGGAATTCAAACACACTAGCATGCTCCTAGTTCATAATAATGTGCAGAAATACTGTAAAGGGCCCAAGACAATGCCAAGTGGCATATCCCTCTCCTACCTCCACCCCTTCCGACAGGCGGAGACTGGCCAGCTCGTGAATGCATTCATTCATAATAGGGCGGCGCGCATGCCTAACCCGCTCCACAATAAAGCCCGCAGGCATATCATAATATAAGGAAGTACTCGATTGACTCAGGGTACCCGATGAGGCTGGGCTACCCTATGACCCTAGCAAAGACTCTAGGACTATCACAAATACGGCCGTTCTGTTTACAAACACATAGAGAAATCGAATGCTCAACGATCAATGCAACCTAGCATGGTACTACATGGCATGCTGATCATGAATGCAACACCTAGTATATTATGCACTTAAAGTAGGGAATAGCTCTATTCAATCTGAGT
Organism: Persicaria tinctoria; assembly: GCA_037127255.1. NCBI lineage: Eukaryota > Viridiplantae > Streptophyta > Magnoliopsida > Caryophyllales > Polygonaceae > Persicaria > Persicaria tinctoria. The sequence continues at coordinate 18,689,972 of JBANSL010000008.1, forward strand.
AAGCTCCGAAGAGACTTACCTGAAGATGCAGGACAGCAATATAACACAATCAAGGGCCCAAATGCAAGTCCAAAGCAATCCAAGAGCAAACACACCTATCATCAAGCCATTTTCATAAGCTACCGATCTATCATTCATACACACGGTCTCCACATTCTCAACATGCTCAAAACCAACCGATGGTAAAACCATTTTCTAAAACCTTTTCGATATGATCAACCTTTAAAACCTTTTTCAAATCCAAGTCCAAATATTATACCTTAAATCTCAATAATAATATTCTATATTATATTACATCTATTTAATATTTATATACTATTTATTAACACTTCATAAAATATTTCCAAATCCTTTAAGAATCTCAACCATTTTTATTTTATAAAAATCAGCCCTTATATTTGTAAAAATCCACAACCGACCCTTCCCTTTTACAAAAAAAAAAATCAAAACCTACACCTCTTGTTCTAAATTCGCCAAAACCAAGCCTGGATTTTTAAAACAAGCCCAAATCTCCTTTTCTTTTAAAACCCAAAACATCCCAGCCCAAAGAATAGAAAAAGGAAGGGCCCAACAGTTCACCTAATATAACCCGAAAGAATATGATCCGGCCCAGCTCAAAGATCCAGCCCCGGCCCAAATGAGAAAGAAAGGAAGGCGTCAGCTTCAACCTCCAGACAGAACACAGACGGCGGAGGCGTTGAAACGGAGGGAAGAAGGGAACAGGTCCCTGCCGGCGGCCGTTCAAGCCAACACCGTCCCCATTCTGTCCGTCGATCAATTCCGACCAAACCCAAGCAAACACAGCAAAGCGCGAGCAAGGAGGAAGGAGGAGGGAGAGATTACCGACGCGCGCGATTCCGACTCCGATGGGGCTCCGAGGGCGGCTCCGGCTACGATTGACGGGGAAGGAGCTCCGGTCGAGTCCTAGGGGAAGTAAGGGGTGAGAAAAGAACGGATTTTGATAAGATTTAGACCGGAATCGAATCAGAAAACGGAATCGACCTGGGGAATGGAGGAACAGGGAAACGACGACGGCGTGGGGCCGGCGGCGGCGTTTGGAGGCTCCGGGGTGCGTCCGGGCCTCGTCTACGCCGGAGGACAGGGTGGCTCAGGTGTGTGCTGCCGGTCGCCGAGAGGAAGGAGGAGGAGCGAGGCTGCTCAGAAGGGCTCGGGACCTCGGCTCGGTCGCTGGGCTTCAACGAAAAGGAGGAGCAAGGTGAGGCGGAGATGCTGCTGCTACTGCTCGGCTCGGAGGAAGGAGCTTTCGAGGTGCCCGGTGGTGCTAGGGTGGCTCAGCCAGTGGCTAGGGGAGGTGTGGTGGTGGAGGCAAGGGCTCTTGGAAGGTGTTCGGAGCCGCGCTCGGGTAGTGTTCGGAGAGTGCTCAGCTGTTGTTCGGGTTTACTGGAAAGAGAGGAAGGAGGGCTGGTGTGTGTCGACAATCAGGGTGAAAATTGGAATTGAAATAGCATCAGATAGGGGAAGTGATTTGCTTCTGAATGTGGGATTTCAATGCAAAATAGGGGAGATTGAGATCTGATTTCTACTCATTTTGGCGTGGTCAAACCTGCAAGGTTGAATTGGCATTTTGTCAATTTTGGGAGGAGCAAGATGCAAGGGAAGAGGATGGGCAATGAGGATGCCTAGCCAAGATTGGAAAGGGGCAGCTGGTGCTGTTGAGTCCCCAAGCTGCTGTTGACACGCAAAGGAGGGAGAGGGACAAAGGATGTGTGGTCCTAAGCCAAAAATAATACCCGGAAATAAACCTTAAAATACGCGCGCTCTCTCGACCTTATCCCGACTCGATTAAATTTGATTCGTAAATCATTATCGGAATTAAATTAATCTATTCAGACTCGCAACTCAAAAGCGGAAATCAAATTTCGTTAAAATCAGAATTCTAAAACGTAAGACGAAGATCATGATTTTCAAATATTCGAATTTTTTTTCGACCTAAATCCATTTTACTTTATTATTTATTAAAATTTATCATTTAAAAATCCGAGCATTTACAGTCGAGAAAGAGTTTTCATATGACCCGGACAAGCTAGTGAAAGAACCAAAATCAAACAAAAATGGGACATGCAAGCAAATAAGCCAAGCACAAACATAATAAACTAGGAAAGAAGAATTAGAAGAAACAGTCTTAAGCACAGAAATTAACTAAAAGGATACGCTCCCCTTGACCCTCTCTTGCGTGAAGCCGTGAACTAACCCTTATCAACCTTGATAGTAACTCTCCATTGTACACGATCTCTCTTCAGTCCTCAGAAGGACTAATAAGTGTAACACATTCCTCCCACGTCACGAATAAAGCTTTTACTAAGTTAGGGTTTTGATGGGCTTAATAGTCCATAGTTTGGGCCCAACGAATTTTTGGGCCGTCACACCACCATACCTAATCAAAAGCCCCAGAGGGGGGAAAATAGGGAAAAAATAATACAAGAAACAGAGTAGCGAGCGAGCGAGCGATCGAGGTAGAGGAGCGCTAAAAATGGAGGGATCGAGCTCGTCATCGTCGTCTTCCTCCTCGGCGGACCCTCTCCTGCAACGCCTGACGACCAAGGGATGGTACTTCTCCGACTTGGATCAAGTCAAATCGATCGCCGCCGTCCACTCCGGCGCCGGCCTTGAATTGGAGCTCTGCAACTTGGACCTTCGCTCCGTCGGCGCGAAGTCCCTCCCTGATACGTCTTCTCTCTTTCGCAAGTCACCGCAGCTCCGCTTTCCAATAGTTCTTCAGGCATCTTCGCTTTCTCGATTCCTGTTCGTTGAATTTTTCTTCTGAAACGGATTTTTAGGTTTTGGTATCGACTCCAATAGTTCGGTGTTTTGGTTGAATGGATGAACAGGTGGCTTCTGTGAGGGATGTTAGCAGAAGTAGCTTCGCGAGTGGTGCGAGCAATCGGAGAATGTTGAAGTTGATGTTGACGGATGGACACACGGAGCTCACTGCGATTGAGTACTCTCACATCCCTTCGTTGCCTGATGACGTTGTTCCCGGTACCAAGGTTCTTTCTGTCACACTGTAAATCAATTGCGCTCTGAAATGCTCTCTTTTGGTTGTTTCTTTTCGAATTCACAAGATCTCCATTATTTTGGACAACCTGGACCAAATCCATTTGATATCGATTAATTTACTACGTAGTAGCTTTTAAGTAATGGCTACGAGTACTGAGTACTGACTGCTGACTGATACTGATAGGTTTGAATGATTCATATGAAACAAGATGTTCTTGAACAATTGGAATTCTGGTATTGATTTGATGGTGGAGTTTGAGAATAAACGTTTATCCCTAGGTTGTAGGTTGTTTTTAGGAAGTTCCGAATCTAGTTCATTTTTAAGTTAGATTCTTGATCAATATTCTAACCATTACCATACATCCCTCATTTTCCATTTGTTTCTTTTTCCCCATTTGATTACCTAATTTGGGCACAATGTAACCACTAACCATATCTCCTAGACTCACAAAAAGGGATGATCATACAACTTTAACACGTAAAATTTGATTCATTTCCCTTCTATTCCCTCCTACTCAAACAAAAAAAGCTTTAAAGTTTCACTGTTAATTTAAGATTTTATGTGCCATTTTGTATTTTGTAGATTAAGTTAAGAGTACCTTGATTAGTTTTTCAATGGATGCTACATTAAATGGTTTGAATGGACACTTAATGATAAGGCTTTGACAGCCAACTAGAGTAACATAGCATCTCCTTGGTCCTTGAGTTATTTTTTTTTTGCTGCCCTTTTGTTATCTCTATGGCAGTGCCTGTTTTTACCGTTATTGGTGTTAGAACAATAGTTATTGCTTTGCTTGATCTCATCCTCGATTTCTTTCTTTCTTTTTTAAAAATTCTAGATCAGACTGGAAAAGAAACCTATAGTGCATGGTGGCATACTTTGCCTAGTTCCCAATGTAATAACTGTACTAGGAGGTGCCGTGCAAACACTGTATGAAGAATGGGAGATGAACCAGAAGTACTTGGGTTTCTCACGCTCCTCTGTCAAGCCAGTTCGAGAAGGCGAAGCTGGTGGACCTCCATCATTTGAGAAATTGCAGATAGGGGGATCCAAACCTAGCTCTAGCCAAAATGGTAGAGATACTTGCACCAAACTCCTCTTTTCTCTGTCCCATTATAGTTTATTCAAGTTACCCCAAGTAAAATCAATAGTATTAGAGTTCTAAAAGTAATATGGACTGCTTTCTAATGCTTATGTGTTTCCTGCTTTACGTATTGGTAGCTGCAGCAAGAAGATTAGGATACGCCTTTTACTTTATTTCTGTGACCTAATTAGAGTTGGGCTTCTATAATAAAACCTTCAATTACTTGCCCTTTGAGATAATGATCATAATAAAGAAGTGTTACTAATGCTTGACACATAATCTGAAAATACATGTTTATATTAAATTGCTAGAGTGAATAATATTTGCCTATTTGGCACAACTTGCCAAGAATATGCATCCTGCTCGGGTTATTATGAAGTATGAACACTATCATTTATGTTCCTTTAATCTAGAGAATGTGCTATCTCTATCTCCTATTTCAAATATCATATTCCAAGACCAAACTGGATGCATGCTGCATGAAAAGTTGAGAGCATGTTTTTGATAAGATTAAAGAGGTCAAAGAGTTTGAAATTTTGACAATGGTAGGTCATGTTATGTATGTACAAGTTCTGATTGATAGAACTCAACATGCTAAATATATTTGGCACTTAGGTATATTATTTGTTTATTAATTGTGCCAGGGATGACAATTTTTTGGCCTTTTTTTCCCTTGTATGCTAAATCAAGGATAATATTTATATTTACCTTCTTTTGTTAGTTTTCCATGTCTCGGTTTGCCAGTGTAATGAATGTATATTTACTTCATATCAGTTTCTGGGAAAGATGCTGCGAAAGGTGTGGAAGCTGGGGCAGGTTCTGGAACCAAGCAGATACACAGACAGCATATTCCTGATGCAAAAGCTGATAAGAAGGATAATGATCCAAAAGGAATTTCAACTTCCCAAGGAGTTGAAGAGAAGCCAAGTACCTCTCAGTCCAGACCCAAAGAAGGTGTTGATTCTTGTCAATTGATTTGTTGATATACAATCTATTTTACCATTCATTACATGTTTCATGTTTGATTGTTAGCATATTGGGTGTTAGCTGTGGCAAATGTGAAATGTCTTCCTTGACTATTTAATGTCATTTCTTAATTGTTGGAAATCATGTTAATTATTCAATACATGATTTTTCTTTGAATATATGAATGTGCTGTTATTAACATATTTGCTTGTGCAGTTGCTGAGTGTGCCCCTGTTCAGAATCAGGCAGCTGCACAGAAGCTTCTTCAAAAAATGACCCAACCTGATCACAAGAACCAGTATCAGAGAGGTCAAAGATATAAAGGGAGGACAATGGAAGAAGACAAACCAGTTTTCACACTGGACGAATGGGAAAGAAGAAAGGCCGGCACATCCACCAGAATAGAGACTCCGGATATTGCTCGTGATGAGGACCTTGCTCGGCAACTTCAAAATCAGTTTGATTTGGAGGATGAGGTGAGGTTCTTTGCATTGTCATCATAGTACGAGTTTTCACTGCTTTCAGTGCCTGAATTTTTTACTATAGTTTTGTATTATTTCATTGGAAAGCTGGAGCTAGGTTTGGATCCCCCAATCTTATTGATCAATGATTCGTTCATTAGAAATCATATTTTAGTGCTTTTATTGTCTGAAAATAAAATCACATTGTAGTTTGTTAAAGATGTGATAGTGGCAATACTTATACACCAACTATTTTCTATTCAACCCCGAATAGTAATAAAAAATAGCTGCTTCACCAACTTTATCAGATTTCATCGAACTAATTACTTCTGTTTTCAAGAATCATGGTATGTTTATTTTGCAACTTATGCCTTGTTTGTTTGAGTAGAAAGGAATAGAAGGGAAAGGAATCAAATTTTATATGGAAAATTTGTGTGATCAACATTTTTTTGTGAGCCTAGAGAAGGGGAGAGGGTAATAGTTACAACATCCTAGGAGATATGGTTACCCTATGCTCAAAGCAGGTAATCAAATAAGGGAAGGAGGGTAATGATTAGAATAATGATCAATGAATCTTAGATTAAAAATGGACTAGATTCGGAAGGGTAACCATTACCTTTTCTTACCTAAAAACAAACTAGGGGTTAGTTCAGTATAAATTGGATAATGACTGACTGCACTCCTAAAAATAGTGTGAAAATAATGCCTCCATTAAATAGGATATAGTTTTCCCGAATAAAAACAGGAGAGGACCCTCTGTTGGAAAATACGATGCTAATTTTTCTTGGAGACATTTAATCTCAACTCTAGCAACATGGATTGTATTGAAATGAGCTCCAGTATACATACATGATGTGGTGTTTTAATTCTCTGGCACCTAAACTTGAGATGGATCACCGGAAGTAATGTTACTGCTGTTATGCATTCTCATCAGGTGCAAATGGATCCTCATACAGACCCAGCTACTGACATCAGAATGAGCATGTTCAGCTTTGACAGAGACGATGCAGGCGCTCATGGGAGGACAGGATTCAGAGGGCGAGGGAGGGGCAGAGGCAGAAGTAGAGGAAGGGGAAGAGGACGAGGAAGAGGCGGATTTTAGCATTCCATCTAGGCACAGCCTACTTCCAAGCAGCATATTCATTTTCCAAACATCTACGGCGCAGATATTCAGATGTGCGATGTATCTGATCTCAACCCCCATTTATCCCGGTAAGATGAAGCATGGAATTCACTTGTCGACCCCATTTTCTACACTGTCTTGTATGTAAAATTTGTGATTCTATCATTCTACCATAGTTAGCAGGTCAGTGTCATCTTATGTGAGCTTTAAATTTTAATAGTAGACAAAAACTTGTTGCTTTATCATTCGCAGTTCGTCAGGAGCAGGACAGAGATTGAAATGCATACCTATTGGCTATGCCCATCCTTCTCTCCGATTCAACTGTTTCGTTTCCCATCTCCATGACGGGAAGTCATCGTGGGGGGGATCGAATACCTGTGTGGTAGGAAGGCTACTTGGTTTTGGTCATTCTGGCTTTCGTTTTCTTACACTTGTAACAGCTCTTGCATGTTTTAAGTGTTGACAGTCAAGTACAAACAGTATAATTTAATCAAACACGCAGCCTTAAATTATTGATGGAAAATCTTTTGTCACCGTAGGCAAGCTCTGCCCATGCCTGCCTTTGACTCCGGTGGCCTACATTTTCCTCCCGCCAAACTTGACTCGTTCTTCCTTGAAAGGCCTCTTCCATTATCGGCAATCGAGATCATCACCTGTGTCATAGTTTGTTACTTCTACGTGCTCTATTTATTCGGATTAATTGATAGATTTTAAAGTTATATGGAATGCTAGGGGTGGGCGCAAATCCCGATCCCGTCCCGGTCCCGTCCCGATCCCGGTGGGATTTAGGACAAAATAGCGAATCCCGTCCCGTAAAAATTATGCGGGACGAAACGCGGGACGATCCCGGTGGGATCCCGCAAATCCCGTCCCGTCCCGCATATAATAATAATAATAATAATAATAATAATTTTTATGATAATAATAATATTATAATATTATAAAATAATAATAATATATTATTAGTATTATTATTTTGAGCAAATATTATTTATAACTATAATAATAATTTTCAATTTATAATAATAATAATAATAATATTATATAATATTATAATATAATTTAATAATAATATTAATTTATAATAAAATTATTATTATTATTATTATTATATCATATTATATTTTTTTCTTGTAAAGTATAATTATAACGTGGGATTATTATTATTATTATTATTTTTTATTATTATTATTATTATTTATTATTATTATTATTATTATAATAAAAACAGATTACAAGAAATTAGTGGGCAACCGAGATACTATCTGGGCACCCACTCCTTTAGCGATAACAAAGCCAAGTCTAGTAAAAATATAACGTGCAACACGAGCCCCAGCATCCTGAGATACCGAGAATTTCTGAATCCGCTTCAGCAATGCAACCGCATCTGTATCCAACTCCCCCAATGAAGAGAATGAGAAGGGTAGGAAACCATAACCAGCCGCCGTACACAAATCTCGATATTTGACACACTTACGTCGAGCAGCATCAACAACAGCACGACCTGGCATAAAGTCAGAAATTCCAGACTGAGTCAATGGAGAGGATCCCGTCAGATCGACACACACATCCCGCCCATTTAGAGTTACAAGAGGCAAATAGCTAATTAAATACGGTATTCTTCCTAACTATCAATCGATAATTAATTAGACAATATTGGTAAATCTCGTCTCAATTCCTTTCCGTCCCGATCTAGTAAGATAATGTAGCCAAATATGTTGAACATTATAATTAATTATACAATCATTGTATGAATTAATAATAGTATTATAATATTAATATTATATTATTATTATTATTGAATAATATAGTTGAGAATAATACCGTATTCAACATATTATACTAAATAATGAATTATGAAAGCATTTTTCACTTTGCAAATTTATATAATATTTTATTATTTTTATATGCGGGACAAGGCCCGTCCCGTCCCGATCCCGTCCCGTCCAGACACCATCCCGTCCCGATCCCGTCCCGAAAAAAAAATGTCAATCTCGTCCCGAAAAAATTTCGCGGGACGAGTCCCGTCCCGGCCCAATCCCGTCCCGTCCCGTCCCGCGCCCACCCCTATGGAATGCGGTTAGGATTCTTTCTTACATTTATTGTAAAATCGATGATTTTAGTTGGGATTCTCTACATTTAAATTGATAACCAAATTTCATGACGAAAACAAATTGTTAAAATAGATAATAATTTTGTAAAATAAGAATGATCACTTTTAAGTAATTTCACTGTTTATACTCCAACCGCAAGTCCGCAACCTGTTTCAAATAAAGACAGTATGTAATTGGAAGAAGACGGTGGAGCAGGATTAAACAAAACCAAAAACATGAACGTACAAAGCTTTTCAAATGAATTAATATGAAAAGTTCTAGGGGAATCAGAAAATCCACGAATAAAACATAAATATCTTTTGGCAATGGTCGAAGCTTATGGCATCAAAAGATGAATTTTGCAAATGTCTTATCTAGACTAGAGGATAATAAATGAAAAATCAATAAATTTTTGGAAAGAAAAATGGCTTGACGGCAAACCACTAGAAGGAAGACAATTACCGAATGTAGAAATAGACGAGAACGCCAAAATTGAACAATTCAAAGATATAAATAAAAATTGTAAAATAAGTGAGCTAGCACGATACATGCCTATAAACATGACCATAAAAAAACAAAGAATATATATATACACCTGATAACCGGATTGATGATAGATTATACTAAAAAATAGAGGGGTGAAATAGATGATTTTCTACATCTAATGCACTTGTATGTCACAAAACACAACACAAATGATCAAAACAACACAAAATGGATATGGAAAATAGAAGTTGCACCAAAAATAAAGAATTTCATATGGAAATTATATCTAAACGAAATACCAACCAAGACCATATTAGCGAACAAATGAGTTGCAATACAAATAGGATGTGAAATGTGTAACTATTGGCGGAGGGCTAAAAAAAATCCGAGATTTTTTTTTTGCGTGTATTTTGCGGAGTATGAAAAAATAATTTTTTTCCTTCAAGTATATCAGGGAAAAAAACTTTAAATTTGTGATTTAAATAGATATTTTTATAGAAAAAATTATAAAAAATAGAATTTTTTATATGTGTATATAGAAAAAGTTGTTTTTTTTGTTAAAATATATAGGAGAAGACCTTAAATTTGTTACTCAATTGTACATTTTTAGCATAAGAAAACTAAGAGAAATAAAAATTATAAAAAAGTGAGGCTAATGGGATTTAAATTGTTGACTTGAAGCTAATAAATACTCCTTCCGAACTAAGCTAATCCGTCTTAATGATTTATTACTCTTTTTACTAGGGGTGGGCACGGGACGGGACGGGACGGGATTGGGCCGGGACGGGACTTGTCCCGCGAAATTTTTTCGGGACGGGATCGGGACGGGATTGACATTTTTTTTTCGGGACGGGATCGGGACGGGACGGTGTCTGGACGGGACGGGATCGGGACGGGACGGGCCTTGTCCCGCATATAAAAATAATAAAATATTATATAAATTTACAAAGTGAAAAATGCTTTCATAATTCATTATTTAGTATAATATGTTGAATACTATTCTCAACTATATTATTCAATAATAATAATATTAATATTATTATTATTAATATTATAATACTATTATTAATTCATACAATGATTGTATAATTAATTATAATGTTCAACATATTTGACTACATTATCTTACTAGATCAGGACGGAAAGGAATTGAGACGAGATTCACCAATATTGTCTAATTATCGATTGATAGTTGGGAAGAATACTGTATTTAATTAGCTATTTGCCTCTTGTAACTCTAAATGGGTATAATAATAATAATAATAATAATAATAATAATAATAATAATAATAATAATAATAATAATAATAATAATAATAAAAATAATAATAATAATAAAAAAATAAAATAAAATAACATTACTTATTTTTATTGTTATTATTATAAAATAATTATACTTCAAAGGAAAAAAAATATAATATGATATAATAATAATAATATAATAATTATTATAATAATTTTATTATAAATTAATATTATTATTAAATTATATTATAATATTATATATTATTATTATTATTATTATTATTATTATTATTATTATAAATTGAAAATTATTATTATAGTTATAAATAATATTTGCTCAAATAATAATAATAATATTGTTATTCTAAACAAATATTATTATTATTATTATAAATGGAAGATTATGATTATAATTATAATTATAATATTTGCTCAAAATAATAATACTAATAATATATTATTATTATTCTATAATATTATCATATTATTATTATTATTATTATTATTATTATTATTATTATATGCGGGACGGGACGGGATTTGCGGGATCCCACCGGGATCGTCCCGCGTTTCGTCCCGTATAATTTTTGCGGGACGGGATCGGGACGGGATTCGCTATTTTGTCCTAAATCCCACCGGGATCGGGACGGGATCGGAACGGGACCGGGACGGGATCGGGATTTGCGGGATTTGTGCCCACCCCTACTTTTTACACTCTTTATCTAAAAAAATGTTAAAAATTCGTAATTATGCAAAGGAAATCCCAAACCATCTATTCCCTAAATGTGACCACACCCTTAACCTAGTAAGAAGGAAATTGAACAAATCCTAAAAGATGAAGATACGGACAACAATAACGTAAAGGACAACATTGATCAAATTTTGGGACAACTGAATAATAATAATTAAAAAAAAAAAAGTGGTACTAACTTGAACTTGGTGGAGATGGATGAATAGAAATAGAAAATCTTCGACCACAGTAACTCCACAACAATGCATAACATGGAGACTTTAACAAAACAAACTATAGAAAACCGAAAAAAGATGAAAAGAAAACTCAGTTAGGTAGAAATGACACTATATTACCTAGGAAAGGAAGAAATCTTATATTGGAAAAAACTCCAAAAGGAACACTGATACGGGGTTAGCCGCAGGATGATCCGATCTTCGACAAACAAGCAACAAACTAAAGAACGGAAGAAAGAACGATGCAAGACTCAAGAAAGACAACAAGAATCGAATCAAGAAAGCAAGAACTAACTCGATGTCGACCAAGAATGCAACAAGAATTAAAGAACTCGACGCAAGAAACAAGAACAAGACTCGAACAATGAAAGACACGAAATTGATGCAAAGACATGACCGATAAGGACCGAGTCGATCTATATAGAACAAGATAAAGACCACAGACCTCCTAAAAGGGTAGGAACCAATATCAATGACTATATAACCCGACTCTACAACCCTACACAACCAAGCGGACCAAGTTGAGACAAGATACCAATTCGACAATTGAAGAGCACATCTCTATTCAATCGACAATCACTCAATGTGTTTCACACAATTTGAGAAGACTAATTCTACTCAATATGTTCTAGGGGTGGGCACAAATCCCGCAAATCCCGGACCCGTCCCGTAAAAAGTATGCGGGACGGGACGCGGGACAACCCGGTGGGATCCCGCAAATCCCGTCCCGCACACACATATAATAATAATAATAATAATAATAATAATAATAATAATAATAATAATAATAATAATAATAATAATAATAATAATAATAATATTAGGATATAGAGTATAATACTATATAGTATATCTATATATATAGTAGCAGTGTGTATATAATTACATACGTACACTGTAATATATAATAATAATTATTCATTTAAAAAAACAATTACTATATATGTAATACATATGTATTTATTCATTTTAATATATACTATAGTATTAATTATTCATTTTAAAAAACAGTAGCTATACATGTAATATAAATTGTTCATTTAAAAAAATTAAAACAGTAACTATATATGTATTCATATTATATATATATATATATATTAAAATTGATTATATGTATATATTTATAGCTATATATATAAAAACAGTATGTATGTATAGGTGTATAATTTTAATAAAAACAGTGTGTAGTTTGCGGGTACCCAAGGGCTACCCGCACCCGCATTCGCGGACGGGTTTGGACATGACTTCCAACCCGTTAAGCGTGCTTAGCTTGGGCCCGTGCCCGCAACAACGGGACAAAATCTCTGGCAAAGCCCTGTCCAAGCTTGGCATGCGCCCGCGTTTGCCCAGGTTTATGTAAGGCCATATATATACACACTGCATCGGTGTTTATATACATGTACATACGTATATATGTGTACACATATATGAGAACCCGCAAAATATAAAAAATTATACATATATATATTTATTACGCCTTTGAGAATCTCAATATATATATGAAAATTTTGAGTTTTTTTATAATTTTTTTTATTTGAGGGACAAGGCCCGTCCCGTCCCGGTCCCGGTCCTGTCCCGCAAAAATTACGCGGGACGACCTCCGTCCCGTCCCGGTCCCGTCCCGTCCCGTCCCGCGCCCACCCCTAATATGTTCCATCCGAAATCAATGAAGGGTCTCAACATTATATAGCCTTGCAAGGGCGGTTGGGACGAAATTTAGATAGAAGAAGATAAATCTAACAACTTAAAGTAATTATAAAATAACCCTAAAGTTTCCTAAAATAACTTAAGTAAGAATAATACTAAAAAATAGTAATAAAATGGAGCCCCAACACTTAGGCATATTCGGCAGCCCTATGACTAAGGTGGCTCAGCTTCATCTTGAATCCCTATGCACATATAGGTCTTCAATGTAGGCTCGGGGAGTTGAACCTTGCTCGAGAACAAAGCATGACTCACAAAGTTGAATGAGTCTCTCTGAAGCTTCTTAGCCCGAGCTCGAGTCATAGGTCCTTCTCCAAGAATGATAGGCGTGTCAGGTGGAGCTGTAGAAGATGGTCCCACATCAAACACGCAAAATTAACTTTAATGGGTCTCACAATATGTTGGGAATGGCCTCTGCTGGTCTCACAATATGAATTTATAAAACAAATGTAAAAAAATTAATATTTTATATAGTTTTTATCATTTTAAAAACGTGTTTATGAATAGTAAACGACAAGTTTTAATTAACAGATGAAGTATTTTAGAATAATATAGAGTACAATTCCAAATGATACAAGAGTTGGCCAAAAATGTGCAAATTGATCACCTTCAAGCCCTTTTTTCCTGTTATAATTCAGTTCGATCAGGTTCAACTATTCTATATCTAGATCGAATGCTACTAAGCGACTCTATATTTTTAAGAAAATTAGAAATCTAAATATATTGAAACGGAATATAAAATCATCGTCATTACATCAACTTGTGATTCAGAGTTTAAATCAACTAGGTTGGATTAATCATCCTCATTTAGACATCAGCACTCTACTGTATACACATGTATGTATTTAACCAAACATTTGTTATTGACCCTCTTTAAAGGAATGAAATAAATACAGCACATGAATTTAGAAATTTGATCACAAATTAAATACAGAATTTTCTACCAAAAAAAGAAACATTCAACCTTCTTAAATAAATCCGATTTGACTCCCGGCTAAGTCCGCTCTCCTCTTGCTCGTAGGAGGAAGTGAAGGAAAATTGAGGATCAGAGATGGACAAGGGTTGGATTCAGCCGATTGCGGTGGCGCTGTTGGTGTCGGAATTCGCAAGGAGAGCTTACATCAAGAGGTCGGTGGACATCTCAGGCGCCGTCGCCGGCTTCTTTGTCGCCGCCGTCCATTTCTCCGCCGGTTGGAGGTTTGGTTTTTGTCTTCTAAATTTTCGTATGCTCAATTCAGATTCGAAAAACAACATGTTACACATTGAGTATTCCTTATTAAAAAAATGAAAAAAAAAATTATGAACTATCGGCCAATAAACCATATTAATACGGATTTTAAAAACCAAAAAAATAAAAATAATACGACTTATCCAACTTAAACCAATATTAATACGATTTTTAAAAACTATCAAAATATAATACAAACTATTTAAAAAAATTCGATCAATTTTTTGGTCCTTTTTCGAACGGTCATTTTCGAAAATTTCCGAAAATTTTTCCAAAATATCTGAAAGCGAAGCAGGTAAAGAAATTGAAACTTCACGGCCTTATTTGAAGACTCTCTCTTGCTTTGGTGAGGAAATCGAAGAAGAAAACGTGTCCATAATGGAGAAATTCGCGAGCTCCGAACTCCTTCCTCCGGTCGTCGCTCTTCTGCTTTCGGCGGCGATCTCCGCGAGATCTTACAAGCACAAGTCTCTCGATCTCTCAGGCGCTCTCGCCGGCTTTCTCGTCATGTCCATCCACATCGCCGCCGGTTGGAGGTTTCCGAATTCGTTTTCAGATTTGATTTCTTAAGCATACCTAATCGCTGTTTTGCTGTTTACGCTTGGTTAATCTTGCTTGATTTTCTCAAGAATGTGCTTGGCCTGTGTCGATTGCTGATGTTTCGATTGTTTTGGTTAATAGTTGCTGAATTGGATTTATAAGCAGATGTAATCGCTGTTTTTCTGGTTGGATTTGGTTCATTTAGCTTGATTTGTTCGAGAATGCGTTTGATTTTTGATCGATTGGCTGTGTTTCAATTCGTAGGTACGGAGCTATGCTGCTTGCGTTCTTTTTCACTTCGTCTAAACTGACGAAGAAAGGAGCGGAGAGGAAGCGCAGCGTTGACCCCGAATACAAGGAGGGCGGTCAGAGAAACTGGTAAAACGGTCTTCAATCTTGATGACATCGATTCAATTGTGTTTTCCAATCTTTTTATTTCCTTTTTCATTTTGAATTCTAAAAAAAGAATTTCCTTCTTTGCTTTTGTACGCAAGTTTTGATTCACTTGTATAATACTTATTTGAGGCATGACATTGATCCACTTTGACTTCCTGATGAAATTAATATGTGATTAAGTGGACTAGACGATCATTACTTCAACTGAGTTCAGTATTAGCTTTGTTTTTTGGCCATTTTGCCTGTCATTGATTGCGATGGTAATCATGTGGTCTGTGTAGTTTGATGTTTGGTTATACTGAAATGCTGATTGAATCTGAACAAGGATTCCTGGGTGAATAAGTCTCTGTGCTTATTTTTTAATTCGTCTTGCAGCAATGTCATCTCTTCATCTACCTGACAGATTTTTGTGATATTATTCGATATAATATTCTTCTTACATATTAATTTTCAGACAGATATGTCTCCTATAGGGATGAAAGATGCAGATTAGGACTATAGTGGATTAAGGCTTATTCGAGTTTCGTTCCATGCCCTGCAAGTGGTGCGGGAAATTGCAAATTTGCAATTGCTTGTTGTGTTTGTACATTTATCATGTGACTTGCACTTTGACTTTAATATCCTTCTGTGTTTTTCTAATTATGCTTGATTTTCAACTTCGCTGCAGGATACAAGTCTTTGCTAATAGCATTATTGCGGCTGTTTTGGTCATAATAGTCGTTAAGTTGACAGGATGGGAGGACAAGTGTTTGGACTCCAACGAATCTCCTTCTGTCACAGCACTAGTAGGTGGTATAATCGGGCATTATTGTTGCTGCAATGGAGACACATGGTCGTCAGAATTAGGGGTGCTGAGTGAGGATACACCTCGATTAATCACAACTTTGAAGGTGACGATCCATTGATTCTGCTATTGGGATTGCTATTGTTGTTCTTTTTTTTCCTTTTTTTTTTTAAATGCAACAAGTCATGATAAAATTTCTCCAGATCAAGACTTTTTAGATTCAGTGTGCCAATGTAAGGGGGGAAACAAAATGATTAGTGCGATACATGGAAGTAGAACCCTCTAATTCATCCTTTTCTGCATTAACTAGTGATTGTTGTCTTTGGTTCTTTCGCAGTTTGAGATTCTGTTTGCAATTTTTGTTTTTGTATGCTAATGTTTAGCCCTGTGATAATCAGCCTGTTCGTAAGGGTACAAATGGTGGTGTGACAAAAGACGGTCTCTTAGCAGCAGCAGCAGGAGGTAGTGTAATCGGATTGACATTCGCAATATTAGGATTTTTTACAGCCAAATGCGGAACTGATGTTGCACTGAAGCAATTGTTGGTCATACCACTTACTGCTCTAGCTGGACTCTGCGGAAGCTTAATCGATTCTTTACTGGGTGCAACTATTCAGTACTCTGGTTTCTGCTCTGTCCGGAAGAAGGTAACATAAGCACTTGCATACAAAAATTGCATACTAAATGAATCACTTCATTCTTAATGCGAGGGTCTTTTGCTTTCCCTAACGATAAGGGAAACAAACACTTGCTAATTTTGTGCTGTCAATGAAGATTGTAGGCAAACCCGGGCCAACTGTGAAGAAAATTTCAGGTCTAGACATACTAGACAACAACGGTGTGAACTTCGTTTCTATACTGCTGACAACATTCCTGACCGGCATAGCTTTCTCATACATTTTCTGAGGCCTCGATTTGCTGTATCTCATGAATAAGAAACTAGGAGAGCCTGATTCATTTCAACAAAGAATGAGGTATCAATGTACTCAAATCTCTTATCATCCTTGATCATCCATGTTTTTTGCCTTCTATGTAGGGTTCGTTCTTGCAGGATGGATTATCATGTATGAACTTGTTTGCTGAAATGAAAATTGTGAAATCTTCTGTTCTAAATTTCATGCATCTTGATGGGAAAATAAAGCCTAAAACTGATCCCATTTGATAAATTTGTTGGTTAAATTTGATTGCTGTCGGGATTTGCATAGAGAACAAAGCTTTATCGGCGTTCTCACCCTGACTGATTGGTTCTTCAAAATATCTACCCCTTGGGGATTTCAATCCATTTGCATTTTATCGCCCTAAACGGGTAGGATAGGAGCCCTTATAAGGGTGGGCACAATAGTTAGTTCCCATTGACCGACAACTGGCCGTTGTTTGGAGTATGAAGTGGGCAATACTGATAAGGTATGGGCCGTATGGCCTCATAATCTATTTAGTATTTACTGCTCTGCACGTTTGCCAGAAAATAATATACTGCGTCAAAATGGCTTAGCTGTTAGCTGTTCATGCATCAATATGAAAGGGAAAGTTGATTTCTGAAATGTCTATATGCTCTCACTTCATGTGTAAGTATATGTATATATAGTGGCGGATCTTGAAACATTTAGTTGAGGGGGCGAAAAATTAACCTCTATTTTTTTTGTGAAAAGATTATCAATATTTGAAGTTTTCGGGTTTAATTATAGTATTAAGTTATGAATTTTAACAAATGATGAGTATGATAGAAGTGTAATAATTTGGTAAATGATGTGAAAAAATAATTTATACCGCTTCAGTCTTGAAACGTTTATAACTTTTTACTCAGTTATCGGATTTGAGCTTATAATATATCAAATCGAAGCTATCGACGAGAGGAATATGTATATTAAATTTCATTTTTGATTTGGGGGGCGACTGCCACCCCCGGTCCTTTAAAGGATCCGCCCCTGTATATGTATATATACTTTTTTATCCGCAGTATATGTATATATACTGCACCCCTCCTTCGACAAAAAAAAAAAATGTGTTATATACTGTACAAACTACAAAGGTGTTGATTTTTAGTTTGACTGACGGTATTCTTAGTTTTACTGTACAAAAAAAATGGTAAAAATATTTTTTTTTTACAAGACAACATACGTGAAGTGGCTTGAAGTCATCCGTCATGACCTAGATAGGCTGAGCCTCTCGGAAGATATGACGTCAGACAGAGACCAGTGGAGGAAGGCCATTCGGGCCAGTAAGGGGTAGAGTGTTGGGCTAGGGTGTTTAGCCATGCTTCCTATGCCTTTTGTCTGTCGTCTTCTTCTTATAATTATGTTTTGGCCTCTTTCATGTCTCCTGACTTGTAGTTTTCCGTGTCTTATTTTTTTTGGTCTATCGGAAACACTCTCCTGACCTGGTCGGGGTAAGAGTGCGTACATCCTGACCCTCCAGACCCTGCCTTTACGCGGGATTTACTGGGATGTTGTTGTTGTTGTTGTACAAGATAACATACGTGAAACCTTTTTTTTTTTTTACAAATTAGCACTAAAATTGGGTTTTCTTGATCGGTTTCCTTAGGAAAAAAAATAAAACGATAACAAATTAAACCTGAAAAACGAAATTGATTCAACCAAGCAACTAATCTAGTCAAAATTGCCTCAAATTAACACAACACGACTATTCCTAACACCAAACCGACAACAAAACTAAACCAACAACAACAACGAATAGGGAAAAAAAACTTACCCACCCAAATATGTGAACGAATCAAAGGGGAAGAAGATGTGAAAGAGACAACTCAAGATAGTCGACCACGAGGGAGGAAGACTGACATTGAAGAGGAACTATGAGCTACCTAGAAGACCTGGAAGACAATTAAAGAGGCGACCACGGTCCACGGAAAAAGATATGAGGGAGGAAAAGGCGTTGGGTATGAACCCGGTCTAACTCTTTATTTTTTTTCCTAAGAACACTGTTCAAGAAAACCCTTGTAAAAAATCCGCGTAGGGTGTCTTGTTAGCATTTTTGACCCGTAAGAAAACACAGGGTAATATATTACCACCACCCTCAAAGGTCAGGATATTTTTATTACATTTGAAAGTTGAAGATATATTTTTACCATACCCACAAAGGTGAGGGTATTTTAATTAGTTTTCCCACATATTAATGATCTATTCAATTCTTTGAAAAAAAAAACAAAGCTGCAAATAAAAAAAAAAGCAAAAAAGTACGAAGGTTTTTTTTTTTTTTTTTTCCAGTAGGCAAGAATTAGGTGAACCTTACCGAAGTAAGGTGCCACCATGATCATCTAAATGGATGATGTTACAGAGATCCCTAAGATTAGGGAGATTACAGAGAGTACAATTGTCCCTAGATCTAGCTATGAAGTCTGCTGCCTTGTTAGCTTCTCTGTAACAGTGTCTGAATTCGATGTTGTCAAAGCTTGCGCTAAGATTCTTTATCAGCTCCACTTCCCTTAAAATTTCCCATCTGACATGATTATTATCATTAATGGTCTTTATAACTTTCAAGCAATCTCCTTCCATTATGACTCTTCTTATACCTCTGGATATGCCTAAGTTTACACCTGCACAAAAAGCCGCATCTTCTGTTTGGATAGCAGATGTGGCTGCCGTTTTCAATTGAAGAATATCAACCACTGAACCGTAATGGTCCCTAATAATGACCCCCACATGGCAATCGCCCGTGGGTTTTAGTGAGCCATCTACGTTTACTTTGTAGATAGCCGTAGGTGGTTTAATCTATTTAGAGTTGCGTTTCCTTTTGACACTTTGTGTTGCTTGGGAAGAGGATAGTTTGTTTGCAGTTTGCCCGTCAGCAAGGGCTGATAAGCTTCTAGTTGCTATGTGGTGTGATGTCCCTGGTTGTTTGTTTCTGAAAATCAAATAATTTTTGGACTCCCATATTTTTTGCCATATAAAACAAAGTTCTTCAAAGTCCTTCGTGTTGTGATTTGTGGTAAGGAGGTCTTTGATGTTGTTACAGTGGTTGGGTATTAGTGGTTTGTTTTTGCCTACAAGTGCTCATAGGAGGCAATGGTAGCCCTCGTGAAAGGACACAAGAAGAAGAGGTGGTCGCTATCTTCGTTGTTGTTATTGCAGAAGCAACAGTTAGAAGGTATTCTATTAAAATACCTATTTAATCTATCCTTAGTAGCAGGGCTGTTATAAGTTATCTTAAAAAAGCAGGAAGGTGTTCTTTTTTTAAATCACAACTTTGCTTTTTTAAAAAGGAAAAAATATGTGCAAGGATCTATTTTTTTTTTATTAGGTAAGAATTCGAGTTCAGGTAGATTTGAAACTCGATGGTCGAACAAGTCGGCAGACGAAAAACCGTCACCACAAGCCGAACATACTATCACAAAACACCGGAGAGGAAAGAAAACCCCCAACCAACCCATACAAAACGTCAACCAGCAAAGATGAAAGATCGAGAACCAAGACGCGCTACGCGTGACAACAGCGTGGGAGACTGCTAAGACTCACAACAGTACCCCAGTCGGAAAGGGCAATATCTGAGCGTGGGAGAGTATGAAGGATCACCGATGTGCATGGATCTATGCATAGGCGGAGCCAGTGGCGGCCGCAGGAATTGCTGGAGGGGGGCGGAATTTTTCTTTGGCGAATTTTTTTTCTCGGTATATATAATAAAGAAATTTTTTAAAAATATATTGAAAGAAAACTATAAATATGGTATATTTAAACTAAAATCACAAATTATGGTATATAAATATGATATTTTATTACAGTAATTTAATAATTTATATATATGTGTATACTTGATTAAGATTTTTTTTAATATTGAAAGAAAATTATAATTTTTTTAAAGAATCTGTCATTGGTAAATGAAAAAAAATTGATAGGATTTGAAAAAACCTCATAAATTTATATATATGTGTATACTTGATTAAGATTTTTTTTAATATTGAAAGAAAATTATAATTTTTTTAAAGAATCTGTCATTGGTAAATGAAAAAAAATTGATAGGATTTGAAAAATATGACAAAAAAACCTCATAAATTGTGGGTTAAATATGACATTAATAGTAAAAAAACTTCATATGAATAAAAATATAAAGATTTTCAAAAAAATATGTGTTAAATAATGAATTATCTTATGAAAATATTAAAAGAAAAATATAAAAATTGATTTAAATATGACATTTATAGTAAGAAAATTTGGTAGGAATAAAAAATAGTGCAAAAAGGAGAAGAAATGAGATTTGAACTCGTGACCTCTTGGGACCCCAAATTTCCTTCCCTCCTTTTACAAACTAGGCTGGATAAGTTTTGTGTTCTATTTTACATTTTCATACTAATAGTATAGAATAAATCTAAAATTATAATTTTTTATTATAATTTTTTGTTTGCTCTAGAGGGGGGGGGCGCCCCCCCCCCCCCCCCCCGCGCGGAGCTAGGCGGGGGCAAGCGGGAGCATTCCCCCACCCCCTTCATCCGAAAAATTACCTATATTTGTTCTACTCGTCGATAGCATCGCTTTGATATATTATAAGCCTGAATCCGATAACCGAGTAAAAAGTTATGAACGTTTGAAAGTTAAACACAGATTAATTATTTCAAATGTCTTTTAATAAATCATGATGCTTTTATATTTTACTTAATTTGATATTTTGGTAATGTAATTCAACCTAATAGCTTCGAAACAAGAGGTTATATTACTAAATTCGATAATTATATAAGAAATTATGTAAGTTTAAAGTTTGCATTTCTTGTTACGCGTTATTGCATGATAAGAGAATAACAAGTTGCATATGACTTTATGGGGTTTAAACAATATATTTTTAGATGAAAATAATGTTGTTGTAGATTAAAACGACATCGTTTTTCTTTTAAAGAGAAAATAACTATATAACAACTAATGACATAGTTTTAAACTAAAACCATACAATTTTGAATAAAAAAATCTTGTCTTGAACTAAAATATATCACCGTTTAATGTAAAATATCATAGTTATGCTTTTCTAAACAATAGAAAAATCTACCGAAGAATGAATCAACAATTTATATAAAACTTCGCCCCCCTTTCGATAAATTTCTGGCTCTGTCCCTGGATCTATGGTCTGTTGGAGAAAATTAAACGGATTTAGGATTTGGTTGTTTTATTTTTTAAAATTCTTGTAATGATTATTGTGATGAAGTGTCATTAGAATGATTAACCGAATATAAGATCTACTCCTTTTTTAGTGCATATAACACCCTCCAATCCTTTTGAAAATGATTATGAATGATTTCAAACTGGCTTGCTATTCGTAAGATTTCGTTTCACCAAACACACCATGAGTTCACAGGCTTCTGGTGTCGATAAGCATTTTTTGCCCCCAAAAAAGTTTGCCAATACGGGAAGCTAGTATCAGTAAAATGCTGACCAATTTTGCTGACATAGTGACAACAACAACCCTTGCAAGCTTTTTCCAAGCTAAGAAACGCTTGTCGACACCGGAAGCTTTTTCCAAGCTAAAAAAATCATATTTCTAGCTGAGTCTACCTGCCAACCCAACACACTCCGAATTAGGTGAGCAATTTGTGGTGCTGTGTTTGGCTCGAGGTGAACAGGGTGAAGAGTTTTTTTTTCGAGGATAGCTTTAAAGAGCCTCTGTACTAACCAGAGACTTTCACATCTAACACTAGGGAAGGAGTCCACTCGTCATGACATGAAGAACGAGCAAAAGTGCGAATCGATCCACACGCCAACGATTTCGCCTGCAAGA
Source organism: Persicaria tinctoria (assembly GCA_037127255.1). Lineage (NCBI taxonomy): Eukaryota > Viridiplantae > Streptophyta > Magnoliopsida > Caryophyllales > Polygonaceae > Persicaria > Persicaria tinctoria. The sequence goes on from JBANSL010000008.1 coordinate 18,712,778, forward strand.
CGAGATTGTTTAATGTGGGCAAGAAACTATTCTCAAACCCTCTCAAAAAAATGACTCGAAGCTTTCCTCTCTAATGAATGGGACCCGTTAGTGGGCGGAAACGGATGTTATGACCCGAAGGTCGATTAGGAAGAATTAGGATTGAAATTGGGAAAGGAAGGGGATTGAAAGATAGAGTATAGAAGTTTAGAGAAGAAGGAGATAGAACGAGAGAGAGAGATTGGAAGAGAGTAGGGAAAGTGATTTGGATTATTTCTTGGACAAACCCACAATTACAATAGCTAAGGGTATTCCTAAACCCTTAATACCTAATAGGTTAATACTTCCTCTGTTAATTAAAACTTGTCGTTTACTATTAATGTACGTTTTTTTTAGAATGATAAAAACTATATGAAATATTAACTTTTTAAATATTTTTTTAAAATAATATCATACTTATTACTATTAAGTATGAATTTATAAAAACAAATTTTAAAAAAAGTTAATATTTTATATAGTTTTTATCATTCTAAAAAAACGTGCATGAATAGTAAACGACAAGTTTTAATTAACAGAGGGGAGTATCAAATAAGGTCATTACAATAAGGTCATAACACCATATTAGTCCCATTCAGTCCAACCCTCAATCAATCAGCCAAAAAAAAAAACGGGATTACATCAATGAATCCATTTCTTGATTTTTAAATAAAAAGCGGTTATATCCGGGCTTCGAACTGAGGATCTTTGGGTACTACCCGCAAGTCCTTTCCAGTGATCCATTCCGGAATAGTTCAATGAATCCATTTCTTCCAAAGGGGATCACACATTGGGATTTAATTACATGACCCTAATGGCCCCTTTTTTACATTTCCATCCTGCATTTAGATACCAATAGACACCATGTTTGAACGGGAAGTCGACATAAAAAAAGGTACTGAAATGAGGGAGCTCTAGCCTCTAGAGCTCTACACATACACTAATACACACATGTAAATCCAGATGAAAGAGGCATATCTCAAGCTGCGTTTCTGAGAGCTGAAGCTAGGTCAACATCCCAAAGATCTTGGCTTGTTTGGGTCGCCATTCGGTCCTCGCCCTCAACACCTCCGCTCCATCCTCGAGCCGCAGCAGGTGATGGCACTCCACGTGGCCAGAGTCCTGCAGGCCGCCAATGTGAGCACCCTTGACGGTGGTGAGGGACTGTAGGATGCTGTCCTTCCCGCACTCCCTCCTGTACTCGAGGGTAATGCCTGAGAGCTCATGGCTTTCCATTAAAGACATCGGAACACTCTGCAGAAATTAACAGACCATTAACTAATGATGATACAAAGAAGCAAGATACTGAATAAATGACTCAGGCTCAAAGATGTCGTGTGGATGAAGAAAAGAGCCGAGATTACCTCAAGGGCCCAACCAATGTACTTGACATTATTAACATGCTGATTCACATCCAAGTCACTCCAGCGGGGCTGCAATTGGCCAAAGCAGTCATTAAAACCCACCACTAAACAATAATAATATGTTTAAATGTCACGAGTATGAACATTAGTATTTAGTAGCAACTGAATTACAGTTAATCCATTCAGGATATATTCAGCTGTACTGTCATCAAGTTTGGGCAGCTTCCTCCCGTCATCATCAATAATAGGAGGTGTTTCTATGAAGTAAGGTCTGATCTCTTCACGGAACTCATCTGGCATTTTAGATAATTTCCTTGTATGCTTATTCATCATCACACACACACTGCATCGTGGAAATCAAACATTAACCTTTGGAAATTTAGACATCAGTACGAAACTCCAGATCTAATACGTTTAATAATTTAATTGGCATGGATAGAACTGTTATTTCACTTGAGATACAGGAAATCATTTTCTCTCTCTCTCCAAACAGCAACATGTTAGCTGATTGATAAATAAGCACAAAATGTGAAACAGATTATGGAAGGTATAGGTCTAAACAAAAAACTTGGGAAGATTGCTTACCTTGATGCTCTTGTCAGGGTTTCACCAGTTTTACAGTCAATGATGCGCCAGTCACGACGCAAACCATTCTTTCCTGATGTACTAATCCAAGTGTCCACTTGAATGACATCCTCCCTGCACAAAATATTGCATAGAATTCTGTCATTCATTTTTCACCTCAAGAATTCTATAAATACATAGTTCTCAAAATGCATATAACATAAAAGGTTGCTTTCCAATACATTATTCCTAAGATTGACATGTTTTGGCAGAGATAAACCAGCTGATTAAAAATTTGAGCTTCTAAAGCAAAAGTTTAGGCTCTGAATGGAGAATACACATTCACAAATATAAAGCAGGGAAATAAATGAGGAAAAATTCCATTTAAGAAGTTCAAAAGCTCAAATTTTGAAGGTAATATAACATGGTTTGCACCAGTATATGGACCAAATGAACATTAATATATTATTAGCCACTGTTCCAAGTCTTCAACTCTTATGAAAAATAACCCGATTAAATCAAATTATAATCCAATCAACTTCTGCAGGGCATCAAGTAGCTAGTGCAGTAATATGTCCTTGTGATAAAGTGACTTTGTCATCTACGACCATCAATAGGGTATTATTCAGTTACTTTGGAATTGCTTACCAGACTGGATAGCGATCAACAATAACTTGCATCCGAGAAAGCACCCATATCAAGTTCTTTTTGCACATCTCTGGAGTTGATCCAAAGCCATCACCCAGAAGTCCTGCAGTCTTAACATGGTTAATTGCTGTTTCCTGCACAGAAAATGGAAGTTTAAGTTAATACAGACTACAGGACTGTCACGTCTATTCATTTTGAACTTTGGAAACTGTAACTAAGAGCCTTAAAAGTCCAACTTCACCTGAAGATGATTCATCAAGGTTTCCATAGATGCCGTCTTATCTGCACCTATCTCATAAGAGCGTATAGAAAAGTTCTGGCGAAAGACTAAACCATCCTGAACAATTCTGCCGAAACCAAAAGGGTCCATAAGCATGTCAGGGCGCCTAGGCTTCCAGTTATCAAGCATCATCCACTGCTTCTCCGCAGCCAAAAACATGGTGGTAATAGCAGCAAGAAGCATGCTCCAATCAGGCAATTGATTGATGAAAGTCCTCGGTGGAGGAGATGAGTTTATTTCCTCACAACTCTTCACACCTTCCCCAACAGTTGACAGGCCGACTGATGAACCATTGATTTTACGAGGTGCTTGTGCGTTGGCTTTGACCTGTAAACGCCCAGAACACGATGACTTCGACTTGATACCACTAGTATCCAAGTTGGATGGGGTGGCCCCTCCTAGATTATTCTTTGAGCCCAAATCCGACGATGAAGCTGTGATGGGAAGAAATGCAGAAGTTGCAGCTGTGGCAACCATTGTCAAAAGTCTGCAACCCCTTCCAGCAGATCAGTTCTTATGAAGAAGACCAGTGTAAATTGTCGTTTGAACAAAATCAATTTGACCTCATAAACACTATCTAAACGGCATCACTTCCCAAAACCAGAAAGAACCTGAATTCGCCAAATCAAAGAGAATCAGCAAAATTAGAATCTAAATTTCGGTGTGAACTTACATAGCATCATGGATACAAACAACGATTAATAAACACCTGCATACATTAACCTAACTGGTAAACTAGAAGCAGCAGAAATTGGAAAAATATCATTAAATAAATTGCAAATAGCTACTCATATGTCATCAGTCATCACCAACACTAAAGTTCAATTTCGGATGCAGTGGACCTTCTAGATTCTGGAATCAAGCAAATTGCTGCCAAAAGTAGAATAAAGTCAAAAATAATTTGAACAGAAACAAAAAGCGGATAAGTCGAGCAATTAAATAAAGAATCCACAAACAGATGATGCAAATCACCGCAAAACTCGCAAAACCGAAACAGAATCTCTCGTGTGAATACAAAAATCTCAGATCCGACCTCCAAACACCGAAAAAAACCAAAAAAATCCGACGCATTCACATTCAAACTCATCCTCCGCACCGCAATTCAACCTTGGGGAAATCTCCCAAAACAGGCAACGAAAACGGAAGATATCGAAGAAATCAGACATCGCTAGAGAGATAAAGTGCGGAAATTCACCTGAAAAAAACGTGGAGGAGAGGAGATTAATCTCAGATTCCTTGTGATCTTGATGATTTTCTCTTCCGCTTGGTGCTTTAACTGGTTGCCTTGTTGTGCCGGTCTCTGAAACTTCAAATTATAAAATTAATTGAATTTTCAGAATATTGGAGATTTCTCTGTAGCCGACAATTCGACAGCAATTGTTTCGTTTGGGAGAAGTGGAGAAATAATTTGACAAAATTGAGAGGGCCAAACTGCTCCATTTTATAGTGTCAACCTCATAAATTCGGGTTGAGATTTTTTTTTTTTTTACAGGAAGACACTTAATTTCAATCTGATTAATTTCAATGGGTTGAAATTTTTTTAGTTTATATAGGAAGTCACTTAATTTCAACTTCATTAATTCTAGTGGGTTTGAGAATTTTGGAAGTGATACGAAGTCACTTAAGTTCATTAGAGGATCGAATTTTTAACCTATTGTGGGTGTGAAGAAGCTTTGATTTAATAAAGCCTAAATTTTAGTCGGATTATTAGACCTGGGCAAACGCGAGCCGGCCCGTCCCGCCCGTCCGTGAAATTGGACAGGCTTGGGTAGGGGGAAAAGCCCACGCGGACCGCTAGGCCCGGCCCGCGCCCGCAGCGGGAACGGGATTGGGTAAGCCAATCTACCCGTTGCGGGCCGCTAGGCCCGTAACGGGTACCCGCTATTTTTTTAATATATATTATTATTATTATTATTATTATAAAAAACAGTATGTATACAAAGTATATATACATATGTAATAAAAACCTAAAAAAACCGTGACTTTATATGTTACCCAAAAAACAGTGTGTATACAAATATATACATATACAAAGTATATACTCCCTCCGTATCGCAATACTTGTAGTTTTAGGGTAGTAAAATTGTATAAAAAAACTTATTGTTTTAGCTATAATTATTATCTTTATAGGTAATGATTGCTATTTTTATAGGTAATAATTTCTACTTTTAAGTACTTTAACCTATAAAAATAAATTAAATATAGGTTTTGTTAATAAGCGTGCATAGAGCTAAAATAACAAGTATTGCGATACGGAGGGAGTATATATTGGAGTATTACTTTACCCAATTACCCTAAATAAATAGTATGTATATAACATAATACATGTAATAAAAAAAACAGTAACTTTCACCTAATTAGTATAGCTCTAATAAGATAAATTAATTAGGTTTGCAAGTACCCGCGGGCTATCCGCGCCCGCATTTGCGGACGGGCTTGGACATGACTTTCAACCCGTTAAGCGGGCTTAGCCCGGCCCGCGTCCGCAACAACGGGACGAATTTTTGGCTAAAGCCCGTCCCAAGCCCGGTCCGCGCCCGCATTTGCCCAGGTCTACAGATTATATCCTCTTTGGATCAAAATATAAGTCGTTTGATATTTGAGCATACTTTTTAATGAGTTAAAAACTCTATAATATACTCTCTTCATCTCATATAAATATCGTTTAGACTTTTGTGCACGTTTTTTAAAGAGATAAAAACTCTGTAAAATATATTTTTTAGTCAATTTTTTTAATAATTTCATAATTGTTATTACTAATAAGTACTCCATCCGTTAATTAAAACTTGTCATTTTATAAATTTACACACTTATTAAGAAAAAAACAAAAATAAGCTTGCATCTTTATTTGACCACCCTCTTTCTTATGATCAGCTTCGTGTCATTGGTTGTTTATATTATGCTTTACAACCTAATGATCATATAGATAAGCTTGGAAATGTGGCCAGGAGGTGTGTTTTTCTGGGTTATCCACCGTGCCAGAAGGCTTACAAGTTGTTTGATTTGGAAAAGAAATGTTTGATTATTAGTAGACATGCGAAGTTTGTGGAATCTGTATTTCCTTTCAAATCATCCTCACCTACTCAAGCTCCCACATTACTTGTGTTTCCTTCTGTTGTGTTGGGAGATACTATTGATGTTGATCATGATGATGATCATATTCTTATTCCTCATGATCATCACATGGCTCCCTCTGATAGTCCTATTAATACTGCTAGTCCAACTGATGTTGCTCCTGATAGTGTATCATCATTGCAATCTCATGGTTCTATTGCTCATACTCCCTATACTGTTGGTCCAAATACTATTCAACTTCCTTCTAAACGAGTTATTAGACCTTCATCTCGTTTCCAAGATTATATTTGTTCAGGTTTGCCTTCTCGCAGCAGTAATAATTCTAATGACTCTCTATCACAGTCTTTTGTTGTTTTCTCTATCAATAATCTAGCTCATTTGACTCCTGCTTATATTGGATCCTTTGTCAATATGTGTACCACTTTTGAGCCTAATAGCTATGCTCAAGCTAAGGGTGTGGCTCACTGGGAATTAGCTATGAAAGCTGAATTGACAGCATTAGAAAACAATCACACATGGTCTGTTACTCCACTTCCTGATGGCAAGAAGGCTATTGGATCTAAGTGGATTTACAAAATTAAGTACAGACCTGATGGCTCTATTGAAATATATAAGGCTAGATTAGTGGGAAAAGGTTATAATAAAGTCAAAGACAAAGATTATAAGCAGACTTTTTCACCTGTTGCAAAATTATCTAATGTGAGAGTCATTTTAGCTATGGTTGATGTTAAGGGATGGGTTCACCAGCTAGATGTCAACAATGCCTTTTTACATGGCTATTTGGAGGAGGAAGTATACATGATTTCACCCTTAGGATATGATGTTCAGAAAGGACATGTCTGCAAGCTTAATAGGTCCTTGTATGGCCTCAAATAAGCAAGTAGACAGTGGAATCATGAGCTTACCAGGTTCTTGGTTAGTTTGGGATTTTCTCAGTCTAAACATGATTATTCTCTGTTTGTCAAGTCTAGGTCGGGGTGAGTATATAACAATAGCGTTGGTCTATGTTGATGACATGCTCGTCATGGGCAATTCTGCACGTGAGATCAGTTCAACAAAGCAAGCTCTGCACACTGCATTCACTATTAAAGACTTGGGCATTGCAAGGTATTTTTTGGGTATGGAGATCTCAAGATCTTCTTCAGGTATTATTTTAAATAAGAGAAAATATATTCTAAACATTTTAAAAGATGCACAGATGGAAGGGTGTAAGCCTGCATCTTTTCCTATGCAACATGGCACAAAGTTATCTTTTATGGAAGGGGATCCCATTGACAATCCAGAGTACGTGCTACAAAAGGATTGTTGGCCGGTTACTTTACCTTACCCTTACTCGTCCTGATATCTCCTATTCAGTTCAGTAGCTGAACCAATTCCTTCAAAATCCTCTTAAATCACGTTGGCAGGCTGCAATGTATCTTCTGAGATATCTTAAGGGTAGTTTTAATCTTGCTCTCTCTTATCCAACCTCTTCATCTTTCAATCTGGGTGCATATAGTGATGCTGATTGGGGAAATAGCAAAGACACTGGTAGGTTTTTAACTGGCTTCTGTGTTTTCTTGGGCTCGACTCGGGTTTCATGGAAGACAAAGTAGTGTCCAAGTGATACGGGGTTAGCCGTAGGATGGCCCGATCTTCGACAATCAAGACTCAAATATAAGAACGGAAGCAAAGACTCAAGAACACCAAACATGGACTCAATATCGACCAGAAAGAATAGAAATGCAGCAACTCGACTTGATGAATTTGACTCGAAATTGAAAGAACAAAGACCGATAGATGGGTGATTCGAACTAAGGTAGAACAAGATAAAGATCCCAGACCTCCTAAGAGGGTAGGAACCAAGTATCAACGACTACAAAGCCCGCTTCTACAACCTTACACAACCAAGCGGGCAACTTGGAGGCACAATGAGGGGACTTGTGATTACCAGGATCACCAAGCTCTCGCGAGGTTGATGAACTCAAAGCAAACCAAGCAAGATCAAGAACCAAATTGCAATCGATGAGCAATGCTTCGAATCGATTGACTTCTCAAAGATGTGTTTCACACAAAACGGACTTCTATGTCAAAAGAGGCGCATGTGTTACAATGGAGGAATCAACCATTCTTATAACCTAGGGGCTGATTTAAGATAAAAATAATAAATAAAATAGAAATTAACTTAGATCCCTAAAATACTAAAAATAACTTAAGTAAATAAGGTCTCTAAAAATAGCAATAAAAGAAAGTTCCAACACAAATTCCCGTCAAAACAGTGACAACTTCAAAGAATGTGATTTTCAGCCAATCTCTAGGTCAAATCTGGAAAAACCTTCAACAACAAAGTTGTAGATATCGTCGTCCTCGTTTCGACAAGGTATGACACGCCTCAATCCGATTAATATTGACTCCGTACGACTCAATTTACTGAGACGTCGAAAAGCTATCAAATGCTGAACGAATCTAAAAAACGTCAAACTTCCACCTTTGGTCCTTCTCCCATGGTGGAGCCTTCTTCTTCCTCTTGAGGATGACAACATTCGCACGAGATCGAATCATAGATCTATCCCCAAGTATAGGCGTGGTCTTGGATGGTCCCGCATCATCAAGTCTTCCACAGAGAGTGAATACAGAAGCATGTCAACAATTTCTAGTGAATTAGTATATTAGTATGGTTACATGGTTTACTTTTAGATTTGCACATCAGTGTTCAGCTTCCAATCACCTTGCATTGTGTTAACAAATCTGCCCAAGACCTAGCTGCCAATCCTATTTTTCATGAGAGAACCAAACATGTGCGTATTGACAGCCATTTTATTAGAGAAATGGTCCAAGACAAGTTCATCAAGACAACCCATGTTTCGTCTGCATTACAAATTGCAGACGTTTTGACCAAGGCATTAGGGGCTTCTCAACATCAGTTTCTAACATCCAGGCTTGGTCTAGTTCTTCTTGTTTCTAGTCCAGCTTGAGGGGGTATATGGGATTATACTATAGCTTAGCTTAGCTTAGCATATTATGCAAATGTAATTTTGTAACAATGTGAGGGGCATTTCTGTCATTTCACACAAATAAACGTCTCTCTCTTCTCTTATAAGAGGGAATGGCGCCAATTTCAGTTGGTGTGAAGTCCAGTTGTAACAAACTTAAGCTATATATTTCTTGATTCTCTCCAATGAAGTTTTGTGAGGTTTTCTAAATCGTTTCTGAGTGTTCAAAGTGTTAAAATACCAAACAACCTATATTTTAAAATGGATGGAGTAATTTATTACTCTTTCTGTTTTATAATATTTGTCTTTTACTCCATAGTATTCGATTTTGCACGTTTGCTAAAAGATGATAATAAATATAAAGTTATATTAAAAAGAGTATTTTATATAGTTTTAGCGTGAATAGATAGCAAAAGATACGTAGTAAATATTATTGACGGGGGGTAGGAGATATTTTGAAATAGATAGTAAAAGATACATAGTAAACTTTTCCTATATTTTAAGGGTATAAAAGATGACATTATGTCAATTATTTTATGATAATATATTGTAGGAAGGAAGTTGTAATTTGTAAATAGGTGAAATATGTGGCATTTTTTATAGCTTGTTGTTATAGTTAAAGTAAAAGGTTACAAAAGATACCAAAGAATCACACTTACTAAAGTTTTGTTGTTTTATCAGGTAACTTGAATAAAGTTTGGGAATTAAAAATTAAGATTTTTCTATTTTAGACCCTTAAAATATAGGAAAAGAAGCTTAATTAGGAAAGATTTTATAAAATTATTTTATTTTATTTTTTTCTTAAAACTATTTTCTTAGATCGATTCTATATTTAGTAGGAATCTTTTCTAATGAAACTTATATCCTATGCCATAATGACATAGGATTAGAACCAATTACTTTTTATCATTGAGTCTAAGGCCATTAACTCAAATACCCGGAGCCCTTTGCACCTCTTATCCACTATCCAAATAAATTGAAAAATCTAACCCTATCCCCTTTAAAAATTGCATCTCATGCGGTTAAAAGAGAGGGTGAAATCGGTTGCAGTTAATGAGGAGAGATAGAGAGGGGCGTGTGGATAGGGAGAGAAATGATAGGTTTTTAAAAAACCTCTCAACTCAATTGTCATGTGAGGAGAGAGGGTTAATAAAGGGGAAGGGGGAGGCCTAGAGCCTCTCTCTCTCTCTCTCTCTCTCTCTCTCTCTCTCTCTCACACACACACACACACAGAAAAACAAAAACGGAAGGAAGAAGAGGAAGGATCAGGAGAGGAAGAACAAGACATTGCCACAAAGGAGAAGAAGAAGCCGACATCAAACAGGCCACATATAGCGAATACAAGACATGGACCTTCGATTATCAAATAAGTAAACCCTAACTCCACCGATTATTTACCAATTGCAAAAATTGATAGGGCGAGAAACCGATTGGAAGAACCAAATGTGTTTGCCATTGTTTGAAATGGGATGAAGAACGTAATTTGTCTTCCAAGTTCCCCCTGTCATGTACGAAGTAACCATCGGCATGTAAAAACCAAGGGAATGAAAGTTTGGGAACAGGGGTATTGACGAGGGGGATATAAGGGAAATTGGGGGAAATTGAGAGTTGCTGGTGAACATTGGGTGAAATTGGGGATGTATGGGGTGAAATGGGCAAAATGGATATGTTGTATTTAGATAGGGAAATTGGGGGAATTCGGGAAATTGGAGAACGACTATGTGGAACACAAAATATCAGGAATATGACGACTTAGATATGTTTACTCTTGAAATACCTTTGAACATTTAATGGAATTGCAGGTACTTTGATTTTTGTCATGTTTGTAGTAGTCAGGTGTCATGTTTAAAACTCTTCCTGTCATGTAAACTTTGAAACTACCTCGACGTATATTCGGTTGCACCTTATAAAAGCTTACAAAGTTTTCTCTGAATGCGGAGCCGTTTGATATGTTTATAGGCGACATGCATGCGAAAGTTGATATGTATAGGGTGGGAAATGGTTTGCATCGTCCTTAATGTCAGGTGCATTATAACTGGTGTCTTGTTAGATAACCTTATTGTCATGTGCACTGTGACTAGTGTCATTATATACATGCTATGTTTGGAGCGTCCTAAGGATTTGCTTCCCAATTCTCCAGAGTATCCAATAAAATAGAATATGTCGACTAGCCGCTCTGTAAAAAGGATTCCACAGTCACAGACAACATGCGAGGTATGGTGTGCGTAGTGTTGAACAACGAAATTTAGTATTGTCGATGAGCGACTGACATTTTCACCCCACTGTGCAGGCCATTTATGTTGTCTCCGAGGACCATAATTACAAGGGTCGGGTCAACCAATATGGGCAGCCCCAGTTACTTGCCAACCTCGACAATTACTTGAGCGAGGTGGATTGGAAGCGTTTGATGGCAAGTCCGTTGGCCGCAATTGTGAGGGTTGTTCCACGTGTCCAATTCTCAACCTAGTCGGTCCACTATGTTCTTCAATGGCAGTTGCGGACAAGAAAGGAGCATGAGAGCCGGTACATGATAAACGGAAAAATAGCTCGATTCTATATTGTAGATTTCGCGCTGGTGACCGAACTTCGTCGGACACACCCGAGCTCAAGTTTGACCGCATTTGGGAGTACTTTAGCGTCATCGGAGGAGCTGCCGATGTCAATGGGCACCCATCCATCCCCACCAGGTGGGATGAGTACATCTTCTGGGTCACTGCTCACAGAAATGACCTGCTTTCCACGTCTAACTACCTCGAGTTTCTTTGCCTTCTGCGCCAACTCCAACTCGTCATTTATCCATAACTTGTCAGTAATTTGTTCTAAATGAATGCATTGAATGTCTAATTGGACGCCGGTTTGGTTTGGCTGGACACCTCTGTCTGCCACTACTTCGTCTTCTTCTTCACCAGCCAATCGAGGGGTCGTATGTGCGTGATCTTCTTGGGTCACCGGCGACCCAGTTAACGATCCTACAAATTCCTCACCGCCCTACAGAGAGATACCCATCCCGACTGAGTTACTCGTTGTCGATCCTTGTGTAGGTGCCACATCCCTAGCAACCTTACTTCGCATGGAGACATAGAGGTCGATAGGCCAGGATCGTTCTCCAAATAGACCATTTATAAACTTGAAAGCCTGCAAATCTTCGTCATCTCCTACTGCAAACGGCCTACACCCCTCATTCTTTGGCTTGACATATGTAAGCTCCACCTCATGCCTTCTCTCATCGACATTAAACTTTTCCATCACATGTTTTTTCAGTGCGACGTAGTCAATACGTTCGTCCACCAGCACGGCCTTCTGGCTCCGTGACCCCTTGAAGACCCAAGTGCCCCCTTCACAATCCCACCATCCTCCAAACAGAACAGTCACACATACGATTGAATTGTCCCTTGTTCATTTAGATAGAGGGGGAGATACAGTCAATTTTACAGGAAGATGTACGTATTTTTGCGGCACACGCTTCGCATAACCTTAATGGAGAGACTACTTACCCATTTTCTATCTGCGGACGATGGCGTCTCTGTCCAGTATATACCAATAGTTGTCACGTTGTTCGCCCTCGGGTGTCCAGTTAAATTAAACTTGTTACACGTCAACTTTAAGATAAACCCCGACCCACTTGCTTCTTCTTCGATGAATTCCCTCTGATCTCCTTATATAGATCCCCACATCATTGACCATCAACCCTTCTTCAATCTCTCTCGGCACTTCTCCTTCTGCCATTTAATGCTCCCTCTGCAATGCATTAATGTGGATTAATCATTGGGTTGAGGTGGAGTTTCAATGGTTATATACTCCCCCCCCCCCTCCTCCCTCATCTTTCTCTTCATGTCATTTTGGCGCTATGGGTTTGTGGGAAACATGATCTCCCCTCATTATTCACCTCCGTCAATGTCAAACTTGAGGCTCTCTCTGTTTTGTCCAAGTTGTTTTGGAGATCAATTGCTTTCTCTCTCTCTCTCTCTCTCCCTCTGCCTCTCTCCTCCGAGGATGGTACTCTCTCTCTCTCTCTCTTGTTTTCGCCTCCCACATCCTCTCTCTCTCTCTCTCTGATTTTTGTCAAGTGTCGATCAGTGAAACGCCAAAACCTCCACACTTACCTGCTACCGGGGAACCTTTTACGTACCCTCATATCCGATTTGACCCAATTTCAAACCGGATTGGATTAACCTTGCAAAGAAATCGTTTTTTTTAGGTTAGTCTGTGCATTTCCCTCTTGAGTCTAATTGGTCAGTACAAACCAATTTATCTGATAAGTCACTCTTATCGGTTTGATCTCGTGTCCGGAATTTACTACTTCTCATTCGTTATTCCAACCAAAAAAAACAATTAACTAAATTATACACTTGTAAAAATTACGGACCAATAATGAATAATTATGAAAGGCTAGAAATGATGAATGATCATAAATGTATAACTAGAAACTAGAAACTGATGTTGCAAGTGCACGCCAACTCATTTGGACCATAATGGATTAAATAGTTATTTATAGCTGCATATATGCATCAACTCAAATACTCAATAACACATCAAAACTGAGAAGTGGTAACTTCATTTAAAAAAATATAAGTATTTTTAGATATTTATACATAAATTAAAAAAAATTATAAACTTATTACTTTTATACCAATCATTAATTATTTACAACCCTTATCAATCAATAAATTTGCAGAAAATATTATATTATAATATTTTTTATTTTTAAAAGTGAATAAAATATTATAATAATATTTTCATATATATTTAAGAGTGATTATAGTATGTGATTATTTAATGAAATAGTTTGAAATTAACAATCAGTTTCATTGATTAAAAACATAAATAATACACAAAAAACAACATCTGAGTTAAACCAACCAACAACATATGAAACAACAACACACATAAAATACAATAGGAAATGAAAGATACTTACAAAATATCACTCAAACAAGACAAGATACTCCAGGCATAAGTTTGAAACAGATATTAGTTCCTACTCTCGCCGATGATCGTCGCTATCTTCGCAATCTTCACTTGCAGCTTGTGGTTCAATTCTCCTCCTCTAGCTCCTAGAGTTTAGTCTTGAACTCGTCAAGGATATGTCATCCATGCAGGTCATGTTATACACGAGTTATCATTCTACAGTTGACATTTTTCATCGCGCAAAGTAGAAATCATACATCAAAGAGTGTTTCTTACATCAAGGCTTCCACCGTATAAAATCTCTTCAAGCTCCTCTCTTTGTGATTGCCTTTGTTGATACTTATTCTCAACATCAAACTGTAACTCATTATAATTACTGATCATTTGAGAAATAGGAGAATTTGAAGGTGAAGAGTGAAAGGATTTGTATTTATAAGTAGGAGAGGGAGGAAGGTCTGAATTTGATCATGTAATACCGTATATATTTATATGCCAAAATAATTCAAGACAACTATCCTTTCTTTTTTTCAAATTTGAAATTTGAAAGTTCACTCATTCAAATTGTGCAACTGAGTGATGGGAGAATTCGATCTACATACCATTTCTACCACATTTGAAGATGAATCATCCACATTATTAACAACTTTAAAATATTAAAAAAAAATTATTCCAAAATATAAGATAACTTTTCAAAATTTTAATTATTACTACTGAAAAATAATTAAAAATAATTTTATGGGTATTGCAATGAAAATATTTTTTTTTTCAAAATATGGTCAAACATATTCGAAACTCAGGCTTATGGGTAGAGAAAAATGAATCTAGTATTGTAATAAACAAATTTTATACATTTTTAATTTTAAAAAATACTATAAAGTTGTTACAATACTAGATATTACTACACATTTAAATATGCTTCGGTTAGATTCAATCACAACCGTCCAACGGGATACAACTTTCGCCATCGCAAGCTCTTGACAGAGCACCCAGTACTTACTTGACGTGTGTCCTTACTAGCCCACATCATACACATGAAGCCGAAGAAGAGAAGCCCAAGGACAATCAGTCCAGTGACAAGCCCAATTCTTATGTGTCTATCCACACTTGACATTGAGGCTCAGGCAAAATAGAAAACATCTAGAATGACAGCTGTTTTCCATAGTATTCCTCCTCTGCAAGAAACCATTTTGTATATATGAAAGCTTTCGTTTCCATGAATGAATACAAGGGAGAATTCCAATTATTATCCAATCATTACATTCACTATGGTATCAGAGCCTAAAGCTGCAACCACCGTTGCTTAAGCTTGGCTATCATGGAAAACGCCATCACACAACAGATCCAGGCCTCTATGGCCGCCCTCAACATTGCTCCTTCATCATCTTCTCCATTGCCAAACTTTTCCTCACTCAATACTATTAAACTTACTCCTTCCAATTTTCCCCTTTGGATTCGTCAGATTACTCCATACTTGCGTTCCCAGAAGCTGTTTGGGTTCGTTGATGGCTCTCATCCCTGTCCAACGCCTGCAGACAACAACAGAAACGTCATTGAAGAGTGGACGGCCAAAGATCAACTTGTCGTTGCTATACTGACGGCGTCCCTGACGGAACCAGTTTTGGTTCATGTTCTAGATTGTGATTCTTCTCGACAAATCTGGGAGAGGCTTCATCGCCTTTACTCAGCCAGATCCAACGCTCAAATCATCCAAACAAGGCTTGCTCTCTCAAGTCTTAAGAAAGGAGAGGAATCTGCAACCGAGTATTACAACAAGGCAAAAACTTTGATTCAGCAGATTCAAGCTGCAGGCCAAGTCGTCTCAGACAATGAGTTCGTCACTTACCTTCTCGGAGGACTTGGAACGGATTATGATGCGCTGGTCATGACACTCACCACGCAGCCAGTTCTCCCAACACCTGAAGAGGTTCTTACTTCTCTTCTCCTCCAAGAGTCTCGTGTCTCTCGCCGCGATTCCACTCTCACGGCAAACAATCCAGTGGCTATGAATCTTACTGCTAATCAAGAGCAGCAGCCGGAGGTTAACGCTACCTCTGTTCGGGGAAGAGGCCGTGGAGGCCGAGGAGAGTCTTCTCGTGGACGAGGCTCCAGGGATGACAGAGGTGGTCGCAGCGACCGAGGCCGAGGAAGCCCAGACACCACCTTCAATGGAGCCCCTGACACCCGTCCCATATGCCAGATTTGCGACAAACGGGGTCACTCTGCCCTTCGCTGCTGGAGCCGTTTTGATCAGGCGATTCAAGCTCCTCCGCCGCGACGTTTTCAGGCCAACCATACCTCCACTGCCTGGTACCCCGACACCGCCGCAACCCACCACTACACCCCAGATGTGACGAATCTCAGGTTCGATCGGACACCTTACGAGGGTACGGATACAATTGCTCTTGGCGATGGCTCTTCTTTACCAATACACAACCACGGTTCTTCTTTTCTCTCCACTCCATCTCACATTTTTCATCTCAAGAATTTAATTCATTCGCCATTGCTAAACAAAAATCTAATTTCTGTTCAAAAATTCTGTGAAGATAACAATGTCTTCTTCCAATTTCACAATGACTGTTTCCTTGTGAAGGATTCGGCGACGGAAACTCCCCTTCTCAAGGGCCACGTTAATGGTGGTTTGTATGTCTGGCATCCGGCAGTTATAGCTTCTTCTTCCAGCACCTCAGCTTCACCATCCTTGCACTCTACCGTCGTCTCATCGTCACCTCCTTCCTGGCATGCTCGGTTAGGTCATCCTGCCTTGGATACAACTCGTTTTGTAATAACCCGGTTCAGTTTGTCCGGATCCCCAACCCAATTTCCATGTGTTAGCTGTTATTGGGCCAAAGCCCACTGTTTGCCCCACCCAAGTAGCCCTAGCCGATCAAAGGCAGTTTTAGAACTCCTCTTTTGTGACTTATGGGGCCCTGCCCACTCTTTATCTTTCAATGGAAATAAATATTACCTTGCCATAGTTGATGACTTCTCAAAGTTTATTTGGCTATTTCCCTTACAATCAAAAGATCAAGTTGCCACCATATTCCTACATTTCACCAAAATTGTCACAAATTTCTTTGGTCGGAACATTATTTCCGTTCAAACGGACAATGGCACGGAATTCAAGCCCCTTGCATCTCACTTTCATAATTTGGGGATTCACCATCGGCTAACTTGCCCATACTCTCATCAACAAAACGGGAGTGTCGAGTCCCGTCATCGCCGAATTGTTGACATGGGTCTCACATTACTCAAGCATGCCTCACTACCTCTTCAATTTTGGGATCAAGCATTCCAAACCGCCGTCTACCTCCTCAATCGTTTGCCTTCGCCTATCCTCCACAACAAATCCCCATACCTCGCCTTGTTTAACCGCTCCCCGGACTATAAATCCCTCAAAGTGTTTGGATGTTTGGCCTTTCCCAATTTACGCCCTTACCTCAAACACAAACTTAATTTTTGATCCACTCCCACAATCTTCTTGGGGTATAGTCCGAATCACAAGGGCTACTATTGTTATGATTGGGTGCACAAAAGGATGTATATTTCCCGGGATGTGATATTTCATGAAACTATTTTCCCCCTTTGCAAGCACACCTTGCCTGCCCTCCACCACCAATACAAATTTAATTTGTGGAGCTACCAATACCGATTCTGTAAGCCTTCCAATTGTTCATCACCCTCCCTCATCTCCAATTCAAGCCCAAGAGCCCCAAACACAAGCCCAATATCAACCCAGCCCATCACCACACATGAATAGATCCACTCCAAATCAGTCTAGTGACTCGGCAATTGAGTCCAACCCAAACCCACGCCCCATACCCTCTTCCACATAAATAACTAAACCCCTTTCTTCTTCTTCCACCAGGGCTCCGCCGCCCCCCCCCCCCCCCCCCTCACATCCCATGACCACCCGGAGCAAGGACAATGCATCCAGACCACTTGTTCGTATCGATGGAACAATACCCTGGCCCCAGTGCTCTATGACGGTTCTCACCCCTGAAGAACCCAGTTGCTTCACCGAAGCCTCTCGCTTTTCGGAATGGAGAGATGCCATGACCTCTGAGTTTCGTGCCTTCTTGACACACACACATGGACGTTGGTTCCTCCCTCTCCGTCATACAATGTGTTGGGCACTAAGTGGGTGTTTAAGACTAAGAGGAAGTCCGATGGGACAATTGAAAGGCGGAAAGCGCGCCTAGTGGCCAAAGGCTTCAACCAACTTCCCGGAGTGGATTACAGTGAAACATTCTCCCCCGTTGCCAAACCGTCCACAATCTGTCTCCTCCTTTCCTTGGCTGCGATGAACAACTGGACTACCCGGCAGCTAGACATACAAAACGCCTTTCTCCATGGCTCATTGACAGAGGAAGTTTACGTTCAACAACCTCCAGGTTTTATAAATCCATCATTTCCTTCTTATGTATGCAAACTCAATCGATCCCTCTATGGCTTGAAACAAGCGCCCCGAGCCTGGTTCGCCCGATTAAGTGATGCCCTTATTACCATGGGCTTCTCCTCATGCCCAGCCGATTCCTCCCTGTTTTCCTATCTCCAAGGGTCCAGTTGTGTGTTTATCCTCATATATGTCGATGACCTGTTGATTATTGCATCTAACCCTTCAATTTCTGCAAGCTGTGTTTCCTCTCTCAGCAGGCTATTCCCAACCAAGGATCTCGGACCTGCCAAGTACTTCCTGGGAATTGATATTTGCAGAGACTCTACTGGTTTCTCCCTCAGTCAATCCAAGCACATCACTGATGTGATATCTAAAGCCGGTATGACTAATTGTCGGCCAATCAACACTCCGATGGCATCAAACTATGATCCACTTCAACAATCGCCGCTCTTCACAGACCCAAGGCTCTATCACAGCATTGTCGGGAGTCTGCAATACCTTGGATTCACCAGGCCAGATGTGGCCTTTGCCGTTAACAAGGCCTCTCAGTTTATGCACAATCCGACTCATGTGCATTGGCAAGGTGTTAAACGGATACTTTGTTATCTCAATCACACCAAAAGCTATACTTTCAAGATTGCTCGTCATCATCATCACCATCTTTCTACTTACTCTGATGCCGATTGGGGTGGCGATCGGGGCGATCGTAGATCAGTCAGTGCATATTGCATTTTTCATGGTCCGAACTTGATTTCCTGGATCTCAAAGAAACAAACTACAGTCTCCCGATCATCAACTGAAGCGGAATACAAGGCCTTAGCCTTGGCCACCTGCGAGACTCTATGGATTCAATCCGTCTTGGCTGCAATTGGAATCTCACTTCCATCATCTCCTACCTTGTGGTGTGACAATCTCGGAGCAACCTATTTAGCTGTAAATCCTGTACTTCATCATCGGATTAAGCATCTTTCTATGGATTATCACTTCGTTCGCGAATGAGTGGCGAATCGATCCTTACGAGTCGCCTTCCTCTCGTCCAAGGACCAGGTTGCTGATCTTCTCACCAAGCCCCTTGCCTCTGTTCAGTTTCAACGAAATCGCTCCCACCGGAACATTGTCCCGCTGGAAGCGCAGGGGGGGTACTAGCCCACATCATACACATGAAGCCGAAGAAGAGAAGCCCAAGGACAATCAGTCCAGTGACAAGCCCAATTCTTATGTGTCTATCCACACTTGACATTGAGGCTCAGGCAAAATAGAAAACATCTAGAATGACAGCTGTTTTCCATAGTATTCCTCCTCTGTAAGAAACCATTTTGTATATATGAAAGCTTTCGTTTCCATGAATGAATACAAGGGAGAATTCCAATTATTATCCAATCATTACATTCACTAGTCCTTCTTTGTTATTTGCCACATCAGAATTGTGCCAGTCCAAAACGTCGCATTTCACATATACATAACATTAAACTATGTTATTTTGCTTGCGTTTTTTTCAGGGAAAAAAAATACTACTAGTAGCCTCTAAACACAACACCCAAAAGCATCCATTATCCTGAGTAAAGATCTTCAACACCGGCCTCTTATCAGTTGGGATAGGATCTGTAGACAAAAAAAGTGTGGAGGATTAGGAATCAGGAAATCTAAAGAGATGAATGAAGCTCTTTAAATGAAACTAATATGGAAAATTCTGGCTGAACCAGATAATGTTTGGGTCAGATTAATTAAATATAAGTAGTTACGCTCTACTAACATCCTGGAATACAAGAAAATTGGGAACTCCTCCTGGCAATGGGCCAAGCTCACTACCCTTATTGATAAGTTCAAAACGAGCCTTATTTGTTCTGTAGGAAATGGGAAGACAATCAAATTTTGGACGGATAACTGGATATCTACCTCCTCCCTACGGTCTAGGGATGATTGTCCACAAATTGTTAATTTAGAAGAAACCGTCAGTGACTACATCCTGGGAGGTAGATGGTGGAAGGAAAAACTACTCAATGTACTACCGGCTAACATAGTGCAAGAAATCTTAGACATCCCTCTTCATGTGTCTCCTTTTGAGGATTGCCTTTACTGGTGGTCGGATAGGGAGGGTTGGTTCACCACTTCAAGTGCATACAAATTGATTACAGCCCAATCATCGTTACACTAAAACGACAATGCCTGGATATGGAAATTGGATGTCCCGCCAAATATCAAAAACTTTCTTTGGAAACTTTGCTAGAATGGTCTTCCAACTGCTTCCAGGTTAGCCCAGCGGGGGTCTCATGTGCCTCCCACATGCAGTGTGTGCAATTGTGTGGCCGAGGATGAGGTTCACTTGCTGTTTGAATGTGGGTAGATGCGTTCCCTTCTAAATTTCCTTCCTCCCATAAAATCGACAATATCCAGTATGATTAATCTATCGCGAGACATACGACCTATCTTTTCGGTCATTGGGAACAACCTCACACATGCAGGTTAGCCCAGTGGGGGTCTCATGTGCCTCCCACATGCAGTGTGTGCAATTGTGTGGTCGAGGATGAGGTTCACTTGCTGTTTGAATGTGGGTATATGCGTTCCCTTCTAAATTTCCCTCCTCTCGCAAAATCGACAATATCCAGTATGATTAATCTCTCGCGAGACATACGACCTATCTTTTCGGTTATTGGGAACAACCTCACACCCGCTGCCAAGGCGGAGCTTGCTTTCGTTTGGTGGTCTGTGTGGTACTCTCGGAACCAACTTGTTTTTTCAACAAGTTCCCTTCCCGCCTAAAGATACTCTAGTTCACATTGTTCAAACTCATAGGGACAATTGGAGTACAACATCTAAGGTTGATGAGTGTCTAGATGAGGTCTCCTCCTTACGTACACAAAAAACAAACCACCCAAAGGAAAAAAATAAGGTCGTAAAGACTAAATGGCGTAAACCACCAATGAGCACTTTCAAACTAAATTTTGATGGCTCCACGCTTACAAACTCTGTAAGCTCGGCGGGTGCCGTTATCAGGGACTGGGACGGTAGGCCAATTAGCATATGCTACCGTAAACTGGGGAAACAAAGCCCCTTAAAAGCGGAAGCCCTCGCCCTAAAACTGAGAATCCAAAATGCTATCCAATTCAGTATTGACAAAATCCACATCGAAGGAGATTCTAGTATAATTATTAATCACTTACTTGAAACATCGAAATGTCCTTGGGAGATCGAACTGATTATGTCAGATGTTAAAAGTCTTTTATCGACTTTGAAAGAAGTTTCTTTTTTTTCATATTCCCCGTTTGGGCAATAGAGTGGCGGACAAGGTTGCACACCTTTGCCACTATGCCCGGGGAGTCAATATTCACAACAATCTTGGTCTTTTAGACCTCATCCATAAGGATGCTGTCGGGTAGAGCTCGCTCTCCCGAATTCTTTCCTAATAAAAAAAATAAAAAAATTATTCGAGTAAAGATCTCCTACAACATCTAATGTGACCTTGGGTCATTTGGGTGTGACACAAAAATAGTTTAGGTATTTTTTAGTGATAAAAAAATTATATTTAGATTGTACATCTTTAATAACATATATTTGTATATTTTTTTAATAAAAATGATAATTTAGTAAGTCTTATAAATAATATTCTAAAATAACCACTCTTTTATTTTTAATATTTTTTAAAATATCATTTTTATTTAAAAAATATATACAAATATATGTTATTAAAGATATACAATCTAAATATAATTTTTCTATCACTAAAAAATATCTAAACTATTTTTGTGTCACACCCAATGTCACATTGGGTGTTGTAGGAGATCTTTACTCCGATTCTCCGGGTAACATCCCAAATGGCGATGCTTACTGGCCAACTTTCTCTTATTTTAATAGATCTTTACCAAGCTTCGCTGCTTTCAACCCACCGATAAACATGCTCCTATATTTTTAAATAAAAATTTAAATTTAAAAAAGCTTATACTACCTCCGATCTAAAATATATGTCGTTTGACTTTTCAACACGTATTTTAAGAAGGTAAAAACTATACTCCCTCCGATCCAAAATATATGTCGTTTGACTTTTCAACACGTATTTTAAGAAGGTAAAAACTATACGTAGTATGAAATATCACTTTTTTAAAAATTATTTTTGTACGGCTTAATATTTATTGGCAATAAGTATTAAATTGTAAAAAAATAATTAAAAAAAAAGTTAATATATTATAAAAAAAATCCATTCAAATCTCTTGTCCTCAATGTTATCTATTTCCCTCGCAAACTCTTTAAAATTTTATTTTTTTCATTTAATTAATTAAATTAAATTTTTTTTAAAGAGGGGTTTATGAGAGAAGAGAGACACAGTTAAAGACAAGAGATTTAAATTTTGGAAAATGTGTCCATTTTTACCAATTTTTTTTATACAAGACAAAGTTTTAGGTGGCGTTGTTTTAGCACCACTCAAGCACGCCCTTGCGGACGAGAGCCTTGAGCTATGTGTGGAATCTCCACCCCGGGAAGCCAAATCTGAATCAAGATGCGCCAGCCGATCAGCAACTTATATTGCCTTCTCTAAAGGTGTGTGAGCAGGAAGTCCCTTCAAACTACTGGAGTAGAAAGAGCATTAGAAATTAGCATTTCTATCTACCAAGAACTCTTCCAAACACCTTTGACGACATTAATAACCACCAAGTTGTCGCTCTTAACCTCGATTCGTCTGATTCCCAATTTCTTTGCTTCCAAGCCCCGACAGGAGACCGGCCAAAAGCATCCGCTTGTAAAACTAACGCTTTGCCACAACTTCTAGTGTCACAAACAATATATCACTCTCCCGCTGACATTGTGAATCACGAAACCTGCAGCCGCATGATTAGATAAAACTTTTGCGCCACCAAAATTCAGCTTCAAGTCCTCCTTTGGCGTCACCCGTCAAATGATCTTCCTCTTTCAATGATTGTTTGTATTTTTTGGTGCTCTTACTTCTTCTTTTTCTGGGTTCTTCACTTTTGAAGCTTTGCCATTCTTCATGTGATGTTTGATAATAGTTACCCATTTCTCCAGCCTTCCAAGTTTTTGGTTTTCAAACAAAATTTTAGTCCTCATCGTCTAAATACTCCACAACGAGAAAGGGCGGATGTTTGTTTTTCTATCAACTTTTGGAATATTTCCATTGTTACACTCTTGTTTTATTATTCTTGTCGATGCTTCGTATTATTCCCTCAATGTTTTCGTCTACTTTTTCTACAAGTCTCGGTGTTATTGGGCATTCAGTGAATGTGCATCGTATCTTCGTCATTGTGATCACATAGCGCACATTCAGGTGGTACATCTGTTCCTTTGTTTTTTATTCTTATTTTCGTCTACTTTTTCACCTTTGATAGATAATTAATTGTCCAAATCTAGTCAAGTTATTTATCATGTTGACATTTGTTTTTGTGACGTATTACATCGCACCCAATGTTGAAAACCATGCTTAATTTACAATATAATATATTCTTCAAGGTCATTTTTTGGGAGTTGAATACTTAAGATTTTCTATATCCATTGGCAGGGTTTCTCGTAGCTTTTCCACCTTTCATGTTTTATTTGGTGTAATATAGAGTCCATTGTTATTTTTTCTTGTTCATCTGTCCATTTTTACCACCTATAAATGAGGAAAATGTTGTCATTCAATTCAACAATGACTATTTGGTTTTACTTTTGTGAGGAAAAGAAAACAATACTCCTCTTCCAAAAAAAAACCATTACATCACTTATTTTTTTAAATAGATTCTTTTTTTTATATAGAACCGTCTGACGATTTATTTAAAAATAAATAAAAATAAAGGATTGGTATTCACATAACGAGAGAGGCATGACTAAAAACTTTTAAAATTGTTGGCTTTGGAAATCGTGATTATAAACCTAACGGAAATTTCGTGAGGTACTCCTGAGGTATTGCAATTTTCGCGAGGTATACAACTTTTTTGCATATTTTGCGTGGTGTCCCTGAGGTTTTGATTTTTTTTGCCTCGCGCCCTACCTGGTTAAACTTAACGAATCAGGGTGAACGCTGTTAATTTTGAAAAAAAAAAGAACAGACGTCTGTGAGCGTTCCCCTCGCCCTCTTCTGTCGTTTATCTCTTACTCCCCCCGCCGCCTTCATCAACCCTCTCTTCGACAACTCCGGTGAAGATTCGCCCATCCTCGAGCAAGATAGTCCCTTGAAGACCGTCTTCTTGGTGCTCTTCTGGGCATCCGTCTGCCTCACCTTGTTCGCCTTCTCAAAGGACGCCAAAGCCTCCGCCACCACCGCTGACGATGTTGGAACACGACCTGAGGATCACACAATACACACACCAACAGATTCGAGGACAAGAGCCCAAGGAAGAACACACACTACACACACTTGACAGTTTTCAATAAAAGCCTCACTCCTTTGATTGATTCACACCACACTTCTAAGACCATTACAAAACATAAGTAACTGCATAAAACCGACAATTCAATCCACTTCCCCACTAACACACAACCTAGGAAGTGATTCAAAACAAAACAACTAACTCTAACTGACATTCTAACATTTACTGTCATTCGACTTCGACCAACTAAGTCGACTTCGACTAAACACAAAACTAACTTAACTTGACCTCTTGCTGTCATTCGATTTCGACTAACCAAGTCGATATCGACTAAACCTAAAAACAGAACCAGCTTGCTTGGAACCTTGGATTACAAACTAACTTTTAACACCTCCCCTTAATTCAAGGTTCCTCATGCCAATCTTCTCAACAAAGTACCGATGCTTTGCTCCACACAAAGCCTTGGTGAACAAATCAACATTTTGTCCATTGGTGCCACAAAACTTCAACATAACTTTTCCCTTTGCCACCAGTTCTCGAATGAAGTGGTGCTGCACATCTATGTGCTTTGTTCTGGCATGAAAGGCTGGATTCTTGGTCATGGCAATGGCAGATTTGTTGTCACACCAGATCTCCATAGCCCCACTCTGCTCAATTCCAAAATCACTCATCAACTTTCCTAGCCACAATGCCTGTCTTGCAGCTGCACCTATTGCTACATACTCAGCTTCTGAGGATGAAAGAGTCATAGTCTCTTGCTTCTTAGAGCTCCATGTGATGGCACCTGAACCAAACCCAAACACTGACCCTGATGTGCTTTTTCTGTCATCTATACAGCATGTCCAGTCACTATCTGTATAGCCTTGCAACTTGAAGTCTTTCACACTTTCATACCAAATTCCCAATTGTAAGGTCCCTGCAACATACTTCAAGATTCTCTTAGCCCTCCCATGTGCTGCTTTGTTGGATCATGCATGTATCTGGATACAACACTCACACAATAGGCTATATCAGGCCTAGTATGAGTAAGGTAATTCAGACCTCCAACAAGACTTCTATAGCATTTTTCATCTGCTTTCTCAGTGCCATCCAACCTCTGCAATTTCTCATTCATGTTCATTGGAGTGTGAGCAATCTCACACTTCTCCATTTGGAACTTCTTCAAGAGATCTCGAGCATATTTTGGCACAGAAAAATACCTTCTTCACTTTGTTTCACCTCTAGCCCAAGAAAATACTGAAGTAGCCCCAGATCAATCATCTCAAATTTCTTCATCATGGCATTCTTGAACTGCTCTAACATCTCTTGTGAATTGCTCAGGTAGATAATGTCATCTATATACAAACACACAATAATGAACTCACCCTTCCTTCCCTTCTTGACATAGAGGGTTGGTTCATTTTCACTTCTCACAAACTTATTTCTTAGAAAGAAATCATCTATTTTGTTGTATCAAGCTCTAGGAGCTTGCTTGAGCCCATACAATGCCTTCTTTAACTTGTACACTTTGAACTCATCACCCTTCTCTTCATATCCCAGAGGTTGCTCTACAAACACCTCTTCTTGTAGCTCACCATTCAGAAAGGTTGTCTTAACATCTAACTGAAAGATAGGTAGCTTCCACTGAGCTGCCAATGCCAGCACCACTCTTACTGTCTCAAGCCTTGCTACAGGTGAGAAGGTTTCTTCATAATCTATCCCTTCTTGTTGTGAGTATCCCTTAGCTACAAGCCTTGCCTTGTGCTTTTGAATACTCCCATCTGTGTTATACTTGGTCCTAAACACCCATTTAAGACCAATGACATTCTTTCCCTCGGGTAACTCCACCAGTTCCCAAGTGTCATTCTTTCTGATGGCTTTCATTTCTTCCTTCATAGCCAGTTGCCAGTGGTTCTCACCCTTTGCTTCCTCAAAGCTCACTAGATCCGTTGCAATCAATGCAAGCCCAACTCTCACACTTCTGTCATACACATCAACAAGTGATCTCATCTTTCTAGGAGGATAATCACTCGACACACTTGAAGGAGAACCACCTTGACTACTTGACGAGCTAGCAAGATCAGTAGGGGTTGATGGTGTTGATGGTGTGCTTGGATTTGAGCCATCATTGTCACTTGGCTCACCACCTTGATCAGTCTCCTCATCTGTACTGTCTAGGGAGATAAGCTTTTGCAACCCATCTCCTCTCTCACTTTGCTTCCATTCCCATTTTCTATCCTCATTGAACACCACATTCCTGCTAATGATCACCCTTCCATTTGCAGGATTGAACAACTTGTATGCCTTTGATTGTGAAGCATACCCAATGAACATACACTTCTCTGTCTTATCATCCATTTTATGTCTCAAATTGATCAAGGTATATGCCACACACCCGAAAACTTTCAAATGATCAACACCTGGCTTTCTTCCCTTTAGCACTTCATATGGAGTTCTGTTCAACACAACTTTTTTTGGAGAGATGTTTAACAAATACACTGCAGTTGCCACTGTTTCACACCAGAACTTGTTTGGAACTTCCTTGGCCTTCATCATACTCCTAGCCATTTCCACAACAGTCTTATTTTTTCTTTCTGCCACTCCATTTGGCTCAGGAGTGTATGGGGCTGTCAAATCTCTCCTAATTCCATTCTCATAACAAAACTCATTGAATTCATTTGATAAGAATTCACCTCCTCTGTCAGCTCTGAGAGCCTTGATCTTCCTCTCTAACTGATTCTCAATCATCACTTTAAACCTATTGAAATTGAGAAAGGTCTCAGACTTGTGCTTTTGAAAAAACACCCAACTCATCCTGATGTAGTCGTCTGTCACCAGCAAGAAATATTTACTTCCTCCCATGGATTCAGTTTGCATAGGTCCACAAAGATCTGCATGTAGCAAGTCAAGACATTGAGTTGCTCTCCAAGCTGATCCACTTGGAAATGACCCTCTCAGCTGCTTGCCATAAACACAACCTTCACAAAACTCTAGATCACTGATCTTAGGCAGACCCTGAACCATTTCTTTTGCACTCAACATCTTCAGACTTTGCATATTCAAGTGTCGATACCTCTGATGCCAAAGCTCAGACTCTTCCACTCCTTTAGCTGACATGACCTTGCTCACATCAGAAGCTAAGTTAATAGGAAACATCCTATTTGCAGTCATTGATACACTCACCACAATGTGACCTGTCTTCTTCTCCCTAATCACACAAGTATCATCATAAAAAAGCAAAGAAAATCCACTTTGCTGCAACTGACCAACACTTAGCAAATTGTGAGCTAACCCAGGCACAAACTGCACATCACACAGTGCCTTTTCTCCACCTTGAACACTAGCAATTGTCACAGTACCTTTCCCTTCAACTTGCAACACTTTATCATCTCCAAGCCTTACCTTGCTTCTCTTAGTTTCATCAAGCTCCAATAACATCTTTCTTGAGCTTGACATGTGGTTTGAGCAACCACTGTCCAAGTACGAAACGGCAGACACATTCTCTTCAGTAGTGGTAAGAGCCATGAACAACTTCTTTTCTTTGTCTGCATTTTCTGAGAAATTTGCCCCTGTGCTCTCATTTTCTTGCTTGTCCCAACACTGAGCCTCCTTATGCCCATATCTCTTGCAATAGTAACACTTAATGTTACTCCTGTAGGACCTTGAATCACTGTGATTTCCCCTGGAAGATTCCTTCCACTGCTCTCTCCCAGTATCACTTCCCTGACCCTTCCTTGACCACTAGAACATCCTCTTCCTTGACCTCTACCACCACGTCCTCTATAACTGCCTTTGTGACCACCTCTACCTCTATGGCCACCTTTGTAACCTCCTCTACTTGAAGAACTTTCACCCTTGTTCTTTGAACTGTCATCCTTGACGTGAAGCAGCTTTTCTTCCTTGACCTCACTGCTCCTACTCAACCTTTCTTCATGTGCATGAAGAGAGCTAGTTAGCTCTTCAAATCTGTAAACTGCTACTTTCACCCTTGTTCTTTGAACTGTCATCCTTGACTTGAAGCAGCTTTTCTTCCTTGACCTCACTACTCCTACTCAACCTTTCTTCATGTGCATGAAGAGAGCTAGTTAGCTCTTCAAATCTGTAAACTGCTAAGTCCTTAGACTCTTCTATAGCAGCTACAACATGATCGAATGTTTTTGTGAGACTCCTCAACACTTTACTCACAATCTTCTCATTGTTAACCACTTCACCATAGGTTCCCATGTGGTTCACAATACATGTAACTCTTGACAAG
Source organism: Persicaria tinctoria (assembly GCA_037127255.1). Lineage (NCBI taxonomy): Eukaryota > Viridiplantae > Streptophyta > Magnoliopsida > Caryophyllales > Polygonaceae > Persicaria > Persicaria tinctoria. Next base: position 18,741,530 of record JBANSL010000008.1, read on the forward strand.
TAGGCATGTACAGTCTCCTTGTCCTGCATCACCAATGTCTCAAAATCTCTCCTTAGAGAATGAAGCTTCACTGTGATAACCCTTCTATCACCCATGTACTCTTGCTTTAACACTTCCCAAGCTTCGTGTGTTGTTTGAGAGGCTGCTATCCTTGGGAACATTTCATCATCCAAGGCTGATTGTATCATGAACAAGGCCTTGGAGTCCTTCTTCCTCTTCTCTCTCAACTGCTGATCTGGCTCACCAACAACAGTGTCCTCAAATCCTTGATCCACCATGTTCCAAACCTCATGAGACTTGAAGAGGGTTGTCATCTTCAAGCTCCAGAAGTGGTATTTCACACCTTTGAACATAGGCAATTGAGGATTGCCAACACCACCACTCCCATTGTTCTGCATTTTCGAACAATAACTCTCACAAGTTGTGTTTCCCTGTGTTTGGCCTTACTTCACTCAACCCAAAACTCAAACCCAGCAAGAGCACTGCTCTTAGCTCTGATACCAATTGTTGGAACACGACCTGAGGATCACACAATACACACACCAACAGATTCGAGGACAAGAGCTCAAGAAAGAACACACACTACACACACTTGACAGTTTTCAATAAAAGCCTCACTCCTTTGATTGATTCACACCACACTTCTAAAACCATTACAAAACATAAGTAACTGCATAAAATCGACAATTCAATCCACTTCCCCACTAACACACAACCTAGGAAGTGATTCAAAACAAAACAACTAACTCTAACTGACGTTCTAACATTTACTGTCATTCGACTTCGACCAACTAAGTCGACTTTGACTAAACACAAAACTAACTTAACTTGACCTGTTGCTGTCATTCGATTTCGGCTAACCAAGTCAATATCGACTAAACCTAAAAACAGAACCAGCTTGCTTGGAACCTTGGATTACAAACTAACTTTTAACAGACGACTCCATTAGAGCTTCAGGCTTCAGCTTAAATTAATTGGCTACGCCCTCTGCTCCTCCCTCCTCGCCATCATCGGGCTTCAACTCGTTGTGAGTCGAATTGGTGGAATTGGGGGCCGAGTCGACTTAGGGTTTGAGTTCCGATGGCGAGTCGGCAGAGGCGGGAGGTGGCGGTTGTTGTTAGGGGAGAGAGAGGAAGGGAAACCTCTCTCCTTCCCTAACCCGCGGCATCATCCGGCGATTGTGCACGGCTGCCTCCCTGCTGCCCCGACCCAAACCCTCATCGTCGTTTCCCTGTCTGGCAGCACCCCCGCTCCTGGTTGTAGTGGGCCTCGGCAACGCCGGTGAGTTGATCATTCACCCTTCGCGGGCTCTCTCACCCTCCTCTCCGGCGAGTCCCCTTCCGACCGATGCCTCCTTGCCCTCACTCCACCTTCGCACGGCGTCGCTGGCAGGGGAATTGTCCGACTGTAGGGGTTCATTTTCTTCAATCTTTTGCACGGCATTCACCATTACAGGGAATTCAAATATAGTAATTTTTGTCCAAATTGAACCCTAATTAATAAGAAATTGAGAAATTAGATGTCGAATCAGATGTCATTTGCTGAAAATTGATGTTATTTGATCCTCTCCTTAAGAGGCTTGTCCTCGAGGAGCTCCGTCTGAAGGCGGTACTCCCTCGCCCGGAGGTCGTCAACAAGTCGTCATCCTCGCGCGGGGCCAGATTTGGTTGCTCTCTCTTTTCTCTCTCCGTCCATTCTTTTTTTTTTTAATTTCAAAATTGAAAACTAATAGAGATCTGTTAGATTTAACAAGGAAGGGTATGAGGCGAAAAGTTTGAAAACCTCAGAGGCACCACGCGAAATGTGTAAAAGAGTTGTATACCTCGCGAAAATTACAATACCCCAAGGGTACCTCGCGAAATTTCCGTAAACATAATAACGGCTTCATAGCGGCTTTAAGCAAGATCTCGAAACGACTATTGTCAAGACAATTTCAACTAAATTACACACACGAGCTTTTGATAGTGGCAGCCAGAGAGAAAGTGTTTGACGAGTTCCATCAAACCCTAATCTGCTTTTTCGTCACGCAACAACAGATCGCTGGCACGGGAAGAGGCCGTCGGGATCCTGCTACATGCTAATCTGCGTCGCCTACCATCGGAATCCTACCGTCACCGCACTAGCCTGCTACCAAGTACCGGTTACTGCCTTCATGGTTGGCTAAGGCTACCGCCGTCCGAGGTGATCAATGGAAATTATCTACCTGCCGATTCAATTAATTCCATCGAACACCCCCCTCCTAATTCCTTAATTAGTGAATTTGGGAATTAGATTAGTGTCTTGGATGATTGAATCGGTTGAATCAAATCCAAGGGAGTGTGATTTTGAAATACCTTATGAACTTCCACCAATTTAGTTTTGGGGTTAACCGAGCCAATTTAACTAGTTGTATTCTGGGTGAGAGACGGAAACAAATTAGGGTTTTGACGAAATTCTTCAAGCGAGAACAAATTTCAACCTTCAATCGATTCTAGCGATAACCTCTGATTCAATTGTATGCTCTCAAAGCAATATATTCTTTCTTCCACCAATTTCCCGTCTCATTGTAGATGAGAAGGATCCGTGTGCAATTCAGTTGAAATTGTTTTGGCAATAGTCGTTTTGGTATCTTCTCTAAAGCCTCACTCTAACGGCTTTAGAAGCCATGAATATGGAACCCAACAAGCTTACATTTAGAACTAGATGGATAGTTTGAAGGTTTCAGAAAAATCGAATGGATAATAAGCAACCTGTAATTTCGATCACATGTGATCAGTGGATTCATCCTCAACTTAGTGTTTTGCAAATATGCCTCTCATTTTGATTTAGACGAGATATAGTTCAGATGAGGTATAAATATTATAATCTTTGCCCCGAAAGATTTAAAGTCAATATTTTTATCCCAAATAATACATTTGGACACAAAACATGGAGCCAAATCTTATGTTCTCCATCTTGTCCCCCCTCCTATTCCCAACCCCCGATTTAAAAGAAAAACAAAAAACAAATTAAATTATTAAAAGAATTAAAAATAAAGAGATTTATGTGAGAGGGGACATGAGAGGGGGACGAGATCGGGGGGACAGATGATTTACACCCACGAAACAGGTGTTTTTGAAAGTACAAAGTGACCTTGTGAAATTTCTGTTAAAAATCACCTCTCTCTATTTTATGTGTTATGTTTATAATCCTTGTAATTGTTGTATAAAACATTGGACTATGGTTTATTTGTATTGTATGCACAAGCTCTAGGTTGATAGGTTCCTCAGTGCCACGTACCACATAGCCATGCCGTGGCCATGGAAAAGCTCATTGGTCCCTTGGCTTGACCAAGTTTGGATCCAATGGCTAGCCATGATTCACTAGGTGAGACCAAGGTTGGTATATAGGCCTAAGTCTTATACATATGTGTGGGTTTATATCTCGGATCCTTTTGCTGGACAGGGCTGGGCTCTCAGTTTGGGCTTGAGCAAGTTAGGCCCATCCCTGAAGCCCGGTGTTTTGTCCCTCAATTGACCGTTGTGACTTGCATATATATTGGTCCTTAAGGGAAACCCTAAGAACTGTAGCACAGAACTCTCTCTGAGGTAAGAAAACCCTAATCGGCTAGGGTTTCTGGGAGCTCCCTAAAGACGACGATTCCATTGGTGCTCGATTTGCTTAAGTGCTACCTGAGTACCTGGTTGAGCAACGAAGACGAAGAAGACAAGGAGAAGCTGGGAGTGAGAAATCTCAGAGGAGATTTCTCGGTGTCCTTAATCAGACGATTTCTTCCCTATCTCTATTTATCTTTGTTGTTGCTTCTTAGTCTAGAATCGTCACTTAGTGCTTGTGCATTCATACCATTGTAACCAGTTCTTTGGCCTTGGATGCCTAGTGAATTGGGTGAACCTCCCCTCCTGAGGTTCCGCGGATATAGAGAAACCGAACCGCGTAAACAAAGCCTTGTGTGTTTGCGTTTCGTTCTTGTTTGAGTTCGTTTGTGTGTTTTCGTTTATCTATCGACTTCGAACTTAAGGAACCCTAGAATCAAACATTATGAATTGGATTCTCCACACTGATTTATGAGTTTTTCATCAACTCTTATAATTCAACCCCCACCCAAAAGAAAAGAAAAATTATACTCCATAGTTAGCTCAATTTAAAAAAAAATCTCAGAAAGTAAAAACGAAAATCCGAACTAAATTACGGATAAAAATTATATATAATATATATATTTTTATATAATTTTTCTAAATAAATTCGTATTTATTAATAGTAACTATAAAATTGTTTAAAAAAATTATAAAAAGACTAGATACTTTATATAGTTTTTATTCTACTAAAAAGCGTAAATGAATAATGAACGACATATTTCGGGGTAATACAGTATGACAAAATATATTAAACCCTCCATATATATATATGTATGTATTTTGGTCACGGCATATCATTTAATTTCTAGCAAGTTTGAATTTATTGAAAATGAAAAATGAAAAATTGGTCTTATCATCATTAAATGTAATTATTGGTGGCGTGGAATTGATTGAGGTAATGCATTTAAGGCAATCGTTACTGGTTACTTGTATCTTTCATGTGCATAATATAGGTTGAAAGATAGTATTAATTTGATTTGATTATTGGAACTTGCACGTAACATCCTAATATCCTTTATATACACATAATACATACGTATGGATGTAATTTAATTATATTTCAATTCAACCATGTGCCAACCCCAATTAGCACACCAAACAATTAAACTACCAACTACTTGGAAATTCGATCGATGTCGTCCATATTACTGGTGACACTGATTATACTTTTATGATGACGTATTTGTGATTGCACTTCATTGATGCAGTCATTTATGATGACATTTTATTGTGCTCTGTGCTCATTCCAATGTAAAGTCGGCTAACAATTGCAATTTAAAAGCTAATCCAACACGGAGTATCTAATTAGCTAATGGAATCAAGGGTGCAACCCACACCAATTACAATTTGGAAGCTAATCTAACATGGAGTATCTAATTGACTAATGGAATCAACACAGCAAGTGTGTCATCAACTAACTTAAAATGCATGCACCTTTTAAACAAAATTTGTCTAAACATGTTATCCGGATGTGGTTAGCATAAACACATTTATTTATATTATGGTTTTGTTGTTTATGCCCAATTGCCCACTTTCTAAATATTGAGAAGCGTCTATATCATGTATGCCCACTTCCTAAACATGTTATCTGATTATTGCTTTTGATCCTTCAAATTTCACCATCTACTTCAATTCAATAATTAGTGAATAAGAGCAACTGGAACAAAACATTAGTTTAGCCACAACTTGGAAACACATAAGATGGCATGCCATCAAAAATTATCCTCAGCCCAAGAGCTACTCATGCTAGAGAATCAGCCAACTGACAAATCCTTTCTGAAGAAGAAGATTAAGTTGGAGAATATAGAACCTTGGAAGCGCCGTATGCAACAGCAGATAGAGATAGGTTTTCATAAGAATCTGAGCTTTCTCAACCTAAAAAATCAACCATTCAAGGTATTTTCAGAATTCACAAGCAACATGGTGGTTGAGCAGGAGGAGCAGATTCCCTTTAAGAAGCTTGAGAAAACATTTTTTTTTTTAATGCAACACATAAATCTGAATCCAATCTTCTCAAAACATTTGTATCAACCAGACACACCTGCTAGAGAAATATCTGAAACTAGAGAGCACGCAATGAAGGATGACAAAACAGTCAAGCTGAAAAAGATAATCTTTGTGAGGCCAATGCGACTCGGAACCTTTTTCTTCCTGATCTGCATCAACAAAGCCTCAGGCTTAATCCTCGCCATCTCCCAAAGTTCAAACTCTTCGCAAGCTTGTTGCTCCAAAGCACAATCTAGATTAATCTGAGCAATCAATGTAGAATCGAAGAAGTAATAGGCAGTTATCAATCATGTCAAAGCTCAATTTCGACATTTTTCCCCCAAATCAAACCCTAAATCCAAAAAAATTGTAGATTGTAGATTCTAATCAAAAATCAAAATCGAACACAATAAGATGTATAATAAACTAAAAACGTACATCATTAAATAGGTACAAGATTGAGTTGAGAGTCAAAAAATTACCTATAGGGAAAGAATCTACAACAACCATGGTTAGAAGGGGTGGTACCAAAAACCAAGGGGCCTCGGTGGCCATGGATTTCTTTGCCGAATCCATCGCCGTCGTCGCTGAGAGTCGCCGATGTATTTGAATTGGCGGAGCCTTTCCAGGATTCAAGGAGCGGTCCCTATTGATGAAGAGAAAGAAAGCTCGAGAGGGAAAGGGGAAGCGAGAGAGAGAACGAAGGATTTTGCTCATGTCACGTCTCCATCTTCGGGAGAAGACCAAGGATCTTGCTCCTGTACACGAATAAGCGATGAATCGAGCGAAGAAGAAGGCGATGAATATGCGTCGATGTAGATTAGAGATCTTCGGGCGAAGAAGAATCTCCTGTACACGAATATTAGATACCGAATTTCGCCGACTGAAAAACCCTAGACTTGCCGTTGCTTTCTCGTCGACTGCAGTCCAAGATCTCCTGAGTTGATGGCGGTGCTCTACGGTAGCGGTGGAACAGGCGGCAAAAGTGGAGGAAAAAAAGAGAGCTCGCCGGAGGCGGAGAGCGGCCGTTGATGAAAGGGAGACGATGAAAGAGAGAGGGAGAGCGGCTAACAGAGGTAGGGTACAAGGGGCTAATTTGTTTTTGGTGGAAGACAGAGCGGCCAATTTTTATTTAATAGAGCATAATTACTTAATAAAGTTTTGATAAATGTATTTTTTTTTTAGCAAATTTCCTCTATAAATAATAACGACACTAGAGGGAGTATTTTTGTAGAGTTGGTATCTACTTGCCATCTCCAATAGCACTCGATTATATATATATAATTAAAATTTATTGTAAAATTATTAAATTATCATTTTTTTTATTTAAAAAGGAAAAAATTGACAAACCCGAAATGACCCGAAACCCGGTCAAATCCGGGTTCTAGTTAACCCGGAAATACCCGGGACCCGTTTTACCCGAGACCCGAAGTGACCCGACTCGAATGACCCGTTTGACAGGTCTACTTGTGTTGCATCTTGGAGAGTACAAGGCCATATATATATAGGCCAAACACAACTTGTGTCATTATGGTGGAGAGTTAGAAGGTGAAAGGTAAGAGAGGTGGACAATTCACCCACATCAATATTACAACACTCCCCCTTGAATATACACCTCTAACATTACAAATTAAAAACTAGTATCGATGGAGTTAAAGTTATAGAAAACAGTTAAAGTTAAAGACGATGTTATATATTCTCACTAAAATAATAATTAAAAACTAGTATCGATGGAGAATACAATGTGATCAACTTGCCATTGACCTTAGAAAAGCATTACCGCGGGATCAGATGTTTGCTAGCCTTGTCATTAAGTATTAGAGCTACATTAGAAGAGATTATACTCTATCCAATTTCGACACGTGTATTGCGAGGCTAACTGTGTTGCGTGCAGATCTCCTCGCTAGTATAATTTTTGGTTATAACATTGGCTTTTACTGTATTGTTTGACCCTCCCGATGGTGTTTTAGCTTTCCTGCAAAATGATGTTAAGGATCGGACTATCACCGCTGGCCGACTACTTAGCCCTTTTTTGAAATTTTAATAATATCACATTTAAGCACGGAAAAGCTATGTCTCTCTTTTTAACAAAAAATAAAAATAAAATAATACTTTTTCCGTTTCAAAATAAAAACCGTTTGACTTTTATGCACGCTTTTTAAGAACGTAAAAACTCTATAAAACATTAGTTTTTAATCAAATTTTTTATGTGTAAATTGATTCTTGTTATAATAAGTATGAAATTATTAAAAAAAATATTTTATATAGTTTTTACCTCCTTAAAAAGCGTGCACGACCTTATTATAAAATGGAGGGAGTAATTAAGTCGATACAAAATAACTCACCGAAACCGAACAGGTTAAAGTTTTTGTTATAATAATGCAACAATAATCTTCCAAATCACACCAACTAATATGCACCTTATCGTATTAATGGGAACAACTAACTCTTACAAATCCAATTAGATATATGCAACGTGCAGCCAACAAATTAATCACCTAACTATTTGCATTCAACTGATATTTAAACGAATTAGGGTCGGTTTGATTAACCTAAAAACCTAAATCATTTAATAGCTACTGATCAAGTAAAATGGAGGCGAGGTTTAGGTTTATAACCATAGTTTTAATGTTATCACTGCTTCATTTCTACGTTTCAGCCGCTGGTACAGAGCCTCCCGTTCATGATGCCAATTGCAAGGTGCCACAATTTAACCCCTCTTTTTCACTTAATTACTACTTCTGCCCCACCACTTATTTTAATTGATACTATTGGACTTGGAGTGTTTAAATATACACATTTTATTGGTTCCCACTTTTTTTCACAAAAAGTCGAGACAATTTTATTGGTTCTTTTTTCATATATTTTTTTTTCTTTTAAATTAATTTGGTATGAATGGTGTGTAAAATGCACATTTATTGAATTTAGTAAAATACCAAAAGGTGATATTATACAATGTGTATATTTTACCCAAATGGTGTCAGTCTCGTTCAAAAATATCCATGATGCTAAATTTTGTAGACACTATTTTTTAGTTTTGCCATTATATATAATATGGTGAGTTATGAAATTTTTTATTGAATTTGGTTCATTTTAATTTAGAGATATTTTCTCCAGGGTTTTTTAAAAGTAGAATATATTTATGGCTGAAACCACTCGAATTTATGAACAAGAGGATATATAATATGTGCAATATATGTGGTTAGAAGTTAGCTCTTAATAGAAGTAACTCATCTTAAATTTGATCATCTTGGTCCCTGTTTACAATCTCTAGCAAACAAAAAAATAACCACCTGATTGAACATCTTGTTTTGAAACACAAAAAAAAATTTAAAAAATTACCCACCTTGTTAAACATAAAACATACATTTTCATTTTAAATACTTTTTAAAGATATAGGTTTATGGTTAGATATTTGGATAGATTGTTATTAAAACATCGTCGATTCATAAACTTATATGATATATCATCAAATCCTATATTAGTGAGTATATTGAATGATTTTTTAGCTAAAGTTTGAACGAATTTTTCGACATCTTATTCTTAACGGATGGAACATTATACGGAGTATATTTTTTTCGACAAGGTTGACATTTTCATCTTGTCATTCAAACTTGAAAGGATGCAAATAGCAACCTCAAAATCCGAAGCTTGGGAGAGAAACGAAGTCTCGTGGAGGCAGATTTTAATGCTACAGGTCCTACGCCTGATCTTCAAATTGAAGTTTGAAGTGACTCTTTGATTTGGGTGTTTGAATCAAGTTTGCAAGCCAAAAATGATCATCAAAGAAGCCCAATCAATCCAGATAGCATTGTCTTGAATTCTGAGTTTGTTCACTTTGATTTTAAACAAGGTTGTGTTTTTGTGAGATTGTGGCTCACTGGCTTTCAATTTTAACACAAGGTAATGGTTTTTATTTGGTGTCATATTGTAATGTTTCATTGAATCATTGGGTTAAAATCATTTTGCTTGAAGAGATCACAATGTCATCTGGTATCATGGATGCAGAAAAGGTACTATTAAACAATAACAGCATGAAAGTTTCAGAGCATTGGCAAGAACTGTGAAAGTGTGAAAGATTCAGAGATTCGTACCGAAACAAAACTTGAGCTGCAATCCAAAGGCAGGCAACAAAATGGATTCCTGGGCCAAATGCAACTCCATTTGGTTGCGGTTCAGTCAATTCGCGCGCAGTGAAGACGGATAAGTCCCTGTGGAGGAGCCAAGACTTTTAGATTCGAGAGCTTCATCATAGTCACAGCAAAGTCCTTTCGAAACAAGGGGGTGGACGAGGCATAGGCTCGAACCCAGGCTTTGGATCCCTCCCCGGCAGTGAGCTGCTGATCAACGTGGAGTATGCCTCGGTTCTGAAGAAGGCCGCGATAGTAAAGGCTTCCGAATTGCTCACCAGGCCCATCATAGTCCATCCTCAGTCCTGAATTCTCGGACAAAGAAGAGAACAGGTCGAGTTGAGAAGGCGATGATGGTTGTTGTGTTGGAGATGGAAACGGAGATGATGGGGTGTCGCTGCAAACTGATCGCAGGAAAATGAGGAATGCGCGATCCACAGAGGGGTCAGGCTGGTTTGTTCCTCGGAAGTTGTAGAGCCGGTTTTCAAAGAACTTGCAGTGGATCGTCCCGAAACTATGAGCTCCTGCAACAAAGAAGATCAATTGAAGACAGTTGGAGAGGTTTCAGCAAAGGTGAGATAATGCTTAGAGTGTGAGCAAACTACCTAACAGCGCGACTGTCTCCTTCACATTGAAGCCTCTTGATGCAAATGCGGATAAAGTTGACGACAGATCTTGATCCGGAGATGGAAGCTCATGTGCTGCAATCTGAGCATACGAAACATTGCTGTCTCGCCTTCCGGTAAGCAATGGATAGAATGGACCTCCAGCCTTCGTTGTAGCCCAATCAATTAAGCATTCAACAAATTAGCTCATCAGATCACATAAATGCAAGCTCATGGAGGTAGAGGGGGATCGAGCAATACCAGAACAACAGATTCTCTGCCTGCCAGGACAACAATATCAGCACAAGAAACAATTCCAGGGCAAACTCGTTCAAGTTCAGACTTGATGAAGTCCACAGCATCAAAGCCCTTCAAGCTCTCATTCGGAGGCGTCTCTTTCTCACTCTCAAAACCATCAATTGTATCCAACAAAATCGATGCATCACATCCCTAACAGAATTAAACGCGGCAGATCAAAACTAGTCAAAAACAGCCAAAGATCGACATGAGGAAAAAGATTAATTTCAAACGCGCTTCAAAGTTCAAACAAACGGATTTCACATTTCAAGCAGAAGATCAACAAAATCCACTCTCAACATCATCAATTGCATCTAACAGTACCGATACATCACATCCCTAGAGAATTTGCAAATGAGAAAATGGAAGAAGAAAACCGATCTAATTCAAGCCAGATCTAGGAAAAGAAAGTCGAAGTAAAAGCAGCATCAATCAAACGGAGACCAAATTTCACAAGAAATTAAAGCAACGATGACCTCAATGAAGCAATCGTGGAAGACAAGGCGCAAGAGCGAAGGCGCGAGATCAGGCCGAGCGGAGTGGATCGTCCGTACAGTGTCGCGAATGATCTTCTCCGCAACAGGGCACGAACTTCGATAGAAATCGTACTGGAGCGACGGCGAAGCGAGATCTTCAACTTTGGGAACGCATCGAACACAGAAAACGCAAAGGAAGCAGAGAACGAGAGCTAGAAAGCTAGGTTTTGTGATCTTCATCGTTGCGTCAATGAAAACCCCCCACTAGACCTGCCCAGTTTATGTAGTGTCTGGATTGTTCGTGAGAGCACGGAGAGGGCGAATGGCGGGAAAACGAGTGCGAACTTTTTGTCTTTTTTTCCTCTCTTTTTTTTTTATAGCAAAAGTCCTCTCTTTTTAATGCTAGCAGAAATTTGGTAAAATAAAAACCAAAGCCATAAAAGAGAATCCGATCAGTAACATTTAATTATTTCAGGTATAAATTTATATTTATAGCTTTTTAAAAATATGTTTATACTATGTAAACTTATAGTGACATATTTATAATCTTTTATTATGAAAATTTATGATGGAAAACTATAAAAAAAAAAATCTAAAATAATTGATTTATTGATTATAAATAATTTTTCAAGTGTAATTTTCTTTAATAAAAGTTTATAAATATGTCAAAGAAGATAGGGATTGTTAATACGGAGTATTACACTAGCTTAGGCATATAATGCATTTTTTTTTATTTAATGAAAGTTTGGATATACTTTCTCCGCTAAAAAATATAATTTCTTTGATAATAACAAATATGAAATTATTTTTAAAAAATTGATATTTTATATAATTTTTATCTTAATTTGACTTTTAGCATATGCTCACAGTGCGTGATTAGAAAATTTTACAAATGGAAAAACCGTTGGAGTTGAAGCAAAAATAATTTGAAAAATATGAACTTAATTTTCTCATTTTGAAGAAATTTTAGAGAAGGGTTCGAACTGAGAACCTTTGAATATTACCCACAAATCCTTTCCAGTGAGTCATTGCGGAATGGTTACCACTATGCCAACCCACATATGATATGGAAACTAGAAGTGATTCACGTTATGGTTCGTAAGTCGTAACTATGTGACACCCTAGCGTTTAGTATTTCAATGAACCTTCAATGAATGGTTTTGTAGTAGCTATTGACATTTTAAAAAAAAACAATCGTGGTGGTATTAGTATTTTTAAAAAGGGTTTATTATCTAAAATTAAATCTAAGTGTCATTATGAAAAAAAATAGCCTAAATTTCAAAGATTGGGGCAAATAGCATCAATTATGAGAATTGAGAAGAGTTGTGAATAATAACCCAACATTGTTAATTACGAGTTTTTAATCAATAAAAACATAATTATTACGGAGTATTATTATGTCACTTTTTTTGCTGCTTATTTATTACGGAGTATGTCACTAATGCCTTATAAAGATCAACTATTAGTGTAGCCATCTTACGGTATACCTTAAAACGTGACAATCTGATAACCTGCAACAATCCGATCGAGGTATCATTTGGTCCGTTTGGACCAATGTGCCATATTGCTTAAGAAGAGCTTGTATTAATGTATAACGTGTGCGGATTGTAATGGGGATGAAGATGGGAATACTCCCTCAAAGTTCAGAGCTTCATCATTCAAGTAATACCAAGGCAACAAGGTAAAACTGCGTTTCGTGCATTCACGAATGGTTTCCTCGGTTACAAGTTCCCAACCTGCATCTCTCAAAAACAGAACGGAAGAAGGCAAAAACAACAGCAACAAGAGAAACAGATGCAATAGAAATAAGCCGGGACTTTATGTCAACATTGTTCATGGTATTTTTGTGTGTTGTTTTATGCCACAAAAAACAGGAAAAACATAAGAAATACAACCAAAACAAAGAATATCTTGATCATCAGCCATCTGTTGGAAGATATACTATTAAGGTACCTGGCAAGCTGGTTCTGTGCGCCTTCAACATTTGCAAGCGACTCATCCATATTCTCATCAATCCTGAAATGGAACACCCAGCATATAATCTCAAGACTCTTAAGTTCATATCTACCGAATCTAGATAACTGAACTCATTGCAAAATTTGGGGATTGTAAATCTTCAAGCTATAGTTATCCACTGGCACAGAAGGCCTTGTTTTCTATTGCAGCATTATGGATATGAACTGTTAATTAAGATTTTGAATGCAGCAAATGGCTTAGAATCAATTGACATGACTCATGAGCTGTGTGCCAAGGAGTAATTGGAGATAAAATCAGCTCAAAACTTTATTTAAAAGGATAAATGTACACAAACCGATATATTCTTGCTAGGAAATATAAGCTAGGTTTTTATTGTGGAAACTATCACCTTTGATAGCACACCAAAGCGGACAGAAAAAATAGAAATAAAAATAAGGGCAAACCTGATTGCAAGCTCTCCTTGCTGTGAAACCATGGTTGCCAACTGTGTGAAAATATTGCCCAGCTCATGAATCGTTGACTCCACATTCTGTAGGGCTTCCGCCCTGCTCTGCATGTAAGTGTCCTGTAATGGAGCCAATTGTTGTTGCTGCTGCTGGTTTTGCTGCAACAATGGCAGAGATTCCCCGTCTATTTGTTTTCTGGAAGAGTGAACCAAAATCATATTATAAATATAACCTGGATATGCTCTCATGATTAACCTCAGGTTAAAAAATTATAGCTGCATTTGCAATTTGAATTATTTTCTAGCAGACTAATACATTCCTAACATATGAGTAACATAAGGTTGATAAGAAAAATAAAAATAAAGATGAAATCAGTACTAGTTATAGCCTTATAGAACCATAAAACACAAGGCTTCTTCTACGTACAGTCGCATCAAAGTCAGCAAACTGTGCATTTTTCTGTTCTCTTAACAACAGCTTGATAACAATATTTACTCAGTGAAATGAACTGAATCCACAACCTATTCTCAAAGTACAAAAAACATTAAGGAGATAATTATGCCCGATAATATGTAATATATTCCAAACTCAATGAGATTTTAGAATGTTGAATAGAAAATGTTTTACACCAATTAGAGTTTCAATATGGCCTTTGAAAAAGCAATTTCTTGGATATTGAAAGGATTAATCTATAGCTTCTGACTTTTAATATTATTCTAAAACTGTAGGTTAAACTAGTTTTGTTCTTCAGACTTTATAGATACTTGAGATTAAAAAAGGAATAGCACATATTTGTAAAGTAGAATCAACATGTCTAATATAATACACACCTTGGAAACAATGAGGATGATGTTGATGATCCATCAGCCCATGGTGCAGGTGGAGCAGCAGAGCCATTTGCTGCTGATTTGGCTGCCAAAGGACGCTGGCGGACAAATGGATTTGTAGCCTCCTTTGACGAAGAAGAAGAAGAAAACAACTGCCGTCTGTTCTCATGAACCTTCAAATTCTGGAGTTCATTCACAATACAATAAGCACGCAGATAAGGTTGATAACCTCTCGTAAACAAAATTAGCATGATCTGCACCATTAGCCATACCTCTGTGCGCATAGTAAGAACTTCCTTGAACTCCTTTGTAGCACTCATCAACCGGGTTTTAAGGCTATCTACAACTGTTGTTGAATGAGTGGTTGTATCGCTTGACGTGTTTCCACTATCATTCTGGGAGTTACAGACAAGCTGCAGATCCACAACTGCAGAATTCAGTGCAGTAATATCCTGCTTGATGACTGCAGTTAACTCCTGAATTTCAACAGTTGGGTCATCAAAAACAGATGTCCTCTTTGCCACTGCCACCAGAAGATATAGATTGAACGTTACAACCGAGTATGCATTCTTATAGGTGATTGCCAAATATGATAGGAAAAACTAAGGTATGTCACCATAGAATGATCGAACACCAAAAGATGTTAAATGAAAACTAAATAAATGCTAATTGGTATCCAGCATTCAAACTTCTTGATTATATAAAGGGAAGATGAACTCGAACAAGTCACAACATTCCAATATCACAACGAAAGATTGCATTACCTATCCACCCACTTCATTATAGTTCCATCATTCAATTTAAAAATGATTCGAAACCTAATACAAAATCAACAAATATGAATATTGAAAGCATAATCAATCCATTAGTTGGCAAGCTGACATAGATGATGAAGGCAAAACCAGTAGATAAACACCCCAGTGTACTGCACTATGGAGACATGTAGCTTCTCGATCATATCCACCAGAACTTCTCCACATTTATAAGTAAGATGCAAACCAAATCAACAAGAAGATAAACCGATCATCTTTCCAAGAAAGTGTATATAGGTCATTGAAAAATCCAAATCACAAGCAATCAAGTCAACACAATGCAAACAAAGTTCCATAAAAATGCTAACAGTACCGACATTTTGCAAGCTTCGCAAGCTTCTGTGAGGTCTGGTGGATCCCGAACCCAATGTTTGACGCTCGCTTGTTGAACTCCGATTGGATCGAGACTACGGACCTCGATTTATCCAATTGAGATCCACTGCTACTACTGGTACTGGTCGGCGCATTCGAAATCGACTTCCTTAGCCTGTCGGTGATGCTATGAAACTCCTGCGTCCGATCCCGACAAGAAGATTGCACCGACCTCATTGGGGAACAATCCAAAATCAAATTCCCCTTCGCGCGAATTGTTGAACAGCCAACAAATCCAATCGGTCAGACGCAGAGAATTGGATTAAGATCTGAAACCCTAATTTTGCATCTGATTCTGCAATTCCTCACTCAATGAAGGGGAAAATGTAGATCTAAAGCTTGTAAGCAGTGGAATTTGATCGTGGGGAAATTACATTAAGAGTTTGGGGTTCCTATAGCGGCCAATCCCATCTACACGCGCCATGGAAAGGGTGGAGGGAGAGCAACCAGCCAGCGAGGGAGAGCCGCGTCTCCGAAAGGAAGGTGGGTTTGGACTTTGGAGTTTTTCTTTTTCCGTTGAGAAAAATATGATACGACGTCGTATCAAATCTGTTGGATAGGGTGTAAAAATTACAGGGAAAAAAAAAAGATTGTCCACGATTTTGGAAGCCGTAGCAAATAGCAATATGTTTCTTTTTCAGGGACAATTGTCTATATATCCCTCCAAAGTTTCTCAATTAGTTATATATTCCTTTAATCTTCAAAATAAGTTATTTGTCTCTTAAATAATAAAAGAACTCTTTATATGTCCAAATTGTATTTTTTTTATTATAAATTATAATTAAAATCACTAATTGAATATAATATATCAATTTTGAACATTAATTAGGGGGAGAATATTTTTATCCCCAATTTGTTAGATTCTCTTTCAAACCCTAATCAAATTTCCCAATTAAAACAAATTGATAATTAGTTTGTTTGATTAATATAGAAGTTGAATTGTGGAAGTGCGGCTACTGTTGTCGCCCAACATGTGGGATGATTCATGTCCGACCTATTCGACAAATTCCGCGATAACTAAACCTTCAACGTCAATTACTCATTGAGCGTCGACCTCTTGCACACCTTTTATTTGTTGATTCTAATACTTTCGTCGGTAAAAAGATCCTAAAATGGGTGTTGATGTTGACTGCAAAGATGTCGAAATGAAGTTTGTTGACATTGGTCAAGCGAAATGAAGTTTCAGTTCAAGACTTGGTGGAAGATGGAGAGGATGTCAAAGATCGGGACGATTATTGATTAGGTATAGATTCAATGATTTCTTTTAATGAACAAACTAATTATCAATTAAGGGTTTAATTGGGAAATTTGATTAGTATTTCGAGGAGAATCTAACAAATTGGGGGTAAAAATATTCTCTTCCTTAATTAATGGTTAAAATTGATATATTATATTCAATGAGTGGTTTTAATTATTATTATTTATAATAAAAAAACAATTTGGATATATAAAGAGTTCTTTTATTATTTAAGGGAGAAATAACTTATTTTGAAGATTAAAGGGATATATAACTAATTGAGAAACTTTGGGGGGATATATAGACAATTGTCCCTTTTTAACTCATTTTATTAAAATTGTGATCGACACCGTGTATTATGCGAGATTTTCAGTAGCCTTTTAAAAAAAATTAAAAATTCACTTTGCATCGAATAAACTCAGGAAGATAAAGGTATTTTCTTACAAGTTAAACATGAACTTAAGGTTGTGTTCGACATCAGATTTTGTTAGATTAAGGAGATTGTGGGGGAAAAAAATATGAAGCTTGTGTGTTTGGCATCAGATTGCGGGGAGGAGGGAGATGGGGATTTCGGAGATTATTGGAGATTATTTTTCAAGAATTTTGAAATCTTGGGACCCTAAGATTATGGGGATTATGGTAGATTGTGTTTGGGTAGATTCACATTTTGCCCTCGGTGCTTTGCTTGTTTAATTGGTTGCATGTCACATTCCAGATTGAAGAGCTCTGGCGCCAGAGATCTCCGTCGTGCACTAGCAGCCCGACGCTGGCCTCGGTGGATCCTCGGCCCGGTGGCCAGGTTGGCATCAGCAGTGGCTAGCCCCTAGTGTCGTCCCGACCGCGACACAATTAGCGAGAGGAGGCGCCGAGGAGACAAAACACAAAGGGAGGAGGAAGGAGAGACGTCATGGATGAGGAGGTCGAGCTCGGGGTTCCCGGTGGTGGACGGGAGGGAAACGAGGACAGTCGGAAGTGAACAAGGAACAATGGCGATGGAGTCAATTGTTAGAGAAGGGGGTTTGGCTTCAAATCCGAAGGGAGAACGACGATGGAGATCAAGGCGAGGGAGCCATAGGAGCTCGAGGGTCGGACGGAGCGGTTCAGATCTGAGTAATTGGGAGGAGAGAGTGAACAAGGAGATGAACAGTGAGATCTGAGCAATTGGGAACGTGAAAGGAAGGGTAATAAAGGTAGGGGCAAAAGAGTAATTTTAATTCCACAAAATACCTCACAATCTTATACAGTTATACCCACCAAACACCTCTACGTCAAAAAAAATCTCAATCCACAAAATCTCATTAATCTACAAAAATAATCTCCATCTCCTAAAATCTACACAAATCCTATTAATCTAAAAAAACACAATCTACCGCCATCTACCGCCAAACATAGACTAAGCGCGTGTTCGGCAGGAGATTCAAGGGGGATTGTGGAGATTGTATGGAAATACAAAAGAGCTTTGGCGGAAGGCGAAGGTGTTTGGCAGCGAGATTGTCCACAATCTGGGAGGGGGATTATGGGGATTTTGAGAGATTTTGGGACAATCTACGGACCCCAAGATTCACCAGATTGTTGGGGGATTTCTCTATATCAGATCCAATTTTGCCCTCTTGTCATGTACGCTTCACAATTCAGATCTGGGAGGGCGCAAGAAGAGAGAGAGGAGAGCCGCCGCGCCAGAGAAATCGCCTCTTCGCCACCACCGCCACCAAGGTAAGGTACAATCCTTCCCTCTCCTCTCTTTCATTGTATGTCGGTAGTCTGGGTAGGGGGCTTTGGTGGCCGGCGGCGGAGATCTCCTCCACGGGAGGTTGTTCTCCCATGTCGAGGGTGGATTTGGGGATGGGGAACTGAGGTCCGCCCTCTTCTCCTGTCGGCGGCCTCGGTTGGGAAGTGTCGAAGCCGTAGTCGGTCATGGCTGCCACCTTCCACCGGCGACGGAGATCTCCCCCCCTGGAGGAGATTATCGACGCTCAAGGCTTGGTTACCAGTAAAATGGACGGCCACTGCCACCTTCCATGGCGTATGCTCAAGGGGGGCGACGGAGATCTCCCCCCCTTCGGTCGTGTACACCGAAGAAATCCCTAATCTCCAACCCTAATCTCCACCGACGGGGCACCTCCCACCGACGGTAGTTCTAATTAATGGAGAATCTCAACTCCTTTCGTCTCCTAAAACGCTAAGAGAACATATTGACAATTTCTGATTTTCCAAATTTGATTGATTGTCATTTTTGGGGGTTTAATTAAAATCTCAACTCAATGTAGTTTAGAAACCTGACATTTTTAGGTTCTTACCATGTTGTCAGTTATGTGTACCATTGTCACTTTGCTTACCAATTTTGATTCATTGTGAGGTGCAGTGTACCATTGTCATCTTGCTTACCATTTTTAGGTTCTTACCAGTTTTCCAGTGTTCCAGCTTTCCAGTTTATTCATTGTCCTGTTGGTTTACATTTGGGTGTGCACTGTTGTGTAAACATACTGAAATAGGAAGGTATTTATTTGAGAACTTTAGATGAGGTTTCCAAAGTTCATCTTTGTCACTGGCTTTGAATCTACCTTGAGTTATAATTTGCAATTGCAGTGTTGAAAATTTGAACTGCATACAGATCCAATTACAATTCAGTTATGATGGTAAATTGCAGTGTGTTATATGTGTATTTCTGTTTAACATTTTGAAGAGGTGAGACACTTGATGGAAAATGAAGTTGTAATATATAGAATGTTGCAGATTACAACACGTAATATATAGTCTGTTGCAGTGCACAAGCTTTACGTTTGTTCAATTGTGGCTAATTTTTTGGTTTTAATCGTTATGTTGTCAACTACTAATCATGGAAAGTGGTGGCAAACCTGTTTTATGCAAGTTATGTTGTCAATACCTATTTTATGCAAGTTAAACACATGAGTTTACAACAGTCCAAATGTCCTGTTATATTATACGGAGTACAAGCTTGTGGCATACCTGATGCATCGTGTCGTAGGTTATGTGTATAACTTGTGGCAAACATGCTTATGTGTGGTGAATGCAATGTGCAGGAGAGGGACTTGTGGGTGGAGCGCAGCTCCACCAATGCTCCGTCTGGCGACGAGAATAGGCAACCACTTCAGGAGATTCCTCAGGATATCCCCCCCGCTCCAGAGGACCCTAGGATTCAGCAGCTTGAGGACATCGCGATGGACCTCACAACCAGGGTCTTTGTCGCTGAGGCAACGGCTCAGAGGACTGCTGAGGAGCTGGAGACGGCCAATGCACTCAACGAGCAGCTGATAGAACAGCTCGCTACCCTCTCCAACCAGTCTGTGCAGGTGTGGGGGGAGCTTCTTAGCGCTAGATCCCAGTTGGAAACCCATAAATGGATGTTCATCGCCATGACAGCTGTCGCCTTAGCGGCCCTGGCAAGGAACTAAAGCTTACCCGACTGTGAAGAATTCTTTTGTGTAAATCCGTATGTAGTATGAAATGGGATTCGAATCCCTTCATGTAAGGTTTGATTGTCCGAAGACATCTTGGTTCGGAACGCATTCCCCCCCTTCCCTAGTCGTTTTTTGTTGCTGTGTAGGGGGCGCTTGTATGTTGCAAAGTGCGCAACCAACGATCGGTTTCAGGAGTTTCGCACTTGTAGATGTGCGTGTGAAAGACAATGTCAGTTTTTGGTAATTTAGGAGGTAAATGGTGTAGGCAAATGTTTAATTAGGATGCACTACCTTGTAATTTTTTGGTGTAGGGAAATGGTGTATGTATATCAGTATTTGGCAAAAAAACACAATGTCAATTTGTTGCAGCTGTAGTAGGAACAACTTACCATTTCCTATATATGCTCACAAGGAACAACTAATCATAAACATTTCATCTATATACTCTCAATCAAACCATACAAAAGATTGTCAAATACAATATCATGTTACACCGCACATGTTCTCCTAGTACGAAATTGCAACCTTGTACGAGAATACATCACAAATGTCCCATAATACAAAAGGGAGCCATTACGAAGTTACACCGCACATGTCCCATAATACAAAAAGGGGGCCATTACGGTCGGGAATACATCATGTCGCGTCTCTCCCTAACCCCACAACCGATTTCGTCTCCTGTCGGCCCAAATCTGTCGTGCTATCACGTCCCGTAGTTCATGCATCCCCTCGGGCTCAATGTCCTCCGCATCGCTGTCCGAAAGGACGAGCTCCTCATCACTCTCGTCGTCAGATGCGACGGCTGCTTCCTCCACACCTTCAACACCGGGCTCGACATACCTCTCATCCACTAATCCGGTCACGGATTCCCCTTCTCCCCCCGATCTCCGGATGAAATTATGCAATGCCACACACGCGATGATGATGTCAACCTGTTTGCCTACGGGATACTTGTGCATTGGCTTGGTCATTTTCCACTGACTCTTGAAGATACCGAACGTTCGTTCGACAGCCCCGCGCAATGAGGAGTGTCTCTGGTTGAAAGCTTCTTTCTCGTTGTCCGCCGGTTCCTGCACGAACGCCGCTCGATGGTACTTTGTCTTCGAGTACGGAATCATGTAACCCGGTCGCTCAGGGTATCCCTTGTTACACAAATAATAACGTCCTGCGGGGGGGGGTGGGGGAAATGCATCCCCGGTGTGCTAAGGGCGTGCTCCAACACACGAGAATCGTGTGCGCTGCCCTCCCACCTAGCGGAAACGAATGTGAAATTCAGGTCGAAGTCGCAAACCGCTAGGACGTTGAACGTGGTGATGCCCTTGCGTCCCCTGTAAGGTAGCTGCTCGTCACGCGGAATAACAGCTTCGATGTGTGTGTCGTCTAGGGCCCCGATGCATCCCTGCAGGGAGCAACTGCATGTTCAAAATCTGTACAGACGAGCAAAGGGACATGAATAACAAGGAGGTAGTTATGACCGTGAAGTATCTGCTGTATCTGGCGTCTTCGCTTATTTGCTTCGGGACCTCAGAGAATGCTGGGTCCACCGGCCTTATGACGTCGCGAGCGAGGCCATTCCAACCCCTGCTACTGCCGACAAGTGCTTCGAGTACGTCGGTTATGGCTTCGCTGAGCGTGGATGTCGATCTTTGAAATCGCTCGCAGGAGTCCCGAAGCGATGCACCCCACGCCATGGCGTTGACAAAGATCCCCACCTTCTCCATGACGGTCATGTGCTTCGATCCTCGCAATCCATATCTATCATGAAGAATGGAACACAGGGAGGTGAAGACGTGCTTCGGCATTCTAAACATTTGGACACAACGGATGTTGGTCTCATGGGCGAGAATGTCCTGAATCCACTGCTCTCCGGTGTACGCAGAGGTGTAGCACGGCACCTTGTGTATGTGCTTGTAGTAGTGACATGCTAGGTGCACTGCCTTTACGACGAGATACCAGTAAGCTAGGAGAGCGCGCTTCTGCCTCCGCTTCCTCCGCCGTCGAACTGCCAATGCATCCATTCCACCTACAAGTTACAACAGCAGGTACGATGCTTATCACATTTATAAGCATGCAATTATGGTAGAAATAATGAAACAGTTATGCAATTAGGCTATGACAAACAATGACATCTCAATGGATTACGCACAGAAATGAGGTATGACAAATGCATTCAAACATAACATTACACATAACTACCCATTAACGAGTCCTACAACAGCAGCCGAAAATGAAGGTTGAAACCTCAAATCTCGAAAGATGTCTACAACCTCACTATCCGGAAAATGAAGTTTTCAAACATAATTGTAAAACAAACCACATAAAGCAACTTCAAACACAAATTAAAGGGAACTGATGTTGTGCAACTTTAACCCCAACCCGACCTAAGGGTCACCGCCGCTCTGGCGGAAGCGCGACTTCAGCCACGCTAGCCTCACGGCGTTGCTCCTACTAAGCGCGAGGAACATCCTTTGTTTGTCGGCGGCGGTGAGGAAGTCAATTGCGAACAACAACAAGGGGCTCTCATCTTCTATCATCCCATCTGCCACAAGCTGGTATAGAATCTTCACCACCTGCACCTCCCGGTTTGCTTCAGTTCGGGACAAATCGTCTTCAGAACGCACGAATTCGAGAATAGCCTCACCTGTTTCCTCAACATAATCCATTCGCCATTTCGCCTATCGAACGCCACTGACCCAGATGACTTTCGCGCACTTCGCTTCCTACCCGACAGTGTCGCAGATGAGCTAGCCGGACGCTTCCCAGACCTAGTGGGGAAGGTGCTACATCCAGGGGTGACAGTGGGGGGTACCTCCACTGGACGGACAGGAGATGACTGGGTGGCCCCTCGGACTAGTTCGGGAAAGCTGCGGAGGTCGAACTGATCTACATCTTCTACATCATCTCCCAGGTTAACATCCACAGCAATCGGCTGGGGGCGGTGATCGTCACCTCCGTCGTCAGGCGTACAGGACATCGGAACAGGGCTGTCGACGGGGTCCATACTCGGAGACACGCAGTGCTTGCCGGTGGCCACGGTGCCTCCGTAAATCTGGTCCCATGCATCTACAATGTCCGGAGGAACGCACTTGTTCTTCAGTTTGCCAAAGTCTGCCTTCTCCTGCAACATCAGTCCAACCGAAGAAGCGTTAGAGGTCGCGAAAAGCTTCTTGAACTCATCACATGTAGCTCAAGATGACACAAATCATCCACAAATATGCATATAACATCAACAATCACCCACAAATCACCCACAAAGATTCATATAACTTCAAATATCAGCCACAAGTCACCCACAAATCACCCACAAAGATTCATATAACTTCAAATATCAGCCACAAATCACCAACAGAGATTTTTATTGTAATAAAAGTTTCATATAACTACAACAATCACCCACAAATCAAATACAAAGTTTCATATAACTACAACAATCACCCACAAATCACCCACAAAGACCAAAGTAATGGTACTCTCAAAGTGAACAGAATTTACTCCCTAAATCTGACCACAAAGACCAAAATGGTACAAATGATATTCATAATGATAAGACAACAACTGAAACGTCTTGCAGACGATGGCGTACCTGACATTTCCACTCCCACCACTCATTGCTGGCCTTTATGCCCCCTTTTTCGTAGTCCCACCCCAATCCGGTCTCGCCGTGCATCAACTCTTTCCAAGTCTTCCACCTCTCCTTCATTGTCGCGTGCTTGTTCTTAAGGGTGTTGTTTCCACACTTCAGCCCTGTCTCCTCCTCGAACTGTGTCGTTAAAACCACCCAACTGAACCCCTGATCGCGGCCATATTTACGCTGATACCCAATAAGCAGTTCCAAATATTGTTTCATTAGCGTCGGAGTCCACTGAAAAGGTGTTTCTTTCGATGCCTTGGGTTTCTTTCCCTTGTCAAGAACCGGGGGCTTGCTAGCGGATGACATGTTACCAATTCGTCCTCAACTACTCTCCCCCAAGGACAACAACACATGCAAACAGATTCAACCATTAGCAGGCGACAACGACATTAATCTCCGATTGTTGGGGGTTCCTCCAAATTCAACCGTTTCTCACCGTCACAAGCTAACTTGATAGGGTTCAATCGGGTCGGGAGCCCACTAATCGAAAACCCTAACCACTAGGGTGCCCTATTACGTCGCTATGTGAAAATGCCCAATTCACCATACTATTCTACACTCAAATCCCTAAATTGGCGATAACAAATCTCAAATTCCAATTCGATTTTTCGTTATTCAAGGAACAATCAAACTAATCAACATGGCCACACCAACGGTGGTCGAAATTTGTTGAAAACCCACACAATTGAAAGGACAACCATACCTGGGAAACTCCGACGAGCGCAGCGGGTCTGTCGGAAGCGGGAGGTGAAGATGTGAGGAGAGGGACTTCAAGGTGCGCAGTTCAGAGAGGGAACGTCGTCGACGCGCCGCCGGCAATACTCCCCGAGCTCTTCACGGAGCGAGCAGCGGTGGGTCCTTGTCCTCCGAAATCGCCGGGGTCCTGGTGTTTGTGAAGCCGTCGCAGAAAATGGCCGAGTTTGTTCTCACGAAAGAGTAAGGGGTAATGGGGTAATGGGTTTTTTTCCAGGGGCTTTTCGGTCATTGTGTTACTTTAAAATACACAACAATCCCTTACCTATCAAACACCTTTTACGAGATTTCCGACATCCATAATCTCAATCCCCACAATCCCAATAATCTACCAAAATAATCTCCATCTTCTAATATCTACTGAAATCCCCATAATCCCCATAATCTCCATCTCCTACCAAACATCTACAGACGAATTTTGAGGTGACGGAAGCCCCATTAGGCCACTAGTCTGAAAGAAAAACATTGGGAAAAAAATGATTAATTAATTAATCTACTGTATATATTTACATGTTTCCATCCCAGAAGATGGCAAACTTCTGCTGTGTACCAGTAGTACCAAATCTTTCATTTGATTTGCTTCAGAGATTGAATGGTAAGAAAGTAATGTAGAATACAATCATGCATGCATATACGGACTACGGAGTACAGTATATTTTAGGGTAAGATCACCTCAATAATTAATTTGATATGCTACTGGTGTTTGCAAGAGTTTTTGGATCCGCTAGAGTTTGAACTTTATTCAAATTAACTAGTTTTACTATCGCGATTTCCGCGGTTTGTTGAGAGAATAAAAGATGTGAAGAGACCAAAAAAGTCCAACATCGACAATATGAACAAAGAAGCCTTATTATATAAGCTAGTGAGTTACTCATCCTATTGCCAATTGGTTTTAGGATGGAACCCCGTTCGGCTTATGTGCTAGGCTATTAGCGCAAGGGCGCACGTGTGCACACGACCCCCGATCCCGAGTCCCACCGGACTTCAGTATGGTATCAGAGCGGAAAAGCCAAACGGCCCGACTCTCGATCATGGGCTAGCTAAAAAGAGAATGAGATGCTAGACCCGTTGTCCAAGTGTCAACTAGAGGCGAAAGACGACCCTAGTTGCACTTGCGGGGGCGTGTTGAGAGAATGAAAGATGTGAAGAGACCAAAAGAGTCCAACATCGACAATATGAACAAAGAAGCCTTATTATATAAGCTAGTGGGTTACTTCTCTTATTGCCAATTGGTTTTAGGATGGAACTCCGCTCGGCTTATGTGCTAGGCTATTAGCACAAGGGCGCACGTGTGCACGGCAATAGGAGGAGTAACCCATTAGCTTATATAATAAAGCTTCTTTGTTCATATTGTCGATGTTGGACTCTTTTAGTCTCTTCACATCTTTCATTCTCTCAACACGGTTTGTTAATAGTTTTTATATATCAATTATTTTTAAATTATTGTGAAGTAATGCTAATTACTGTGGGAATATAAAACTATTTTATTTTATCACAAATTAAGGTATTAATCGTTATTTTACTATTGAAATAACGTATACCACTATTATTTATGGATGTAAGAGCATCTGCCACCATACCTTAAATTTGGTAGGCTATATCTTTGGTTTTAGCATATGGAAAAGGCTAACTTCAAAAATAGCCATACAGATTTTTTTAACTCCTCCCACCATAGTGTATAAAAGGGTAGGTTATATATTTAAAATTATGAACAACAACTAGTTTACAAAACTAAATACCTGCTATATTATACATTACAAATTATAATGTATAATATATATGTTATTTTAAGAAACCTTAAATAATGATTATTAATTTGGTTCAATTATATTCAAATATTAGTCTCAAATTTACAAGCTTGTTTATGAGTTTGTAACATTATAATTTTTATAATTCGTTGACTCCGTACGTCGACTATGATCGATAAAAAGATGTCATTATCAGGCTCAAATACATAATTATTAATTTATTGAATGATTTTGTTATTTTTTCAAAGTGTTATGAAGATGTCATTATCATATTGTGTAATTTTTTTTATGTTGTATTACGACACATTAATTAATGATTATGTATTGAAGTCATTTTGTCCGATTATGTTCAATATTAGACTTATATGAAAAAACTTGTTATGAATAATGTATTGGCATAATTTTTATTTTTATCAAAATTTAATAGCATAAAATTAAAGGAGAAAAATAAAATTAACAAAGTATACATGTGAAATAAGAATAATAAAAAAGGGTAAAAAGGGAAAAAAGACAAAGAATAATAAATAGAAGGAGTATAGCATATGAGTTGAAATGACATATATAGCAAGTTCCTGTAGACAATTGGTAAAAAAAATTTGGGGAGATGTGAGATACACTACGGTGGGAGTGGCTTATATGGTATAATTGGGGTTTTGAGGGGTTTTGGGGTACGGTGGTAGATGGTCTCATTATACAAAGAAAACTATAAAATAAAATAGTGTTAATTGCTTAAAGATTTATGTAACTATTAAAATGTAAATGGTTTATATTTAACCTCTTCTAATCATGAAATAGTTTTACATGTATATAAAACATATAATTGTAATGATTAAGAGTTTTTATATGTATACATAATGCATGTATGCTCTATCAAACTGTTTCAGATTTGTACAATTAATCGTCCATATTTTGAAAATGTTTCTCTAAAGTTAATTGTGTATAGCCATAACCAAAATATAATGATGATCCAATATATTCAATCTTAGTTAATTATACCTGGTCGTATCATTTCTTTATTTTCAGTCATGATCATCATTAATCTCAATTATTTTATCTTAGTTAATTATACCTGGTTGTATCATTTATTCATTTTCAATTTAATTATATCAATTATACTCCGTATTATGAAATTATGAAAAATGATATTTTATATAGTTTTTAACTTCTTAAAAGTGTACTGTAAAGTACAATGACATCGTTTACTGAACGTAAGGAGTATTTTAAATATTACTATAGATCGCGTTGTTCAAAAAAAAAGAAAATTGTTCAATTGATAATGTGAAATTTTCTGTTCGCTACGCTATCAAAGTTTGGTTTTGACTCCAAGTTTGTCCACTGGATAAAGGAATGTGTTCAGACGGTGTCGTACTCAGTAGTTATAAATGATGAACCATCGACAGTTTTCGTTCCATCGAGAGGACTCCGACAGGGAGACCCCCTATCTCCTTTCCTTTTTATCCTCACTGCTGAGGTTCTAGCCAGAACCTTACAGAGACGGTCCAACATCTCCAAGAACTTAGGCTTCACTTTAGGGGGGGGAGGGGTCAAGATTCCTTTCCTTGCCTTCGCTGACGATATCATGCTTTTCGGGAAAGCCAACCAGTCAACATGTTTTGAGCTCTCTGAGATAATTCAGCGGTTTTGTCTCATCTCAGGACAAAAAGTTAACCTACATAAGTCATCCTTTCAAGTTTCTCCTAAAACTACGGCCACAACCATTCAAACAGTTACGAACGCTCTAGGTATCCCCCAGTCGAATAACCTAGAAAAATATCTAGGGTGCCCAATTATTAATGGTCGTGTCAACAAATACACCTTTGCGGAGATCATACTCAAAACTAAGCAGCAACTATCAAAGTGGAAAGCCTCCTCTCTGTCTGCTGAAGGCAGAAAAGTCCTAATCAAAGCAAACCTTTCAGCACAACCACTGTTCCTCATGCAAGCTTTCCTTTTGCCCTCATCGATCCTGCATGAGCTGGATAAGATTTATAGGCAATTTTTCTGGAACAAAGATCCAAAAAGTACTCCTCTGATTAGCTGGGACAAGATATGCACAGATACCCTTAACGGGGGGTTGGGCATTTACAAGGCCGAAACGGTGAACATAGCTTTACAAATGAAGTTACTATGGAAATTAATTGCTGAACCGGACAACATCTGGGTTAAAGTGATAACAGGCAAATATTTAAAAGGAACCTCTATTCTGCGTTACCAACACAAGGGCAAATGTAAGATCATAATGCGCATTAATAAGTCAAAAGATGTGCTTTTGAAATCGATGTTTTAATTTTGTTTTTTTTTTCACTTTTGAGAGTTTGGGTTCACCTCTCGGATAATTTAGGTTGATAGATGTAAGTTTGAAATCGATTTTTTTACGTATAAGCTTTTAAAATTAAAGTGCATAAATAAGATTAAAATGTGCATAATTAAGGTTAAAAAGTGCATAACTTAGATTATAATGTGCATGATTAACAATTTGCGATTGTTGTGCTCTTGTCTATTATGTAACCTATGTGGGATTTGAACCCACATCTTTTGTGCAAACGCACATTGCTCTACCAATTGAGCTAATAGGCTAAATTATGATTTTTATGCTAAAATAGAAGAACCTAATCGACCTAAAGCATATTGCAATAAAATTATAAAATTCAATTAGCTCATGATTCACAAATAATTTGACAATGCTATAAACATGAAATTAGCTCCAAATCAACCCAACAACACAACCATATCATCAATTTAAGTCAATTTTGCTTTTGGCAAAAAGCCCCAAATTCTAAAACATATCGCAATCTAAAATTCTAAAATTCAATTAGCTCATGATCCATAAACAATTTGACAATGATATGAACATGAAATTAGCTCAAAACCAACCCCACAACACAACCATATCATCAATTTCAATCAATTTGGGTTTTGGCAAGAAGCCCCAAATTCTAAAACATATCGCAATCTAAAATTCTAAAATTCAATTAGCTCATGATTCACAAACAATTTGACAATGATATGAACATGAAATTAGCTCAAAATCAACCCAACAACACAACCATATCATCAATTTCAATCAATTTGGCTTTTGGCAAAAAGCCCCAAATTCCGCTCCTAAATCAAACCCTAGGTTTTCAATCTCAATCTAAATCATTCAAACAATCTAAATAGTTGTCATAAACAAGTTTAGGGTTATAAATCATACCAAATTCGAGTGGAAACAAGGAGCAAAATCGGGATTTCGAAGGTATTCCGAGCCAAAAGCACCGATTAGCGTTGTTGGGGAAGATGGCTCGGTGTGGGCTCGGCTGGGCTCGAACCATGGGGGTTCCGGTCTCGAGGGGTGCGCCTGAGGGAGGGGGTTCGAGCAGGTGGGGGCTGGTGGCCGGAGGTGGCTCGTGGGTGGCGTGGGAGGCCGATGAGAGAAGAACGACGTGGGTCTTCGACTGGCTCGCTTGGGCAGCAGTTGGCTCGAACCAAGCCTAGTCAAGGCTCGGGGGGTGCGCCCAGGGGTGGGCTCGAGCGCGGCTAGGCGCTGGTGGCCGGAGGTGGCTCGACGCGGGTGTGGGTGCGGCTCGACGCGGGTGTGGGTGCGAGAGGCCGAGAGCAAACGTGAGCAGCGCGGTTGTTTTATGTGGGATTTGAAAATTTTACACGTTAAGCAAATTTTACACGTTAAGGATATTTTACATTTTAAAGCTTCCCTATATATATATATATATATATATCCAGACCTGATATTTCGAGAGATTGGACTAACTACTAGAGCATGTGCAATGGAAACCTCGGTCCCTTAACTTACTTTTCTTATGCCACATTAGCTTAAGGGTCTCATTCTAACTTTTAAAATTTTCACCTTCATTCATGAGCTCAAGTCTTGGGCCCTTAAATTACCTTAATTTTATTATTTTTCCTTTTTATTTACTCAATTCTTTTATTATTAATTTATTATTAATAATAAAAATATTAAGTAATTAATTTATGATAACATAGCATAAAAATAATAATTTGTTAATGTTTAAAAAGAAAAATATGGGTATTATTCAAATGAATTTTTTTACAACAAACATATGCAAGAGGGGTGTCTATGTGTTGATAAAAATAAATTAAATTCAAAAATAATTTTTTTATTTTTTTTTAAACAAATGAAAAACAACCGAAAATTATTTAAAAGTAAATAAAACATAAGTTCTGCCACGTGGCAGTTATGAGCCATACTTTTTGGGTCTCATATACAAAAGCATCTTTAATGGTGGTACTTCAAGTACTAACAATTAAAGAAAAAGAAAATGTAAGAAAAAATCATAGTTTTAAAAGAACCCAAAAGAAAAAGTGAGTTCAAGTATCATACATATGATACTCAATATGACACAATACCATAGAATATTAGCCAATCAAACATTAATAGTGGATCCCATTTGATTTTTACTTACAAAAAAAAATTGCAAAAACCAATTTTGATACAAAAGGTGAAATAAGATATTGTGTCAAGTACCATAGTTGTGGAGTACCAAATATTAAAATGAGGTGGATGAGAGAGAAATGACAAAAAAACAAGTTATGATACTCAACTATAAGAGCCTCAAGGCTCACCATTGCACATGCTCTTACTCTGTATGAAACAGAAGACCTATAAATCAACCAACTAAAAAATAGATCAAACCTCATTGAAAATGATGATAGCATGCCGGAAAAGAAAGACGCCGAAAAAACCAAGCAAAATCAAATACTCAAATTTTTGTCGATGAAACTGGTGAAGGACACCAGTGTAAATCGTCTGTCCCCGATCTCGTCCTCCTCTCCCGTCCCCTCTCACAGAAATCCAATTTTTTTTAATTCTTTTATTCCTTTTATTAATTTAATTTAATTTTTATTTTTCTTTTAAATTGGGATTTGTGAGGGGAGGGGGTTGGGGGATAGGAGCAGGGACAAGGTCGAGGACAGGGAATTTTTTTTTATACTGCCAATGGAAATATCTTCTTCTTTCTAATATGAAAGAAAGACTCCTTTTTATTTGAATATCTCTAACAACTTCTCTACAACAACAAAAACAAGCTCAGTATATCCCGCTCAAAGAGCAGGGTCTGGAAGGTCGAATTGTACGCACCTTTTCCCCGACTAGGTTAAGAGGGTGTTTCTTAGTGACCCAAAGACAAGACAGCAAGGGAAGATGGTAGCACACATCCTACAAAAATTGTAATTCAAAAGTTTTATAAAGGAAAAACGATGTAAAGGATGTGGTTAAGAAAGTTGTGATAGAAGGGGAGGAAAGCACTCCTCCACTGTGTCCTATCGCACGTCATCTCCTCCGAGAGTCCCAGAGCGGCCAGGTCATGTCTAATCACTTCACCCCAACTCTTCTTTGGATGCTCTCTCCCCCGACGAACGCCTTCGATAGCCAAATTGTCACATCTACGCACCAGCGCACTTGGATCTCTCCTTTACACATGTCCATACCATCGTAGTCTCGATTCTCGTAACTTAGCCTGAATACTAGTCACTACCACCCTTTCGCTGATAGTCTCGTTTCTGATTCTGTCTCGCAAGGTAAACCCACACATCAACCTCAACATCCTCATCTCAGCCACCAAGAGTTTCTGTTCATGTGCCTTCGTTGTCGCCCAACACTCTGCCCCATATAATAAAGCCGGTCTCACCACCACTCTATAGAACTTACCCTTGAGTTTGAGAGGGTCTTTCCTGTCACATAAGACTCCTGACGCAACCCTCCATTTCTGCCATATCCCAAATACTTGAGATCTACACCTCCGTTGTCTTCGTCTTGCTCAATCGGAAGCCTTTCTGCTCATGCTTATCCCTCCATAGATCAAGCTTGTTGCTAACCCCTACTCTCGTCTCGTCCACCAGAACGACATCATCTGCAAAAAGCATGTACCACGAGATCCCACCTTGGATACTACTCTAACAACTTCTCTATTTGGGAAAAATTTGAGTTATTTTTCTAGTATAATAAATTATTCAAAATAAGAAAGTAGTAGAAAAAAATGAAGAGGCTTACCCAAATCTATATCATTCTCTAAAACTTAAATGTTTTTCCAATTATTTGAATGATAAAACTGTTGTAGGTTAAGTAAAAATAATTTAAAAAAATTGTTGGGGTTCCAAAAAAAGCGCCATGCGCGGATAGAAGTCGGGAGGTTCGATTTGATATATAACAAGATGCAATCTGACACTCGAGGTTGTGTGTTTTAGACAATTCCGGTTTAGGGATGCTTTTCCTTATAGTCTCGTCTTCACTTCCAACAGAAGATCAGTTCTTGCTATTACTACAGCAATACTCGACTTCTCACACCTTCATCATTGCCAGGAGATTCGTTCTCGATTTGGAGCTTTACCGGTGTTGCTGCCTTTCTGGTTTATCTTGATTTTTATTGATTTGATCTATTTTTTAACGATCTTTTGTCTATCGAGTTTTATTAGATAACGATTTGTCGAAAAAAAAGTGCCATGCGCAGATAGAAGTCAGGAGGTTCGATTTGATATATAACAAGATGCAATCTGACACTCGAGGTTGTGTGTTTTAGACAATTTCGGTTTAGGGCTCCTTTTCCTTATAGTCTCGTCTTCACTTCCAACAAAGATCAGTTCTTGCTATTACTACAGCAATACTCGATTTCTCACACCTTCATCATTGCCAGGAGATTCGTTCTCGATAATTTGGAGCTTTACCGGTATTGTTGCCTTTTATGTTTATCTTGATTTTTGTTGATTTGATCTATTTTTTAACGATCTTTTGTCTATCGAGATTTATTAGATAACGATTTGTCTGATATTTTTAAATTTTACATGACATGGGAAAAAAATACCGAATTTTTTCTTTTGTCTATTTTGACCCGAATTTCAATGGATCACTGTATAGAAAGTGGCCGAAACACCACATCACACACCACACCCCTGCCATTTTTAGAAAGTCACTGGATCAGCTCAATTTAAGAATATTTATTATTATTATTATTATTATTATTATTATATATTAATGCAATTTCAGTATCCTATGCCTCCCACTTCACCATCCAATGCCTCCACGTAAGGCAAGCTAGCTTCAGTATAAATACCAATGGTTTTCTTCAACCTTCAACACATTCCCATCCATCCATGGATGCATATTCATATCACTTTTCGTCATAGACCTTCTATACTCGTATAGTCATATGCATTGTTTCGTCTAATCTAGCTCTTTGACAACAAAGTAGCTAGAAGATAGCGAGGAAGCCGAGATTTACATATGCATCAAAGTGATGTATAACTTGTCTAAGAGTCTTACATGAGGAAGTAAAGAGTGGATTTCAGCCAAGGATGACTTGCCGATTTGATGCAAATGCATGCTTGATCTCAAGCAAACATAACCGGCAAGTTGTCCTTGGCTAAATTCGACTCTTTTCTTCTTATGCTAGACTATCTAGACCGACCTCTTCAACCGTCTTTCCAGATGAACATTGAGATTTATTATCAAGATATATGTTTTTGGTAAAATGTGTTTTTTTCCCACTATTTAGAGTTATCTTTTAACACAATATGATCACTTTATTTGTTGTATATTATCAGTCTTATTAACTGCTTTTGTAGACCTTGTTAATTTGTTAATTAATGTCATTTTACTTGCATATATGTTAAATCTTAATTATCAAGTTTGATGAATGTGAAAGAACATGTATTACTTGCAAATATGTTAAATCTTAACCTATATCATATACTCTACAGTTTCTTGGACATGGGAGTAACTAGTACTTGGCTTAGCAGGTTTACTGCTAACCGGCCATGGGGTTATCGACAACTCTGGCGGCTGAGCTCTACGTGGGGCATGGTCTATGTTCTACGATTGTCTTTGGATAGACGCCAAGAGTACGTGATGAAACTCTTCTACTCCCTCCGTTTCAAAATAGATGGCTTTTTACTTTTTAACACGTTTTTTAAGAAGCGGAAAACTCTATAAAATATTATTTATTTGATTAAAATTTTTATACTATTTGATACTTATTACTAATAAGTATCTAATTATATAAAAAAATTTAATTAAAAAATAATATTTCATAGAGTTTTTCGCTCCTTAAAAAGCGTGCCGAAAAGTAAAAGACCATGTATTTTGAAACGGAGGGAGTATAAGACATCACAGGACAGTATGTACAAGCATAGACAGGCATAGTGCTTACGTCGCACTGTTTCAATGAATACAAACTTAGATGAGAGTACCAACACTGGGGAAAAAGACAATGTGCTTAATTCATATGTATGGTCTTATGCGGCAGCTATTCAGGTTTGTTTGGCAGAATATGCTAGTTGATTAAGAAGTGTTGATAAGGAGCTTACAATGTATAAACTTCCCACAACAATCGAACCCTCGACTATATGTGATGTAAAGTTTAGATGCTCCCGTCGAATGACAAGCTACTAGGTAAGAAACTAGGCAGTCTAGGCTTGTAGTCTAGGCCAGTTGCGGATGAGCACTCAGACTCAGACGGTCAAGCAACTCACAAGGCAACCAAATCAACATCTTCTAGTCTAAAGAAAATAATACTGCCAACAAATGGTTACCTATACTCACTAGGACTACTTAGTGCAAAATGGATTACACATTGGAACCTGGTACAGTAAAATGGGCACTGCCATATCCAATAAAATCAGGGTAAAAAGAACTGTGCAAGAGTCTGTAACAATGAAATACCCCAAAAGGGTCAGCCACTCCAAGCCAACCAGTTTTCTAAACATAATGTGCTCAAGACAACGACCCGTTTTGATTAAACTTTATTAATTAGCATTTCAAAATTTCACTCTGCCCTGTTTTGTTTGAAGATATGAATTTCGTAACTAATCCAAACAAATCCACAGCTTCCAGTCTTCCACATTTTTTAGCAGATAAATCCCCTTGTATCAACCACTCCCTGAAACAACTCCCGATCCAAGAAAGATAACTGGTCGTAACTTCGACTCTGTCTTCTGACTCAAAAAGGCATCAAACTCTGCTACTACTTCAAAAACAAGTGCACATACCTTCTTCACCGTTTTCTAGGTGCATGTATCAATCAGCGTATTCATAACTTCCATCATCATTGTCGAGGTCAATTTCAGCTTCATCTGAACTGCGGAGGATAGTCAAGAAAATCAGAACAGCAACCACTTGAGTTGCCAAAAAGTATTTTGCACGCCTTCTGAACTTCTTTTCTTCCTCCGACCTTTCCTTCTTAGGCTTTCTCTTGGGCTTTGAATCTGGTTTAAAGAATTGAAGAAAAGTTTAGAGCATGAAACTTCAAAGCGCCGTGAAAAGGACATACTAAGCATTAGTTCATCATAAGTCCATTTTGATGATTCAAATAATGAATAAAGAGACAGAAAAGTATAAGGACATACCAAGCACTACCAATTGTGTGCAGCTATTTTTTTTTCCCTCAACCTAAAAGTTTCGCTATCACATTTTGTGGAGAAATGTGGATTAATTTTAATTATCAAGTTTTTCTTTGCTCTAGTCTAAGCAAGGATTACAAGGAAATTAAATCTATTGCCCAAGAAAAGCGAAGGGGAAAAGCTATAAATGTGGAACAAAAAATCAAGTGGACGTGCAGTATGCATTATTTTGACAATTAGATTCTCTGATATCATCCACGTTCATTCATGGAAAAACATCTACTGGGTACGTAGATCTAAAAATACTCTCAATAATCTCCGTGCACCTTCTGAGTTCTTACTCCAAGAGAAATTCACGCCGAATGAGTTTATACCATGGGCCAGTTGCTCATTACTACGAACAGCAATTGGCCAATGGTAAGCCAAATGGTAATTATGACTGTCACTAAGCTGAAAATTAACTTGGTAGGACAGCTTCTTAACCAGGATAGTTTAGCCGCCCTAAAACATCAAAATTATAACAGCCTCTCTCCCTCCCTCCCTTCCTTCCTCTAAATTCTAATTCTTCCTTTTCTTCTTTGACTCAATTTTTCACTCTCTCTTCATTCTTAAGATTCAGTCGCTATTCTCTAAGCAATAACAGAAGGTGAATTAAAAAAAAAATGTTTTAGTTAAGCAACTTGTTCAAAGAAAATAGCTGAATTGAATTAAGGGTGCAAAAGCATCATACTCCAATTTGAAAATCCTCCTTGCTTCGGGATAGAAGAAGAAGGGTCTCCCTTAGGTAATGGGGCACTTGACGACGAAGAATCAATGTCTACAAGCTCTTTGCTATGTTTCTCCGTGTACTTGACAAGATTGTTGAATTGCAAAAGTTTGCCCTTTAGTACTGAGGTTTCCTATTATAGCACAGACAAAACTGAAACTGTACATAATTCAAAAAAAAGGGGCATGGGAACATTATACTAGTAACTTAAAACACAAAGCTCTTTTAACGCATATTTCAAACACGAAAAATATATAGCTTTGAGATATTCATAGGAAGAACATAAAATCCAACTTAAAACATGCCCAACCCATACCACCCCTCCCCACAGAAAAAAAGGGTAAAGATACTGACTAAACCACAGGTTTCACAAAAGGCTAATAAGCTTGCTTCATGAATCATGACCTTAAAATATCTTATTATATAAGGAATGAACACAAGACAATTCATTTCAAAATCCCAATCATCATATCAAATAAATAAATAACTCACGGGTAAGGCTTGCAGAGTAAAGAGGGCTTGTCCAAGGAATACGGCATCCAAACTAGATGGCCTGCAATATAATTTTTTTAAAATAAATTAGTTAGTTTAAAACATACACTAAAATCTTGCAAAATTGCAAAAACTCGTGATGAATCTACAAAACATCAAGATCCTAGACATCTAATAAGGGTACCTCTCTCCATAGAGAAACGACTCATCTCCTAATAGAGTTGAAAGCGCTTTATATGCCGCATTTGCTCTTCCATAAATCTGTCAAGATTTAAGCAGTTACAAGTGTTAACTATTGACAGAATTTTGCAGCGTAGAAAGTATAAATGACGAATCACCATGAAAAGTCACTAAATTATACATCAGAAACTATTATATAAAAAGCTAATCGAACATAGAAATCAAAACTTATACGGCCATGCAGAAAACCAAACCTCCGCTTCTCTCTTGTCAGCATTTTCTTTTGTTATCCCAAGAAGCCTCTTAACTTCAAAAACCTGTTTATATTGCAGAACCTTTCCAATTGGCCATGGAAGATCAGAATAGTAGATTTTCTGTGCAGAGTTCCCTTCAGCACCTAACCAAAGTTCATAGAGAACTGCCTCTTTGAGCCAGGATTCAATCATAGCTTTCGTTGCTAACCACTCAGGGATAGTTTGAACACTAGAATCCAGATCAACAATGCCATCTTCTTTCAAGCCCTCTATAACACCACTCTTCTCATTGTTATAAGCCACATAACTGCCGGATTCAACATAAGGAATTTGATCTGCCAGAGAATTGAAAACCATATCACCTCCACTATTCTCAACAATGGTGCCAAAACTGAAGAGTATAAACTTCAGAAATTTTCAGTCAGCAATGAGCAGCTATTTCAGGCATGCATATTAAGATAATCTTGAACAAAAAGATTGGAGTGAAGCTCACAAGATGATTTCAATATTCACAACTAACTATTAGAACTAATCCACAACCTACAAAATCAGTACTCAGAGCTAATATTGCAACAGATTCTAAAATATTTCAAGTAGCCTTCCAATCACCCTATCGAAGTCAAAAGGAAAGAACTTGCCAGAAGAATAGAAACCAATCGGTTGCAATAAAGGATCCGAATGCATCAAAAACCTAAAATTACCGAACATACACAGAAGATTCAACTCTATCCTCTTTCAAACAAAAAGCAAAATCGCATTGAGGCACATAGAAGGGAGAGTGATTGTAAGATGGATAAAAAAAACTTAGGACGGAGAGTGATTACCGGAATCGGGATAATTAGCGTTGAAGCACAAATCGAAGGGGACGCGGGCGAATTTGAGGTAGAAGTAAACCGGCAAGCAATGGGGGCAAGCGGTTGGGAGGCCGAAGTACGGCTTCCTCGCCACCAGTGTCAGCTTCTCCTCGCTCCGGTCCGCCATAGCCAAAACTTTCTCTCACTCTCCCCCGTTGTTTGGTGAAGTAGCGAAGTGAACGCCGATTGCCGAATGGTCTCCTCTCAAAACGTTTTCTCCTCTCTTTACTTTTGAGAATTCTATTTAGACTGTATAGGGCTTCTTTTTTTTTTTTTTTTTTTTTTGTTGATAAGTCTAATTCTAGACTAATTCGGTAATTCCAATGGTTTAGAGGGCAAATTTGCACATTTAAACGGATAATGTTTTGGACACCGCCGCCCTTTAAATTGTAACAGGTTGGTATGGTAAGTCCAATGAGTCATTGAGTTTTTATGCATAAAATTCGATCAAATACAATTTTGATTGTGTTTACTTGACTTCGATGGTGATTGTAAGGCGGTGGTGACAAGGTGGTCGGAATGGATAGGAGAGTAGTCCAGAGTGGATGGGGATGAGGAAAGGGCGAGAGGAAAAACACAAACCTTCATTTCTCCTAGAAATAGTTAAGAATTGAGAAGCAATTGAGTTTTTCAATATAAATAATAATAAGATTTTGATAGAGTTATTGACCAATTATTTTTTTAAATAGAGGTAGAGGATGGATAGTTGATTGAAAAAATATTATGAATATGGGTGTTTTATTATAATTTTACAATTTAATAGTGGGTTTTTAAAAGATATCATAAATTATGAGCAATTAGGGTAATTTATGGAGTATTTATATTTGTTTTTAAATTTATTGAAAAAGTTAATGACTCGTCAATACATGACCCACCTACCTTTCTTATTTAGAAGACGATAGACTACCGGGGTGGTATCTATCTAAAATATTCTCCATGTAAATGTGTACTAGTAGAGTAGTAGACCACCATGGTGGTATCTAAAACCACCAGGGTGGTATCTAAAACATTATCCGTGTAAAATATTTTTTAAAATTTATTGAAAAAATTAATGACTCGCCAATGTATGACCCACCTACCTTTCTTTTTTTGATCAGAACCCACCTACCTTTCTAATTTAGAATGTGGTAGACCACCTTAGTGGTATCTAAAACATTCTCTCATCTACATAAGTATGCAAAAATGAATTTTAAGTGTCCATTTTATACCCCTTTTCTAATTAAATATGTTTAAATTAAAAAGGAAAAAAAACTTAAAAATAACCAATAGGAAACTCTTACTTTAAGTAATAAAAGTTTTTAAATATGGAAAGATGTTGTGTTTATATTTAAGCTTTTTTTGCGCTAATGTGCACATTTTAAATACTCAAAAGTAGCCATTGAATTAAGTTTGAAGCAACCATTTCAGAATGACTCGCCGGAAAGGACTCGTAGGTAGTACCCATAGGTCCCCGGTTCGAACCCCAGAATGACCGCTCTTTATTTACCAATTCAAAGAATTAAGTTTGAAGCATAATTTGTAATAAAAATGTACATATTTAAATATTTACACTTAAAGTTAATCTTAGGTTAAGATAAGTTGAGTTTGAATCGAGTGTATATTTGATTTTAATCTTATAAATAGAAATATGCTCATATTCTGTTTGTTTAGTAAACAAGGAGCTAGCTTGATCTAAACTTGATTTGTTCATGTATATTTATATAGAGCACTTAGCTAGATTGGGTTAGGATCAAGATTGAGTTAGTCGGCTTGGTTAGCGGTTAGAATCATGGTTAGGAAAGCAAGGTTAGTACAGAGCTTGTATAAATTGGACCACAGGTTGTTATACAGAACACGAATGAATGAAATAGAAAATTCCCAAAATATCTTCTCTCAATTGAATTTCTTCTTCTTCAATCTCTTGATCGAATCTCAATCTGAGTGCTGAGATTAATATGGTATGAGTCTATGAGAGCCTCACCAACACTAGATCTTCGAGTGTTGAGATTCCTTGAAGTTTTTATTCTCGAAATGACGAATTCGGAGAATGAAGGCAATGGCGAACATGGAGGTTCGTCTTCAGGAAATGGTGGCCGGAATTTTGGAGCGAATCATGCAGATCCGATGTTCCTCTCGAACTCCGACCATCCAGGTATGGTGCTCGTCTCAGCTCCGTTCATTGGAACCAACTTTCACAGCTGGAGCAGATCCGTGTGAATGACGCTTGGCGCTAAGATGAATATGGGCTTCATAAACGGAAAGATCGAGCGTCCATCTGAGATTCAGGATGACTATGATCGCTGGCTCCGATGCGACTACATGGTGACTAGCTGGATCATCAATTCAATGAAGTTTGAGTTAGCTGAGAGCTTTGTTTACACGACATCGGCCAAAAATCCGTGGGACGAGATTCAAGAGAGATTTGCAGAATCAAATGCTCTCTTGATCTATCAGATCAAGAAGGAGATCTATCAATTCCAGCAAAACAATCTTAGTTTCGCTGATTATTACAACAAACGAAGGAAGGCATGGGATGAGTTACAAGAAATTGAATCAATTCTCACCTGTAAGTGTGGAGTATTGAAGAACTGTTCGTGCGCTATTCTGAAGAAGCTTGTGGTTCGAGATTCAACGACTCATTTGATGCAATATATTCCTGATGGGGCTTTCTGACGCCTTTGATGGAATTCACAGTCATATCCTCTCTTTGGATCCATTGCCATCTGTAAACCGTGTCTTCCACATGGTGTTACAGATTGAAAGACAGGGAGGGATAACTGGTGGTCATACTCAACATCATGAGGTTTTATCCACTCGCACTTACAATCATGCTGGAAGTTCTTCAAAGGGAGGGACTGGATCTCAACCAAACAACAACTCTAGATCCTCGAAGTCCAATGATCAGCGACCTAGGTTGTCAAAGGAAGAACAGAAGAAAGCCAAAATGGAACTATTATGCAACTATTGCAAGGAGCGTGGCCATGTCAAGGAAACTTGCTTTAAGCTTGTTGGATTTCCAGAGTGGTACACTGGATCTAAGCGTCTTCAGAACGATAAGCCGGTTGCTAGTGTTCATCAGGATCCTATGGAATTGGACTGTCTAATTACCTGTGAGAATGGAGCTTCATCCAATCTTGGAGTGGTTGCAAGAGCTTATGCTGAACCTGATATGTCGTTGATCAATGTTGTGGTTACTGAAGTAATATGTGCTATGAAAGGCAAGGCTCCGGTTGAGTCAAGTGGTCCTAGCACAAGTTCTATAAATTTCGCAGGTATGATCTCTCCTTCCTCCATTGATCAAGGAAACACATGCTACAACAAGGCATGGATCATAGACTCCGGAGCATCCGATCACATAGTTTGCAGTGATGCCATGTTCAACCACATGAATCCACTTGACAAATCTATAGTGATTGGCTTTCCGGATGGGATTACTCAGGAAGTAAAATGCTCTGGCAGTGTCTATTTCAATCAGAGTATTCTACTCCAAGATGTGCTCTACATGCCCAATTTCAAATACAATTTGTTATCTGTGTCCAAGCTGCTTGATGATGACAGACATTTGTTTATTTTCTCAAAATGGAAATGCTAGCTACAGGACATTTCCACTAGGACCACTGCAGCTACTGGTATTAGAGATGGAGGTCTCTACAAGTTCAATTGTGCATCTGTTTTCCCTGCAGCTACTGGGGTCAGACGTCTGTGTGGTCCTGCTGCTTCCAATAAGAACATCACAGGGCATCAACTCAATGTGAGTGGGCTTGTTGCTCATGTGAAAACAAAATTAATAAATGTTTACCATGCCAGGCTTGGACATGCATCTTTATCAAAGATGAAACTGTTTGATTGGGGTAAGGGCTCGGATTTGAAGTCCTTTGATTGTAATGTTTGTCATCTTGCAAATTTGCATAAATTGCCTTTTCAATTGAGTTCATCCATTGCTTCTAGACCTTTTGAGTTGGTACACATGGATGTGTGGGGGCCTTACAAAGTGGCATCTATATGTGGTGCCAAGCTTTTCCTTACTGTGTTAGATGATTTCTCTAGATCAGTTTGGACATTTTTGCTACGTGATAAGGGTCAGGTATTTGGGGTGGTGACTGGGTTTCTAGCTTATGTGGAAACACAGTTTGAGACTCGTGTCAAGACCATCAGGACTGACAATGAGTCTGAGTTAATTAACTCAAGGATGAGTACTTTGTTGTTAAACAAAGGAACTGATCGCCAAAGATGTGTGCCTTATGTTCATGAGCAAAATGGACGAGTTGAACGTAAACACAGACATTTGGTGGAAACGGCTCGAGTCATAAGGCTCAATGTAGGTCTACCTCTTAGGTTCTGGGGGGAATGCATTCTGGGTGCCATTTATGTTATCAACATTCTTCCTTCATCAGTGGTGAATTCATTAACTCCTTATGAGCTCTTGTTCAGGAAGGAACCTGATTACAGTCATCTTAGAGTCATAGGGTGCCTTTGCTTTGCTCACATTCCCAATGTTCATATAACCAAATTGGAAGCATCTGGGAGAAGATGCATCTTCTTGGGATATCCCCCTGGCTACAAGGCATACAAGCTATATGACTTGAACAATCACAAGGTGTTTGTAAGCAGGGATGTTATCTTCAAAGAATGGAGTTTTCCTTTCAAAGGTTCATCTAGTGATTTTTCTGGTGAGTATCAGTCTGCTGGTCAAATGCTTCCTCGTGTGAGCTTTGGAGATGATGATGACAGGTTACATCAACCATTACCTTCCCTTGTTTCTGAACTACCCTCTTTACATGGTTCTAATGAGCACATGGATAACAACTTCATTGTTAGTCCAACTCCCAGTTCCACTCCTAATCCTGAACCAATTGCAAGTGACAATGTTCACCTGGTGCAAATTGATTCCTCCCCAGATGCAAATTTGATAACTGAGCCTCGAATTGAACTGAATCTTGATCCTTCTGCTGATCCTAGACCTGCTAGACGCATCACTCGACCTGCTAAGCTCTTTGATTATGTTTGCAAGGATCTTTCATCTCGCAGAGGTGCTGAGAGTGATAGCTCTTCTTCATTTGTAATTCCTGTTCTCAAACCACAGGACTTGAGCCATCATTCACAGGACTACATTCACTCCTTATTCAACACTTTATCAATTGTTGAGCCTACATCCTTTTCTCAAGCTAGCCCAGAAGATTTCTGAATGGAGGGAGGCAATGGCTCAGGAACTCGAGGCTCTTGAACGAAACAACACATGTTTTGTCACATCTTTGCCTCTGGGGAAACTTGCCATTGGTTGCAAATGGGTATTTCGGATTAAATTCAGGGCAGATGGATCGGTTGAGAGATATAAGGCGAGATTGGTAGCAAAAGGATTCAACCAGATCAAAGATCGGGATTACAAGGAAACGTTCTCTCCAGTAGCAAAGTATGCTACAGTTCGGCTTTTGTTGGCAGTTGCTTTAGTTCGGCAATGGCCTTTGCATCAACTCGACATGAACAACGCGTTCCTACATGGGTATCTCGATGAAGTAGTCTATATGACACCTCCCCCTGGATATCATAAGGCCGAAGCTGGTCAGGTGTGTCTCCTTCATTGTTCGTTATATGGGCTCAAGCAAGCTTCCTGCCAATGGAATTTTGAACTCACCAAGCACTTGACTTCCTTAGGGTTTTCTCAATCTCGCCAGTCTCCTTCATTGTTCGTTATATGGGCTCAAGCAAGCTTCCTGCCAATGGAATTTTGAACTCACCAAGCACTTGACTTCCTTAGGGTTTTCTCAATCTCGCCATGATTACTCACTGTTTGTTTACCAGAAACAATCCGTCGTCATTGTGGCTCTTGTGTACGTGGATGATATGCTTCTTACAGGAAATGATCCCTCTGTAATTGACAAGGTCAAGGCATCTCTCCACCGAGCTTTTACCATCAAAGACCTTGGCCTGACTCGATACTTTCTGGGAATGGAGATTTCGAGATCAGAATTGGGTATAATGCTTAATCAACGGAAATATGTCGTTGATCTACTGTCTAATGCTGCTATGGCAAACTGTAAAGTTGCAAAATTTCCAATGCAACGAAATTTGCATCTCAGCATCCATGAAGGTGAGATTTTGTCTGATCCTAAAACATATCGTCGATTGGTGGGGCGCTTGTTGTATCTGACTATGACTAGACCGGATATTGCTTATGCAGTCCAGCAACTTACGCAATTCATGTCAACACCCCGAGCGCCTCACCTGCGTGCAACCTTGTTTTTGCTCCGCTATCTGAAAGGCACTGTGAATTGTGCATGTTCTATCCTAGCAACAGTCAACTTGAGGTTCGAGCCTACTCAGATGCTGATTGGGGTAGTTGTGTTGATACAAGCAGGTCGTTAACTGGATATTGCATATTCTTGGGAGATTGTTTGGTAAGTTGGAAGACTAAGAAACAGAAAACAGTTTCTGAATCCTCAACGGAGAGTGAGTATCGTAGTATGTCGGCCACTGGAAGTGAAATTGAATGGGTAGCTGGTGTTCTAAGTGATTTGTTCATCAAGCCATCTCTCCCCATTCCTTTATGTTGTGATAACAAATCTGCTCTGCAGTTGGCTCTCAATCCATTATTTCACGAACGAACAAAGCATATCCGACTAGATGGTCACTACATTCGTGATCTTGTTCATGAAGGCTTCATCTCAATAATGTTTGTCCCAACTCACCTGCAGATTGCGGACATATTCACCAAGCCTCTTCGATCCGGTCAGCATC
The DNA here is from genome assembly GCA_037127255.1 of Persicaria tinctoria. NCBI lineage: Eukaryota > Viridiplantae > Streptophyta > Magnoliopsida > Caryophyllales > Polygonaceae > Persicaria > Persicaria tinctoria. The sequence goes on from JBANSL010000008.1 coordinate 18,786,468, forward strand.
TTACCTTGGCTTGCAAGATGGGCCTTGTGTTCCATCCCACACGCCCACCTTGAGGGGGGAATATAGAGCACTTAGCTAGATTGGGTTAGGATCAAGGTTGAGTTAGTCGGCTTGGTTAGCTGTTAGAATCATGTTTAGGAAAGCAAGGTTAGTACACGGCTTGTATATATAAATTGGACCACGGGTTGTTATACAGAACACGAATAAATGAAACAGAAAATTCCCAAAATATCTTCTCTCAACTGAATTTCTTCTTCTTCAATCTCTTGATCAAATCTCAGTCTGAGTGCTGAGATTAATAATTTATGATAATAGGTCAAATTAATGATTAACTTGATTAGTTAGTCATCAAATTTGCATTGGATAGCTTAAAATTTGGAATCGAAGTTGAAAATGTTGGTTAAGTTATTAGATAAAGCTACATTTTAACAATATAATCTTATTGAGATCAAATATGTTCGTGTTAAAGTCGACTGGGTCCGGTGGAACTAAGATAAGTCGGAGGGAGGCCGTGTGCGGGCCCACATACGGAGGACACAAACAATCATCTCAAAATCAATTGACAATGAGAGGAGTAGTCCGGCAAGCTTATATGTTGTTAATGATATCTCAATATTTTCAATGCGAGACAACCCATATTCCAACCCGTTGATATTTCAATCTTTTCAATGTGAGACAACTCATATTTCAACACAATCTTTTCAATGAGAGACGACTCATATTCCAACCCACTGATATCTCCATCTTTTCAATGTGAGACAACCCATATTCTAACACGTACCCTCAAGTGCAACGACTTTAGCCAACAAAGCCAACAAGTTTGCACACTACTAGAAAACTTCAATTATACATCTGTTGTCAACAGATGTCTTTCAAAAAAAATTCCGATCTCTTTGTGCGTGTAGTAAAAGATCAAAATTTCCACATCGGTTTTAAGCAGATGTCTTTTATTAATTAGAACCCCTCAATTTTGGTTATGACATGTTCACTTGTTGATGAATATCCATAATTTGTCATTTGAAAACATGTGAAGATGTCCTCCTAAAGCAAAAAAGTAACATTTACATCTTTATTTATTAAAATAATTGATATCTTAATAAAACATAGACAACAGTTTTTGTTGTAGTGATCACGTTTATAATCATGTTCTATATATAATTTATGATTTTATATGGTTTTAATTTAACCGGCCACATGAAATATAGGCATAAATGATGTGTTTTAATGTTATCGACATCTGAGAGTATTCATTCTCTGTGTATTAATTTCATGTCCATTATATGTGATATTATATTGTTCTAAAATAATACACTATGTTAGTTGTATACACAGAAGATGTCGTTTCATACATTTGTATTAATTTTTTCAAAATAAAATGACGTTGTTGCTCCATTGATACATCTGTTAATTTCGTAGATAACGATGTTACTTTGACAAATATATATCAGTTCATATATAATTTTTAATGTTCAAACTTGTTTTTCATATTGATTTAAATGTAAAATGACGTTGTTGCTCCATTGACACACGGTTTATTTTGTAGATAATGATGTGTATAATTTATACTGATATCTGTTTCAATAGACGGATCTGATGTTAAATGTACGAATGCACTATTTTCATATTTAATCCGATATTTTTGTTTGGATACGCAACACGCTTTTGTCAATAGAACATCGCATTCATGTACATGTATACTAGCTTCATGCTATAACATTCACAAAAAACTAAAATACACTGCCGCTATTCATAGCCACAAAATTGGCTAGCCACAACATCACAAAAAAAAAAGGCTAGCCCCTATATCTACGATATACATTATTTCTGAAGAATAAGAAGAAATCAGTAGGTAATAAAAATAGCTTGTCCATCGATCTACCACTATGTTGAGTAGTAGCTGCTGAGTCATAACCGCCTTCATACTCAACTCCATTCAGTTGCTAACAGAACAGATTTTGGATGTAAGAACTACAGGCACTAAATTGCAGCAGGGGCATGCATGACCAACATTTTATTACACACTAGTTGCTATCCCGCGTGCAAAGCACGTGGGTATCTCACACTTGAATATTTCACAATAAGTTCCTGCAAGAAAAATGTCACCCACAACACTTGGAATATTATGTTAGCAAATGGGTCCGCCAGGCTCGTAACAACCTGGAATGAGCTAATCATTTTAGTATATTGCTTGGATATGAATTTAAGCATTTCAAAAAAAAAAGGCTGATTTAAGTTCCAAACTAAAACTTGTAAAAGTTAGGAGTTTGAAGATGTGAAAATGTCAGGAATAAGGATGTAAGGATGTAGCTGCTTGTAAGGTCAAATGTCTCAACGATTTCTGATGACAGCAAAGCTTGGGACATTTAGATGGGCACTAAAGGCAAATAAAAGTATCATACCTGTGATACTATATTAACTTCTTGTAAGGTTATGTCCTTTCCTCCAGTGATATTGTATACAACACCGGTAGCAGATTGTATGGATGATCCAATAAGAGGAGTCAGAGTTGCTTTTTTGGCTGCTTCTTCTTCTGCTTGGTTCTTGCTGGGCGAAACACCTACTTCAAGCATCGCAGTAACGGAATCCTTCATGATTACCTTCTTCTTCTGCTTGTTTATCCTATATCTAGTAGATGTCACTGGTATCACACCATCTATATCTCCACTGTAAAATTCAAGTATGAAATCATGTATTGATAATTGAGATTCAAGTAATTGATCGATGTCTTTAGTACTTCACATTACCTTACCTGTACAACCAAACACGCAGCCCTTTATCCATCAACTCTTGAATCAACGGTAAGACAGTCACTGTCTTGTACTCTTGTCTCTCCAATGCCTCGTGATGTTTGGACTTCAAACGAAAGCATTCATCAATGGACAACGGTTAAATCAAGTAAAAGGCACGAATCCAACTCAGGGATTCAATCCCCTTGAGAAGGAGATATAAAGAAATTGAAAAGAACATACTGAAACAAAAAAAAAACCACCAATCAACAATTTAAGGCAAGCATTGTCAGAGTGATTTGTTTCTAGGATAAAATGAGGACATAAAATGAGATGATCCCTTGTTTCTAGCTAGAAAGGCGATAGTCTTAGTACTGATTTAGCCTTTAGGTCGTATCTTGCTACTTGAATACTAGATTGTTCATGCCACTTTAATCATATGCATCATTATCCATAAAATAAGTCAAATTAAAAGGAAAAACCTACAAAATCCAAATTAGGCATGGAGTGAGGGGGCACCATCACCTACATGTCAAAGCGGGTGTATAACTATATATAAGAAACTATGTATATCTATACTTATAAGAAACTATATTTATAAGAAACTATACCAGAGTTACTACATATATCTATACCAATAAACGTGTATTTAAAAATCTGCTATAAGAATCTCATGTACAAATAGTGAATTACATAAGAATCTCATGTACTTGAACATGAATACATATTGAACTATATAAGAATCTCATATAATAAGCCAATAAACATGTATAAATACCGAACCATATAAGAATCTCATATAATAAGCCAATAAACATGTATAAATACCGAACCATATAAGAATCTCATATAAAAAGCCAATAAACATGCACAACCGACTCAAATTTTGTAAAGCAATCAATTTGTGTGCCTGTGTTTGGTTATGTAGATTAACTAAATGTTCAAGCCTTACCTCATAAGAAAGAAAAAAGAAATCTATAACCAATCAATTTGTGTGCCTAATTTGGTCTTTATCTTGAATTAGGTTCCACAGGCTTATTTGCAAACATCTGGGCTTCACAAAATAGTATCCAGTGAACATAGACCGAGCTATCTCAGTATGAATTTCGAGTTTGTTTATAGATCTATCTCATTATCTCGGTTTCACATCACTGAAGCAACATTCCTACTGTCAGTGATCAAGTAAAACAACACCACTAACAGAGTGAAAAACTGACAATAGTAAAAATTCTAACAGAAAAATCGAATTGAAACAGACGTCAACTTGACACGACAATAAAATTGAAACAGACATCAAATTGACACAGAAACTGATAGAGTAAGCATTCACACAGAGTGTCACTAATATAAAATTCACACAGCCATCAGTTTGACACAGTTTCACCAATTCGAAATTCACACAGAGTTGGAATAAAAACACTTCACGAACGACAGGTTGAAAGGTGAGAAGGTATACTTACCGTCCACCTGAGGTGATTTCATCTAATTTGTTCTCCTTCTTCATTCAACCCACAATTAAGTACTGTATTAGTGAAGTGTTGATCTCCCACCATCACCAGCATTGAAGACGAGCAACCAAAGTGCTTCTCGATCTCCTTGGCATTACCCGCTGGCTTCTTTACCCTATATACATATCACAATGCATCAAAGATACAAACTCAGTAAAACCTAAACCTGAAAATCAATATTGAATCTATATTCATTATTAACACCTCAAAAAACTGGCTAAAATCCCTCAAATTCATCAAAGGAGCCAACCCATACAAATCTAATTATCTAAACCTAAAAATCAACATTGAATATGCTAATTAACACCTCTAAAACTCACTACTTAATTTCATCCCAATCTCAGCACAATGTATCAAACAACATCAGTACTTTTTTGGAATCAATTCTAAGTAAGGAATTATATTTCCAGGGATATAAGTTACATGTGTCTGATGACTTTAATCCCAACCTGCCCCTCCAAAACCCTAGCCTTGGACTCATCTGGATCGAATTTTGATAGCCCATCTAAATTGCTGAACAAGGCGACATATGCAACTTCTTTCAATTTGTATAACACCAAATGAATGCTAGAAAGTTGTCATGTAAACATAAAAAGATAGGAAACGAGTACCAACAGCTTGCACAAACTGGAAATTCTCGGAAGGCATGCCGGCGGCCTCAGCTGCTGCCTTTGCATACTTCTCCATCTTATTTGGATCAACATTGACCAGGTTGACCCCATCATCACCAGCATAAAACTTGAGGTGAAGACCTGTTCCTATCCCAATCTCCAAGATATCCTTTATGTGCCCCCTCAATTGATCGAAGAGATGCAACTTGTAGCCTACAACCTTACATGAAAACAAGAAATCAGAAGCAATAAGCAAAGATGATTACAAGCCATTTAATTCAGCCCTATCTCATCCTCATATGACTTCATGAACTTGTTCATGACTGATGCATACATCTCCTGATACAATGTGGTACAACAAGGTTGCCTCGGTATGAAACACAAAAATAAGGTACAAGATGAGTAAGGAGGAATTACCTGCAGATATGCTCTGGATGCGTTTCTATTGATAACTTCACCTAAAAGAACCTTTTCTTGAGTCTTTGCGTTTTTCAAGAGGCACAATAGACTTCACCCAGACCATCATATAAGTTATTCATCACCGTCTTGATTGTCATAAATGAAGCATCAGAAAATCACCACTGCATACTAAATATACAATAACTTAAAGTTATAAATCATAGGGTAAACATACAAATATTCACTAACTTATTGTGCAGCGGAACTATAAGATAATAACTTTGACTAAAAACAATAATGTAGCTCTATTTTTTTAAATAATTATAACATGCATCTGTCATGAGAACAAAAGTCCTATTTAATGATAAAAACATGTATCTGTCATTGTTCCAAGTGTGTAACTGGAAATTTATCTTCAACTGCCAGATCTACTTCTTCTATAAACCTCCATCAACAAATTTTTGATATGGCTAGTGGCTACCAGAAACAACTCTAAATAAGAACCCAAACAAGAAAACACGCAATCAAATGAATAGAAACAGATTTAAGCACAAATCAAGCAAATTTACAAATAGATCTAGCAGAACAGGAGCAATCGCAGATCATATGAGATAAAGAGGGGAAATGGAAGAGAGACCAGTCAAGCAAAATTGTAGAGATAAGAGCTTCATGGTGTAGATCCCACAAAAAAATCGCACAATGTGAGATGTAAATCCCACCACAAAATCACAGCAAACAACAACAAACCCTATATCTACACAAAAATAAAAAATAAAAATGGACAGCCCAACAATCCTAGATCTCCAAATCGGATTAGCCATACATTTCAACAACTGAAGCAAAGAAAGAGCACAAAAGAGAAAAGAAGGAGACCATACCTGTTGTTGAGAGAGCGAAGAGTAATGTCTTCCAGAGAGAGCGAACAGAGAAGGCACACCGACGAGCATGGGCTTTCAAGAATGCTTGCAGGCGGCGTCCGTTCTCCAGATCTAGGTCCATCGCCTGGGATTGTATTGGCGGAAGAGAGAGGAAGAAAGCGAGAGCGAGAGAGAGCAGAGAGAATGGGAACGGAGGAGAGATGACAGAGATGGGGGAGGGTGGGTAGATCTGGTGGTGGCGAAGATCCCGGAGATAGAGAAGGAGGAGGAGGTGGTGCTCTGGAGAGAGGAAGAGCGAGGTCGGGGTCGGGATAGGGTTCAAGAAGACAACAAGACGATGGCGGTGAGCGGGCAAGGAGGTTGGAGCAGAGAGAAGAGGAGGAGCTCTTATCTGAAGAAAGTTCGCCGGAGCGGTGAGAGGTCGCCGGAGCTGGAGGACAGTGGAGACCGGAGGTGATTGAGAAAGAGATGGTGCTGAATGGGAGAGAGAGAAGTTGAAACAGCTGAAGTGGAGATTGGGAAATTTTCCAACTATTATAATTTTCCTCCAAAATTTGAAACCTTTCGTAAATTTTCTAAGTGTTACAATCCCGCTCGTTCAACTTAGAAAATTCAAACCCGCGCCCATTTTAATTTTTTTTAAACAAACAATTTGACATCGGTCAAAAAAATTGACAGTTGTTAAAATGTTATTCAACATCATAAATTTAATAATTGATGTAACATACTAATTTAACATCAGGTGTTTTCTTGACAGATTTAAAACACGTGATGTCTAATTGCATAATTCTAGTAGTGGCACTTGCCAAATTGTGCTCAAATGGGAATCAATGCCCGCGACATGTCAACAAGGCTAGCAACCTCACTAATCCGAGGTCCAGACCGAAACTACCCGAATCTGGCTCTAATACCATGTTAAATTCGTCTGGACCCGGTGGGGCTAAGACAAGATGGAGAGAGGTCGTGTGCGAGCCCACGTACGGAAGACACGGACAACACACAAACCCAAATAGGTTTCATCTCAAAACCAATTGACAATAAAAGAAGTCTGTTAAACTTATATATTGTTAATAATATCTCAATATTTTCAACGTGATAACCCATATTCCAAACAGTTTGTTACTTTAGTTTTGATTACTAAGGTCGGTACAAATTGTACAAATCAACTCAAGACACACATGACTTGAGGGTTTCATTCACATTTCACACTTCATTTGGAATAATTGATCAAACACGCTGTATAGGTTTTTGTATAGAGTAATTTGTTGGCCTTGTGATGCCCTACTTGGGACCCCTTTTACCTGGAGTTGCCCCTACAGCCATAGGAGGAGGCAACACCCACTTCATACCCTCAACGTAGTCTAGCGTAAGGAAGGGCTTCGCCTCTGTAGCGGTGAGCTTCTTCGCGAAAGGGACCCTCTTGGATGTATTCGCCCCTGGTCCTTGCATTGGTATTCTCCAAAATACACCGTCCTGTTTACACATTTACGTAACGAGGTGTCCCGTCCCGTATACGAAAATAGATTAACATAATAATACTCTAAAATTACATTTATTATCTATAAAAAAAAATAAACATACTCCGTTTTAAAAAGATGACAAAAAATAAACAAATATGAATTACGGTGGAAAAATTAAACTAACAACGATCAAACTATCCATGAAATATAAAATAAAAATTATTCTAGATATAAATAATTTATTCTACCAAAAATAAAATGAATATAAATAAAATAACCGCTATAAATTAATTTATTTTGATATAAATAATTCTTCCCATAAAAAATCTATATAAAAATAAAAATAATACCTAGCTATAAAATATTTATTTATTAATATTTTTTATAAGTATGGCTATAAAATTGTTTTGATTTATATTTTTATGAATTAACTATAGATAGATTGTAACTTATGATAGGTTTCTATAAAATATGACAAGATATTATTTTATTGTTTTTTTTTACGGGATTTTTTTTCCATATAATTAACCACAACGTGTGTACCACATAGGACGCTATGTATCAGTTTTAATATATGTATATTAGTTAATATATAGATTGCTGGCTAGCTAACTTACTTTTGGGTGGCTGGATCATGGTGGTCGGACCATCCGGGTGGGCTAACAACTTCGCTTAAAGTTGTGAACAAGTAGACCGCCTTTGCCGCGGGCATCCATGATCTTCCCAAGACTGCCGTTGGTCCTTTCCCGGTTACACTTCCATGTACGAAGACATAGGCTCCATTGTCTTGCTCGTTCTTCCTTGCTTGGGCTGTGACGATTGTCTCCCGATCCCCATCAATTACGTGCAACTCGCAATTCTAACTCAATCAATATATATAGAAATAGTTAGTTGTTACCAAAATGGTTGCCATTCGAGCAATGGCAAAGCCGGGATTCCGGCCAGGGTGCTGGAAAAAAAACCGGATTTTTTTGGGTGTATAACTATATATTAAGAAAATTTACAATTTTTTTTTTTGAAAAACACTAAAACTGTGATTTAAATACGATTTTTTTTTATTGAAATAGATGAGAGAAACAAAAAATATAGAAAACAAATCAAGAAGAATGATTTTTAAAACCATATTGAAAAATAAATGTTAAATATATAATTTAAATATAGATACCGACATTTTTTTATTGAAATAGTTGAGAGATCGAAAACAAAAATATATAAAGAAATCAAAAGGAAATATTTTTAAAACAAATATTGAAAGACAATGTTAAATATATAATTGAAATATGACATTTTTAATTGAAATAGGTGTGAAGAATAATTATATAACAATACTGTATAAAATATTTAATTGAAATAATTGTGATGATTTATGATATAATAAAAGAAATAGAGTGAAGGGGTTGGGATTTGAACCCAAAACCTTTTGATTAAAAATGATATCGCTTAAACTAGATATCAATTTTATTTTACATATTATTTAAATATCTTATATCATTTCAAAATACTAAATACATGTAAGGAAAAAAACCCAAAGAGCACCCCAACTCCACCATTGGATTGGAGATTGGTTTTTGGTAGTTACCAAGTAAATGGATTGTGCATCTCCGAAGATGAAATCGACAGTTCCTTCAATGTAAGTGTCCTTGAAGAAATGCTTTCCACGATCATCACAAAGGGTGTCTTGGAACCCTATCAATCTACAATTGTAGAATGTCGCCTTTTCTCCGGATATTCTCAAGGCCACGGCTTGTGCTCCTTTCATTTTCCCATCGGGTCTCGGTGCAGAGTTCTGCATCGATTAAGTTAAGTTCTTGTACAAATTACAACAAAATTTAGAGAGTGGATGTATAGAATCTAATCAACAAAATCTAATCAACAAGTACTTGAACATGAAAAGTACCTGGAAGATTATGTTGGATGCGACAAAGTAATCAGACTCAACGATGACACTAGCACTATCCACGGTACCATACTTGGCGGCGTCCCCATTGAATTGCAAAGTCGGCATGTTTTTGGGGTCACCAATGAAGGTAATGTAGGCCTTGAACCTTTCAACCTTGATCTTCTCATTGTATACACCTGGTCCGATATCAATAATAGTACGAATGGTGTTTTCGAGTTTTACGCTGGCTACGGCTTGTTGCACGGTTTTAAACTGACCGCTTCCGTCTTTTCTCACCTTTATAAGCACCGGTGAGGCCTCCGCGGTCACCAAGTTAGGGTCTAATGTTGCCTTTCTAGCGCTGAAATATTGTCACAATTTGCCAAAGTTTTGTAATAAGGTAATGTTTTAACAAATGAAGTCATATTTCACATTGTAACGTTTTTCTACCACACCAATAACCATTGGTAAAAAGTAAAAAGCACTTACTTAACCGCCTTAATGGTTTCGGCAAACCAACTATTGACTTTAGAGGCATCGGATGGGATTTGAGGACCGGCCCAAATGACCGGTAAAACCAACACAATAAAAAAGGACAAACATATGCCTTTCTTGCCAAATTTCATCATACCACTCATTAATTGATTTTTTTTCCCTTTTTTTTTTTTTTAATATTTCATATTGAGTTTGTAAGGAACAATTTATAGTAGAAAAGGTGAAAAGGTGAAAGCTAAATTGCTAAAAACAACCCGTTTTTTAGGGCTAAAATTTAGCCCCCCCCTCTTTTGTTTTTAATCTTATCTTTAATAGTTTGTGGTTAAAATATATTTTTTTTTATTGTTTCATACAACTACTCATTTCCTTGTTTTAGGTTGCCCTTTTGTGTTATTGCCATTTGACACAATTCTATTTTTTCCTTACCCTAATATGCGATTTATTGTTCAAATAAATAAATGTTTCAATTGATATTTTATTGTTTGAACGTAACAAAACATTTTATAAACCATGTTGCATACTTACACCAAACAAACTCGTTGTGAATATGGGAGCTCGAGTAAAGTCAAACAATAAGAGATAAATGATTTTCGTGTTTTTTTTTAGTAAGAATCGTATTGAACACCACAAAAACATCTATACAACCATGTTTTATAATTATTGTTGTGGATAGATTGATACATTCTATAGGTAAATTCCAATATAGATGAATTGACTTATGCCCCGCGTACTACAATGTGTATATATATATAATGGAATGATTAATTATCTCATACAAAAGTCTCCTTATATGCAACTACTCTATCTATAACAAGGAACAGAAACAAATATATTGCCTTATCTGCTCCAAATCTTCTTGTGCTTCATTCTCATGGGGCTCTTAACTCGACTAACATCAAGTAACGTTGTTAAATCCAAGTAACATCGCTTGAACTTCTTCCTCTTGATGGCATGCTTCACCATACTAGTACCCCACTATCTTCAACATGGATGATCTTTGCATCATATGCAATTTGTTATACAAAGACTTTAATATGTATCTCTTCTTCAATTGAACTCGAATCTTCTTCAAAAGACTTCAGGTCAACTATCTAGTATATCGCTTTATTTGCCTGACATAGTCTATACCCTATTATATATGCCTTCTCATGTATTCCCTACTATATGTATCTTATACATTTTATACATTTAACTTGGATTTACAAGACCAGAATCGTGTTAAATAACAATTTATCAATTTACTTGGCAATAATAATGAAATAATGTAAATTTGAAATTCCTACATCGATTCAATTAAAAGAAACCATATACTCAAAACAAAAATTGAAGAACAAAGACTATAATATATTATGTAATCAAGAATCAAGATCAACAACCAAGCATAAAAAAACATATATAAATAAAATGGTGTTAAATCAAATTAAATTATTCTATTAATATTACTAAGAAAGATTTAACAGCTGGAGCTAGCCATGTAGCTAGCTAGATCACATTAGCACAACCCTAGTTTAGCTTGTCGCCCTTATGCCCCTTTTACTTAGGCTTAGGGGCGGCAGGGGCGCCGGCACCAGCCGCCGCGCCTTCGGCCTTAGGTGGTGGCAACACCCACTTCATGCCCTCGACGTAGTCTAGCGTCATGAAGGGCTTCGCCTCTGCGTCGGTGAGCTTCTTTGCATAAGGAACCCTCTTGGATGCATCGGCCCCCGGTCCCTTGCACTGGTATTCTCCAAAGTACACCGTCCTGTTTATACATATAACGACGTTTTCAGTTTAGCGACGTTTTTGGCATTGCAATGTGTGGGCTTATATATTGTATTGTTGGCTTGTTAGCTTACTTTTGGGTGGCTGGATCGTGGTGATCGGACCATCCGGGTGGGCTGACAGCCTCGCTCAAAGTCGAGTACAAGTACACTGCCTTTGCCGCGGGCATCCATGATCTTCCCAAGACAGCGGTTCCTCCTTTACCGGTTACACTTCCGTGGACAAAGACATAGGCTCCCTTGTCTTGTTCATTCTTCCTTGCTTGGGCAGTGATGATTGTCTCGGGATCCCCATCAATGACGTGCAACTCGCAGTTCTGATTCGATAAATAGAGGTCGTGTTAACGTTGCTATAGCTTTATGTCGCAAAAATCGTCGCGATTTGAGATTGATTTTTGGTACTTACCAAGTAAATGGATTGTGCATCTCCGAAGATGAAATCGACGGATCCTTCAATGTATGTGTCCTTGAAGAAATGCTTTCCGGCATCATCACAAAGGGTGTCTTGGAACCCTATCAATCTACAATTGTAGAACGTCGCCTTTTCTCCAGATATTCTCAAGGCCACGGCTTGTGCTCCTTTCATTTTCCCATCGGGTTTCGGTGAAGTGTTCTGCATCAAGTTCTCATAAATATTACAACAAATTTGAAACATTGGTTATATAAAAAATACAATCAACAAGTTGCACATAAGAAGTAACCTTGAAGATTATGTTGTACGCAACAAAGTAATCGGACTCAACGATGACACTAGCACTATCCACGGTACCATACTTGGCAGCGTCGCCATTGAACTCCAAAATTGGCTTGTCTTTCGCGTCGCCAATAAAGGTAATGTAGGGCTTGAACCTTTCAACCTTGATCTTCTCGTTGTATTCACCCGGTCCGATATCGATGATCGTACGAATGGTGTTTTCGGATTTGACGCTGCCTAGAGCTTCTTGCACAGTTTTAAACTGTCCGCTTCCATCTTTTCTCACCTTTATAAGCACCGGTGAGGCCTCTGCCGTCACCAAGTTAGGCTCTAATGCTGCCTTTCTAGCGCTGCAATATTGTCACAGTTTACCCAAGTTAAGTTAAAAAAAAACATTTATTATTTTAACTTACGAAGTGGCAGTGGACAATTTCGTAAATAACAAATGATATCATTTTGATTGGTTTAAAGAGAGAACAAATCCTTTGGAGGTTGATTGAACAATTTTGGGAAATACAAATCCTCTATCTATATTGAAAGACAAGAGTTAACTTAATCCAATCGGTAAAAAATCATAACTTTTTGTTTGATTATCGAATTTAAGTATATAATATATCCAAACGAAGATATCGATGAGGCAAACATATCACTCCTAACGATAACTAACAAACGGCAAAAAGTAAAATACTTACTCAACAGGTTTAATTGTTTCGCTAAACCAGCTTTCGACCTTGGAAGCATCTGTTGGGATTTCTGGACCAGCCCAAATGACCGGCAAAATTACCAGCATAATAAAAAAGGATAGACCTATGCCCTTCTGGGCATGTTTCTTCAAATCACTCATTGTTTTTTTTGTTTTTGTTTTTTTTTGGGTGTTGTAAAGAGATGTTTTGTTTTTACTTTTTGTATTTCAGATTGGGTTTGCAGTAAGGAATTTATACTAGCAAAGGTGAAAGTTAAAATGCTAAAATTAAACTTTTTTTTTTTTTGAGCCGTCAAATTTTAACTTAACTCCCTTATTTTCTCTCTTACTTTTACTAGTTTGTGGTTATAACAAAAAAAAAAAAAAAAAAAAAATTGGGTTGTTTCCTACAAGTACTCAGTGCCATGTTTTAGGTATGTTCACCTTTTGTTGTTGTTGCCATTTGGCACATTTCTATTTTTAATTACTTAATTGCCCTACTTAATTTATGATTTATTTGTTTGAACAAATGTTTAGGTTGACATTTTATTGTTCGAACACAATAAAATATTTTTTAAACAATCTTGCATATAAGATACTTACACCAAACAAACTCCAAATTAGCTTTATTTGTTTGTTAGTATTGTTTTGGCTTTCACTTGTGAATTTAGGTTGATGTTATATTGGATTATAGATTTTTTTTATCAAATTTAGAGATATCAATTTAGCTGAGCTATTTTTTTTTTTTATAAGGTAAGAATTCGAGTTCAGAAATATAGGAAACTCGAAGGCCGAACAAGCCGGCAGACGGTAGAACCGTTTAAAACAAGACATACAATAAAACAAACCGGTGCTAACACAGACAAACGACTCTACAAAAAACGAAACCAGAAGACCTAATCCAAGCAAGATGTGGCCGAAGATGACGGACGAAGTCAAGCTCCACACTGAAGCAGAACCGTAGGCCAGCGATACATTAGAACCCGGATTGTCATATATTTCAGCTAACTCAAAGATTGTATTTTTATCAAGTTATTTGATTTGGATAATGAACTAAGTAAATAGAAATATAAAACTATATGACAAGCTATAATGATTGTTTTTTTTTTATTAATGTTGAACAATAAGTATAGAGAATATATGCACGAGTTTAGAAGGGTATTTCCGTCTTTTTACTAAGCTTAGAAGATGAGCTATAAACATGTTGTAACAAACTCAAAAGAAACAAACCGAAGAGAAAAGTTGCTCTATTTCTATTCATAGTTTTCCCTCTTTCTTCCCATTAATTCTTGAATCTTCCTAGTATGATCGATGATCGATCTTAGTCAACTAAAGAGTTGATTTGCAACTCTTTTCATGGCATGAGACAATTTTTGAGTATGTGTTCCTTCTTCTTTATGGACCTGCTTTTTCTGCAGTGCTTTGATTTGTTTTTGTTTCTCGATCTAGTTTCTTGATCTATTTCTTGATCTCACGGTGTCGATAAATCTTTTGGTTGATGCTTTGAATTCGTGTTATCTTCATCACTCGGTTCCGCCAATCGAATCTGTGTTATGCATTTGTTGTGATTAGTGTGTTTAGTTATGTTAGTTAATCTTGGTTAGTTTTAATCCTGCTTTTCCTTTTCTTGGAGAATAAGTTAGTTCTTTTCCCTTTTTCCTTTTCCTTGTAATAATCGGGTATATATACCCTCTCTGAACATTTTGGGAACTTAATGAAAGGAAACCAAAAGGAGACCCCTTTAGGGTAACCTGTGATTGCTCTCTCAATTCCTCTTCTGTCTCCATCAATTGATTTTCCTTCTTCTTCTAGCTGATGACTGATGCTCGATCACTGTTCCATTAAATCGAATCATCATCAGCTCATCATGGTATCAGAGCTGAGGACAATCGATTGTTGAGCTACTCGTTGTCTTCTTCTTCCTCTCTTCTGCTCGCTTCTTCACAGATTTGTGAGCTCCCCTTCCTCTGTTGTATGTCGATTTCTCTCAGTCATGGCACATCAAGATGCTCATACTCCTGGCAACGAGCGTCATCTTGGAGATCAGATTACCATGACGGACCTTCAAAACCCGATGTTCATACACCCCTCTGATAACTCAGGTATGGTTCTCTCTACCATTCAGTTAACTGGGGACAACTACAGACGATGGAGGAAATCATTCATGAAGGCGTTATCTGTTAAGAACAAACTCTGGGTTATTGAAGGCAATGTGTCCAGATCTGCTGAAAATACCTTGCAATGGGATCGTTGCAATGATATGGTCTACTCATGGATGCTAAACACAGTCTCTAAAGACATCTATAGCACCATTGATGAGTATGATACTGCTCTTGAGATGTGGAAAGATCTCGAGGAGAGCTATGGGCAAAAGAATGGCCCTCTAATCTTTCAAATCGATTAGGCGAGAAATTCAGGAATGTAGTCAAGATGGTCTGGAGCTCACTGAATACTTTACTAAGATGAAAGGGCTATGGAAAAAGCTGTCTGTTGTAGTACCTTCCATCAAATGTCATTGTGGTAAGTGTGAGTGCAATTTGTAGAAACAGACAGAGGATGATGAGCAGGAGAATCGGCTAATGCAGTTCTTGATGGGCTTGAGTGACAAGTATGAGAGTGCTCGAAGACAGATTTTGATGAATTTGCCTCTCCCAACTGCTAGTGGAGCTCACTCAATGCTTCTCCAGGATGAATTGGGAAGCAAAGCTTCAGCAAAAAGGCGTGCTCTCCCTGAATCCCCAGTCACCTCTTTGATGGCTAAGCACGAGGATGAAAAGCCCAGACATGAGAAATGCACTCATTGCTCAGGCAACCACAAATCTAATAGATGCTGGGAAGCCTTTGGGTATCCAATCTGGCACCCAAAGAGAAAATTCAAGCCTCAAATGCAGAAGCCACGTTCATTTGAGACTCCAAGGAGGCCAGATCAAAGACAATTCAACTCTACTAAGGCCAATGCCTCTGTCAATGCCTCACAGAAGTTCCAGGGGGCAGGAGCTCTATCTCCTGATCACCACAAGCTGATTGGCTCTCTCATCTCTCTCCTAAAGCAAGCTGACACTTCCTCTCATGGCTCACACTTTGCAGGTAAACTCTGTCTTAATACACAAAAGGCCTCAACCAAACTCTGGATCATGGACAGTGGTGCCACTGATCACATGACACCTGATTTATCCATCCTACATACCCTAGACCTGCACCCAAACACGCAACCATATTCTTCCCTGATGGAGACTCATGTCCTATAACCCATATTGGCACCGTTGTACTGCCTAACTTGACCCTTAAAAATGTCTTGTCTGCTCCATCTTTTCAGTACAATCTCCTATCCTTGACCAAACTTGTTAGAGAACACAAATTTCATGTCAGTCTTACCTATGAATTTTGTGTCATACAGGACCCAACAAGAATGAAGATGATTGCTCATGGTAGATATCTGGATGGCCTGTTCTACTTGGATCATGCAACCACTGGAAGTCTCCCAAGGGAACTCAACTCGTCAGCTGTTCTTCCCCACCCCATCTCTGCTACTACTTTACCTTTGTTTCTACCTAAAAACACAGAAAGTGTTCCAAACAACACAGCCTTATGGCATTTACGTTTAGGGCATGCCCCTCTTGTTAAACTTAAGCATATTGATTCCATTAAAGGAAATATTTCTTCTGTTTTTTTATCATGACTGCACCATATGTCACCTGGCTAAACAAACAAGGTGCTCATTTCGTCTAAGCTTATCTACT
Organism: Persicaria tinctoria; assembly: GCA_037127255.1. NCBI lineage: Eukaryota > Viridiplantae > Streptophyta > Magnoliopsida > Caryophyllales > Polygonaceae > Persicaria > Persicaria tinctoria. The sequence continues at coordinate 18,803,300 of JBANSL010000008.1, forward strand.
GCTGATCATATTTTTGAGACTATACATTGTGATGTTTGGGGGCCCTATGATGTGTCAACATCTTCTGGCCACAAGTTCTTTCTTACCATTGTGGATGATAGAAGTAAAAGTGTGTTGGCTTTCTTAATGAAACACAAGAGTGAAGTTGCGGGCCATCTTAAATCCTTCATTCATTTAATTCACACTCAATTCAATACAAAGGTCAAGATCATCATGTCTGATCAGGGTACAAAATTTCTCAACTCTGAAGTTCATAGCCTCACAGATTCCCTAGGAATCATCCACCAAACCTCTTGTGTCTATACTCCACAACAAAATGGGAGAGTGGAGAGGCGACATCGATATATTCTTGAGATATCCATATCATTGATGATACAATTTTGCCTGCCCACACATTTCTAGGGTGACAGTATACTCACTGCAACCTATATTATCAACAGACTCCCAAATCCAAATCTTCACAACAAATCCCCTTATGAAGTTCTATTCTCTAAACCTCCCTCTTATGACAATCTTAAAATCTTTGGCAGCCTCGGCTTTGCCACTAACTTAGGCCCTTCTAAAACCAAATTCTCTCCAAGATCTGATCCTTGTGTTTTCTTAGGATATCCTCATGGCAAGAAAGGATACAAACTTTACAATTTAAAGTCTCACAAAATCTTGATCAGCAGGGATGTAGCTTTCTATGAGCATATTTTTCCATACATGCTTTACTCAGATACAACCACCCATCCTCCACCAACTCTCTCCTTTCTTGAGTTTATTGATCAAAATTTCCCTCTAGATTACCCATCCTTTGATCATCCTCCTGTCTTTGACACACCCTCACCTGAAAGCAGTCATGATCCCTCCCCTCCTTCTTCTCCTTCCCTTAACACCACTGAACCTATCTCTATAGCTGACTACTCTCCCTCTCCAATCTCTGCACAATTTGATGATACTGCATCTCAAAATGTCAGATGCTCAAGCAGGGATCACAGACCTCCAAACTGGTTGCAGGACTATGTGCACATGGCCATCTCAGATTCTACATCAGCACCATCTGTATCCACTGTTAAGCATCTCTATCCCTTATCCTCTGCTTGTTCTTACCAGTCTTGCTCACCATCTTATCAAACTTTCATAGCCAATGCCAGTTCTTACACTGAGCCAAAATCTGTGCATGAGGCCTTGAGGAATCCTGCTTGGTGTGATGCCATGTTGGCTGAGTTGGATGCTTTAGAAAGGAATGGGACATGGACAATTCAGGCTCTCCCTGATGATCAGTCCTTGGTGACTTGCAAATGGCTCTACAAGCTGAAATTGAAGAGTGATGGCTCTCTTGACCGACACAAAGCTCGCCTTGTTGCTAGAGGCTTCACTCAACTACAAGGGGTGGATTATTCTGAGACTTTTGCTCCTGTTGCTCGAATGATCTCAGTTAGGACTCTCCTAGCAGTTGCTGCAGCTTACAACTGGCCAGTAGCTCAACTTGATGTCACCAATGCCTTTCTTAATGGTGACCTTGAGGAGGAGGTTTACATGTCTCTTCCCCCTGCATACTCTATTCTTAAACAACTTCAGTCCAAGGGTGCTTCCTCTTCTGATCATCATTGGACCCAGGGGGAGATATATGGTGAGTCAAATGATTCAAACCTTGTGTGTAAACTAAACAAGTCCTTATATGGACTTAAGTAGGCTCCCAGGCAGTGGTTTGCTAAATTCTCCAGTGTGATGCTCAAAGGAGGATACTCTCAATCGAAAGCTGACTACTCCTTGTTCACCAAGAGAAAAGGGAAGCTGTTTACTGCTCTTTTAGTCTATGTGGATGGCATGATTTTCACAGGAAATGATCAAGAAGAGATTACTAAATTGAAGAGACATCTGCAAAGTCAATTTCAGATCAAAGATCTGGGAGAAATGAGATATTTTCTAGGGATTGAGATTGATAGAAATCAGGAAGGTATCTATCTCAACTAAAGAAAATATACTCTGGAAATTTTAGAGGAAACTGGCATGAGCAATGCCAAGCCATTACAGACTCCTCTAGACTCACATATCAAGTTATCAAAAGAGGGGGAGCAAATGAAAAACCCTCATATGTTCAGAAGGTTGATTGGAAACCGGACATCACTTATAGTGTTCAAGTGCTTAGCCAATTTATGGAAGCCCCCTGTATTGAACACTGGCAAGCAGCCAAACATCTGCTAAGATATCTGAAGTGTGCTCCAGGACAGGGAATTCTATTATCCAACCAATCTGATCTCAAGCTGGGAGCTTACTGTGATGCTGACTGCAGTCTTGCCCAATGACTAGAAGGTCCCTAACTAGGTTCTGCATCTTTCTGGGATCCTCTTTGATCTCGTGGAGAACCAATAAGCAATCATTTGTAGCCATGTCCACTGTTGAATCTGAATATAGAGCAATGGCTATGACCTGTTGTGAGATAACATGGCTGGTTAGATTGCTATCTGATATGAATGTAAGCAATGAAGATGCTGTAGAGCTCTAATGTGACAATCAGGCAGCTCTCCACACTGCAAGAAATCCTGTCTTCCACGAGATAACTAAGCACATTGAAGCCGACTTCCACCTTGTGAGAGACAAGGTCATGAACAAAGAAATTGAAGCTAAATACATTAGCACCAGAGATCAACCTGCTGATGTCTTCACCAAGATCCTCAATCTAGACCAAGCTAACAAACTTCTATCCAAGCTTGGAGTGATCAATCAATTCAGCAACTCCAAGCTTGAGGGGGAGTGTTGTGATTAGTGTGTTTAGTTATGTTAGTTAATCTTGGTTAGTTTTAATCATGCTTTTCCTTTTCTTGGAGAATAAGTTAGTCCTTTTCCCTTTTTCCTTTTCCTTGTAATAATTGGGTATATATACCCTCTCTGAACATTTTGGGAACTTAATGAAAGAAAACCAAAAGGAGACCCCTTTAGGGTAACCTGTGATTGCTCTATCAATTCCTCTTCTGTCTCCATCAATTGGTTTTCCTTCTTCTTCTAGCTGATGACTGATGCTCGATCACTGTTCCATTAAATCGAAACATCATCAGCTCATCAGCATTCAAGAAGGAAATTAGCACAATCTCTCAAGGATATGATGGAACTGCTGCATATTTCACTCACAATAAGAAGTTGTAGGATGAATTGTTTTGTCTTCAATCTCTTCCTCTTTGTACTCGTGGTTATGCATCGATTCTTCAGATGTATGAGTCTGATTAGAGGCTTGTCGACTTCTTGATGGGTCTTAATGACACCTATACTTCGATCTGGGGGAGTATCTTAATGATGAATCTAGTCCCAACGCTAGCTTAAGTTTACTCTATGCTTTCATGAGGAGAAACAAAGGGAAATCTCGTCTTGTGCTCCTATTTCTTCTAAAACCGCTTCTTTTAATGTCTCTAATTTGAATGGTATTCTTGGGTCTAAGCCTTATAATGATGATAAGAAAAAGCGGGTATGCAACTATTGATGTATAAATAAGAGACATCAGTTGTACATTGTATTTATTCACAATACAATCAAGAATCCGTTCCAACAAACTCTCCTGCACCATCCGAGAACCTCTATTGATGGAGTGAGCTCAAGCTCCGTGTTGTTAGATATTAGGATATATTAGATTAGGAGATTAGTTAGATAGATTTGATTTGTTCTTATCTCTTTAGTCTCTTGTAAGCCTATATATAGACCTCATAATATTAATCAAAGTGTGGTGTTCCACAAACTCATTTCTCTACATGGTATCAGAGATCTTAGCCTAGCGGCTTCGATCCTCACAAAATGCTTCCGCCCACCACAAAACTGCCTACATGCACCCTCTAGCTGCCTTCGGGCACCCATGCTTCGTCCACCACAAAACCGCCTTCGGGCAACCCTCTAACCGTCTTCGGGCAACCCAAACAAGGCTTCGGTCACCCTCTAACCGCCTACGGGCAACCCACCTTTGGCTTTGGCCACCACAAAACGCCCTACGGACCATCCTAACTTGGCTTAGGTCACCACAAAACTGCCTATGGGCATCCTAAAATCGCCTTCTCACCCTCTAACCGCCTTCGGGCAACCCAAACACCGCCTTCCCACCCTCTAATATTAGATACACTGAAAATCCCCCATCAAAAGTACACGTATGTCCATTCCAACGTGCAGACCTTTCCCATTAATTAGCACGTTAAAAAAATTAATTAATCCACTTCAACTTTGCACCTCAATTCCGACGTGTAAGATTTGGAGTGTATTTAGTTTCTCCGATTTTGGTTTCTTTGCAATATTCTATTATGTAAGATGTTCTGATTTCTGAAGGAGACAATTACAATTTAAGAAGGGAAAGTGGGAAACTGATTAATTCAAGCATTACTCAATTTTTTTCTTTGGGTTAATTCAAGCATTAGTAAATGAATACGCGTAGAAGGAAGGAAGAGTGGGTTTTCATCTCTGGTTTGCCGCAAGTTACGGTAGCCAATGGGCACCCTTTGATTTGTTTTTCCTCTTCCATTAGTGCCATTAATAGTGGATGTGAGTGTGGGCCCTCACACCACTAATTAAATTTACATCCTAGTTGTTAACGAATAAAATAATCTCATCCGAGTTACAAATATATCTCAAAATAGTGAGAAAAATAATTCAACTATTTAGAAGGTGGTAACGAAATATTTCAATTTTTTTTTCTGACAATCAATCCGAGACAAAACAATAACATAAAACTAGCGAATTTAAGATTTTAGTGAATTTTAAATGATATTGAGGTTTTTTTTAATGAGAATAATACCATTTAATTAATTTCACGTTATTGTTTTGGTCTAATTATGGTCGAAAAAATAAATTAGATTACTTTGTTACCCTCTTCCACAAATTTACTTTTTCTTACCGTTCATAAGCAAACATATTTTTTTAAATATAACACTCCTAGATAGATTAAGTTATTTTAATAACTCCGTAGTTTCGCTAATCATAAATTTGGGAGCCAGCAGAAACTTCGGTGCGGTGTCACTGTTCACACTTAAGTCTTGGCAATGAACAGGGTACACCGCACCGGCTATTACCTTTTTTTTTTATTAGGTAAGAATTCAGCTGTGTCAGGAGACACTGGGCGATAACATACTTTCGGATGAGGTCGAGCAGACCTTGATTATTTAACATATTTGGGTTACTGGTAAAACGGCAAAGGTGTGCAACTTTGTCGGTAACTCAATTAACATCATGAAGTATATGAGAAAAAGCAACTTCTTTGAACCTACGAAGTAATATACAAATTTCCGACATAGTGATCTCGATTTCCCATGGACAAGGTATACCGGACCGGCTATGCTCGATCTCTTTGACTAATAAAAGCATCTAATTCTAATATATCGTGAATATATTACTGTAATATTTTTAAATATATTTTCCTATAAAAGGAAAAGTACGTACATAGTGCGCAGGAGTATATAAATTAGGTAGACAGTGGGTGAATCAAAACCATTGAAAAACAAAACAATCAAAGCTACTAAGCACATAAAACCGATCGATCATCGTTGAGATCCAAATAAAGATGGCGCTGTCAAGAGCAACGCCGGATGGGTCGATCCACTCGACCTTCGCCTCAAGATATGTCCGCACATGTCTTCCCCGGTAATCATATTATTACGCATATATAAGCTATATAGGGTGTTGATCCATGGGTCCGGATCGGAGGGACCGGGATGAATTATCATATATATATATGAACCAATTCAATGCATACAGGTTTAAGATGCCGGACGAGTCGATACCGAAGGAGGCGGCGTATCAGATAATAAACGACGAGCTGATGCTGGACGGGAACCCGAGGCTGAACCTGGCGTCCTTCGTCACCACCTGGATGGAGCCGGAGTGCGACAAGCTTATGATGTCAGCCATCAACAAGAACTACGTTGACATGGACGAGTACCCGGTCACCACCGAGCTTCAGGCATCCCCTTCCCCTACCTCTTTTCGTTTACAGTTTACATTATATATGCCCAGTTCCTTTTTTTTTTAAAGATAATTAATTCAAAATAAAATCGACAAACTGAGTAACCCTTATAATATTTTTTTGGTGAGATGAGTAACCGTTATAATATAAGAGCATGTGCAACCATGAGGTTACCTCTTCCCCTTTCCAATTTCCATTCCCTTATCATAATTTGACACCTAATATATTTTTTTCACTAAAATATTTTATACTTTTTCTACCTCTTCTTTAGAGGTTACCCTTGCAACCATGGGGTTACCTTGTTCCCCACTTTTTCCACCTCATTTATTTTTATTACAAATAAAAGTCATAAATACTTGATATTAATATTTTTTATTTCATATAGATGGAAAATAACAAAAATAATAACATTACATTTTCTACCTCATTTATTTTTATTATAAATAAAATTCATAAGTACTTGGTATTAATATTTTTTATTTCATATAGATAAGAAAAAAATAATATATATATATATATATATATATATATATATATATATAGGAAAAAATTGTACTCAAATTATGAAGAAAAATAAAATAAAATTAATGGTATAATTTATATATTAAAATAATATATATATATATATATATATATATATATATATATATATATATATATATATATTAATACATTTGAGTTTATTAACATACTAAATAAATAAGAATAATATGTTGTGGCCCACTTGTGTGTTAAAAAAAATAAAAATAAAATGGGAAGAGGTTACCTTAGTAAAAATAATAATAACATTATATAATAAGCAAATAACAAAAATAATTACATTAGTGTATGAGAATGGAATATGAAAAAGAAGTGCAAACAATATAATAGGTCAAGATGAGTATATATAGGAAAAAATTATACTCAAATTATGAAGAAAAATAAAATAAAATTAATGGTATAATTATTATTGAAAATAATAATAATAAATATATATTATAAATACATTTGAATAATTAATACATCAAATAAATATGGAAGAATAAAAGGGTGGGGGCCACTTGTGGTGGAAGAGGTTACCTTAGTGGGAAGGGGTAACCCCTTCCAACCTCTTCCCTTAAGGTTTGGTTTGCAACCATTGGTTTAACTTTTAAGACCTATAAGGTAAGTAAAAGCCATGGTTGCACATGGTCTAAGGTGGAAAAAAATGACCACTAGATCGACAATCGTACGTAATTCACCCCATTTAATTTTTATTGAATATCTTTTTTGACTTTTCACCTAAACTTTAAAGTATTTTTTAACAAATAATGAGATGATGGATCTTGCAATCAAGTTTTACTTGATTCAAATTTTATTTCAAAATTTGTTCTTAATTAATGTGATTTTCCTTTTGTAAAAAAAAAACATTGCCGATCGGCGGACAACTTGGCAACATACATGTTTTAATTACTAACCAAAATTTGACAAAGAGGACGGTAATTCAAGGACTGAAAATTGAATTCAGATCACCGGTAGCAAATTGCCAATTGTGTAGCTTTTCTTGTATAGGATTTATTTTATTGGTCCATCTGTCATTATTAATTCACCGTTTATTCCCTCCATTTCATAATGTTATTAACACGAGTTTTATTAAAATACTTTATTTTCTAAAAAAAAAATATCATTATTCCACTCACCTTTATCTAAGTTTTATTATCAACTAATTTTAACTAATCCAAATCTCTTAAAAAGTAAACAAACACAAATCAATACTATAAGGGTTCGTTTGGTTGAATGCGGGAAGTACAATTTCCGGGAACTTACTTCCCATGAATTGAATTCCCGTGAAATGCACCTCCCATGAATTAAACAAAGTTGTTTGGTTGAATTTTGGCTTTTAGTGATATAAAGAGGGAAATAAATAAATTAATGTTAAAAAATGGGGGAAGTTGAACTTACCTAGTCCCTCCTAGGTACGTGAACTTCCTACGATTTGTAGGAATTGAAATTTCTGGAAAGTTGAATTCATGTATCATTCTGTCAACCAAACACAGGAATATATCATACTTCATGGGTTTTTTAACTTCCTGGGTTTTTAATTGACTAACCAAACCAGACCTAAATCATTACAATTTTTACCTAAAAAATATACAAGACCATCTATTTTAAAACAATAACTATCTTAAAAACCTTATAAAACGAGGGAATAATAAATGCAATTTTAAGATTAAATAATACTATACTCCGTAAGTAACTAACAAGTGGACCAATAAAATAAATCCTACACCAAAAGCTACACACACAATTTGGCAATTTGCTAAGATTACAACATACAGTAGTAAAGTAAATAATTATTTTTTTATAATAAAATTTAATGTGATCCTATTTGACTCAATCCGAACCCGACCCAACCTGAAATCTATTTAATCCGAACTTACCCGATCCGATCTAATCCAAACCCGATCAAACATCAGAACATATATTATATCCGACATATGACCCGACCCAACATATAACATAACCCGAATGGGTATACTCGAATCCGACCAGAACAACCGAATTGCCACCTCTCTACCTTTAACAATTCAAAAGGTTACATGAATTCGCACTTTTAACAAAATTCTATTTATATTTTAAAAAAACATATATGGTTATAAATATATAATTTTAAAAATAAGTATGTTTCAGAATATTTGCAATTTTGAGAAAATATTGTGAAAAAACAAGTGGAATGATGTTTAATTTGGGTTTTTGTGAATACATAATATACAATGTACAGAATCGGTGCGTGAATATGATAGCAAGGATGTTCAACGCGCCACTCGGGGATTCGGAGGCGGCAATCGGAGTGGGCACCGTCGGGTCATCGGAGGCCATAATGCTTGCCGGATTGGCATTCAAGCGCAAATGGCAAAACCGAAGGAAAGCAATGGGGTTACCCTTCGACAAACCCAACATCGTCACCGGCGCCAATGTCCAGGTTTGCTGGGAGAAGTTCGCCCGATACTTCGAGGTGGAGCTCAAGGAAGTCAAGCTCAGCGACGGCTTCTACGTCATGGACCCTGAGAAGGCCGTCGATATGGTCGACGACAACACCATCTGCGTTGCAGCCATCCTCGGCTCCACCCTCAACGGCGAATTCGAGGATGTTAAGTTACTCAATGACCTCTTGGCCCAGAAGAACAAACAAACCGGGTATACATATATTTATATCTATTTATTATTGGCTATAAGAGGAGTAACCCACTAGCTTATATATTAAGACTTGTTCTTTCACATTTTAGGTGGGATACGCCGATTCATGTGGATGCAGCGAGCGGAGGGTTCATCGCGCCATTCATATATCCGGAGTTGGAGTGGGATTTCAGGCTGCCGCTTGTGAAGAGCATCAATGTAAGCGGACACAAGTACGGACTCGTGTACGCGGGGATCGGTTGGGTCATCTGGAGGATCAAGGATGATTTGCCTGAAGAGCTCATCTTCCACATCAACTATCTCGGTGCTGATCAACCCACCTTCACCCTCAACTTCTCTAAAGGTATGTACTTGAATATATATTCGTTAATGTACACTTGACAAAACACGCTAGGATATCAGATATCAATCTCATACTCGTACTATTTGACATCAAATTAGGTTCTAGCCAAGTTATTGCTCAGTACTACCAGCTCATCCGACTGGGATTCGAGGGATACAAAAACATAATGGAGAACTGCAGAGAGAACATGGTGGTACTGAAGCAAGGGTTGGAGAAGACAGGGAGGTTCAACATCATCTCCAAGGACATTGGAGTCCCATTAGTAGCCTTCTCTCTAAAGGATAGTTCCAACCACACGGAGTTCGAGATATCGGACATGCTCCGGAGGTACGGCTGGATCGTACCGGCCTACACCATGCCTCCAGACGCGCAGCACGTCACCGTCCTCCGAGTCGTGATACGCGAGGATTTCTCCCGCACCCTCGCAGATCGCCTCGTCGCTGACATCACCAAGGTTCTTGCGGAGCTCGACATCCTTCCGGCTAGAGTCTCTGCCAAGCTTGCCAAGTGCCAGCTGGATGCAGCCCCTATCAACAAGGCTAAGAAGTCCGATATCGACCTCCAACGACAGATCACCGCGGTTTGGAAGAAGTTTGTCGATGAGAGGAAGAAGATGAACGGTGTTTGTTAAATCCCTACTTCATAGTTGAGTTCAATTTTCTTTTTTTTTTTTTTTTGCTGAGCTTTTTTATAATTAATTAAGTACTTGAATTTGTTGAGCTGAACCCAATTTTAGCACTATATACTATTCCATATATACATGTATGGATGGATGATCCATTAATTTGTACGATTTTCCACATTTTAGCACTATATACTATTCCACATTTGACAAGAGCTGAACCCAATTTTAGCACTATAAGTGGTTTGTTGATTTCCTAAACGAGTCGATCGAGTATAAGTAAATTTTTAATCTCAGAGTTAAAATTTAGGGTCGACTCGAGTCCGTTCATATCCTAAATAAACTCTGAATATCTTGACTCGAATAACACTCCTATTGGAAGGAGGAGGGGTGACCGCCACTAAATTGAGTAATTGTTTTGGATGAAGTTGTGGTTGAGTATGCGGACAATGATTCTCTTACTCTCTGGTAAGCTTACCCGAGGGTAAAATTGTAATCTCCTTCTGATCAAAAGTAACTAGACTTTAAAAAAAAAAAAAAAAAGTGTATAGGTAGTAATTACCTAAAGCTTTTTGGAGAGTAATTACTACCTTCAGCTTTTTTGGGAGTAGTTATTGTCAATTACCTCACCCATGTATAAATACTCTATTCTCTATAATTTTTTTTTTCGTACGATAAAAGAAAGATGGGAAAATAAAATTAGCCTTTTATGTTGATTAATCCTAAACGATGATATGTACTGTAATTTTTTTTATTTTACAATAATAAAAGTTTTTGGATTATGAAATTTTTTTAAAGAGGGTTTCTGCGACTCACCTAAATCATATATTTGGTCAAATAAAATTATTTCGAGCTCTCATTAATATGGTTGTGTTAACATATAAAAACGGATTCACACAAATAAAATTAGTTTGAGCTCTCTTTAACCAATGTCGATTTAACATAAATCGCGAATTCGGACATATAATCACGATTCGGACAAAGAAAATAGTTTGATCTCTAGTTAGCCAAGTTGGGTTAATATAAAATCACATATTCGAGCAAATAAAATTAGTTCGATCTCTCGTAAATCGGGGTCAGGTTACTGAGATTTGGGTTGTTAATGTAGATTAAAATTGAGTAAAATAAAAATTGCTAAAATTTTATTCGTAGTGGGTAACATCAAAACATAAATTTTGACTAAAAATTTGTAAGTTTTAGAATTATTTTCATTATTATTCTAAGTAAAATAATAAGAATTCATTTAAAGTGATAAAACCCATTATTATTCTAATTATTTAATTTAAACATTTTAAATTAAATTAAATAAATAGATTCCAATATATATATATATGTGGATATATATATATATAATATAATATAATATAATATAATATAATATAATATAATATGTGGTCTAGTTGTTTATTTACTAACTATCTATGTGAACTCTTAATCGAGAAGATTTTATGATGATGTGTGCATCTTAGAGGAATTTTATGAGTCTTGAGTTGACCGATCATATGTTTTTTCCATTTTTCTTTGATTTTCTTTAATTCTCCTTTGTATCTTCTTTTTCCTTTAATTCCCTATCTTTTTTTTTTATTAATTCGAGTTTATATAATAAAATATATGAAAAAATAACGAAGTTCATTTTGATCTATCTAATTAGGATAAAATTTCCTATTAAAATAGATCTGAGAGGTATTTAGTCAATTACATTGTATAGAACATTTGATCATATAAGTTATATCTTTATAAGTTTAGATGTGAATTTATATATATATGAGTTTAAATAAGTAAGATGTGCGTTCAACTATGATCACATAAAACAAAATTCAAAAAGTCATACGCTTAGAGGGTGTATAATATTTTTTTACTAATTTGAGTTTATAAGTATCAAGTACAATTTTGATATTTCTTATAAATTTGGATTAATATAGGTAATACTTATAGAATTGGTTTTGATTTGATGCATATAAATTCATTTGTATAAGTTCATATAATAAAAAAATATACATATGTTATCACAAAAATAATTTTACCTTCTTATTTTTTTTATTAAGTTGAGTTTATATAATAAAATATATATAATATCAAATTATTAATTTAAGTTTATAAGTACCAATTGTACTTGTTTTGATTCCTTCTTGTTATTAATTTGATCATTATAGTCTGTGAGTTTAACTTTTTACATGAGTAAGATTTATGAAATTTCATTTTATTCATTCATATATATTTTATGAATTTTAGTTATCTTTTTTCTTTGAGTTTACAAATTTTACATAAGAAATGTATTAAGTGCAGGGTGCTGATTTTGAATATAAAAAAAAGTATGGATAGTTATTAAAGGCTTAGGGTGCTGATTTTAACAAAAAAGATAAAGTATGGGTGGCTACATATAAGAGTAAAAAAACGCAACTTTTTCATGCAAAAAAATTTAGCCAATTTTTTATTTTTAGTTTTACCCGCCTAAGTACCAAATTCAAATCCAAAACTCAAATATAACCCACCCACTTTTCTTCTATTTTTTTTTACGAAAAATTGATTTTTTTTTAACGGAAAATTGACACACGACCGGTGGGTACGGATTCGTGGCGATGCGGTGCACCTCTCGGTGGTGGTTCGTGGCTCCGGCAGCGGCTACTGGTGGCAGGTTAGGGCGGCAAAGGCGGCTCCGACGAGGGGTGAATTCGAAATTGGGGTTATCGGTTTCGAAACGTTTTTATGGAAATTTTGTGAAGAGGATTGTTGCGGGAGGTGTTTAGAACACAATGGAATAGTTTGAGAGCTAGGAGATGGAGAGAAGAGGTGGTGGTGTGCTTCGAAAGTGAATCCGAAAGGGGGTACATATAGAGGAGGATTAGGGGACGGATGGAATTAAATTCAATCCGTAAATCAACTAAATAATCCCCTTCAAGCTTATCCCCATCCTCAATTTGGTGAGATTCGGCCTGACTTAGGCGGATTTGGGTGAGTTTCGAATTTGGGGATAAGTTCGTTCGGTTGCAATTCGATCCCAAATCTCCAAATTTCTTGCATAAATCTCATTAACAACGAATAAAGAACATTATAGAAATAAAATCGTTGAGCTTCGGGCGAGATTTGAGGGTGGTTAAAATTTCAACATGTTCATCTCATTCACAGTTCATCTAAGGAAGAAGAAGCGGTTCGGTTCAACAACATTTTTTTAAAGGACCCGGTTCGGTTCAACCAAACCAAAAGAAAACCGGTTTAACCCTAATTTATAATATATAACTATATAGATATATCCAAATAAATTTTTATTAAAACCCACACAATTTAAACAATAAACTAACAAAAGTTTAATTAAATACATTTTATTTTACGTAACATCATTTTTCTAAAACCTTAAAATAAATACCTTATGAACACTAAGATGAGTTATAATTATAAATCCTACTTTAGTTTGAAGAGCAAATGTACAACTTTACATTAAAATAATATAACTTAAAAATATTTTATTTATTGTAAGTGCACATAAGTAAACAAGACTAAAATAAAATATATCCAGAATAGTTATAAAACTTTATATATAATTACTTCGAAAAGTCTTTTTTGAGTAAAAAATAACAAATAAAATAAAAGGACTTTTACTAGAAAAAAATATTTAATTAAAACGAAATACCCAAAAATACTCTGGGGTATTTCAGGAAGAAAGTAGTTGTTATATACGGAGTATTCATTACCTCCATAACTAATTACATTCCAAATAATAATAAATAGGAACTGGAACTAATTAAGTTGTATATAGAGTACTCGTATAAACGTCTAAAAATTATTTAATTACAAATTATAAATTGTGTAATACTCGTATAAACAAATTACAGTATAAAAAAATTATAAAAAAATACGTAGTAGTTGTTAGGACTTAATATTTTCGGATTAGTCAACAAACTCCATTTATTAGGAGGGAGAAGTAATATATGGGTAGTAATCATGACATAGGGGTGCATGAAACCTCACAAAAAAGCAAACATATTTATCCCCTATTAAAACATTTCTTTTTATTCCACTTTTTCCTTGGACATGAAATACCCTTGGGTAAGCTTACCAGAGGGTAAGACAAACAATTTCCTGAGTATGCCTTGTTGATTGTTGAAATCAAGTGTTTGGATAATCGATGGGATTATTTCTTGGAAATGGATGTAATTAACTTCCATGAGTTGATACTAGCCGATATCTGACAAGGAATGGTCGATTTTGGATGCATTTTTTTTTCTACCTTACATTATCTAGAGTAATGTCAGATTGGCTTATAGATTAGGAATCATGAATTTGAATGCCACAAAACTCATCACCATTCACCACTCGCAACGCTGCTGTTAGAGCGTCGACTGCTTATGCTCCTCGCAGCTGTTATGCCAAATTGATCCAATGATCTACTCACAACCCCAAAGCTCTTGATATCTTGCAGCGTCACATTCTCCAGAGGACCCTCCGGCAGAGCCAGTTTCCTGGTTGCAAGCAGCTGAGACACGGTTTTCATGCTCGGCCTCACCTGAGGCTGAGGGTTCGCCTCAATGCACCCCAACACCACCCTTATGACCGAGGCCACTTCCCCCGCCTCTTCCTGCGATGGCACTGGGAGGCGTTGATCCACCATGCTCCTCACCATTATTATACTCCTCCTGCTTTCGTCTTCATCGGATTGAGATGAGATCACCCCCAGCTCGGGGTCTGACATGGAGGAGCAGGAGGAGGTTGTGGTGGCGGGGCTGCCGGTGCTTATCAGCTCCCCTGGATGAGTCCCCATTATAATCTCCAGGGCCATCACTCCGAAGCTGTATATGTCGCATTTTTCCGTCACTTTCATTGTATATACAAGCTCTGCCAAATCGATCATGAATCATCACAATTAGCTCGGGCCCGTTTGGTATTGATATCCAGATATCGAGAGCCGATATCTGATATTTAGTGTTTGGTATGGCTAGATATCGATATCGCTTAAAGTGATATCGATATGTAGTGTTTGGTATCCCCATATATCAAGTGATATCAGATATCTGTGTTTGGTATCGCCAGATATATCTAGATATCATATTTGGGCCTATTTTGATATACTGATTTTGAGAGAGATATTACTTGATATCAATAACACGTGATATCAATATCTTGATACCGATACTGATATCTTTAAATCAAAATATCAACTGATATCGATACCAAACAGGCCCAAAGTTCACAACTTAGTTGTGTTTATCTACATAGCCACATAGGTGAGTGATTTTACCAGGAGCAATGTAGCCATAGGTGCCAGCGAGCTCGGTCCAGTTAGACGAATCGAGGGGGTGGAGGTTCCGAAATCGGATACCCAGGCGTCGTAATTCCTGTCCACCAAAACATTGTTGGAAGAAAGATCTCTGTGAACCACCGCGGGTGTGCAGTCATGGTGCATGTAGCTCACCGCGTTCGCGATCCCTCTGATGAGATTCACCCTCCTTTCCCACCCTAACTCCTTCGCCTCCTCGTCATCCCCAAGCAGCTTCGACAAGCTCCCTCTTTCGACGTACTCGTACACGAGCAACGAATGCTCAGCGTGTGAGCAGAAGCCATATAGCTTCACTATGTTCCTATGTCGGATCTTGGTCAGGGGCTTGATTTCCGACTCGAATGCATCCTTACCAGCTGCTTCCCTCGCACACTGGATGGACCGGAGCTTCTTCACAGCAACCACTTGCCCCGTCGATAGCTCTGCTTTGTAGACACTCCCATGATCTCCCACTCCGATGCAATGCCTGTTTTGACATCACGGAAAGTAAGATGAAACTGTGGAACCAAGACTTAAAACCGACACACCGGCTGCTTAACAATACCTGGGATCAAACTCTTCGATCGGTTGCTTCCATGATGTCCGAGTACACAAGCTTGCCATCATAGCTCCACACGGAGAAGAGATTCGCGCTTGACTTATTGTTTAACCGCTTCTTGTTGCTGCTGTTGCAACGATAAGATGACTCATTGGATGAAATCGCCTTTGCCTGTGAATCCCCCTTGATGTTGTTGTGATTGCATAGACAAAAGACAGAGACGATGCACACGATGAATGACACCGCTATGATGGGAATGGTAATGACTAACACCATTGCGGATTGGCTGCTTTTCCCCTTGACTTGGGACGACGAACACGTAGGCAGTCCGACTACTTCAGTGTTGTGGGTGAAGGAACTGATGGTTGCGTTCTTTATGGCATTATTGGCGGGCAGAGGACCGCTGAGTCGGTTGTAGGAGACGTCGATCATTGTCAAGCTTTTCAGCTGGGAAAAGGTGGATGGGGTTTCGCCGGAGAGATTGTTGTGTGAAAGATCAAGGACCTCTAAGTTATCCAAGTCACCAAGCTGCCAGGGGATTTCCCCTGAAAGCGAGTTATTACTAAGATCAAGTAGAACTTGTAAGGAATGTAGATCTCCTATCGACGAAGGGATGGGTCCGGTGAAGCTGTTCCTGCTGAGGTCTAAGTAGATCATCTTAGAGCAATTGCCAATCTCCTCCGGGATCGGTCCACTAAGGCTGTTTGCTCCAAGATCTAGATAGGTAAGTTGGGGAAGTGACCCAATCTCCGTAGGCAGGTTACCCGAAAGATGGTTGTCTCTGAGTGTTAGATTGAAGAGCGATTTAAGGTTCCCGAGCTCCTTTGGTATCTCACCGAATAGGTGGTTGGAGGAGAGGTCTAGGAAATGCAAGTTGGTTGCTCGTCCGAGCTCACTAGGTATGGTGCCGGTGATGTTGTTACCTGAGATCTTAAGGCTCGTCATGTTCTTTCACTTTGCCCAATCGGGTGAGATCTCGCCATAGAAGCTGTTGTAGCTCAGGTCAAGGTAATCAACAACAGGGTAGACTCCAAAGTCCTCCGAGATGTTACCCAACAGATTGTTCCTGTCTAGCCTTAGCCTGGTCAAGTTTGTACAGTTCTTCAAGCCTTTCGGGACAGTCTCTGTGAAGAGGTTGTTACTCGCGCAGAAATCTCTTAGTATGCCGCCTTGGCAAATCTTCTCTGGCAAGTTGCCGGAGATGGTGTTGTTGGACAAGTAGAACAAGGTAAGATTGGTAAGCTTGTTGATCTCCGGTGGGAGTGTCCCGTTCAGTTGATTTCCGTAGATGGAAAGCACGTTAAGATGAACGAGATTTCCCAAGGAAGCAGGAACTGGACCAGTAAGGTTGTTGAGATTGATCCTGAGCTCGATAAGCGACCTTAATCCTCCGAGCTGCGGTCATGTTGCCCACGAGACGATTGTTACCGAGGATGAGTGAAGAAAGGGAGGTTATGTTGCCAAGGACAGGTGGTATAGGACCTGAAACATGGTTGCTGATCAGGTTGAGGACCCTGAGAGCTTTGATCCTCCCATGACCGAGCTCGGAGGGTATGCTTCCGGTGAATAGGTTGTAGCCAAGATGAAGGCTCTCGAGTTTTGTGAGGTTGGAGACGGAAGCAGGGATTTCGCCAAAGAGGTTGTTGTCGTGGAGGTCGAGGAATTCAAGGTTGGGCAGCGCGGAGAAGTTGAAGGCTGAGAGGGTGCCCGTTAGGCCTACATTGGTGAGGTTAAGCCTAATGACGCTTCCGTCAGTGTCACAACCGACGCCTAACCAGTGGTAGGGGCTATGCCTAGTGAGAGTGGAGTTGGATCTCCAAGAAGAAAGGAAGGATTGGTTTAGGCTGTGGAGGCTGGCTTTCCATTGGACAAGAGCCTCGGCTTCTCGACGAATGTCGAATGGCCAAGGTAGGTTGGGTATGCACACAAGAGAGGAGCAAGATCAGACACTGTGAAGTCAGAATGAGATAAAGAGTGTGAATCAGTGTTGAGATTGGCTGTTGCTTCATCATGCTTTTTGCTCAAATTGAAATGGCTAATTAAGAGAGATCAACTGAAACAGAAGCCGATGGAGTACTCAGTACTCACCCTCTTCAATCATCATATAAGGCAAAGATTAATACCACAATGTGGGGCAAACCACATCACAAGACAAACCAACTATTTAGTTGACTTTTAATGGTGTTTCAATCCATTGCTTTCAATCTCTCTTTCTCTTTGCCACATCCAACTCACTCAGGATTTGAAAATATGAATATGAGTGCTTAAGTGGAGTGAATAGAAGTCATTGTCACGGGTCATGGCCGGACATTGTTGAATGTTGAATTATGACATTTCAAGGTCTTTCCCCATCTTAATTTTTGTTTTTTTAACTTCTAGAAACCGTTCAGTATATTCCATTCATTTTACCAGAAGAATAAATTCATTAAACTTATCTTACTGGAAAATAAGGATTTTTAATTGTTTACTTCCAATCTCAAGATTTTTATCACTTCACTATCTATCTATCTATCTATATCTATATACGGAGTATTATTTAAACTCATTCCACCTACTACATCCAATATTTAGATATTTTAGGAAAAAAATTCAATTTTTCAATCTATATCTATATCTATATATACTCTGTATTAAACACATAACACAAAGATATTTTAGTCATTTTTTTCAATTTATTATATGCTCAAGGAAACCCGGTCAACTCGTATGAAAATAGGGATCAGAAAATGATACTCTTTAAGGTTACTTACTCTTAGGGATGCCGCTTGATCTTTAAACCTCGAACGAACAAATATGCCTTATCCATCAGGTTCAATGACCAAGTGAGCTAGATGAACGCTTGCCACACCAATATTCATCACAATGGAGCTTCCAAGAAAGATGAGCTTGGTGCCTCTGACGTTTCACATGGTTTCAAGAGCAATTGTGCCTACTATCAGAGCTTCCACATGGAAAATATGACTTCATAATCAGTATCTAATGTTAACTCAAACATGATGTCTTTGATTGAACCACAAATCCACAATACATTTGGAGAAACAGTTTCTCTCACATTACCCCTAAACTGTAACCAGGATGCTTCTGGACTCTGTTAGTATTCATCATGCATCTAATTCTTTCGACGTCATTCCATCTCTCCATGGCTGCATACATGTTAGACAGCATGACGAATGGAGCAGGGTTGTCTGGTTTCAGTTGAGCAAGTTTTTCAGCCAAATCTTCTCCCAGTTCCAAGTTCAAGTGCAAGCCAGAAGCACCTAGCAAACACGAGAAGACAGCCGCAGAAGGGTCAGGAAGTTCTTGTATCAGTTTATGAGCTTTATCCAGCTGCCCTGACCGTCCCAAAAGGCCAATCATGCAGCCAAGATGTTCTGGACCCGGGACAAGGTCATAATCTCTACTCATCATCTCGAATACTTTCATCCCTTTGGGGACGTCACCTGTGTGACTGCACACAGAGAGAATACTGAGAAAGGTTGCAGAGTTAGGCTGAACATTTGATCTCCTCATCAGATCAAAAATCTCAAATGCAGATTCATTCTTCCCATTTCTCCCACAGCCCGAAATCATTGCATTCCAAAACGCTGGGTCAGAGGGTTTTGTGTTAAATTGATCAAAGATTGTGCGTGCTGACGAAAATTGCCCACATTTCATGTACATGTCTATAAGGCCAGTAGCCAAGAATTCGTCACTAGCATAGTCATTCCTAGTGGCATATGCATGAATCTCCTTCCCTATACTCAAAGCAGATATTGCTGAACATGTAGGTAAAAGACTAGTGACAGATTTTAAACTTGGAGCAACCCCATCCGAATGCATCTTCGTGAAGAACCGAAAGGCTTCCATGCCTTTTCCGAGCTGTGAAAACCCACTGATCATTGCATTGTATGTTGCTGAATCTGGTTGAAACCCTGCAGCTTCCAATTGAGAGTAGAGCTCAGCAGCAATATCACATTCACCATTCAACATAAATCCCGATATCATAGAATTCCATGTTATCAGATTCCTATTACCATTGAGCTCTTGGAATACACGGTATGCCCAGTGACAGCAACTGCACTTGGAATACATGTCAACTAGTGAAGTTCCCAGCTTAGTTTCAAACTCCAGCCCTATCTTAAACACAACCCCGTGAATCTGCCTTCCAAGTTGAAGGTTACCCCCATTAGAACAAGCACATAGGACGGAAACCAAGGTCACAAAATTTGGTCTTTCACTCGATGAAACAAACATCTCCTTGAAAACATCAGACACAACACCACAACGAGCCCCATTTTGCACAAGCCCGGATATAAGGGCGTTGTAGCTGACCACATTCTTATTCTCCACTTCTCGAAACACCTCAACAGCCAAAATCAATTCCCCGCAAGCCAAGTACATCGTCACAATCCCCGTTCCCACATAGACATCCCTCTCAACGCCCAGCTTCACCGCCCAGCAGTGTACTTGATACCCATACTCGATCAACTCACACCCCGACAACACACTCGCAATCATAACCGAATTGGGCCTAAACCTTCTCAGTCCCACATCCCTGAACACCAAAAAAGCTTCCGCAAACCGCCCATTTTGCGAAAACCCAGAGATGGCAGCATTCGCCGAGGCAACAGTTGGGTGGGGCATTTCGTCGAACACCTTGACCGCGCTCCTAATTTGCTGGGTTTTCATGTACATCCCGGTGAGAGCAGTGGAGGTGTAAGCGTCCGCATCAAATCCGGTCTTGATGATTTGGGTATGGAGGATTTGGCCGGAGAGGGACGAGGAGAGCTTCGCGCAGGCTTTGAGGAGGGGTGGGAAGGTGAATCTGGTGGGACGAACCGAAGCGGCGTGGAGCTGCGAGTAGAGGAGGAGAGCTTCTCTGTAGTGTGCATCGGCTACAAGCTTCCCGAGTTCGCGTATCATACGAACGAATCAAAACAGTGGCAATGGAGACACTCCCAATTCCTTCACCAGTTGTTCTCTTCGCATCCCGCATCTATTCCGACTATGCAGTTCAGCAGTTCCGAAATCCGAATGCCTCAATTTTCAGGGTAACTAGCTGGCGGTTAAAAATTCGGTTCAAATAAAAAATCAGATCTAAACCGAACCTAAGAGCACCCACAATGGGGGTGTCTTAAGCCCAAAATAAGGAACAAATTAATAAAAAAAATTGAAGAAGATGGGGATGGGTTTAGGAACGATTTGACGGATTTGTTACTAAGAAACCTTTAAAAACCGGGAGAGAGAAAGAAAAAATGAGAGAAGGTGGGCGAGCAGGAGGAGAGAGAGTGAGAGTAAAAAAAGAGGTGGGTCCCGATAAAAAAATAAAATAGGGTTTTAAAGAGTTGTAGGGATGTGGGTGAAAAGTTGTATTGGGTTTTTAAGAAGAGAGAAATATAAAAGGTGGAGTTAAGGAACCCGAGTGGGTTTCACGAATGCGGATGCTCTAAGCGATTAGGTTCGGTTTTCATAATATTTTTTTTAAAATATTCAAATAAAAATAAAAAATTACAAAAAAATTCGCACATTAAAAATATTTACAAAAATATTCAAAATTTGCAGGCAAGTCAGAGAAACGCGGTCCCAGACCGCGTTTCATTCGGATAGCATTTAAAAAAAATATTTAAAAAAAAAAAGAAAAAAGAAATTGAATGAAACGCGGCCTAGGGCCGCGTTTCATGTGTGAGCGCCTCGCTTGTATCTTCTCCAGTCCGGCACTCCGGGCTCCGGCCATCCTCGCCGACCTCCTCCCTCGTCCGCTCAGCCAGATCCCAAATCGGAACCGGTGGAGGCTTCCTCGTCACCGCCCGATCCCCAATCGTCACCGGTGGAGGCTTCGAGGTGGGCAATCCCCACACCTGCTATTGTCGGAGCTATGCCATGGTGGTCGGCGCCCTGGGCAGCGGCGGAATCTTCGAGGCGGCAACCACCAATCTCAGATCGAAGAGGAAGCTTCGAAGCAGCCCGGATCAAAGAGGAGCTTCATCGAGAGAGAGGAGGTCGGCCGGTGACGATTGGGGATCTGGCGGAGCGGACGAGGGAGGAGGTCGGGGATGGCCGGAGTGCCGGACGAGAGCAGGTGTGGGGATTGCCCACCTCGAAGCCTCCACCGGTGACGATTTGGGATATGGCGGTGACGAGGAAGCCTCCACCGGTGCCGATTTGGGATCTAGCGGAGCGGACGAGGGGGGAGGTCGGGGATGGCCGGAGTGCTGGACTGGAGAGCAGGTATGGGGATTGCCCACCTCGAAGCCTCCACCGGTGACGATTGGGGGATCGGGCGGTGACGAGGAAGCCTCCACCGGTGCCGATTTGGGATCTGGGTGAGCGGACGAGGGAGGAGGTCGGCGAGGATGGCCGGAGCCCGGAGTGCCGGACTGGAGAAGATACAAGCGACGCTTACACATGAAACGCGGCCCTAGGCCGCGTTTCACTCAATTTCTTTTTTTTTTAAACATTTTTTTTTAAATGATTCCGAATGAAACGCGGCATGAGACCGCGTTTCTCTCACTTGCCTGCAAATTTTGAATATTTTTGTAAATATTTTCAATGTGCGAATTTTTTCGTAATTTTTTATTTTTCTTTGAATATTTTAAAAAAAATTCCGGTTTTCGACGACATTAATTTAGGTTGAATCAATTTTCATATAAAAAAATTATAATATAATGATACTATGTGTATTTTTAAAAAAAATCTATAACATTTTGTTTTAAAAAAAAATAAACATTTTAATTTTTTTTTTATAACTAATTGTTGATTAGATTCATTTAGGTTCAATACCTAAACCAAACCTAAATAAATCGAACCAAACCTAAGTTGTTAGGTTCGGTTTTCGGTTCAGTCTAGTCTTGAACCGATGAGCAGCTCTACTAACTAGTGGAGGCAAGCATGGTCATCTTTTAGGTTCGATTTTGCTTCTCATGACGGTATGCCCATATATCGGATTTCCCAATCTCTCAGTATATCATATACGGTTGTCTGGTGTATTGAATCCTTACTGGTATAAAAAAAATCTTATAGAGACAGACAAGGCTATGAGACTTCTTGCTCATCTTCCATTGAGATTTTGGGAAGATTGTATACTGGCAACCACTCACCTCATCACCTTATGCCTACTTCTGTTTTGTCAAGGATGGCTCATTTTGAGAAGTTATATGGGAAGCGACCTTATTACAGTATGCTTCAAGTTGTGGGATGCTTATGCTATGCTCTCAACAGAGGTGCACCAACGGATAAATTTTCTTCCAAAGTTCTCAAATGTGTATTTCTAGGTTATTCACACAGTCAGAAATTATAAGTTTCATGATCTAGCATCACAAAGAGTGATTCGAGATGTTGTCCTTTTTTGTGAGACTTCCTTTCTCTTTAGATCCACATCAAATTTATCTTCCCAATGTCATTACTTCTTCCTTACAATTGGTTAACCCTGCATGTGATTTCATTTCAGTTCCCACACCATCTTTTGTCCCCTGATTCTTCATCTATTTTTGTGCCCCCACCTCAATCATCAGTCCAACTTGATTCTTCTTCTGACATTGTTGTCTTCCCATCCAACTCCTCCTCCAAGAAGGTCAACTAGACCTACCCATATTTCACATCACCTTCATGATTTTATTGGCGTCCCATCTACATATATGTCCCTTTCTAACGCCTTCATGGTACCTACACTCTCTGATCCAACCCTTTATATATCTGTCTGATTACACAACTACTCTTGCCCATGTTCATGCTTTGCAAGATCCAATGTCCTATAAACATATCAAAGATGATCTCTCTTGGGTTGATGTTATGAATGCATATATATTAGCTCTTGAAAAGAATTATACTTGTGTATCACTTATTTAATTGCCTCAAGAAAAGACTAACATATATAGGTTGTCTTTAGGTTTTACAAGATCAAATCCAGGTCTGATAGGAGTATAGAGGGACTGAAGGATCGATTAGTTGCAAAGGAGTACAACCAAATCAAAGGAAAGGATTTTCTCCCATGGCAAAGTTCACAACTATGAGACTTGTGATTGCTCTTGCTACCTTGAGAGAGTGGGCCGTACATCGGGCTACAAATGGCTGCAAACAAAAAGAAGGAAAATAGCATAAAACCACCCCTTAAATATGACTCTTTGCATAAAACCACCCCTTAAAATTGAAATTGGAGAAAACCACCCGTTAAACCCATTCTGTTCGTAAATTGCCACCCAAAACCTCTTTTTTCCTTTAGCTTGCTGTTAAAGTGGCTTCACATCTTCTTCCTCCATTGTTCTGGTTCTATGTTCATGGATCCACCGAATCCTATTGCTGATCCTCATAATCCTTTATACCTTCACGGCTTCACCCATCGAACAATCCAAGTTGTGTTCTTACAACCAAGGTGTTCGATGGCACTGGATTTTTTGCTTGGCGCCATGCGATGGTGATTGTGCTCTCCGCAAAGAACAAGTTGAGTTTCGTTGATGGTGAGCTTCCATGTCCTGCTTCAAACTCTCAGTTGCTTTGTCGCTGGATTCGTTGCAACGACATGGTCGTTTCATGGCTTCTCAACTCCATGTCCAAAGAAATTTCCGAGAGCTTCATGACCTCTCGAGACGCTAGGCAAATTTGGTTGGATCTTGATGCGCGTTTCTCGCCATCCAGCGATGCACAATGATTTTCAGTTGAGCAGCAGATCTATTCAATTTCTCAAGGTGCAAATTCAATTGTTGGTTTATTTACGCGAATAAAGAAAATTTGCGATGAGCAAGACTCTCTTCGTCCTTTTTCTCCATGTGCGTGTAGTTTATCTCAGGCTGTTAAGCAATACGAGTAAGATCAGCGCCTATTTCAATTTCTCATGGCTCTTAATGAGTCTTATGCTTCAGTTCGTAGCGGAATTCTGATGAATTCACCTCTTCCGTCTATTAATCATGCATATTTTCTTCTTACTCAAGAATGTTAGAGATGTGAATGAGACCAAAGTGTCCCACATCGGAAAGTTGAACATATCAAACCCTAGTATATGAGTCGGTGGGCTACTCCTTCTATTGTCAATTGGTTTTAAAATGGAACCTCACTCTGCTTGTGTGCTAGGCTACTAGCGCATGTGCGCCCGTGCACACGACCCATAGTCATCGGTCCGAGTCGGACTTTGATATGGCATCAGAGCGGTTAGCCTAACAGCCTGTCTTTCGATCTTGGTCTGGGTTACTTGTGGTCCAAGTGTCAACTAGATGGTCATTCCTAGTTGCACTTGCGGGGGCGTGTTAGAGATCTGAATGAGACCAAAGTGTCCCACATCGGAAAGTTGAATATATCAAGCCCTAGTATATGATTCGGTGGGATACTCCTTCTATTGCCAATTGGTTTTAGAATGGAACCCCACTCGGCTTGTGTGCTAGGCTACTAGCACATGTGCGCCCGTGCACACAACCCCCAATCATCGGTCCAAGTCGAACTTTGATATTTTAGAATGGAACCTCACTCGGCTTGTGTGCTAGGCTACTAGCGCATGTCCGCCGTGAACACGACCCCCGATTATCGGTCCGAGTCGGACTTTGATATGGTATTAGAGCGGTTAGCCTAACGGCCCGTGTCGATTCTGGTCTGGGTTACCCAGTTGTCCAAGTCTCAACTAGATGGTCATTCCTAGTTGGGCTTGCGGGGGCATGTTGAGATGTAAATGTGACCAAAAGTGTCCCACATCGAAAAGTTGAATGTATCAATCCCTAGTATATGAGTGCTAGGCTACTAACATGTTGAGGTGGACTACTCCTTCTATTTCCAATTGGTTTTATAATGGAACCTCACTCGGCTTATGTGCTAGGCTATTAGCGCATGTGCACCTGTGTGCACGACCCCCAGTCATCGGTCTGAGTCAGACTTTATAGTTGAACATATCAAGCCCTAGTATATGATTCGGTGAGATACTCCTTCTATTGCCAATTGGTTTTAGAATAGAACCCCACTCGGCTTGTGTGCTAGCTAGGCTACTAGCGCATGTGCGCTCGTGCACACGACCCCCGGTCATCGGTCCAAGTCGGAATTTGGTATGGTACTAGAGCGGTTAGCCTAATGGCCCGTGTCGATCCTGGTCTGGGTGACCCGGTTGTCCAAGTCTCAACTGGATGGTCATTCTTCTTTGAAGAATGCTGACTCTATTAATCAAAGTCATCATAACAACAATAAACAGAGACATGTCTGCTTTCACTGTAACAGAACCGGTCATTTGATTGATCGATGTTATAAGCTCAATGGTTATCCTCTAGGATCCTCTGGCAAGAACAAGAGCTCCGCCAATTCCGTGTCCACTGATTCTCCTGAGTCATCTTCAACACAATCGGTCATTCCTGGTTTATCAATCGATCAATACAACCAACTAATCAGTTTGCTCTAGAAATCTTCACCAACTATCAGCACCACTCCGAGCTTTGGCAATTTGTCTAGTATCTCTTGCTTCTCTTCATCTTTATAGACTTCATCTACTGGAATAATGTTTTTTATATAAGTTTACCTGGATAATCGATACGGGTGCAAGTGACCACATGTGTCATAAT
Organism: Persicaria tinctoria; assembly: GCA_037127255.1. NCBI lineage: Eukaryota > Viridiplantae > Streptophyta > Magnoliopsida > Caryophyllales > Polygonaceae > Persicaria > Persicaria tinctoria. Next base: position 18,829,653 of record JBANSL010000008.1, read on the forward strand.
TTGGATTTCTTTACGAATTTACGGCCTTTGCGTCATCCTATTCAGATTGCTCTGCCAAATGGTTCTTCTATTTCCGTTACATTAGCTAGGATTGTGCGAATCTCTTCAGATTTATCTTTGTTAGATTTCTCCTTTGTGCCTATCTTCAAGTTCAATTTGCTCTCTGTTCACAAGCTGGCTGATCAATTGGATTGTACAATATGTTTCCCATCTAGTTTATGCTGGTTGCAGGGCCCTTCTCTGAAGAGCCGTCTGGAGCTTGGTAGAGTGTATAATCGTCTATATGCTTTCTCTGCTTCTCCCTCCATCATTCATAAGAATAACCCGCTCACAACACATCCATGGTCATCGATCTTTTGCTAATAGTGTTTCTTTGGATATTTCATATGTTGGCCTGTTGCATTGTCGTTTAGGTCATCTTCCATATTACAAGCTTAAGACTCTCTTTTCTTGTGATATAAATAAAGAGAGCATCTCACCTTGTGAAATTTGTGCAAAAAGCTAGAGATCACAGATCTCCCTTTTAGCATAGTTCTATATCTTCTACTTGTGCTTTTGATTTGATTCATGTTAGATACTTAGGGGCCTTATAGCTCACCTACCTATAATGGATTTCGATACTTCTTGACCATAGTGGATGATTACTCAAGGGTTACATAGACTCATTTGTTGAAATCTCATAAAGATGCTTTCTCTGTTTTACAACAGTTCATTCAACTGGTGCATACTCAGTTTGGAAGATTAGTTAAGGTTGTCCACACAGATAATGCCCCTGATCTTGGGTATAGTACCTCTGGAATTGAATTCTTCAGATCAAAGGGGATTGTTCATCAATCTTCTTGTGCATACACGCCTCAGTAGAACGGTGTGGTCGAAAGGAAACACAAGCACCTCCTTCAAACCGCTCGTGCTTTATTATTCCAATCTTATGTGCCTAATAAGTTCTGAGGTGAGTGCCTTCTGACTGCAACCTATTTGATTAATCGTTTTTCATCTAAGATTTTAAATAATCTTTCTCCCTATGAAAGACTACATGGGAAACCTCCAGACAAGAAAGCCTACAAGTTACTTTGCCTTTCTACAAATCAAATTCTTATCTCACGAGATGTGACTTTCCATGAGCACATGCATCTTTCCATTCCAAAAGCCTTCTTTGATCTCTTCTTCTTCTTCTTCTTCTTCTTGTAGGCCTATTCCTACTGACGAGATGTGACTTTCCATGAGCACATGCATCTTTCCATTCCAAAAGCCTTCTTTGATCTCTTCTTCTTCTTCTTCTTCTTGTAGGTCTATTCCTACTGACGAGATGTGACTTTCCATGAGCACATGCATCTTTCCATTCCAAAAGCCTTCTTTGATCTCTTCTTCTTCTTCTTCTTCTTCTTCTTCTTCTTCTTCTTGTAGGCCTATTCCTACTGACGATCCCAATTGTGATCAACCATTTATTTTCACCCCTGCCCCTTCTGCACCTCATCATGTTCCTCCTGCATCTCTTAGACGTTCATCCAGATCTTCTGTACCTCTTTCTTATTTGTAAGATTATCATTGTAACTTCATTTCATCCCTTCCCGTGTTGTCTTTCAATGCCCTCTCTTCATCATCCAAAAAGCTTTTGCTCCTCTTGCGGAACCTTACTGTTATGAAGATGCAATGGTTGTCTCTGAGTGGCAACAAGCTATGCAAGCTGAATTGGATGCCCTTCATAGAAATAGAACTTGGGATGCTATTGATTTACCAAAAGGAAAGAGGCATATCAAATAGAACTTGCTGATGGAACTCTAGAGAGACATAAATCCAGATTGTTTATCAAGGGTTGTACTCAGAAAGTAGGCATTGACTATCAAGAAACCTTTTCCCCGGTTGCCAAATTAACCACCATTCGCAGTTTGGTTGTTGTGGTTGTAAAGAAAGGCTGGTCTTTGTCTCAGTTCGACGTCAATAACACTTTCTTACATGGAGATGTTGATACTGAGGTATACATGAAAGTTCCTCTTGGGTTACAAAATCTTCATCCTGACAAAGTTTGTCGCTTAAAAAAGTCTCTCTATGGCCTAAAATAGGCATCTCACCAATGGTACAATAAGCTGTTTGATTTTTTGATATCTTAGAGTTATGTGCAGTCTTTAAATGACTATTCTCTGTTTTATAAGAAGGTTGATTGCATGTTCGTGTTCTTGGTGGTCTATGTGGATGATATTTTAGTTACTAGTAATAATCTTCCTGAGATTGAGCTTTTAAAGCAATGCTTACACAATCAATTCAACATCAAGGACTTGGGCAATTTGAGCTATTTTCTGGGTATTGAATTTTTATCTCATAGGGTATTCTATTGACTCAAAGGAAGTTTGTTCAAGAATTATTGAAGGATTTTCCCAAGGACTCTGGTGGTATTGTCTCCAGTCCTCTTGATCATGAATTCAAGTTGAGCTCCTCCACTGGGATTCATCTCTCTCATCCAATAGAATATAGGAAAGTGGTGGGCAAACTCAACTTTCTTACGAATACTCGCCCAGATTTATCATTTAGAGTACAACATCTTTGTCAGTTTATGCAATCTCCTACAGATATGCATTGGAAAGTTGTCAATCATGTCCTTCAATATCTACACTGCACAACACATCTGGGAATTCTTCTTGATAATTCAAGTGATTTTCGATTACAAGCCTCATGTGATTTTGATTGGGCTGCTTGCCCTACAACTATACGATCTATTAGTGGCTATTACATCACTTTTGGTGCTTCCCCTATCTCCTGGAAGTCCAAGAAGCAAGTCACAATTTCATTATCTTCAGCTGAAGCCGAATATAGATCAATGAGGCGCGTCACGACTGAGTTGGCTTCGCTTAGCAGATTGCTTCATGAGTTAGAGGTTTCTGATATCACTCACATACCCCTTAAATGTGATAGTCAAGCTGCCATATACATTGCTAGGAACCCTGTTTATCATGAACGCACGAAGCACATTGACATTGATTATCATTATGTCCGTGCTCAGATCATTGCAGGCCTTATTCAGTTGCAGCATGTTCCTACCCATTCTCAGCTTGCAGATGTGTTGACAAAGCCTCTGCAAGGTCCTTTTCACTCCTCTATCATGCCAAAGTTGGGGCTGATTCCCCATGAATCACCTCCAACGTACTTGAGGGGGGTGTTGGAATATATGTACCTAGTGTATAAGTCGGGATCTAGATGTAATATAAATACATTGTCTTGTACTCAAATGCAATACAAGTTTTAATAAAATTTCACATTTTCCCTCTTCTGTACATCAACATTAAGTTAGGTTCCAGCCTTGTCCTCCTTGCAAGTTGAACTTCTTCAGTCTTCCATACACCATTACCGCTATCAAAACAAGCTTACCCTTTTTGCTCCACCGCCCCGAAAACCCATACCACATGTCCTTGCAGCGTTCGTCGACGTTTAGCCTTCGCTCGCAGCTATATCCCATCGAATATCCCACGTTTCCATACGCGCTGCATGCATCCAAAACCCCCTACTTTACGTACATTCAACAACTAATTGATCGAAATGTCGCCTAGCTAGCTAGCTAAGTGCAAATGCATGTACATTCATCTGACTCAATTGATCAAAGTCGCATACACGAGGAGGGAATTGAAATCAATACCTTACGACTTCAACAACGATGTTGAGGACGTTGAAGTTGAGAGGGTCGTCTCGTAGGCTCTCCCTCTCGGTGACGCAAATGAGGAGTGTGGAGATAAACAAGGTGGAGAGTGGACAAAATATCATGTTCATCAAGTGTAACACTTTGCTCTTCCTTTGGAGCTTTGTGGTTGTTATACTTTGGTCCTCATTCTCATCTTTTATCATTCCCTTTTCTTGATTCCTCCATGTGGGTATGAACATGGTGTAGGGTGGAAGATACCTATATCAATATATTATTTTCCACAAATTAATCTTCCAATAATTCAATTGTTGTTTTATGATAATTATATGAAAATTAAGTAGTTCATTTGTTTGATTGATGATCAACAAGCTACATGATTACATGAAAACCTAACTCTTGTCATAACAAAAAATAAATAAATAATGAAAATGAACATGAAAATGAAAACCTAAGTATGTGGTAAACTCTTAGGTGTATTTTTAAATCATAGAGAAATTTATTTATTTTTAAATCTGGTTTTTTCAAAAAAGGAAAAAAAAAATTAAGTCTCCCGAATTTTGAATCGGATTCTTTGTAATGCAATCTAGTAATGTCAAAATCAAAACATCCCTTAATTACAAGCAAAAATAAAACTAGAACGTGTAGCGTAAACATAAATCGCTTTGAATAAAAAGACAATTCAAATCTCCCAACTGATATGATGCCCGTTTGTGGATCGTCAAATCTCCCAACTGATATGATGCCCGTTTGTGGATCCACAAACGGGCATCATATCAGTTGGGAGATTTGAAGAGTTTCAATTCCTTTTCCCATTTTGGCATTTTCGATTAATTCCCCCTTTTCTTTTATCCCAAATGTACAGTCAATAACGATATATATCAATTTTCTATCCTATGCCACACACAATGACATAAGATAATAATACTAATTTGAAAATGTTTTTATTTTAATTAGTTTAACGTTTTTTAATTAGGTTCTTAGAGTCGTTTATTTTTTAGTAGGTAATCTTTTTCAATTTAGGGTATTATCCTATGATATAGGATAGAAAGGTTTTGAAATAATAATGAAAAAAATTCACAATAATAAACCATAATTATGATAAAATAATGTTAGATGACACACACAAAAACAATTCAACCAAAGTTGAAGCATGAAATGATATATATATATATCCTATCACGACTTCGATGATTCAGAGTTAAGGATTCATGATATCCTTATCTATAACAATAAAGACCCAAGTTCGATTATTAAATAATTTAGTGGTATGTGATAGGTTTTTATTGCCAACACTAATTGATTGATACAACAAAAAATTATTTTTTTTTTGGTGGAAACAACAACAATAATAAAAAAAAAAGGGATGGAAATTAATAAAAAAATAAAATTATTGATTGATTGATCAAACGCACTTGATTAATTTGTTTGCTACGAGCAGTTGCTAATAATTTAATTTAGTTGTCAATAAACCTAGCTCGCAAGTTACAAATTAATTGACTATTTGTCTTTGAAAAAGAAAAAGAAAAACCCACCAAAATTATGAGCTAATTTTTCCCTTTCATTTCCTTTAGCTACAAGAAAAAAACGGTAGAATCACAATATAGAGTTACTCACATCATGACGACAAAGAGGACGATGATGGCTGAAGAAATTGTGGACAAATCTACAATGGATTCTCCACTATGTCTTGCATTCGCAGCTTGAAAGAGCGAACCAACGAATTTCTCATATGAGTTTAAGCCCTTGAGCCCCTCGGATCTCCACTCCATGATGCAAAAGAGGACAAACTGCAACACTACAAACCCTAGGGCAGTGGCTGTCAGCATACAAGAATTGAAGGTAGAAAACAAATGGGAAAACCCTAATTTCTTATGGTTGTTCAACATGTAGGTATACTCCTCGTGCTTCTGTGTCTTCTCCAAGAGCGATATCACCAGTCGAAGGCCACATGGAAATAGGGTATTGCCAAAAAGGATTTGTGGAAGCAAAATCAATAGGAGGCCAGTATTCTGCTTGAAGGCCATCATGTTCTCGTTCGTTGGTACATATCCACAATTGGTAAATGTAGAGACGATAAGGAAGACTGAGAAGACTGGTAGGTTAAGACCCTTGCTCTTTAGAGTATTGCTTGCGCTTGAGCTTGTGCTTATGTACAAGATAACCAATGAAGATCCGAGGAGATTAAACGTTACGAGGTACCCCAACATAACATGTGCTAGAGTCTTTATGGCTTGGTATTTCATGTTATTGTTAGGAATGGAATTCATAGGGACTTGTACATTATGATTGCTACCAAGCTCTAGTTGATCAATTTGGTTACTAGGACTACTATCGTCGCCTCCTAGTTGATCTAAGAAGGATTTTAGTTGTCCTCGGAGAAGAAGTGCAAACATGGAGATGAAAACCTCACCTCCAATGAACATTAGAATGGTCATGATCACGAGTTGAGATGTGGAGAAGACCTCCATCTCAACAACAGACATGCTTGACAGAGTTGAGGCTGACACTGAGGTGAAGAAGAGGTCTAGATCATCAGGCTTGTAGGAGGCAGAGCTCCTTGTTTTGGTCATCTTCAAGGCCAAGAATCCAACCAAGGACACAACGAGGAAGTAGGAGAGGTGGAGCCAGAATGAATTTACACGCGTGATGAAGAATCGAAGAAGGGTTGCCATGGGAGGTCGACGACACACACATTTTAAGACTAAGTTGTAGGCATTAAGATAGAAATGGTGGGATTTGTTGAGCAAGGTGGAGAAGTACTTGGGCATTTTGTTGGTGGGTATTTGAAGCTATGACTTGGGTGGAGCAAACACTTGATCCTTATATAGAGGAATTAAGCAAGTGGTGGATGAGGTGTACTTAAGAATCCGAATACTCTATATTGATGTGCATATGTCACCTAATTTGAAATTTCATCTTGCATTTAAACTATAACTAATTTTAAGTTTGTGGTAGAAAATTGTCCAGAGATCATGATGATGAGAAAAGTTAACATATAACCATTCAACACCCTACCGTACTACTAGCTATGATGTTTTGCTTGCTAGAACGTACCGAATGTGCAACGAACGCACACTCTAAACCGCTTATTTTTTTCCTTCAATTTCTACTAATATGAATATTTTTTTTTTATTAAAATTTTAAAACTAATTTCATACTTGTTAGTGATGAATATAAAGTTTTAAAAAATAATCAATAAAAAAAATCAATATTTTATATAGTTTTTATCCTTTTACAAAAACATAAATAAGTAGTGAAAAATAAAAATCACTTAAAAGAAAAAAGGGTTGCTCAGAATCTGGCCCGACCCGAAAACCGAGCCGAAAAAGTCGGTTTCGGGCCGGCCCGATATTTCTCGGTTCGGCCTTCGGTCCTACAAAATTCAAATTTCGATTTTGGGCCAAAAACCGCAACCGAACCGAAAAAAATCGGTTTTGGCCCGAAAACCGATTTTTTTTTTAAAAAAATTACCCTAAATCTAAGGCTATGCTAAAATGCCTAAATATACGTACCAGCGCCTCCTAGACTCCTAGTCTCCTCACTCTCCTCTTTTCCTCTCCTGAGTAGGGATGGCAATGGGTCGGGTGGTGGGTGGATGGGGCCCCATTTCACCCGACCCACCATGGGTGACCCATTTTCCCACCCATCACCCCACCCATATCCACATCACCCATATCCACTTCGCCCATATCCATCGGGTGATCGGGTGAAATGGGTGAGATATGGGTGAAATGTGGGTGATTTTCCCTAAATGCATGTAATTGGATTCCAATCAATTTGGTGCACAAAACACCATATAAAATATGATTATCTTACACATTTAAGTCTTAAATAAGTCTTAAACACATACATAAGTCTTAAACACATACAATAAGTCTTAAATAACACATCCACAAGTCTTAAACACATATCATAAGTCTAAAACATAAGAAAAATAAGTAGTCTTAAACACATACAATAAGTCTTAAAATAAATAGTCTAAAACACGAGAGGATGAAGGGAAGTTGGGAACTTTGCGAAGAGAATTTAGGGTTTACAAAAGTGTATATATTTTTTTTTATATAAAAAATATATATATTTTTATACAGGTCGGGTCGGGTGGCGGGTGGTGGGTCGGGTGGTGGATCGGTGTGGGTGGAGAAAAACTTCACCCCACCCGACCCACCACCCATATCTACTTCACCCACATCCACTTTCCACCCGCTTTTTTTCGGGTTTTCACCCACTTTTTCGGGTCGGGTGATTCGGATTCGGGTCGGGTTTTCGAGTACAATCTTTTTTTAGGGGGACAAATAAACACTTTAGCCCTATTCGGTTTTTTCGGGCTGAAAACCGAAAAAATCGTAACCGAAAATTCGGTTCGGGTTTCGGGTAGAGGTGGCAATCGGGCGGGTCGGATCGGGTTCGGGTTCGGTTAGTCGGGTTTCGGGTTATTCGGGTTTCGGGTAATTCGGGTTTCGAGTCATTCGGTTTCGGGTAATGTCTAATAATTTGGTCATTTGGTTGGGTCGGGTTCGGGTTTCGGTTGTATCGGGTTTTGGTTCATTCGGGTTTCGGTTGTCTCGGGTTTCAGTTATTTCAATATTCATTTTGAAAAATTTACTAGAATGTATCTTAAAGTTCGGGTTATATCGGGTTTCGGTTGTAACGGGTTCGGGTCTTAATGGGTTTCGGTTGAATCGGGTTCGGTTCATTCGGATTTGGGTGAGGTTCGGTTATCGGTTATTCGGATTTCGGGTCCAAAATGAGTCGGGTTGATCGGTGTTCAAAACAATCGGTTCCGGGTCGACCGGGTCGGGTTTTCGGGTTCGGGTCGGGTTTTGCCAGCTCAGACCGTCGGTTTCGGCCCAACCCGTTTGAGTCGATTCGAGTTGGGTCGGATCGGGCCGTTTGAGCCACCCGAAAAACAGAGAGATCGAGTAAGAAATGGGAAGAAGAGCTCATTGAACTCTAGCATTTTTGGATAACTAACTAATATGATATGATATCACTGAAATACCCCAAATTATTTTTGGGCTATTTCGTATTTTTATTTAATTAAATCAATCTATATTATATTTAACTATAGTATATCTTGTGAATTTGGGCATTTAATAAATTCACATAAGGTATATGGTATGAATTAGAATAATTAAATTATTCTAAAGAGAAATAGTATAGGATGGATTTAATTACATAAATCTTCTAAATATCCCTATTATTTAATTTATGAAATTAAATTAAACAATATTCATTCCGCTATAGTGGAGAAATTTATCTTCTATCTCCATCGTTATCCGGTTCTTTTATTTCTTTTCCTTAATCTCTATTTAATTGATTCTTAATCCAAAGAATCAAAAATCCATCTTTTATCTAACCTAATTCAACCGTGATACGCGTTAAATCTAGGTTACACTTACACCACTCACAAAACAAACCCGCCTCCCCCGTCTCCTATTCATCTCCTCCCTCACGCATCACCATTGCCGCATCACCATCCCCCTGTTCAATCACCACCACCGGCAACCGAGCAGCGAGCCGTGAGCCGCCGGCGACTCCGCAGACCACCACCGTTGCCCAGCTCTCGGCCGGAGCACACTCACGAAGAACCGCTTCCGGAACTGCAGTCGCAGCCCTTGCCCGGAAGCGCGCCCACGAGCAGCCAAGACCGAACCCATCCGCTTGCCTCCGATCGCCGCTGCTTTCACTCCGATTGCAGCCTCCGATCGTCGCCAACCACCTCCCAGATCGAGACCACCCCGGAGAACGCCGATTGCCGCGCCGTCGGCCCCTCGCCCTCGCTGCAATTGTCTCCGATTGCCGCACCCATCGTCTTCGATTGTTTCCACCAGCCTCCGCCGTCGACTGTTGCTGCCAATCGTCGCGCCGAGCCTCGCCTTCGCCGCTTCCAATCGCCGCCTGCCGTGAGCCATCGCCGCCGAGGGAAGATCGTCTTCTTCTTCATCTGTACGTGTGAGTTCCAGGGAGAAAGAAAGATTTTTTAATTTCTTTTATAGAAATTACAGAAACGTCCCTCTTTTTATACTATTTCCGTTTCTGGCCCTAAATTAATTATTTATTAAGTTAAGCGGCCAATGTTTCTAAATTATTCGATTCTTGCCCGTTTCAGCGACAACAAGAAATCTCGAAGCACCCACGCCGGATCCCGCTTCCCGAGGAATTCATATTGGTATAGATTTTAACTTTACAGAATTAATTCAATTTTAAATTGAGTTAAGTAAAGTTAATTTTATAAAATATCAATATTAATGTTCCTTTTTCCGTTGGATTCAATAGGTGCTAAAATCTCGCATTGTTGTCATCAGCTGATGATCGAAGGTTAAGGCAAGTGATTTCGTTCAACGCCCTTTGCGTGTTTCGTGATTTTCTTTTGGCGTGCCTTTATATTCTTCTGTGTCGAATGCGGCCCCATGACCAATTTCCTTGCCAGTTTCGATAAATTGCATATCCGTCTGCTTGATGTAATTTATCTCCTTATTCATAAATTGGCATGAGTATAAATTAATGGGCAATTATTAATTATTAATTTAATTATAGTGATATGTGTATTAAATGTGTTATTTGGTTATAACTCGAGATAAGTGAAAATTGCCTATTTTCCTCTTCCTAATTGCATGAAATTCTGCTTGTTTCTTTCATGCAAATTAATAGCATGCGATATTAAGATCCTTTGAAATATCCGTGCTTGTACATCCTGGTTGGTTTGATGTCGTTATTATGATCACCTAGTATAAACTAGTTATGTATGATAAGTTAAGATAGGCACCATGTGATGCTTATGTATGATATGTTAAGATGTGCATCTCACGTGGTGCGAATTGACTTAAAGTCAGTGCGAGGGCTATCTCGCAGGTTGGGAATAGTGTAAAGCCCAATCTAAAAGGTTCCATGGAATATCTAGACTTCAAATAGTCTCAGGTCGCAGGCCTAGTTGAGTCTGGACCCGTGTCCTTATTAGACTTCAAAGTCTCAGGTCGCAGTCCTAGTTGAGTCCGGACCCGTGTCCCTATTAGACTTCAAAGTCTCAGGTCGCAGTCGTAGTTGAGTCTGGACCCGTGTCACTACATTTTTATATTGTGTTATATTTACATATATACATTATTGTTATTATTGATATTATTAATAGGTGATCAATTCAGTTATATTATACTTCACTCTTACTCGAGGTATAATTCCTTATCTAATCGTATCATCGATCCTCACGATCATCTGAGTCTTGTTTAAAAGTTTGCCTTTTTACCAGTTTCCACTTTAAATATTCGTGTCTTTCCCTTAACCTATGACATACCGTTTTATGGTCACTGTAAGGTTAAAGTCTGAACATTTTCCCTATCATTTGCTAGTCTTAATTGTACTAACCATCCTATTTATTGGATGGCTGGTGTCCTTCGTTCTCACGAAACACCAGACCATATTCCACAGGTCTAGTGCAAGCAGCGAAGCAGGAGAGAGCTGAAGAGAGGACTATCATCATTGGATTTTTAAACTGAAATTTCAAACCTTTAAAGTTTCCGCAACGCTACGCTGGTTTTAGCCACTTTGGAGTTTATGTACTATTTATGGTTTTTGGGATTTTCAGCTATGTTGTTGAGATTAGTTATTTTAAACTATGTAGTATTTAATTGACTTCCGCCTATTTTATTGTATTTAAATTATCATCTTGTTTATGGGAGCATGGTTGCATGTCCCTATAAGCCTCAGGTGAATTCAAAGACATTAAAGTCCGCGGATTCACTGGCGCTGCAACACTCCTTTGGGATTTAAAAAGGGGGTGTTACAGAAGGTGGTATCAGAGCTGTAGGTTTTAAAACGTTTTCATTCGGATTTCAAAATTATTTCTAAAGTTACTTTCAAAGGCTTTTATCAAAACTAAGTTCTATTTACAAAAGTAAGCAGTTTTGAAAATGATTTTAAACTAATTGCCCGATAGTCTTGCTCAAGCTCCTGCACCTGCCTTAGACTAATCTTAGATTCTTTATTCTTGTTTCCTCTAAATCTAGCTTGTTGGGATTATCTCGCTCGAGTACTGCTGACTCCTCACCCTCCTCGATATAAGTCTAACGTTCGCAAGACTTCAGAACTGCACGCGATGGATTACCTCAAATGCCCTGACCTCACCTATGACGTTGAGTTTGACTTAAGCACATAGGTGGAGGTGGTGGAGAAAGTGACAGTGGAGCTATCCAAGGGGAAGAATGTCTTGGTCAACCCTCCTGAAGGAGCTGGAACCATAGAATATGGCAAGAAGCTCATCTGCGAGTGGTACAAGGGACATAATTTGGGGAGTCCTCGATTCTATAGCGAGGAAAAGACAACAATGGAAAAGAGAGTCATGCTAACTCCTCTGGACGACAATAGGAGAAAGTACCTCCAGGACCTCGTCCGAGTGTACGACATGGAACCATCTCAAAATCCCAGTGAGGAGAAGTCAAACAAGAGATCCTTTTTGGAACCCCTAGCAAATGAGAAAACATTCCAGGCTTTGCAAGAAAGGAGAGCGAGGTAGAGGCTCTGCGTGAGGAAGACTGGGGAAATATACAAGAATAAGGAACGAATTGTGAATGAGATGGAAAACCTTGTGAGATGAGATCAAAAAGAGATGTGTGAGCATGTTGAGTCAGAGAAAGATGCAGCATCACAAAAGCATAACTCGGAATTGGAAAAACTCGTCGAGCTATATGTATTTGCAAAAGAGGACGAGGATTAAGATCTCATCAGCAACAACACATTTTGGAGTAGTACCAGAAGAATACCCAGATTCCTGCAGGTTCACATTCGACTGTGAACAAAGGGAAGAATGTCGTCGGGCCATCTCAGCAGGGTCCACGACTATATTAAACGTGTAGGATGGACGACACTACTTCTCCTATGGCTCAAGGTATTATCTATCTCCAGGCCGAGCCAATTAATATTCTTTTTATCCAGGTGCTTCTCCTTCTTTTCTAGCCGAGCAAACTGCTGAAAGACTCGGATTATAATCTATGACTCTAGATGATTCCTTTATTGTGAAATTCCCTGGTGGGGATAGAGTTCGAGGAAGGAAAATGTTATTCCACTTCCCCATCGCGATAGGTGACGATGAATACCTTGCCGATCTTGTTCTGCTTCCGATCCTTCCTCAGAACATCATCCTCGGCATGGATTGGTTTACTCGCCATGGTGCAATATTTGATTGTGGACGGAGAATCGTGACCATTTTGTCGGACGGTAGGGTTGTGTGCAGATTTTGTGGGCGCATCCCCGAGGAGGATGACCGTGTTATTAATGTGATGCAGACAACCAAATTGTTACGTCAAGGTTGTGCCAGATTCTTATGCTATATGCAGAATCAGCCGTCCGAACTGGTCCCCATCTCCGATATTTTTGTAGTTTGGGATTTCCCTGATGCTTTTCCTAATGAGATTCCTGGTTTACCTCCAAAGCGGTTCATTTAGTTCACCATCAATTTAGAGCCAGAAACCGCTCCTAGTTCCAAAGCCCCGTATCGCATGGCTCCAATGGAGATGCAAGAGTTAAAGAGTTAGCTTGAAGAGTTGTTAGAGAAGGGTTATCAACGACCCAGTGCTTAACCTTGGGGGTGCTCCCGTGCTGTTTGTGAAGAAGAAAGACGACTCTTTTCGTCTGTGTATTGATTATCGGGAGCATAATAAGGTGACGATCAAGAACAAGTATCCACTGCCATGCATCGATGATTTATTGGACCAACTTCTGGGAGCAAAGATATTCTCCAAGATTGACCTTCGATCTGGTTACCATCAGCTCCAAGTGCGTGACAAGGATATTCCAAAGACTGCTTTCAGGACACGTTATGGGCATTATGAGTTTGTGGTGATGCCCTTTGGCTTAACAAATGCCCCAGCAGTCTTTATGAATCTGATGAACAAGTTTCTGTCACCAATATTTGGATAAGTTCATTGTAGTATTCATCGACGACATCTTAATCTACTCGCCAAGTGAGGAGGCCCACTCCGAACACTTGAGGACTATTTTGATAACACTGCGAAAGCATTAGCTGTACACCAAGTTGTCTAAGTGTGACTTTTGGATGAAGTGGGTGGCATTCCTAGGCCACATCATCTCGGAAGAAGGGGTGATGGTCGACCCCAAAAGATAGCGGTTGTAGAGAAGTGAAATCCGCCAAAGAACTTTAAGGAGATCCGGAGTTTTCTGGGACTAGCAAGTTACTACAGTAGGTTCATGAAAAGGTTTTCCAAATTAGCCCAACCACTATCCTTACTTCTGCACAAATCCCATAAATATGTCTGGAATTAGAAGTGCGAAGCGAGCTTTCAGGAGCTCAAGAAACGGTTAACTACAACCTATATTGGCTCTCCCTCAGGAGTTAGAAGATTATGTGATCCACAGTAATACTTCCACGCAAGGTATGGGTTGTGTATTGAAGCGGGATGGAAATGTGATAGCCTATGTATCACGACAGTTGAAGTCGTATAAGGAGAACTACCCAGTGCATGATCTGGAACTAGTTGTTGTGGTAATTGATCTATAAGAAAATCTGGCACCGTTATTTGTATGGGATTTGTTGCCAAATATACTTCGACCACAAAAGTCTCAAGTATGTGTTCATTCAGAAGGAGTTGAACATGAGACAGAGATGCTGGTTAGAACTAATTAAGGATTATGGCATTGAGCTTCTCTATCATCTTGGAAAAGCTAATGTCGGAGCTGATGCTTTGAGCCGCAAATCTCAACACAAGGCTACAATTAACTGTTTGATAGCAACTCATTTTCTGTAGACGGATCTGCTCAAGCTAGAGGTTGAGGTTTGGTTTGAAAGGAATCAAGGACGGATGTGTATGATGGAGGTTCAGTCCGATCTGTTAGCAGAGATAAAGGCAAAGCAGACAGAGGATGTTGTGTTACTGCAGTTCACCGTTGATTTCTTTGATGGTAAAGCCCATGCTCTGTGTTGAGGGATAAGGGATCCTTATGGTCTGGGAATTGCATCTGCGTCCCCAATGTCCCTGAGATCCGACGGACCATCCTTGAGGAAGCTCATGCATCTGGCTATTCGGTGCATCCTGGAACTAGTAAGATGTACGAGAATCTGATGAAGAACTACTAGTGGTCTGGTGTGAAGGAGGAAGTAACCAAGCACGTGGCTGGATGCTTGGTTATGTCAACAGGTCAAGATTGAGCCTAAGAGACTTGGTGGTAAGCTTCAACCACTCCCAGTACCCACATGGAAGTGGGAACATATCTCGATGGACTTTGTAATGGGGTTCCCTAAGGGTCAGGGACAGAAGGATGCCAGTTGGGTGATTGTTGATCGATTCACCAAATGTGCACACTTCATTGCTATTCGATCTAATTGGAAGTCGAAAAAGCTAACTGAATTATACCTTCAACACGTAGTCCGTCTCCACGGTGTTCCTTCGTCCATTGTCTCTGATCGTGATGGACGATTCATCTCAGAGTTCTTGAAGAAGCTGCATGAGGGACTTGGTACTCAGCTGAAGAAGTTGCAATGATAAGGCAACGAATGTTGACGCTCAGAGTCGCCAAAAGTCTTATGCTGGCCCTAGGCGTAGAGAGGTCAACTTTGAGGTGGGCGACAAGGTGTTCGTGAAAGTGTCACCCACGAAGGGAGTCTTCCGGTTTGGAAAGCGAGGGAAGCTGAACCCTCGATATGTCTGGCTATTTAAGATTATGCAATGTGTAGGCAATGTGGCTTATCGCTTTGCTCTGCCTCCG
The DNA here is from genome assembly GCA_037127255.1 of Persicaria tinctoria. Taxonomy (NCBI): domain Eukaryota; kingdom Viridiplantae; phylum Streptophyta; class Magnoliopsida; order Caryophyllales; family Polygonaceae; genus Persicaria; species Persicaria tinctoria. Next base: position 18,844,993 of record JBANSL010000008.1, read on the forward strand.
TTAGATAATCCAGTACATGACGTCTTCCGTGTATCATTGCTACGGAAGTATGTGCTTGACCCAAATCACATTTTGAGCTATGAGGATATTGATGTCCGCCCATCGGAACCTATAATGCGAAATAAGAACAAGGTCTCAATGGAAGGAACGTCTAAGCAAGGTCTTAAGCTTTACACCTTAGATGCCATTACCGAGGCTGATGACCATGAGTAAGCTACACCAAAAAAAGTTGTGGAACGTCAAGCTTTTTAGTAATTTCTTTATGCTAGTACGTTCTAGCATTTCAATAAAAGGAGTCAATGGACAAGTATTTCCGATAAACTCCATATCTAGCAAGCAAAATTCCGGTATCGTTATTCTAAGTAGTCAATTTTGGATTCATCCTTACAACCTTACATGTTGAAGTCAAAGTGGGGAATTGGTGTGCGAATTGTTAATATTCTAACGTTGAATACCATATAAGCTATGAACACTTCCCTACTAATACTCCTCTCATGTTATACAGTCAGCTTTAGTATGTTGATACTTCTGATTTCATACCAGGTTGGTCAACCCGTGTTTTTATAGATATCGAAAAAGAGTCGGGAAGTGCTCCCTATAGACTCTAGAAGGGCTCCTTTGTTTTGCTTCTGTATAAGCAGGAGTCATGCCCGCATGTGAAATCAGTGAATAATGATCGATATGTCATACGTAAGGTCATTCAGGAGGATGAGTAGTAACTCTTTATGTAGGTAGGTTTACCTTTCCTAAATCTTGATAGTATTAAACGATCATGGGGTATATATCTCATCTTTCCTTTCCATGATCGAGCAACCGAACTCTCATTGGTAAAAAGCTTGAGAATAGTATATAGATATACACGATTTATGTCTATGAAGAAGACAAGGACGAAAGGACGCAAGTGCTGAAGAAACGGACAACGTTCCCGTCGATAAACTAGAAGACGAAGACCCGCAACTCATCTCGTATGAATAAGGTTGGCTAGTTTTGTCACAATGGTTGCCTTCAAAGCCACCCGGGCCATTTGACAACCTGGAAAAGGAAGCCAGATGGGGCTGAGACGAAAGCCAATGACAAGCTAGTTAACCCCGTTTCTTATGTGATGCGAGTTCACTTATCTCGAGCAACGAGAGTGAATATCAAAAGACGTCTTTCAAAAATTTATTATCCTTATTTTAGATATTTATCACTATAGAGATACGTTATTTTCATATTAAAAATTTCAAGCTTTGCCATCGAGGAGTTCGGAAAGCATGAGTTACTTTGGTTGTAATTCTCATCGCTCACGTATTCGATAAGTTCATTAACCGAAGCATGCTTACATTCTACCTATTCGGGAACCATTGTTAGATATACCTAGCTCTGTTTGGATCAATCTATACCTTCTTATCTATTTCGAGGTTACTATCCTATCTTCAATTCATTCTCGTTTCTTTTCTAAGTTTCGGGACGAAACTTATTTTTAGTGGGGAGGTATGAAATATCCCAAATTATTTTTGGGCTATTTCGTATTTTTATTTAATTAAATCAATCTATATTATATTTAACTATAGTATATCTTGTGAATTTGGACATTTAATAAATTCACATAAGGTATATGGTATGAATTAGAATAATTAAATTATTCTAAAGAGAAATAGTATAGGATGGATTTAATTACATAAATCTTCTAAATATCCCTATTATTTAATTTATGAAATTAAATTAAACAATATTCATTCCGCTATAGTGGAGAAATTTATCTTCTATCTCCATCGTTATCCGGTTCTTTTATTTCTTTTCCTTAATCTCTATTTAATTGATTCTTAATCCAAAGAATCAAAAATCCATCTTTTATCTAACCTAATTCAACCGTGATACGCGTTAAATCTAGGTTACACTTGCACCACTCACAAAACAAACCCGCCTCCCCCGTCTCCTATTCATCTCCTCCCTCACGCATCACCATTGCCGCATCACCATCCCCCTATTCAATCACCACCACCGGCAACCGAGCAGCGAGCCGTGAGCCGCCGGCGACTCCGCAGACCACCACCGTTGCCCAGCTCTCGGCCGGAGCACACTCACGAAGAACCGCTTCCGGAACTGCAGTCGCAGCCCTTGCCCGGAAGCGCGCCCACGAGCAGCCAAGACCGAACCCATCCGCTTGCCTCCGATCGCCGCTGCTTTCACTCCGATTGCAGCCTCCGATCGTCGCCAACCACCTCCCAGATCGAGACCACCCCGGAGAACGCCGATTGCCGCGCCGTCGGCCCCTCGCCCTCGCTGCAATTGTCTCCGATTGCCGCACCCATCGTCTTCGATTGTTTCCACCAGCCTCCGCCGTCGACTGTTGCTGCCAATCGTCGCGCCGAGCCTCGCCTTCGCCGCTTCCAATCGCCGCCTGCCGTGAGCCATCGCCGCCGAGGGAAGATCGTCTTCTTCTTCATCTGTACGTGTGAGTTCCAGGGAGAAAGAAAGATTTTTTAATTTCTTTTATAGAAATTACAGAAACGTCCCTCTTTTTATACTATTTCCGTTTCTGGCCCTAAATTAATTATTTATTAAGTTAAGCGGCCAATGTTTCTAAATTATTCGATTCTTGCCCGTTTCAGCGACAACAAGAAATCTCGAAGCACCCACGCCGGATCCCGCTTCCCGAGGAATTCATATTGGTATAGATTTTAACTTTACAGAATTAATTCAATTTTAAATTGAGTTAAGTAAAGTTAATTTTATAAAATATCAATATTAATGTTCCTTTTTCCGTTGGATTCAATAGGTGCTAAAATCTCGCATTGTTGTCATCAGCTGATGATCGAAGGTTAAGGCAAGTGATTTCGTTCAACGCCCTTTGCGTGTTTCGTGATTTTCTTTTGGCGTGCCTTTATATTCTTCTGTGTCGAATGCGGCCCCATGACCAATTTCCTTGCCAGTTTCGATAAATTGCATATCCGTCTGCTTGATGTAATTTATCTCCTTATTCATAAATTGGCATGAGTATAAATTAATGGGCAATTATTAATTATTAATTTAATTATAGTGATATGTGTATTAAATGTGTTATTTGGTTATAACTCGAGATAAGTGAAAATTGCCTATTTTCCTCTTCCTAATTGCATGAAATTCTGCTTGTTTCTTTCATGCAAATTAATAGCATGCGATATTAAGATCCTTTGAAATATCCGTGCTTGTACATCCTGGTTGGTTTGATGTCGTTATTATGATCACCTAGTATAAACTAGTTATGTATGATAAGTTAAGATAGGCACCATGTGATGCTTATGTATGATATGTTAAGATGTGCATCTCACGTGGTGCGAATTGACTTAAAGTCAGTGCGAGGGCTATCTCGCAGGTTGGGAATAGTGTAAAGCCCAATCTAAAAGGTTCCATGGAATATCTAGACTTCAAATAGTCTCAGGTCGCAGGCCTAGTTGAGTCTGGACCCGTGTCCTTATTAGACTTCAAAGTCTCAGGTCGCAGTCCTAGTTGAGTCCGGACCCGTGTCCCTATTAGACTTCAAAGTCTCAGGTCGCAGTCGTAGTTGAGTCTGGACCCGTGTCACTACATTTTTATATTGTGTTATATTTACATATATACATTATTGTTATTATTGATATTATTAATAGGTGATCAATTCAGTTATATTATACTTCACTCTTACTCGAGGTATAATTCCTTATCTAATCGTATCATCGATCCTCACGATCATCTGAGTCTTGTTTAAAAGTTTGCCTTTTTACCAGTTTCCACTTTAAATATTCGTGTCTTTCCCTTAACCTATGACATACCGTTTTATGGTCACTGTAAGGTTAAAGTCTGAACATTTTCCCTATCATTTGCTAGTCTTAATTGTACTAACCATCCTATTTATTGGATGGCTGGTGTCCTTCGTTCTCACGAAACACCAGACCATATTCCACAGGTCTAGTGCAAGCAGTGAAGCAGGAGAGAGCTGAAGAGAGGACTATCATCATTGGATTTTTAAACTGAAATTTCAAACCTTTAAAGTTTCCGCAACGCTACGCTGGTTTTAGCCACTTTGGAGTTTATGTACTATTTATGGTTTTTGGGATTTTCAGCTATGTTGTTGAGATTAGTTATTTTAAACTATGTAGTATTTAATTGACTTCCGCCTATTTTATTGTATTTAAATTATCATCTTGTTTATGGGAGCATGGTTGCATGTCCCTATAAGCCTCAGGTGAATTCAAAGACATTAAAGTCCGCGGATTCACTGGCGCTGCAACACTCCTTTGGGATTTAAAAAGGGGGTGTTACAGAAGGTGGTATCAGAGCTGTAGGTTTTAAAACGTTTTCATTCGGATTTCAAAATTATTTCTAAAGTTACTTTCAAAGGCTTTTATCAAAACTAAGTTCTATTTACAAAAGTAAGCAGTTTTGAAAATGATTTTAAAATAATTGCCCGATAGTCTTGCTCAAGCTCCTGCACCTGCCTTAGACTAATCTTAGATTCTTTATTCTTGTTTCCTCTAAATCTAGCTTGTTGGGATTATCTCGCTCGAGTACTGCTGACTCCTCACCCTCCTCGATATAAGTCTAACGTTCGCAAGACTTCAGAACTGCACGCGATGGATTACCTCAAATGCCCTGACCTCACCTATGACGTTGAGTTTGACTTAAGCACATAGGTGGAGGTGGTGGAGAAAGTGACAGTGGAGCTATCCAAGGGGAAGAATGTCTTGGTCAACCCTCCTGAAGGAGCTGGAACCATAGAATATGGCAAGAAGCTCATCTGCGAGTGGTACAAGGGACATAATTTGGGGAGTCCTCGATTCTATAGCGAGGAAAAGACAACAATGGAAAAGAGAGTCATGCTAACTCCTCTGGACGACAATAGGAGAAAGTACCTCCAGGACCTCGTCCGAGTGTACGACATGGAACCATCTCAAAATCCCAGTGAGGAGAAGTCAAACAAGAGATCCTTTTTGGAACCCCTAGCAAATGAGAAAACATTCCAGGCTTTGCAAGAAAGGAGAGCGAGGTAGAGGCTCTGCGTGAGGAAGACTGGGGAAATATACAAGAATAAGGAACGAATTGTGAATGAGATGGAAAACCTTGTGAGATGAGATCAAAAAGAGATGTGTGAGCATGTTGAGTCAGAGAAAGATGCAGCATCACAAAAGCATAACTCGGAATTGGAAAAACTCGTCGAGCTATATGTATTTGCAAAAGAGGACGAGGATTAAGATCTCATCAGCAACAACACATTTTGGAGTAGTACCAGAAGAATACCCAGATTCCTGCAGGTTCACATTCGACTGTGAACAAAGGGAAGAATGTCGTCGGGCCATCTCAGCAGGGTCCACGACTATATTAAACGTGTAGGATGGACGACACTACTTCTCCTATGGCTCAAGGTATTATCTATCTCCAGGCCGAGCCAATTAATATTCTTTTTATCCAGGTGCTTCTCCTTCTTTTCTAGCCGAGCAAACTGCTGAAAGACTCGGATTATAATCTATGACTCTAGATGATTCCTTTATTGTGAAATTCCCTGGTGGGGATAGAGTTCGAGGAAGGAAAATGTTATTCCACTTCCCCATCGCGATAGGTGACGATGAATACCTTGCCGATCTTGTTCTGCTTCCGATCCTTCCTCAGAACATCATCCTCGGCATGGATTGGTTTACTCGCCATGGTGCAATATTTGATTGTGGACGGAGAATCGTGACCATTTTGTCGGACGGTAGGGTTGTGTGCAGATTTTGTGGGCGCATCCCCGAGGAGGATGACCGTGTTATTAATGTGATGCAGACAACCAAATTGTTACGTCAAGGTTGTGCCAGATTCTTATGCTATATGCAGAATCAGCCGTCCGAACTGGTCCCCATCTCCGATATTTTTGTAGTTTGGGATTTCCCTGATGCTTTTCCTAATGAGATTCCTGGTTTACCTCCAAAGCGGTTCATTTAGTTCACCATCAATTTAGAGCCAGAAACCGCTCCTAGTTCCAAAGCCCCGTATCGCATGGCTCCAATGGAGATGCAAGAGTTAAAGAGTTAGCTTGAAGAGTTGTTAGAGAAGGGTTATCAACGACCCAGTGCTTAACCTTGGGGGTGCTCCCGTGCTGTTTGTGAAGAAGAAAGACGACTCTTTTCGTCTGTGTATTGATTATCGGGAGCATAATAAGGTGACGATCAAGAACAAGTATCCACTGCCATGCATCGATGATTTATTGGACCAACTTCTGGGAGCAAAGATATTCTCCAAGATTGACCTTCGATCTGGTTACCATCAGCTCCAAGTGCGTGACAAGGATATTCCAAAGACTGCTTTCAGGACACGTTATGGGCATTATGAGTTTGTGGTGATGCCCTTTGGCTTAACAAATGCCCCAGCAGTCTTTATGAATCTGATGAACAAGTTTCTGTCACCAATATTTGGATAAGTTCATTGTAGTATTCATCGACGACATCTTAATCTACTCGCCAAGTGAGGAGGCCCACTCCGAACACTTGAGGACTATTTTGATAACACTGCGAAAGCATTAGCTGTACACCAAGTTGTCTAAGTGTGACTTTTGGATGAAGTGGGTGGCATTCCTAGGCCACATCATCTCGGAAGAAGGGGTGATGGTCGACCCCAAAAGATAGCGGTTGTAGAGAAGTGAAATCCGCCAAAGAACTTTAAGGAGATCCGGAGTTTTCTGGGACTAGCAAGTTACTACAGTAGGTTCATGAAAAGGTTTTCCAAATTAGCCCAACCACTATCCTTACTTCTGCACAAATCCCATAAATATGTCTGGAATTAGAAGTGCGAAGCGAGCTTTCAGGAGCTCAAGAAACGGTTAACTACAACCTATATTGGCTCTCCCTCAGGAGTTAGAAGATTATGTGATCCACAGTAATACTTCCACGCAAGGTATGGGTTGTGTATTGAAGCGGGATGGAAATGTGATAGCCTATGTATCACGACAGTTGAAGTCGTATAAGGAGAACTACCCAGTGCATGATCTGGAACTAGTTGTTGTGGTAATTGATCTATAAGAAAATCTGGCACCGTTATTTGTATGGGATTTGTTGCCAAATATACTTCGACCACAAAAGTCTCAAGTATGTGTTCATTCAGAAGGAGTTGAACATGAGACAGAGATGCTGGTTAGAACTAATTAAGGATTATGGCATTGAGCTTCTCTATCATCTTGGAAAAGCTAATGTCGGAGCTGATGCTTTGAGCCGCAAATCTCAATACAAGGCTACAATTAACTGTTTGATAGCAACTCATTTTCTGTAGACGGATCTGCTCAAGCTAGAGGTTGAGGTTTGGTTTGAAAGGAATCAAGGACGGATGTGTATGATGGAGGTTCAGTCCGATCTGTTAGCAGAGATAAAGGCAAAGCAGACAGAGGATGTTGTGTTACTGCAGTTCACCGTTGATTTCTTTGATGGTAAAGCCCATGCTCTGTGTTGAGGGATAAGGGATCCTTATGGTCTGGGAATTGCATCTGCGTCCCCAATGTCCCTGAGATCCGACGGACCATCCTTGAGGAAGCTCATGCATCTGGCTATTCGGTGCATCCTGGAACTAGTAAGATGTACGAGAATCTGATGAAGAACTACTAGTGGTCTGGTGTGAAGGAGGAAGTAACCAAGCACGTGGCTGGATGCTTGGTTATGTCAACAGGTCAAGATTGAGCCTAAGAGACTTGGTGGTAAGCTTCAACCACTCCCAGTACCCACATGGAAGTGGGAACATATCTCGATGGACTTTGTAATGGGGTTCCCTAAGGGTCAGGGACAGAAGGATGCCAGTTGGGTGATTGTTGATCGATTCACCAAATGTGCACACTTCATTGCTATTCGATCTAATTGGAAGTCGAAAAAGCTAACTGAATTATACCTTCAACACGTAGTCCGTCTCCACGGTGTTCCTTCGTCCATTGTCTCTGATCGTGATGGACGATTCATCTCAGAGTTCTTGAAGAAGCTGCATGAGGGACTTGGTACTCAGCTGAAGAAGTTGCAATGATAAGGCAACGAATGTTAATATTTTTATAAAATTTTATTTTGAAAAATCATGTTTTAAAATTTTTAATAATTGTATTTTGTTAAATATTGTCTTTTTAATTTTAAAAAAGGCGAAACTAATTAAAATAACCTAACCTTTGTATGAGTTTTAAAAAAATATCTCCACATTTCAACTGTAAGAAAAATACTCTGACCTTTAGGGGAAGTGGTAATAAAATATCCTAACTCACTTTCTCGACAATAAATTGAGCGCCAAAACAATGATATAAAATTGGTCAAATGATATCATTCTCGTTAAAACAAGTTAATATCATCCAAAATTCTCCAAAATCTTAATTTTGTCAATTATATGTGACAGGAGGAAACTGTCGTTGTTCCTATCAAAGTATAACTCAAACCTACAAACTAGTATAGTCAGCAAGTAAGAAGTCGATCCCACAGAGAATCAAGTATTCCTAAGCAATGTATATGTAATGATCATAGGTTTAAGGGGTAACCTTGTAGGGGTGTTGGTATGACATTGGTATAAATACTCAATAGGTTGTATTACATAGGGTATCCAAGTAATAATGAAATCATTTCCCTAATCTCTCCTCCTACCCCTATCCTCTCTCGTTCTATCTTCTGAACTCATCTCCTTCTTCCTATTATCACCTCACCTATTCTTCTTCTTCTCATCTTGTTCATCTTCTTTCTAATCAAATGTTAAGCACCTATCTTGGGTCATAACACCAAATCCCCGAAAAATATGTAATTTTTTAAATATTAATATGTGATAAAAACGAATTTCCAACAATCTGGTTCAACATGAGGAGTCTTTTAATATGTGTGAAAAATGTAATATTTTATCTTTTTTAAATTTATTGTTACGTCTTTTAACGAGTCTTTATTTCATAAATTATAAACAAATCGGTTCAACTTGCCTAAACCGAGTTTAATACGTGAACTGCTTGAATCTGTTGTTGACCGGTAGACACCAGGGGTTCTAGGGATGTCTTGAATCTAATCGGTTTAGGTTTGAGCTTTATTGATAGACCTAATTTAGATAGAATTAAGTTTATTTATTTGTGACTTACTGATAGATTTATCCTTGTAAGATTAGATTTATGTAAGGCTATATAATCTCCCCATAGGCATACCCTAGAGGCATTCAACTCAATTAAGTTGAGTCCTGAATGAGTGATCAACAACTACCAAGGGTTCGGAAGCGAGGCCACTGACCAACACTACAAGAAAAACGGTGTATCGCAACGACTTTTGGCAACGACATTTTGTTTTCGTTGCAAAAGATATGCTTTTTGCAACGATAAAAAATTATCGTTGCAAAAGGTTATTGCAATAATAAAAAAATTCATTTCGCGCTCGTCCAAGCGTTGGCGGGCAAGTTGAAATTTTGGGTTATATCTTTGGCAACAACATTATTGTTGCAAAAGAATTTACATAGATAAAGGTTATCTTTTGCAACGACAATTTTTGTTGTTAAAAATCAAGTAACAGTATAGCAACAAAAACTTGTTGCCATAGATAAACCAAAAGATTTATAAGGAAAACTGTAAAATATTTTTTATTAAAAAATGTCATTAAAAATCATTAGATAAAGGGAAAACAACAGCTATTCCCTCAATCCCTCAGACTTGGATAGTTAGAAAATATCTCCCGTCTCACCCTCCTGGATCTGAATGTCGTCACCACCACCACTACTGCCACCACTACTCCTGCCACCGCCACCTCTCCTCTTTCTGCCGACATTCATCCGACGCTTCTCCTCCTCAGCCGACCTTTCTCCCTCACACTCGAGATGAGATCTCTCTCGCCCCTCTTTCTCTACCTCTCTCTCTCGATCTTCCTTTATTGCCTCTCTTACTCTCTCAGTACTTGATCTCTCTTCGTCCTTGTTCTCTGCCTCTCTGTTAGATCCCTCGAATATCGACCCCAAATCGAAGACAGAGGCCGGTATATCTCCTCCCGACTCCAAGAGCCAACAATGGTTAGTTCTCCCCCATTGATGCTTCATATCTAGATTTAGTTTCTTTGGTTCAGATCTAGGTTTTTAATTTTGGTAAAGAATTTTTAATCTAGAGTTTCAATTTTGGTAAAATCAGCTCTTGCACGGGTCAATCTGGAGAAGAAGGCGTAGTTTACCATTATGGTGTGCATTGTAGATGGTGTCATCATTGAGGGCGCAGGCGAAGAGACTACCGGCAGGTCGTTTGTGAAGTTTGTTTGAGTTCCAACATTGTTTGGATTTGATGAAAATCTATATTTGATAGTTTGCCCTTAGGTGGCAAATCTGGGTGAGGGAGGGAAAGAGGGAGGAGATTCTGGTACATTTGACATTAAAGTGCATCTGGTATATCTAGCATTGCAATGCAACTAGTATATTAGTGCATCTGGCATTGCATATATTGCCTATGGTACGTTTTCAAGTCAAGATGGAGATTATACTATATCATGGAACATTGTCAAATGTGTCCAGTACATCTATGAAGATTCAAGCCAAGGTAGAGATTTGTTATAATGTGTCTTGAATCTAATTGGTTTATGTTTGAGCTTTATTGATAGATATAATTTAGATAGAATTATATATATTTATCTATTTGTGCCTTATTGTTAGATTTATTATTGTACGATTAGATTTATGTAAGGCTATATAATCTCCCCTAGACATATCCTAGAACATCCAACTCGATTAAGTTGAGTCCTAACTGAGTGATCAACAACCACTATAGGTTCTGGGGTGGGGCCCCGACCAAAAAAGGTCCAAGGGATTTTGGGGTACGTGAATCCCTAACCGGTCAGGCCAGGGAAGGGTCTAGCGATGGTTCAATAATGATATTCTATTTTTTCAGGTTCATAGGCTTATCGTTTATCAGTCTGTGTGGGTGACACATCTTGTAATCATCATCTAGTTTCGAAAAAATCCTTAATGAAATCTCTCAGTGTGAATGTAGTAAATTCCGATGTGTGTCAATCTTCTTTGTTTGAATATCCGTTCTTTCGTCACAACAACCTATTTTTTTAATATTTTCTTTTCTGATGAAAAAAAAAATGTTTAAAATATACCCTCTTATATTGGAACATAGGTTAAACAGTTAACTTATTATATATCATATACATAATAAATCAACACATCGCAATTTTTAATTTCTTATCAACTCATTGTATGTATGTATGTAATAAACCGCATACCACAACAAACGATGTAAGATTCCGAGAATTTCGAGCCGGGTCGTATCAAATCGAGAGTCATGTTGGGTTTATTTTATTTTTGGTTATAAGGTCGGAATTCACCACTTTACACAAAAAACTTAAGTCAATGTGTAGGAATTTCTCCCTCCCTTATATTTTGGTTTGATTTTCAACTCATTTTTCAATACTACCACAACCTTAACAAACGAATCTATATTCCACTTAACCACCATTCTTAGGATGGACCACAAATAGAGATCGAAGTGGCACGTCCATATCAACAAATCTATATATCCATCCAACATATGGGAAAAATATGAATATATTGAGTTAACAAAAATCTAGTGGACACTAATTATCGTCCCATTATAAATTTATAATTCATTTCTTTTCTGCATATTAATGATTTAATGTGATAATCCCACGATGACCACACATTACAGACCAATCAGCTTATGCTCCGCAATCTATAAAATTATTTCCAAAATTTTGACGGATCGACTAAAAAATGTCATTGGCAAAATAATCCACCCTTTGCAAGAAGCATTTGTGTCAGATAGGGCTATACAGGACAACGTTCTTATAACCCATGAAAATTTTCACTCATTTCGTAACAGAAAAGGTAAAGAAGGGTGGATGGCAATAAAGCTCGATATGGAGAAAGCATATGATAGAGTTGATTGGAATTTTACAAGGGCAGTAATGGAGAAATTTGGCTTCCACCCGACCTTTATTAAATGGATTATGGAATGTATATCCACAGTTTCGTTCTCTGTGGTCGTTAATAATGGCCCAATAGAGTTGTTCAAACCAACTAGAGGATTTCGGCAAGGTGATCCTCTATCCCCATTTCTTTTTATTTTGGGGGCAGAGGTTTTGGCAAGAAAACTCTCACACGAAGCAAACATGAGGAATGGCCTCATTGGTTTCAAATTTGGGAAGGACGGACTACATGTGTCTTTCCCTGCCTTCGCTGATGATATTATTATCTTCACCAAGGGTAACACCTCAACTTGCTTAAAAGTCAAAACAATTATAGATGAATACTGTAGCCTCTCTGGTCAAAAAGTAAATTACCACAAATCCGCTTTCCAAACCACGAAAGGAATCTCTAGATCTAGAATCGATGAATTTAAAAGATGCTTGTGTATATCAAATGAAAAAATGATCGAAAAATATCTTGGTTGTCCTATTATCAACGGAAGAGTAAATAAACAAACTTTCGAGGAAATCGTCTGTAAATCAAATGAGCAACTTAGTAAATGGCGTGCAAATGCTCTATCACAGCAAGGACGAGCTATACTGATTGGCACAAACTTGGCATCAAAACCCTTATATACAATGCAAAGCTTCATGCTACCCAGCACAATCCATAAGGAACTTGACCAAATAAACAGATGTTTCTTCTGGAATAAGGATCTCCAATATCGGCCTTTGATAAGCTGGGACAAAATCTGTAGACCGAAAGGAAATGGAGGTTTAGGTATTCGAAAATCCAAGGATATGAATGAGGCACTACAAATGAAACTCATTTGGAAAATTCTGGCAGAACCAGAAAATATATGGGTAAAATTAATTCAGTACAAGTATTTGAAAACAACACATATATTGAACTACAAGAAAAGTGGGAATTCGTCGTGGCAATGGTCGAAACTAAGTCCTCTGATTGAAAATTTTAAAACAGGTCTAATCTGGTCGGTGGGCAATGGCAAATCGATTAAATTCTGGACCGATAACTGGCTTAGAACTTCGCCAATAATCAAAAGAGTTGATTGTCCTACCATTCGAAATGATGACGAAACTGTGAGTGACTATATATTAGGAGGAAAATGGTGGGAGGAAAAATTATATAACACAATCCCACAAACTGTAGCAAAAGAAATATTGGATATCCCCCTTCCTAAGAATATATTTGATGATCGACACTATTGGTGGCCAGATAGGGAGGTATGGTTTACAACAGCTAGTGCCTACAAACTGATCACTAAAAATAACAACCACAATGAGGATAATAATTCATGGACTTGGAAAATTGATACGGCACCAAAAATTAAGAATTTCCTATGGAAACTAGGTCAAAAGGGTATTCCAACAGCTACACGTCTATCCCAAAAAGGGGTCTCCGTACCAACAACTTGTGTCCTTTGTAACAGTGCCACTGAGGATGATACTCATCTTTTTGTGGAATGCCAGTTTTCTAAGTTTCATCTCCCATTGTCAGTAAGCACAAATCAGGCTATAATCAATCTAATTGCAAATTCAAGAGAGTTCCCTCCTATCTTGTCATTAATTGGAAGCACTCTTACAAAAACTGAAAAGGAAAAAGTAGCGGTAATATGGTGGACAATTTGGTATATCAGAAATCAAACAATCTTTAGGAATGAACCCATTCCGAATCATGAATCTGTTAAACACATCATCACAACTCACCTGGAAAATTGGAAGAAAACCTCCATGTATGGAAATGAGGATGATATTCAATATACTCCAAAGGGTAATGCTACCAATTACACACAACCAAAGCTACGGATAAAAGCTGCTAAATGGAGAAAACCACCTGTAGGTATGTTTAAATTAAACTTCGATGGATCTACACTTGATAACAATGACATCTCGATTGGCTACATCATTCGTGATTGGGAGGATAGGCCGATCCACATTGGCTATGATAGAATTGGCAAGCAGACCCCGCTGAAAGTTAAGGCTTTGACATTAAGACATGGAATAATCCAAACTCGGGCGTTGGGAATAAATAAATTACAAATCGAAGGAGACTCTCTTATCATCATAAATCATTTAAAAACAAGATCCACATGCCCATGGGAAATAGAATTGGTGATGTCCGATATTAAAACAATGTTGTCGAGTGTGAGAGAAGGAGACTTCTCTCACGTGCCCCAAAATGGCAACAGAGTGGCTGATAAGGTTGCACACCTTTGCCGCTCTGCAGAGGCCTCGACATCAACACTGATACAGGTCTCCAATACCTCATCCGCAAGGATGCTATCGGGTAGGATTACTCCACCCGAATTATTACCTGATAAAAAAAAAATGATTTAATGTTACATTTAATTCTATTCAGCTGCAACTATATATGGTCACAAAACACCACCCTGCAATCAAAGAAATTCCACTTACGAGTTAGGTAGGGACTACGACAACAACAAACACAGTATGTCCCGCTCAAAAAGTAGGGTACGTACATATACTTAAGTCCTATATTACACTTTGCATCGAATGCGTCATTTCAAAGATTAAGAGAATCATTTAGTTCGGAGAATGCTGTAGATTCTCTCTATTTTTTCTATTGTTTCTCCATTTTAAAGAATGTGATAGGAAATCTGTTGGACTAAAAAATACCTTAAAATTCTCCAAACACTCTAAAATTCCCAAAATGGAGAAACCGTTGGAGATGCTCTAGGCTCTAGAGTTAAATTTAGAAACACTAGATGTCTAGATGTTTCGTTAAAAGGTAATTCCGTGTGTGGCAAAACATCACTTACTAATACATGCATATATGCACCACTCTCGGCCCTTCCCTCAAATTATTCAATGATGGTAACTATAAATGTAAGGTTATTCAACTTTGAGATAATATAAGGGTCAACTAAATACACCCCAAATTTACACGTCCGTGCAAGTTTATTGTGGACTAATTAATTAGAAAAGTGTCTGTTAATTAATTAAAAAAGTTGCACGTTGGAATGAACGTACATTTTAAAATGGTGATTTGCGGTGTATCTAACAACCCCATAATAAATTGCATAAAGTTAAATTCGTGAAAAAACAACAGAGATGTGAATAATAGTCTAAGCATTGTCAGCGATGAGTTTTTTTTTGAAGTATTGGTTAACCTATGCTCGATCTAAAGGCATACATATGTCAAGACTCCCAGTCGAACGGTAAAGATGTGCAACATTATCAGTCGCTTGATCTATTGTCCAATCGAAGCACATGTAAAAGAGACTTCTTGCACTCTTGACAATAATGATTTGATGTCGGACATCATGAGTTCTATCCCGCATGACATTATATTTATTCTTTGTTTTTATATTGTTAATCTATATAAACTCTTAATTTAGAAAAGTTTGTGTTGAGGTGTCAACATTAGAGAGATTTTAGGGGTTTTGACCAATTATAATTTTCTTTTTTCTCTTTAATCATCTTTTTTTAAGAGGGATTTTGTTCAAATGGACCTTTAAGCATATTTGGTTAGTTAGATATGCCCATTAATTGTTTTTTTTAGCATGCTTAGCCAGTGTTCTAAATATCGGATATATCGGCCAATATATCGGCGATATATCGGGGATATTTAGAATCCGCTACGATATCGGCGTATCGGGTGATAAATATCGGTCAACGCTATATATCGGGTCAACGCCGATATATCGGGTCAATATCGGGTTGACCAATATATCGTTGCCTTGAAACGACGTCGTTTTGATTTTTATTTTTTTAATTTTTTTTGGTCGACATTTTTTTATATGGAAAAATCATAAAAATGGGTTGAATTGTTGAGTCTGATCCACTGTTTGAGAGTTGAGACCCGAGTTACCGATCACATGAGTCTCCAATTCGATCCAAACCTAGGGCTTGCGAGTGGCGAATCTGCGATTGCTTCTTCTCCGGCTGCCCCTACTCATCCTGCTTCTTCTCCGGTCGGCGGCCGCCCCTGTTTCTTCTCCGAGGCCAAACTACATCTGGCGTTCAACGAATCTTCTCCGACTGCCTCAGGCGTTTCTTCTCCGACAACCTCAGTCGCTCAGTGCGATTGCTTCTTCTCCGGTCGCCCTGCTTCTTTTCCGGCGACCCCTGATCTTCTCCAGGCACCTCTAGTTGATAGCTACCACTTACATTGTCTCTCTCAGTCCCTCGGCACTTGTACGGTAAATCGTGAAAAATTACGGAATTGGGAGCAATTTGTGAGTATGTGTACTGTGGTCTGTGTAAATTGTGTTTAAATTGAGAGGTTCAATGAATCTGCATACATCGAACAGATATGGCTTTCAAACTTTCAATTTGAAAGGATGATTAAGTTTCGATTTATGTTAAAAATACTGGTTGAATAGGCTATTTTTAAAATTTAAAGTATAAATAAAATATTTATGGTTAAAAATTAGCGAATTCGATAAATCTGTTATATCCCGATATATCTCCGATATATCCCCGATATATTCTTTTTACCCATAACCGATAAGACCCCGATACACGATATTTAGACCATTGTAGCTCATTAATTGTTTTTTTAGCTTGCTTAGCCCTCTTAAACGGTCAATGGTCAACCGTTGACCGGTCAACCCATTTTGATGCCTTTTTTTTTTTTTTTTTGATGCCTACTTTTTTTTTTTTTTTTGATGCCAACTTTTTTTTTTTTTAGTGATGCCATATTTTACCATTTTGATGCCAACATTTTGTGGTGACAATTTTATATAATTGATGGCATAAGAGCTTAAAACGTGGAATCAAAATATTATCACCTTATTGTCACTTTTCTAATGAAATGATTGGATGACTTTTTTTTAATGCCACTTTTTTAAACATTGATGACATTTTTTGTGATGTCATATTTTACCGTTTTGATGCCAAAATTTTATTACATTTTATTTTCACTATGATGCCACTTTTCTAATTAAATTATTGGATGACACTTTTTTTAAACTTTGATGACATTTTTTGTTTACTCTAATGTCACGTTGACCATTGATGCCATTTTGAAAAATTTGTATCACATTAAAGAAAAAAATGTCATCAAAAATACTACTTTGAAAAAATATCATCAAAAATATGGCATCACGGTAAAAAAATATTATCAAAAAATTGACATAAAAAAGTGGCATCAAAGTGAAAATAAAATATAGTAAAATTTTGGCATCAAAACGGTAAAATATGGCATCACTAAAAAAAAAAGTTGGCATCAAAAAAAAAAAAGTTGGCATCAAAATGGGTTGGTCAACGTTGACCGGTCAACGGTCAACCATTGACCAACCCACCCTATTGGGAAGGGGGTTAGGGCAAAACTAATTAAATTGATTTATGGGCTAGGTGACTAATTGGATATTAAAAAAAGGCCATCTATCAAAATCACCCTTTTTTTAATTCTCTTTTTTTTCTTCTTTTTCTTTTAATTCCTTTTTTTTTCCTTTCATTATACTAACTATTGGGATTAATTCAAAACATTTAATTCAATCTAATATACTTATTGGGCTTAACTCTAATTCCTTTACTAACTCTCTATATCTATATACTATATTAATTTATGTCACATGTCATCTCCATGTTCAAAGTTATTTGTGGAAATATTGTGTACATAATATCATTTTATTATGGTAACTATATTTTCTAATATTATTTTTTTGAAAAATATTCTCATATTAATTACCCAATATTATTTGATGTTATATTTTTTAATCAATGGGATTAATTCAAAACTTTCATCTTTCACTATTTATTATTTATTTTTGTCTTTATCTCTTTAACCCAAGTGTATTTTTTCTATTATTTTTAACACATTTACTAATCAATGGGTTTAATTAAAAATATTGAATTAAATATAATGTCTATGATTTATCTATATCTAAATATTATTTATACAAAAATCGCGTCATGACGCGGGGATCTAGTTGATTATTATTAAAGAATCACCTTCCACCTATATATCATTTCTAAATCCCCATTTGTACTGCCGTTTGAATGCCTTGATATAGATAATAGAGCTAGAGCACTTCAGTCTTGACTCTTGAGAGGAGTTTGTTTGCCCAAATCTCGATCTATAACCTATGTGGATAGGCAAGCGGTCCCGGTCTCTTATGATGAAACTATCGCCTATTTGTGAACATAGATTCGTCTAAATTTAGTTTAACTCTTCGCTCCTCGCCTGACCCAGGATTGAAAAAATGGCTTAAATTAAATACGTTTATAGGTTACAAAATCCGTTTTAACATTAACTCGATCTCAAACATATTATTGCCAAAACATTCCATCTCACACTCAATTCAAAATGAAATAAGTAACCCATCAACCTCATATGCTATTTAAATTCTTTGTAAATTTTCGATGTTGGATAACCCTAAACATCAATATAGTTGGTCATTATAGAAACTTTGAATGTGGGGTATTAGGCATTATATAGCGGTTTTCATACTTTAAGTAGCATTTAGGGGTCGTTTGTTTTTATAAGAGGGGAATGGAAATGAAATGAATTAAATTTTATGTATAAAATGTATATGATTATCATTTTTTGTAAGCTTAGAGAAGAGGGTGGGGAGATTATTAGACCATCCTATATATGGATATTAGTTACCCTTCTTAAAATTAGGGAATCGAATGTGGGAAAATGTAACAAATTTTATATGAAAAATTGGAGGAGAAAGGAAATGATTAGAATAGTGATCAATTAATCTTAACTTAAATATGAATTATATTCATAAGATTATTCACTACCTTTATCTAAACAAAAACAAACGGGGGTTAGGTTTTAACGACTTCAAATTCACAGTTAATTTCTTGCAAAATGTGATTTCTTGAAGTATCACTTTCAAGTCGTGGACAACAAAAAGAAATGGTTTTATTCGGTTACTTAATTGAATTTCAAAAGTAGCCCAACTAATTATATGAAACTATGGGTGTTTCGAGGGTATTTCGAGGATCGAGGTTGAAGGCGATTGTCTTGCGGTCATCAACGTTATCAATGATGTTTGGAGCTGTCCTTGAGAGATTGAAATGATTATTGCTGATTCCAGGCGACTTCTCCAGAATTTCCAAAGCTCGTCATGTTCGCATGCCTTTAAAGAGCTTAATCAGGTCGCGGATAAGGTGGCTCATCTTCGACACCAACTCGATGACGACTCGCCCTTGCATCATTTTGAGCTCCAGGCTCTCGTCCAAAAGGACGCACTTGGGTGGTGGATCAGCAGGGTCTAACACCCCCCAAATCCTTTCCTTGTTTCAAAAAAAAAAAAAAAACTATGGGTGTTTCACTGCAATGCGAAAATGACCCTGGGTAAATCAACCAACGCCCATTCGTGAAACTCAAAGTTATTGCCTTTGTAAAGATAAATGAGAAATTAATTTCAATTCCTATTTACATCGATTGAAGTTTGAAAGGAAGAATGTGTTATGTCCGGTGATGGTGGTAGGTGATCGGTGACGGTGGTGGTTGACTGGTGGTGGTAATTGTAACAGGAAAGGAGGAAGAAAGGAAGGAGATGAGAAGGAGACGAGAGGGAGAGAGAGAGAGATAGAGAGATAGGGTAGTAAAGAGGGAAATTGGATTAACATTCAACATAACCTAAGTATTACAATATGTATAGTATTTATACTAATACCCCCTAAACCTCATACATGACAGAATGATGATATAAGTGGAAAAAATGGGGTGGAATATACATTTCTTTAATTTATTTAGGTAAGGCCCGTTTGGTATTGATATATGTATATTAGATATGTGTATATCAGATATGGATATATCATATATGGGTATGGGAATCAGCGATACTCATACCTATTCTTTGGTTAATGGGTATATGGAAATCAAAGTAATATATTCATATTTAATTTCTCTTCCTTTCTATTTTTCTCCAATCTCATATTCCCTTCTAACTAGGGTCTAGGGATGTCAAAATCTCTTCTTTCTCACTCCCTCCTTCCTCATCGCTTCTTTTTGCCTCCCTCGTCGCTTTTTGCAAACAGCTTCGACTGGCTTGGCAATCGCGGCCTTCTTCATTTCCTTCTATTCGCATACAATTTCTCGTCCCACAAGCACTCTCATTCTGCAAGAATTGGGGAGCGACAACGAACTTGATGGGAAATCAAACATTCCGACCACGAATTTGATGGGGAACGACAACGAATTTCTTCTTTCTCACTCTCCTTCCCCAAACTTTCTTAGAAATCGTTTGCCAGGGGCGAAGGTGAAGGCTCAACTGATGAATTTGATTTTTTTGATGAACTTGATTCTGAGGAGGACGAAGATGGCGAATTTGATTATAAAGGTGAAGGCGCTACTCGCTGTACTCGGTTCATGGGGTGTGGTGGTCCGGAATTTCAATTTGAGGGCAAGGAGTTGGGCGAGAAGGAAGAAGCCAAAGAGGAGAAGGAAAAGGTAGTGTCAGATCCTATATCTGATATACTATACATATACAAAACAAGATATCAAATATCAACTTTGATACCCATATATCTGATATTGATATCTCATACCCATATCTAATATCTGATATACGTATATGGATACCAAACGGACCCTAAATGTCTATCATTTTAATCCCTTTTAAATGAGGAAATTGGGATGGTCCCTAGCTAATTAATCAAATGTCCACCATTGCATCCAATGTGCATTTTTGTGATGTATTTAGCCAAGCACACTAATCTGAATACCATGTATAATCCTCTGGGATGAGTCTAGTCTCAATTATGAATTGAAAAAGTTGTCACCATCAATGAACTCGTTAAAAAAACTTTAAAAATGAGTTGTCATAAAAAAAAAGTTATTACCACATGTGTCACCAATAGTGTCACCACTAATAAGGGTGGTGACACTAGTCTGTCAGCAAAACAAATTGTCACTACATGTGTCACCAACAGTGTCGCCACTAATAAAGGTGGTGACATTGACCTTGTAATAAAACGGGTTCCGAATAAAACAAATATGTGTGGCATAAGGTGTGTATGGGGCAAAAAAACATTTAAAAAGTGTTAAAATGTGGGTATTTAAAAAAAAGGGAAAATTACAGAAAACCACCCTTTAAATATGGATGTTTTCACTTAACCACCTCTTAAATTCAAAACTACAGAAAACCACCCTTTAAATGATATTTGTTTACAAATCACCACCCATTTAACTATTTTCGTCACTTTATCATTAAATATATTATATTTTAATATTTCTAAACTCAAATTTCATTGTAAATATATTCAAAATTTGAATTTAAGGGCCCAATTATATTTTAGGGATCATTGTATTTATTTTTAAAAATAATAATCAATAAAGCCTAAAATTTTTATCTTAATTTATGTTTGAAAATGTTTATAAATTGTTAAAACATTATGTAAATTACTCTTATTTACAATATAAATAAATAAGAGTAAATTCCATAATATTTTAAAATTTTATAAACATTTTCAACCATAACATAAGATAATAATTCTAGGCTATATTTATTATTATTTTTTTAAAATAAATAAAATAATCCCTAAAATATGATCGAGTCCTTAAACTCAAAATATGAATATATTTACAATCAAATTTGAGTTTAAAAATATTAAAATATAATATATTTAATGATAAAATAAAGAAAACGGTTGAATGGGTGGTGAGTTGTAAGCAAATATCTTTTAAAGGGTGGTTTTATTTAATTTTGAATTTAAGGGGTACGGTTAAGTGAAAACACTCATATTTAAAGGGTGGTTTTCTGTAATTTTGCCTTAAAAAAAATTGTAAGGATGAAAATCCGTTTGTAGTTTAAAAATAGTGTTAAAAAAAGCTAAACCAAGCAACTTTTTTTTTTATAGCGTTTTTAGTTTATTTTATTTGAAATTACTATAATACCACTAATAATAACCAAATAAACTCCATTTTTTTACAAATAAACTCTTTTACACCTCGTACAGAGTTTATATTATTTCATAATCTTTCAACCTTTATTTTACACAATTTTTTAATTTCAATTGTTTAAATTTTAGTCACTTTTTTAAGTCCGCCTCATACGTACTCAGAATGAGAGTGAAATGAAGTTTCTGCTCATCTAATAGGAGTTTAATCAAATTAACAAATTGTAATTTTAGATGGTAAACACTATTTACAGTGACTATTGAATAAATAAATTTACATAAGAAAAGCATAAATAAATTAATTAGTTAAATATAATTATAATATGGTGGATGCTTTAAAGTTTAAACTATTAAAGATAAACGTTCGTGCAAAAAAACACTATTCGAGATAAACTAATTATATAGACAATTGCATACGAGTAATTGATTATGTTTAACTCAAAGCAAAAATTCAATCACAAATAGCTAGTGGCTTCTCGAGCCTAGAAAAGTCACATTTATGTACGGAGTACAAACTATAGAGATAGTCGATACGATCAATACTTGAGTATAAAATGCCTTATTTTGTACTTGCCCACAAAAAAAAACCTTTTCATAGGTTAGGGGTTCGAATCCTCCTCCTCGTATTGTAATGATCTAAATGTGCATCTCTGAATAAAAAAATCCCTTATTTTGGCCTAAAAATAGAAGTATGTTATAATATTATTATTATGTGGATGTAGAAGATATAAACTTTACTTAGATAGATTTATCTTATACTTAGAGGTTAAGAATATAACTCCTATATATTGTATTGGTGGATACCACACGAGATATTAAGCGAATACAATCACATATTCTCCTCCCTTCTCTTAACAGTTTACAATACGTTATCAGCACGATAGTTTCTCAATGCCGCCTCAGTGGTCGGCCCTCGGCGGTTCGGCCGATTGGACTTCCAGTCCTGAAAATCGTTTCCCGGAAGAGGAACAGAGAAGGCGAAGGTTTCTCTTTGAGACTATCTAATCTAATGGCCAACCCTAGGGTTTACTTCGACATGCCTGTCGGTGGCCAGCCAGCCGCAAACGTAAGTCGTCCCCTGCACCGCCGGGAACTTCCGTGCTCTCTGTACCGGCGAGAAGGGCATTGGCTGCTATGGCAAGCCCCTCTTCAAAGGATCTGTGTCCCACCGTGTGATCCCCGGATTCATATGCCAGGGCGGCGACTTCACCAGAGGCAACGACACAGGATGCGAATCCATCTACGGCTCCAAGTTCGACGACGAGAACTTCATCAAGAAGCACACTGGCCCCGACATCCTCTCCATGGCCAATTCAGGTAGCATCACCAACGGATCCCGAGTCTAATTAGCCCTCCGGCATCCCGGGCGTTTTCGATCGCCGTCTCGAAGGGATCGATGAAGATGTAATTAACTCCACCGCGACGACGGCGTGATGATCATCCGCCTGCTGCTGTGGGAGGCGCTCCTCCATCCGCCGACGCTGCTCGCGTAATCGGAGGCCTTGCCGCAGCCGTGCTGGAGGCCGGGCGGTGGCTTGCCTGATTTCGACGCCGTTCTCGTCAAACACGAGCAAGAAGACGATGGATTTGGTTGCAAATATGTATTAATTACAACATTAGTCCGGATGCATTTGGGGTGTTAGAGCCCCTTCAGCATCGTCCCAAACACATTGCACCAAACCCCCACATTGCACCAAACCCCCAGGAGCACAGTTTAAACAAGTAAAACCGAGAGGAAAATTAAAAGCATGACAAGCAAGACCATTTGCAAGGCGATTAGCCTCACGGAGGACATGACGGAACTGGAGGTCCCAGTTTCTACGACGGAAGCCTTGGCAAGTGTTCACCAGGCTAGCACAAGGGTGCGTTGGGTTCATCGGCTTCGAAAGGAGCTCCAACGCCATCTTCGAATCGACGTCGCAGATAACATTCTTGAAGCTGCAGTCCCAAGCTAACTCCAGCCCCTTCGCAATACCCCACAGCTCCGCGGCGACCACCGAGCACATGCCAATGTGGTGTACGAAGCCAACAATCCATTCGCCTCTGTCATTGCGGATAACGCCTCCAGCAGCAGCAAGCCCGGACTTTCTCACCGATTCCTGAAGTAGAAAATATTAAACCCCTAAAGAAATTGATATTATGAATCACTTGATGTGAATGATAAATTTCATACCCGTAGTGAAGAAACAATAAGTATCATCCATGTAGCGATGAGTAATGATTGTTATTTTATTTGTATATTATATTTTTATCATCATCTCTTGAAGTAGATGAAAAGTCATATCTCTCGAAGTAGATAGTAAATATATAAAGATAGATTATCGTCAATTGGAAAGCTAATCAAAATAAGGCATTCTGATAATATTGTAAATCTGTTTCGGAATGTGATTATGTACGTGTTGATTACATAAGAGGTACGTTGACTTTCCCTACTTGATTAATTAGAATTTCAAAAGGTTTAAGCCTTATACAAAAGGATGGATGGAATTATGTTATATGGTATGTGTTTTAAATAAATCATGATTATAATTTATTAATATTTTGTTTTGGTGATGTGTGGTGTCATGCGAGTGGTTTGTCCACGGATCCACACTAGGATATCATGGTAAAAAGAGCCAAACCTTAAAAGATTGAACTCTACTTGGTAGTGAGCCTATCTGTGTATACGATTGAGCTTGCGGTCAGGTAAGCCTAAACATCATATATTTGAGTTATGATTTTTGTGTCTCTTGCTAAATTGTAAAATGACGTTATTGATTGCAAATATAGATTTTATATCATAAATCATGTCATAGTGCTAATATACTTTGATATATAAAAATTTAGAGCACTGATAAATCATGAACGATTGGGTGTTGACGATGCATATAGATATGGCTATTGGGTTAATTGACCATATATTGAACGGATACATGATAAATGATATCTAAATGAATTGATATATTGATAAGTTGATAAATAAATAACGTCATCATGCATCGATTAAAATATCAGCCTCATCTTTGTAGTGATGAGCTAAGATGATATTGTTGATTCCATCTTGTACTTGTAACTATTTGTTTCATATATGATTTGTTTCACATAAGGTGAAATATAAACTCTTGAAGTGGTTAAACTTGTTTGATTCCTAGTCGCCAGAAGTTGACATTATTTATGTGGCATGAAGTTGATTTGTATATAACTTAAATTTCATGATATTGAAATTTGAGATGGTTATTGAACCTATACTATTTGTGAATGATATTGTTTATTGAAACAAGTGATAAATATCTGATTTGATATCCCCTGAAGTGGCCAAATAAATTTTACTTATGTTTAGTATATTTATATTTATTGGGATTACTTTTATTATTTATTTGTGACGTGTATATATTTGAATTTACTTTTGCACAAAACTCAAAGTGTTTCCAGAAGAAACAACTTGTTAAGAGTTGGTATGTCGTAAACATATGTGGTTTTATATTATATATATTGTTGGTGTTAATAAAAGTTATCTCTTGAAGTAGATAAACTTACCTTTACATATGAAAGATTATCAACGAAAGAGCCTAGATGATCCAGCACATTTGATTCTGCAAACTTGGTCGTATTTGGTTTGTTATTAGTATAATTTGGCTATTTGAAGCTATATGGAATCTATGTTTTATTTATCTATTTGATTTGATTTGCATTTTATGTATACGTATATGCATTGGAAATGCTTCTTGAAGAAACCATTATGGGTAGATGATGCCAATTTTATTCAACTATTGATGATTTGGGAGAAGAGTTTGAAGCAAATCCTTGTTAAATTGTGTGAAATCGATAAATTTATTCTTGAGAGCCCGAAGACTCTTTATTTTGGGATCTTGTTCTTAATCTACTTGGGTATGTTAGAACTCAAATAAATAGCTAGCTAAATGACCTATGGTTCATAACAACCTCTCTTATTGCCATATGCAATATATATTGCCTAATTTGGATTTGTAATCTCCCAAACTGTGAATGAATCATCACATGAAAATGTTAGAATGGTTTAGAGCTTGATATCTGATGATATGGAAAACATGAAGTTCTCGGGATGAAATAACTAATGAGTATTTGTATAAAGTCTATACTTGACATAATTAAACCTAACATATCTCAAGAAGAGCATCAAATTAGTCATCAAAGGACTGCTGATATAATCAAGTAATAAATTGATATGAGAAGATGGTTCTAGAAGAGCATCAAAACACTCTAAAGGGAATAAGTGATGACATATAAATTGGGATCGTGAAAGCCGATAATTGCCAGAAGCAGTGTTTTTCCTCTGATGTCAAAAGAAGATCCAACACATAATAAATAGAATACCCATGTTGGCAATATGGATGTAATATGGAAATGCTATCAATAAAATTGATATGTTGGATAAATGAGCATTGAGAAGCTGACGATTAAATCAACCAAATGAAGTCGTTACTTATGAGATTATCGTTCAGGATAATACTAATGCATAGAATGACTCAGTAGAGTCATCAATAATAGCTAAAAAGCAGGCATGAACATCAAAAGATTGATTCGATTTCGGTCAATAATAAAATAAATTCCCCTTTGTAATTTATCTCCAGAAGAGAGTTTTATATTTATAAGGTTTTAAAAAGTTTGGTATATGTACCGAAATCTCCCCAGATTACACTAAATTGTTGTAAACCAAGAAAGATGATGTATATGGAGGATTGGGTCCCCATAGATGATAAAATACCTGGAGTTTATCACGAATGATAAAATACTCGGTATTTAGGGGGAGAGGAAAAGGATATCAAGAAGTAATATGTTGCATGAAATAGAAGGGAACCAGAAGTTCAATAAACTATATAGCAAACAAGCTAGTAAAGGCATTAGTAAATGCAAAAGATGGTGACAAAAGTTACATTTACAACAAATAATGCACTAACATGATTTAGATCGAGGTTCTAGTAGTAACTTCAAACAATGGTGATATGTTCACCAGTATAAAACTCCTGAAGAGATTTCATGAACGTTGACAATGTTAGAATTGATTATGAGTTTATGGCACATATCTAAGTTTGCACTTGAAGTGCTTGATAAGAATACTTAGAGCTTACAAAACGCTAAGAGCGTAATGCGATTGGTTTGTTGAACAATTCATAAGATATCCAATAAGCAGAGGATTAATTGGAAATTAGTTGAAAGCTCTAAAAGTATCTCAACCTGTGGTTTGAGTGTACAAAGAGAGATATTACAATATGAAGACAAATGATCTTTTCATCTTTGATTAGATTGTGAAAGGATATTAAGGGTCCAGAACTACCATGTCTTTAGAAAATTGGTGATTTAAATGCTAAATTGAGGGGGAGAAAAGCTGTACTCTTTTCCTTAACTTTGGTTTTTTTTTTCCCATTTAGGTTTTTCCAAAGCAAGGTTTTTAACGAGACAACTCCCCTCATAAGGATACATGGTATATCCTAAATTCCAGAAAGAAATAATTCATGCAAAAATGGATTATTTAAGCATGAAGTTTTGGACTTGTAGCTCCAACATTGAAAAGTGCGATATTAATGGGTTTTAAGTGGGTGTTCGTATAAAGGAAAACATAAAGCCAAATTGATTGCACAAAAGCCTATTAAAGGTTACATGAGAATGTATTCACCAGGAGTGAATATAATTTGGCTCCAAATGTAAATGACGGACATTGTAGGTGCATACCCATATAAATGGGAAGAATCGATTGAAAATGCATGAAGCATTATTATCAAAGTCCTGTCAGATGCAGTTGGTTAAAGATTCTTATTAGAGTAGCTGAATTACCTATAATTGTGAAAGTGGTTACATTTTATTAGGTCCCGAAGTACCATACAAAGTTGTACTCTTTTCCTTAATCTTGATTTTTATCCCACTAGGTTTTTTCAAGGTAAGGTTTTTAACGAGACAACTTAAGCACCATTTAATACATCAGATCCCCCAGATCAACAATGAAAAGCACACTAGGTCTTGAAGTACCTTATACTTGTGCATCCAAAGCAGCTCAACACCAATACATGGAAGTCAAGCGCGTCAAAGTCAATCATGAAGGCATTCCAGCTTATACACATCAAAGACAGTGTTGAGATTCGACCATAAACTAATGAAGACGGCGACATTGAGAAGAATGAGAAGAGTTCGAGGAGGACGTTGAACTCAGGGGGAGTATACACGCACTGCACTCTTTTTCCCTTCGATCGGGTTTTTATCCCAATGGGTTTTCCTGACAAGGTTTTTAACGAGGCAGTACAACAAGTCAACAAGAGCGTACATAGAAGGCTGCACTCTTTTTCCCTAATCTATGGTTTTGTCCCATTGGGTTTTCCTAGCTAGGTTTTTAACGAGGCGGCTGGAGAAACAAGGAATGTACATCCAAGGGGGAGTGTTATAATATTATTATTATGTGGATGTACAAGATATAAACTTTACTTAGATAGATTTATCTTATACTTGGAGGTTAAGAATATAACTCCTATATATTGTATTGGTGGATACCACACGAGATATTAAGTGAATACAATCACATATTCTCTTCCCTTTTCTTAACAGTTTACAATAGAATAAAGATTTTAGATTCACACGATTAAATCATGTGAGAAATAAGTAGTTGATAGAAAAATGAGGGAAAGAATAATTATCTATATATTTCAATTTGAGCATGAGTATGATTTCCACTTTAATTTCATATATTAACCTTCTTTTTTATTTGCATCAACTATTGTAACAACGGTTAGAAGAAAGTCTCATGTAATTTGAAATTTATCATCATTATAAGTGTACATTTGTGTCATATTTGTTTTTGGTTATAAGGTGAGAATTTAGAGTGTGTCAACCATGATTGTAGCACCATTCAATAGCATTTTTACAGACGAGAATATGAAACTCTAGGTCGAACTTCCAAAAAGACGAGTCGGACACCAAAGTCAAATGAGCAAGACGATCGCCTGCCCTGTTGGTCTCCCTGAAAATGTGAGAAATGGAGACCATCTCAAATAAACAAAGCAGAAAGAGAACATCCGACATAAGCATCTCGGTATACTAGGGGGTCGTCCAAACTCCTTTAATCGCATTCACAATTGCAAGATAATCATCTTGCATAGCAAGTCTTCAAATACCCTTCTTCTAAGCTTCCACCAGTTACATTTGTGTCATATAAAAAGCCCAAATTGTACCCCAATTAGCTTGCAAGATAAACAACTACACTTTGTTTTTTTAAAGGCTAAATTGCATAAAACCACCCCTTAAATGCCCCAATTTGCTCAAAATCAGCCCTTAAAAACATAAATGCAGTAAGCCATCAATTAAAACTTAAAAGTTTACATAGAACCACTCATCCTTCAAACGTAGTATCGTTTCAATTAAAAATGAATAGTCGGGGATGAATCCAAAGTCGTAGGGTGAGGAAATGTAGCTCGGTGAACCAAAATGACGACATAAGACTATAAGAGGAATGTGCACAAATAACAACCGTTGTCATGGGGTTAACAAACCAGTCCAAACCCCCTATCAATCTAACGAATTGCAAAGAAGAGCAAAAAAAAAAGAGTTGGGTTTTGTTGAATGGCATACAAAAAAAATTCGATGTTTTAATTAGGATATTGCTGTCATTTTATACATTTTAATTGAAACGGTACTACATCTGAAGAATTGGTGGCTCTATGCAAACTTTTGGGTTTTAATTGGTTGTTTACTGCAATTATGTATTTAAGGAGTGATTTTGAGCAAATAAAGTTTATATAGGGTGGTTTTCTGCAATTTGACCCAAAAAAAAGCTTGTTCCAATGTTCCTTACTAAACTGCTAAAACTTATGAAATTAAAGATTTGGTTATATTGTATATAGGTCAAGCTAAATCAGTCTCTTAATTACTCTATAATATGCACAAAAATGGCACATGCATGCACAAAATCATGCATGTCCTAAACTCGAATTCAAAAATTCTCATACAAAAGAGTCCACCAAAGTACCAAACTATATTTTTGTCTATGATGCCCCTTAATCAATATTATCACATATACACCTTTTTAAAGAAGCAATTAAGGAAATGAAATTTTTAGTGCATTTCGTAGGATATCTAACCTAAAACCTAAAAAAGTCAATGTTTTAATATATTTCTGGCTTGAATTAATATATTTATTTGCTCATATGCCACATTTTTTGTTGTCAATTCCTACATTTAATTAAGACAAAAATAGTAAGCATCTGGCTGGGTGTGTTTTTAGTGCTTAAATTAAATATAATCATGGTGGTGCCATCTAATTTGAGGATTATAAATCTCACCAAAAATGCAAGAATTTCTCCCATTCCCACCATATCACTTATCACACCAATTGTCTTATGTATTTATCATTTTAAAAAAAAGGCATATAAGTTATCATACAACCTAAAAAGTGATAATAACCGAAAATTTGACGTTGACATTCATTTTGAGTTTCATTTTCACTAATCACATTAAATTGATCTATTTTAATTGCAATACATCCCACGTATCCTGATATAGAAAGAGAACGGAAATTTAACGAGGTACCCCGAGGTATTGCTTAATTCACGCGGTGATCAACTGTTTTACACCTTTCACGTGGTGCTTCTGAGGTTATAAACTATTTCACCTCATGCCCTTAATCCTATTATTTAACAGTTTCCGTTAGTGGTTTCCGTTAGTGAAAAATAAAATAAAAAATCAATTCAATTAAAGAAAAAAGAGGCACGCTCTATCGCTCTCCATTGAACAGAAGACCAAGACAATCTTCCCACCCAATATTCCGGCCACCCGCCACCCAATTTTCCGGCCACAAGGCCACAACCCTTTCTTTCTGTGGGTCTTTCGGTTTTTTATTTGTGAGTTTCGTACCCAGGAGAGGTAAGGGGAGATGAACAGTGGCCAGTGCACTTAGATTCAGACAAAGGGTCGGCAACTGGAAGAGGGAATCTAGCCAATTTCTCAGAATTGTCAAAAAACCTATCACTGTCATTTGAATTAGGGTTTGGTAAATTTTATAGTTGTATATTCGAAATCATCCTGAATTACTAGTAAGCTTTGAAACCCAAACACGATTCAGGATGGAAGGTGTCAGATTGGACTCAATATACGAAACGTAGAGGAACCAGAGGATGATGACATAGGCGGTCAAACAAGGCGACGGGCCGATGGCTCTAAGAGAGAGGTTGGGGTGCGTTGATCGGCGGATCTGTGTCGTTTTACCTAGATCTGAGATATTTGGTGATGGGAAGGTCTATTTTGGTGGTGGGGAAGGCAGATCTGCAAGCAAGGTGAGTGGATTTGAGCAAAAGGAGTATGAATAGCTGGCGGAACCTTCGGCGTCGGAGGAGGCAGCAGAGAAGGTGGCGGCCATGGCGGAAGAGGCAGCGGTGGTGGCGATTCCGCCGGCGAAGGCGTCGAATCGGTGTGGTCGTGTGGATGTTGCACGTCAGCCCCTTTCTTCTTCTTCGCGACTTCGTTTTGTTCGACCTTCCGTCTTCTTCGCATCTTCTGCACATCATCTGCAATCTTCGTCTCTTCTTTGGAGCCAAATCCTCTGCCCCCTCCCTTGTCCCCCTCACAAACCCCCAATTAAAAATAAAAATAAATTAAATACTAAAAGAAAAAGAAAATAGGAAAGATGTAAGGAGAGACAGGGTAATGGGACAAATCCGGGGACATAGGAATTAAATTAAATACTAAAAGAAAAGGAAAATAGGAAAGATGTGAGGAGGGGCAGGGTAATGGGACAAATCGGGGACAGAGGATTTGGACCCCTCTTCTTTCCCCTTTTTTCTTTTAATACAAATATACAATTGATTTTTTTTTTTTAATTTTTCTCTAACGGAAACTGTTAAATAATAGGATTACGGGCATGAGGTGAAATGGTTTATACTTTATAACCTCAGGGGCACCACGTGAAAGGTGTAAAACAGTTGGTCACCGCGTGAATTAAGCAATACATCGGGGGTACCTCGTGAAATTTCCGAAAGAAAGAATTCCAAACCCCCCAACCCCCGCCAAAGAAAAAACTGTTTTTTTCTATGCAAACCAGCTACCAATTACTGGGATGGCTCATAATCGACCCGACACGCGAAAATCGGGTCAAGGCACTTGACCCTTGACTCAAGGGTCAACCCATAACGGCATAACCCGGTTGGGTCAGGTTTTGGGACAAGAATTTCAAAACCCCTGGGTCTTTGAGCGGGTCGGGTCAAATCCAAGTATTCGACGAGTTTTCGGGTCGACCCAGAAACCCGGTTATATATATATATATATATATATATATATATATATATATATATATATATATATATATATATATATATATATATAGAATATGGGTCAAATGTTAACAAGCATTACTATGTTTTGTGTTAACAAATAATATTGGTCGTTTTTTTTTATTAGGTAATAATTCGGATGGAAAAAAACTCTATCCGAAAGCATCATGTCGAATGAACAAATATTGGTCGTTGATTGAATGAAAATGGAACGATGTGAATATGTGATTAATCCTGGATTTTAATATTAAAAAATAATAAAAATGTGGGACCCACGTGAAATATCACCCCACTCTTACACGAGCGGGCGACGGGCGCGTGTATCACCAACTATAAGCCAAAAATAAAGAACTGGATTAATTAAAAAAATTCATCCACAAAACCTAGCAACCTTTCTCTTTCCAATATACAGATCAAGAGGGCAGGGAGAGACTAATCGCCGCCGCAAAACCACCGTCTCCCTTGCAGGCATCCGACCTCGCAATCCATGGTTGCTCCTCCCTCGACCTAGTGTTCTCCTCAGGGGTCCAATCTGTAGAAATGCAAGGAGTAGGAACATGCGCCATCCCTGAATTATTCGAATTGGCATTGGCGGCGATTGTTGCGGTTGGGGCGGCGGAGACGCCATTGGAGGTGGAATTATCTCGGTGGTTTCCGTTAGGGTTTGAGCCAGCCACCATCAATAATCAATCAATTGCCAATAAAGAAAGGACGGAGGAAGCAAACGGAATCCCGAATATGCCAAAAGCGTCAGAACTGAGAGTAGTGACGACACAACGGGAGGGAATCCATGGCCGCCTCCACTTCACCATCCCTCACCACCGGCGACTTCCCCATACCTCTCAGTAAGCTAAACCCTATAATATACTCCCTCCGTTAAGAAAAACATGTCGTTTTAGAAGTAAAATCTTGTTAAGAAAAACACGTCGTTTTAGATATTTTGGTATTCACTTTCCAAAATTACATTTGTAATGATTAAAGATTTGTTAGTTTTAGTTTTCAATAAAGTGAAAAGGTAAAGTAATAATTAGAGGTTAAAAAAATGTACAAATGTTTAAAACTACATATTTTAATTAACAGAGGGAGTATATCCCAATCCTCTCAGTAAGCTAAACCATTCATTGAAAAAGAGAGGACTTAGAATTGCAAATTGAGTGTAATTAATGTAGGTTTGAAGGGATTTATTTTTTATTTTTTTAATTAAGTCTTATATTTCGGATTTTCGGGTCGACCCGTGACCCAACCCGAAAAACCCAGAATCTAAAATAGCGGGTTTGAGTCGATCCGAAAATCTCGGGTTGACCCAACCCGAATACCTACTGACCCACCCTACCAATTACTTACACCTGTCTATATAAACTTTATAGTCATCACCCTACAAATCCATATTCTACTACAAATATTTTTCATTACTCCATGATTGTTTTTCAATGAGCATAAACTTTTGTAGGCAAGACAATGGATGGGCGAGAGCCCAGATATAAATGGCCGCTGAAGATCAACATATCATATGTTCATTTCATGTGTCAATGTATGATGAGCTGGAAATCAAAATCATTCGGATAAGATTTGGACAAAGGAATATCAGGTTTGAAACAATATCAGGTGGAGTCATTATCAAGTCTGATCAAGTTAGGTTACCAGATCTAGTCTGGTCAAATTAACCCCCTTTGTTTTTTCGTTAGAGAAAGGTAATGATTGTCCTCATGTATATAGTCCATGTTTAAGTTAAGATTTATTGATCACTATTCTAATCATTTCTCTTATTCTCCCATTTTTCACATAAATTTGTTACCCTTATATTCCCTAATTTGAAGGAGGGTATATAATACCTCTATGATGGATTAATAATCCCCTCAACCTCTCATCCAAGCTCACAAAAAATGATGATTATATACATTTTATATGTAAAATTTAATACCTTACCTTTCCATTCCCCTCCTATATAAACAAACGAGCCCTAAAAGTTAAACATTACTCTCTCAAGTTAGGTTACTACAAGATCCAATCGGTAAAAAAAAACTATCATTTGCATGTTTTTAAGCCGATAAAAACTATTTAAAATATAAATTTTTTTAATAGTTTTCTACTCGGTACTAACTACTAATGAGTGCACATTTGTTAAAAAAATGGATATTTTATATAGTTTTGATATTTTAAAAAAATGTGCATTGAATAGTAAATAACCTAAGGAATATTGTACTACGTAGTATTTTTATTTCGAGATTATGCCCAGACCATTTCGAGTTTTAGCGGAAATATGTTCTTGATTACTTTGAAAAATCTATTGACGAAGCACTAAGTAGTACTCTATTAACTTTTATTTGTTATTTACTATTCATGTACATTAAAAATATAGTGTATATCCTTTTAAAAATGCGTACATAAATAATAAACAACCAATAAAAGCGAACGAAACGAGTAATCAATATACTAATAAATTGTGTAACAGGTCATCTATTATTGAGCATGCAATGGAAAATCTCAACTTGGCTTGGACTAGTTCAAAATGAGTTATTCCGAATTTATTAACTCTGTCTCTAAACCAAACCACATATGCATTGAACCTCCATTGATCAAATAGATTAAGAACAGGATCCATCAAAAACAAAAGGGGAACTATTACTGCTCTGACCTCTCTCTAGAAATCTAGAGAGAGGGAGGAAAACCACAAAAAAAAAAAAAAAAAAAAAAAAGCCAGAATGAATTCTTGTTCCAACAACAACCACAGGTTCACAATCAACAACGCTTTCCATGGAAACGATTAATGAAAATGGAGGAAAATGGTGGTAACTCAACTCAAAAATCAAGTTTCAAGAGCAGAAATTTCGAAGATACTAGTGAGAAACCCTCTCTTCAAAAGAGCTCTAAATCTCTCCTCCGGGAGCCAAATCTCCTTCGGGAGCCTTAAAATATCCCTCCTCCGGGAGCCAAATCTCCTCCGGGAGCCTTACCCCGGCTTCGGCCGTCATACCTCATACCTCGGCTTCAGCCATCTCTACACAGGCTCCGGCCTCCTCCGCGCCGCTGTGTTTCGCCACACCTTTGGTCTGGCGTTGCACCATAGTGTAGAACAAGTAAGAGTAAACCCAATCCAAAAATCGATCTTCGATTTTTTATCAAAACCCAAAATAATTTTGGGGCTTTAGATGTTTCTTGGATCTATTCCATTTTTCATCTATTCCCATGTCCATTTGAGCAGCCATAGCCCCCGTTTTCTATGGTTCGCTTCGCGCCGTCCTCGAGCCCTAATTCCCTAATCCGAGTGATCGCCCTAGCTGCATCTTCATCTGTGTTGGTGGGTGGTGCCTGCTCTTCCCATCACTCCTCTCTCCGCTGGTGGCACCGTCTCCTCCGGTTGCTCCGGCTGCCCATCTATGCTGGCCTTTGTGCTTGGCGTCGATTGGTTCTCCTGTTTTCGATTCCTTCGGCAATCGATTATACATGTAATCGATTCGCTCTTCTGGATCCTTGTTGTTGGCGGTGTCTAGGCTTCTCTCCGGCGCCGACAACGACGTCGTTCGTTGTCCATCTCCCCTCCCGCTGCGGCGGGCTACTGATGCCCTGTTGGGGCATGATGCACTTTGCTGGTGCTCAATCTGTATTAAAAAAAATATATATATTGAAATTGATGGTAAAAGGCCACAATTGGGCCCCCTTTGTGAAGTCCGTTGTTTTCCTCCTTCTCTTGGCCGGTTCTTTCCTTAGTCATGGCCCGGATAATTTTGCTTTGGGCAACGGCTGGAAAATCTAATAAATTTTGTGAATTAGCTTTAAATATTGCAATAATTAGTTGTATGTATATTCCGGAATCTTCTCTCGCTCTTCGCTCTAATCGCGGTCGTACTTCATTTTCTCGTGGTGTTTGGGTGTCCGTCTGTTGGTTCGTGGTTAGATTCGGTTGAGGAGCAGTTCTGCGGCCCTGGTTGATCGAAGTGATCGTGTTGGTGGTGTTTGTGGTCTCCGAAGATCCCTCATCTAGGTGGGGGGAACGTCGTGTGATCCACACTTCCCCAGGAGTCGTCTTTGCCTTATGAGGAGTTCTGCTTTCCGTCTTTCCGGCGGCGAGACATCGTGTCAGCAGGTGCTGTCCCATGCGCTCGCTATCCACTTCACCACGCCGGGTTTCCGTCATCTCGTTTTTGTTTCCGCTTTTTTTGCTTAGGGTTAGGGGTTTTTCCGGGTTTATTGTATGTGTTTATTTTGATGTATTTCTATTTGTATTTCTTCAGATCCTCGTGATCTCATCCTTCGGGATGCTCTCGGGTCGGCTAACCACCACCCGAATTTTTTCCTTATCAAAAAAAAAAAAAAAAAAAAAAAAAAAAGAAAGATTAAGAACATTCTAAAACAAAATAACAACAAACAGTGCAGTTCCTCAACTGTTAGCATTTTCTACTCAAAGCAATCACTTAAAAGAGGAAATGGTACCAAATAGATCAATTTTTTGTCCTATTTGCAAAAAAACACCTAGCAGGCCCAATATTGGCCAAACTAGACTAGTCTACCCCAAGCAAAAAAAAACACTGGTATTTTTGCACTGTTAGCAACCGGGTGTTGCAGGTAAGCAGTGCGGGAGTTATAAAATCAAAACGTGGAGGGAGAGAGACGGTTCATTCCAATTTGAAGCGTGAGAGAGAGAGACACGAAAAACCAAAAACCAGAGGAGAGAAAGGAGGAGCGATAGGGCGAGGTTGAAGAAGGGGGGCGATTTCACCATGAACTCTACCAAGGAGAAAGGAAGCGGTTGAAGAAGAAGGTAAGTAAATATTGAGGTGTGATTTCAGTTGCGATTTTAGGGTCATGAGAGTACGGTTATAGGCGGATTTGTGAAGAAATTGAGACATGGGGGTGCCATTGCAGTTCCCTAGCAGTACCCTAGCAGTAGATGAATGAAATAGGAGGGGTTAGGGGTGCCTTTGAAGAGTCGATTTTGGGGAATTGGGTGTGATTAAAGTTTGTGGGTGTCGGGAAACGGATGGGTAAGGGTTATGGGATGTTGGGTAAGAAATTGGGGACAAAAGGGCAAGGAGGGGGTCGGATGGGTCGGGAATCCACAAGATTGGGGGTAATCGGTAGGGGAAGTCTGCGCATCTGGTAGGACGGAATATAGAAGGTTGGGTTTGAAATTTTGGTAGCAGATTTCGTAGGACTGGGTAAGGAAATTGGTAAGATATATTTGAACAACTGGTTAGCCGACGATGATGTAAGAATTTTTGGTGGATTTGTTTTGTAGTGTTGAAACTTGTCTGAAATGCGAAATTGTAGGGTAGAAGAGGATAGCAGAATTGGTAGAAAATTAATATGTTATTGGTATGATAGATTTAAACTGTTGGTATGACCGATTAGGTGACCTGAATGTCTGAATGCATGTGTGTGGTGATTGTGTTGCAGGTACCTATTGTTCAATCAACAAAAAAAATGTCAAAGGCAGGAAAGAAAAAAGTTAGGGGAAGACCAAGCAGCTAGAGGGTAAGGAAATGGAGATAGTTACCTCGTTGTGGTTGTAATGCTTGGGAAAAAACTTTGGAACCTAAGATTGTTACATGTATTGCAGGTTGTGCTGGCAGTGGCAAAGAAAGATCACTTCAATGGGAAGGCGTTATCCCATTCTAGTTTTGAACTGCTTGAAGGACTGGACATAAGCATCAACCGGGGGGATTACAAGGCACTCACGAAGAGCCAATTTGGGGGCATCGTTAAGATGGGTCCAGAAATAAATTTGTCGCACAGTTGGTGCACTTCTGTCAGCTCAAGACGCGGAAGCAACACGAGACGTGGTACGCCATCCACGGGCATCACGTGCGATTCTCGCTTCATGAGTTCGTCTTGATAACGGGGCTCAACTGCTCACCATCCCCTACGGATGTGATGGAGGGCGACCATAAGGACGCTATTTACCAGCTTTTCAAGAAGGAGAAGGTGTTTCTGAAGGATGTCGAAAGAGCGTGGGAGCACGAAAAAGAGACTGACTCGGACTTCCTAATGAAAAAGTACAAGCTTGCCCTACTAGTCACAGTGGAGGGTATTTTAATTAGCTTGGAGAAGAATACGCAAATCAAAGGGTGGGTTGTGAAGCTGCTGCTGGAGGACACCACACGTTTTCTAGACTTCCCTTGGGGGCCGACTGGTGTACGATACACTACACGACAACATCGCTGAGACGTTGAAAGACATGGTGGCTGCAAAGAGTCACCTAAAAGATAGGTCAACGTACGCGCTCTACGGGTTTCCCATGACCTTCCAGGTTAGTGAAGTTCTTAAATATGTTCAAAACCTTTCCCAATTCACAATTTTTGTGACTGTGGGGGATGCCAAATGGGGAATTATATCCTGCTAATGGGGCATTTATATCCTACCAAATGTAGTTAGAATGCTCACTCGGCAAATGGAAACTACAATCTTACCAACTATGTGAAGTTGTCATGCAAAGTGTGCAAATATCTTACCATACTGTGTATGCAGTTGTGGGTGTATGAGACCTTTCTAGAGATTGGGAATCACTTCGGACGGAACATTGACCACACCATCATCCCCAGGTGTCTGAGATGGGAAACCCCTAACAGCCACATCCGCTATGAGGACGTGAAATCATTCCTCAACCTCGACGCCCCCAACGACGATAAAATAAATGAGCACGCCCGACTCGTCAAGCCAGACCCCATCATGCACCCTGGCCACAAAGAGAGAGAGAAGTCTACCCTAAATCCCTACTCCTTCGTACAAGAAACCGCCTACAACAGTTTCTTGTATGAGGCATTGGGGTGGACTTCTCTCTCTTTGTGGCCAGGGTGCATGATGGGTTCTGGCTTGACAAGTCGGGCGTGCTCATCTATTTTATCGTCGTTGGGGGCGTCGAGGTTGAGGAATGATTTCACGTCCTCATAGCGGATGTGGCGGTTAGGGGTTTCCCATCTCAGACACCTGGGGATGATGGTGTCGTCAATGTTCCGCCCGAAGTGATTCTCAATCTTTAGAAAGGTCTTATACACCCACAACTGCATACACAATATGGTAAGATATTAACACACACTTTGCATCACAACTTCACGTAGTTGGTAAGATTATATTTTCCATTTGTCGGGTGAGCATTCTAACTACATTTGGTAGGATATAAATACCCCATTGGGAGGATATAATTCTCCATTTGACATCCCCACGGTCACAAAACTTGTGAATTGGGAAAGGTTTTGAACATATTTCAGAAATTCACTAACTTGGAAGGTAATGGGGAACCCGTAGAGCGCGTACAATGACCCATCTTTTAGGTGACTCTTTGCAGTTACCATGTCTTTCAACGTCTCAGCGATGTTGTCGTGTAGCGTATCGTACACCAACCGGCCTCAAGGGAAGTCCAGAAAAAGTGTGGTCTCCTCCAGCAACAGCTTCACAACCCACCATCTGATTTGCCTCTTCTTCTTCAAGCCAAACAAAATGCCCTCCACTATGACTAGGAGGGCAAACTTTTACTTTTTCATTAGGAAGCCCGAGTCAGTCTCTTTTTCGTGCTCACACGCTCTTTTGACATCCTTCATAAACATCTTCTCCTTGAAAAGCTGG
This sequence comes from Persicaria tinctoria, assembly GCA_037127255.1. Taxonomy (NCBI): domain Eukaryota; kingdom Viridiplantae; phylum Streptophyta; class Magnoliopsida; order Caryophyllales; family Polygonaceae; genus Persicaria; species Persicaria tinctoria. The sequence continues at coordinate 18,884,528 of JBANSL010000008.1, forward strand.
TAAATGATGTCCTTGTGATCGCCCTCCATCACATCCGTAGGGGATGGTGAGCAGTTGAGCCCCGTTATCAAGGCGAACTCGTGAAGCGAGAATCGCACCTGATGCCCCTGGATGGCGTACCACGTCTCGTGTTGCTTCCGCGTCTTGAGCTGGCAGAAGTGCACCAACTGTGCGGCAAATTTATTTCTGGACCCCATCTTGACGATGCCCCCAAATTGGCTCTTCGTAAGAGCCTTGTAATCCTCCCGGTCGATGCTTATGTCCAGTCCTTCAAGCAGTTCAAAACTTGAATGGGATAACGCCCTCCCATTGAAGTGGTCTTTCTCTGCCACGGCCAGCATAGCCTGCAATACATATAACAATCTTAGGTTCTAAAGTTTTTTCCCAAGCATTACAACCAAAACGAGGTAACTATCTCTGTTTCCAGCATTACAACCAAAACGAGGTAACTATCTCTGTTTCCTTACCCTCTGGCTGCTTGGTCCTCCCCTAACTGTTTTCTTTCCTGCCTTTGACATTTTTTTTTGCTGATTCAACAATAGGTACCTGCAACACAATCACCACACACATGCATTCAGACATTCAGGTCACTTAATCGGTCAAACCAACGGTTTAAATATATCCTACCAATAGCATATTAATTTTCTACCAATTCTGCTATCCTCTTCTGTCCTACCAATTTCGCATTTCAGACAAGTTTCAACACTGCAAAACCAATCCACCAAAAATTCCTACATCATCGTTGGCTAAACAGTTGTTCAAATATATCCTACCAATTTTCTTACCCAGTCATACGAAATCTGATACCAAAATTTCATATTCCGTCCTACCAGATGTGTAGATTTCCCCTACCGATTACCCCAAATCTTGTGGATTCCCGCCCCATCCAACCCCCTCCTTGCCCTTTTGTCCCCAATTTCTTACCCAACATCCCATAATCCTTACCCATCCGTTTCCCGACACCCACAAACCCTAATCGCACCCAATTCCCCAAAATCGACTCTTCAAAGGCACCCTAACCCCTCCTATTTCATTAATCTACCGCTACTGCAATGGCACCCCCATGTCTCAATCTCTTCACAAAACCGCCTATAACCGCACTCCCATGACCCCAAAATCGCAACTGAAATCACACGTCAATGCTTGCTTACCTTCTTCTTCAACCGCTTCCTTTCTCCTTAGTAGAGTTCAGGGTGAAATCGCCCTCCTTCTTCAACCTCGCCCTGTCGTTCCTCTCTCTCCTCTGGTTTTTGGTTTTTCGTGTCTCTCTCTCGCTTCAAATTGGAATGAACCGTCTCTCTCCCTCCACGTTTTGATTTTATAACTCTCGCACTGCTTACCTGCAACACCCGGTTGCCAATAGTGCAAAAATACCAGTGCTTTTTTTCTTGGGGTAGACTAGTCTAGTTTGGCCAATATTGGACCTGCTAGGTGTTTTTTGCAAATAGGCCAAAAAATTGGTCTATTTGGTACCATTTCCTCTAACAATAATCACCCTAGTCATCATTCTTAACTCCCTTATATCAAGACTGACTACAAAGGCAGCAGCTCAAAAAGGTAAAATAAAAATGAATAGCTATGTTACCTATGCTGCAAATCTGAAGGCCTCACAATACATTCAAGGAAGATACCAAGGGAGTCATGCCATTGCCTACTTAAAATACAAAGAAGCAACCCTTGCTAATTTCCGAGATTGATACGCACCTTTGCGTTGGCACGCCCCTATTCTGATATGGTCGACAAATTATCCGAACGGACCATTTCCGAAGATTATGCGTGTCAGTATATTGTATAACATATAGGGTGTAGCCACATGAACATAAATGACAGCACCTGAGACTCGGGTCAGCCTTAGTCCCCCTGCACAAACTTCTTCTCTTGATAGTACTTCTTCTCGCTTTCTACTTTCTTATGGTTGCGCTTCTGCAGAGATACAAAGTGCATATGAACACGGCTGCAACAAATGGTAAGTTAGATAATGATGCATTTATTCATTTATATTTTACAGCATACCATGTACGCGTCGTGATTTGCCATGATTCTTCGAGCTAGAGGTGGTGGTAGTACTTTTTGGAGACTCTAGTATCTTGAAGATCCCCATGCTCTTGGGAACTGCGTACGGATCAGCCTTCCCCTGCATTAGGCAGATGATTGATTAGCACGGTTTTTCGACATTGATGTGTATTAATGTGGTCAACTTACATCACACAGAGGGCTGGACTCTGCCACAGTTCCATGCACAACCAAGGCAATATTGAAAGTCATTATCTGAATACGCCAAGCACAATCACGAGATGTAAGAACCACCAAAGTTAGCTTATTATACAATGATATCATATCATAGAAATGGCGCACCAACACATTATTTCATAATCAATGATTCACTGTATGATTTCTCATTTCATTGCAAATTGCTAAGACTTCCATAGTTAATGGTGGAGGTTATTTAAAAAAAAAGTCAACGAAAACTGACCATATCTTTTGTGACCTCCCAAGGAGCACCAATTATGATTTCATCAACATAACGACAAGACAACACATTGAGACTACGCTCATGTAGATTCATCAGTGGAAACTGGGCTCCTCTAACATTACTGCGTGAAACCAAAAAAATAATTACATATTGGTAGAATGACATGGAAAAACATAAGATTTCTTCAAGTGCCATCTTTTTAATACCCTACTATTTTCAATTTGATGGAGAAGTATAGAGTGTAGACTGAAGGATGGGAGGTCAGATGAACTTTTCCCCGAATATTATATCCAGCATATTTTCTACGATATCTACACACATGCGCCCTCCATACAAAAAAATATTAGATGATTCGTTGATCCAACAATAAATTTTTACTCGCATAAATTCTGGCTGTCTCTGCTAATCTACATGGAATATTCATCTGCTTACACAATTTGAAGCTGAGATATGTGTCTGGAGAAAGTATGGAAATAATAACTTGTACAAAAGCTGACATATGGGTTTGAAGAGAATACGGAGATGATAACTTCTACAATTTTGAGACAAGATTTTTTTTCATAGGCAATTATTGTAATTAACTTTAGCAGTGGAAACTCACGCAAGATCACAAAGCTTAATGCATAGAAAAACGGTGAGTTTATCCCATTAAAAATAGGAATGGAGGAAAATAAATTACCTTAGAGTCTCATCTGTATAAATGCCAACAAGAAGAAAATCACCAAGTTGTCTTGCAGCTTTAAGGATCTAAGCAAGTAAAAATAGTATTCAGTCAATATGGGGGAAAAAAACCCCAAAGCCCATACTTCAGTCTTCAGCTAAGAGGCCACAAGACATTTGGGAAAAGGTATCACACTTGTAACCAAAAGAAAAATACAGTGCAGACGATATAGGTATCTGTTCATGAAATTTTATGCTTAGCTTTATATAAGTAACAGACAGAATTACCAGACATGAACTAAAAGAAATAGCTGAACACAAAGAAAGGAATGTCCAACTCAAAACTTGGCCTAGGATAGTAAGTAGAAGTTCTAGTCGCACCTCAACATGTCCAGCGTGGAAAAGATCAAATGCTCCATCAATGTAAACCACACGTGCATTTGGTCCAGGTGCCTATCAACAACAAAGATTAGAAAATTGAGGAAATCTAAAATCTTGAAACATGAAAGAGGTAGCATATTTTACATAAGAACAGAATGTCGTAGATATTGCTTCCCCACAGCAGCCATGACTAATAATCTAATACATAAATCCATTTCTTTTTCCGCTAGTTACTCAAGAATTTCAAACAGCTTCATCCGTGTGCTTTAATATCAGAAATTCAGAATCATCAAAATATATGTCAAAGGGATAAAGGAAGAAAAGCAAAATGGGGTGGAAAGAAGTCTTCATGGAAGAAACTCTATTTCCTTTTCACTTCATGGCATACATTATGGTGCATGCACCAAAACAACAGATAAACCGGCAAGGCAGCCTACAAGACCCAACTAGTTAAGCCTGTAATTTGTACAGGCGTTGGTTTTATGTAATTTTTCAAAGCCTAACCTAATGCCCATCTCAAGCCTATTAGTCATTTGTCAGCTTATGCTCTCTGTTATAATATAAACAGGGTCTAGACCATGTCTATGAAGTTGATCACCTCTAGAAAAATGACAATAAACTAGTACAACGATTTTTATAAATAAAATCATAATAATATAACAAATTAGTGTTGAATAAAATGTTGCCAGAAGTTAGCATAAAATAAGAAAGTCTGAGTTGAAAAGGTAAAAAATGTCTAAAAATCTTTAAAAATTAAGGTGGTTATGATACTTAAGAAAAATGCTTCTTATTTGATAGTAAGATATAAGTTAAAAATGCGTAAAAAAATAATTAGTTAACAATTTATATAGATTAAGTTGATTGATTGTAAATCCTAAAACTAAGGTAGTAGTAACATCTAAGCAAAAATGCTTCTTATTTAATAGTTAGATATAGATTTAATAGTTAGATATAGGCAGATAGATATTTAGATATAAAGATAGATTATACATTAATTCAATGCTTTAAACTGAACCAACGGATCGATTAGAATATGTTTGGGAATAAAGAAAAACCCTATTACAATCTGATTGGTTGAAAATTCATTTGAATTGAACCAATTGATTAGAAAATGTATAATGTATTAAAGAATAAATTATATACTAATTTAATATTTTGAATTGAACCAACAGATTAGAAAATGTAGAATATGTTAAGAAAATATTAAAAAGCTATTTTAGTTTGATTGGTTGAAAAAACTATAATTATGGTGGTGGTGCCACCTAATAAAAAAATGCTTCTCTTTTAATAGTTAGTTATTAGATTATTAGATTATTAGATTAGATTATAGATAGATTATAGATGGTCCATAATGCTCCAAAAAGTGTTACTCATGTAAAATATATGTGGATGTTCCAACCTCCCCTAGTGATGACCCTCATTTCCAAAAGCACATGCTTACTTGTAGTTTGTACATGCTCGTGAGTATATCCATACTATGCATTTTCTATACACCCGGTCGAAACAAATCCAGGACATACCAACAGGACTTTGGCTTAATTAAGGACCAGCAATCCCAACGGATCACTCTGAAAAGGTACTAATAAACGAAAGATGCTTGCATTGATTAAAAATTTAACACTTGCTGGTAAATGTACCAACCTAAAATATATCTAAAATCCACATAAGAAACAAACAAACATGTAGCACAAAAGATTTCATTTGCTAGATCCAATTCTAGATAATTCTCAGTCCATTAGTACCATCTAAATTACCGAAACTTGTTTCAGCACAGACACTTTTGAAGATGCCACATCCTACAACAGGGCTATTGAAGTTCTACTGTGAGAACACCAATGGTTTCCTGATATCTAGCTATGACATTAGTTTCAAAAGGATGAACTAGTACATTCTTTCTCCCAGGAAGCCTGCAACTCGCCTTTGATTTTTTCTGACCATCAAACAAGTGTTTTTACTTCACTAGATTATTTCTCATCACTAGATATATCTAACTTCCAAAAGTATATGTTATAACCAGATTGCATGAAATAAACTATCAAGCGCAGTGATTTATCACATCTGAAAACAGTTCTAGTAATTTCCTTTACTTTCTTCCTTAAAAATTGACTGGCAATCTAAATTAAAGAACACAACAAACATTTGACAAAAACATTATGGTCCTCAATAACTTCGAGGACCGTAATGTTTTTCTTACAAACTTTTCTAATGGAAGTTCTGATCGCTGCAAACTGATCTTTGCCCCCCAAATAGGTGAAGGCCTCTTCTCACTAGCAAACATGAAGTCTAGAGGGTCAATCTGTCCAACACAGACTTATTGGCTTATATTCCAAACAGTTCATTGATGACACTACTTTCAATACTGAAACCCTCAAGCTTTGGTAAAAAAATAACCAAAAAAAAAAACCTTAACAAAATTTTGAACAAAGTCATAAATACTATACCTTGCCATTTGAAAACTGAACAATTCTTCTCGAGGTAGGCAGAAAATGAGATATATGGCCACTTATGTGCTGTTTATTTACATTAATGGGTTCAAGGTCACTGGTTTTGTCATGTAAAATTGGATTGTTATTAGCTTCATGTACTGTTGTACTCTTAAAAGCTGACAGTATCTTCCCTAACAAAGAAAAGAACAAAAAAATAGAAGAGTTAGACGTCTCAGTCACAAAGTACTGAATCCATGGAAAGAAACGATAAGAAATGGTTGAAAAGATTTCATCCAGGGGTAATATATAGGCAATCAACTTGGCAAAGGAGGGAATGAAAACAGAGAAAAGGACAAGACAATCAGTCAACTTGTTCTTCATATTCACCAGGGATTAGAAACAAGCATATTTACAGCTATTTACCTAATAGTGGCATTCACAATTGCAATTTAACTAATCACCAAAAAAAGCATAATTACTACTACTACCTAGATATAAGCTTGAGATAATACCTAAGATATTAGTGCTAGAAACACCTTCTGTGCGTTTAATCTGCTTATAACGGCCAGCTTTTTTAGCCAATGCATAAGCATCAGTTCCGTCAGGAAGAAGACAAGGATCATCACCATGTATAATATAGTCAATCATGTACTTATTAAAGAGCTTTTTCATGAATGGCTCTGTAATTGCATAAGGAGCATTGGCAATAACTTCATCCACCCACTTCAACCCACTGACAAGTGCCAGCCTGCAATCGAAACACAAATGTTGTCACAACAGCTGCAATTTGAGAGGGAAAAAAACTGTAGAGAGAAATCAATGCAAATTTACATAAGTGAAAAATAAGTTCCATAGATTGGTTAAACAAATGGTAAAAAAAAGGTATAGGAATCCCATATAACACACTTAACATCTTTACTGGAGAGAGGGAGCCAACTGAAGGAACGAAGAATTTCAGACACTTATTATATTTCACTTTCCATGCGCTTATATCATGGATAATTTATTTACTGCTAACAAGGTTATTATCATTATCTTTTGATTCCTATAGAGGTGCTACTATCATCCAAAATTCTTTCCACTTGTCAAGGGCATCACACTTTCTAGACATGCATGATTACAGGATCTGCAAACTAAAATAAAAATGTCCAGTGTTTGTCACTCGTGATAGTATACTGCTAATTAGTAAATGACCTGCTTGCATCCTCTTTGTACTGCTGCATTTCCATTATCATGAGAAACATCACTAAAGCTAACAGTTTTTACAAATTCATATGCTAAATGTTCACTTTATAAACAATTTCGCACATTGCAAATAACCAATTTCCTGATGCTCCATTTGTGGAAGATAAAATCACATCCGCAGAAGTCAAGGAAATAGTATGTACCTCTCCTCCATAGATAAAACAGGAGGACCCTTGTTTGCCAAAATCTCTTCATCACTGACTACTCCTACTACCAATTCATTGCCCAAAGCTTTTGCTTGTCTCAAAGCATTTGCATGGCCATAATGCATAAGATCAAAGCACCCATCCATGTAAACTCTAATTCTCTTCTTCTCACGTTTCCTCTTTTTCAAAATTCCAAAGTTTGGCAATAAATAAGGGAAATAAGGTACCCCAATCCGGCCAAAATAACTTGTTGATAAGCCAAGCAAAGCTGCTGTGACCATTAGCCCACCAAATAAATGTGGATTATAAAAAGCTCCATCCCACATCCAATGATTACTTTCATATTCCATGTCTCGCCTGTATACAATCACATCTAGACACCCTGGGGGTTCTATTCTAAACCGAAGGCAACAGAACAAAACTGCAAAAAGAAACCATTTTGATTTAAATTAGGGAATCAAATTTTCTCCTATGATTTGAGTACAAAGATGTGAAACATGAATAATGTATGAAGATTTTGTTTTTGGAAGCACAATTTGAAACTGGAACTTTTAAGCAAGAAGATTGTAATTTGCATGGAAACATAGTAAATCTAAAGATGGAAATAATATGTACCTGCATAAGCTTCATAATAATGTCACACAAAATACAATAATTTTTTTATTAAAAAAATCATGCACAGTAGATATATAACACTGATGATTCTGCAAGAAAGCAGTTGTCCATAGGCTTTCTTAACTACTGCTACTTTATCTTAATCAAATTTACAAAACAAATATCAAAATCTGAGCAAAGATGCTGCTATTGCATAACAGGAAACAACAATGCAGTAATATATACAGGCATGCATAACGAAATTGAGAATAAGAAACTAATAGGCGCTTAGGCTTCACACAAATCCTAAACCTTACACAAAAACGTGGAGATAACACACATAAAAACTAATCAATGAGCCAAAATTTTCAAAACAGAAAAGAGATGCCGTGAGTGAAAAAAAAATCCACAACCAAAATACAGAAAACCGGATGCATCAGAGAATTGAAACTCCGAGAAGAAGATACAACGATCCAGCTGATGCAATACACAAACTGTCGGAGAATTTGCGCACAGATCAAACAAAATTCGAAATTCAATGTCATACCTGATTATTCATCAAACTTTTGAGGGGGTTTTTCTGCGTGATTCGAGCTCGGCTACCTTACTTTCTGTAGAATCAGAACCCCGATATATTGATTGGATTCGGGAAGACCTAGATGTCAACCCTGATTCGCCCAAGTGTGTGCCGGCGGATGCGTGAAGCTGCGGCATGAAGAGAGCAGATTCTCAGGTTTCTTTACTTTCTTTCTTTTTTTTTTTTTTTTTAACATGCAAAAATTAGGTCGATCATACCTAGCGATTGGATGATCGAAAACGTACAAATATTCCTATACTTAGCTATATAATCAGCGGCCTTGTTTGCTTTCGTGTACCAGTGTCTGAATTCTATGCTCTCAAAGTTTCTTGATGAGCTTCACTTCTCTTAGAATTTCCCATCTCATGTAGTTGCTATCATTGATTGTCTTGGTAACCTCCAAGCAGTCCTCTTCCATTACGACTCTTCTTAGACCTTTAACTATTGCTAAGTTTACACCTGCATATAAAGCAGTTGTTTCTGTTTGGATAGCAGAAGTCGTATCTACTTCAGATTGAAAGATATCAATCACATAACTCTTATGGTCCCTAATAATCTCACCCACCCGACAAGAGTCAGTGGGTATAAAAGAACCATCTACGTTTATTTTGTAGATAGTCCTAGGTGGTCTTATCCATTTAATATGGTTTGTTCTTCTTTTTTTACTTAGTGGTGGAGTTTCATTATTAGTTTTGATGGCATCATGCCAATCTATGAGGTCTATGATTACTCTTACGGCTGTCTGATGAGGCGTATCATGCGTTTTTTTTTCTGAAAATCAATTCATTTATAGTTTCCCATATTCTTTGCCATATAAAACAGAGTTCTTCTATCAACTTCTTGTCTGTATTTGTTGTGATGGTCGATACTATCTATATCAGTGCAGTGGTTGAGAATAAGTGTTGTAGTTTTGCTTACACTTTGCTCATAGGCCGCAACCGTAGCTCTGGTGAAAGGGCAATTAACAAAAAGGTGATTGCTATCTTCATTATTGTGGTTACAGAAACAACATTGAGAAGGGACTCTATTTATATACCTATTTAGTCTGCATGTCTTGGCCAGGCTGTCAGTATATATTTTCCAAAGCAGATTTTTAATTCTAGGAGAGGGATGTGTTGTTAGTGTTGATTATGTGTCTAGTTGATCTAGTAGAGAATTGACCATTCGGGTTAAATTTCCAGATTATTTTATCCGGAGTGTCCCAGACTGGGATATGTATTTTTATGATGTGTTGAACAATATGATTTGGAAAGATTTCGTTGAGAAGGGGGACATTCCATTCTTTAGTTGGGGGTAAAGAGTTGGTAAACTTTAATTAAGTTCGGGGTCAAAGTTCTGTCGATAGCTAATCAGATTATGGTCTTGAACCCAAGGGATTTGTCCAAACATTTATGGTTTTGCCATTTCCAATAATCCATAGTAATCTTTGGAGGAATTGTTGTTTTAGTTGAAGGAGTCTGCCAAATTGCCATGAAGAGTTTTGAGATGTCATTTCTATCTGACTCTGTTGTTGTAGATATTTTTCTTTGATTAATTTAATTAACCTAAATGTTGTTAGGCTCAACATAGATTTTCCAAAGGTTCTGCAAGTTTCAAGCCCAGACCACCTTGTTCTTTGGGCTTGCAGATTTTATCCAAGCTAATTAGTGGGGTGTATCTCTCTGATTGTAGTTTATTCCAAAAAAAGTTTTTTTTGGATCTGGTCAATTTGGTTAAGAACCAGGCCCAGTGGAAGGGCGGTTCAACCGGCCTGATTGCACATGGCCCGGATTTTTTGGGGGCCCAATATAACCCTTTACTAGTGTATATATATTAAGCTTCCGAAACTGTACAAAGAAAGAAAGTAGCGTGGTGGTAATTGACACTTATAGGAATATATTTGTGGGTGATTTTGGGACTGGGTTCGATTCCCCACAACTTCACTTCCGTTTTTTGTCTAATAAAATACATCTCCCTCTTTCTTACTTTCACCTCTATTTTTTCTATTTTCGGGCCCACCTATTCCTTCTATATTTTTTTTTATTTTAGACCCACATTTTCCTTCTATTTTTTTAGGCCTCTCTATTTCCTACTTTCACCTCAATTTCTCTTACCAATATTCATTCTAACGTTTATTTTCTTTTAATTTTGAATAAATCATAAAATGGTGAATTATATATATATAACACCTTTTATATGTCAAATTTAAAAAATCTCGTCTTTAAAAAATATTTTACAAAATCCTTGATTTTTGTTGCCTTCTTCATCTTTGCATTTCATATTTTTTATAATAAAAAAAATGCATCTAGTTTATATATATATAAAAGCATCTAGTTTATAATTATAAATATGAATTTGTGATTATATAAAAATGTGAAAAAATGATAGGGCATAATTTTTATCTCGCACCGGGTCTTCGAAATCATCGGGACGGCCCTGTTAAGAACACCTTTAGGTAGCATGGAGTTTTACATTAGGTAATTGGTTTTAGAGCTTAAGTTTGTCTGAATGAGGGTTGCTCGCCCTGCTCGGGATAGAGAGGAAGCCCTCCATTTGGATAATTGTTTTTTCAGATTTTGAATGGCCTCATCAAAGACAACATTTTTCACTCTTCCTCTTACTAGTGGGATGCCAAGATATTTTTCAAGGGTCTTAGAGATCGGAATGTTCATGTCATTGGCTAGGGAGGTGTTTTGAGACTTGTAGGGAGCTCTTGTTATAGTTGATGGATAGTCTTGAGATGTTTGAGAAGTTGTTGAGAATATTCATAATCGTGTGGAGACTCTTATGGGATGCTTCAGAGAAGATGATTGTGTCATCTGCAAAGGTGAGAAAGGGGATTGGGGTACCATTTTTGGTTAGTTTGATCCCTATGAGTGCATCTTCATAGGCTTCTTTCTCCATTAATTCTTGTGCTAGGTTTTCCATGACCAAGATGAAGATATAGGGGGCAAGTGGATCACCTTGTCTAATTCCCCTTTCAGGTTTGAATTGTTTGCCCGGTATGTTGTTGACCAAAACTGAGAATGTTGTTATAGTGATGCAGTTCATGACCCAATTGATCCATTGAGGGTGAAAGCCAAATTTGTTTAGGGTTGCTCTGATGTAGTCCCAGTTGATTCGGTCATAGACCTTTTTCATATCTAGTTTAAAGGTCATCCATCCTTTTTTTCCTCAAGTTTCTTTACTTGGTTTGCATATGCAATTACATCACATTTATAAAATTTTCATTAATCAATATCTATTCTAGTATTCTATATATAAAATACAAAATGAGCTATGGTGCGATTTCGCGTCCATGGAATTTCCTTGATAAAAACGGGATTATTTTTGCTTACGTGTCATTTTTTGAATTAAAATAGTATTATATTTTTTGGTCACATCAATTAATAAGTCAATATAGTGAGTTAAAAAACTTATCTTTCTAGAGTAAATAATCTATCCAAATATTTAGTCAATGATTTGGGATTTATTATATAATTGTGTCTATTTATTATACTTCAAAATATATTAGAAAAAGAACGTGGAGGTTAGGATTCATCAATTGTTTATGAATGGTTTGCTTTGGGTAATGTACGTTTCTAACGGAAGATTAAAGTGTAGAATTATAGAATTATGGAAGGATTTTCGCTAGGCCCAAATATTGAAGATGCAATTATATTATTGTAAATGGTTGAACATCTTTAGGCCCCGTTTGGTATGAGTGCTGGAATTGGAATGGTAATCGGAATCGAAATGGAATCAGAAAATGGTAATAACTCATTACTGGAGCTGATTGTTTGGTATGCTATCGTAATCAACCATTCATTAAATAATAATAATAATAATAATAATAATAATAATAATAATAATAATAAAATTAAAAAAATGATAAAGTTATAATATTGATATATTATTGTTATTATTAAAATATAATATAATATATATTAAATAATAAAATATTGATAATAATAATAATAATATAATATAATAAAACTAATATATATAAAATAATAAAATTTTGATAAAAAAGTATTGATATTAATAATAATATAAGTATAAATATAATTAAATACTGATAAAAATGAAAAAAATAAAAATATATTATTATTATTAAAAATAAAAATATAATATAATATATCAAATAATAAAACATTTATAAAAAATAATAATATTAATAGAAATATATTATTATTGTAAAAATTTAAATTTAATATAATATTTATTAAATAATAAAGTATTGATAATAATAATATAAGTATAAATATAATAAGATTCTGATAAATATAATAATATTATTAGAAATATATTATTATTATTATTAAAAATAAAAAATAATATTATATATTAAATAATAAAATATTGATAATAATAAAAAAAAATTATTAATATAATATAATTAAAAATAATATAAAATAATAAAATGTAGATAAAAATAATATTATCAATAGAAATATATTATTATTATTATTAAAAATAATAATATAATATAATATACTCCCTCTGTTAATTAAAACTTGTCGTTTACTATTCATGCACGCTTTTTTAGAACGATAAAAACTATATAAAATATTAACTTTTTTTTAAATTTGTTTTTATAAATTCATACTTAATAGTAATAAGTATGATATTATTTTAAAAAATTATTAAAAAAGTTAATATTTTATATAGTTTTTAACACCTAAAAATGCGTGCGTGAATAGTAAAACGTCAAGTTTTAATTAACGGAGGGAGTATTAAATAATAAAGTATTTATAATAATAATATAAGTATAAATATAACATAATATAATTAATAAAAATAATAAAAATAATAATATAATATAATATATTAAATAATAAAGTATTTATAATAATAATATAAGTATAAATATAACATAATATAATTAATAATAATAATAATAATAATAATAATATAAGTAGAAATTGGTAATGAATCATTCCCTACCTTTTGGAGAGGAATGAAATCAACCATGAAAAGGGTAATGGTTGATTACCGGTAATCATTCCGATTACCAATTTTCAACCAACCAAACAAGAAAAGTGGGAATCATCCATTCCCATTACCCTTTTTGATTACCAGTAATGCATACCAAACAAGCCCTTAATCTCAATGTAAAATTGGTTGGCCCTTTGCGCGTGATCTCTCGAGATATTCTTCCGACAAATTCTTTACTCTTTTTTTTCTTTCTTTTCCCCTTAAATTTATTCATGATTTGTAGGGTGAAATGTTAGTTTTCGGAATTTGATTTCTAATTTCTAGGGTTTTTAATGTTACTTATAATGGGATCCAAATCATAAATATTTTATAAAAATTAAAAAGGATCCAAGTGTAATTTTTTATAAGTCATCTTGCTAATAGACGAAAAGGCATGTTACTAATAGACTCTATATTGGATAAAACATAAAACTGAATTTTTATTTCTCCAATTTACATAATTTATCTTTCATTTTCTTTGTTAATACCTATCAATAACAACAACAACAATAACAATATCATGGGAGATCTTCAGAGTAATTGAAAAGATTCAAAGACTCAAAGCAGCTTGCTCTCTAGTTTATATCCGACACTCCTTCAGAGAAGCCAACTTAGCAGCAAATTTCATAGCTAAGAGTGATCATAATTGTAATTCTTGTACCTTTCCTTTTAACAGGGAACTCTATAACATCGTCCGCCAGGATGATCAAAGATGATCTTTACTTGTAAAGACATTCTATTTTTCGCCTACTGTAAAACAACAACAACAACCACCACCACCACCACCCAGTAAATCTCGCAATGAAGCAGGGTCTGGGGGTCAGGATGTACACACTCTTACCCGACCAAGTCAGGAGAGTGTTTCCAATAGACCCAGAAAAATAAGACATAGAAATCACGCGGTAGCCGGCCACCCAGAGGCAGAGGAGACATGAAAGGAGCAAAAACATAAGTTGAAGAAGAAGACAGACAAAAAGCGTAGACAGCATGCCTAACCACTGTAGAAGCGTAGACAGACAACATAAGGTTAGGTTTCTTTGTTAATACCTATCATTTATTGGAAATAGGCATCGCATAAAATCTTTTCAATTTACAAAATCTTATATTATATTTTATGGATTAAAATGATGTTATTTTTGCTATGATTTTGTGTACTTTTTATTTTTATCTTAAAAAATTCCAAGGTTTTGATTTATTTATTTAAGAAAATTTTAAGTATATTAATTTTAATCAAACATAATTTATTTATCTATTATGTATATATGTTGATTTTTCTATATATATAATGTATATTGATATGAACTAAACATACAATTAGTTTAGTTTATTATTATTAAAAGATCCAAAGATTTCAACCAAACTATATATTATAACCTTTAGATTTTTAAAAGAATATATAAATTAAATATCATTTTATTTATTAAGAAACCGCACAACGGGCGGGTAGTAATACTAGTACATTATATTATACATTAAAAACTAAATTGATACATATATCGTTTATATTTAAAATATCATAATTAATCTTAACTTTCCCTCTTTAAAAAAACCTAACCTTTCAAAACAACTAAAAAGAATACATTAAGGGCTTGTTTGGTAAGGGTAGATAGATATAGGCTATGGGGATAGAAATCCCAATAGCCTATATCTCTATTTAGTATATTTTAACAAATCAGTATATAGATATCAATCTTATATCTATATATATACTGATTTGAGGATTTTCTTTAGCTTTGGATATCTCTTCAAATTGGGGTATATGAGTTCCTCATCTTTATACAACAATTGTGCACCAAAATCCAATTCAAATTGGGGTATATGGGTGGACGAAAAACGCATAAGTCGGCTAAAGGTTCAATCTTTCCGGCGACAACCGCCCTTGATCGGAACCCACCCCCTTCTTACCTCCGTCTCAGTTCTTCCAAGCGTTTCCTAGTCGTCAACAACTTGGCTACTGGACGGCCCTCCCCCTCCGGGGTCTCCGTTCCCGTCCCTGAAATCGGAGATGAGAACTCTATCTTCTGATTGTTGAGTTATATGCTCTTTTTAGTTGATTGTACATTTTTTAACCGATGAATCAAAATAGTGGAAAATCAATCAGAAGGCCAACTCATCTTCATCCAACAATTGCACACCAATTGCTCACAAATTGTAGAGTCATCGTTTCTTTAATGTAATGGAGAGTGGAAAATCAATCAGAAGCCACAACGATGAACCCATCCGGTGCTCCTGTAACTTTTTGCCCCAAATTTGGATTATAGAAGGCAAAGAGATGAAGATGGGTTGGGCTTTTCTACTTATATTTCTTTTTTTTTAATCTAATATCTCTATATACCCTTTCCAAACGCGGATATAAGATATGGATATCAATCAAATACCCATATCCAATACCGATAGCTTGATATCTATATATCATACCCATAACCTATATCCTATATCTATATACTCTTGCCAAACGAGCCCTAAAACCTATTAATAAATAGACAAAAAATAATCCAAACCAACCCTTAATATTTCCAAGAAGGGGAAAAAAAACATTTTCCACCCAAAATCCTATTTTTTCAAAAAAATCATTAAAAACAAATCAATACAGTAAAATATTAATCACCCCAAATTTATTACCAAAATACTCGTTTTTGTCGGATAAAACAGAAAAAAGTGGATTCAACCCACGTTTTATTCACAATCCCGAGTACAATTGAAATTGAAGTAAAAAGAATAATAAAATAACAACATAAAACGAGGGTTGAACTTTATGTTTTCTAAATTATGTTTTATGTGCAGGAATCAGCTAAAGCACGATACTCTGACTTTGTTGATGATCGAGCTATGGTCTTTTGTTTCCTATAACTCCAAGAGATTGGTGTTTTACTAATATAAAAGATGTAACATGTGGTGGAGGTATAGTCGTATTTGTTGCTAGCCCAATCGACATCGGAGAAGCCTTTCTTTGTGGATGAAATGCCATGATCTAGTGTACCTCTCAAGTAACCAAGCACTCTCTTGAGAGTTGCCCAGTGTTACGAGGTAGGTGATTACATGTACTGGGATAGTTTGTTGACGACATGTCCAACATCCGGTCTTGTTGGAGCAAGATACTGGAGGTTGCAGACTATCGTGCGATAATGAGTTGGGTTATCAATAGGAGAGCCAACCATTTTTGTAAGACTTGACGTTGCACACATGAGTGGAGATGGAGTTGCGGGTGTCAATGTTGGTTTTGGCTAGAAGATCGAGGACTTACTTTCGTTGGCTAAGGAATAAACCAAGCGGAACCCCAACAAAAGGTAAACCGGAAGAATGAAAAATTGCAGTTCTTATGCAATTCGAGTTTTGTAACCATCATAAAGAAGACTTCTTCCATCTATTCATGGAAAGTCGAAATGATCATTTCTGACTCTTGATGCACCTTTGTCGTTTTCGACAGTTCATATTCATCACGTGTTTAGAGAAGTTAACAGTGCAGCGGATAGATTGACCTTCTTAGATCACAAAACCTCTATTCCTAACCCTACAACGGATTTATAGTTACAGGTTCGCATTCGAAAGTATGCCCTACGATAGACGATTAGTCAGCCGTCTCTAGTTCATCCTGCTTTCTATTTAAAAAATAAATAAAATTAAGAGTGAGAGAGAAGAAAAAGAAAGTCCCACCCAGAGCCCGTGGGCGCATGACCTTTATTTACTCTGCCGCCTCTGCCTCACGACGCCCTCTTTACAAACCCTTCCCTCCTCCTAGGGTTTTCAAACCCTGCAACACCCCCGCCTCCTCCACACGCTCTCTCTCCCATGGCTACCGGCGAAGAACCCACTCCGGCGACCGACGCAGCCGCGGCGGGGTCGGCTCTGATCAAATCCCTAGCCGCCTGCAGCGCCTCCACCAGATCCAAAACCCTAAAGTCCCTAATCGCATGGCTCCAGCAGCAGCAGCAGCCAGAGTCCCCACTCTCCGACGACGACGTCAAGAAGCTATGGAAGGGCCTCTTCTACTGCGTCTGGCACTGCGACAAGGCCGCCAATCAAGCTAATCTCATCAATCGGCTCGCGTCTCTCCTCCACTCGCTCTCGCCGCCCCTCTCTGTCGCCTATTTCTCGCATTTCCTCCTCACTCTCCGCCGCGAGTGGCCCGGGATCGACCGTCTCAGGTTAGACAAGTTCTATCTTATGATTCGTGTTTTCGTTCGGGAATTGTTTGAGCTGCTGAGGAAAAAGAGGTGGAGTTTGGATGTTGTGAAGGAGTATTGGGGTGTTTTCGAGCAGAGGCTGTTTGTTTGCCAGGACGGCGAGAAGAGTTTGGGCGATGGGGTTACATATCATGTTGTTTCGGTGTTCTGCGAGGAGATTAAGCCTTTTTTGCCGCTGAGATTGGATGTGTTGAATGTGCTGTTTGCGCCGTTTGTTTCTGTGTTAGGGAGGACGGATAATAAGGTTTTGTTGGGGAAATTGAAGAGTGACTTGTTTGGTCATCTGGTTAGGAGTGGGAGGGGATTGTTAGGGGTTAAGAAATCAGGTGAGGAGGTTGATTCCATGGATGAGAGGGTATTATTTGGGACGATATCGATGGTTATGGGGTTTTCAGCGAGGCTCTATGAGCTTGGTTCGGCACCTGATTGTGTCCAGGGTAATAGGAAGTTCCTGTTCAGCTTACATGAGGAGTTCTTGAAGTTGGAGAAGGAGTTTAAGGTGGCTGGGATTGATGTGAAGCTTCCTGAAGTTGATGGGAATGAAGATGAAGAAGATGATGATGAAGTTCCTCAGCTGATTCCTGTTAGCAAGGATGATTCTGAAGGAGGGAATGTTGAGCCTTCAGATAAGCTGAAGAAGAAGAAGAAAAAGAAGGATAAAGGAGGATCAAAGGATAAAGAGGGTAAGAAGAAAAAGAAGAAGAAAACTATGGAGAATGGAGTTGATGGGAGCCATGAAAATGAGAATGTGGAGATGCCAATTGATACTACCAATGACGGTGAGAATGTAGCCGATGAGTCCGATTCCCCGAAATTTAATAACGCAACATTGTCAAATCTGCAGAAGCAATTTGAGATGATTGCTACTGAATCTGGATTAGACCAGGTTGTTTCTAGTTCACTGGATTCACCCACAGGGAATAGGAAAGTGTCCAAGAAGAGGAAGAGGGTGAAGAAGGCCAATGGCAAACCAGCTGCAGAAGACGAGGGTAATGCCACAACTGTGGAAAAGAGCGGAAAGAAAGTCAAGTTCTCTATGAGGCATAATTTGGTTTGGAATCCAGCAAACCCTCTTCCTCCTCAGAGCGTGAGGATACCACCAACTGTTACTCCCCGAGGAAGTGCTCTCAAGAAGGGTGTCCTCCAGGACCTGTAAGGGAGATGTCCTCTGGTTCAAAGAAGGGGAAGAAAAGGGCTGGTAAAAGCAAATCTCCAGCCATCAAGCGGATAAGGAAACTGAAGTCCAAGTCTGGTTAGTTAGATTCATCCTTGCTGTACGTTGAATTGAGTTCTTGAGTTCACCTCCTGAATTGTTTTATAAGAGGTGATTTTTTCTTTTATAGATGTTTGTTGTTTTGAAAGTTTGTGACTGATAGTGATAGTTTGTTCTTGTTCTTTATCATTCGATCACATCCCAATCTGGTTGTATTACTACATCCTTATGATGATTGATTTTTCTTATAGTGACTTGTCATATGATATGGATCATTTCTTATTCATTTGGTTACCCTATTTTTTAGCTCATTATTGCACAAAAGCTTTTCTTTATATTGCTTGACAACATACTGAAAAAGTAAAACTAATGAATTGCAATGCAATGCTCAAGCGTGAATTTTTATGCTTAAAGCGAAAAGCAACGACGAGCTTGCTTAGGGCTGTTATATGGAGCTTGCTTAGGGCTGTTATATGGAGCTAATGAGCTCGCTCATTTGCTAACCGAGTCAGGAATGAGCATATTTTGAAACTCATTTCAAACGGAGGCTTGACTCAAACTCAAGTTCGAATATTGTAGAATAACTAAAATTTATAAAATTTCCCCTTAGTTTATGTATGTTATAAGTGAGAATAGCTGCTCTCGAACAAAGTTTGGCTAGATCTCGTCAAACCTGAACACATCTTAAAGCTTGAGTCCAAATTTAAACTCGGTTCTTTAGAATTGAGTGTGAACAACTAGTCAGCTATTTAGAATTGAGTGTGAACAACTAGTCAACCATTAGCGGGCTTGTGTGGCTCATATATTAGCCCTAGGCTTGCTTTGATAAGCCTTAATCGAGCGTTGTCTGCCATTTTAGCGCTATATATAAGAGAAGGGACAAGCACACTATGACTTTGTTTGGTAACATGTAGCCGATCTGGTAATTAAAGTTGATAGGGTAGTTGAAACTTGTGGAAGTGTGTTAAATATATGAAAGTGTAAAATTAGAGTGTTTATAAGTTGGTTAAGTGTTTGGTAGCTCGGTTGATTGGTATAAACTAGCTGATGAGATGAGAGAAAATGAATAGATTTGCGAAAAGTTTTGGGTGAGTAATTGTTGAAAATTCAATTTTAAAAGCTAATTAAAATAAAATATTATATTTAACTTATTTAAAACTATAAAATATTAAAACGAAAAAAAATCTAAAAAACTACGAATATTGTTTCTCCTTCAATAGGTAAATAAAGAGCGAATATTGTTTCTCCAAGCAACACTAACAAGGATCCACATTCAAAATCTATATTCGGAAGAAGCGAGCACACGCAAAATGGGTTAAACCTCCGATGGGATTCTACAAACGTAATTTCGATGGCTCACACTTCACCTAGGGCTCCGGCAGCTACGGGTTTACCATTCGGAATGATAAAGCGGAAATGATCTTTTCTGGTTGGGGGACTTGTGATTGCAATTCGGCCATATATTCGGAAGCAATGGCCCTTAGACAAGGGATTATGGGGGCAAGATCCTTGGGACTGGATAATCTTCTTATCGAAGGCGACAATCTCAGGGTTATCAAAGCTTTGATGGGGGACTGGTCTTGCCTTTGAAACATTGAGCTGATTCAGTCGGATACTAGGTCTATTTTAAATTCTTTCTCTAATGGTGTTGTTCGTCACATTTTTAGGGAAGCTAATAATGTGACCGATAGGATTGCACGTCTGCCCTATAGTATCCCTGCCGACGGATGTTTGGAGTATAATCATGAACTGCAAGTTCTCATCCGCAAGGATGCTCTCGGAAGAATATCGACATATCGCCGTTTACTATTCCTAAATGACAATGCTTTCTTGTTTTAAAAAAAATAAAAAATAAATAAAAAATAAAAATCTATATTGGAAAGTCCATCTTTGAGGAGAATATGCCCAACAAATTCGAACAGCCCAACATCGAACTTGTTGGCTAAATTAATCCTAACAAAAGCTAATCAACTGAAATTGCAAGAACCGATAAATCACCTAAGCAATCAAAAAAGCTAATCAACTTTTTTTTTTTTGGGTCAAAAGGAGAGGCGGCGCTCTCCGCGCATCTAGTCGTGCTTTTATTATCAATAAAAAGGGGCTAAGTAGTCAGCAAACGGGGGATAGTCCGACCCCTAACATCATCATACAAGAAACTAAAAGCACCCTCAGGCGGGTCAAACAATACAGTTAAACCATATGTATAATCAAAAGTTATGCTAGTAAGGTGATCCGCGACGCGGTTAGCTTCATGAAACACATGTCGGATCTGGATAGTCCAGTTCCTACTCAGAAAGCTTTGACACTTACTGACAAGGCTAGCCAGCGGGTGGCACCGTGGCATCTCTTTGCCTAGGAGAGTAGTTCCAAGTTGTGAGTCCGTCTCCAAAATCACCGACCTGTAACCCCCATCCCAGGCAAATTTGAGCCCCTGTAGCACTCCCCAAAGCACGACTTTCGGGACTGTACAGTTGCCAATGTTCATAATAAAACCACGGTTCCACTCGCCAACACTATTCCTAAGCACACCGGCAGCCATGGCATGGCCATCCCCACGACCCACACCATCTGTGTTAACTTTCATCCAATTCGCTCTAGGCTTCTCCCACGTCACCTGCACTTCTCTTCTAACACCTGCACTCGAAGACGTCGTAAGCTTCCTCCATGCGTTACCGTACTCTTCGTCTTGGGTAGTGATGAACTTCCTTTTGTTTCCCTGCCATTTCTTTCGGTTGAAAATCCAGTCGTTGCGCCACTTCCAAAGCCACCACAAAGTACCTGCAAACACATCGTTCCACCGAATATTTCTAAACATAATATTGTTATTAAGAATGTTACCTCGAATCTAGGCGGCGAACGGGGCGTGAAAGAACTCCTTGTCGTGTCTAGTAGCACCAAGCTCCTTCCATAGCGACGCAGCTTCCCTGCAGTCCCTAAGGAGATGAATAATAGATTCCTCTTCTTCGTGACAGCAAAGGCATAACGGCGACGCAGTCAAGTGCCTCCTGACCCACTCGACATTCGTGAGAACCGCCCCTTTCACACATCTCCAAGCAAAGACTCGGATCCTCTCCTGCATTTTCAGCTTCCAAATGTTGCTAAACATCTGCCGATCCATCGTGTGCTCCTCCTTATTGCCAGTCACCAGGTCATACGCCGAGGACACAATATACTTCCCATTGTCCGAGAGCGCCCAAACCATCTCATCCCTCGCATCCTCATCCCCGGCGTCGAAGCCGGACAGCTGAATAAGAGTTTCAGGAGGCAGCTTCCCCGTTAATTTGTCCCAGTTCCAATTCCCATCCTCTGTCCAGTACTCAGCTGCTACTTCCCCCTGTTCCTCGATCGGGATATCCCCCGTCACCAACTGAATGAGCGGTCTGTCATACGCCCATCTATCCAGCCAGAATTGAACATCTTTCCCATTTCCAATCACCCACTTCGTGCCCTGTTCCACCACCCTGGTCGCTCCAATTTGCAAGCTCCGCCACATACGAGACTTCATCGTCACAACAGCTCCCGAGTCCCGGACATACTTACTTCTCATAACCTCCACCCAAAGCGTGTTGTCCTCCATAACGAAATGCCAAGCCAGCTTTCCCAGCTTGGCTATATTCAGATCGTCCATACGCCGCAGACCCACCCCTCCCAGCTCTTTCGGCAAACACAAGTCCTTCCACGCCACAAGGTGCATCTTTCATTCATCTTCATTCTCCCCCCATATGAACCGCTTACATATTTACTCATCCTTTTTAACAACAGTACTCGACAACATCATAGAGAACATATTATACACCGGCATCGACATAAGCACCGATTTAGTTAATGTGATTCTACCAGCCAAACTCAGCTTCTTGCTTCTTCAGCCATATAGTTTATTTTGAATTTTTTCGAGAAGATGATTAAATAGCTCCTTGGAAATACGCTGATGAAGCACCGGGATTCCCAGGTAGTTTCCCAAGTTCTCCGTGATCTTATACCTACTAATGCGGCTCAAGCTTCCTCTGACATCATACGGCACATTGGTGGAGACAAAAATTTTCGATTTCTCTTTACTGACCTTTTGCCCCGACGCCATACATAACTTTTCCACAACCCCCATGACAACTCTCATTTGTTCCGTCGACGCTTCAGCACACACTATAATGTCATTCGCGAAGAGCATGTGCGAGATCGGCGGGCCACCTCGCGAGATTCTAATCGGTTTCCACTCCCCATCCTCCACCGCTTGATTGATGAGATGACTCAGCCTTTCGATGCATAACACAAAAATATAGGGGGAGAGCGGGTCACCTTGCCTTATCCCCCTTTCGGGTTTGAAACAAGTCGAGGTCTCACCATTCCAAAGCACCTGCATCTTAGTAGAAGTAACACACTCTCTTATCCAGGCCATCCAGTCTTCCGATAACCCCACCTCCTTCATGGTCTCTTCGATGAAGTCCCATCTAATACGATCATAAGCCTTCTCGAGGTCAAGTTTCATAATCATCCATCTCTTGCCCGATCTCTTCCTTCACATAGAGTGGATGATCTCTTGAACAAGGACAATGTTGTCCTGTATCCATCGACCCAGAATAATGCTACCTTGCGTGGGACCAATTAGCTCTCCCATGACACCTTGAAGTCTCATCACCAACACTTTCGATATAATTTTGTACACCACATTACAGAGAGCGATAGGGCGGAATTGGCTTATGAATTCCGGTTTCCCAACCTTAGCAAGAGAACAATAAGAGTTTCGTTCAGCCCCCTCGCCATCTTTTTGTCCCTAAAAAACCTCAAGACCTCATCCTCAATCGATCGTCCGACAATACCCCAACACTTCTGATAGAAAATGGGTTGGAATCCATCAATCCCCGGAGCTTTGAACGGCCCCATCGACTTCACCGCAACCCAGACCTCCTCTCTTCTGATAGGATCCTCCAGCTTCCGCCAAGATTCAGCCTCCAAGCTCGGGAAATCGAGAGTCTCAAGCACACAGCTCGGCAGAGGTTTGACATCCTCCAAGCTGTACAACTTCTTGAAGAAACTCAGAGCAATATTCTCCATCTTTTTCTCATCCTCCACCCACCTGTTCTTTTCGTTGAAGAGGCCCTCAATTCTGTTCTTTCTGCGCCGGATGACCGTCGATAGGTGAAAGAACGCCGTATTCCGGTCGCCATTACTAAGCCAATTCTCCCTTGATTTTTGGAACCATAGAAGCTCTTCCTTTTGGAGCACCTGTTCCAGCTCAGCCTACAGCGTCGCTTCTCGGTCCATGAGGCCACCCATAGTATTCACCTGGGGTTCATTTGTATTTCCTCGATCCTCTTGACAAGGTCTTTCTTTCTATTATGGATATTTCCAAACACCTCTCGATTCCAAGTGATAAGCGCATATTTCAAGTTCGAGATAGCAACACTAACCTTAGCTTCTTTATCCCAGTTGGCCATGATCGTAGGTAAGAACTCCGGGTGGGTGATCCACGCAGCTTCAAATCTGAACGGCCTTCTCTTATCCTCACCGCTCCGAGTCCGTTTCATCGAGATCAGCAACGGAGCATGATCTGACGAGTACCTGGCGAAGTGCCTCACACCCGCTTCCGACCACTTGAGTCTCGCCTCCCCATTAAGGAAAAAACGATCAAGCCGCTTGGAGACACGATTTCCGACCTCTTTCCCTCTCACCCATGCAAAATTAGGACCTGCAAAACCCATATCAATAAGGTTATTATTATTAGCCCATTGCCTGAACTTACCTGTGTCCTTATGCAATCTCCCGGATCCTCATTCCCTTTCATTCAAAGTCATTATGCAGTTGAAGTAGCCTCTAACCAGAATAGGCCCCTGAGTTCTAGCTATCTCTTCCTCAATCAGGCTCTAGAAGTCCCTTCTTTCCTCATACTTGGTAGGCGCATACACCGCGATCACCCTACACGCCCCACCCTTCCACGAGGCATGCACATGGATGAAGCTTTTATGTAATCTAATCACAGAAACCTTCACCTTGTCATCCTTCCATAACAACCAGATTCCTCCGGCCTTGCCGTTAGCATCCACCCGAATACACTTTTTAAAATCCAGTTTAGCACACACTTTGTCAGCTCTGTCCCCCGACAACTTAGTCTCAAAAATCGCAGCCATATCGATCTTGTGATGCCTACATATATATCTCAAGGCCCTCCGAAAACCATCTTTACCAGCTCCGGAGAAATTCCAAAAGACGCTCTTCATGATAAACCAAAAACCAAACACCACCAAGCCAACACAACTTGTGTCCGAGATTAGGACGTTGCAGTTCCCGCCCTCTCGCTGCTTTGCTCTCCCCCTACATCCTTCGGGATTTCGCACCCCTCCTCCGTTTCCATGTCACTCTCACTCCCGTTGGACCCCAAGATCCCTGGATCGGGATCGGAGCTACTTCTGATCGAGCTTTGGCCAGGCGCATCGGCATTGATCACACCCTCCCTAGCGGCCCAACCAAACACCCCACCCCCAATTCCTTGTGTCGTATCTTTGCTGTCATACTCCTTGCCATCATGCATTCGTCTTTTCGTGCTCCCCGATTCCTTCGCCCCTTCCTTCTTCCCCGTCTTGTTCTGAGCTTTTCTTCTGGCTAAGCTCCTCAGTTTGTTTTTCTTTTTCTTAGCCGCTTTAACTTCCTCCTCTTGTGATTCTTCTGACTGCTCTTTCGTGGTGAAAACTGCCACAACTTCCATAACAGACATATTGTTATTACTCTCCTCCGCCATTTTCCCACCTTGATTTCTCTCACTAACCTCTTCTTTCCCCTTCGCCTGCATCTTACCCATGTTTTCTCTGTTTCCGCTGCTCTCCGTCTCCTCTTGTATCACTCCAAGCGCTTCAAACCTGTTGCCTTTCTGCGTTCTCGCCCCCTTGAAGAGTCTCCTCCCGACTTCCCTCTTTCCCCACATTGCTCTTGCTAGACTTTTCACACATCCCTTTCTTGCCTTGGACTTCCACAAACTGGTACTTCCCTTGCACCTTTCCTCTAACAAAGTTAGTTTTCTTGGTCGGATGCATTGCTGGTCCATACCTCAAACCTGCCTCCTGTCTACCTTCAGCATATTTAAAGTGCTGCTCACGGCCTTTGCCAGTGACTTGATCCTCAACTTTCTCTTTCCCATTCCTCTTTTGCCCTTCACTACCCCCACCGCCGGGTATGTCCTGGCCCTTTTCAGTTTCCCCCTTCTGTCCAAATTGACAATGCGAAGCATAGTGTCCATACCTCCCCCATTCGTAACAAATAACCTACAGCCCTTCGTATTCTATCGGGCATCCTCTTCCATTGATCGTCACCATCCTCTTAAGGGGCTTGCTCAGGTCGAATTCCACACAAGTACGTGCAAACCTCCCTCTATTAGTGTGTAGCGTTTTCGGGTCTATAACAATCAACCTTCCTATTCCAGCCGCCATACTCCATATAATAGTTTCATCATACCATTGCATTGGCACATCAGTGATTCGAATCCATGTTGGTGCTGTGTAGATGGCGTCCGAAGTAGAGAAATCCGGCGACCATTTCTTCATGATTAGGCACCTCCCAAAGATCGACCAAGGGCCACCAGTCATCACATAATTTAGCTCACTAGCATTTTCGAATCTCGCCAAAAAATATCCATTCGCAAGATCTATGACTTGCATATTTTGCCCCTTCTATCATTAGGGCATCCTGAGTACCGATCATTACCACAACCGGTGTGGAACCCGACTCAACATCCATCTCCTGTAAACTGTCCCCCATGCCCGGCCCAAACAGGCAGCCCGACCAGGCGAACGACGACAATCAACCAGCAAAGTCAACGGCGCACAAACTCTCTCTAGAGCTCTTTCTCACTCTAGAGTTTTTTTAGTTGTAAATTAGTTGGCCGCTGGAGACCTTGATGAAGGCGAGATGGTCCGATACCTCCCTGTTGTGCTCGGCCACGGCGAATTTGGCGATCTCCACCACGTTGGGTGAGAAACTTATCTCACTCTCATATTCCGAGAAGTCCGCTGCACGTTGCGTCTGGTTGTGTACCAGAGGGAGCAAAGGAAGTGGAGGTAGTAAGGCGACGTACATGTGCTCTCAAATGTTGAAATTGGATTCCCCCGAAGGCGGGTTTGTGTGGTCGACATGGTTTTGACCGAAAGTTGGTTGGCAAAAGCCAAAAAATTGGATTAGCCCGAAGGCGATCTTGTGTGGCCGAAATGGGTTTTGGCCAATGAAAAACAAGAATAAAGGCCGACATGGTTTTGACCGAAATTTGAATGGCAAAAGCCAAAAATTTTGGTTAGTGCGGAAGCGGTTTTGTAACGGCCAGAGCCAAGATTGAATTGCCCGTAGGCGGTTAGGAAACATGGAAGAAATGCCTAAATGAGTGTTTTGAGGATCGAAGCCGTTAGGCGAAGAGCGCTCGGATACCATATTAAGAATTGGTGTAAATGAACACACTTTTCATTTAAGAGTAGAAGGAAATATATAGAGAGTACAATGATAATGGAGAAGGTGGAGAGAGAGGTAGAGAGAGATTTACTCTAACCACATTTGACTAATTCCTAAATAATGTAGAAAATAATCAATCTAATTAAATCCTAATAATATAAATATTTATTATTTTCTTAATATAAAGGCGGACTAGAATACTCACCGCCTGTGACTTGATGAAGGCCTTACCTCCTTGCACCGTTCCCTAGAGCTCCGCAGTAGGAACACAACAAAAATCAAAACTCAACAATATTGTAATCGAATCCTCTATCCTTTGAAGGTTTCTTCATCATCTTCTTACTCCCTGTTGTTGTTGATTGCCATTTTCCGAAGGTATTGATTTTCTTCCATCCTATTGCTACTGTTTCCATTTGTTTGCATCAGATCGATAGTATAAATATTTCTATAGTGTAATTGTTGACAAAGAGCTTATTTGTGCCGACAATGAACTTATATGTGATAATTAGGAGCAATGACTATATGAGATTGACCTACTTTGGATTCACTGCCCAGAATTTCACAATTTCTTGTTCAAATTTCAATTGTTTTGCATATGCACATGGAAATCAGCTATCCTTCATTGACTAACAAAATTGTATTCGACGATTTTGGGTTAGGGTTTTGTGGAGATGGTCACAACCATAATTGGGGGTGCAAATTCAAGCCAGAGGTTAGATTCTGAGGGAGCTAGGGTTCCGAGTAGGACCGCTCTTCGCCCAATTTGTGGTTCAAGTTATTCAGCACAAGAAGACATCCAGCAAGAGGATCAAGGTGTGTCAGATGAGATTTTGAGTTACATAAATCAAATTCTTATGGAGGAGGATTTAGAAGAGGATTGTGTGATTCAGGAGTCTTTGGAGCTCCAAAAGGCCGAAAAATCCTTCTATATCGCCATTGGTACGAGCTACCCGTCCTCACCAAATCGGAACTTTGGTGTGAATCATGGGACTAATGTCTTGAGTGGAGATAGCAACCTTAATTCTGAAGTAGTTGGGTATGTTCCTGCTGATCAGAGTTCCCAGGCCGCGTCAATTGATGGTCTTGCTCAGGCTCCTGACCTTTGCAATGGGATCCAATCTGCTTCTTTGTTCATCAAAGGAGTTGAGGAAGCGAGTAAGCTGATTCCAAGTACAAGGACACTTGAGTTGTTTGTCAGCTCAAGTGCAAGGAGACTACCTACGAGCTACACGTCCTCACCAAATCGGAACTTTGGTGTGAATCATGGGGCTAATGTCTTGAATGGAGATAGCAACCTTACTTCAGAAGTAGTTGAGTCTGTTCCTGCTGATCAGAGTTGACAGGCCACCTCAATTGATGGTGCTGCTCAGGTTCCTGACCTTTGCAATGTGATTCAATCTGCATCTTTGTTCATTAAAGGAGCTAAGGAAGCGAGTAAGCTGATTCCAATTACAAGGACACTTGAGTTGTTTGTTAGCTCAAGTGCAAGGGAACTATCGAAGAGACATCACAATGGGAACTTCTCGGGGTTGGAGGAAGATAGGCGTGGGAAGCAGTCAGCCATCTATCTGGACACTTATGTGCATTCTGATATGTTTGATGAGATTTTGCTGAATCATGCAAGGGATCAAAACAAGGCCATAGTTGATCTCAAGGAGACCTTAAAGAGCAAACCGGTCAAGAAAATGAAGCAGAATGTGTAGTCAAAATCAAAAGGGTTTGGGGGCAGTAGAAAGGAAAACCGAAAGGAAGTGGTTGATCTGAGAACCCTTCTTATCAACTGCGCGAAAGCAGTTACAACTAGACATGAGCACGGGTCGGACCCGCCGGGTCAAGGGTCCGACCCGCCGGGTCAAGGGTCGGGATATCTCTGACCCTAACCCTGACCCTTCCAAGCCACGGGTCAACGGGTTGTGGTGACCCGTCGGGTCAAGGGTCTACCCTTTGACCCGTCGGGTCATGACATGTCATTTTTTTTAAAAAGTTTTTTATGTTTTAAAAAATAAAAATAAAAAGGAAGAAGGTATGGACCGATTTTCTAGTTGTGTACGTATCTCTCGGGGAAGAGGAATGAAAGCTCACGTAGTCTCTACATTCGTTTTGACCCCTACTTACCTTATCTCATGCTAAGACTCTTCTCTTTGCTTTACATCTGACCTCCTGACCATTGTGTCATCGTCGAGTTCTTCATCCGAGTATGACTCGATTAAGTGATCATTATTTTGAATTCACATCTCCACCCTCTTTCAATCGTTTAGGGAAACTTGAGCTTCCAGAGTCTCGAGCAAGAGTCTTGATCTCTTCTCGCTTAATATTTGACCACATTGGCTAAAACGTTGCTCCACCGCTAGAGTTGAGCAAGGGGCGGCGAATATTCGACGAGCGATTGCCTACATAGTAGGAAATTAGGATCTCTCTAGATGGCTCCGTCATTCTATAATGTTGAATTCCTCTTCCTCTTCACCTCGATTTTTTGGAAAAAAAATAGATGACCCGACGGGTTGACCCTACGGGTCGACGGGTCAAAATCAACATGACCCTAACCCTAACCCTTGACCCGCCTCGACCCTGACCCTTGTTGACCCTAACCCGCCGGGTCGTCGACCCTTCGGGTTCCCGTCGGGTCCGGGTCGACCCTTGACCCTTACTCATGTCTAGTTACAACTGATGATCACAACAGAGCTAATGAGATGCTCATCTAGATTAGGCAAAATTCTTCGCCATCTGGTGATGGGAATGAGAGACTGGCTCATTACCTCGCTCATGGAACGCGCTTGGCGGGCGTTGGAAATCGGGTTTGTAACGAATTGGTCATTAATAGGTCATCTTCTGTTTGTTATGTGAAAGCTTACCTTATGTATTTGTTGCTTGCCCATTCAGGAAAGTCTCCAATCTCTTCTCAAACAAGACAATCTTGAAGCTGACTCGCCGTGCTGCAAGAATCCACATTATAGAATTTGGTTTTCTTTACGGGTTTCAATGGTCTGCTTTCATTCAACGCCTGTCGGCGAGATTGGGTGGTCCTCCAAAGATTCGAATCACTGGGATAGATATTCCTCAGTCGGGCTTTAGACCAGCAAGAAGGGTTGAAGAGGCGGGGCGAATGCTAGCTCATTATGCCAAGGAATTCAGAGTCCCATTTGAGTTCAGTCCGATTGTGAAGAGATGGGAGACCATTCAGCTTGAAGATTTCAAGTTGGATAAGGATGAGATGATTATAGTAAATTGTATCTACCAGATGAAAAACTTGCCTAATGAAACCATGGTGGATGATGGCTCAAGAAACGCAATCCTTGACATAATAAGGAAGATCAATCCCGCAGTATTTGTACATGGAGTGCTCAATGGAGCGTACAATGCACCGTTCTATCTGACTCGGCTCAGGGAGGCTTTGTTTCATATCTCATCATTCTATGACATGCTTGTGACTGTCATGCCAGGGGAGTCTGAGGAGAGGATGTTGATCGAGAGAGAGAGAGAGTATTTCGGAAGAGAGGCTTTCAACGTGATGGCTTGTGAAGGCTAGGAAAGAATTGAGAGGCCAGAGACGTACAAGCAATGGCAGG
Organism: Persicaria tinctoria; assembly: GCA_037127255.1. Lineage (NCBI taxonomy): Eukaryota > Viridiplantae > Streptophyta > Magnoliopsida > Caryophyllales > Polygonaceae > Persicaria > Persicaria tinctoria. Next base: position 18,915,352 of record JBANSL010000008.1, read on the forward strand.
CTCGCACTTGTAGGGCAGGCCTCGTGCAGCTGCCATTAGACCCAGAGATTAAAGACAGGGCAACATTTAGAGTGAAGGCTTACCACAAGGAGTTCCTGATCGATCAAGACGGTCACTGGCTTCTGTTGGGGTGGAAAGGGAGAATACTATGTGCTCTTTCCACATGGAAACCTGCCTAAAACACCCTTCATGTCTTACTCTTATCACATCACATGTATGAAATTCTTAACCTTCTTGAGAAACACTTCCTCATGGCCGTTGCCCAAAGATTTGGGCATCTTTGAGGAGGACTTGTTAGAAGACATCCGATAAAGTCATAGCTTTGGAATTTACCTTTCAAACGAGTGCTCAAATGCTTCCATTGGACCAACTATCTTCTAGTTTATGAGATACCTATATCATATATCATATTGAGATCATTTATGTAAATATGATAATAAGGGACCCCATCTGTAAATAGTGGTAAGGTTGTTTGTGATTTGTTACCCGCTGTGCTATATAAGGCACATTGGATCTCTGTAATTCTCAAGTTCATAGAAACAGAAATCATTTTCTTCTCGATTGATTCTCTCTCTTCAAGTTCTTCGGTCTTTAATGGTGAATTGATCACCATTCTAAATGGTATCAGAGCACAGATGTTGAAGAGAGTGCGGAGGTTTGATTTCTGATCACAAATCACCCTTGCGTTAAGACAATTGCAAAGGTTTAGCAGCGATGGAGATGTCGAATGGAGGATTCGAGTTTGTGCCAGGGAATCAACAAGGTTCGCACCAGCAATCGAATGCCTTTGCATCTGGAGATCCGCTAGCGCTTTCCAACTCAGATCATCCAGGTGTGTAGATTGTTTCTTTGTAGCTCACTGGGTTGAATTTCTTGAATTGGAGTAGAAACGTAAAGATGGCTTTGGGAGCAAAATGCAAATTAGGTTTTATTGATGGTAGTTGCAAGAAACCTAGTCTAGAATCAGCTAATCTTCAACGTTGGGTGAGAGCGGATTATATGGTACGGTGTGGGCTTTTAATTCAACCGTGAATTCGATTGCGGAAACATTGATGTATGTGGAATCCGCAAAGCAGCTTTGGGACGAGCTGATTGAGCGTTTTGGTCAAGCAAATGGGTCATTGTCTTATCAGCTTATAAGACACGGAAGTGGAACCGTGGTAAATTTGATGATAAATTACTTCGGTTCTTCTAGGAACCGTGGTAATTTTGCCAACCTTGCAAATTTACTACCTTTTGACACAGAACCGTGGTAAATTAAGTGTAGCCAAAAGTCATTTTTCTACCGGTTTAAATAAGCTGATTCAATTCCTCATGGGTTTGAGTGAGGAATTTGATGGTGTTCGAAGCAATATATTGTCATCAGAGATCTTGCCAACTGTGAATCGAGCTTTCTATTTGGTACATCAAGTTGAGAGGCAGAAAATGGTCACAGGGTCGATTCAAGTGGATCAAGAGGGCTCTACGATGCACGTGAACAAGCAGTATCAAAGTGGCCAGGGAAACATGACTGGTAGAAAAGAGTACAAGTCAAAGGGAGATAAGAAATGCGATTTCTGCCATATGAATGGGCATTTGAGAGATGAATGCTATAAGCTGATAGGTTATCCAGACAAGAGTCGAAATGGTTACAAGAATGGAAAAAACCATGGCAATGGTAATAGAATGGCAAATGCAGTAGATGCTCAAGAGCAAGATACATGACATCTTCAACAAATGTGGCCAATACTTCCTATTCCTCAGCAAATCTAGCAGGTACAGTTGCCTTCTCAAGTGCTTTAAGTGCAACTTTGAATAGAAATTGTTCTGTATGGATTGTCGATTCGGGGGCAACAGATCATATGATCACATATGTGAACATGTTGATCAAAACAAGAAAACTTAGTAAGCCCATCAGAGTTGTTTTACCTGATCATAGTATTCAACTTGTTGACACAGTTGGAGAGTTGATGGCTAATCAACTTAAATCAAGCCAGTTAATTAAAATTGGAATTAGAAATGTTAAATAATTGTTCTTGAAACCCTAGAAAAAAACGTTCTTATCCTTCTTCTTTTTTATTTAAGTAAAATTTCAAGCTAAGACAAGGGTGAAACTCGAGAGGCTAATGACAAACCGTTAAACATACAATAAATACATAAAAGGTGCAAAAAAAACTAGACTATACAAATAACGAAAGATTAAACACAACATATCTACTCGCTCTTATCCTTCCTAGTCACACACAAGGGAAAAACAAGTGATTTAAACAAAGTTAATTTTTTTTCTTTTAACACCAAATTTCTAGAAATAGGATGAGAGAAGACATACCATATTTTTTGTTGTATCTATGCCTATTTCATTAGACAATGTAGTTGTGGAATTCAATTCAAGGGAGAAACCTTCAGTGAGTATCCATCCAGGGCTTCCCCCTCCTTGTCCAACAATGATCAGCGAAATTTTCTCTTGTGCAGAAATTGTTTTGGGGTTTCTATCTTATTCACCAAAAACTAGAGAGAGGCTCTGCCTCTCTCTCTAGAATTGAGAAACCTTCAGTGAGTATCCATCCAGGGCTTCCCCCTCCTTGTCCAACAATGATCAGCGAAATTTTCTCTTGTGCAGAAATTGTTTTGGGGTTTCTATCTTATTCACCATCTTTGTGAGTTTTCCCTGGGAGTTGAGTGTTTTATTTGTTTTGTTGGGTTCGTTCACCCTCTTCCTGTCCAATTTTGCTGTTTGGGTTCGTTCCGCGCTGATCTTCCTCCTGCCAGGTGGACTGTCGGAGCGGTTCCTTCTTTTCCTTGTCCGTCTTCCTCCTGGGCGGGTTCTCTGGTGGATTCCCGGTGGTCTCGGTGTCCCTTCTCCTGGTTCCACCCATCCCAATCCTCATCGGTCATCTCCCCGATGTCGATAAGGCGTTCTTAGCTTCCTAAGTATCCACCACTTCCGCTACTGTTCGTCGGTTGGTGGTAGCCCCTGTCTTCGTCGTTCGCCGTTCGTCGAACAATCCCAAAATCCTTGAGAATCTTGGCGTTGCTGATCGATTCACCGTCTCCTCTTCCTTGGTCCTTCGGGCCCAAGTTTGGGTCCTTTGGGCCCAAGGTGGGGTCCTTCGGGCCCAAGTTTGGGGACTTGTCACCCAAAAAAAAAAAAAAAAAAAAAAAAAAAAAAAAAAAGAGAAAAAAAGGGTCTTGGCTTGCCTACCCAAAAGGGTCTTCCCTTAGGGTTTTGATTATAACCACCCGAAAGGGTTTGAGAAAATCCCGTAAGGGCCTGTCTTTTTTTGTAGGTGAAAGCTTGTTGGCGTTCTGTTTCGAGCAGTTTGCGGCTCTGCTTCCGATGTTTCTAAGAGATCGTCTGCTTGGTTGGGGGGGGCGTGGAGTCTGTAGTCGGGTCTGGCTGGAGTCGAGGTGGTGCGCTCAGGGCGACTCCGTATCCGGGATAGAGTTTCCTTGGAGCTCGTCTGCACTACCCACAGGAGTTAGTGTCCTGCTGTACTACTGGCCCGCGGTGCTACTGCTCAGTGGTGCTTGGCTGCGTTCTTCGGTGGCTTCCTCAGCTTATCGGGTCGTTGGTCTTCTTGGAATGTTTTGTTGTAGAATCTATTTCTGCTTGGTTCAATTCGCCTTTTATTTGTATTTCTGTTTTTACGTTTCTCTGTTAGACGGTTCGCCGTCTGCCGACTTTGTCGGCCTCTCGATGAGTCAGGCCTGTCTGACCTTCGAATTTTTACCTAATCAAAAAAAAAAAAAAAAAATATTTTTTGTTGTATCTTGCTTTTCTCTTTCGAGAAAGAGAAACTAACATAATGGGAAAATCTCTCCGTGCATGAAAAAATTAAAAAGAAAGAGCCTATATATATTTCAAATAAAAAAATTATGAAATGCAAAAAGAAAAGGTACATGTAAATCAATATACTCCCTCCGTTCAACAAAACTTGTCGTTTACTATTCACGCACGCTTTTTTAGAATGATAAAAACTATATAAAATATTCATTTTTAAAAAAAAATTTTTTTAACAAGTTTGTACTTATTAATAATAACTACGAAATTATTAAAAAAAATTATTTAAAAATTCAATATTTTATATAGTTTTTAGCTCCTAAAAAAGCGTGCATGAATAGTAAAACGTCAAGTTTTGTTGAACGGAAGGAGTATCAATTTTATATCTACTAGGTCAGAAACCGCGCGCGAATGCGCGCGGTCTTGTCAAGGTTCGCAAAGCCTTTATTGATTTTTTTAACTTTACATTCGCGCGCGGTCTTGTCAAGGTTCGCAAAGCCTTTAATGATTTTTTTAACTTTACATTATTTTGCTGAATTTTGTACAAGCTATGAATATAGATAGGAAACATATGATAATGTATATTCGCGTGGTTGAACTTCAAAACCTGCCACAGAGAGTAGCACTGCTGAAGGTGGGCTTCTGTTCCAAGTGATCAAACTAATCAGCAGATTTGGCTTGATTAAACCTGGCAAAGGACTTAGGAGAAACCTCCAGCAGAGTTGCCAGATTGACCCCAAAACTGTCTCTCGGTTTCGCATCCTCCTGCTTGGAATTCTTGCTTGAGAGTTGCTCCGGTAGATCATTTAGCAGCTCCATTTTCCTCTTTGATGATATGTAGATGGCTTCTTGGTAAAAGTCTTGCCTATATACAACCTGCTCTTCCAGCCAAACCACCTCCTCCTCCAAAGCCGCTATTTCAGCAAGTAACTCTTGGGTCTGTAACATAACAAAATAATTCGGTAAAGGCTCACTAACCCATTATACAGGTTCGTTATCCTCCCTTGGACTCGAAAAGGAAAAGATCTTGTTGACCCCCCCCCCATATAAACACATTTCCACTATCATCAAACGCTACTTTTGGGTTATGATCAGCATGAAGTGGGTAATGCTAAAGCTGTAAAGCATACATGACTAATAAATTGATCAAAAAATTGACTTAATTGAACATAAGGAAATGACAAATAGATTCATCCCCATGAAGAACTCACATTGGGAGGAAGGTAAGGTGGAAGATGAGGAAGAACACCCAAAGCTCTGTTGAAGGCCCTCTTTAATGCTCTATGGATGTACCTTTCTTGATTAAGCTTCTTCTTCAGCTTATCTACCTACACTGTCAAATACCCACATTGACAAATTGAGTCCCAAATTTCATATAAACACAGATTTTTTTCGCAAGGAAAGTTCGATGTTTACATCTTGTAACAGTCCCATTTTCTTCTCCTTGATGGTTTGGCTTCTATAACCTGGAAATTTGTCTGAGTCTGGTGTGGGTGTTGTTCCTGGCGCCTCCATTTTCTGCTCAAACTATCAGATTTTTATTTTATTGACCACCAAAAAATAGAGATTCTGAATCAAAATTCATACAAAAAAATAACAATGCAGATGCAGGATTGCAACTTTCAGAAAACAAATCCCCCAAATCATAAGACCCATTTGCTAAAACTATCCAAGAAACCACATTTGACAAAGAACAATGAAATAGGAGGAAGAACAAAAGAGGGGAAGAAGAAAAAAAGAGGAAAAAAAGAACAATGAGCAAACATACACAGTTAGAATTAACCATGAAATGGCTCATTAAGAGGATATTCCTAACCTTACTCAACCAAAGAGCTAACCATAGACTTCCCAAAGAACCAAAGAAGTAGAAAATAGAGGGCCACCTAAACTTGCTAATAAAAATCGGCGATACTGCCAATCCATTGACAAAGCCAAGATACATGCCACTGTACACCAGAGCAAGAGCTCTGCTCCTCTTAGGTACAAGAATACACTTGGAGATGATATTGTTCGTAGCTGGCATGGCCACACCCTGAAAATAATATCAAATATTAAATGAACATGTTCAGGATGTATCCAGTTTGAAAAAGGTAGTAACGCTGACTGCATCAGCTACCATATACACATCCTTTATTCAAATGATCTCCTAAGAATTTTCGTAAAGTGCATCCTTTTCCTTTGTATTGTAAAGCAAGCCAAAGTAAGGTATGGAAAGTTATCCACTTAAATTGCAAGTGTTAAGGGCCAAACGTAATGGCTGAGGAAATTTTGCATCGAATCTAACAAGATAACCGGATTACAAAACATATCAACTCAACCCCCCATCATATGCACATGATGATCAAGCAGCAAACCATGTAGCATTGGATAGGATGTCAAGCTGGACTCAAACATCAATAAAATTCACATTCTTTTACTATCTCCATCAATAAAATTAGGCAATGCAGATATTTGACCACACAAAATTTCCCACTGATTGAGCACACAGAGTTCATAAACCAGTTCAAGTGAAAGTCAAAATTAGGGCTTTTGGAAGAAGTTACTGATTTTGCTCCAGCAGTTGATAAAGACAATGCCTCTTAGATTTCAGACTTCAAATCTATTCTAATATATCTATGACTACAATATCTCTAACTCACCGCAAATACCTAAAAAAAAACAGTACCTCTTATGAATATTTGATTGAAACCAAGTACATTTCTTCTCTCCTTTGTATGACAGCAACAGTTTTAAAAAAATCGGGGCTTATATTAATCGAAATTTTATAAAGGAAAAGGAAGATAAACTTTTTAGAAAGTTGTGGGATTTGAAATCACTCAAATTGATGATCTATGGAAAAAGTTATGGATTCTTTTTTACATTTTTTCCTCCCCTCTTATAACAGCAGCAACAACAAAAAAAGGGATTGGCATAAACTTGGAAATTTGTATAATGCACTAAGTTAGCTATGAAATGAGATGGTCTCCTCGGCTTGCCACAGCTTGCGCTTGTTTAATTGAAGGCATTGACATAGGCTGTTTTTATGTGGTATTTATATTGTGAGATAAGTATCACCAAAGGCTCAAAAAACGTACCGGATATTTGTTTATGGCTTGTAAATATCAATATCAAACCCTTAGTCTACCACTATATTTAATAGAAGTATCACTCTAACAAGTCATGTTGCCCTTGTAAACAGGACTGAGTTTCATCATGAAGCTATCAATTGTTTGAAAACACAATTTTTTTTTGCAATACAACCATTAACAAACAATTTAGATCATGAAACAGATAGCAAAAAAAAGAGCACTATTGAAGAGATCAAAGACAGTACTCAATTAAGGAGTTGGAATTTGGGGCAAGGTTCAAGACGTACCTGGAGCTGAGCCCTATCTATTCAGTTTCCTGTTCTTTCACTCGCTCAAAGTCGGGAACTTTTGGCCCTGATTCACTTGCTCCTTGCGTAATTGTTTGCCCTAATTCAAAAATCCCCAAAATTATAAATTCTAAAATCAGTCGAACCCTCAAATTGAGTCCCCGTTAGAAATTCATGTAGGAAGAGATTCAAAATTCGTAGCCTAAATCATATAAACATTAAATCACATTGCAAAATTGGGATTGGGACTTTTCGAATAAGATCCCTAGGAGAAGCTGCGGTTCGGGATATTAAATTTGAGTCCCCCGTTAGAAATTTATAGAAAAAACGAAATTGAAGTTTGAGCGACCAGAAAACCGTCCTAGTTGTCGGAGGCCAATACCCTTGTGAATCTTGACAGGAGGGAAAGAGGAGAGGAACCCTCTGAATCTTGACAGGAGGACCATTGGTTGTGCACAGTGATGGCAAGGTAGTGCATTCGTCGGCGTGGGGAGGCAAGACTCTTCCTCTGCTTGATTGTTCTAATGGGTTGGAGAATGGGAGGATGGGAGGAGAAGACAACTGAAAATGGAAAGGGGATGTCAAGAGAGCCATATGCAGGGTCAGAAGGGGAAGACAAAGACCGAGAAGCGGAAGAGGAGAATCGATGTTAAGCCGTTAAAACTAACGGAGGTATATGACGCCGTCAATTTACTGTTCATTCGGGAGTTGGCACTTTTATAATAGTATAGATATACTAATTTTCCAACCACATTTGATGTTTATATACCTTAACCAAACATCTCTTTAATTTTTTCGTTGGAATGACACTTCATATATCCAATCAAATCGTTTGAACTAGACCTGTCAAAACATGATCCGACCCGTACGCCCAGTAATTTTACGGGTTTTAACATAGACCTATCAAAACGTGACCCGACCCGACCCGTAAAACGTGGGTTTTGACACAAATATTTCAACCCGAAACCCGAAGCAACCCGAATACGTTCAACCCGCAAATTTCTTGGTCGGGTTGGGTCAACCGTTGGGTCAAGCTTTAAAATAATAAAGACATAAATAAATTACCATTTAACCTAATATTGAAATTTATTACTAATAATAATTAGGATTGAATATTATATTTTTCATCATCAACTTCACTTTATAATTTAACATTACAATTTGTTATGTATATAAAATTACATATTACTATTGTAGCAACATTAATTATTATTTTTTAATAATATAACTATTATTAGGATAATATAACAATTTTAGATTTATGAACTATGTAAATAGTCATTAAAAATACTCCATCTGTTTACTTTTAAATGTCGTTTACAATTCATGTATGGTTTTAAGGATGATAATAATTATATAAAATATAAATTTATATATTATATATAATTTCATACTTCAAAAACTACAAAGAATGAAATTATAACAAGTAATGAATTTTTATTGATATTTTCCATATTTTTAAATAACGTGTATAAATAGTAAATGACATTTAAAAAATTATGGACGAGTAACGCTCTTGACCCGTTGGGTCGACCCGAACCCGTTAAATATGGGTCTGGGTTGAGCATTTCATGACCCGTAACCCAAAATGACCCGACCCGAAATGAACCTGAACCCGATACGACCCGACCCGTTCGACCTGTTTGACAGGTCTTTGAACCCGATGTTTTTGACCCGGGACCCGAAATCGACTCGAACCCGAATTACCCCGGATTTTTAGGTTCAAGACCCGGTAACCCGTTGGGTCAAAAATTCAAAATCGACTAGGTGAATCAGCACTTTGTAGACGCCACAAAGGCACCAGATTGACCCAACACAGATTCGTTATGCAAATGTATTCGTTAAGGTCACTCATAAGTTAAATAACTTATACAATATATTTTCTAATTATAGTATGTTTAGAACACTTATTTGTATAAATATGATTTTTATGCTTAAAATATTAATATAATATTATTATTATTATAATGATATTTATAAATTTAATTATAATATTATTATTTAGTTTAATTTGACATATTTATATTACAATTTAATTTTGATTTTAGTTTAACATTTAAAAAAAATCTTTAAAAAGTTCTAGTTTTTTTGACCCGGTGGGTCGACCCAAACCCGGGACAAACCCGGTTTGACTCGACTCAGAATGACCAGTAACCCGAGTGACCAGGAATCCGAATGACCCAAACCCGGATCCGATCCGAATGACCCGATAACAGGTCTAGTTTGAACCGAATCATTTCTTGCTTGGATGAAATTCCATAATACTCCGTATAGACTATAGTTAACCTTATTTCTTTTTATCTCCTTTCATTACGGAGTAGTAATTTAGCTTTATCGATTTTCAATGGAATCATTTGATCTATTATTCTATTGAAATAAATCAAATTTGAGTTGCATAACTAACTTTTCATTTTTACTCCAATCAATCGTTTACCTAGTTAATCTACATAAAATAAATCCACAAGAATAAGACCGATTATAAAATGCCAAATATATTTGCACGCATTCAGTCCCATGAAAGCTAATCCCACATTTTGTCCCTTGTTTTTCATAGGGCTTGGTCAAAACTACCAATACAAACCAACCAATTCCGTACCAACCGAACCAATTTAAATTAGCACCGATTAAATTGGTTACCAATTATATTGGTACGGTATTACCGAACCAATTCATCAAAGTTGGTTGGTAATGGTAATTTAGTTGGCGAAATTGGTATTACCATTACCAACCGATTATATATAAATATATTTAAAAAATTATATTATATATATATATATATATATATATATATATATATATATATATATATATATATATATATATATATATATATATATATATATATATATATATATTACTAAAAGAATAGAAATGAGGGGATAGATTTTTGATGCAGAATATCCATTAAAGAATAAAAAATTAATATTCCGCATACATTTTAATATTTAGATTTAGGGTTCCTCCTGAATTGTATGAATTGGTATTTAATTCGGTAAGTGCGTTTATTTTGGTACTTATTTTTTATTTAATTTGGAGTTGCATGCTATTATTACGAAGAACTTGGTATTTTACCATTACCAACTATTACCAACCGATTATATCGGTTACCAATTAAATTGGTACACGAGCTTTTATGGTTGGTAATGGTATGAAATTTATCATTACCAATTTTAATTGGTTGGTAGACGGTAAGGGTGAAAACTAATTGGTAATATACCAATTCCACCCCTAGTTTTTCACATCTTCTTGCAACTCCCAATCCGTCTCTATCATGATTCATTGGACTTTGGTAGTTGGTTGTAATAGAGTTGTTTTTTATATAGAAAAAAGAGAAAAAAAAAACTATATTTTGGTAAGATTTTATTCTCCAAACACTTTTCATGGATAAAACTAGATGTCCATGAGAAATTGTGTTAATCATGGCTGATATTAACACCCTTTTTACGGGGTTTTACGAAGTATTGTTTTCACACATCCTTCATGACGGCAATTGTGTGGCAGATAAGGTTGCACACCTTGCTCATATTGCCTTCACCCCATCTATATACAATGACCCAGGTCTCATTGACCTCATCCGAAAGGATGCTGGCGGATAGCGGTTTCACATCCGAATTTTTACCTAATAAAAAAAAAAACTTTTCATGGATAATTTTTTTTAATGAGAATATCTTATCAACTCTCCAAAACAAATCCAAATTAATAAAAGTTAAATTGTTTTTGAGTTCACCCCTTTTAATTTCTAAGAAAAAAAGAAGAAAAAGGTTATTTCCCTCACTCAAGTTAAATTGTTTTTTGAGTTCACCACTTTTATATCCACATCGGAAGCCATAGACAAACTTTCAATTTCATCCAACCCACTAATTATCTTTTTGATTGCTTAAATAATCAAATTCGTTTAGTTAGGTATAGTTTGACACTTGACATAATTACAAACAAATATTAATGTCGTTTGGATACCTCACTCAAGTTGCAACCACTAATGAAATTTTATACTCTGTAAAAATGTTATTTCAATTTTACACCATTTATTATGTTATCTAAGAAACTCAAAGAAAAATTTAAGTGCGAGTAATAATTACCCTATCAAATATTTTCATAAACTACATTTCTTAAATACTAACTGAATGAGAACTTATTTTAACTTCATATATTATTTTAATATCACTTGTTTCCGAACTCGTAGATATATCATATAAAACATTTGAATGATATACTATTCCCTCCTAATTACCTTATTAAGTGAGAGTAAGATATCGCCGACGCTTTGTGTTGATCTAATTAACAACGATTGCCGTCTTTGGTAGCAGAATGTGAGGCGCTGGGGTGGTGATCTGGACATTGAATTTTGTTGCTCGCGAAAAGGTGCTACAGAAGGTGGTCGTGGAAACTGATTGCAAGCACTTGGTTCTTCAACTCCAAAGGGTGGTACAAAGTTGTAATTACATTTATTTAGTGATATCCAGCTGTAAATTTTAATTAGGTTAAAAATCAGGGTGTAATTAATTAATTATTTATAATTAATTTTGCTTTTACAGGTCATCTGTGTCTCCCCCTATATCTCTGTTGTTTCTGTTCTGTGGGGCTTTTGCTGCCGTCTGACTACTCAGTAGCCACCACCCCCCTAAACAGCTACACTCATCATTCCCTCCAAACCCTCTCTTTCTCTCTCTCTGATCCCTGATTCCCAAATTCCGGTGCAACTTCCACATTCTCCGGCTCGATCTGTAACTGCAACTCGTTTCCGGCCTGTTTGGGGTTGTAAACTGTAATCCGACGAAACTCAGGTACCAATTTCGTCAATTTCCTCCTGTTCGCCGATTGATGTGAGCTAGAAAGCTTATTTCGAGGATTTTTGGTTGATTATTTTCGAGTACATTCGGGGGAAATGTGTTAGTTGTGTGTTTCTGCTTCGTTTATGGTGGTTTAATGTTTAATTGATTGTGATTATGCTGATAATTGGACCAATTGGACGTTGCTCGGTCTGTTGCTTGCCGTTTGTGAGTTGAGCTGCCCTAGGCTTAGTTTAGTTTATAGGAAGTATGTGGATTGGGGTTTGTTTTGTTGGATTCTTTTCGGGCACTTGATTTGACTGAGAAATGTGATTCTCCACTGGTTTGGAACTCATGTTGAATTTTGTGTTTCGAGATCTGATATAGCGGTGGTTGCAGTTCGTTGTGTTGGTTCCATGCACTTGTTTGAGCTGTAAACATGCTTTATAGATTTATTTGACCTCGTTGTTGAAAGCCGCCATTGGTGGGTTTCATATGTTCAACAGTATGTATACAAGTGTTCTTTGTCCCCTTATGTGGGTGGCCAATTTTTGCCTTGCATTGTTCTCAAAGGAAGATTTTCTTCTTTGTCATTGTGGGTTGTTACACTAATCTTCTGGGGATTGATTTTTATTATCTTCTGTTATTTTCCCGCGTAATTCGGTGGCTTCTGAACCTGGATGGTATGCTTTGCAGTACTGTAAATGCTGAAACCTTAATCCATGCTACATTTATAGAAATACGATCCTGTACAAGCCAGCGCTTTTAAGAAAGATGTCGTTATATATATTTGTTTGTCGTTTTGCGCATTTTAAATATTTTCCTTCTTGCATTGTCTCTCTTCATAAATTTATGAGTGATCTTTCGCTCAACGCAAACAAGGGAAGTATAGAAATTTTCTCTTATTAGATTCAGACAGCATTGAATTTGTCATATTTATCCCCATTTTTTATGAGGAAAAATAGTGCATTAGTTGTGGCAAAACCTAAACTGGCATAACGCGACTTCATCCTCCTGAAGCCCAGCCTATCTGAAACCAGACAATACATTTTCTGTAAACTGATTCTACTTGATCCAGCATAATATTGATTTGATCTGGTGCCTTAATTGATCCAAAAATGAAATATGCATGACTTGAAACAGTTTGAACTTGGTATATACCTGACTTAAAAACTAATGACTCGAAATTTATGTGGCCAAAATATATCTTGAGCACATATAAGTGAATCTACATAAGCAAATGCATGGAATAACTCCCAATAACTGAAAATCGAAATATCTGAAACCCAAAATGACCAAACCCCATGTAAACTCAAGACTTAATGTTCTTGCAACACCAAATACGCATTCACCTATTCAGCCTTCTTCAACCCAACCTAACCTGAATGTTTATGCTATTTGCAAGAATTAAAGTTAGTGGTAAACCAAAACTGAAATGGCCCAACAGGAACCCTCCCAATTGCAGCCTCTATCTTCTTCATAACTAGAGAAGATGGAGCTTGATGTGCTGATAGTATAAGGCAAGCAGAAGGCCAAAAGCTAAGTTTTGTGTCTCCCCTTTTGAGCAGTAGTACTGGAATTCCCTGGAAGCAAATATTGTTTGTTTTCTTTTTGTTTAGTGTGTATACTTGTGTTTGGAGTGGGAAAAAAATCTGATTTTCCTCCTATCATGCTAGCAAAGGTATAAGAATGGAATGAAATAAAATAAAATGAAGTATAATTCCTTGCTTACTCTTCTGGTTTACTTTTCAGGTTTTCTTTACTTCTGGATCCAAGCACAAGTTCACACAGGAAAAACGGTTGAAGTCTAAACTACTGAATGGCAGTTTCAAATCGAGATCTTGATTCAGCTTTCCAGGGAGCTGGTCAGAAAGCGTATCCTTTTTCTTATGATAGCACCTGCTGATGAGGGTGGCTACCCAGAGATATAAACCTAAAAATGTATTCACTTGTTTCTTGCCTTGAATATCATAAATGACATTTTGAGTCCACTGTAGCAAGTTCCTGAAATACGGCAAATAGATCTTAATCAACTGCGGAGACTCTCCTACTTATTCTAAAAAACATACATTTTGTAAGCCTCTTTTGTGTTAAATTTATTACAATTACATTCCTCACATGGATTTGAGGACCTAAATGCGCCTTCGCTGCACTTCATGGGTAGCTTTGACTTGGTAAACACTTTCATCTTTCTAGAATTTGTGCATGAGTGCCTGTCAATGGCCATTCTAGTTTGGTCCACCTTATTTCTTCCTAGTGCAGAACTGAAGAAGAAGGCTGATTCAATGATTAGGATAGTGAGCACTTTTCACTTAGATGCCAGTGATTGTACAAGTTGCTGAAGCATTTGCAAATGTTGTTGAGAAGTTCATCATGATTCATTTATTAGGATGTCTGAACATGGTTTCAAAGCTCATAATTCCTTCTGCAAGATTACCTTTTATGTTTCCCTTTATGGTATATATAGAGGACTTGAAATATGGCGCATTGAAAATTTTCGACCTGTACCTGTTCCACAGTCTTCTTATGGGAAGTTTTTCACCGGGGATTCGTATGTAATTTTAAAGGTAAATAGTAAATACTCTTATGTCAAAGCTCTCTATAATATCCATTTGATCTTATTCTATATATATATATGTATGTCATTGTATTGTATCATTTCCATCATATGTCAAATAAACCCAAGAAGTTTTACATGGCTGCAGTCTCTCATGAAAAGTTTATTGAACATTTTTGTTTCATCTAATGTTTTTTCCTTGTCAGAGTAGCAAATTTATGGGGGAATCAAGTTTTATACGGTTAGTGATTTGTAGTCCTGAAATTTGGATTGATTCCCACTTTGTTTCCTCTTCCCAGACAACAGCTACTAAAAGTGGTGCTTTGCGTCATGATATTCATTATTGGCTTGGCAAAGATACATCCCAAGTAAGTTTCCTTCTGCAGGTGCATTTTCTTTTGCATGTAACCTCTGAGTCACCTGACATATATACTGATATGTGAATCATTAATCTGTTTAAACAGGATGAGGCTGGTGTTGCAGCCATTAAAACAGTTGAACTGGATGCAGCTCTTGGAGGCCGTGCTGTTCAGTATCGTGAAGTTCAGGGTCATGAAACTGAGAAGTTTCTTTCATATTTCAAACCTTGTATTATACCTCAAGAAGGGGGAGCTGCATCTGGTTTCAAGCACCATGAAGTTGAAGAGTATCAAATACGTTTATATGTCTGTAAAGGAAAACATGTGGTGCATGTAAAGGAGGCAAGTCAAACCATTAATTAACATTCAAGTTCTAACTCCACATCTTTGGATAAATGTTTTCAGCCAGTTTCCTTGAACACGGTCCTGTTAACAATTTTGTGCACCATTATTGTGAAGCATGGACACCTCAGGTGGGTGCCGTTTCCTGTGTCGAAAACTTGAAGCCTTAGTCAACTCCTAGAAACTTCTGGACGCTTGAAAGGCCCCATCATTCATTTATGGAGGAATCAAGCTGAAAAGAATAACATTTTTGTGTTTCGTATAGAAGGAATTTATTTATTTCGTACCTGCAAACAATATATGAGCAGACATTATTTTCATAGTGCAGTAGTTTTAAACAGAAAGCAGTCTTCTTTCCTTATTTGAAACCTGTTCTTGATGGAAAATAATTTCAATGAAAATGGGTCATAATTCTGATATTTTGTAATCTGCTGACTATTCTTTTCGTTGGATTTTTTTCTTCAATTTGAGCCAATGTGCATGACAATGACTGAACTTGAGTAAAATGGTCAATAGGTCCAAAGTTATGTTTTTGGTCTTACGTTGCTTCTAATCCAGTGCAGGTCCCATTTGCTCGATCTTCACTCAGTCATGATGATATATTTATTTTGGACACCCAGAATAAAATATTCCAATTTAATGGGTCTAACTCTAGTATTCAAGAGAGAGCTAAATCATTAGAGGTTGTTCAGTACATTAAAGATACTTATCACCATGGAAAATGTGAAGTTGCTTCTGTTGGTAAGCTTTATAGGAATAAAAAGTGAATTATTGTAATTTGATGTCTACCTATTTTAATATTATATATGTACTACTATGCAGAGGACGGAAGACTGATGGCTGATGCAGACACTGGTGAGTTTTGGGGATTTTTTGGTGGCTTTGCTCCATTGCCTAGGAAAACAGCAAGTGAAGAAAGTAAAGAGGTTGATGCTCATGTGATTAAATTCTTTAGGTAATTATCTTTTGGTATCTTTTCTTAGGTTTCTTTTGTATTGTTAAGCTCCTTCCCATTTATTTTAATATTTTGTTTAATAGAGAGTTGATGATGACACTATTTACCAAACTTTGACAAATCCTGTTATAGATTTATTTTGATCATTTTTTTGGCAAAAGGGTTAAGAGCGCCCACAATGGTGGGGGAGGTACTTTCCCAAATACACTCACTCTCCTCAGTCGGGCTTGCCCACCATTGTGGTTACGATTTTTGATGTTTTATTTCAAATACAACCATTTGACCCTAATGTTTTTTTTTTGTGTGTGTGTGTGTTTGTGGATTTCGGCTGTAAATAGAAATCAAAGATGTTTTAGTGGTTTGTGTTGATGTAATTGGTAACTATTCCTGTTTCTCAGTTAATATAATACTCCGTATTTGTTTGTTTGAAGGGTTGACAACGGTCAGGCAGGTCCTGTAGAAACAGATTCGTTGTCTAGGGAGTTGCTAGATACCGCCAAATGCTATATTTTGGATTGTGGCACAGAAGTTTTCGTTTGGATGGGGAGGAATACCTCACTCGATGAAAGAAAAAGTGCAAATGGAGCAGCAGAAGTAACTTCGGATCCTTTTTTTAATCTTTATTCTCATTTTGATGTCATAACATGTAACACTATAAACATCTACATAATAGGACTTGCTTCGTAGCCTTGAACGGACAAAGTCTCATATCATTCGTGTAATTGAAGGATTTGAGACTGTTAACTTCAAGTCAAGGTTCGGTTCATGGCCACAAACTGCCCCTGTTACCGTATGTGAGGATGGTAGGGGAAAGGTTGCAGGTTAGTATCTTGTGAATGATAGTTCTTGTGTATATTTTGAAGGCTGCACCTGACTTACTATTTCCTGAACAAATTCTTTGTTTTTTACAGAAAGCTAATTTTATCCTTGGTTATGCATCTCCTATCATACTCTCTTTGATCATGCTCTTTTTGCTTTTTAGCTCTTCTCAAAAGACAGGGGCTTAATGTAAAGGGTCTGCTAAAGGCTTCTCCTGCAAAAGAAGAGCCGCAAGCCCACATTGATTGTACAGGAAATCTGCAGGTACTCTCTGTCTGCCTTGTAAATAACACTGCGGGTAATCTATGAATTGACATTTTTGCTTCAGCCTGAATGCTGTCAATTATGTGATCTTAATATAGGCTCATGCTGGATATTTTTGTGTGGGCTCAGCAGTAACTTTATGTCGAGCTTCAGATATTGAGGCATGTTGATCTTGTATCACCAAATAAACAGTCAGCACATAGCCGCGTAAACACATCATAGAGATTCTCATCTGCTGAACGATTGTAAAAAGTTTCCTTATACTTGCTGATTAAGAAGAAAAACTTTAGAAAAAAGAATAGCCAAAAGGACAATAGGGAAAAAAAAAGAGATAACACTAAGAGATCATAGAGAATATCAGAAAATTATAACATCCACAAGGTAAGGAGTTAACTTCCTCTTTTTTCTGCCTATGAAGCATTTTTTTACCCGATCTCTGAGTCTTTCAATGCTCTGATATCCTTCAAGAATATGCAGGAGGTAGACTATGGTGTTCTATTCCTCGTCTTTTCTTGGCAGGGCTATAGAGGCTAGTAATCTGTTCCTAAAGCTACCCTAACTCGTACCTTAACCTTCCGAAATCTACATGTTGTATTGTAATAGAAGGACATATGGTTGGCTGATTTCATAAACACGTGTAGAGAGTTTGCAGTGAATTAGCTAGTTGAGGTGTTACTGTGTCACTCAAATGTTTATGTTGCAGTGAAGAATACAAATGTTCCTATCCTAATTGGAAAATGTCCAGTGGGTCTAGATTTGAGTCCCACCATAATTGCTTCTTAATATACTTTTTTTGTTGAGACGGTGTCCTTTCAAGAATGTCAATTCTAAAAGGAAATAGTACTTTATCAAGAAGCACTATTTTATTTGAAGTGAAAGCATGGCTCCTACAAGATGTGTGCCAAACTATACAATAATGATGGAATGAATGCTCCTCCGCCATCTGAGATGATTGAAGCAAATAACTCTACCTGTAGCCTGTAGGTAATGGAATTGAATGGGCTTGCTCCTGGATTTCCTCTGACCCATCCCCTTGTTTGGCTCTAGTTCCACTTTGCATAGCCTTCCTTTTCCACAAACCTTTAAAACAAAGGTATGCAGCATTGGAAAGTGCTGCCTGTAACTTGTTCAAATTAAAAGAAGTGTAGGATGAACACAAGTTTCAAACTTCATTTCACTACTGATTGTTGTGTAGAGCAATGCACTGTTGATAAGTTTACATGAAAAGACAAGACAATGACTAATTTCTTACTTGGGCTTTTCAAGGTAAATACTCTTTTGTTGTAATAGTCAACAAAATGTTGATCGACCTAATAAGTCCCTTTCTTTGGAGTGGGGATAAGGAATAAATTCATGGCTAAGTAAGTTAATAGGCCATGGATGGATTGCGAGCTTTTCTTCCACATACTGAAATTTGCTGCACCACACTTTTACTTATATTGGACATTTGGACCTACTTATAAGGTTTCTTTTTTGATATCTGGTGCAGGTTTGGCGTGTAAATGACAATGAGAAAACCCTCCTTTCAGCTTCTGATCAGTCAAAGTTTTATAGTGGTGATTGTTACATATTCCTTTACACATACCCTGGAGAAGATAAGGAGGAGAACCTTGTGGGCACATGGTTTGGGAAGCAAAGTGTTGAGGTACATAGAATAGATTTTTTTTAAAACGTATATTTTCCACCACCTGCAATATCCGATCAACGTGTCAAAAGAGCTGATGGTAGACAATGTCTGCTAAAACCGGAATTGGACTTTTCATGTTAATAATAGGAGTCTATTAATATTGTTCCTGTTGATCATTATGAATTAGCAGGCTTTCATAATACCCTGATTTTTCTTATTTCATTGGGTTTACTTGCTCTTATTTTTATCTTCCTTTTTTAAATAATAAATCTTGAATGCAGGAGGACCGCATTTCAGCTCTAACACTGGCAGGCAAGATGGTAGAATCGATGAAGTTCTCACCTGCTCAGGTAACATATTAATGGATTAGCAATTTAGCATTCTCTGATCTTATGAAATTCATATTTATGCATATCATCAATGTTTAGGCTCGTATCTATGAAGGAAGTGAGCCCATCCACTTTTTTGCCATCTTCCAAAGCTTTATTGTGTTCAAGGTTTGTAATTTTTTTTTACGAAATTGTTTACAAATTCTACTGTCTTTACTTTGATCATCAGTGATGGTTTGCATAATTTTACTAGGGTGGAATTAGTGAGCCATACAAAAAGTCCATTTTGGAAAAGGAAATCTTAGATGATACATATACTGAGGATGGTCTTGCCCTGTTCCGTGTCCAAGGGTCTGGCTCTGAAAATATGCAAGCCATTCAAGTTGAACCGGTATGTTTTTATTTGCTCATATTCTTAGTAATTGGCCATGTCTTTCATAATATCAAACCTGTTTCTCTATGCATGATTTTCCTGAAGTTACTCTTCTGTTATTTTTTCCATACTTCATCACTAAGGTAGCCTAGACTGCCTAGTAAAGTGATGAACAATGGATAAGTGTTTCTGGTGCTTTCGTTGAAGGATACAAGCCATATTTGATAATGAGTTGAGAAAGTAATATTTTCTACACCTTTGTCAGCCTCCTAAATTTATGCTTCTCTTGGTTTAGAATGGCATGGCCTGTTTGAGACTAGATTGATGTTAATACTTAAATTTCCCGGATCAGCTGCATCTTTGTATGGTGGTAAGCGATTGTTAAACTATCAGTTGTATGTTAGGGCAGGATATAATTGCAGGAGGGGGTTTTGAGGGCTTTACATAAAAATATAGATAGGAGTAATAAGAAAATGTTGATAATGGTACCACTGCCACCACCATATGTGACATGTAAAGTAATTTACCATTTTTCATTACTGTTTAGTAATTTTATTGGGGGGAAACTAATTAAAATACCCCCACCTTTGGGGGTATGGTAAAAATATATCCTCAACTTTTAAAAGTAATAAAAATATCCCGACCTTTGATAGTAGTGGTAATATATTACCACAAGTTTTCTAACTCTTTAGGAAAAAAATAAATAGTTAGACCGACTTCATACACCACGCATTTTCCTCCCTCTTCTTATCTTCTTTCGTGATCGCCTCTTGAGTTGTCTTCCGATCTTCCTGGCAGCTCATAATTCCTCTTCAATGACAGTCTTCCTCCCTCGTGGTCGGCTATCTTGAGCCGTCTCTCTCACATCTTCTTCCTCTTTGATTCGATCACGGACTTAGCTGAATAAGTTTTTTTTCCTTCTTTGTTGTTGTTGTTGTTGTTTTCGGTTTAGTTTTTTGTTGTCGAGGAATAGTCGTGTTGTGTTAATTTGAGGCAATTTTGACCGGATTAGTTGCTTGGTTGAATCAATTTCGTTTTTTCGGGTCGGGTTTAATTTTGTTGGCAGTGCATTTCCCCCTTAAGACTAACTCCAATGGTATGGTGCAAATGCTTAAATATGCACATTTTGATGCAAATTGTGCTCCAATGGTTACTTTTGAGTGTTTAAAATGTGCACATTTGCACACCAAGTGCTCAAATATAAGCACATCACCTCCCCATGTGCAAAAACTTTTTATCACTTTTTAATAAAGTAAAGTCATTTCTATTGGTTGTTTTTAAGTTTTTTCTTTTCCTTTGTAATTTAATCATATTTACTTAGAGATAGGTGTGTATAAAATGCACATTTAACCAATGGAGTAAAACATCAAAAAGTGATATGCATTTTTGAACACCTTGTGCAAATATGTACATTTGCACACTTAACCATTGGAGTTAGTCTAAGGAAACCGATTAAGAAAACCCGATTTTAGTACTAATTTGTAAAAATGCTTGCACACAGGCTGCCTTGTCAAAAACAAAATCAACGCAGGCTGCCTTGTCAGCATTTTTGACCCATAAGAAAACTCGTGGTGATATGTTACAACCAGTGTTCTAAAAATTGCGCCTAGGCGCTAGGCGGGACGGGACCTAGGAATTTTTAAGCCTAGGCGGACCTCTAGGCGGAAATTCGTCCAGGAACCGCCTAGGCGCCCCCTGGGCCCGACTAGTCCCGCCTAGGCCCGCCTAGGCACCGCCTAGTCCAACGATTATTCAATTTGCGCTTCTAAGCATATAATTAGTTGACTTAGGGTTTTTTTATCCCCCATGTCGGGATGCATTTGCTTTTCAATCGAACTTATAGTTTTGGATTTTAGGAGGTTTAGAATTGTTAGTCAGACATGTACTTTTGCATTTATTTACTTTAGTGTTAGTTAACTACTAAAAATTTGGGTTTATGAGTGATATTATGGATTATTATTACATTATATGAATTATTGACAAGTGTTATTCGTCAGAATATAAGGAAATAATCAAGTTTGTTCTAAGTCCGC
Organism: Persicaria tinctoria; assembly: GCA_037127255.1. NCBI lineage: Eukaryota > Viridiplantae > Streptophyta > Magnoliopsida > Caryophyllales > Polygonaceae > Persicaria > Persicaria tinctoria. The sequence goes on from JBANSL010000008.1 coordinate 18,936,894, forward strand.
CTAGGCGCCGCCTAGGCACCCGCCTAACCGCCTAGGTGCTAGGCGGCCACCCACCGCCTAGTGGCCGCCTAGCGCCTTTTAGAACATTGGTTACAACTACCCTCAAAGGTCGGGATATTTTAATTACATTTGAAAGTTGAGGATATATTTTTACCATACCCCAAAGGTGAGGGTATTTTAATTAGTTTTCCCTTTTATTAGCCTATTAGATAACACAGTAGCGGGAAAAGGCTTATTCTGTTCTGTTGGTATTTTCTCTGTTCGAGTTTATTTTACCTGGTCATTTGTCTACATTGTCTTTTGTCAGTTCAAAATTCAGTTCACCCTTACACTGTTCCATTCTCTTGTTCGATTTGCTTTTTTTAGCTTAATAAATATCTTCAGAAAATATTACGGAGTACTGGTTACTGACTCTTAAGTTTGGGTGCCCAGGTTGCGTCATCATTAAATTCCTCCTATTGTCACATATTACACAAAGGTTCCACCATATTTACATGGTCTGGAAACCTTACAACACCTCAGGATCAGGAGCTTATGGAGAGACAGTTGGATATCATCAAGGTCTGCTCATCCTTCTTGAATTTGATTTTTTTTAAAGTACTTTTTAACTGAATATTTTGTAGATTTCCTTTTAGCTTTGTGTAACCTTTGTCTTTTCTAATGCCTTTGCAGCCTGACCTGCAAACCAGACCGCAGAGAGAAGGGGCTGAATCTGAGCAGTTTTGGGAATTGTTGGGAGGGAAAGCAGAGTATGGAAGCCAGAAAATTGGAAAGGATACTGAAAGTGATCCTCAATTGTTCTCGTGCACCTTAAAAAATGGTATGATAAGATATCCCCTCATTTTTATCTGATCTTCAAGTGATCTTCGTCTTAGTAATTCTTGATCTGCTGATTCCATCTTTTTCTTTTTCAATAATCTGCTGATTTCCCAACTGGGTCTGGCTGGTATACAGGAGAGTTGAAGGTTTGTTCTAGCTCTTGCTTTGCTTTTTAAACATTTTGTTCTGATCATTAAGAAGCACATAATCCGTTGTTTTATTCTTGTGTACCTTTATTTCCTCAGTTTTATTTTTTGCATGTTGTCCTGTTTGGATGAACTTTGTAAATTGTGCATTTTCTTTTTATCTAAAGCTTTAATGGTTTTTGTTTTGTAGGTTTCAGAAGTTTTTAACTACACCCAGGATGATTTAATGACAGAAGATGTATTCATTTTAGATTGTCACTCTGATATTTTTGTCTGGGTTGGACAACAAGTGGATACCAAAACCAAAATGAAGGCTCTGAGCATTGGGGAGGTATAGATTTTGCATTTCTGACTGAAGAATCTTACTAGAACATCTTCTTTACTCTGTTCTGTTGGAGTGGATTAGTAAACATCATCTTTTAGTTTCTTAATGGGTTGATATGGTCCTCTTCTTTCAATCAAGACCCTCTAGTAGAAGCACTCAATTCAAACAATTGATGTATTTTAGTATGATACTTACCATTATCTTGTTTTTTAACAGAATTTTTTGGAAAACGACTTTCTTCTAGAGAACCTGTCTTGTCATGCTCCTGTTTATGCTGTAATGGAAGGGAATGAGCCTCCTTTTTTCACTCGCTTCTTCACATGGGACTCCACTAAATCTATGGTAAGTTGTCCCTTTTTGAAAGACTCGTTAGTTACATGGGGCTTGCTTCTTCACATGAACTGGAAATCCATATTATATCTTACCAATTTGAATTCTGGCAGATGCATGGAAACTCATTCCAGCGAAAACTAGCAATAGTTAAGAATGGAGGGACTCCAGTTGTTGATGTGAGATTTGCTTCAGGCCTCCTTTTATTTTTGGTCATTTCTTAGTCTTTTTTTTACCCTTCAATCCTTCATTGCACAACTTGATCTTTTGATGAATCATCAGAAACCCAAAAGGAGGTCACCAGCATCATATGGTGGAAGGTCCAGTGTAGCATCAACTGATAAATCGCGTTCCAGGAGCATGTCTTTCAGCCCAGACCGAGTTCGAGTTAGAGGAAGATCTCCCGCGTTCAATGCTCTGGCTGCTAATTTTGAGAGCGCCAATTCCAGGAATCTCTCAACACCACCTCCTGTTGTCAGGAAGCTTTATCCAAAGTCTGTCACCCCAGATTCTGCAAAGCTGGCTCAAAAATCTGCTTCTATTGCAGCACTTAGTGCCTCATTTGATAAACCTCCACGTGAACCTATCGTGCCTCGGTCTCCTATTCCTAAAGGTAAGCCCTTTAAATAGCTAGAAACTTATACTTGCAATTAAATGATGAATTACTGTTTGTCTGTTGTATCCCCTATAGATCTAAACAACTTTTTATTCTGCCATTCTATAGTGTTTCCTAAGTCAATATTACCAAAGTCGGAGCCAAATAACAAGGATAATGGTACGGGCAGCAGAATAGAATCACTCACCATAACGGAGGATGCTAAAGAGGGAGAACCCGAAGATGATGATGGACTCCCAACATATCCATATGACCGCCTGAAGACTACATCAACGGATCCTGTCGCAGATATTGATATTAGAAAGCGAGAGGTTAGCCTTCTATCAGGATCGCTTTTGGAAAAAAATAATTTTCTTGACTTTTGGATGCTTAAGGCTCTGGTCTCATTTTAAATTATGCCAAATGCAGACATACCTCTCTTCTGCTGAGTTCAAGGAGAAATTCGGGATGGCAAAGATCGTGTTCTACAAACTACCGAAGTGGAAACAGAACAAGCTGAAAATGACCCTTCATTTGTTTTAATCTCTTTCACACCCAGAGTTGCACCACTGTTTCAATCCCCTACAGATTTTCAACAAGGTTATGATCTTCTTTACAGCACACTTTTTTACTTCCTTTGAACGTGATCGAACAACTTCTTTAACATCTCTTTCCCTCTGTGCAGTGAGATTCGCGACCACATCATAACTTGAGGGACAGCATCAATGCCCTCTTTAAACTGCTTCTGCTTCAGGAAGCACGAGTTGCCGACAATTTTTTTTTTTGATGAACTAGGAGAGTTTTTTCTCTGCATTTGATTTATTGGTAGATGATGGGTTTGATATGCTATTTTATGGTGAAGAGGTTTTTGCACTTTTGCTGTTGTGAGCTTCCATTTTGTTCCCTGGGTTGAGCATATTTCAAGGCTTTTTCCCACCTTCAGGTAGGAATCTTGGTTTTTTCTGCTTTGCATTTTAGGATTTAGAGTTTTGCATTTGTATTGGTTTGAGATTTGATATGAGGTGGGACAGGCTTAACAGTTATGTACAGTAGTAATAGAGTTGTCAAACCTATCCAGAAACTATTAAGATCATTTTTACCTAATAGTAGATGATGAGGTGTTTTTTGAATGTTTGTCTCCTTCCCCTACTGTTGTTTTTATATAAACAAGGGCAAATTGTAGGAAATGTCCTAACATTTTTGGGGTAATTCTGTTCTCTACCCCTATGTATACACAACATTCCGATCTTTGGGGTACCCCAAACTCTCACCATCAATGCGTATATTTCGCAATTTAGTATGAGATTCTACTTTTGGCTTAGTTCTATTAAGCATTTGAGGCAGCTTCTTATGTTTCATCTCATACTAAATTGCGAGATCTACTTGTTGATACTTGATAGTGAGACCTTAGGGTACTAGTCACAACTTATCCCAAATGTCGGAATATTTAGGGTGTTGTAGTGTAAGTCACAACTTATCCCAAAGGAATAGTTTTTACAATTTGAAATATTTATAGTGTTAAAGGTAATTTCGTCATCTCTAGGGATAAATTGCTGGTTTTAAAAAAATTTAAACGAAAAAATTGAAAATTTGATAGATAAAAAACGATTCACTTACTCTTTTTAGAAAAAACTCCCCATGTATTTTTTTGAAGTGCTCGGTAGATTGGCATCCTTGTAACGTTTGAAGATATTTTATGCTTGTTTAAAATAGGCAAACTTTACCTAGGAACTCGAAACTTATTAGATATGAGGTGTTATCCTCTTATTCATGACTTCGCAAGTTTGTTCAACCAAGCTTTCTTTGGAGTCATCAACCTTGATGTGGAGGGAGTTTGGAAGTTTGGAAACATAACTTTGGAAACATAACTTCGAAAAAAACATAACTTCGCAAGTATACACTCAATCTTGGTGATAAAGTTGATGGAAGTTTGGAAACATAACTTTTTTATATAAAAAAAAAATCTTTTTGATGTGGAGGGAGTCATTTACTTCATTTTGATTTTTGTTTTGTCCCTTTTAAAGAAGTTTACTTTGAAAAAAATATGGGTGTCTACTATTTTGTCTTTTGATTGACAAAAAAAAAAATATAGGTCTGTTTGGATGACCATTAATTACGATTTATAATGCACAGTATTATATTACGAGTATAATATTATAATATATATTATAGTGGAATATTGTATATTATAAGTCATAATTAACGTCTAACCAAACAGAGCCATAGTCACTATGTAATGTTTTTTTAAGGAAAGATTTTGGGAGAAGGGTCAGAGTCTATTGGCCTACCAAGTGCATCCCGGCAGATGAAGTTTCGAAGGCTGTGATCATTGAGAAGGTCTTCACAGGGGGTCGAGTGAGAGAGTTGTGATCTTGTCTATCACCGTGTTGATCTCGCAGAACACATGTGCAATTTGCACTTCCTGCAAGGATTGAAGAAGGCAAAGACATTCAGAGATAATGAGCTCGGTCTTCCAGGGTGGTTTTCATAAGCTAGAAATGTTGTTGATGAGTGCCAAACAATCTCCCTCAATGAAGATATTGGAGATTCCAAGCTCGATGGCATTTCGTATGCCAACATGGAGAGTTGTCACTTTGGGTGGCACAACTGAAGAAGAATCGAATTGCAGTCCGTCAATCGTCGAGATCCTTCCCAAATAGTCTCTAATAACATAACCGCAAAGGATATACCATTTTGATGCCTCACGGTGGGGGTCTTGTCCATTTTATATTTCGCCTTTTTCTTTGTCTATGTGATTTGGTCTTTTGTTCATTTCTCGTGTTGTCGTCATCATGGTTGAGCTTTGACGTTTCCCAAATTTTTAGTTGTTGTTTAGTAAACTATTCCATGATTGATACATCTACTCTATTCCCATTTTCGAAGATAGTTTTATCTCTGCTTATCCATATATATCACCAATTTGGTTGCAAAGTCTTCTTTTTGTTTCTTGTCTGCTTTGTTAAACACAACTTCAATTATACTTTTCAATGTTTTCATGTCTTGTTATCTACAGTAATTTCTACTATCAGTTTTTCTATAGTCTCCTGACAATTCTTTTAATAATTTCGATTGTTTACGGACATTTTATGAAGAGGTGAATCAAGTCTCTTATTATTGGTTACACATGGTACATCCAAATGAAACTTTCTCCACTGCCCTAGTCGAGTTGGCCCAATTGTAAGGTGCAAGAGGAAGAGTAAGGATGTTCCAGATTCGATTCATGCTTCCGCCTAAAACCTTGAGATCACGTGCTCGGGAGATGGCTCCTCGTCATCAAAACTTTTCACACCAAATCGATCTTGAGTTACTAAAAACAATGTGTTTTTGTATGAGAAATTGAGAATATGTCAAAATTAAAAAACAATGGCTCATATTTTCTATTTTATCAGCCATTTATTTTCGTATATGATAAAACATCTCGAATTTTCTTATACATCAAACAACCAAAGTTACATTTTATTCCGGATAGTGCTCAATTCTGTATTAAAGTAATAAATAAATACGGAGTATATAAAAAAGGAATTTAATATAGGTAAACAGGCAACAGAAAGGCCAAAAAGGGATCTGCAGAGAAATTTCTGACTCCCACCGGAGGGAGTTGGGAAAGAGAAAGAGAGAGTAGCAGTGAGGGAGAGGTGTGTGTGAGCATGGCTATGGCGTCGTCGACGAGCGAACGCCCGAATCCAGTTGTTCCATTCGAGGTCTGCAAGGGCGTCAACAATCTTGAAAAGATCGTTCTCAGAGAAGTTCGCGGTAGCTCCGTCGAGGTAAATCCCTCTCTCTCTACTCGATTTCTCTCTTGTTCGATTTCCGGTACATGCTCTCTAGTTTCGGCTGAATCGTTTGGTAAAAGATTGTTCGTTCTTGATCTGTTTGGATTTCTCTCTTGTTCGATTTCCGGTACATGCTCTCTAGTTTCGGCTGAATCGTTTGGTAAAAGATTGTTCGTTCTTGATCTGTTTGGATTTCTGCTTGAGTATTGCGATTTTAATTCTCGTTCGTTTGCCTTAGCTAGCTCGCTCGCTCTCGAGAAACAGCGTGATCTGGCGAGTTTTTGAAGTTTTCGCTTCTACGTGTTGCAAGCTGCATAAATTTCTATTCGATTGTTGTTTCTGTTGAATCATGGAATGTAGATGCTATCAGAAGTGAGAGTTCGATGATTGATGAGATAGCAAAGTTTACTTCGATTCTAATTTATAATGATGAGATGGAGAAAGAGATCCGAAGTAAATACTTTATACTATTAGATCTGTTTATGCTGATTTATTGACATTAATTGATGTTACTAATTGACGTGAAACGAATAAAGTTTGATTGAGCTTTGTTTATTTGTGCTTCTTTTGTTTCCACCAAGCTACTAGATTACAAATTACAACGAATTATATACCGGAAGCTCCCTGTTTGAGTTTCTATAGAAAACTAGCTGAACTTGAAATGTTAAGCTGTTGCACTTTCATAGACTCAAAGCATCAACTTGACATTTACTGATTCAAAAAGTTCTAAAGTAGTGGATCAGAACATAAGCGTTTTTTTTTTAATTAGAAGCTCGTATGCTGTGGATAGGGATCAGTTTTCCTTTCTATATAGTGGATATAGTTTAGGTGTGGAATTCATGGTGCTTTCTAGGTTACATATTTGATGTAGTTGTATGATACTATAACATCTATTGCTGATTTAATGATGGTTGAGTAATAAATGTCGCTTTCCTTTCTGAAGGTTTATTTGTATGGTGCTCATGTAACATCTTGGAAGAATGACCATGGTGATGAAATGCTTTTTCTCAGTCACAAGGTAAGTCTCCTTGTTAACATGCATTACTGCTCTCTATGTTAGTTTGGGTAAGTGTCATAATTAAGTCACATGCTATAAGAGATACACCTTAAAATAGTGTGGTTAAAACTAGAACTCCTAAGCTCTAACGTCTTGGATGATTTCGGGCTTTTCCCATTACGCTGTTGCTGCCAAACTTCAAATATTGCAATTCTGGCTTTGCTCTAGAAGATGAGGTTTTAAAAAAAAAAATTTATTCTTTTTCTTGGATTCACTTGACCTTTCGTGGAACTTTTTGATGTTTTGAGTTATGCTTGCTAAAGCTTGTTCTTACTCAAGTAGACTGTAAAAATTTCAGAAATATTTTGAATCTTAAACATACTTTCTATAAGAAGAATCACATTGGGTCATGTCTTCCTTAAGCCATTTGGTGTTATTGATAACCAATTTGTTCCATAATTAGCTTTTTACTTTTTTCTATATCCAGTCGGTTGAGCTTGGAGTTACTATATGTTGCTGAAAGATATTAAATCCGGTTGACTCTGGGCTATAAGCTCCTGCTTTCTTGGTGGAGGATAATAATGATCATTAGAATAGTCTGTATAACATGAAGTACTACAACATAACCTTTTTGATGCTTCTTGCCTGAAGTAGATAAATGAGATAGAGACTTTTGTCAGTTAACAGTTTTGGATTCTCGATGGAGGCATTGCCAATCCTTTTTACAAACTTTGCAGCTTTGTTAACAAGAACGTTTCTTAAATATCTATAAGACTTTTTTTGTCTGTTTTAGGATGCAATGCAACACCTATTTTGAAAGCTTACTGAAACTTATTTGGTTTATGCAGGCTATCTTCAAGCCTCCAAAAGCAATTCGAGGTGGTATACCAATATGCTTCCCTCAAGTATGTCAAACCATATTTAGATATACTCCCTTGATTCCCATTATCTTGAGAAAATTAGAAAGAGATTGAACATATTTCATTTTTACAGTGTGATGACAAAGAAAAAGAATACTCCATAGTAAGGAAGCACTGTTTTCATTAAACTATGTATCCTATTAAATGGAGGAAATTGGTTTTAGTGAACTAATATCAGTGATTAATTCTGTAATAAGATTTTTCACAAATATCTAATTATTATTATTATCATTATTATCTTCCAAAAGAAGACAGTTGATGAGTGTTTGCTTAACTTATGCAGTTTGCTGGTCAAGGTTCACTTGAGCAGCATGGATTTGCAAGAAATAGGGTTTGGAGTGTCGACCTTGATCCGCCTCCTATTCCGACAAACTCTTCAGCTTTTGTTGATTTGATACTTAAGCCCTCAGAGGAAGATCTTAAAATTTGGCATCATAGGTACACCTTGGAAAGTTCTCTACATATGTTATTTGCCTGACAAACTTGTTTTCCCGCTGAGTTTTTTTATTTTTTTGATGAAATTGTTATTTATGTATATATTTGTCTTTTACATGTAGTTTTGAGTACCGTGTGAGGATAACTCTGGGTCCAGGAGGGGATCTAATGCTGACATCAAGGGTTAGAAATACCAATTCTGATGGGAAGCCGTTCTCTTTCACATTTGCATATCACACCTATTTCTCTGTTTCAGATATCAGGTATATTGTGCTCATGTTATCTATTGGTAATTCAGTATGGTATGGACTTTTCATCATTATACCCCATACAAAAATTGAGTTTGTTAAAGAATTCAGAATGTTGGCTTCATTTAGATGAGATGTGAATTTTTTATTTTATTTTGGTGGGCAAACAGGGGAAGATGAGATGTGGACTGATTGTACCATGTACAACTCAAATGCCGCTCTTAATGTCCAGTCCCTTCCATTAAGTCATGATTAAAAAAATGTTTAAAAAGACCGTGATAGTGATCGTATTGATATGTTGCATATTATGCATTAACATGCTTATGGAGTCTTGTATTTTAAATTGGAAAAAACTGCCTTAATACTTTTTCAAACTTGAGCTATCTTCTAAATGCCTGAGTAAGCTTTTCTTGTTTATTTACTTATTCAAGGTATCCTAATCCCTAACACTATTCATTAAGTTTTATATAGAACTTAGATTTCCTTCAACCTTTTGGCAAGACATCCCATCTGCTTTCTTTTACATTGTAGATGATAAGTTTTCTTTTGGGCGACGCAGAAACTAATGAATAATACCTCTATATAAAGTGTAGACGCTTACTGAAGTTGGCATAATTGCATAAACTAATTCTGGTTAGAAACTTTGTAGATCATATATGTGAAGTATCTTTATAGGCCTTCGCTTGTAGTAAATAGTACCTCATATTGCCTATTAAGAATTTTCAATTGGTGGTAATTCACTACATTGATTATTGTAAATATATAAGCCAGAGGATGCGGTTATCATCCAAACAATAAAAACAGTACCAAGAAGAGCACAAGTAGATTCCATGCACCCAGTTTTTGAAGTTGAAATCAATCGGGTCATTCTGTTAGAGAGATCTTTGTTAGACTACAGTTGCACAGTTGCACTGGATTATAACAATCCCACCTCTGCTTTTTTTTTTTTGTTAATCTTATTATACCTTTTAGTTTTAGCTAGTATGGGTTTAGCAAATTATGAAATTTATCTTGAGTTACTTGGTATCTTCGTCTGGAAAAGAAGTTAGTCAAACATGTTTGTGACTAGTTAGTTAAGTCTAGCTTACATCCTCCCGTATCACATGACTTGTTCTTTGTCGCCTCAAGATTAGTTTCTGATGGTTGCTCGCTTTGCAGTGAAGTTCGGGTGGAGGGATTGGAAACTTTGGATTATCTTGACAACTTGCAGAATAAAGAGAGATTTACTGAACAAGGAGATGCAATTACATTTGAATCGGAAGTGAGGTGTTTCATTTCTTTTCAGCCTTAACCTCTCCTCATTTAACCTTGAATGTTCGTTGATGATTCCTCTGTACAACAGGTGGACAAAATATATCTGAGCACTCCAACTAAGATTGCTATTTTGGATCATGAAAGGAAGAGGACATTTGTTCTCCGAAAAGATGGACTGCCAGATGCTGGTACGATTTTCCGCTCATCTCATTAAATGTGTTGAGGTGCTTTTATATGATGTTTACGCATGTCTATGGGTCTTTAAGAGCAAGGGGATCCCCCTTGCCATTTTAGTGGTCATCCTGAATCCTTTAACTTTTCACCTTTACATAAATGTTTATATGATAGGTTTGGTTTATATGGAGTAATTGTTTTTACCTAATTTCTAGAAGTCTTTTAAATGTTCGCATTTTCTCCCACAGTTGTGTGGAATCCCTGGGATAAGAAGGCAAAGGCTATGGCTGATTTTGGAGACGATGAATACAAGCATATGCTTTGTGTTGAGGCTGCTGCCATAGAGAAGGCCATAACACTGAAACCAGGTGAAGAGTGGAGAGGAAGGCTAGAACTCTCTGCAGTTCCTTCTAGTTACTGTAGCGGCCAGCTTGATCCTCAGAAAGTCCTCGCAGGCTAGTGAATGACGTGTGAACAAATTTCATACCCTGTAGAGGTACTTTTCCCTCCTTGCAATCTTTCTCTTTCTTAATTCAAAACTTCAAAGACTTTAGTTTAACCTGTATCTATGTAAAAGTTGTTTCATGTATTTTATGTAGACCTGTCAATCGAGGGGGAGAGTTTTTTTTCCACATAATTTGTGTTGCATGCTTTTAGTTATACATTGAAAGGTAGTTGACTATACACCCTTGAATTTTTTGCTTCTGGCCAAGATAAAAGAATATCCGAAAGTTCTGAAACCGGGTTAGCTTAGGTTGAGGTTTTCTTGGTTTGGGTTATTTCAAGCGAAAAATTTCAGTCAGATCTGGTATTATATGGTGAGGTTTAGTTTCTGCTGAAGCCATGCTTAGGTTTTATGTTTTTGGAAATGCAACAGTGTTTTCAGTTTGTTTTCCTGTGATTTTGGTTTGAGGAGGCCTTCTTTGTTTAATGTTTGTTTTTGCTTGTTGGTAGCAGGTTTAATCTTGAGGGTGCTCTGCTCTTTTTGTGTAATGAAGTTGGAGCTGCATCACATTCTTGCAAGGTTTTTTCATCTGGACTCGACTTTTCTTGTCATTTCTTTTTTCCATTTTGGGTCAAAAGCACACATCATTGAATCAGAGAATCTTTGTCAAATAATTTTGCTCGTTTTCGATGATTGGTTGCTGGATGACTTAGTTGAAATGACTCCTTTGTGAGTAGAATGTTCTTATGAAAATGCCGATTCTGCTGCGATTTGATCTTTTGCTCGGTGTTTGTTTCTTTTGATGGCCCCGTAACCCATATGCATACACTTATATTACACTTATATTGGGCATGACTTGTTAGAATGTGATTTGAGCCCTACTAGTAACTGTTAAGGACACCAAACGACTAAACCTTGCTACCGGTTCAGATGGTTTATGTCTAATTTCCTCCATAGCACAATAGATTCTTGACTAGAGATTATTATGCTACAAAGCTTTTCTAATTGGTGTATATTGATCTTTATCCAGTGCTGCTCACATTCGACTTTATGGAATTCGATGTGATGTTTGCATGTGTTTTTCATTGCTACCACTGTGTTGCGGATTCTCTTTTACACCCTGTTTGGATGATGGGATTTTTAGGAAGGGAAGCAGGGGTAAAATAAAATTGGTGGTTGGGTGACAATCAAGGGGAAGGGAAGGGATCACATATGTAAGTAACTACCCAATTTGACGGGATTTCACAACCCATCAAAATGGTGGAAATGGTGGAATTTGATGAGAAAGTGAAATTTCTTCCCTTTCCATTCACTTCCTTTCCCTTTTCCAATTTCTCAACCCTTCTTTTCCCTAAAAAACCTAGTTGCCAAAAAGAGTGTTAATGTTTTCTACTTGCTAACCGTTGGATCTTTAAAACCTGGTGTGCTTGACTTAGATTTTTAGACTTGGGATCATGTACTTTTTGACTAATAATTCATAACTATTCAAGTTATAAAATTTGTGTCCAGAAAATATGTTCGTGGTTCTACCTATAACAAGAAGTCAAGAACTGTTCAGCTCTTAGTGTTAGATTTCTTTTCAACCAATTTAACTCATACCCGACTCATAAATAGCTTCTACCCAAAGCCACCAATTCTGAACTCGACTTGCCCAGCCTATTAGTAGGTGCAAGTGTAGGATGATTGAGGATTTTACAAAGATTTCTAGAGTTAGCTTTAGCAAGTTTAGGATGATTGAGGATAAACTAGTAAAATTTTGGTGTAGTAATAATTTTTCCAAAGTGAAATGTCTTACCTTCATTGATTGACCAAGTAGATAGTTTTGAAATTGGAAAAAAGAAGAGGATGAAACAGGAAGTAGGAGAAAGAGAACAATGGCTAGTGGAAAACGCTGTTGGCATAGAGAGCTGCACCACACATGCATCCGTTGACTCCATTTCCAAAAGGACTCCAAAGTCCAAAGAGCTGCACTGCACATCATGAAAAAAAGATGCAAAACCCAATCTCTCTATTATATGATGTACCCCACATCATGATCTCTGAAACCCTGTTGGAAAACATTCAAACTGGTTGATTTTCGGTTGTCGTTGAAATCTTTATGCTCCATTAGAGTTTTTCACTCTCGAATCTCGATCTTCTATTGCTGTTAGGTTCAAATCAGTCATCTGTCTTTTTTAATGCCCTAATGTCATGTCGCTAAAGTTCTTTGTGAATGCGTTGATTTGCCCAAATTATTTTATATACCAATTCATTTAGGAGGGTTACTTTTTTTTTTTCTTTTTTTTTTTTCATAGTTAGGCATTTAGGCCATTATAATATGGGGAGAGGAATTCGAACTCGTGACTTGATTCGAGCTCATTTAGGAGGGTTACTAGTTTTCTCTTGTAGCTAACGGGCATTCTTCAATTCCGAACCCCGGATTGAATGAAGACTTATATTTGTTCATCAATAAGATACAGCAAATAGAAGGTAAGATAAAACCACAAAATGGGTTCTGCATCTTTCCCCATCCCTTGTTTTATCTTACAACAATCATAAAAGTCCCATTTTCACTCAAGAGTTTAATAAAATGTTCACTCATATGAGTCAAGTAGCCGACTAGGTTAAGCCCTTATGTTTGATATTGATATCTAGATCTTGAATATCAGCCATATAAATAATAGGTATGAGCCAACTAGGCTAAGGGGCTGTTTGCATATTGTACATTATAAGGGGTTGTTTGGTATTGATATCTATATATTAAGTATCTTTTATCAATTATATGTATTATTTGGACAATTTGGTATAAATAGATATCGATATATCCATTGTTTGGTATAACATTTTTTTTTCTTTTTTTTTTTGTAATCAGCTTCTTCACACAGCCCTCATAAGTATGAAAAAAAAAGATAAGAAAAAGAGAAGTTTTTCCTCCTTTCCAGAAAGAAGGGTGAAGAAGAGCAAGTACATAATTCTCCCCTGAAAAAACAGGGATAAATAAGCAGTCAAGCAGACACACACTGAAAAATCCCTCTTCCTTTATCCCCTTCACAATGCATTTCTCATGCTTTATGTTAAACCCTCTCACATACCATAAGAGAGATCAAACAAGAGCTAAACCAAATTGACACAGACAAAAAGGAGGATCCATCCCATATAACATTCCACAATCCTCCATGACTTGAAAGAAAAAAGAGAAAAAAATGTAACACTGAAACCTACTCAGGGGCCTTTTCACTCTTTCAGTTTACGCCCCACCTTTCGATTTCCTCTGAGTTATGCCCGAAACTTGTTAGGACACCCCCCTCTCCCCTCTCTCGACAACACTCCGCGAAAACCAATCCATTCTACACGGTGTAATGCTGTTGGATCGTCTCAATGTCAATACCTTTGAGCTTGGCCACTGATTCGACGTGGCCTTTGAGGGTCTGGAGCTCTCTGAGCCTGGCCATCTCAGCTCGCCTCCTTGCTTGCTCGGCGATCTCAGACAGCTCCCTGTAGCTGCTCTTCTCGGAGAAGAGGTTGCTGGTTGTTGCTGGTGGCTGCAGGCCGTGAAGTGTCCTTTGAGCCTGTGCCCATTGAGCCTCCCTTTCTTCTTTTCCGTAGTCTTTCTTTGTGGTGAATGCAGTCTACGCATCATATACGAAGATAAATGTATTAGTTCAGCACTCAACTATGATGGACAACTAATGTAGGTGAATTGGCAAATGAGTGAACATGTACCTTGCTGTCAAAGAGGTTGAGCCATGCCTTTCCACTCAAGATGTAACGGATGGCGAATTTGAGCAAGTCGAGTGGGATATAGAAGACGATGCTGTAAAGCCATACGACACCAGCCCATCCCCATCCCATTCCCTTGATCCTTGCAAAGCCCCAAGTAGCATACACAGCAATGAGGGTGGCCACCTGATCAAGAGTACCATGATTAGAATATGTAAACGAAGAAAAGAGACTTGATTCAACACAAAGAGCGTTGTTCTTCTTACCAGTTGCGCAATGAAAAAGGCGGTAAGCAATAGCAGACCAGGGCGCTCAACAAAGGACCAGCTACGAGACCGGGTGACAAAGATCAAGGCTTGGCTTACAACACTAACTTGTAGATACAAAGCCGCCATCATTTCATCTGGGCTATTTCTTATGGATCTCACACCAAACTTGTCCTGCCAAATAAAGGGCAAAAGGTGAATAAAAATGACTAAAACCAAGGTCTCTCTGAAACTTGGAAACAAAATCAGATTCTTACCGAGAAGAAGTCAGTTTCGCTCATGGCCCAAAAGAAGATGACGGTCATCAAAGCCAAGTAGCCTCCAAGGACAACACCAGTGGCGAAGATCTCCTTCAACTTCCAGCAGTCAGGAATTGGAGAGGGTTTGACACGATCCTTTGAGATTGTCATGATGGTTCCTTTAAGATACGGAAATGATCAAAGTGTAAGTTTCATACTCAATTTTAATGGTGTATCTTGGAAGTCATGATTCATTTTATGACTATTAAGAAAACCCACCATCGTTTAGGATGGCAATGATCAAAACCATGAATGGTGAGAAGTCGAACTTCCAGATCAAGGCAATGAACATGAAACCAAACTGCAAAAGATCACAGGACAGCAAGTTTTGAATTAGCAATCTTCAAAGATCAAATTTATGTTTAAACTTTTGAACTTGAAATAATTTAAAGTTGTATACATACCACAATACGGATTGTGATGGATACTGCATAGATCTGCATTTACGAAAACAATACCAAAGGAAATAAGTGGCTATGCATTAAGAATGAATATAGAGGGATATGAAAATCTTATTGTTAAAGACTAACCGTGTAGTTCTTCATCCTTTGGAAGATAGCTCTACTGGTAAGCACAGCATGAATGATGACACTTAGCCCGGGCTCTGTCAGAACAATATCAGATGCACCTCTTGCAGCATCAGTTGCATCATCAACAGCAATACCGATATCGGCCTTTTTCAATGCTGGGGCGTCGTTGACACCATCTCCTGTCATTCCAACAATGTGCTTCTTCTCTTGTAACTTCTTGACGATTTCATATTTGTGCTCTACATGGCCATATATCAGAAATGTTAGAGATGAAAGGTAACAATAAAGCTTTTGAAATGTTACTAATTAGAAACTTCTCTAATTATTAGAACAATGTCCTTACCTGGGAAAACCCCTGCAAATCCATCAGCCTTCTCAATCAATTCATCAACAGGAAGGGATTCGAGGGATTGGTCCTTGCTGCCGAGCAAAGCAGCAGAGGGATACATGTTTGTCCCCATACCAAGTCTCCTACCGGTTTCCTTGGCAATTGCAAGTTGATCACCTAGCAAAGGGACATATCAAGACCCATTTAACTCCTTGAACAGAAATTCTAATCATGATTACAATTATATAAGCTAACACCATTACTTCCTTACCAGTAATCATCTTGACATTCACACCGAGATGAAGTGCTTTGCGGATGGTTTCAGCACTGTCATGCCTAGGAGGGTCAAAAAGTGGCAACAATCCAACAAATTGCCATGGAGTACCGGGACTCTCTTTGGTTTTCTCGGGAACTTCTTGTCTGCCAACAGCCAATGAACGAAGACCGCGTTCAGCATACTTCTCTATGACGGAATGGACCTTCCTCCTAACATCATCTTTGCAGTTGCATAGATCTAGGATCTGTTTCAGAAAAACAGAAGAATCAGAAGGATTAAACAAGGTGACAAAATGTTATACACAGCATTATGAATTCACTTGAAAAAGAATGGTTTCTACCTGCTCAGGTGCACCTTTGCTAACTCGGTGCCAGTTACCCTCACTGTCAATGTATGTGAGAGCTGTCCTCTTGTCTACCGGGTTAAATGGGAGGAAATGTACCTCTCTGATCCCAGCTCTTGCCTATACAATGTGCATCCGTATAAGTACCTTATCGATGTGAATATGTTACAAAATAATAAGAACAAAGTAGAGAAAAACATGTATGTACCTCCTTTGGGTCAGCAAGCATCCCAACCATACAGGCATCAATAGCATCTTGGTTTTCAACTCTTGATGCTCTAGCTGCAAGAAGGATGACATATTCCTTGTCCACGCCTTTAGCAAACACCTCGACGAGGTTCTTATCAACACTCAACTTGTTAAGGGTCAAAGTACCCGTCTTGTCACTACACAAGACGTCCATTCCAGCCATTTCCTCAATGGCAGTCATTCTCTTTGTGATAGCTCCTTGTTGAGACAGTCTGTGGGACCCAATAGCCATGGTCACAGACAGCACGGTAGGCATGGCAATTGGAATACCTCCGATCAAGAGGACCAAAAGGTTGTCAATCCCATTCCTGTACTTGCGGTGTTGGATCGGGTACATAACAATGATCTCAATCAACATTCCAATAGCAATGGAGCAGATACAGAAGTTTCCGATTGCTGTGAGGACCTTTTGGAAGTGGCCAACCTGGTTGGTACTGTCTACCAAATGAGCAGCCTTGCCAAAGAAGGTGTGGACGCCAGTGGCTATCACAACAGCTTCAATTTCTCCTTGTTTGCAAGTCGAGCCAGAGAACACTTCATCCCCTGGGTTCTTGGTCACAGGTAGGGACTCTCCAGTCAGGGCTGACTGATCAATCTTCAAGGCATCTCCTTCTAAAAGACGAGCATCAGCTGGGACGATATCTCCCAATTTGATGCTGATGATATCCCCAGGAACCAGAATTGAAGCATCCTGTTCACTCCACCTTCCATCTCTAAGCACCTACAAGCATAGAAGCAACCAAACATCTAATGAACACTTGAACTATGATGAATCTTTACTTGTCAAAGTGGGTACTCCCACCCTTCTTTTTAATATAGAAAAATGTGTACCTTCGTTTTTGGAGCGAGACCAGCCATAAGAGCAGCAGCAGCATTGCCAGCATTGTTCTCTTCAATGAAACTGATAGTAGAGTTGATAACTAACAAACAAACGATGCCCACAAAGTCTTGCCAGTCCGGAGGCTTGCCATCACCATTTGCCAAAGCAATAGCCATGATAGCAGCTGCTTCCATGACCCATGAAAGCGGGTTCCACATGAAACCGAGAAACTTCAGGAGTTTGCTTTCCTGTTTACAATTGAAGGAACAAAGGAAGGCAAAATTACCAATTATGAACTCATAGGCATGATAACATTACATGTGTGTGTACATGATTTCAATGCACCTAAACACAAACCTTTTTCTCTTCTAGCTTGTTGGGTCCAAAGAGGGCGAGCCTGTTGGCCCCCTCTTCGGTGGACAGACCCTCCCGAGAACATTTCAGCTGCTCAAAAACCTCTTCAATTGGAATATTTTCCTGTCATTAGAGAAACACTTGGTCATTTCACATTCAAAACTCCAACACTAATGCCTAATCTAGCAGTCCTGCAATATGAATCAAATCGAACGAAATCTGCTAAATGCGAGCAAAATTCATAAGCAGAGGAGGCAAATCGAACAAATTCCACGACATCAAAGTCGAGCACCCAAGCAGCTGATCGAGCAGCGAGAAACCAAGCTAGATTGAGGCAGGTTTGATGAAATCAAAGACGAATCAAGCAGCTGCGCGAGCAGAAGATGCAAAAGAGAGCGGAAATCGGAGGATTACCAGATCAACGGATTCGTTCTTAATGTCCTCCAGATTGAGAGCTTTGTCGGCTCCCATGGCTGGCAATTGAGATGCAGGTGATGCACAAATTGAGACCGATTACAGGGAGGAAGATTGAATTCGGGGAGGGGGAGATTAGCAGAGGATGAAGGGGAGGGAATGGGTGAAAGGTATTGAACGAAGCTTCGCTCTCTCGAAAAGATGAAAACGAAGGGGGTGATTGAGAGAGAGGGGAGTGTGTCTGGTTTGTGTGGGGGTCGCCTTTTATACGCACAAGAAAAGTGGCCTCTCAAGTTTAAACTTTAAACCCAAACTGTCCCCTTTTTTTTTTAAAAAAAAAAAGAAGAAGAAGAAATGGCTCCTCTTTTCTTTATTAAATAAAAAAAAATTATTGTTTTTTGGTGGGCAGGGATTAATTAAAATATTTGATTTGATGTCCATGTTGATAAATTGACATGTTTTGTTGTTAATTAGGGTGTATTTCATTATAATATATATAGTATATATTAATATTAAAATGTAAAATTATGCATTATAAATCATCATAATAGATAATAGATTGTCATCAAAATGAATCTTTACTATTTTTTTGGAAATATAAATAAATTTAGAAGTACAATCTTAATCACATACTGCATAATTTTATCCTATTACATTTGGTGTATCACTTAATACATTATAGAAATTATTCTACCCTTAATTTTTTTTTAAAAAAAACTTAAAATTACATTCATATTTCAAAGAAGTATTTTTATATCTTTATAGAATTTTATCTTAAATAATTATACTTTAAAAAAGAAAAAGATGATTTTTTACCCAAAAAAATAAAAAAAATAAAAAATGATTTTTCTGTATAATATTTATTTTATATGATCATTGATCAAGTGGGAAAAGGAATCAGAAGGTATCAAGAATTCAGGAGACAACGTTACAAAGTCACGCCGGAAGGAAAGCGCCAAAAATTTGGCCACCACTTGTGGTTGGTTTTCCCCAATTCATCGCCCCACCCCCACCCCCCACCCAACATGCTTTTCAAGTGTTATCACGCGCCGTGATAGAGTTTTTTTTACTCGTAAAAACTAAAAATGCGGAGTAATTAAGAATTACGTTTCCCAAGGAAACGAGAAAAAGAAATTTGATCTGTGCTTCCCCTTCTGACTCCTTCCCCAAAACGATGCGTTCGTAACTGTCCCAGCCATAAAAGCGCATCGTATAGCGGGTACCACGGAAAAGTGTACCTATCCTCTTTTTGGCTTTTCCCAACGCCCAAAAGATAATCAGATTTTTTTTTTACAAAAAAATGGAAATTAAATTCATCCTAATACGGAGTACAAATTAAGCGAGTCTTAATTTTGACACAATTTTTAAACAAATATTTTATGTTAGGTAAAAGGTTAACAGATGGAATAACCAGATAACTAGATAACTGAAACTAATGGGGTAACTAAAGGTCGCATAGTTAAAGATAGAAAAATGAAAGTTCTAAAAAAACTTGGTTGAATAGCTATTGAAAACCTTATATTTCAAAAGTTATTAAATTAAAATATTTTATATCCATAAGCTCCGAAAAGCTATGTAATATTGCAAGATGGAACATAAATAACATTAATACACTTTTTTAAAACAATAAAAGAAGAATTTGAATAGAAAATGGTCAGTAAAAAATAATTTCCAATAACAATTTTTATAAATTATCCTTATTTAATTATCCATAAAACATAAAATGAAACTTATTTTGAATTAAATTAAAAGTTTTAAACAAACTTAATTTAGATTTAGATTAGATGAAATAAATAAATAAGGCATAAACGCCGTCGCCGGTGCCGTGGGCGGTGGTGGGCGGTGATGACTGATAAGCGTTGGACTTAAAGACTACCACGTTACAGATCTCAACATCCAATGGTCCACTTGTTTCTTTTATCTTACTTTTTAAATTAGAAATGGACAGAATTATAATTTTTAATTTAAATAACACCTAAAAATATATAATCAAATATAGATGATTAAAATTTAAAATGGAAACTCTTTGGTCCGTATAATGAAAATAGGAATGCAAATCATCATTTTTGGAATACTAATTTATTGATATGTATTTACGGTGGTAACATGTTTTAAATTATAAACAGGTTAAATTGCGGTGTGAATCTTCCGCCCCACATAATTATTTTGTCATTAAATTAATATTTAAAAAATTTTAAAAAAAATATTTAGCTTTTACATACTTAGTATAACATATTTAAAAAAAATCTTTAAAAAACAAATTATATATTTTTTTAAAAAATATATATATAGTAAAACAACATCTTTTGTAAGTTGGTTTTTTAAGATTTTCTTTCCCAATATGTTATTAACAATATGTTATAATAAGTATACAGAAGCTAAATATATTTTTTTAAAAATTATAATATTAATTTAATGACAAAATAATTATGTGAGGCGGGGAAATGGAAAGAGGATTCACACTAGTTAAATTGGACATTTTAAGTAATGATTGATCCATACCATCAAATATTAATATGGAGTACATGTTAACCCCAAATTTTTTTTTTGTATAATTATAATTAAAAATGTATAGTACTCCCTCCATCCAAAAATATATGGGTTTTTACTATTTATGCACGCTTTTTTAAAAGCTAAAAATTATATAAAATATTAATTTTTTTATTAATTTTTTTTAATAATTACAAACTTATTAAAAAAAGTTTATAATTATTAAAAAAAAAATTAATATTTTATATAGTTTTTAGCTACTTAAAAAAGCGTATGTGAATAATATAGCTCATGTATTTTTGGACGGGACGAAGATAGTACTGTAAAAATTAGCTGTTCACACTAATTTTTTCTTGGAAACCTATATCTATATGAGGCAAAAAAACTTCAACGCATTTATTTTCAACTTCGACCACCACCAATCCCCGTCAACGTTAATGAGTGAGAGAGGTCAGATTCGGTATTTTCCGCCTAAAGCCAAAACTCAGTGTCCATATATTTTTATATTTTCCAGAAATAAAAAGGAATCTAATTTCACTTTCCATGGCGAATAAAAAATTTGAAAATCGTAAAGATGAATAACAAAAAAAAAGGCAGTTTGCTAAGTTTTTGCACTTCTTTATTGACATATGAATTTATTTTGATTAAATAAACCATAAGATGGCCAGAAAATAAAAATAAAAATAAAAATAAAATTTGAGAGCAAGTGTATGTTATTTTAATAAGTTAGGTATGCATAGCTAGTAGCTAAAGATTTGTTTATGATATACACAAATAGTTGAAAATCAAATAGACAAAAAAACAAAGAAATAAAGAAATAAAATCACATGCATGTATCTATATCTACCAGAAAGGAAGAAAAAAAGAGGAGCTAATCAGTAACGGAAAGAAATAAAGTTGATGGAATCTGACATCACTTTTGGATTAATCGAAGGGGATTAGGAAGACGCAGCTAAATCTACCACAAATTGCAAGCGAAAATCATCAGCAAAGGAGGCAAATCGACGATATCAAAGTCGAGCACGGAAGCAGTAGATGGATAAGCAGAAAGAGGCGAAAACGAAATCCGAGAAATTAAGCTCGATTGAGGCAGTTTTTCATGAAATCAAAGACGAATCAAGCAGTTGCGCGAGCAGAAGATGCAAAATAGAGCGGAGATCGGAGGATTACCAGATCAACGGATTCGTTCTTGATGTCCTCCAGATTGAGAGCTTTGTCGGCTCCCATGGCTGGCAATTGAGATGCAGGCTGGTGATGCGCAGATCGAGACAGATAACAGGGAGATGGAGATTGAATTCGTGGAGGGGGAGATTAGCAGAGGATGAAGGGGAGGGAATGGGTGAAAGGCATTGAACGAAGCTTCGCTCTCTCGAAAAGATGAAAACGAAGAGGGAGATTGAGAGAGAGGGAGTGTGTCTGGTTTGTGTGGGTGAGGGATCTGTTGCAGCAGCGTTGTTTGAGCCCCTTTTTATACCCCACAAGAAAAGTGGCCTCTCGAGTCTCAACCCAAACTGTCCCTTAAAAAAAAAAAGAATAAATTGCCTCCTCTTTTCTTTATTAAAAAAGATTTTTATTGTTTTTTGGAATAAAACAATAAAAAGGAATTTGACAATGGTTTAGTATTTTTTTGGAAATATAAATAAACTTACAAATATAGCCTTAATCATATGTAATTTTATTAGGGGTGGGCACGGGACGGGACGGGATTGAGCCGGGACGGGACTCGTCCCGCGAAATTTTTACAGGACGGGATTGACACTTTTTTTTCGGGACGGGATGGTGTCTGGACGGGACGGGACGGGCCTTGTCCCGCAAATAAAAATAATAAAATATTATATAAATTTACAAAGTGAAAAATGTTTTCATAATTCATTAATTTGTATAATATGTTGAATACGGTATTCTTCTCAACTATATTATTCAATAATAATAATAATAATAATAATATTATTATTATTATTATAATACTATTATTAATTCATACAATGATTATATAATTAATTATAATGTTTAACATATTTGGCTACATTATCTTAATAGATCGGGACGGATAGTTGGAAAAAAATACCGTATTTAGCTATTTGCCTCTTGTAACTCTAAATAATAATAATAATAATAATAATAATAATAATAATAATAATAATAATAATAATAATAATGCCACGTTATATTCAAAAGAAAAATAATATTAATATTATTACTTATTTTTATTGTTATTATTATAAAATAATTATACTTTGCAAGAAAAAATATAATATGATATAATAATAATATAATAATGTAATATAATAATAATAATAATAATAATAATTTTATTATAAAGTAATATTATTATTAAATTAAATTATAATATTATATAATAATAATATTATTATTATAATCAATTATTATTATAAATTGAAAAATATTTTTATAATTATAAATAATATTTGCTCAAAAAATAACAATATTATTATTATAAACAAATATTATTATTATTATAAATGGAAGATTATGATTATAATTATAATTATAATATTTGCTCAAAATAATAATACTAATAATATATTATTATTATTATTATTATTATTATTATTATTATATGCGGGACGGGACGGGATTTGTGGGATCTCACCGGAATCGTCCCGCGTTTCGTCCCGCATAATTTTTGCGGGACGGGATCGGCACGGGATTCACTATTTTGTCCTAAATTCCACCGGGATTGGGACGGGATCGGGATTTGCGGGATTTGTGCCCACCCCTAAATTTTATTGTATTACTTTGACTCTTTGAGCACTTTTTATGCGAGCAATAAGCATCGATACTAGGCATAAAAATAATAATAAATTCAAATAGTGGCAAGCCATTCGAGTGAGCGATTCTTATAACGCATCGCTGAAGCATCAATACTTGCATTTGGACAGAGGGGCTGTGTCAAAAATAATTTTTTTTTTTCAAAAACCATACGATAAAACGATGCCATTTCATACTAGAAAAGTAGAAATGGATCAGAATATTGCGAGCAACCTGGAAAAAATCATTAGGGGGGCACGTGTCATTCTGTAATATGTTGTTGTTTTAATTAAAAAGACATTTCACATCGTATTTTATGTGTTGTTGTTTCATTTTGTAATATGTTTGTAAAGTTGGAGTTTAAGTTTATGTATTGTCGCTGGTGTAATGTCTTTTTAATTAATCAATGAAGTTCGACTTTAAAAAAAATAAGTATTGGCCTATTGGGTTGTATATATAGTTATTCTTATTTAGTTTATAAATAATACTTCATCCGTTAATTAAAACTTGTCATTTTAGAAATTTACACAATTATTAAAAAAACAAACAAAATACATTTATACACCTAATTATTACTCTGTTTTTTACTTTTTCAATACTACAACTAACACTTATCTAATCATTACAAGGGTAATTTCACAGTGGATGACAAAATACCTAAAATGACAAGTTTTTCTTAACAAGATCTAATATATATATATATAATACTAAAACGGATGTGAAAGATACACGTGGCAGCCTCTCCTTAAACCAGACTTATGTGGCAGTTTTTCATTAAGCGTGGCCCCGCCTACATAACTAACAGAATTTAATCAATTATTAATTAAAGTAAATTTAATGATAATTTAACAAATTTACTAGAATATTAATTTCTCCCAAACTTTTTTGAATTAAAGATATTTAATTTTTTTCAATTAAATTAACCAATTCATTACTTTCTATTGTAAATTTAATTTATTTTTTCTCATTTATTTTGTGTTAAAACTTAATATCTTTGTTATTTAGAAGATCATTGTCCAAGTTGAATTGGAGGAAGCCTAACGTGTTTGAGACGAAGACACGCTTCGAAAACAAAGTGCTCAAGAAACAGGGATCCAGCATTGTAATCGACCACTTTTCAGGCGCTAAGTTATATTTGTTGCTGGGTGATGACAATAAATTATCCATTGATGGAATCTTTGCTTCTTGATGCACATCTATTGCCGGAGTGACTACTCTCGATGTATATGCCGATCCAGCATTGTAGTCGATCATTGCCCGGGTTGAATTGGATTGGAGCTCTATCTTGATGCATATGTAGGAACGTTGAATTAGTGTTCTTCACATCACTGCTAATCTCCCAAAAATTAATGATTGTGGAATTATGTGGGCTTTACTATTTGATTTAGCAGTTTAAAATCCATCTTTTTTCTATTTACAAACAAAAAACGATTATAGTCTCATTTTACCCGTTTTTTATAAGATTTCTACTTATCTCGAAAATTTGGTGGGGTTTTTTTATACTGAATTATTTATAAAATGATTTTTTTAAAATCTAATTCTTTTTCTATTTGCAAATAAAAAATATTGCAATCTCATTTTACCCGTATATGGTAGGATTTCTAATGCTATCTCAAAAATTTTGGTGGGATTTTTACTGCTGAATTATTTATACAATGATTTGTTAAAATACAATGTTTATCTAATTACAAACAAAAAAAATTACAATCTCATTTTACACATATTTGGTAGGATTTCTGCTATCTCAAAATTTTGGTGGCATTTTTATTGCTAAATTATTTATATAGTAATTTGTTAAAATCCAATATTTATCCATTTACATATAAAAGAAGTTCATCATATATCTCTACTCACACTTGGCAGAGTTGATCTTATCATGAAGAATGATAGGAAAGTTCATTTTTATATGGATTGATTTGTATATTTTGTTATAAGTTATTTGTTTTACCACCTTTAATATTGAATTCTTTCACAGGAATCGTATATTGAAGTGCCCTGTTGGTTCGAAATTATTTAAACAACTATATATATATACCATCAATATGGAGCTAAATAGATACATCATTGATATATTTCAATTTCTTATTGTAAAAGATGTTGGAAGTAAGTTTCAAATCATATTTCTTATTCAACTATATTTATTGACCTTATTTCTCAATATTACCAATAATTATAATTTGTAATGATCTTATTTCTCAATATTACCAATAATTATAATTTCATTTATGTTACCTCGTGAACATGCATTATTTACTTTTATATGTTTAACTTTTGTTGTGTGTAGATGATAGAATATTATCAACTTTAATTTAGATGTGACAAAGTTGTATATAAATCCGATTTTTTCCCCGAAACTAATGCATATCAAAGAAGGTAATGCCTTATTGTACTTATTTGTTGTATTTATTATTACTTAATATACCATCTTAATATGAACTATATTTATTTTACAGGTTTCTTAAACCCGACAATACCTCCAAAACCAAAACTGTGCAACGACGTATTATACATATTGTTAATATGTATAATACTATGTAAAAAAATTTAATAAAAATTTAATATTTCATGGAGTTTTTAGCTCATTGAAAAACGTGTCAAAAAGCAAAAGGCCTTATATTTTGCAACGGAGGTAGTATTATTTACATATTATCATTTCATACTATATTTTTAACCAGTGGGATTAATACAAAACTTTTTTTAACTAATAAGTTTAATTCAAAATTAAATGTCAAAATAATAATAATAATAATAATAATAATAATAATAATAATAATAATAATAATAATAATAATAATAATAATAATAATAATAATAATCTATTACTTCTATTACTAACTATTAAAACAAAAGCCTTACCGATGACGTGGCGCCATCTCCTTAATTCTAGGCCTTTTAACCAATCATCTTAGTCTAAATTACAATTTTAGTAGTTTTAAAAAAAACAATGGGATTAATTCAAACCGTTTTCTATATATACTACTTTAATTGCTTTAATTGCTTTTTCAACTATCTATTACTTTTGCCCTACTACCTTATAAATAATACACTCGATACTGAATATTGTCAGTCATCCCAACTGTTTTCTATTATCCTCATTTGCTAGGTTGAAATGACAAGAGTAGTTGTCTTGGCTGAGCAGTTTTTAGGCGTTTATGAAATTATCCCAACCGTTTACATACTACGTATTATACACTTTACTTTATTATTTTCTAAAGCTAATATGTGTATTTTTGTCGGTATATTTTTTATATTATTTTATATTCACAACTTTACTATTAAATTGCGCGCCATTGGCGCGGGTATAAAACTAGTTTACTTTCTAAAACGACAGGTTTTAATTAATGGACGGAGTATTAATTTAATAATAATATTTTAATAATAAGAAATTAATATAATAATATAATTCAGAATGAAAATAATTATTAATTGGAGAGGGATATATATAAATTGAATTGGTAGGAACCATGGGTTTTGGGAGATTTAAGCAACTTCACATAGAGTTATTTTAGCAACTCAATGGGATCCAACTAGTTTGGGATGCTATAGAAGCTATTGATCGATAAAGTGAGAAAAATAGGAATGGATATATAAATGGAATGCTAGGATGATCTGGAAGAAAGAGAAAAATAAAATATTAATTTTCTTAGTATCCCTATAATCTCACATGACCTTATATCACAAAATTATTCTAGCCTTAATTTTTTTTAAATTAAAAATTATATTCATATTTCAAATAAGTATTTTTATACAGAATATATATTTATAAAATTTTATCTTGAAAAAATATACTTTAAAAAGGAAAAAGATTTTTTTTTATATAAAAACATGTTTTTAATTTTTTTTTAAACATGATTTTTCAAGAAATTATTTTAATTATAAACATGTAAGAATAAGTAGTGTAGAATATATATGTGACCTTATATCACAAAATTATTCTAGCCTTAATTTTTTTAAATTCAAAATTATATTCATATTTCAAACAAGTATTTTTATGCAGAATATATGTTTATAAAATTTTATCTTGAAAAAATATACTTTAAAAAGGAAAAAGATTATTTTTTATAAAAACATGTTTTTAATTTTTTTTAAACATGATTTTTCAAGAAACTGTTTTAATTATAAACATGTACGAATAAGTAGTTACTTAGGGGCTCTTCATTGCTTAATAACCCCTTATTTTTAGTTTAGTATGAAACGATCTTTTATTTGAATCATGCAAGAGCCATTTTTGTCAAGACCCCATGCATTAAGTTCATATTAAAGTCAAAATTATGACCTTCTGGGAAATGACAGAAGACAAAACTCCGGGTCCAGATGAATATCCCCCATAATTTTATAAGAAATATTGACATATTGTTGAAAAATCTTGTTGTAAAGCTATTAAATCCTTCTTCTATTCTGGTCGTATTCTTTCTGAAAGCAATCACACTTTTATAGCTCTTATTCTAAAAACAGACAATCCGACAAATATCAATCACTATCGACTAATCAGTCTATGTAACACAATCTATAAAATTATCTTTAAGATACTGGCAAATAGACTTAAACTGATTCTTCATAAGCTCATTAACCCCTATCAAGGTGCTTTTGTAGAAGGAAGATCTATCCAAGATAATACTCTTAAAGCTCATGAATTTTTTCATAGTTTTAAAAGAAAGAAAGATAGACATGGATGGATGACTCTAAAACTGGACATGGAAAAAGCTTATGATAAAATAAACTGGAGCTATATTGAAACTGTTCCCTCTAACTTTGGCTTCCATAACACTTGGATTATGCAATGTATAACAACAACTTCTTGCTCAGTCCTAGTAAACAACATTCCGGGAAAACAATTCAAACCCAACAGAGAAATTAGACAAGGTGCTATGTTAGCTCCTTATATTTTTATTTTTGTTAAGGAAGGTCTCTCTAGAGAACTTCATAAGGAAGCCTTACGAGATGACGCCCTGATAGGAATTAAACTAACTAAAGATGGCACTCCTATATCCTTTCTAACCTTTCCTGATGATACCTTGATTTTTGCAAATGCAGCCCATACTAGCCTCAACACTATCCAAAACATGCTAAATAACTTCTCCAATCTATCGGGGTTAACCATTAACTACTCGAAAAGCTCTCTACAATGTTCGAATAATGTCTCCCAAAACTTATCAAGAGATCTAGCTCAACACATGGGAGTATCCATTACTAGGACTCTTGAAAAATACCTAGGTATCCCCCTTAATTATAAATGGTCGTATAAAGAACCGCACCTTTGAGGATGCTATTCAAAACCTTAATGAACAACTTTCAAAATGAAAGGCCTCTACCTTCTCACAAGCTGGACAAGCGGTGCTCATCCAGTCAAATCTTAGCTCTAAAACAAACTACCTAATGCAAAATTTTCTACTTCCAAAAGTAATCTTGCAGCAAATAGATCAAATTAATAAAAAAAATTCTGGAATAAACTTAACTCTGAAAGACATACCCCTTTGATCAGTTGGGATAATATATGTACTAGCAAAACCTTTGGGGGAATGGATATCAGAAAAGCAGAAGATCTCAATTTAAGTCTACAAATGAAACTCCTTTGAAAAATCTATACAAACGAAAACAATATCTGGGTCTAGATAGTGAAGGAAAAATATCTTCAAAAAGAAAACAATAGATCTATCTCAAATCTCCTTACCTCGTGGCAATTTGGGCGACTTCTCTCCCTTAGGAAAAAATTCGAACATGGCCTCTACTGGATTATAGGAAATTGTGATAATATAAATGGCTGGTCTGATCCTTGGGTTCCTCACATAAGCCTAGCACAATATCAAGGAAATCATAGTCAGGACATGAAAGTTAATCAACTCTTTACTGCGGGAAAACGTTGGAATACCTCACTAATTACGCAAATATTCCCTCTTGACATCTCCTCAAAGATTTTAGAACTACACATCCTTAATTGGGATACCCCGGATAAGCTCATTTGGGGCTTTGATCCAAGTGGAATCTTCTCCACAAAATCAACCAAGGGCATGACAGACAATCCAACTCATTCTTCTTCAAACTATAAATGGATTTGGCAAATAAACATACCCCCTAGAATCAAGACTTTCTTATGGAAATTAGTAGTCGATGGCCTTCCTGCTGCTCAAAGGCTCAATAAATACTTTAATCGAGTACCAAGCCAATGCCGCCTTTTCTCTCAAGCGGAAGAAAATTATGAACACCTTATGAAGTCCTGCCCCTTCACTAGAAATATAATTTGTCAATTTGAAACTTACACGAGGAAAGGCTTCCAAAATATATATGGAACATACACCTTTGATGTTGAAGACATCAAAATGGGAAATAAAAACTTTGAAAATTTGGTGTTCATTTGGAACATGGTCTGGGAAATTAGAAATGATCTAATCTTTAGGAAAAAAACTTCCAAACACAACAGAAAATATAGTCAGAAGAATTATTTCTAATATTCATGATTGGTCCCAAAGTAAAATGGAAAAACCTCCCAATAAACCTATAAATAAGAGACTTAAAAGCTAAATGGAGCAGACCACCTAGAGCTATCTACAAAATTAATGTGGATGGTTCTGTCAAACCCACGGGTATGTGCTCGGTGGGTGGGATTACTCGGGACTCCCGAGGCCATGTCATTGATATGTTCCATCAGGAAATTTGTAACTCTTTTGTCATCCAAACTGAAGCCTTAGCTATACAGATAGGTTTGGTGCAAGCACTCAGGAAAGGACTCCGAAGAGTAATTATAGAGGGGGACAATTTACAGCTTATCAAGGCCCTCACCAGCAGCAGTAAATCTAGATGGGAAGTTACACGTCAGATTGAGAGAATCAAGCAACTAGAAGTTGGTTTTGATCTTATCCAATATATGCACTGTTATCGTGAAGCAAACCAAGTTACAGACTTCATAGCCAGGAAAGGTATCATATGTATGTAACAATGCTACTATCCCCTACAACAGGGAGCTTTGTCTGAAACGGTAAATATATAGATGCGGTGGTTAAACCAAATATACAAAAGGGTACGACCATACAGAGGGTCATACTAAGAAAATAGAAATCTACCCAAGAAAACATAGCTTGTATACCATCCCAGTGAATCACATAAGTTGTATCTCTAACTGTCCCAAAAAATGATTATCTACACATCTCTACCCTCTATACAAACTTGACATTCATTCCCCCCTTATGCCCAGTCTTTCTACAAGAGGCTTGCATTTCCATCTTGCAGAAATCTTGGATCTACAACTAGCTATAATGGCGTCAGCACAATCTGACGAGATAAACTGCTCCTGTCTGAAGATGACTACATTTCTTCCCCTCCATGTGAAGTATATCAAAGCTTCAAACACCAACAACTTCGCTTGGTAGAGATGCGATTTCTGTATCTGTGTTGGCTCACGAGCAAACCAAGCCAGCCAGTCCCTTATGGCAGGGAAGCGGCAATGTATCCCTATCCAGTCAACGACTATGGTCTGAATTTCTTGGATTGCAGGGCATCTAAACCAAAGGTGGTCTTCACTCTCTTTCGCACTTCTACACAATACACATTCTGCCGCCTCTGATCCTCTCCGGTGCTTTGTTTTCTATCCCGTCTGTAATCTCTTTCTGGCCGCCAACCACACTATGAACGCCTATTGCCTGCTTTGTAATCTGCCTCAAATCAACACACCCCAATCAACCTCAGCTGATCTTGGTCGAAGGAGATGGTAGATTTTAGCACAAGAAAGTCCTTCTCCCGGTTTACAGTAAGCCTCTAAGTTTCAGCTTGAAGGGTTGTCATCCTCCAGGACCTCTAATAACTCATTTTTCAGAGCTACAATCTGTCGTCAAATGCCTGACTCATGAGATCTAACTGTCACAACCCACACGTCCTCCTCTCGTATGTGATTACTCTGGCACCACCGGTACCATACATTGCCCTTGTTCTTTACCAGCTCCCCAAATAGCTTATCAATTACACTTTTATTCCAAGATAGCAGCTCGTGAATTTCTAGCCCCCTTCTTTAAACGGCTTGGTGACCTCCTCCCATCCCACCAAGTACTTCCTTCCGTCCGGACTACCATTCCATAAAAACCTCTTGCACATCCCTTCAATTTTCTCTATCACACCTTTGGGTAGGAGCAACACTTGACTCCAGAAGTTATGGTGTCCAGGAGTTGATCATGCTTCCCACTTTTTCATATAGTTGCGAGTATTCATGTACTCTGACCTTCCTATATTGCAATGGAAGGCCAAGGTACTTTACAGGAAACATTCCATTCTCGAATCCCAACTGATTCACAATCTTCATCTCTGTCTCCTCCGTGAATCCTGCTAGAAAGATAGTACTCTTCGCATTGTTTTCCCTTAGCCCGGACATTGCGAAGAACTCATCCAGACATTGCTTGATAATTCCAACAGATTGTTGATAAGCGCGACAGAAGACCAACAAATCATCTGCAAAAGCTAAATGCACTAGCTTCATATCCTTACATCTAGGATGATATCTAAACAACGGGTTATCAGCAGCAGCTTGGAGTTTTCTGCTCAACATGTCCATACACAAAACAAAAAGGTATGGTGACAAATGATCTCCCTTTCGGAGTCCTTGTTTCCATGGAAAGAAACCTTATGGTTCCCTATTGATTAGTCCAGAGAAAGTTGCAGAGGAAACACACTCCATAATCAAGTCGATAGTCTAGTAGGGAAATAAAAGTGGATCAACGTGGCTCTTACAAATTCCCAGCTAAGAAGATCGTAGCCTTTTGTAGGTCCACCTTAATCGTACATCTCGGTGAACCTCGCTTGGTTCCATAACCGTTAACTATTTCCATAGCAACAACATCGTTATGAGCGAGAGACCTCCCTGGGATGAACGCACCCTAACAATCTAAAATGAGCTCTGGCAGATCCATTTTAATTCGACTAACAATTATCTTTGTAATCGCTTTCATGAGAGTATTACAACAAGAAATAGGCCGCGAGCCCGCGATTATGTAACAAGAGTTGGATTGGAAACCTTTGGGATAAGAGAGATGAAGGTTGTGTTTAACTGCTTCAGAACCCGCCCATTTCTAAACACTTCTACGATGGCTTCACAAATGTCCTTACCAATAATGCTCTAGGCATCCTTAAAAAATTTGCTTCTAAATCCATCTGGCACCGACGATTTATTTATCCCAATCGACCACATGCTTTTCCTAACTTCATCATAACTGGGCAAAGCCACAAGCATGTCATGTCTACTGTTGTCCACAACCGGCCCTGATGGCACCTGAAAGGGAGTGAGATTTGATGATGGAGTCGACAATAGCTCCTGGAAAAACTCCACCACATGTTTCTTAATCTCTTCTTCCTCTGTCATCATAACCCCCCGATTATTTTCAGCATAAGGATTACATTTCTAGCATTATGCTCCTTCATGTTTCTGTAAAACATGGACGGAGTTTCTTCTCCCATAGTGAGCCAATGAAGTTTAGCTTGTTGCGAAGTCAGACTAATCAACCTGCTAATACTCTTTTTGAGGTCTTGTTCTACCCTTACAATCTGCTCTACAAGCCTCTGATTTCCCCTTTCCATTCCGATTCTCAGTTGTAGTTCATGCAAGATTCCTTTCTGTAGTTTAATTTGGGTTTGAAGTTCAGGAAATCGTGCCTTATTAAGGTGTCAAAGCATCTTTTACATTTCTGAGCAACCTTATATTGTCTCGAGCCAACGAAATCAGGACACCATGCAGATCTTACGATATCCAAGAACTCATTCTCCTTTCCCCAAAAGTTCTTGAATTTAAATGGATATCGTCTCTTCCTATTGCTGTTGAACAAGGTAGCAACTCCAGGAGAGTGATTTGATATACCCGGGGTCCCAAAGAACCCCTTAGCATTGCTATGTTGTTCCATCCAAATGTCATTCACAAGAATCATGTCAAGCTTCCTCTCTATTCGATCCTCTCCCAATTGACGGTTGTTCCAAGTCATAGTAGCACCCGTGAAGGGGAGATCAAACAACCCACAAGTCTCTAAAGCTGTGAATAGCTCATCAAATTCATCTCGTTTTGCTTTCTTTGCTGGCCATTTTTCTTCCATGCTAAGGATACAATTAAAATCGCCTAATACTATCCAGGGGACATCCATACTTTCTGCAATTTTGCCCAGACAGTCCCATAGAGGCACTCTCTCCACTTTTGAGTTCCGTGCATAAATAAACGTAGCAGCAAACACATATTTCCTATCCCTTGTGACCACGCTACAATGAATGAATTGGTCATAAACAATATCAACCTTAACATCAAATATGTTGGGGTTCCAAGAAACCCATATTCCGCCTTTCACAAATTCACTCCCATTAACAACACAACCCCATCATACTCAAAACAAAAACTATTTATAAAATTTGCTTTAATTGGGTCTTTAATCCCAGTTATGTTCCAGGCGGCTATTTATAGTCTATCCATCATACTTAGAAAAATGAGTGCTACACTCATTAGAGGACGGATCTGGACCTTGAACCAGCTTGTCATCATTCACCTTACCCACTTCTGTAGCATCTTCATCTATATCAAGGGCAACAAAGCATGATTTTTGAATGACAAAATCCTTAGCATGCGCCTTAGCAGCTTTCAGGTTTGGGGATTTCACTGAATTTTTCTTCCTTACATCTGACCATCCCTTATCTGTCACACCACAGTTCCCATCTGGCTGCCCCCCCCCCCCCCCCCCGAACTCTGTGAAATCACCTTCACACACTGATTCTGGGATTTGGACACAACATAGGTGTCCCTGACCACACTCACAGTGATACTCTGATCAGAATCCCCCACTTCTTCCTTTTTCCTCATACCTTTTATCCTGCCCTTGCAACCCCACATCAGACGCCTGTTCCAAATTATCTCCTTGCACTGTCACATGGAATACTTGTTGTTGCTTATCAATGACAGGTGCCTTAGGTCTCCATATGAGTTTAAGTTGGCATTGCTGACCCTTTTCCTCTTAGGACAGCCCACATCTGAATGTCCAAACTGCTTGCATTCAGAACATTTCAGTGGTACGACGAGCCATCAACATTCTCAATTTCAATATACTCCATCCCAGCTTCCTCAACTGACACCTCAACAAGCATTCGAGCATACAAAATTCTTCCCCCCAAAGCAGTACGCTCATCAATACAAACCGGTGTCCCTATTGAGCTGCCAAGTATGCTGAGATTTGTGTTGGTGAACAAATAAGGCTCGAGATCTGGAAGGCATACCCAGCAGGGTACCCGATCAAAAGCAGACCAAGAAATTTGCATCCCTTGATGCCATCTCTTCAGAATCAGAGGTTTGGTACCTTGAACGCTCCATGGACCATTGCAAAGTACCCAATTGAGATCTTCCTGCGATTGAAACTTGAACACATAAACACCATTGTTCTTTTGGAACAATTTCGGGCATTGCACCTTCCATTCATTCTCTACCAAATCCCTAAGAGGCTAAGAGAAGCATACGGTACACGACCTCTAGTGACGACCCCAATCAGAGTGGCGCTCCAGATCCGCTTCGAATCCTGCACATCTTCGGGTCTGATTTTCAATTTCCCCTTCTCAACATCCTCAAACAAAGTGAGCTTTTTTGCTCTCTGGATATTGCGATTATCGGCAAACAGGGAGCTTTGTACCATCATCCTTAAGGATGATCAAGGAGCTAGATTACAACTTGTGTAATCACTCCTACTTTTGCCTACTATAAAAAAAAGTCAAAATTATGACATGTTACCCTAGTGGTAAGAGTGAGGTGCTTCCTTGTGCCTCACTACCATGAGGTCAAGGGTTCAAATCCCACTAGGAGCAATTTGTGCTAGAGTGGGTACTCATGTCTTGGTTTACCTTGGCATGGGTGAGCCTGTCTTGCGGCTTGGTGCTTGGCTTACCCGGCTCAAGTGCTTTGCAGGCTAGTGCTCGCCCCATGGAGGATTAGTTGATAACCTCGGTATCTCTACGTCATCAAAAAAAGTCAAAATTATGACTTATACCAATGACCTCTTGCCCTAATGGTAAGAGTGAGGTACTTCCTTGTGCTTCACTACTATGAGGTCAAGGGTTCAAATCCCACTAGGAGCAATTTTTGTTATAGTAGGTACTCATGCCTTGGTTTACCTTGGCTTGTCTTGCGGCTTGCCGCTTGGCTTACCCGGCTCGAGAGCTTTGCAGGCTAGTGCTCGGGCCGTGGAGGATTAGTCAATAACCTCAGAACCTCCACGTCATAAAAAAAAAAAAGTCAAAATTATGACTTACCAATGACCTCTTTCCCTAGTGGTAAGAGTGAGGTGTTTCCTTGTGCCTCACTACCATGAGGTCAAGGGTTTAAATCCCACTAGGAGCAATTTGTGCTATAGTAGGTAATCATGCCTTGATTTACCTTGGCATGAGTGAGCATGTCTTGTGGCTTGCCGCTTGGCTTACCCGGCTAGAGTCGAGTGCTTTGCAGGCTAGTGCTCGACCTGTGGAGGATTAGTCGATAATCTCAAAACTTCCACGTCATAAAAAAAAAAAAGTCAAAATTATGACTTTGATAGACAATACTACCTCCGATCCAAAATGTATGTCGTTTGACTTTTTAACACGTATTTTAAGGAGCTAAAAACTATATAATATATTAACTTTTTTATTATTATTTTTTTACAATTCAATACTTATTACCAACAAATATTAAGTTGTAAACAAATAATTTTAAAAAAGTTAATATTTTATATAGTTTTTGGCTTCTTAAAATACGTGTTGAAAAGTCAAACGACTTATATTTTGGATCGGAGGTAGTAATATATTTTTTTTTCCGGACTTTCCTTTTCCATAAAAGGAATTTGTTTCGCTTCAAGAATCAAGATAGACAATGTGCCGAAAAAAGCTTAACTTGTTGGGATTTAAAATATCAGACAGAAAAAGGCTGAAGACAAACAAAATGACATGAATTCCGACCCAAAAAAAATAAGATGAAGTGTTTTTCTACTTCATATGCTTGTTTGGCTGTGAGTCTGTGACTCAGAGAGTAATTAGTATCTTTCAATATTCTACATTTTGACAAACAAATGGCAAGATAGCATTCATATGGGACAGTCGATATTTATAAACTTTTTTTTTTATCGGGAATTTTTATAAACTTTGTGAAATAGGGTTGAAATGTTATAAAATAATAGTATAAACTCTGTACAAGACGAACGAGAGTTTATTTTGAAAATGGTGGCTGGTTAAATAGTAACATGATATTATATACACATCTGAGCACATCGATGATTTTATTTAAAAAAAAAACAATCTTATTTGAAGAATATGTAAAAAAAAATGTATATTTAATCAATATAGCAAAATACTACTCCCTCCGTTCGGCAAAACTTGTCATTTTAACCCTCCACACAACTTTTAATAAAACTAATAATTACACTTCTTTTTTACTAATTTGCCCTCAATTATTACTCTACTCTTTACTTTATAAAAAAACTACAACTCACAACACATCAATCAAATCAAGAGCATTTTAGTAAAGTAGAAACAAAAATACCTAAAATGACAAGTTTTTCCGAACAAAAACAAAATTCTAAAACGACAAGTTTTACCGAACGGAGAGAGTAGTAAAAATTGTATATTTTTACACATCATAGGTAAATGTGTATATTTGACTACAAATAATTATTGATAGTCTTATAATGCATTCATTCATGCATTTAGAATTTGAAGCATCTCTTAAATAACTTAGTTATCTCAGCATTCCGTCATTAACTATAGAGGGTAGGCATATAAAGTCTCCCACTGCTAACTCTTCAATTATATATATACGTGATGTAATCGATCATGTAAGCATCGGGCCACTATATAACTTATATATGTGGAGTACAATGTATCATCTCAATTGGGTTAATGAGTCTATGTGAAGATTTTTTTGACCTATATAGTATTAGAGTAGCCAAGACAAGTTACCGGCCTCTCGACTCCCGGGTATATTTGATTGGTCGAATTTTTTTCGTTTCAAAAATAAATAAATAGTCAAGATTCATTACTATATTTTAGTGTTTCCTTTTCCATCACTTATGTATCGCTTTATTCATTTTCTCCTACAAAAGCTAATAAACACATGAAGGCTAATATATAAGTCAAGTGAGAGTTGATATATAAAATCAATTTTTGTAATTAGGTAAATAGTTCACTAACTTATCTACCATACTTATTTATTAAGCATGACTTTTCGATGTCGTATAAACTTTTATTATTTTACATCGATCTCAACACTCCAACCAACTCATCTCACTCTGCATATATACGTATTAAATTTATCTTTTTTTTTAAAGAAAAACAAACAAGCAAGAATTTGGACGAGATTAAATTTTGCTAAGAGCATCATCCAAAAACATTATTTCGAATAAGAATTCGAAGTTCTTGATGAATCCTTAGTCTTCCCGCATCAATTGAATGCTGAAAGTAAACCACGTTATTAACAACCAGATTGATCTCTCGAACAACTATTAATATTGAATTTATGCATTAATTGCATCACCACTTCGTTAAAAAACAATAGATTATACATGACTGGCCTATTAGATCATCTTCAACCATGGGAACCTCTTACCTTTTTTCCCCTTTTCTATCCTAATTAATTTTACATCTCAATTTTTTTTTAAATTTCTTTTCACTTTTTCTACCTTTTTTCAAAATATTTCTTGATCTGCAACCATTGAAAACCCTTTTCAAATTTATTTTTACTCTTTCTTTCCCTTTACTATTTTACTATCATCTCTTTTCATTTACTTTTTGATTAAAAAAAATAAAATTACAAAAGGAAAGATGTTATCTCTTCCTACCAAAGCAATTGTAAAGAACCTTGAATTAATCAAGGATCTTCGCTATGCTCGGAGAACTGAAATTGGAATGAAGAGGAAGGAGGGAGAAAACAGATTTTGGGGAATCAATTTGTTGATCACAACAGAATTACCAAACTACCCTTGTCCCATATCCTCTATAGTAACCTCTTCTATTACCTTAGCTAAAATGTATAAAGTTACAACCAAATAACTACATACTATATCTTTTGGTAACCTTAAAACAATAAAAATTGTAGATGCTCTTACTAGATTTTATACTACTCACTTACTCAGAGAAGATCCCATAGCTAGGCTTTGAGAGGTTCCCAACCTCCCCACTATACAGCCGTTCTAATTTTCTTTTTTTTTTTAATGATTTGATTATATATATATATATATATATATATATATATATATATATATATATATATATATATATATATATATATATATATATATATATATATATATTTTGTTATCAGATACGGCCGTTCTAAATAGTAACGGTAAATATAACAACGTGTGTAGCGACTAGAGGCAGGGGCGGAGCTGAGGGGGGGACTAGGGGGGCACGTGCCCCCTCTCTCACGCGACGAACTACCTAGGTGTATTCTCCTCGTCGGTAGCTTCGTTTGGATATATAATACGCCTTAATCCGACATCTGAGTAAAAAGTTATGAATATTTAAAAATTCAGGGCATATTAATCATTTTAATTTTATTTCAATAGGCTATAATGTTTTTATATTTTACTTAAATTAACATTTACATACTATACTTTATCTCGAGAGCTTCGAAATGAGAGGTTATACTAATCATTCCGATAATTAGATAAAAAGTTACGCAAGTTTAAAATTTTTATATCTGGTTATACATATACTATATGTTATGAGTACAATAAATTATACTTAACTAGGGTTTTTATTTGAGTCAAACAAGTCTAGTATTAATGTTTGATTATATTTAGCTCATTTAGAAACAAGTCAATCTCGAGTAGAACCTATAATTGAAATTGAGCTCATACTCGACTTATTTAGTAAATGAACGAGTTTGAGCTGAGTTTTTTTTTTCCAAATATTATGCAACTTTACTTGCTCTTGCTCATGACATAGTAACTTAAAAGAAAATTTGTAAATTTCATAAAATTCATGCTATTTGAGTTTCAATCGAGCCGAGTCGAACTTTGAATCAAGCATAAAAATGTGCTCATAATAAACTCATTTTGTAAATAATGATTGAGATGAGCTTTTATTGAGCAAAACTTGAACCAATTAAGCTCTAACTACTTAGCTCATTTAACAACCATAACATTAACGTACTTAATGTTTATTATATTGCGTTTTTCCTATACTTATTTAGTTGATTTTTTTGGATATTTCATTTATATATTTATATTTCTTTTTTTAAGCGCAAAAAAATAATAATAGCGTTTTATCATAAACCGGTGAGATTTTATCTTAAAATAACATCATTAATTATCGTATTATATATAATTCTTCATGTCAATTTAATCCAAAACATTATCGTACATTTCTAACGGTGCCCCCCTCCGAAAATTTTCTGGCTCCGCCACTGACTAGAGGTATCATTTGAGCAGGAACCATAGCACTATATGTAGCTGCCCTATTCAAAGCTGACCCTTGCGTTTGCAAATTGCAACTTAACATTATTTACGTGATCCCCTTTTTCTATTTTTTTAGTCTTTTTTTTTGTGGAAATAGAATTGAGAAATTGTCCACCACGTACCACTTGTGTGGAGGGGTGGGAGGTGTTTAATTATATTTTGAGAAAATAACTAGACAAAAAGGGATATTAATTCCCTCTCATATATGTCAAGAGTCATTTCATATGTTCTATTCATTTGACCTTTTTATTTCAAAAGATTATCAAATCATATCACCTTTTATATGACACCTAGCTACTACCATTTCATTTTCTTTTCCCTTCATATCCTTGACGATGAGGTTGGTGCACTCTAAATTTTACCAAGCCTCCCCCACATAATCATACGAATTTTCCGACCAGAAAAAAAAAATGATATGAATGTAGGTTATTTGACTTTTATACGTTTTTAATAAGCTAAAAACTATTTTAAAAAAATGAACAAAATTTTGAGATGGATCAGAAGGAGAGTAATTGATACCGTACTCTCTAAAATAGTAAAATGTTTGACTCTTGATATGTTTTCAAAGAAGGTTATAAAATTAATACTATATCTGTTATTTTTTAAATGACTTTTACTATTTTTTTAGGATGATAAAAATCATATAGAATATTAATTTTTATTTCATTTTTTAAAATCCATAATACTAATAATAATTATGAAATTATTTAAAATATCAATATATTATATATTTTTTACCATTTTAAAAATGCTTGCATAAATAATAAATGTTAAATATAAAAAATGAGAGAGTATTTTATATATATACTCAATATAATGATAGCAAGGAAGCCAAGGAGTATTTTTAACAAGGGTCCCCATATAATGATTATAACAAGTACTCCGGTAATGTTTATCATTTTTTTTTTAAAATGTGTTAAAAGTCAAACATTTTCAATCAGACAGAATATTTTTTTTAAAAAAAATATTGATTTAATTATTAAATGTTACTGATAAATATCCATCAATAACCAAAACCTTTTTTACCCCAAAAAATAATCTAGCCATTTAAACTTTTTTACCCTAACAAATAATCTAACATTTTTTACACCAACAAATAATCTAACCTTTTAAACCTTTTTGACCCCAAAAAATAAGAGAAAATTGTTGCCACGAGCACTATTTTTGGCCTAATTTGAGGAGTGTCCAATGTTTTGGACAATTTTGTAATATGTCCATCCTATTTAGATATAGGCAAATGCGGGCGCGGACCGAACTTGGGACGAGTTTTACCCGAGATTTTATCCCGCTGTTGCGGGCGCGGGCCGGACTAAGCCCGCTTAACGGGTTGAAAGTTATTATGTCCAAGTCCGTCCGCGAATGCGGGTAGCCCGCGAGTACCCGCAAATCTACTAAGTCTATTGTAAATTTGTAATCCACCAATTCAACAACAACAAAATAATGGCCCGCGGGTACCCGCTTAACGGGCCGGGCCTAGCAACCCGCGTGAGCATTTCTCCATGTCTGTAAGGGCCCGGAATTTTAAATCTTAATTTTCGAAAAAATGAATTTAAATTGGATATTTTAATTAAGGATAACACGTCCTCAATTTAATAAATCGAACTCGAAACTAGGGGTGGGCACAAATCCCGCAAATCCCGGACCCGTCCCGAGCCCGTCCCGATCCCGGTGGGATTTGAAAAAAAAATAGTTAATCCCGTCCCGGTCCTGTCCCGCAAAAATTATGCGGGACGGGACGCGGGACGAGGATTCCTTATCCCGCAAATCCCGTCCCGTCCCGCATATTATTATTATTATTATTATTATTATTATTATTATTATTATTATTATATACACTGAATATATTATAAATATATACACAGTGTATAGCTTGTGTATACATACAGTATATACACACACACTTACACTTGAATGCAGTGTGTATATACCGTGTTGAATGCAGTGTGTATATACCGTGTTACGTGTATGTCTCTGTATATGAATACAGTGTATATACAATGTGTCTATAATATATATATGTATAGAGTTTATATTTTTTATATTATACGTAGTATGTAATTACATGTATAGTGTGTCCAATATTATAAATTACCTTTGAAAATTGTAAAATATATAGGAGTTTTAAATTTTTTTTATAATGTTTTTTATTTGAGGGACAAGGCCCGTCCCGTCCCGGTCCCGTCCCGTCCCGTGAG
Source organism: Persicaria tinctoria (assembly GCA_037127255.1). Lineage (NCBI taxonomy): Eukaryota > Viridiplantae > Streptophyta > Magnoliopsida > Caryophyllales > Polygonaceae > Persicaria > Persicaria tinctoria. The sequence goes on from JBANSL010000008.1 coordinate 18,978,815, forward strand.
GGACAAGGCCCGCGCGGGATTGAAAAAAAAGTAGTGAATCCCGTCCCGGTCCCGTCCCGGTCCCGTCCCGCAAAAATTACGCGGGACGGGACGCGGGACGACCCCTATCCCGTCCCGTCCCGTCCCGCGCCCACCCCTACTCGAAACTGTTAAAATGGATTTCTGCCAAAATTTGAAATTTATGCAAAATAGATTTTATTTCGCTTTCACATGCTGAGAATTGAAAAATGATGTTCGTATTTCATTATTTAATCCGGATTGAAAAATTTTAAAATCTTATTTTGATCGAGTCGAGACATGATCGAGAGAGCGGATTTCGGAATTTATCTCCGTTTATTTTGAATCCTTCTTTTGGGGACCACTTTTTTGTCCTTTTCCTCATTTCCTCTTGTTGTTCGAACAACCCCCAAATGTTCCCCTTCCAGTTCAATTTCTTTCCTCTTCAGACTACCTACCCTTACCCCAATTGTCTTGACCTTTGCCATTTCAGCTGGTCCTCTTGCCGATTATGTAGCTCCAAACCCTTCACTCCTCCCCTTACATTTGAAAACCCTAACAAACACTCTCAAACCTTATCCTTCCCCTCCCTCCTTCAATCAAACACAACCCCATTTTCCTCATTATATATGTGGCACTAGGTACCGCCGCCAGCACAGCTAACCCTCCACCTCCAGCAGCCGACCTCTCCCTCTCCTTCTTCGTCCTTGTGAAGCAGCCGGGTGCCAAAAAGTCGAGGACATCCGAGCCCTGTTTTGCTGAGAGCTAGCGCCAAGCACCTCATCTCCTCCCTTCGTCCTCTTGCTGCGAGCCGCCCACGGAAGCCTCCTCCCTCCCTCCTTGGCGTTTTCGAGCAGCCAACGCCGCTAGAGGAGCTCCGGAGCCAGCAACGCAACCCCTTGTCCACCCCCTTCCTCTGTTTTCTGATTTGCAACCGGCCTTCTCGCTCAAAGAACCGACCCCAACACACCAACTGCAGCCTCCCCGACCGATCTTCTTTTCCGACGACGTCGAAGACCATCGGTGATCTCAAACTGTATGATTGCTACCTTGTTGTTCTGCACCGCTAGGTAAGTTCATAGAGCTTATTCAGATTGGTTCTCATGTGCATGTAATCATAGGATATACTAGGTGTTGCATATGCATAAGAGCATGTCATGTAGTATCATGCTAGGTTGCACAAACGAATGATCAATCATTCTTATTCTGTATGCGTATGTAGACAGAACAACCATTATAGGTATTACCTGATGTGATCTTTATCTTTATCATTGTCATCTTAGTTGACGCTTATTATAGAAAGTTGCTTGCACTCGACGATGCGGTAGGCTTTTTGGTACAGAAAGTTGCTTGCATTCGATGATGCGGTAGACTTTTTGGTAGTAAGTACCATAGGACTCTTAGAACCTTAGGCTTTATATAGTTGTCATTGCTTGTCGTCCCTTCATAGTTAGTAGACTCATACCGTGAGGTTGGCCTGCACTGTGAGGTGAGGTAGCTAATTTGATGATGAGTTGCTACATGATTCCTTAGGAGCCTAGCGGGACATGTTACTTGGCATTCTGTGTGGGCCCATTAATCCCTTTTTGCATATATATAAACTGCTAGCATGCTTGTGGAATTTAAATTCATGTCCTGCATTAGAAGCATGATATTAAGAATATCGTATATGGTATGTTTACAGTAAGACCTAGTCCTGTGTGTGGGCCTCAGTATGATCCCACATCCTGGATTATTTTTTTTAGGTATGTCATATATGTATAATGATGCTAATTTGACTCCATGACCACGGGGTTTTGACATGGCGAAAATAGAGAGTTGAGACATTGACTTCACTAAATTATTAATGGTTTGGATTTAAATATTTGAATTACGTTTTGACCCGACTCCGTCGTGAAAAGCTTATGTATGGTTTTAGAATTTTGCTGGTTTGCATGATAAATGGATTTTATGACTTAGGTCATAGGGCAGGTACAGGGGAGTTACAAAGAGGGGTTTCATCCCTCAAAACGTAACCCGTGAATCATAATCTCGAGCCGTTACAATGTCCAAGCATGTCCACCAATGCGGGCGAGCAGAGCGGGTCATCTCACATTTGCCCAGATGACCAGGTCTAATACTATTATAAATTTATAACCCTAATTTAATTAATTGTATCATTATTCTCCTTTCTCGCTCGGATCTCTCTCACTCGCTCAGATCTCCTCCTTTCTCGCTCAAATCTGCACCCTCCTCCTCATATCTCTCTCGTTCGCTCACCTCTCCTCCTCAGATCGCTCACTCAGAGAGATCTCTTGCTCACATCTCCGTTTCTAGAGGTATTCAGCTTTCTTGCAATCAATTTCGACTTTCGACAAATCGTTTGATTTTCGTTGATCTCCGGCGTTGATCTCCGCTTAGGCTTCACATCGGATCTCCGATCTCTATATGTATTCTCTCCCTTTCTCTTTTTTCACAACTACATCGATCTTACTTTTCTTCAATTGACGAAGTGTAAGTTGTTTCTTCAACTGACGAAGTCCGATGCGAGCCTGGGCCATTGAAGAAGGGAAGAGAAAGGAAGAAAAGTCAGAGGAGAAGCAATGAAGGACGGAGCTGTATACGAAATCGAGCAGGAAGTCGGAGGAGGGAGACGACGTTGATAATTAAGGAGAGTCGGGTCGGATACTTGGGTCCGAATTCCATTTTCCTTGGGTCGGGTTTTGATTTGATAAATTATTGGAATAGTTGTTCGAATTGATTATTTGAATAGTTGTTTGATTCTTGGAATTATTGGAATTTTTTTTAATTATATTTGCACAACAAATTGTTATATGTGCACAAAAAAAAAGTTATATTTGCTCAATAAAAAGTGTTAAAATTGAAGAAGAAAAAAGCGCGGAAAAAAATATTATACTTGCACAACATAAAGTTATATTTGCACAACAAATTGTTATATGAGCATAACATACAATTATATTTGCACAACGAAAAGAGATGACAAGAAAAAAATTATTATAATTACACAACATACCGTTATATTTGCACATGTATAATATAATGTTATATGTACACAACATTCAGTTATATTTTTACGGAAAAAAACGGACTAACACGGAGTGTATGCAGAATCGCATATAACCATTTATTTTGGTCAAATGTAGAACACGTGCAAAAACAAAGTACACCTTCATTAAATTAAGTGGTTCAAAAATATGCAAATCAAGGTAAAATTAGGTAGAAAAAGTCAAGGTCAACAAGGGCGGAGATGCAATTAGCGCAATGGGGTAATAGAGTAGTAGTTTGTGTATTTACGAGGGCATCAACTGGTCTGCTTAGTTTACCTTGACTGTACATGAAAACCTGAATTCTCAATTATAATTAGTTAATTACCATTACATCGCGTTGATATTTTTGTTTGCATTATTCAAGCAGGGTTTTGTTTTATAAATCGGGTCTCTTGTTTGTTGATTTGTATGGGAATCCACAAGGCAATTTGAGTAATCTAGCATAGGCATGGTCACGGGTTCGACCCGGCGGATCGACGAGTTTGATCTGCCTGGTCAAGGGTCGAGGAGGGGTGACCTGAACCCTAATCCGAGAATCTCACGGATTGACGGATTCGGGTCACCTGGCGGGTCTAAGGGTCGACGGATCGACCCAACGTGTCTGAACCCATCGACCCTTGGACCCGTCAGGTTGACCCGACGGATAGGACCCGAATTGAACGGGTTTGCGCCTTTTCGGAATTGTCGAGCACGAGTTTTTTACGCTAAGACGTTTGAAAAATATCGTTTCGTGTTTGCCTTTTTTTTTTTGAACCGGTAAATATATATAAGATGGTTGTAAGTTGTAACCAAGTTACAAAAACACGTCAGACCAAACAAAGGATCCCGTGAAAAAATACATGTGCAGTATACCTCACAAAAAACCCCAAAAAACTCCTTACCAAAAGACTATCGACCCCAAAAACCCCTATACATCCATCCTCTAAGACTCACCAAGCCCCAACTAACACATGAGCCTCCTCACCCAATCTCTCTCTACCCTGGACTTACACTTATTTTAAACATCTTAAATAACTATTTGGAATACAAAAAAATAACATTTTAAGATCTACAAACAAAAATTGAAGAATTTTGAGAAAAGAAAATGTGCATATATTATCATTTAAAAATAAATAAATAAGCACTATTTTATGATTAATTTTGGGTGGTTGGCTTCAAATATCGAAGAAAAAATATTTATCCCCAAAATGAATATTTTACATCTATATTTATTTTATACACCCTACATGTCCCTTATTATAATTTCAATATTTTAAGATCTGCAATTTTTGTTTATAAAGTTAGTAAAAATAATTAATTTGTGAATATTAGATTTTGAAATTAAGTTAATTATAAAAATCAATTAGAGCAATTTTTTTTTACAATTTAGTTATTTTAAAAGTTCATTAAGACTTGCAAGCATTACTTATTTTACATCATAGATGAGACGCCTTAGATTGATCACTTTTTTTTTTACCATCTTACTTTTATTTTCTCTATTTATTTCTCCTTCTTTCTAGCCATCTTTCTCATGAAAATAATGAATAAGTTATGTATATCTACGTAACTTCAAAAGTATATGCACAATCATGTGCTTATGGTTTTTTTAATCATTATATGATAGTTTATATTTTCCTTTTTAGTTTTACCCTAATGATAATAATTATATATGTATTTCAAATTATAATAGGTGGTGTGTTTGAGTTTTATTACTACTTTACCTTATTAAATCATTTAAAAAATTATATTGTATCTCTTTCCAACTAATTTATTAATTAAAAAATACTTTATACATATTATTTTTTGTTATAAACAAGTATATATTAATAATTTAATATAGTATTATATAGATATATAAAATGACGTTCAATTTGAAACAAATCAAAATCCCGTGCCTTTAAGGCACGTGTATTACACTAGTTTTAAATGTGCATTTTTTTAGATGGATAGACATAGACTGATAGAGTAATCTTTATCGGTCAAGTTTTCAATTTTCATGGATTTGACTGAATTAACTATTACTTAGGGATTGAAGTTATTAAAGCAATGATTATTTGATTGTCTCAAAGAAAATTTTACCAAAAATTAGTAAAAGAGGTAGGTTTATCAAATCATAAGAGTTGGGTTACTCCATTAACTGTGAATTTTAAATTCAAAGATTATGACACAGCTGAGCTATTATCAGATCCTTCTACTTATAGGAGCTTAGTTGGAAAACTCAATTATCAAACTACAAGCTTTTTCAGACTCAGATTTGGCCTCTTCTCCCATCACTAGGAGATCTGTAATTGGTTATGTAGTGTTGTATGGTTCTAATCCTATCTCATAAAACATCTCTATACACATATCTACTAGGGTTTGTATGGGGTGAGATTAATAAACTGACTAAAATTATAAACAGAATAAAATTTATAAATTGTTGATAAAAGTAGTTAAAAATTTTAAAAACAAGATAAAATCTCAATACGGGGAACAAAAGTGTTTTAATTATAATAAATAACTAAACAATGCAAAAAGAGTGTTTTGATTTTTGTAGTTAAAAATGTAAACACCAAAAAAACTACTTCCATTAACTTATTTTTTAGCTCAAATTTTTAACCACAATCATCTTAATTTAGGTGTCCATACACAGGCGTAAAACCTTGTTAAAATTATAAACACCCAATTCTTTTTTTTTTTTTTTTTTCATCCATACACACCCTAGTATTATTCATTCATTTCTCTTTAATTTAGTTTATGATTGGATAATTTCCTTTGATTGTTTAATTTGTTTTGTTTGCTATGTCTAACCAGTTTTATATAGGATTTTTTTGCTAAGTGTCCATTTTCCATAAGGCCTTTTGCAAAATGTCCTAATATTACATTTTTGCCCCTCCTTCCCATGCCCTTCCTTCTTTCCCATTTTTATTTTGACCATTGACCGGTCAAAGTCAATTAATTGGTGACACACAAAAATTTGGTGACACGTTTTTTTTTTTTGAATTTTTTTTTTCGAATTTTTTTTTAACGAAATTAGTGTCACCACCTTTATAAGTGGTGACACCGGTCAATGGCTTTGGTGACACATGTATGATGATAAACAAATTTTTGGGTGACAATTTTTGTTTTTTTACGAGATTAGTGTCACCGCTCTATCGCTGTCACCACAACCCATATCGCTGTCACCACCGCCCATATCGTTGTCACCACCCTTATTGCGGTCACCACCTCTATCATTGTCACCTCCATATCGCTGTCGATCACCACTCCTATCGCTGTCACCACCACTCCTATCGCTGTCACCACCACCTCTATCATTGTCACCACCACCCATATTGTTGTCACCACCTCTATCGATGTCACCGCCCTATCGCTGTCACCACTCGTATCGCTGTCACCACCACTACTATCGTTGTCACCACCACCTCTATCACTGTCACCACCACCTCTATCATTGTCACCACCCTTATTGTTGTCACCACCTCTATCGATGTCACTGCCCTATCGCTGTCACCACTCGTATCGTTGTCACCACCACTACTATCGTTGTCACCACCACCTCTATCACTGTCACCACCACCCATATTGTTGTCACCACCTCTATCGCTGTCACCGCCCTATCGCTGTCACCACTCGTATCGCTGTCACCACCACTCCCATCGATGTCACCACCCTTATTACTGTCACCACCTCTATCGTTGTCACCGCCCTATCGCTGTCACCACTCCTATCGCTGTCACCACCACTCCTATCGCTGTCACCATCACTCATATCGCTGTCACCACCACTCCTATCACTGTCACCACCCCCTATCGATGTCACCACCACCCATATCACTGTCACCAACACCTATATTGCTGTCACCACCCTTATTGTTATCACCATCTCTATCGCTGTCGCCGTCCTATCGATGTAATCACTCCTATCGATATCACCACCACTCCTATCGTTGTCACCACCACCCATATCGCTATCACCACCACCCCTATCATTGTCACCACCCTTATTGCTGTCACCACCTCTATCGTTATCACCGCCCTATCGCTGTAACCACTCCTATCGCTGTCACCACTCCTATCGCTATAGTGTAATCAAATAAAATATCACCAACAAATATAGTGTAATCAAGCATTAAGTGTTTTCACCCCGATCACGTATTATAAGTGGTGTCACCAAATTGCTTTAAGAAAATAACGTGGGTGTAATTTTTTACGAACGAATCTATTACTAGCATAGAGAGACAAGTTACTGCTACTAGATTCACATTTATAAGAACAAGCATAATTAACAAACGCCAAAATGCATTTGCATTTCCAATGAAACATATGCCAGAAGATCTTTGCCAAGCAAGCCTAGTTTATTCCCCTTTTTAATATCAAAACAAAATCTTATACAGACTATGTGTGAGGCCCCTTAGCAGCAACAGATTTACCATCCCAACCCTACTCCATCGACGGCGCGTCCCTTGACAACCGCTTCTCAATCCTTCCGTTAATAAACGTTGTCCGCAAAGTAAAACCCCAATTAATCTAGCTCTACTATCTGCAACAAGTAAAACCCCAATTAATCAACAATCAATTCAATACCCCCACAAGAACCACTGTCATCAAAATGTCAAATGCCGAAAATCACAACTCTAATGCAGTAATATACAAGAAATCTCAGCAGTAGAGACAAGAACAACCAACAAACATACATTGACAGAGAGGAGGTGTGATTTTAACAATGTTGTGGTTGTCAGCATCAACAAGAAAGAGCTTCCCATCCTGAGAGACACGAATATAGCACTCAAACCAATGGAAATTCTCTAATGTCAATTGAGAAGCAATCAAATCCAGAATTCATAAACTAACCAAAACACCAAATAAATTGGGGACAAAAGGACGAAATTTAGTTGCCAAAACATTCCGATAAGAATGATGCAAATTTGTAGGATAATCAGATAGTTTGCAAAGAGGAAATCACAAATAAAAACTAGTAATTAGAATCGTCAATCAGCCTGACAACAACGATTTCCCCAAAGACCGGAGAAGTTGGCAAACCTTGGCAGTGGAATCTCTGCAAACACCAACTCGCAGAAGCTGGGAAAGAGAAACGAAAATCAATCGGAGGTCTCAGTTTGGCGACATTGATTCCATGTTAACCTAATAAAAATCGATTACAAGCACTGATCAACAAGATATTCGGATAATGATTGTAACTAGAAGCTCCGATAGACAAGACGAATTTAGGGTTTGAGATTTTGAACGGTGGTATCTGATTCAAGAATAAAAGAAACCGCGTGTACCTCTGATCATCTTCCTCTTCTGTCATCAACCTTTTTTCAGCCATTGGAGCGCCGAATTCGCACAGTCCAAAGCAAAGAGAAGAACAGATGTTGATGGTGAATTCTTTGCCTCCTTCGACGATGCCTTCACCGACGATCCTCTGCTTCACAGCTTCAATAGAAGCGTTCGGGAATCTAAATTGAAGAAGAGTGGTTGGATTCAATCCTCTTACTCTTCCGCTCATCGATTCGCGGTTGGATTCCATACTCGTCGAGATCTACTCGCTGATTCGAGATCTACTCGCCACGAGTCCTCCTCCGCCGCGGAGATTTGGCCCAAGCTCGATCGCTGCCTGCATCACCATCGGGAACGGGAGCATAGGATTCGGGAGGAATTGGAGATCTGAAGTTTCAAACTCAGAATTCCGAACTCAGATCTGACCTTATCTGAATTCTGAACTCAGATCTGTCATCAACCGACGACCGTTGGTGGATCGGAGTCCGGGTCGGCATTGGCGTCGATGAAGGAGGCGCCATGGGAGACGAGTCCAAGAGATCTGGTGACGAGCGCTTCGGATTCAACTTCTGCCGGTTTCTCCTCTTGTAACACGATCTGACAGAAAGGGTTGATTACATAGGCAGGGGCAAAACGGGGTTTTCAAAAAAAATTGGACATTTTTGGTAAAATGGACTTTTAGCCAAATATTTTCTTTTATATATGATCAGAATTGAGGTGATTTTAACAGTGCAAAGATGTGTATAGAGATGTTCTTAATTATTGTGTGAATAAAATATTATTCTTTGTCTAATTTAATAATTTTCTACTCCTCTAATTTAATTAGTTGGGAATATATGAGATTGAAAAAAAGATTATGACAATTAGAACCATAGGATTGAACTGAGTTTATTTATGCAAAATACTATTCATTAAGTTTTTGTAACAAAAAAATATATACCATAGGAATTAGGATTGAACTCAACTGAGTTTTATTTATGCAAAATACCATTCATTAAAATTTTGTAACAAAAAAATATATACCATAGGATTGAACTGAGTATTATTTATGCAAAATACCATTTATTAATTTTTTGAAAGAAAAAATAAAAAATATATACACATTCTTCATTGAAAGGGATTAAAATGATGCAATCACGGGATTAAAAAAAATGCATTCATTTTATCTTTTGCAAAAGACGGATTATTTTATGCGGAAAAGAGAGCGGTGGCATTATCCATCTCCGTGTGTACTTCATGGAAAAGTTGACTTTAAAATATGGGTCCACCAATTATTGTAATTTTAAATCATTTTTGGATTTTATTTTATCAAATCGAGAAAGATTAATACTCCGTACTCCGTAATTATTAACCAATGACCTCTTGCTTTAATGGTAAGAGTGAGGTGCTTTCTTGTGTCTCATTACTATAAGGTGTTCAAATCCCACTAGGAGCAATTTGTGCTATAGTGAGTACTCATGTCTTGGTTTATCTTGCCATGGGTGAGCATGTCTTGCGACTTGTCGCTTGGCTTTCCCGGCTCGAGTGCTTTGCAGGCTAGTGCTCGACCCATGGAGGATTAGTCGATAACCTCAAAACCTCCACGTCATAAAAAAAAACTTCGTAATTATTATTCCACTCGTATCACATAATTTAATGATTTACGAAAATACATGCTTATTGAAAAATATTTCAAATAAGATAATCAGTTTAAAAAGTTTTTATCGTTTATATAAATATGCTTATTTATTTTTTTAAATACTCTACCTATTAAAAAAATATAAGTTGTTTAACTTTTTGACATTATTTTAAGGAGTTAAAAAATATAAAATATTAATTTTTTTTATTAATTTTTTTATAATTTCATACTTATTATTATTTAAAAAGAATTAAAAATAATAATATTTTTTTAATATTTTTTAGATTATAAAAGACTTGCTAAAAAATAAAAGGATTTATATTTTTAAATGAAGAAAGTATAATTTTGAAATAAGATATTGAAACAGTAAATAAATAAATGAGGAAGAAATAATAAGTTAAACAGATAAGGTAAAATATTGACTTTTTTAAGATGTATTTTTTTTTAGCTAAAATAAGTATTTTGAGACATATGTGGACTATGTAGTTATTATATACTCCCTCTGTTTGTTTTTAAGTAACTTTTTTAAGTCATGCACATATGTTTAAAAAGGTAAAGAATATATAAAATATCATTTTTTATTTAATCTTTTTTAATAATATTATACTTATTACTAATAAATATGAGATTATTAAAAAATATTTTAAATAATTTATATCACCTTAAAACCGAATAAGTATGAGATTCTTTAAAAGAAAATATTTTATATAGTTTTTATCACCTTAAAATCGTGCATATGCATAAGGTCCTAGATCAACCACACTAAAATAATACTCATGTTTTAGCAAATGAATTTATTAGTTACAATTATTCTAAATATCCTGAGGTCCTAGATCATATCACACTAAAATAATATTACTTATATATATACTCCTATTTTTTTTAAAAGCTAGGAAAGAATTTAGGCAGGAAACCGAGGACGCACAACCCGACACACCTTCCTAGAGCGTCCTTCCGGACGAGAACCGCAAGTTCTGCATCAGAGTCCAAATGTCCATCGGCAGGGGAACTGTAGGCAAGACGAGCAATTCGATCTGCTACAATGTTAGATTCTCTGAAAATATGACGGACAACAACATTAGCAATATCATTAAGAGTTAATTTCGTATCTGATAGTAGCAACTCAATGTTCCAGGGACATTTTCAGTCATCTAGGATTGCTTTTACTACTGTAAGGTTGTCACCTTCCCCAAGTAGGGATTGTGATCCAATTTGTAATGCTTGTCGAACACCCATGGCAAGTCCAAGGGTTTCAGCATACAAGATCGAGACCCCAGGGCACGTGCCATTACCCATAGATACTATATTACCCGTCAAATCACGAATAACAAAACCGTAGGAAGCTTCGCCAGAAGATAACCTGGACCCATCAAAATTAAGTTTGTATTGACAACCCGAGGGAGGCTTTTCCCATGCTCGAACCCGACCAATATTTGATCTAGAAAACCCAAGACAGCCCGTAGGCCTTTTGGGAGCAAGACCATTCGAAGACTCCACCAAGTCCTCACCAGGGTCGAAACAAGAAGCCGCTAGCCAAGTTTGCCGGCAAGTTTGAATGAAAACAGTAATATCGGTTACCCAGACGGAGTCGAAAGTACCAAACGTTATTTGATTTCGGAAGTACCACAAAGCCCACCAAAAATAGGCCAAAAGTGACATATATATACTCCTATGAGTATACTTGCTCGTCAATATAAAGGTTCAAGCGACGATTTTAAGCTTTTAAGCGAGGACTTATGTCCGTCACATGAGCATAAAAATAGTGTCTATGTTGTAATGGTTTAAAGTGCCTATGAATTAAAAAAAATGTTGGAGAAAGTAACATGAAAATAATTTTAATTTTTGGTTAAAAAAATTGAATTAATCTTGTTAAAAACTAGTGGATGGAACACAGGAGCGCTCCTGAGAGATTGATCTGATTATGGTGGATGTCTTTTTCTACTCCAAAATTTTGTGAAGTTCTAGTTAGAGTACATGTTCACAGAGACGGACTAAGGGGTGGGCTGGGCTTTGCTGCAGCCCACCCCGATTTTTTATTAAAAAAAAAAAAAAAAAAAAAAAAATTAGAATTAGAGGAAGCGTATGAAGTACAACGCATTCCTCCTCCTCCGCTTCAGGCTTCAACGTTTCTTCTCTCAGATGGATTAGCCTGCCCGTCCCTGGTGAAGAATTGTTCCTAGCTAGATCAATCGAAGGTCGACTATTATCAGCAGTGATCGATTGAGTTCTCCACTTCTCCGCCATCGCATCTTGTACCCTAGTCCTCTTCCGATCGTCCCGATTGCGCAGAACTGCCACTACAACGTCTGCAGGTAACCCCTCTTCTTCCTTGCTTTGATTCTCCATAGTCCATATGCTTTGATTGATCGGCAGAACGTTGAATTTTGGCATGTGCAATGCTATTGTAGATTTAGGGTTTTAATCTCTTTAATTTTGGCCTGTGCAATGCTACTGAATTTTGGCATGTGCAATGCTATTGATTCTAATGCTATTGTTGTTGGTTGGTGCTCTTTAATTTGTTGGTTATTAATTTGTTATTGGCATTCTAGTTTTTATTTCCTTTCAATTTGCTTGCTTTTACTCAGTTAGAATGAAATACAGTAGAGGAGAATTTTGAGATTCTAGCAAATTTTGTTTTCCCTCTTGCTCGTTAATTGAGAAACGTTTTATTTTAATTGCATTTGTTCTTAGGTTCAATGGCTGATCAATCTCAAAATCCTAAGCCCATGAAAGTTCAAAAGAAACTAAATTCATATTTTAAGAAAAATGATGTTCATATGGTTGATGTTCCAAGCTTAGATGAGCAAGAGCCTCTTCCTTCTCCAAGAGTTGAATGTCAAGTGAATCCAATTGATACTAGTTACATTGAGCGTGATCCGGGGAAACGTCCTGCAATCTCTTTGTATAATGTTAACGAGCAAGATGACATTCGGAAAAGATATGTTCTGTTGGGTCCTTATCAACCAAAACTAGAAGAGTATCCATCACATCTTTGTGGAGATCAAGTTCGCAGATTTAATGGTCAGTGGTTAGACAAATATACTTGGCTTGAGTACTCTGAGAATGATAAGGCATATTGTTTTCCATGTTTTTTGTTTGACAATAATCCTGCAAGGGAAACTCTATTCACTCCTTATGGGTTTGATAATTGGAGAAGGGTTGGTGGGACTAAATGTGTCTTTAAAAGGCATATAGGGAAGAACGGTTCAGCACATTATAAATCTATGCAAGATTGGCTAAGCTTGAAACATGTATGTCGGCATATTGAAAAGGCAATGAATCCACAACCACCAGAATTAGTACAACAAAATAGATTGCGACTTAAGGCTACAATAGAGGCTGTAAGGTTGCTAGCAAAGCAATCACTTGGTTTTGGAGGAGATGATGAATCTGTCGAGTCATCTAATCGTGGAAATATTGTTGAAACTGTGAAATCATATGGGATAATGAATGAAGAAGTTGCAAAGGTCACATTAGAGAATGCTCCTGGAAATGCTAGCTATACTTCTCCAAAAGTTCAGAAAGAGATTCTTAGTATTTTTGCTAAAAGGGTTAGAAAAAGTATTCGAGAAGAAGTTGGGGCCTCCAAGTTTTGTATACTTGTGGATGAAGCACTAGATGAGGGTAAAAAAGAGCAAATGGCTATCATCTTAAGATTCGTAGATTCTCAAGGATTTGTTCGAGAGCGATTCTTTCATGTTGTAAGTGTTAGTGATACCCGTGCAGCAACTCTTAAGAGTAAGATTGATAATGTTTTCACCGAAAACAATCTTCTAACTGAAAATTTGAGAGGCCAAGGATATGATGGTGCTAGCAACATGCGTGGTGAATGGAATGGATTGCAAGCATTATTTTTGCAAGAATGCCCATATGCTTACTATGTACATTGTTTTGCTCATCGCTTACAACTAGCTTTAAATGCAGCAGCTACAGATGTTGATGTTGTCTATTTGTTTTTTGAGATGTTGGCTAGTATAATTAATGTCATTGATTCATCTGCTAAGCGTGTTTCAAATCTGAGATGCACCCAGGAAGTTGAGGTTTTGGAACGAATTGCTGCAGGGGAACTTGAAACTGGCAAGGGAGCAAATCAAACATGTAATTTACAAAGAGCGGGAGCTACTAGGTGGAGTTCAAGGTATTATTCTATCAAGAACTTGATGAAACTGTTCAATTCAACTAGTTCAGTTTTGGAAAACATGATTGATAGTGGTCTTACCGGAAAAATACGTGGGCAAGCTTTAGGTGCTTACAGAGCTATAAGGTCCTTTGATTTTGTGTTTTGTTTATTGTTGATGGAGAAAATCATGGGAATCACAAATGCTCTTTGTAAGTTACTCCAAGAACAGTCTCAAGAAATTGTGAATGCCGTGAATCTAGTTGCAAGCACTACTGGTCGTCTTGAAAAGTTGAGAGAAGATGGTTGGGATTGTTTCTTTGCTAGTATTGTCTCGTTTTGTGCCTCACATGACATTGTTGTTCCAGATTTTAGTGCTCCTTATTTGAAAGGTAGGGGTCGTCCTTCTCAGCAACAGAATTCTGTTTCCATTGAGCATTACTATCGCGTTCAAGTATTCTATGCCGTAATTGATTTCCAATTGATGGAATTGAGTACTAGATTTAATGAGAAAACAAGGGAGCTTCTGGTTCTTAGTTCTGCATTGGATCCTCGATTTGATTTCCAATCATTTGACATTGACAACATCTGCAGTTTAGCTGAGAAATATTATCCTAATGATGTGCCAGATCTTGATGATTTAAGAACCGAATTGGAGCACTTTGAGTATCAGTTCTCTGAACTTGGGGAATTTCAGGGTCTCTCTGATATTTCAGAGTTGTGTCAAGAATTTGTTAGAACAAGAACACCGTTTATGTTAATTGAAAGATTGATCCGCTTGGTTATGACTTTGCCTGTTTCTACAGCTACAACAGAGAGAGCCTTTTCAGCTATGAAGATTATTAAGAATCGACTTCGAACTAAGATGAGTGATGGTTTTCTTGCTGATTTAATGACAGTGCATATGGAGAAAGACATTGTTGATACTATTAGTTCAGATGAGGTTATCGATGAATTCTATGCATTAAGTAAACGAAGGGTACAGTTTAAGTAGTTTCATGTATATTTAGTACAATTTAAGTAGTCCCCTGTGTATTTATACTAGCTATTTTTTGTGGATGGGAATTGTATAATCATTTTGTTGAAACAGGGATGAATATATAATATAAGTGTAGAATTTTATAATCATTTTCTACATGGTATTTTTACCATCGTTTTTGCAGCTGGTTGTCAAGGTAAATCTAGCCTACCCCAATTTCGAATCCTGGTTCCGTCCCTGCATGTTCACAATGGCCAAAAGTAGGGGTGGGCACAAATCCCGCAAATCCCGTCCCGCATCCCGTCCCGATCCCGGTGGGATTTAGGAAAAAAAAATTCAATCCCGTCTCGATCCCGTCCCGCAAAAATTACGCGGGACGGGACGCGGGACGAAGAGTTCGCATCCCGCAAATCCCGTCCCGTCCCGCATATATATAAAATTATATATATTTATATATTTAATTAAAATTAATAAAAATATATGAGAATATATTTATATTATACCTTAACATTTATTTAAATTTAAATTTTAAGATAATAATAAAACATTAAAAATATATAAGACTACTGTTTCTTTTTGTGCAAGACACTACTGTTTTTTGTAATATGGAATTATTGTGCAAAACTACTGTTTTTTTTTTGTAATGAAATTAATTATGCTTGATATTTTTTTACATATATACGTACTGGTATTTGTCACACATATATGTACTGTTTTCTGGTATTTTTCAGACATATACGTACTGTTTTGCTGTTTGATTTTTTTGATTGTGTTTTAATTTTTTTTCGAGGGACAAATCACGTCCCGTCCCGATCCCTTCCCGCCCCGTGAGGGATAAGACCCTGCGAGATTTGAAAAAAATAAGATCAATCCCGTCCCGCAAAAAACACGTGGGACGGGACGCGGGATTACCCCAATCATGTCCCGTCCCGTCCCATGCCCACCCCTAGCCAAAAGGTTGCAAAAATATTCACCCAATTTTTATATTTTTTTTCACAGTTGGCAAGAAATTGTGATCTTTGTTAGGCAAAACTCATCCCTGATCATCCCTAAGAATGAATGAATGATGTTACAAAGCTCCCTACACAGGAGGTGTTCTCATTAGGGTTGCTCAGAATGTGGTCTGGCCCGAAAACCGACGTCTAACCTAACCAAAAAAATCGGTTTCAGGCTGGCCCGATATGTCACGGTTCGGGCTTCGGTCCGAGGAATTCTGAAATTCGGTTTTGGACCGATAACGGTAATCGAATCGAAATTTCCGGTTTCTGCCTGAAAAAACCGTTTTTTTTTTAACTCTAGTTTGTTGTTGTAGTTGGAGAGTGAAGCGACCAGCTCGTAACCCTTTCTTTCAAACTTCGGCCCTACTCCTCGCTCAGTCGCTCTCGCTTCTAGTGTCCTAGATCCATTGCCCAGTGTTGCGTTGCCTCCCTCTCCCGCAGCCGCCTCCCTTTCCCCAGCCCCTGCTCGACATCGCCTCCCTCTCCCACAACCGCCTTACGAGCTCAGCCGCATCCCTGCGTTGCTCCTCGCTTAGTCGCTCTCGCTCCTAGAGTCCCAGATCCACTGCCCAGTGTTGCCTCCTTCTCCTGCAACCCCTGCCCGAGTGCCCGGTGTCACCTCCCTATCCCGCAGCCGCCTCACGGCCTCAGCGCCTCACAGGCCACAGGAAAGCACGAAGCATCAACAGTCAACAGTGTATGGTTAGATTTCTTTTTTTTTGGGCAAAAATTCACATGTTCGTTGTGTTAATTTACTTCTATTATCAATAATTTGTTATATTATAGTTGTAATTTCATATTTGTAAACCAATTTGTGATTGTTGTGAGGCTTTTAGAAATTTAGGGTTTATTGGAAATTCAGGCTTTTAGAAATCTACTTCAATTTGAGAGATGTAATTTAGGCTTTTGGGACAAGTTTGATGCTTACACTCTAGGGTAATTTCAGCTCACATGTTTTTGAATCTTGCAGGTTTTTTTGGGGACAAAACATACCTTAGGCAATTCGGATTTTTCGGACCGAAAATAAAAAATAAAAAAAACCGTAACCGAAGGTTCGGGCTTCGGGCCACTCCTCCTAAAAGTCGAGTCGTTGGTTTCTGCCCAACCCGTTTGGGTCTGTTCGGGTCATGTCGGGCCTGGCCCGTTGAGCTACCCTAGTTCCCATATTACATGTGATCGTCGACTTGGCTATGAAATCTGCAACATTATTTAAGGCTCTATTGTAGTGTTTGAATCTGATATTGCAGAAATTCCGACTAAGCACATGGATTTCTTCAACTCTTCTGAGGATCTCCCATGGAGTCGTACGTAATTCTTTTGCTAATGGCGGAGGTTACCCCGAGGCCATAATCACCCAACTTTGATATTCGCTTGACCCATTTCACTTTTGTCTCATTCAAATATCCTCGTACTCATCCAGAAGCACTGTTCTAAAAAAACCCTTCAAAAACCGCCAGCCTAGATCCCGCCTAAACCTTTGAACATGCCCCGCCGCCAAGGCCGTCAAGATCGTCAAAAACCGCCTAGACTATAAAGACTCGCCATGAAATTCGCATAGACCTCGCCTAGACTCTTGGTTATCTCAATTGAGTGCACCTGAGTGTGCATATTTGGAAGGGCCGAACCACCCTACTCAGGGTGGCAGAAGCCCCCTTAACCTAGGAAAAACAAAAATGACAAGAATATATATATATATATATATATATATATATATATATATATATATATATATATATATATTATAATTTTTTTTTTGTTAATTTTAGGAGTAAAGAGTACAAAAAGAATACATAATCATCAAGTCCACTTTGTTTTGTTGATTAAGAGTGAATGTTTAAACTACAATGTTATGGGTTCAAATCCCCTTAATTTTATTTTGATAATTTTTGTATCTCTTATTCTTTTTAGTTAAAATAATTATTTAAATCATAAATTTAAATAGACAAAATTACTACTCTCTCCATTCGGCAAACTTGTCGTTTACTATTCACGCACGCTTTTTTAGAATGATAAAAACTATATAAAATATTCATTTAAAAAAAATTAACAAGTTTGTACTTATTAATAATAACTACGAAATTGTTAAAAAAATTATTTCAAAAACTAGATATTTTATATAGTTTTTAGCTCCTAAAAAACGTGCGTGAATAGTAAAACGTCAAGTTTTGCCGAACGGAGGGAGTAATATTTAAAGAATCTATTAAATGTAAAAAATAATTTTTTTTTGTCAAGAAATGTAAAAAATATTAAATTAGAGGAATTGTTGAAGTTTGAAGACAATTTTTTAAAAAGATTTAAATATTTTCTTTTCTATTTTACATTAAGGCTAACTAATGTTAAATATTACCCGGAGTACGATTTAGGTCTTCTAGACCTCATCCGCAAGGATGCTGCCGGGTAGAGATTCCTCGCCCGAATCCTTTCCTAATCAAAAAAAAAAAAAAAGATCAATAACTATTCCATTCACTCACATATCTTGATTGAAGATTCGAATTCTGAAAATACTCTCTTATATTAATGAAAGCTATAAAAAAACATCCAATATCACACTTCCAAGTATAACAAGCCACACTGAGCGAATTAAGATAAAGGGTTAATTTGATGATTTTGATCTAGATATCTATTAGCTACTCGCCTAGCTACTCATGATACATGACCCGAAATGGGATGGAGTTGCAGTCCCAAACTCTACTGGTAGAGTTTTTTTTTTCCAAACTCTCATGGTATAGTTGAGATGAGAGGGTCTCACTCACTGATTTTCAGTGGTTAAAAATCTCCTTTCTTTCCTTTCCCCACCATCCCTTAAAAAAAATTTATTTTTATTTTTTGAGATAGGAATGGGAAACTTTATTTGGTAAAATTTTCCTTTAACTCCATCGGAACGGGACCGATGAAAATGACAATAATATGAATGGAATTGCCACCGATTTACCACTAGTTTAGTATCAATATCTAGATATCGGTATTAAGATATTGATATTGGATGATATCTTGATATCAAGTAATATCTTTCTCAAAATCAGTATATTCAGTAGACCCAAATCTAATATCTAGATATCAAGCGATTTCAATATTTGGTAATACTAAATACAAAGATCAAATATCAATTAATATTTTCGGATACCAAACATTAGATATCCATATCACTTTATGTCAAATATCAGGGGTTGATATCCGATATCTGACATCTAGATATAAATACCAAACGGGCCCTTAGTGCATCTGCAATAGTCGCTTTGTGTCGTTTTAACCTTCAAATAAATTTTCATATGTTTGTGAAATAGTCTCTTTCTTTGGATAAAAATTTAAAGTTTGCCTTCCTTCCTACTTCTGGGTCGAATTGGTTGGCACAAGTCGATTTACCTAATATATAATTCTTACCGACTAGGTCACGTGCTCGGAGTTGTAGGTTCCTCGTCGTAAAAAAAAATGTCAAAGTTCACATAAGCCCAAGCGTCCATATTAATGGTAATATTAAACTCTCTATATAAGACATATTTATTGATTATTTACCCGAAATTGTCTCAAACCTAATACGCTCTCTTTCGAGAGCCAAAGGCTTGGCGCCGCCAGACTTTTGCCGCACTCTCCTACCAACGCCTTTTGCTCTTCCTTGGCCTATAGTCACCCACCACTTCACTCATCGGCCACCGCCCTAGCCACTACCTCAGCTCTGCCGCCACTACCTTCCACGTACGGCGCCGCCTCACCTTCACCAAGCACCGTCTTCAACGGTCCGGGTTGCGATTCTCGCTTCGCGACCAGAGCTTTTTAATCCCATTTTCAGTCACCGCTTTCATCGACCTCCACCGTTGCGTTCCGGTCTCGCTCTTGCTTGCACCGACCACCGTTTTGCTCCGTGCTCCACCTTCGCTGGTTTTGAGTCGCCTATCCTCCGCTTGTTTGGGTGCTAAAAATTGCCTAGTCTTCCAATGGTTTCGTCTCCTCCGCACCAGAGCCTTCTTGGGCTTCCACCGCCGGTGATATGCTGGTGTCCAGCAAGCGTTTTTTGCTAGCGCTTCTTTGTTGAGGAAATATTAAAATAAGTTACATATATGGGGTTCTTGTTTTTAGTCCGCTTATTCAATCATTTTCTTGTTCATTATCGCTCTTCTTGGCTTCCTTGTCTCGTTTTTTATCGTCTCTTTTGGGCTTTCCTTGGGTTAGCCTGCATACGATTTAATTATCGCCCTTGATGGTTGAGATGAGTGCTTGGGGTGTTTTTGAGCTATAATGTGGTTTGAGGTTGGGTTTGCTGGTTAGTGTATTGTGTTGTACGTTCTTGCTATGTTGCAGGCTTCTTGTGAGCATTGTTGATTTGTCATGTTCGATGACGTCGTGGTTGTGTGTTGACATCTGAAGGCTCACTTGAGTCCATAATCTTGAAGGAATTGTGTCCTTTAATTAAATGTGCAATGACTAAACATGGGATAGGACGATTGATAGAGATATTCAATCCGATTATTTTAGGAGTCGTAGTGCTTTGCTAGAAGTCAACTACGATTAATGAGGTTAAATGGTTTATATCCATGACTATTATAAACGGGTCCTATGAGGTCACACACTTTGAGTTGACGGAATAGATCGATGGGATTGATAGTTGATTATTGATATATATGTGATATATTATTAATAAGTAATATTATTTATTTTTAGAAATAAATAATTTAATTAGGAGTTACAATTAGATAATTAATTGGAGGTTACAACTTACAAGTTACAAGACTACGGTTTTGCATGACTTTTTGCTTACCTCCTAATTAATGGATCGATCTAATTTCATTCTAATTAAAAGGGTTGCTAATCACCTACGTATAAAATATACAATTGGAGTGGAAAAGTGATTTTGGGATTCATGCTTTCCACATTAGAAAAGAAAGAAAACAAAGGCAAAAGGTTTGCCAATTTTTCATCCCAAGTACGTACAGAGCAACAGTAGCAAAGTTAGACAAAATCAAAGTGTTGATTTGCTCACTACTATCATCATTCGAAGCAATTTGATTGCTAGCCTTTCGATCTTCGTCCTAGCAGTCGAAGACAAGGGTGATCTAGACGCCGGGCTCGTGTGGACTAAGTAGAGGAGCAACGCTTGAGGCTCTCATCTCTTCCGATTCCATCCCGATTCGATCCGGTTCACGCATCAAAAGGTATCTCCTATGAACAATGATTGATCTATCATTTATGCATGAAGATCCTACGATTAGATGTTTAGATATGATCTGAAACTCCGCTAAACGCATCTAATTATCCTTCAATTGGTATCAGAGCCATCTTGCATAAATTGATACGATCAATAGATTAATTGTTAATTTTTGATGCGGATCTTGATTTAAATTGATGGTAAATTATATATGGATAAAATGTAAAATTGAAATGGAGATTTTGATGAATTGAGAGATGAAATTGTATGAATTGACATGGAAATAGAATACCACCGATCTGAGTCGGATTCGATCCGAATCGGTGATGGAATCGAAACGGTGGATGATTTCCGAGTGTATATTTGGCTAGATCTCAAAATATACTTGGTATAACATATTTGCCGTAAAATATTTGGTTGTAAAATATTTGCCGGTGAATTGAGATTTTGCCCATTAAATTAAGATGGATAATATTATGATATTGTTTATTTTAGTTATTTCCTAAAAGTTAGGAAATCCCACTTAAGATTAATATTTGATATTATATCTTTTTTCATACAATTTAATCCAATTATTATATTTTATGGTTAATATTGATTAATGCCATATAAGGATTTAAATTTTAAATTGAGATTAATTATTATGCTTGTTTTATATTATGATATATTGCTTGCATATATAAGGTGACTAGTATGGCCCATAAATACGATCTGCGCGTCGTTATGTTTTTTTGTACACGATCTGCGTATCGTTATGTATTTTTGTATTTAATTTTCGGTAATTAGATTATTAGGAAATATTGTAATACAAGAAGAAGAAGACATAAGAAGTTCAAGGATGGAGATCCATGAAGGATGCGAGGGTGGAGACCCATGAAGATTAGATCTTTAAAATTTTGCATCGTAGGGGCCATACTAGGATCACAATTATTGCATTTTGAATGCTTTATTTTAAGTTTTTATATTGTCTTTATTTATGGCATTTTTTCACTTATAAATAAAAGGCAAATAAAAGACTTAAGTTCCTAAGGTAAATTGGGGCAATGCCTTTCCATATCATAACCCATTAAGTTCTGGATTTTTGGTTGGGTAGGCTTCACAAAAGTGAGGGTGTCTTTCCATAATCTTGGGCTAATGAGGGTGAATCTATACGGGAATTCATAAACCTTGATATGGTTGTACCCAACGAGAGACCAAAAGGCAAAGTTTTGGATCTTGAGGCATATGATGATTCAACATTGGATGTGGATCATCAACCAAGAGTTATAAGGAGTTATAATTAGTAATTGTTACTTACCTTGAGCACACAAGACTCAAGGCAGTGCAAAAGTACGTTGGGTCTTGTCTGTAATGGGATCTTGGAATCATTTTATTCACCAGGAACGATAACAATTTGACTAAAATGCGCATTTACTTATTTTGAAGGTGTTTGATTTTAAGTAATTTGCATTTCGAACATATACTGATTTGCATGTCATTTCCTTTTATATATAGGCATTATGTCGAACGATAATTTGAAATTCACCCTGCGCTCAATAGTTGAGAAGAACAAATTGAATGGAACGAACTTTCTCGATTGGGAAAGGAATCTGAGAATTGTTCTCAGGTCCGAAGGGCGTGAGGACGTCCTGAACACCCCTATCCCTACTATCACCGACGACTCATCAGATGAGGAGAAGGTGAGAGTAACGGAGTTAAAGAGTGAGTCTTTGCCTGTTACTTGTCTGATGCTAGCAGGCATGGAACCTGACCTTCAAAAGAGGTTTGAACATCAGGATGCCTACACTATCATCTCCAACCTGAAAGTACTGTTTCAGGAACAGGCAAGGATTGAACGATATGAAACTCACAAGGCTATACTGGATAGCAAGCTTGTGAAGGGAAAGCCAGTAGGTCCCCATGTGTTCGACATGATCGGCCTTTTTAGCCGTATGGAAACACTAGGCACCCCATATGACCAAGAGTTGGCCACAGATATCGTCTTGCACTCATTACATGATGGCTTTGCCTCATTCAGGATGAACTACCATATGCACGGTATTAAGAAAAATCTGAATGAACTCCATGGTATGCTCAAAGCTACTGAGCAGAATACTCCTACTGACAACAAGAAGGAAGTTCTAAATGTCAACAAAGGGAAAGGGTTCAAGAAGGTAGCCAAGAACAAGAACAATACCCAAGGGAAGGGAAAGGAAGTTGCAAAACCTAAGGGTGGTGAGAAGCCAAGGGTGGCTGCAGACCATGATTGTTTCCACTGTAAGGCTAAGGGACACTGGAAAAGAAACTGTCCCAAGTACCTGGAAGACAAGAAGAATGGGACTTTGAGTTCCAACACTTCAGGTATTTATGTTATTGAATTACTGTCAACCAATGTCCTCACATTAGATAATGGTCCTACTTGGGTATTAGATACCGCATGTGGTGCTCACATTATTTCAAATGTGCAGGGACTAAGAAATAGGAGACAAGTGAAGAAAGGGGAGATAGACCTACGCGTCGGAAATGGAGCAAGTGTTGCTGCACTTGTCGTGGGAGATTTTAGTTTATCTCTTCCTTCTGGTTTAACCTTAGAACTAAATAATTGTTATTTTGTTCCTAGCATTACAAAGAACCTTGTTTCGGCTGCAGTAATTTATTCTGAAGGTTTTAATTTTAGCACTACAGATGAAGGTATAATTATTCAAAAGAATGATATCTTCTATGCTCGTGCTCAAGATATTAATGGAATATTTGTATTCGACCTTACAATAGAATCTTATAACATAAATACAAAAAGGCAAAAATCAAGTAAGTTGAGTGAAGCCTACCTATGGCACTGTCGTTTGGGTCACATCAGTTTAGACCGCATGAAGAAGCTCCATAAAGATGGACTTCTAAAAGACGTGGATTGTGAATCCATTGATACATGTGAGTCATGTTTGATGGGCAAGATGACAAGGTCACCTTTCAAAGGAACAAATGAAAGGGCTACTGAGCTATTGGGCATCATACATATTGATGTGTGTGGGCCAATGAGTATAGAACCTAGAGGTGGTTATAAATACTTCATCACATTTACTGATGACATGAGTAGATATGGATATATTTACCTTATGTCACATAAATCGGAATCCTTTGAAAAGTTCAAGGAATTTCAAAATGAGGTAGAGACTCAAACTGGCAAGAAAATAAAAGCACTTCGATCAGATCGTGGTGGTGAGTACTTGAGCCATGAATTTGATCATCATTTGAAAAATTGTGGGATAGTAACACAATTGTCTACTCCAGGAACACCACAGCTTAACGGTGTATCTGAAAGGAGAAACAGGACCCTGTTAGACATGGTCCGATCTATGATGAGTTTTGCTGACCTTCCGGTATCCTTCTGGGGATATGCCCTCACAACTGCCGTACTTACACTAAACAGGACTCCGTCCAGAGCTGTAGACAAAACTCCATATGAGATATGGACTGGAAAGGTTCCAAAATTGTCTTTTATGAAGATATGGGGGTGTGAAGCTTATGTAAAGCGTTTACAAACGGATAAGCTTGCCCCTAAATCAGATAAATGTTATTTTATAGGGTATCCAAAAGGTAGTTTTGGATATTACTTCTACAGTCCCGCTGAACAAAAGGTGTTTGTTGCAAGGGATAATGTCTTTTTGGAAAGAGAGTTCATTTCCAATAAGTCAAGTGGGAGAAATATTCATCTTGAACCAGCTCATGATGAAGAGCAACAAACTCAGCAACGAGATGACATAGATGATGTCGAGGACGAGTTGATGGTTTTGGAAGGCCAAGGGCCCCAAATCATCCAAGAACCGGAACAAGAGGATCCACAAACAGTTGTGGAAACTGTTCCAGCTCCAGTTGTTGAACTAGTTGAACCCACTCGTAGATCAGATAGGCCAAGGGTACAACCAAGACGTTATGATGATTTCATCTTGAATGTAAACCATGATGTTCTTCTGTTAGAACATGATGAGCCTAATACCTATAAGCAAGCAATGACGGGTCCAGACTCCAAGAAATGGCTTAAGGCCATGAGATCCGAAATGGATTCGATGTTTGAAAATCAAGTATGGGACTTGATAGATTTGCCAGATGGGGTAAAACCCATAGGGAGCAAATGGGTTTTCAAACTCAAGACAGATAAGGATGGAAAGGTATCTGTATACAAGGCAAGATTAGTTGCCAAATGTTTTAAACAGATTCACGGTATAGACTATGATGAGACCTTTTCACCAGTTGTCATGATAAGATCCATTAGGATAATCCTTGCTATTGCGGCCTATTATGATTATGAGATTTGGAAAATGGATGTCAAAACCGCCTTCCTGAATGGATTCCTGGAAGAGGATGTGTACATGACACAACCAGAGGGTTTTGAAGATCCAAGTGATACAGGGAAGGTATGCAAGCTTAAGAGGTCTATATATGGACTTAAGCAAGCATCCAGGAGTTGGAACTTTCGATTTGATGAAAAGATCAAAGAGTTTGATTTCATCAGATGTGAAGAGGACCCTTGTGTATACAAGAAGTTTAGTGGGAGTAAAGTGGTCTTCCTAGTCTTGTATGTGGATGACATACTACTTATTGGGAATGACATTCCGATGCTAGAGTCCGTTAAGGAGTGGCTGAAGAAATGTTTCTCAATAAAGGACTTGGGAGAGGCAGAGTATATACTTGGAATAAAGATCTATAGAGATAGATCTAAGAGATTGCTTGGATTGAGTCAGGGAACTTATATAGATAAGATTCTCAACAGATTCAAAATGCAAGATTCCAAGAAAGGGTTTTTACCTATGCAACATGGTGTATATCTCAGCAAGACACAGTGTCCTAAGGCACCTGCTGAGCTAGAGAAGATGAGTAAGATTCCTTATGCTTCTGCTATAGGATCTATCATGTATGCTATGGTGTGTACACGACCTGATGTTGCATATGCTTTGAGCATGTGTAGCAGATACCAATCGAATCCAGGAGAGGCACACTGGTGTGCAGCTAAGAACATCCTGAAGTACTTGAGAAGAACCAAGGAAGGGATTGCAGAGTTTTAAGTTAAACCGTGATTAGTAGATTCCTCAGACATGAGTATGTTATGGTCTCTCTTGATGATTGGTATTTCTTTGACACGGCTAAACGCTTTCCGTAACAGGGAGTTATAAAGGTCGTAGTTGGGATTGCCAAAAGTTGAGTGGGAGTCATAGTCATACAAGACTGAAGATGTCCTCCTTCTTCATGCATATTGTGATGCATCGAAAAGGAATGGTGTCTAGGCCACTTGAAGAGCAAGAACTGAAAATGCATGGCCATGCTCGGATGGATTATTTGTAATCATCTGTTTATTTGACAGTTCGAACTCAGAGTTCAAGAAACATATTTGATAATAGATATGAATGTCACCATATCATCAAATAAGACATTAAGAGACACGGGTATCTTATATTGCACACTAGCTTGTTTAAGGACAAGTGGGAGATTGAAGGAATTGTGTCCTTTAATTAAATGTGCAATGACTAAACATGGGATAGGACGATTGATAGAGATATTCAATCCGATTATTTTAGGAGTCGTAGTGCTTTGCTAGAAGTCAACTACGATTAATGAGGTTAAATGGTTTATATCCATGACTATTATAAACGGGTCCTATGAGGTCACACACTTTGAGTTGACGGAATAGATCGATGGGATTGATAGTTGATTATTGATATATATGTGATATATTATTAATAAGTAATATTATTTATTTTTAGAAATAAATAATTTAATTAGGAGTTACAATTAGATAATTAATTGGAGGTTACAACTTACAAGTTACAAGACTACGGTTTTGCATGACTTTTTGCTTACCTCCTAATTAATGGATCGATCTAATTTCATTCTAATTAAAAGGGTTGCTAATCACCTACGTATAAAATATACAATTGGAGTGGAAAAGTGATTTTGGGATTCATGCTTTCCACATTAGAAAAGAAAGAAAACAAAGGCAAAAGGTTTGCCAATTTTTCATCCCAAGTACGTACAGAGCAACAGTAGCAAAGTTAGACAAAATCAAAGTGTTGATTTGCTCACTACTATCATCATTCGAAGCAATTTGATTTCTAGCCTTTCGATCTTCGTCCTAGCAGTCGAAGACAAGGGTGATCTAGACGCCGGGCTCGTGTGGACTAAGTAGAGGAGCAACGCTTGAGGCTCTCATCTCTTCCGATTCCATCCCGATTCGATCCGGTTCACGCATCAAAAGGTATCTCCTATGAACAATGATTGATCTATCGTTTATGCATGAAGATCCTACGATTAGATGTTTAGATATGATATGAAATTCCGCTAAACGCATCTAATTATCCTTCAAATCTGAGGTGTCCGCTGATCCCCAGAGTTCTCTGTGTGCGTTGTCCCTTTGACCGATCGTTTTGTTCGTCTTTTGGCGTGTGTTTCGCGGTGTAGGATGACTTGTACGTTCCTTTTTTTATTTCTGTAATTTCCTTTCTGTCATTTGATTCCAGTTGTACATGATGGTTAGTCCATCTACCGACTTGTCCGATCTCTCGGTTTTTCTAAGTTTGTCTAGATAACTGAATCCTTACGTTGTTTAAAAAAAAAAAAAAGATTATTTACCCGCGTGTGTGATGTAGTCGGTTGGTGTACAAGATCAAAAGAGTGCACAAACACACAATATGACGTAATGTAGTAAAAAAGTTTAATCAAAATAAATGAATAGACTACTTCAGATCAGTCATCAAATCTACCACCATTTGCAGATTTTATCTTCTTTGTTCACTTATCTCAATACGTCATATATGTTAATGCAATGCAAAAATGATTTAAACTCAAAATAATTTAAGTACACTAATTCATAATTAAAAAATTTAAAAGTCCAAGTTTGTAGTAACAACTTTATAGTATAATGAGTCCAAATAACTGACATGCTAATGAGTTGTTTATTGTGACTTATCTGAGTACAGCGAACATGAGTTAGCTTGGGCCGTCAGCACCACCACTGGCTCCCTTTTTTTATTTTATCAGCCTAAATGTTAATTTTGCAAATTTCATTATCAAATTTTATATTATTATTATATTCTATGGGTTGTAATATTGGACGATGACCGATGCTAAAATCCAACTAAATAGGACAGCTTCTTATTGAAATAATTGGAGCTTCCACTTCCATTAAAAAACAAGGGTAAAGTGTTGCTGATCATGCTATTGGCCCCCTTTTTTAATACTCAAATTATTTATTAGTCTTTGAATTAATATTATATTACTTTTAGTAATGTGACAATAATGTGTTAAGATTTTTTTAAAATTTAAAAATATGTGTCTTTGTGTGTGAGAGAGAAGAGAGAGAGAGAGGTGAATAACATGCTTTTTTTGTTCGGTAGACAGGCTCACCGTGTTTGACTCGATATAAGGCAAATTGAAAGATTAAAAAAAATGGCAAACACCACTTGCATTTTGATTTCTGAACAAAAATAGAGGTTGAGTAGGTTGAGAATCAAGGAAAGCCATCATTTAGGAACATATTAAAGGGATAATTTGAATGTTGTTAATGTTTTTTTTGGAATGAATGGAGTTGTTCCTTATAAATTGAGATAATTATTTTTATCCGAAATTTGACTTAATGGGATGATTTGAATGTTATTAATGGTTATTATTTTTTGTTAAGGTAAGAATTCAGTTGAGAAATTCTAACCGATAGCATGCATCTAGATGGATGTGACCAAGAGGATTTGTATGAGCTGGCAATGCATTCCTGCTAACAAATCGACTAAGTTGTGCAACCTTTTCAATTATTTTGTTACTCTCGTGAGACACATGAGAAAACTTAACCTCCGAATGCGAATACTGCTCGCGCGTGTGTACTAATTCTTCCCGAAGAGAAAATGGTTTACACCATTAGCGGGGATTGATTCCCCAAAAGTCTATAACCAAGGTTAATCGGGTTTCCCGTTTCCTTCCCAGTCCATAATAATGTATCATGCGCTAATGTTTCCGTTTGGGGATGGTGATTCATCAAAGTTATAATTTTCAGGAATCCACATTTTGGTTTTCTCCATTTGATTTTTTTTTTCCTGTTCATGCCATTTTCTCCCAAAGTCGACTTTCGCCAGTTTTCTTTGTTTGAAAGGATAAAGCTTTGAAGCTCCCATGCCGTTGGTTTTTTATGATCTCTGAATGAAATCTGGTCTCTAAAAAAACATGTTGTCCACCATTTAATTTTCATTTCTTTTTTTTCTTCTCTATTGAATTTTTTTCCCTAAATTGTTCATATCTCTTGTTGATGCCAGAACCAAGATTTACTATTTTGCGTACTTTATAGACATGAGTTTCTAATGAAGGCCGGCATGACATTCTATGAAGAATAACATATGTTTTCATATGTTCATAGCATATGGTTTTATCACTTCAGCTGCACTTCAGCTAGCTTGTTCCCTACTCTAGGCTTTTATGTAATTTATGTCCCTTCTTTTGGCCTTTCTGTAATAAGTCTTCATGGCACTATGTCATGCACGTGATTGGTGAGCTGTGGTCCTATAAATACCAAGCTGTCACCTGAAGATTGTAGGGTTTTTGGGATCATCAAATGCAGCCTTACTGGACAACCGTTTTTGGCTTCTTCCCTCATTTTGTTCATTGAATGAGCTAGTATTATCTTGTGCTTTTATTTTGCTTTGATTGTTGCTGTAACAAGCAAACAGGAGAAGGGATTGCAGGTTGTTCACATGGTATCAGAGCTGCAGGTCTGATTTTGAGGAGTAATTGCTGCGAGGAAAAGTAACAGGAAGGATGGCTAATGTGGTAAGCACAGAGGTTGAGCAGAGTAACCAAGGTAACCTTAATGATCCCTTATACTTGTCCAATTCAGATCATCCGGGTGCTCAGTTAGTAGGGATTCCATTTGATGGAAGTAACTATATGACATGGACTAGAGGGGTTATGATAGCTTTAGGAGCCAAGTGTAAACTGGGATTCATCACTGGAGAATGTGCAAGACCAGCTGATGGTCATGCAGACTTGCAAAGGTGGATCAGGGCAGACTATATGGTTAGGTGCTGGATCCTGAATTCCATGAACAAGAGTATTGCAAAAGGGCTCATGTTCATGGATTCAACAAAGCAGTTATGGGAGGAGATTGTTGAGAGGTTTGGGCAAACCAATGCTCCTCTGATCTTTTAGATAAGGAGGAAATTAAACAATATACAGCAAGGGAGTATGACACTGGGAGAGGTCTATAATGCTCTCAAGAAACACTGGGATGAGTTGCATGTCCTGGAAAGGATACCAGAGTGCTCATGTGGAGCGATGAAACAGTGCACTTGTGACATTAAGAAGAAGATTGCTGAAATTGAGTCCAGGACCAATGTTATGCAATTGTTGGCAAGTCTCAATGACAAGTATGATGCTGCTAGGAACCAGATACTTGCAATGGATCCACTACCATCCTTGAACAAAGCATACTTCATCTTGCAACAGGTGGAGAGAGGGTCAAATGCTAGTGGTACTGGACAAGGGAATTCAATGGATGCTAGTGCTTTTGCTGCCTCCAAAGGCACTTATAGGAGCCAACAAAATGCTTCTTCTAGAGGGCCACCTCCAAGGAAAGATGTGAGAGATTGGAAAGAGCTGAAAAGGCTGAAGTATGAGCAAAAGTGCTCACACTGTAACTATAAAGGGCACACTGCAGATCAATGCTTCAAGTTACATGGTGTGCCAGACTGGTTCAAGGAATTGAAGGAGAATCCGAAAGGGAATACTGCAGGCAGAAGCTCAGCCAATGCAGCAGAATCAGTGGGCAGTGGGATGATGGGAACACCTCTGGATAATGATGATACAGTTGCAAGAAAAGGAAATGAAGGACAGATGGATACTGCTATGGTAAATGCTGTTTTTCAGGAAGTAATGAAGAGAATGAAGGGCAAGAGTACCAGTGAGAATGCTTATGCCAACTTTGCAGGTAAAGTTTCCTCTTCATTACATGATTAAAATTGCAGTAGAGAGTCAGGAGTTGAATGGATTGTAGACACTGGAGCAAGTGATCACATGATTTCTTATGATCATGCCTTATATGATAAGCTTAGACTTCATAAACCAGTGCTTATAGGATTGCCAGATGGATCAGTGAAAACAATCAATGAGATGGGAAAATTGAAACTGACAGAATCTGTATGTCTTGATGGGGTTCTTTTAGTGCCTGGATTTAAACATAACCTGCTTTCAGTGGGAAAATTGCTTGATGACAATGAAAGGTTTATAGCAGTATTCACACACAATTCATGTTCTATTCAGGACCCTGGAGCTAGAAGAATTTTGCTGACTGGAAAGAGGAAGCATGGACTGTACAAGGTTCTTACAGAAGAGCAGGCTAAGGATTGGAAAGCTGGGAAGGAAGAAGATGTTTTTAAAGCTGGAAGTTTGTTTCCTGAGGCTTATTGTAATAAAGCTAGCAGTAGTCTAGACATTACTCATGTCAGACTTGGGCATAGCTCAGTTTCTAAAATGATACATTTGCATCTTTTGAATGAGACAGATATGAGTAGTTTTCATTGTGAGACATGTGCATTGTGCAAGCATCACAGATTGCCTTTTGAGAGGAGTATGAGTATGGCTGAGAAACCTTTTGATTTGCTTCATATGGATTTATGGGGACCCTACAGGATCCCCACTTATAATGGCTTTAGCTATTTTTTTACTGTACTTGATGATTGCGCAAGGGTTACATGGACCTTTTTGCTCAAAAACAAAATGCAGGTGTACAAAACTATTGCTGATTTTACTGCATATGTATTGAATCAATTTAATGCCTCAGTTAAATGCATTAGAATTGACAATGACACTGAGTTCACATCAGGACAGTGTGAGGAATTTTTTGCAAAGAAAGGGATAATTCATCATAAGAAAGTGCCTTACACTCCACAGCAGAATGGGAGAGTAGAGAGGAAACATAGACACTTGGTTGAAACAACAAGGTCTATGAGGATTCACTCATCACTACCAATAAGGTTTTGGGGTGAGTGTATTTTGGCAGCTACTCATGTTATTAATAAGTTGTCAACTGAGACATTGGGATGGAAAACTCCTTATGAGAAGTTATTTAACAAAAGAGCTTCTTATGAGGAACTGAAAGTTATTGGTTGTTTATGCTATGCACCAGTGAGCCATTCAGATAGAGACAAGATGCAAGAGAAAGCCAGAAAGTGTGTGTTATTGAGCTATCCTCATGGGCAGAAGGCTTACAGGTTATGGGATATAACTAGAAAAACAGCTTTTGTGAGCAGAGATGCAATTTTCAATGAGAACATATTCCCTTTTAAGGATTCTATGACAGACAGTGATTCACTTGAAGAGGAAGTAAGGCAACCACTGCCTCTTGTAAATCCAGCAGATGACATGGATGTCATTGTTAGGCCAGCTATACAATTGTCCTCAATTGCAGATTCCCAATCAGTTAATGATCACAATGGGATTGATAACAGTCCTATAAAAAATGATGAGCATGTGAGTGATTCTTATTCTACCAGTGTAGCTAGTGGAAATCCAGTGATATCTCAGGAGATTTTGAATGATCAGGAGCAGTTTCCTCCTTTGAGGAGGTCCACCAGGCAAGTTGTGCAGCCTCGGAGACTTAATGATTTTGTGACCAATAGACAGAGAAGGAATGAGACAATATCACAATCATTTTTGGCAACGTGCCTTGATTCATCAGTTGATTTTGAACCAGGCTTTGTGAATTCCTTTGTGTGTATGGTAAATGTATATGAACCATCTCACTATGGACAGGCTGCTAAATTTGAGCACTGGATAGAAGCAATGAATCAAAAACTGAAGGCCTTAGAGGAGAATAAGACTTGGGAGATGACAGATCTTCCACCAGGGAAGAAAGCAATTGGTAGCAAATGGGTATACAAGGTGAAGTACAAGCCTGATGGAACAGTAGAAAGGTTCAAGGCAAGGTTGGTGGCCAAAGGCTACAACCAAATTAAAGGTAAAGACTATAAACATTAGGGGTGGGCGCGGGACGGGACGGGACGGGACCGGGACGGGATTGAGGTCGTCCCGCGTAATTTTTGCGGGACAGGACCGGGACCGGGACGGGACGGGCCTTGTCCCTCAGATAAAAAAATTATAAAAAAACTCAAAATTTTCATGTATATATTGCGATTCTCAAAGGCGTAATAAATATATATGTGTATAAATTTTTATATTTTGCAAGTTCCCATATATGCGTACGTATAGACCTAAGCAAATGCGGGTAGGCCCGCTTGGCCCGCCCCGCCGGCCCACATTAGCAAGGGGGCTTGGACATGGGGAAAAGCCCACACGGGCTGCTAGACCCGGCCCGCGTCCGCAACGGGTGCGGGATTGGACATATCAATCAACCTTTTTATTAAAATTAATATATATATATATATATATATATATATATATATATATATATATATATATGTGTGTGTGTAACGTACTATATATGTAATATATACTGTAACTATATATATATATGTATGTATTCCTTTTCATAACAAATAAAATCAGTAAGTATATAAGTTAAAATTGATTATATACAGTAACTCTAAATATGTATGTATTCATTGTAAAAACAAATAAAAAAAGTAAGTATATATATATTTAAAAACAAAAAAAAACAGTGTGTGTATATATATAGGCTTAATATATTATTATTATTATTATTATTATTATTATTATGTGTGCGGAACGGGATTTGCGGGATCCCACCGGGTCGTCCCGCGTCCCGTCCCGCATCATTTTTTGCGGGACGGGACCGGGACGGGTCCGGGACGGGACCGGGATTTGCGGGATTTGTGCCCACCCCTGATAAACATACCTTTTCACCTGTTGCCAAGTTCAGTACAGTAAGGATTTTGATGGCTATTGCCACTGCCAAGCAATGGCCATTACATCAACTGGATGTAAATAATGCCTTTTTACATGGGTATTTGGAGGAGGAAGTGTATATGATTCCACCTCAGGGATATAATAGAGGGGAGCCTAACAAAGTTTGTAGGCTAAAGAAATCCATTTATGGATTGAAACAGGCATCCAGACAATGGAACCAGGAATTATGCAAGTTCCTAGTCAGTATGGGATTTGAGCAAAGTATGGAAGATTATTCCCTGTTTGTGAAACATGTAGCAAGAGGAGTTGTAGTGGCTCTTGTCTATGTAGATGATGTCTTACTCACTGGAGATGCTGATCTAGTTATTGCTGAGACAAAGAGAGCTCTTCATGCCAAGTTCACAATCAAGGATCTTGGTTTAGCTAGATACTTTCTGGGATTGGAAATTGTGAGAAATGGAACAGGAACTCATCTACATCAAAGGAAGTATGTGATGGATATTGTCACTGATTGCAACATGATTGACTGCAAAGCAGCTATTTTTCCTATGCAGAGAGGCTTGAAATTGTCCATTGACAGTGGGACAATAATGGAGGATGCAGAGATATATAGAAGATTGGTGGGAAGGTTGTTATTTTTGAACTTGACAAGACCAGATATTTCTCATGTTGTACAGCATCTAAGCCAGTTCATGTGAGAACCTAGAGAACCACATTATGAGGCAGCCTTGCATGTGGTTAGATACTTAAAAGGGACAATTGGAGTAGGCCTTTTCTACCCATCCAATTCCAACTTTGATGTGACTGCTTATTGTGATGCAAACTGGGGAGCATGCCAGTTTAGTGCCAAGTCCCTCACTAGGTACTGTGTATTTATTGGAGATGCCTTGATATCATGGAAAACAAATAAACAAACCACAGTTTCTAAGTCATCTGTTGAGGCAGAATACAGGAGTATGTCATCAACCACCAGTGAGTTGATCTGGGTAGAAGGTGTTCTTGCTGCTATACAGATCAATGTTCCCTTGCCTATCCCTTTATATTGTGATAACAAGGCTGCTATACACATTGCTGAAAATCCAGTTTTCCATGAGAGAACTAAACACCTTAAGATTGATTGTCATTTCATTAGGCAGCAT
This sequence comes from Persicaria tinctoria, assembly GCA_037127255.1. Lineage (NCBI taxonomy): Eukaryota > Viridiplantae > Streptophyta > Magnoliopsida > Caryophyllales > Polygonaceae > Persicaria > Persicaria tinctoria. Next base: position 19,013,924 of record JBANSL010000008.1, read on the forward strand.
CTCTTAACAGGTTTTTTGCATCCACAACATGTGAGAACAGGGGTCCAATTAGCAGACATATTTACTAAACCATTGGGTGAAAAACCTCATAGATTCTTCTCTTGCAAGTTAGGACTTGCTGGTTTCCATACATGTCCAACTTGAGGAGGGGATATGAAGAATAACATATGTTTTCATATGTTCATAGCATATGGTTTTATCACTTCAGCTGCACTTCAGCTAGCTTGTTGCCTACTCTAGGCTTTTATGTAATTTATGTCCCTTCTTTTGGCCTTTCTGTAATAAGCCTTCATGACACTATGTCATGCACGTGATTGGTGAGTTGTGGTCATATAAATACCAAGCTGTCACCTGAAGATTGTAGGGGTTTTGGGATCATCAAATGCAGCCTTACTGCACAGCCGTTTTTGGCTTCTTCCCTCATTTTGTTCATTGAATGAGCTAGTATTATCTTGTGCTTTTATTTTGCTTTGATTGTTGCTGTAACAAGTAAACAGGAGAAGGGATTGCAGGTTGTTCACACATTCCACAAATAGACGAGCCTCGTCCTTAGAAATGATCTTCACAAAATGTACCGTTTAAATAAATATATGAAGTTGTTCCTTAAAAATTGAGATTATTATTTTTTATCCGAAATTTGACTTACTCAAATTTTGCAATATATGTCTACATTGAACATATCTCTAGAGAAATCAATTATTTAGCTAATCAGTTGACTCATGTGAATAATTTGACTATTATTGCTAGTCATTTGATTCAATCATAATGAATACTCTAAATTGAACTACATCTCGGATCTCTAATGCATGTAGCCCTTCCAAATTAATTACTTTACTTAAAAAAGAAATTCAAGAAATATTTTAATATATGTAAAATAGAATAACAAACTAAAATAATTGAGCAAAAAATCAAACCATCTGAAGGTAACATTATTACATTGGCTTAGTTTCTGGTTAATTACTGTCTATTGTAAGGCAAATTCGGGCAGTACCAAAGTCTATTACTTATTCGGAATTTTGGAGAATCGTTGATTATTTAGTGTAAATGAGGTTCAAAATAGAAATTGGTTAATTTGTTTATCATTTAATTATTATGGTACAGTTATGATTTCATAGATTCCTTTGAATCCATAAATGAGACAAAGTACAAATTTGGAAAAACGCTACTCCCTCCGATCCAAAATATATGGAGTTTACGTATTTTAGGAAGTTAAAAACTATATAATATAACAACTTTTCTATTTTTTTAATTTAATACTTATTACTAACAAATATTAAGCTATTAAAAAATTAATTAAAAAAAATTCATTAATGTTGTTCAAAAGGACAAATATTTTGATAAATGAAAAAGAAGAAAGTTGGCTAAATGTCCATTTTGCCAACACCTTTTTGCAAAATGTCCATTTAAAATCAGTTTTTGCTAAATGTCCTAAATTTTTTTGGAAATCCCGTTTTGGCCCTGTCTCATGTAATTCAAACCCTAACCGCTTAATCTGGAAAATCCGCTCCTCGCGCCTCCTCTATGGATCTCCTTCAGTCTCGAAGCCTCCGTCTCGAGCAGTACTCTCGCTGAAAGTCTCGAGACGATCCCTCCTGCTCCATGGTTCTCCTTCAGTCTCGAAGCCTCCCTACAACCGCTCCTTCCTCCGTCGTGGCCTCCCTACAGCCGAGCAACCATGGCAGTTCTGATTTCGAAACTGTCACCGCCCGTCTCGAAGCCTCCCTGCTCCTCGGCGATTCTGATTTCGAAAGATGCCTCTCAATTCTCGAAGCCGCCCTTTGCCACTGTGCAATGATCGGATTGACCGCCTTGTTGGAGGATGTTTATAGCGGTGTCTTTGACGTTTGATTGGTATGCGACGAGGTCGAATTGGGGCTAGTTCGGGGCCATTTCGATCTAATGATGCCAATCGCTCGCGGCGATTCTGATGACACCACCGATTTCGATCCGATGACGCCAATCGCTTGCAGCAATGATCGATGGATGCAATCGAGGAATTGTCTCAACTGTCCGATGCGATGCGTCAGGCAGTTGCTGTGCTCGCCGATGAAGATATGGGCGAGAATTCCTCGTCGTCGTCTCGGAGGACCTTCTACTTTTCTCAATGTCGTCTCCCTGGGCAATGCTGTAAGTTGCTTTTTTGTTTTTGGTTATGGACTGCCTGGAACGTATGATTTTGGTTTTGATTGTTCGATGATCCATGATCTGATCCTGTAATCCGATTTTGGAGAACTACTGATGATATAATTGAATGAATTTTAGTTTTATGCAAAGACAATGAGATTGAGTTTTATGCTTCTCTGGATTCTTGAGGCTAAATTGTTTTGAGGCAGCATGAATTTTAGTTTGATTCATGATTGTATGGGACTGTGATTTCTAAAGTTGGCATCTCGTTTGGGAGATTATTGATATGCTGCAAAGTGCAGACTTTCGATGACGGTGCTTGTTGATTTGAATTATTTTTGTATCAAGTTCTTCGATTGAATGCTTGATTACACTATTTTTCGTAGAGTTTGTGTTTGATTACACTATATTTTTCATGAAATTACATGTTCTTTTTTATGTATTTTGGTCATATTTTATTTGATTACACTATATATTTTTTTAAAAAAAAATTCATGAAATTACATGTGTCACCAAGAGTGTCACCTCTAATAAAGGTGGTGACATCAGTGGTGACAGTGATAATGGTGGTAGTGATAAGGGTGGGGCGGTGACAACGATAGGTGTGGTGACAGTGATAGATGTGGTGGTGACAGCGATAGGAGTGTTGACAACGATAGAGCGGTGACAGCGATATAGGTGGTGGTGACAGTGATAGGGGTTGTGACAGCAATATGGGCGGCGGTGGCAGTGATAGGGGTGGTGGTGACAACGATAGGAGTGGTGACAGCGATAGGGAGGTGACATCGATAGGGGTGGTGACAACAATAATGGTAGTGACAACAATATGAGTGGTGGTGACAGTGACAGGGGTGGTGGTGACATCGATAAGAGTGGTGACAGCGATAGGGCGCTGACATCGATAGAGGTGGCGACAGCAATAAGGGTGATGACAGCGATAGGAGTGGTGGTGACTAGGGGTGGGCATTACCGGGTATCCGACACGAACCGGATAATCGTGTCGGATACCCGGAACCGTTTAGTTCAAATAGGCCGAACCGTGCACGAACCGGTATGAACCGGGTATCCGACACGGTAAAGCTATTCGGATCCGTGTCGGATACCCGTGTTATCCGACACGATCCGTTAGCCTCTTTTTTTTTTCTCTCTCCCTGGGCCTCGTCGATGGGGTGGTTGTTGTTGCAGCAACAGGTGCTGAGTCTCGGGGTCTCCGACTCCTCCGCCTCCCTCACCCTGTGACCCTCGACCAGGCCTCCGCCTTCCAGTGCAAGTGCCGCTCCTCCGTCCTCGTCATCCTCCCCGACGGCCGCCGCGAGCTCCGCCTTATCCGCTCCCTGCAATTCCCCGGCGTCCGAATCCAGGGCGGGCAAGTAGGAGTTCGATCATTTATGGTTCTGACATCGGGTGATATTTTTTGGATTTTTAATCCTTGACAAAGAGAAAGGAGGAGTGAATTGGAGAAGATGAAGAGACTGGAGAGAGTGGTTTGAGAACAGAGAAGACGACGTTATGAAATTGAGAAATTGATGGAGAGATGACACACGCTGATTCTGTTTGTTTAGGGTTTGGTTTGGGATGGCTGGGCTTTTTTTAACTAAGGGGTAAAATTAAGTGGGCTGAGCATTTTAAACGTGGAAAACAAAAACAAAAAACACTATGCTTGAGGCTCGAACCCGCGCCTTGTCATTCTTCCAACGAGCCTCTACCATCTGGGCTAAATCTTCTTCTTGTTTCACTAAACACTTATAAAATATATATTATTTATTTACAGGGATGGATATTAAAAAAAAATAAAAAAAATAAACGGTTTGTGTCGGGTATCCGACAATGGCATATGCCCGATCCGAACACGAACCGTTTAGTGTCGGGTTTTATCGGTTCGTGTCATTATCGTGTCGTGTCTTTTCAGTTTCGTGTTTTTTCGTGTCGTGTTGTCGTATTTTCGTGTCGTATCAGTCGTGTCGGGTTTTTCTGCACACCCCTAGGGGTGACAGCGATAGGGGTGGTGACAGCAATAGGAGTGGTGGTGACAGTGATAGAGGTGGTGGTGACAACAATAGGGGTGATGGTGACAGCGATAGGAGTGGTGACAATGATAGGGCGGTGACAGCAATAGAGGTGGTGGCCGCAATAAGGGTGGTGACAGCGATATGGGTTGTGGTGACAGCGATAGGGCGGTGACACTAAAAAAAATGTCACAAAACAATTTGTTTATCATCATACATGTGTCACCAAAGTCATTGATCGGTGTCATCACTTATAAAGGTGATGACACTAATCTCGTAAAAAAAAAAACTAAACTGTCACCAAATTCATTGACTTTGACCGGTCAATGGTCAAAATAAAAATGGGAAGGGAGGAAGAGAATGAGAAGGAGGGGCAAAAGTGTCATATTAGGACATTTTGCAAAAGGGAATATCAAAGTGGATATTTTGCAAAATGTCTTGTTCAAAATGGACACTTAGCTAAAAAGTCCTATGAAAAAGTGGTCAAAAGATCAATTATTTCGTTACAGATGAAGTAGGTTTTAGTTTCTTAAAATGCGTGCTGAAAAGTCAAAGATATATACTCCGATCCAAAAATCGGAGGGAGTATTTTAAATTTTTAATTCAAATCAGCCTATGCTTGATTGAATCATTATATCGGTGTGATCTTTATTATAGTATTGAACAGTGTTTAATTAATATACATTCCTCCTACTTTAGCTTCCATATATTCAATTCGTTCAATCTCAAAACCTACCAAATTGCTATAACTTCTTCCTTTGTGTTCCATAGATTTTGCGGTTGCCATGATAATATACCTAAAATTAACAATCCATATATGATATGTATGCATTAATGTGACGAACTAATATATTACTCTCAGCAGGCAACAAACATAGTGCTACCTGAAAGTAGAGACGGAGCCAATTTTAGGTGTCCATAAGTAGAGGCGGAGCCAAGTGACAACAAATATAGATTGACAATGAATTGTGCTTCCTCCAATAAAGTTTTGACTCCGTCACTGCCTATAGAACCGATGGTTTTTGTAAAACAACTCGATTTTTCGTAATGAGAAAAATATATAACTCCTTGGAAAATTTTACATTAATTTATTACTGATTTTGATTTTCAATTAAGACTTAAGAGAACCTACATATAGGTGTCATGGTAAATCCTAAGCAACTAATGCATCAGTTATACAACATACATAACATGAAATTATTCGAGCACAAGTAATTAATGTTAATCCAAAAATATGTTAATTAAAGATCGACTAAAAAGAAAAGAATACAATATATAAGATATGGTAATTTCTAGTTCTACATAGTGACTTAAAATTTATGATATGATATTGTTAACTCGGTTGGGCCCGGTGGGATCAAGACGCTGGAGGGAGAGATCGTGTGTGTGGATCCATATACGGGAGACTCGAACAAGCATTCTCTAGATTACCGGTGTGGGACAACCACATTCGCTTAGATGGGTATCACAATGTCCGCGACATGCCTACGACCAGCAATCCCACCAGAAAGAGCCCATACCACAATTAGTCAAACCTGGCTCTGATACCATGTTAACTCGGTTGGGTCCGGTTGGGTCAAGACGCTGGAGGAAGAGATCGTGTGTGTGGGCCCACATACGGGAGACTCGAACAACATATAAACCCGAACGGGGTTCCATCTAAAAACCAATTGACATTAGGTAAGGTAGCCCACTAGCTTATATACTAAGGCTTCTTTGTTCATATTGTCGATGTGTGACTCTTTTGGTCTCTTCACACTTTTCATCTCTCAACACGCCCCCGCAAGTGCAACTAGAGTCGTCTTTCGCCTCTAGTTGACACTTGGACAACGGGTCTAGCATCTCATTCTCTTTTTAGAGAGCCCAGGATCGAGAGTCGGGCCGTTTGGCTTTTCCGCTCTGATACCATATCAAAGTCCGACTCGGACCGATGATTGGGGGTCGTGTGCACAGGCGCACATGCGCTAGTAGCCTAGTACACAAGCCAAGTAGGGTTCCATTCTAAAACCAATTGGCAATAGGAGGAGTAGCCTTTCAAACTTATATGTTGTTCAAGTATTCTCAATATAACCGATGTGGGACAACCACATTCCAACACGCCTCTCAAGTGCAACGACATTTTTAGCCAACGAGTTACACTTGCCACATGCGCTTAAATGGGAACTCAATGCCCGCGACATGTCAACAAGGCCAGTAACCCCACTAATCTGAAGCTCAGACCGCAACTAGCCGAACTCGGCTCTGATACCATGTTAAAAAGAGAATGAGATGCTAGACCCGTTGTCCAAGTGTCAACTAGAGGCGAAAGACGACCCTAGTTGCACTTGCGGGGGCGTGTTGAGAGAATGAAAGACGTGAAGAGACCAAAAGAGTCTCACATCGACAATATAAACAAAGAAGCCTTAGTATATAAGCTAGTGGGTTACTCCTCCTATTGCCAATTGGTTTTGAAATGGAACTCCGTTCGGGTTTATGTGTTGTTCGAGTCTCCCGTATGTAGGCCCGCACAGTGGCGGACCCAGAAACTTTTGAGGGGGGGGTCACCAGGGTGGGTGCGGCGACGGGTTGTTGGGCGGGTCGAGGGCTCGACTCGGACTTCTCTCTCACAATCGGCGACTACTGTAAATGTAAATGGGGGAAGGGGCGGCTACTGACTGTAAATGTAAATGGGGGCTTTTGAATTTTAACCTATAAAAAGAGTTTTAAAAAAAATAGAGGTAAAAATTTAAAATTTAGTGTAAAAAAAATAGAGGTAAAAAATTAAAATTTGGTGAGTCGAACCCGGGTCTCTTGACTCCAAAAGAGCTTACCCACATCCTTTACCAATTGAGCCAATGCTATTTAGTGATTCCTTACTCTCTTCACTTAATTATATCCAAAACGAGTTTTTTTTTATTTTTTAAATACATATTTCCCGGGCCGAGGGGGGGGGGGTCACGTGACCCCCCAGGACCCCCCTTGGGTCCGCCACTGGGCCCGCACATACGACCTCCCTCCAGCTTGTCTTTGACCCCACCGGACCCTGCGGACTTTAACATATATCGATAATGGATTTTGATTTTTTGATTCAATCACATAAAATAAGATTAAAGTAGTATAGGTAAGTATGTTGGTTTGATTTGAGCTTTGTAGACATCAGACATGAAATAAAGGAAGATATGTGTATAAGCCTAACCCACCCAACTTTATTAAATAGCTAGATAATGTGAATAATGTAGATACTAATAGAATGAGTTACAAGCAAATTAAAGCAAAAGCAAATATATATATTTATAACAAACCACACATAATGATAATACCTACCACATTTTCTATCCGTACACCTTATATGAAATTGTAACCAAGACATTTATTTGTGTTCGTACATGGCTGGCTTCAGTGTGTTTTCTCAATTGTTAGGTAATCAATAAGTACATAATGTTTCCATTTATATGCATATTTTATGTCTCTCCTTGAAAAAATAGAAAAATCCTTATAATTAAAAACAAAATAAACCTGTCATGATTCTCATTTTCATACGACCTGACTCGGGTTTCTCAGGATTAATTTCACACCAAAATATGCTACTTCACTATCCGATATATGGGTGGTCGGAGATTGGATTTTTAGCTTTGCTAAACTTTTTTTTTCCCCTAATTGAGATGGATTTGCCGTACGTGTTGGTGTTGGTGTTGGGGATGAGGATTGCAAGATTTGTCATACAACATTGACCGATAAATGATAAACCTATGAACCTGAAAATAAACATAGAATACCATTTTTGAATCGCAACTAACCCCTTAGACCCTGGTCTTACTGGTTAGGGCTTCACCAAAGCCCTTTGCCCTTTGGACCTTTGTTGGTCGGAGGCCCTACTCCCGAGTCCCAAACCTCTGGACCTGGTGGTAACAATTACTAAATTAGAATTCAACCGAATTGTGTTGAATTGAGCTGAATACCTTCTAGAGTATGCCTATAAGAGATTATACAACCTTAAATAATTTTAATCCAACTATGATAAATCTATCAATAAGACACAAATAGATAAACCCAATTCTATCTAATTTAGAAGATCTATTAAAAAATTCAAATCTAAATCAATTAGATTCAAAACATTCCAACAAATTAGGGTTCTCTTTCCCCACACACAGGTCGTCGGGACTCCCGACTCGGGAGCTTCAAACCCATCTTCCCTTAAAAGCATTTTCTTCACAGTATTAACATTAATTTAATTTAATGGCACATCTATATATGGATATAATATATACTACATAAATATTTTTCTATGCATATAATTCAAATCACTGTAGCACCAATAAAAAAAATTCTGTAAAATCTTAACTTCCAAATGTTCATTAAAATTAATTCAAAAATAATGTGCTTTATATAGTCATTTTACATTGCGGCAAAGATTGCTGTATTAGAGTAGCATATTTTAAAATTTCAAAGCTCAGTGTACGTCCTTCATAAGTACTCCATAAATAAATCTAATGACTTTATATACTACTCACCAAGCACATGTGTTATATACCCTCGATACGAACAGATCTTATTTGAACCTCGGCTTATCACGTGCCCAACATTAAATACGACTAACATTAAAAAAAGTAATGAATGGATCAAAGATCCGTTCATGTTTGAAACTTAAATTAATCATTTGTAAAAAAAAATTGTAAGGTTGTTGTTTTAAAAAAATGAATAGATTTTTGATCCGTTCATTACTTTTTTTAATGTCAGATGCATTTAATGTTGAAACACGTTACACGTGTCAGGCTGAGGGTCAAACACATCTAGAATATGTTGATCTTGAGTGCACATATACTCAGTGGCGGCCGCAGGATCCTTCGAAAGGTGGGGCGAAATTTTCTAATGTGTACTAAGATATTGACCTTGAATAAACTCCTTTACCTAAGCTACGACTTTCAACTTAACAGTGGATTATAGAAAAGTAGACTTACATTTGCTTACATTTGTTTTGTTGCTATGATAGTTGTTTCTCGTCATTCTTGCATTTGTCATAATTAGAAGTGTAAATTTATCGAAATTCAATCATGCTAAATTCAAGGCTTTTGCATATTAGATAGGATTGTAAACTCATCAACTTTATAATATCTTTTGGTTTCCAAAGACATGATAGAAATTGTGATTTGAATATATAGGTTACGAAAATACAAATATTGCATAAAGCTTCACAAATTCAATTCACAAACCCCAAATTCAATTCATAAATTTCATTCTCAAAATCACATACACAATAATTAAAAAAACAAAATTTATTCTCAAAATCACAAACTCTAATTAAAATTTCACAAAATTTATTCTCATAATCAAATCATAATTTCACCATTTTTATGGGGTTTAATTAGTTTATAGCTAGATAATTTGTATATAATAGGGAGCTCGAGAAGTGAGAACATAATTAATAAGGGGGTAGAAACATAAAGAGTAGGTGCAAGTTGAACAAAGAATAAAAAAGCTTTTTTGAGGGTGGCGAATTTTTTAAAAAAAAGAGAGGCTAATTTCACCAATTTTATGGAGTTTAATTAGTTATAGCTAGATACTTTGTATATAATAGGAAAGTCGGAAAGTGAGAATATAATTAAATAAGGGGTAAAAACAAAGAAAGTAGGGGTGTAAGTTGAAAAAAGAATAAAAAGGCTATTTTTAGGGAGGTGAAATTTTTTCAAAAAAAGGGAGACTGGTGGGATTTGAACCCCCAACCTTTGAGTCTAAGGTTACTTTCCTTCCCTCCGATCAACCAACTAAGCAAAGTAGACTAATCGATTTTATATTCACCATAGTTTTACTTATTACAACACTACCATATATATAAATATTTTTTTATTTTTTTTCCCAAACCCCGGGCGCGTGGGTCGAAGGGTGGGGCGGCCGCGTACGCCCGCCCCACCCTGTGGCCGCCCCTGCATATACTTGGTGCATATAGACTTTACGAATTAATATTACTCCCTATATGTTTTAACGGGTTTTTTTTCTATCCTATGCCCTTATGGCATATGATAAGACCATAAATTGAGAAAGATTTCTTACTAAAAAAGCAAGCAACCCTATAAATTAATCTAATTTAGAAAAATGTTAAACTAAATAAAATTTAAAAAACATTTTCAAATTAATGTTATTATTCTATGTCCCTGAGACATAGGATAGAAAAATCGATGTTATAATGTCAAACTCGGTTGGTCCTGGTGCGGGTCAAGACGCTGGAGGGAGGTCGTGTGTGCGGGCCCACATACGGGAGACTCGAACAACACATAAACCCGAGCGGGGTTCCATCTCAAAACAAATTGGCCATGAGAGGAGTAGCCCACCAACCTTATATGTTGTTCAAGTATTCTCTAAATTACCGATGTGGGACAACCACCATTCCAACACGCCCCCTCAAGTGCAACGACATTTTTAGCCAACAAGTTGCACTTGCCACATGCGCTTATATGGGAAACCAATGCCCGCGACATGCCACAAGGCCAGCCAGCCCGGCTCTGATACCATGTTGGTGTCCTCATCAGCACTTTGCTTACTCAGAAAAGCCAATATCTGATCATATTGCCCCTTGGTTAGCACTGGTGCACCAGCAGCATCATTGCTCTCATCCAAATTCACATTAGCAGCAAATCTCTTGCCCTTATCCCCTTTGAAATTAGGAGGATACCCATGAATTTTGAAGCATCTGCTAATGGAATGACCTGCAACCTTGCAATGATCACAAAAATAATTGCCTTTGCTCTTTGCTCCATTCTGATTCCCATTTTGGTTGCCAATGCCATTGCCATTGTTATTCAGATTAGTCATTGGACCTTTGTTCCAAGAATCTGGTTTCTGACCACCATTTGACCTGTACTGATTTCCTTGATTGTTTCTTTGATAAGCATTGAAAGCTGCAGCATTCTCATTAACAGAACCAGCGTTGTTCAAGCCTCTTTGGCTTTCTGATCATCAAGCAACATTCTATAAACTTCTCCCATGGTTGGAGTTGGCTTCATACACAAGATGTTAGTACGAATTCCATTGTAGGAATCAGGTAATCCTACAAGAAACTAGATAACTTGCTGGCTAGCAAGCAACTTGGAGACAGTGTTAACAGATCCACAAGAAGAGCACATAGGCATATCCACGAGATCAAGATATTCATCCCACAATTTCTTGAACTTTGTAAAGTATGAAGAAATTGAGGATCCATTCAATGAAATATTGAATAATTCCTTTTGTACCTTATACAGACGCGTGCAATTTGGAGACCCAAACCTTAGCTTCAGTTCTTCCCACATCTCGCGAGCAGTCCTGAAATAGATCAAAGATTCGGCGATGTCTTTCTCCACTGAATGGAGAATCCAAGCAACCACCATTCCATTGCACCTCTTCCACCGAGGATACTGTGGTGATGCAAGATCTGAAACGGGAAAACTTCCATCGACGAGTCCCGTCTTGTTCTTTGCGACCAGAGAAACCTCCACAGCTCGGCTCCAATGGTTGTAATTCGTCTCGCTTAGCAATTGAGTTGACAGATTGTAGCTTGGGTGATCCGAATGATGCAAGTACAGTACATCATTCAGATTTTGCGGATTCGCTTCATTCACCTGATTTACTTCGTTTAGAGGATCCATTCTTCAAACAAAGAACTGGATTTCAGAGAATTTAGATTTGCGCGGAAGAGATTGGATGATTGTCCAGAAAAACGACAATCGAAGAACACCAGAAATCGACAGAAGAGCTACAGAAGCTCTGATACCATGTTAAACTCGGTTGGTCCTGGTGCGGGTCAAGACGCTGAGGGAGGTCGTGTGTGCGGGCCCACATACGGGAGACTCGAACAACACATAAACCCGAGCGGGGTTCCATCTCAAAACCAATTGGCCATGAGAGGAGTAGCCCACCAACCTTATATGTTGTTCAAGTATTCTCTAAATTACCGATGTGGGACAACCACCATTCCAACATATAAAATGTGGGAACATGTGCACTGAGAACCAATCATGTCTAAATGATTCAAGTTAATTAGGATGTCAATTTTTTGCTGGCTAGCTATTCAGATAGCAATCAACATAACTCTAATTAACCCACCATTCAATCCCTTAGAATTTGGAGTAATTAATTGTAGGTTTGGCCGTTGGATTATGGAGTAATTAAATGCCCACAAAGCCAAGGCCTAACATGATACCATGTGATGGTACTTGGTAAACTACACTTCATTAATATGGTGTACTATAGTAGTGCAAAAAATGGAATATGAATCTTAATCATTGTGCACATTTGAATAATATAACTTGGAGAATTGTATATATAGGAGCAAGTAACGTTGAGCTTCAAACTATTTTTACTTAATTTTGGTTTTTAACACATCATATCATTATAATTGAGGTAAGAACAGGTAGCTTAAAACTCATATATGCATTATCATCCCTTCCATCATACCTACAAATTAGAGACGAAGTCTTGAAGTGAATTGACAAAGAGTTCTTTGTCAATTCACTTCGACACTTTGCTAACATGAGTCGTATATTAAATTGAAGCTTTTCAAATTAAGATCATAATTATTTCTTATGGGTCATAGAACACATATTTTGGTGCATTATGTGGATATAACATATATAACATGCTAACATGGGTCATATATTTTTCAGTGAGTTATTAAGTTGAAGTCAGCAATTATTCAATTATAGTGAGTAGTTATTCAGTTGCAATAGGTGGTTTTCAATTGTAATAGCTAATTATGAGTTTTTGTATGTCGTTATTCAATTGGAATGGATAGTTATTCAATTCTAATAAACTATTCAATTATATTAAGTTATTCACTTATAGTGGGTAGTTATTCGGATGCAATTGATAGTTATCTAGGTACAATAACCCTAATTGCTAGTATTTACCAAGTATTAAATAAAGGTAAATAATCAAAATGTATACATACCCTTAAAAAGTAATTAACCTTCATATTGAATTGGATAAACCTAGGCCTGAACTATTTGAACTAGCTGCCCTCATCAAGTTAACAAAGGAATCTTAATGATTGTAGAAATTCACATAATTATGTAAAAGCATACATTGTATAAGTGGTGGAGGAGCTGGATAATACCTAGTTTTGTCTATATATATGATATGAAAAATATGAAATTAAAGATCAAAATAATGGGAATAAATTTGATGCTCCACTTAATTTGATGTGTCACACCACTGTACATGTGATTCCAGATATGTATATATGTATGTAGCCTTACCCTTTTACACTTAGTTGGGGAACATGCTACATGTAATGTCTTTCCTGGAATCAAGTTCTCCGTTGAAATGAATTTTTGAATTATTGAATGGATTCCACCACCCAACAAAATACAAGGCAAAAAAAAAAGTAGTGAATTTTGTAAGTTGATAAAGGCTTGTTTGGCTCCCAAAATGACCACATTCAGTGTTTAATGGTATGATCTATAATTAAATCAGTTGTATTGCATATCTTATTTTAAGAGTAAGTCATCTTCTGAGCATTAATGTTGCTCATGTTTCAAATCATTTAGAAATGATTCGAGTTTAAGTCGAACTTGAATTTGGACTCGATCTTAAAATGTGATCATACTCGACGTGTGTAGTAAAGTGAATGAGCATGTACCGAGCTTTTTCCAAGTCGAGCTCGAGCTACTTGACTTAGCAACCACCTACTTGCTCATGACATAGCTAGCTAGTAACTAGAGAAAATTTTGTAAATTCTGCCAAATTTGAACTAGTCGAGCTTAACTCGAATTGAAACTCGATTTGAGTCCAACTTTCAAATGTGTTCATATTTCACTGATTTAGTACAACGAACAACTCCAGCCCAAACTTTTTATAAACCAAACTCAAGCTACTCAACTCATTAGGTAATATAAACCCTAGACAAGGTTATATATTAAAAAATAAAACCAAACTCAAGCTACTCAACTCATTAGGTAATATAAACCCTAGACAAGGTTATATATTAAAAAATAAAAAAGAAGTCGTCCAAATAGAGAAGATGATTATGTAATGATGCATCAGTGAACGGAAATTTTTATTTTATCGTGTGTGTGTGTGTACGGGTCGACTCCGGTGAAAACCAATTTTTATGGTGAAAACTGTGAGGACTAATTTGATTGGCTAGATTTGGATTGTTGCTCAGATGGGGCGCGTGCCGCGTGTGCCTTGGCTTCTTTAAAAAAAATACGGGCAATTTCGTCTTTTCCCTTCACTGTCTTCCTTCCTCTTTCACCTCTCTCTCGGCCGATTCCTCTGTGCGAAAGAAGCTCGGATAGATCGAGCATGCTTTCACCTCTCTCTCGGCCGACGAAGAACGGAATCCCTAGAAATTTCATTCTCGTTCGATTTGTGCGATGGATATTGTCTTTTATTGTTCGATTTGTGCGAGAGAAGATCGAGCCTAATCGTTCGAGTTTGTTAGGGTTTGGGGAGTTCGGTTCTCAAATCTGTTTCTATCGGCGTTGGCCCTTTCTCTCATAACAAGCTCCACACCGTTTCTCACATAGATAGTACTGTATTCAGCGGCGGTACAGTAGTTCAAAATCGTTTTTATTATCCTGTCTATTTCATTCCGCCGATTTGTGTAAGTTACGGCTTCGAATTTCAGGTTACGGTTTCGATTTTATTAGGATTTTATTAGGGATTGGGGAGTTCGAATTTCGATTCCACATCAAACTGGAATTTCATCCAAATCTGTTTTGTTGTTCATTCAAATCTGCACCAGTGCAGTTTGGAGGTTGTCTTAGCTGTTGTGACTGGAATTGACTGGACCTTAATGTCTTTGAGGTGAATCTATGACTATGTGATGTTCATTGTTGTTTGCTTTTGTTTAAGCTATGAATCTATTATAGTTTTTTAGTACCTTCTAGTTCTAAATATGTGTCTGTTGGTTATGAGGAGATGGACAAATCTTATCATCATGCTATGTGTGAAAGGCTGATGCAAAAGAAGAGGTGTTATGCTGATGTTTTTTGTCAGATAAAAAAAAACATTTTAGTAGGTTATTTATGGCAGTTGTTTGAATATGTATGCATCTGTTTCATCAACAAGTTTTCTTGAATATGCAGCCCCAATTTCATTTTGTGCTCAGGCTAACAATTTAAGCGTTTTGGAATTGGATATATGTTTAATAACTATATTTTTTGCTTTTTGCTGAAGCTATTTAGAGAGGCCAAAAAAAGTGTGTTGAAGTTTTGTTCTTGAAAGCAATTTTCTGGGAGCTTTTTGGGGATGTTTGATGGTTGATTGTAGGCTGAATTGGAACTCTGTTTGGTGCAAATTGAATATCAGAGCTGTTGCCATGAAGTTCCCATCAAAATCTGGCTTTATGAGATGCTGTTGTCATGATGTTTTTGTACATTAATGGACGATGTATATTTATTTTTGGTCAGGCAGCAGGTCTAAAGTTTCCCATCAAATTGAAGGTCTGAGTTGTTAGGAGTTGTTGCATCAGTTTGTAAATTGTGATAGTTATTGATATTTTTGGCTTTGCTATTACAATCCTATTCAGTTCGTTCAAGTTTTTATTACGATGTATTGCCACCATTTAAAGTAGGTTCAAGATTTAAAATCTTGAACCTACTTTAAATGGAGGCAATACACAATGAAAAAAGTTTAAACCTACATAATAAACCAATCTGAAATATAAGACAATAAAATGTCACTTTAGGGTTATAATAACTATGGGTTCAAAATTTAAAAATCTTGAACCTACTTTATATGGAGGCAATACACCATGAAAAAAACTTGAACCTACTTAATAAATCAACATGAAATGTAAGGTAAAAAGATGTCACTTTAGGAATAGATATAACTATGGGTTCAAGATTTAAAAATCTTGAACCTACTTTATATGGACGCAATACATTATGAAAGAAAACCTGAACCTGCTTAAAAATCAACATGAAATATAAGACAACAAAATGTCGCTTAGATTGAACCTACTTTATAAATGGAGGAAATACATCATAAAATAACTTGAACCTACTTGATAAACCAACTTGAAATGTAACGTATCAAGAATTATCAAACACTTTAAATGGAGGCAATAAATCATAAAAAAAAATATAATAAATAAATATAGTAGTAACATTACAAGATGTCAACTTAGGGCTAAATATAACTATGGGTTCAAGATTTTTAATATCTTGAACCTACTTTAAATGGAGGCAATATATCATGAAAAAAACTTGAACTCACTTAATTAACAAACATGAAATGTAAGCCAGCAAGATAAAATTTTAGAGGTACATATAACTATGGGTTCAAGATTTAAAAATCTTAAACCTACTTTAAATGAAGACAATATATCGTGAAAAAAACTTGAACCAGCTTAATTAAAAAAAACATCAAATGTAATCCAGCAAGATAGGAATTTAGAGGTAGATATAACTATGGGGAATATGTCAATATAAGACTATATTTACGCATTATATGCCTTCTACGATGAACCTAAGCGGATAAGCCTAAATGGATCACGTGCCCTTCTACCCCTAAATGGAAGAGATCTTCTGCCTTATATAAAAAAAAGGAAGAGCTCTTCTGATTTCGATCTAAATGGTGAAGCAGTGCCAGGTGATGATGGGATTATATATAGAGTTGCCTTATCATGTAAAGTTTCTGATTCACAAAGTGTATGTGTTTATTCTTCTCATTCAATTGGTTTATCATCAATATCATGCATTACATTCACAGGGATGTACTAAACGTACGACTTTTTTTAACTAGCAAAGCTACATTCTAGTTTTGTTTTGTTTTATATATTTAGATTATCTGAAGTGATTACTTGATATCACTTTAGGCTTTGGTATAATTATGAGTTCAAGATTCTTACGGTATATGGAGGCAATACACCATGACAAAAGCTTGAATCTACTTAATAAACCAACCTAAAAGGTAAGATAGCAAGATGTCACTTTAGAGCTATATATAACCATGGTTCAAGATTTATAAATCTTGAACCTACTTTATATGCAGGGGCGGATGGCTTTGGGGGCAAACCCAGCCACTGCTGGGGGAATTTTTTTTGGAGCTAGTTAAAAAATAATAATTTGCTGGGTGAATATATTTTTTAGGTGGGCAATGGCAATGGGCTTAATGTTTTTAGGTGGGCAATGGCAATGGAATTAATATTTTTAGGCCCAAAAATAATTTGGTGGTTGAATATATTTTATTCGGATTAATCTAAATTTCTTTCTTATTGTATTTTTTTAGGTGACAACTTGGCTCTTAATTTCTTTTTTACCTTGTTAATTTTTTGTATTTCTTACTGTATATATTAATCGTATTTTATTTTGTTAATTTTTTTCTCTTTGTCATGACTAGAACATTTCCGCCCACCTAACTTTGATACACTAGATCCGCCACTGTTTATATGTAGGCAATACGCCAATACACCATGAAAAAAAACTTGAACCGTACCTACTTAATAAATCAACATGAAATGTAAGGCAAAAAGATGTCACTTTAGGGTTATAATAACTATGGGTTCAAGATTTAAAAATTTTGAACCTACTTTATATGTAAGCAATATACACCATGAAAAGAACTTGAACATACTTAATAAATCAACATGAAATGTAAGGTAGCAAGATGTCACTTTAGGGCTAGATATAATCTACCGTTATAAAAGAATCTGGAACCTACCGTTATAAAATCAACATGAAAAAAACATGAACCTACTTAATAAATCACTATGAATTTTATAAGTAGGTTTAAGATTTTAAAATTTTGAATCCATAATTATAAAATAATCTTGAACCTACCGTTATAAAATATTGAGCCAATATTTATAAAATCTTGAACACATGGTTATAAATCATGACTTACCATTACAAAAAATTTGAACCTATCGTTAAAAAATCTTAAAATTATAATTTAAAATATTGATCCTGTCATTATAATAAATATTTTGATATTATAATAAACATTTTGTAAATATTTTGACATTATATTAAACTTATATTGACATATTTCCCAACTAACAATTTGATATGTAAGATAATATAAAAAAATGTTGAACCATATTTATAAAAAAACATCTTGAATCCACAATTATAATAAAAATTTTGGAAATATTTTGATATTATAAGTAGGTTTAAGATTTTAAAATCTTAAAGATTACAAAAATAAAGAAAAGGGAAAAAAAAATGACCAATCTTATTAGCGTAATATGTAATAATTTATTAATATGTAATGTACTCCATAGTCCGTACTCCGTAGTAGATTTGGGTGGGGATGAGTACATAATTAATTAAGATACTCCCTCCGTTCGGCAAAACTTGTCATTTTAGCTTATTTCACAAGTTTTAAGGCAATTAACAAATGTACTAATTTACCCTCAATTATTACCCTCCTTTTTTACTTTATCGAAAACTACAACTAACAAACCATCAATCACATCAAGGGCGTTTTTGTAAAATGAAGGGCAAAATACCTAAAATGACAAGTTTTTTTGAACAAAACTAACACCCTAAAATGACAAGTTTTGCCAAACGGAGGGAGTAAAATATAAAAACATGAAAATCATCATAATTAATTAAGATACAATTTAGTTGGTGGGTTTGCTTTGCATTAATTACTGGAAGAAAAGCGCCGAGGAATGGATTTACTTGCATACACGCTCATTTTTTTATCATTAAAGTTTAGTCCTCAGTCCTCACGCGTTTGCAAGTAATTACTGTAATACGGAGTAACTAAAAAACGAGCAGCGGGCGCACGCGTGAGAGAGTAGGGCGTGTGTTTTATATGAGCCAATCAAAACACTACTCACGGTTTTCACCCTAATTTTGGTTTTCACCGGAGCGCAACCCTATGTATGTATATGTATATATATATAAGTACATTAATGTAATAATGTTAGTGAGATAGTCAAGGGATGAATAATAGCTTATATTTATTCAGCTTTTTTTAAGTTGAATGATAGGGATATCAATAATTCATATAATGTGACATTTTTAATTTCCAGATGAACAAGATTTTTTATTTTTTATTTGCAATCACAAAACACTTCTCGATAGATTCATTTATAACTTGACACATTGCTGGATTTATTTCTTTCAAATAACACCCCATATGTGTCCATGGTGAAGTTATGCTACTAAGTACTACCCTAATAAAAAAAAATTAAATCCCAAAAAGATAACATAGACATTAAATCTTGGTTATTAAACTATATTTGACTGGTTCAGATTTCACAAACTTTACAATCCACTCGATACCATTCCGTAATGGTGAGGGATCCGAACCGAACTTCAATTAAATGAATAAAGTATCTTTCATAAATTCGCCTAATTTCTGCACTTATCCATCATCACATATTATAAGGCAATGGATGACCAACAAAAATAGGAAGAAAAATGGTCAATCAAATTTATTTAGCCCAGAAATCAAATGAGAAAGTGCAATTTGTGGATGGATTTTCCGGCCCAGCAAAGGCCAATAAATTCAGAACTGGGCCGGGCTCGGCCCATTTCCCGGCTCAATTTGTGCAAATTTCTCACTACATAAAATCTCCACCTCAATTATCACAAAGAACTATAAATTTAGTTATCAAGTATGATGCGATACGAGAATGGTTCGACTGGTCTCTTAGAAAAAGAAACACATCTTATAATGTACAACATTTCATATTGACAATCAGAATCATGACTTCAGAGTTCCAGTCCTTGAGGTTGTTGTGGAAGGTGTGTTACGGTTACAACTTGTGTCATTTTCAAAAAGCACTACCATTGAACTAGCTAAACTTATCAACAGGTGCTATTAAGGCTTACAATACAACGTGATGAAGGTAAGAATCTTGATTGGCATACATTACCTACGTACCGTCCAGGCTGCCTGTGATTGTGAACAGTTCCAAACAGTTTTTGACATTCATCTGACGAGCGGGATCAGGAAGTACTCGGCATAAAATAGCTGCAACAGGTAATAAAATTTGCACAAGGATTTCAGAAAATAGCTGAATTGAGAAACTGTTGCAATTTTATATAGTGTAATGATGCATGCAACTCGCAGAAAATAATGCATCAAAATCACACAATTCAGAATAGACATTCATCATTAGACAGGACATAAGCTGCTAGGACTTTTAGATTCAAGTTCAACCAATGACCACTTGTGCCAACTCCAATCAGAAGTTGCTAGTACTCAATCGGATTGAACTAATATTCAAGAAAGGTCGATGACTTTGAAGAACTGTGGAAGAACATTTATCATAATGCATAACCATATCAGATGGTTTAACTTTAATGAAAAACTCCGCAGCCAAAACATGGCGCAGAAAATATTGTGCGGTAATTTCAGTACAAAATGGTTGTGAAGCCATAAAATATTGTGCGGTAATTTCAGTACAATTTGGCAAGCATAGCATTTTCATCCAAGGAAAAAAAAATGAAAAACTCCGCAGCCAAAACATGGCGCAGAAAATATTGTGCGGTAATTTCAGTACAAAATGGTCGTGAAGCCATAAAATATTGTGCAGTAATTTCAGTACAATTTGGCAAGCATAGCATTTTCATCCAAGGAAAAAAAAATAGTAAGTTAGTAAGGTCTGTCACAGCCAAGTAATTACCTTCCAAATGAACATATAGAAGGATGTTATTGCATCTTTGCTGCTCAAATCCGTGGATTTGGCTCTGCTCCATAATAATGCAGCTAATGCAACATGTCCTCCTACCTGTTACAAGAATAAAGTGGAGTAATCATAACCTTGACAATTTAGCAGTAAGAGAATTGATCAATCGAGAAAGACAACTCAGCTGTTTATAGGTCCATTGAACTATATATTTAAAGACTACAATTTAAATATACAGTTTATCAGTAATCATAATCTTTAAATTGAACTATATATTTCAAAGAACGAATTAACAATAAGGTCGCCTTGGGTTTAAACACTTGGAAACCATTTATAGGCGGTTCTAGAGAACACACTGTATCTAAAATAAATACTATGAGTAAAAGCTGCAGTCATACCAACCATAAGCTATCTTAACCACAATCATCAAGTTAATTTCAAGTGAAATAGGACAAGATGTAGGAGATAGATCTAGCCATCATAACAAAAAGACATGTATAATCACACCTGACAATTGAAGGTAACAAAAACACCTTACAGTTAAGGAAAAGAACTATTATCACTTGAAACAGAAAAGAACATATTACAGTTAAAACTTTGCTCCACAGGAAGTTTGAGGAAAATCCAACAGCCACAGCAACAGCATAAGCCATTTCAAGTAGTGAAATGCAAGTCCAGAACACCTGCAAAGCATACTTGCAAATTAAAAAACACAAGGCGATGCACAAGCAAATCTAGGTTTTTAACTGACAAAGCTCCCAAGACTAACCGGCTTTTGACCCAACCGTACTGTAAAAGATCGGATGCCAAATATTCTATCTCCTTCAATATCAGGTATATCCTGCACAGAATTGCAATTCAAAAGTCAATGCCTTTCCCTCTTGTGTAATGGTGTTGACAGCATAATTGTAGAGATTTAAGAAACTTAAATCCAAAATAATTACCTTCCAAATCCAAAACAGCGAGGTTTCTAATTCGTATTCAATAGAATCTCAAACTACCTAACGTTATCATCATAATTTGATTATCAGGAAAACCAAATGGAAAAAAAAATCAACAAATACCCATTAATTACTAATCAGCCAATGCTAGCATCCAGACTTTCTTCTACTCCAAACTACTTGAGCAAGTGTGAATATAAGAAGTCTAATAACTAAGATATATAGGCCGAGCTTAAACTCAAATAGAAATTGATGAAAAGAAAACCAGTTGGCTAGAAAATGACGCAGCCACAGGTATAATTACATTATTCAAGTAGTTGCATCTTACCTTAAACAATGCTATTACCACTGAAAAGAAGCTCATGAATGCAGTGGCAAACATCACAGGCCTAGAGAAGAAAGCTGGTCTTGCAAAAACATGTGTCTGTAAAGTTGTGCAGTTACAGTGATGTTAGAAATACAGTTACAAAAAGACTATAATTTCAGTGCAACAAAGAATTAACCCATCTGAAATGTCAGCTTCTAACAGGTATGCAAGAAATATTACAGCATTATGGGCGTATTCACGTTATCTATTAATAATTTTCCTGCTGTATATTTTGGTATCTATGAAAAGACTATCATAGCCAGTTATTAAATGAATGGTTAGTTAGAAACACATGTTCTATTCCTTCACTATATGAGAATAAGGTCACTATATATGAAAAGGAATTGAAGCATAGTGAACAAAATAGATCTGCTTATACACATCCAGTCATCCCCTCACACTCTGACCAGAAAACATCAAGGGAATGAACTTTGCATACAGTACACAGACCACTCAGATAAGTTGGAAAAAGGCCAGAGAGGGAGAGAGAAAATTCTGCGTGAATAAGTAAGAACCTGCATGTGCAAAAAGAATGCAATTTGAACTATCACTGCCCGAACTGCAAGGATGCACATTGCTGCAACTAAAGCAAATCGCTTCCACCTGAACAAAGGCAACTGGATATACAAGAATGTCAGAGGCCATGTAGTTGAAACACCAATATTTGTAGAGTGGAATGGAAGTGAATAAATATACAATCAAGGAGATGAACTTTGGAAGGGGCACTGGATATACAAGAATGTCAGAGGCCATGTAGTTGAAACACCTATATATTTGTAGAGTATAATGGAAGTGAATAAATATGCAATCAAGGAGATGAACTTTGGAAGGGGCACCGAACAGACCAGAGTTTTGGAAGCAAGCAAAGTATGAAATTTTCACTTGGTAAAGAGTAATTATGCAAAGCAAATATGATAAAATTTTATCGTTTTGAAACTAAAAATTAAAGGCTCAAAATCATTACCAAATGGTTTCAAGTTTTCACTTGGTAAAGAATGCATTTGTGATCTCCATATGGAATCAAATATATCCAGAAAATGATGTCATCAAGTTTCTGGACAGAACATTATATCAAAATTCATGAAAAGCCTTAGTAAAACCAAGTCATAATACAAGCACGATTTGGTGGAAAAGGAACTCACATCGATTGAATATGCTGTACCAAGCACGAAGCTAATGAACAGTGCCCAGAACAATGGCCATGAACCCACAATTGAACTTATCCAAAAACTCTGCATGGTTAAAGAAGATGCAATTAGTAAATAATAAGGCGGGGAAATATTTATCAGTAATAAACATAGCCTTCCAAAAATTCAATGTAATGGCTCATGTTACAGTCTAAGTAGTAACACCAAACAGTCAACTCATCAAGTCCTGCTTACACTTAAACCAGGCCAAGTTCACAAAGCTCAGCTAATTGTATCAAGGTGAGATTTGAAGCACCGTATTCATACTCCAAAAACATCAATATGGGATGTGTACATTGAAATATCCATCCCGTGAAAAAACATATTTTTCTTATAAAGCCCCATGTCTCACAGTGCTGTGGGATCCAGGACCCGGAGGTATTACAATAAACTAAAATGGCCCAGTTGAAATCTGAAATACCAGTATTTAGTGTCTCCAAGCACGCCCAACCCTCAGTAGATCGAAAACCAACTCAGGGAAAAGTACACCACATCTACTAAATGCTAAGCCATCTACAGCACTCAAGGTTGAAGAACTTGGTAATGAGCTAAGACTCTTAAACTAATCCTAAGCTCATCAAATGATCATGAGGAATTAAATATCAAACAGCAATTAAAAAGGCATAATCTTCATTGCTCGTTAAATATTTTAGCAGAAAGCCTCGACAGAAGCTTGTAAGAACAGCACATTTGAAAAAGAAGAGCTACCAGCTTATAAACAATGATATTCATACTGAGAGGCTGTTACATTCACAAGATCAAACTAGTAAATTGGGGAGTAAGAAGTTCACCCAGACATATTACTACAAAAAAAAAAAAAAAAACAGGACTACAAACCATACCAATATAGCGAATGATGTCACTATGAAGACACCAGTTCCTACGGAATATTCCCCCGATGCCAATGGAAGATATGGCTTATTAACCTGAGAAAAGTTTGCAGCATACAAATAAAATGAAAAAGTTGGTCAGAAAGTTCTGTAGAGAATATCTACTAGATAAAACTTATGAAAAGAACAGATAGAAAGCTATTTTCTTTTATCGTTTGTCATAAATCAAACTTGCACTGAAAAATAGGAATAGGGGCATGTCAAACCTTAGATCAGAAAACATATAGCATCAAATAGGATATTACAAGGCAAAACAGGTCCAGATAACAATCACATATGAAGATAAAACAACCCATACGAAATCAACTTCAAGGCAGAGAGATATATATTTGCTACCTTATCTATGTCTATGTCAGACAGCTGATTTAGCCCAACAATATAGATATTCATCATAAGAGCAGCAACAATGGCCTGAAAATGAATGAGCAAAAATAGAGCTTGCATAAGACGATTCTAGAACTGAATTATCACATGGAGAGATTGAATAACAATCAAATGTGAAAAAGATTTTGACGATCACCTCCATCATCCCAATGAAAAAAATAGGTGAAAAATCAGTAGACTTTTCAACTGCAAGAAGAGAAACTGATACTATGCTCAATGCCTGTCACCAAGAAATAGCAATAATTCATATAGCTTGCTGGAGAAGCAGATGATGACAAGAAAAACATTTAAGAGAAGTAGGGGCAGATTACAGTAAAACTCAACTGTTCCAATAACCGTATGAGGCCGTGAAAATCTGTAAAAAGCATCTAACATACTCCTCAAAGAATCCCATATGTTCTTATAGGCTTCAGGCTCAGACCCAACAGACTGCCCAGCTGATGCAACTATTAGTTGCTTTCTGTTACATCTAGAGAAAAGCACGGGCCTCTTTTCAATTGTTCTGATCTGAGTATCTGTGAAACGCAGTTGTGTGGTCCCACCATGATGTCTTCCTAAGAGTTTGAAAGTTGTACACCTTGAGCTGAGAGCTAGACAGAAAGAATCAAAACGATCAGAACAACAACCAATAACACACAGACATATTCACGAGAACATTCACAAATCTTCTAAAGAGACTTATATTTGTGAAATGTTGTTCTGTAATTGAGAATCCATGTACTGTTGTCAAGAAATCAATGTAGGCCGTCTACCGCCCAGTCAATTCTGTTCATGACAGTCAAAAAACGAATGGCTATTGAAGCATACCGACATACCATGTACTCGTGAGCACTTGAGCAGAGCTAAATCAGTGTATTCTTTTATTATTTAAAGCAATTCAAAGATTCACCAATCATCTTCTAATGAGATTCAAGCATCAGTACAATACACTCGATCGATGTAACTTTTATGATCAGCAGGTAACTGAAGAAATCGTCAGTTGATTCAGTATTGGGCAAGTTCCGCAACTTCTGAATGCCGCGCCTGATTGCATGGCAAATTGGCAAGCATCAATCGCCGCTAGCACTTGTCGATCCAAACTCAAAACAGAAAACCGTTTTCGCAGCAATTCACTCTCAAATCAAAAATCAAAAGCAAAACAAACAAACAGGAATCCGAAATGAATCCAATTCCAAACGCATCTGCACACAGAGACAAAGCTACGAACCTCTAGCGACGGGAGAAAGTTCGGCGGAGACAGCGAAAGGAGATAAGCACGGCTTAGCGTTCGATCCAAGTAGCAGTGAATCCATCGCCGCAATCTGAATCTGCCTGTCCGTGCGCGAATTGATCGATCAACGAGGAAGGAGGAAGAAACTGTGCAGGGAGAGAGCGATGGAGGCAGAGAGAGAGGAGTGAAAGTGTGGAGAATGCGACGGGGAGTTGGAGTAAGAGAGGAGAACAGAAGGCAATTGGGCCATAGAGTTGACATGGCGACAAAAAATGACAAATAGGCGAGGGAGTGTATCACACTTTTCTTTCATGTATTTGGGGCACTCCAGTTTTGAACGAGCAGACGCTATTAGGACATGGTGAAGATATTTTTTTCGAACCATGTCGGGGTGGTTGAACGGGAAAGGTATTACAGAAAAATCATTTCGGAATGGTTCACCGGAAAGGACTTGTGGATAGTACCGATAGGTTCCCGGTTCGAACTCCGGAATGGTCGCTCTTTATTTACCAATACAAAGAAAGATATTACAGGTCCCCAGTTCAACTTCCACATATAGTCGCTCTCTAAGGACTAAGGAAGATATTTTTCGCTGGTAATGTTTTAGTAAGGGCTTTTTTTTAATACATAGTAAGAGTTTGAGTGATGTAAGGTCATGTTTTAAACGGGAGTCAGAAGCACAAGATGAGACACAGAGACGGATGATTATGGTAGCAAACCCAGCCACTGCTGGGTCAGATTTTTTTGAGTTGGTAAAAAAAAAAAAAATTAGGTGGGCTAGTGAATTTTAGGCCCAAAAGCTTCTAAATTCAAAAGTTTCAAGTATTTTAATTTAGAATCAAATAATTACCTCTTTGAGATTGAATGGAAGGGATGAGCCTCCCATTTGGCCATTTGAATTTGCTCTTTTATGATTAATGAGATTTAATTGAAAGTGATTGAAGGAGAAAGACGGACTTGTGATAATTATTTTATTATTACTATATTAATTAAATAATTAATTAATTATAGTTATCTAATTTTAGTCATTGATTTGGTTAAATGGTCGAGAGATTGATTCATTAGGTAATTATTAGGAAGCTTTTCATTAGGGGAGGATCCGGATCCTACCGGCTCACCCTCCTTCCACGCACATTACTAAAAGCTTCGGCATTCTATTAAATTAGAACGTAACACGTTTCTTTTCAGCGTTTATCGAACTTCAACTTCGGTCGTTCAATTCCGATTTCTGAACTCTTTTACCACTTATTTAATCTAATTTGTGATGTGTATTTTTTTTACTCTATTCTGATTATTTTTTAATTGATTTCTAATTTACTAAATTAGGGTTTTGAATTGTTTGATAATTTGATGGTAGACATTGAGATGACATTGATAAATCTTGAATTTCTTTTGTATTTTTTATGAAGTATATTTTGGCTTGATATTTTTTTTACCTCTTTGTTATGACTAAAATTTTTCCGCTCACCTAACTTTGAAACACTAAATTCGCCACTAAAGGGTAATGATTGATAATGTGTCAAAGGTGCACCACTTTAGTAAGAGCCAACGTGGGAAACAAATTTTTTATAGAATTGCTTTGTTTGAATTCTAATTTATTTGATACTTTTTTATTTTAGAGATTAAGGGTCCGTTTGGCAATGCATGTAGTTTTTTTCAGAGCTTTTGATTTTAATATTCTATAGTTTTAAATAAATTAAATATAATATTTTAATTTAATTAGCTTTTGAAATTGAATTTTCAACAGCTACTCACCCCGACCTTTTCATAACTCTATTCATTTTCTCCTATCTCATTAGCTATTTTGTATCAACTACTCTATCAGTTGTGTTTTCAAACACCTTACTAGCTTACGAACAATCTAATTTAAAATATATTTAACATACTTAATCCATCAGTTTTAGCTACCCTATCAGTTTTAGTTATTCCATCAACCGCGTGTTACCAAACTGACCCTTAAAAAGAAAGTATTTAAAATTTTCAAATATAAAAATGGTGAAAGTTGAATTTACTTATTAGAAGTAAAAGTGAACTTAGTTTTATGCCAAGTTGAAAAGATCAACCTCGTGAAGAATAATTTTGAGCCTAAGCATGGTGCTATATGTAATAGATCTACTCTTCCTTTTAATAGGCATCTTTGTACCATCGTCCTTCTGGATGATCATGAGAGTGGTTTACAGTTTAGGTAGACCTCTTCAATTGTTTGCCTACTGTAAAAAAATTAAAAAAAAATTAAAAAAAAAGTCCTTATTTATTTTTGTGAGGGATGGGCCGCTTATGTTTAGTTGATACTTTAAAATTCTTGGTGAAGTGTAAATTTGAAGGTTCGCAAGTTATTTTTTAGAAGGTTTTGCTTGCGGTTTTTCCATTGGCGCCATTTTAATTTGGTTGGCTTGTATGTTTTGTATTTGTTTGTATAGTTTATAGTTTGTTTCGTGTGGGATGGTTTCACCCAGGGCGGCCATGGGGGAGGGCAAAGCGGGTGACTGCCCCGGGCCTCCGATTTTACGGGGCCTCATTTTTTACTAATTTTAGTATATATAATAAAACATTTTTAAAATTAACAAAAGTGTGGGATGGCGTGGTGGTTGTTGAATTGCTATGGGACATGCATGCGTTCTTATAGTCATGGGTTCGAATCTCAACATTCTAACCTTTTTTTCTATTGGTTAGGCCTCAATAAATTTTATCAAGTCATAGAGTATTAAATTATTAATCCAAATTTAAATTTCTCTTTATTTATGTAACTGATTCCGAGGCCTCAATAAATTTCATAAAGTCATAGAGTATTAAATTATTAATCTAAATTTAAATCCAGCTAATCTTTTAGTTTCATTTTATAATTATGTCATTCGTGAACAATTTTAGTTTTATTAACATGGACATTCAAGAAAAAAAGATTCACATGGTCATAGCTATATTTATATTAATTGAATTGAATGAAATAACATGTTTCAAGTAGTTTTAGAATATTGTAATATATATATATATATATAGAAATACACTAGGGTTTTGTGTTTAAAAACAAATGACACAAATTTAAACGTGTAGTATATAAATTATTTTTAATATTGTATAACTATAAATTATATAGAGCAAAAAATTGATAAATATAGCTTCCGTTTGTAATTTGTCCTATGGATTAAAACATTTTTTATAAAAATTTTAATATAAATTTTACCGGTGATTTCCTTAGTTAAAAATTCTTATTTTAAAGACTTTTCTATAATTTTTCTTAAATATCAACAAAAAATAATCTAATTTTTTTTAACATACTCATCCTTAAGATATATATATATATAAAAAAATTACATATAAAATTTATAATTTATAAAATTATGACCCCGGCCTCCAAAAATGATTGGACGGCCCTAGTTTCACCATTTTTCAATTATCCGGTGTTGGGTATCTCAAACTTATAGCAAAATTCTTTCATACAATTGAAATAATTGTAAATGATACTACATCGGTTGGTTTCTCCAAAGACGTCCTTTTGATCTAAATGTTAAATAAATTTTGTAAATTTGTAAATGATACCAGTTCCTACAAAATAGAATCTCAATTTTAATCTAAATGTTAAATATTTTTAAGAGGATTATTATTCGTACGATCAAAATATCATTAAGACACAATCACAACATCGACTTCTTAGGTCGGTAGGCATTTTTGTATAGGACCATCCTACTCACATCCGGGCGGAGCCGGACCTGAGGCGAGGCCCAAGAGGCGCTCGCCTCGGGCCCAATTCGTCCAGTAGCCCATTATATATAAAGAGGGGCCCATTATAAATAAAATGGGGATATTTCTGCGTTGCCAAAAAAAATTAAGGTCGATCTACAACGAAACGCTGCGTTGCAAAAAGAGGAAGAATAGGTGCCCTTCTTGCTTCTTCCTCCAACCACAGGCGGTCAGGGCTCCTGGTGTACTCAAAAGCGGCGGCCAAGCTCCCATCTCCTTCCGATTTCGACCAGAACCAATGACCATCGGCCGACATCAAGTCATCAACCACGAACCACCCTCTCCTCCCAAGCTCCCCTCTCCCTCCAATCGCATCGTTTGTCATGCTCTCACTCTACTCCCTCCAACGGTGGAGAATTCTTCGAGCCTGACTGCCTGACAATCCGTCAATCCCGGCTCCGACGGAGCTCACTCTTCAATTGTTTGAAGAAAAGATCCGATTCTTCCCAAATCTAATTGTGAAATCGGTATAATTTCTTCAATTTCTTCCTAGGTTTTTGGAATTGTTTGGATTGATTTGAAAGATTTAGTAATTAGGTTTTTGAAATTATGATTGGAATTTGGAGTTGAATTTTGTAGGATATACGATTTGAATTTATTTTGGAATTTGGATTGATGTTCCCTGAAATAGGAATTGGATTTGGAATTAAAATTTGGATCCTTGTTTAACGATTGGAATTGGATTTTGGCTCCCTGTTTCTAACAATTATATCTAGTTAATATGCAAATATTGTGAGAATAAAACAACTGATACAATGATCACCGAAAACAAGAATTTTAAATTATTTATTTAACACTCCTTGATAGTCTATTAATCTAGTTGTTCACAAAGGGATTGAAATTTTCAAATCCTATTGTAAAGGAATTTGCGCGTATAATTTACAAATTACATATGAGAAAACAATTGTGTAGAGAGCTAAATAGAGAAAATTAAAGTAACAGGAGAAGTGAGAGGGGTCCAATTTTCTTATTTCGCCTCGGGCATCCGAAATCTCAGGTCCGACCCTGCATCCGGGCACCATCCTACTCACATCGTTGTCAATAGGCTAGTGCTAGGTTTCACATCGTTGTCAATAGGCTAGTGCTAGGTAAAAACTCTTTAAACTCTACATACTCGTTATATAACAACTCAACCCTTTTTGTCACCATCCTTTCCTTCACATTGCATTAATTTTATTGAATTAAAACACTTTTCCCACAAAAAAAATGGTAACGGGTGGTTTTTTAAAAGAAAAATAAATTTATGAGTGGTTTTATTTAAACTTTTATTTTAAGGCTATTTTTTAAAAAACTCACTTATTTTAAGTTTTTTTTTTTTGTAATTTACCTTTTTTTAAAAAGTGAATATGATCTTCTTCATATATATATAAGAATATAAGATGATAATGATACGTGAATAAGTTGATGTTCAAAAACTCTCAATTACGCAAGTACCAAACATATTGAGAAAATAAGTGTGATTTTTGTCTTGTTTAGTGCTAAATTGGATTTAAGCCTTTAAAGTATTTGGTGGGATAAGTTTGCCTCATCTATTTCCCCCCTAATGTAGTTAATGGTTTGGATATGGCTATGACCGGTTAGATCATTATTCAATGGCAATATGACATCCTTGTGAATGAATATACATAGTTTCCTATTTTGTAGAGACGATGGCGTGTCTGAAAGAGTGTAGTGATACGATTAGCACATCTATTGGTTTCTCCAAAGACATAGTAGAGGCCTACCACCTTTAGCTGCTGAAGAATGATGAGGATGTCGGTAATGAGGATCACAATCTCCCACGGACAAGACCCAACCTTTTGAGGACGTTAATAATTGCTAGGTTATCTCTCTCGGTCTTAATACGTGGAAGTCCCAACTCCACTCCCTTCGGTGGACCAAGCTTGAAACTCATCGTCCTAATTGCACGTGCCCAGCCTACTTCTAGCAATAGGTCCTAATTGTACGTTCCCCACTTCTAGCAATAGGTTCTCCTAAGTGGACACAAATGATCGATGAACCTTGTTTTTGGATTTGATACCATCAAAGTTAATTTTATTTATTCCTATTGGGGATCAGAATACAGTTTGGAAGAAGAAAAAAATAGCTTTGTTCCATTCTTGTCCCTTGTATAACAATTAAGGTAGGACGTTAGATCCGTAATTATCTCAATCATGTCTCATACCTCGTCTTAATTACTTATCCATCCGTCTTAAAAAAAAATCATTTTTTTGACACGTTTTTTAAAAAGCTAAAAATTCTATAAAAAGCGTAGTATTCATTTTAGTAATAATTTCATATATTATAATACTAAGTATGAAGTTATAAGAAAAAAAATTAATAAGTAAGTAATTAATAATTTATATAGTTTTAATCAACTTTTAAAAAAAGTATAAAAATATCAATTTTTTGAGATGGAAGGAGAGTCTTGTTAATCACTTTGTCAATTTAAATAAGTTCCGGCTATATACACCGCAAATCATGCACGTCCTTAAGAACGTGCAATATTAGACACAAGGCTTGCACGTCTTTAAGGACGTGCAATATTAACCTTGTGATTTGCGGTGTATATAGCAACACCCTTTCAATATTTAGCCCCTCAACATTAGCTTAACAGCCCGGATAACATGCGCCTATTTGGTTCGATTGTAGTTGAGGTGTTTCCATCAATGTAAATTTCAGTTTATGTTTGTTTACAAGTTTTCCTCATCAAACAATTCACTCTCGCTTTCACAAGCACGTTTTACATAGAAATTGGTAGGGGTGACGTCACGTGTTCCACGTAATTTTTGTGAAGTGGATTTCTCTTTTTTTTTTTTTAAAAAAAACGGATTTTTCGCTTAGTAACCCTGAGGTCTTGCATATTTCGTGTAGTACCCAATTTTTTTACATATTTCGTCAAATAACCCTGATGTTTTATCTGTTTTCGCCAAATAACCCTGAGGTTTTATCTTTTTTCGCCAAATAACCTTGTCCCCCAAATTCACGTTTTTTTTTGTTTTTTTTAATAATTACTTTGTTAAATAACATTTAAAAAAAAACTATCTGTTGGTGATTTTGGGAGATTGACCATGACAAAGAACGAATACAAATCGGAAAAAAAATCTGGATTTGTACTGTATTCTTGGGTGGTGGTGTTTGTTTTAGTTGTAGTTCTTGTTGCACTTGTACGTTAGACTTAGTTGGTGATTTTAGCTTATGCATTGGTTGTATCAAATGCGCCCACTTTGTAAAAAAAGGAATCTTACATCCATCAAACTTCAAAACCTACCATTTATATGTGTTTTCATTCAAGCAAGCAATAAGAAAACTAGCATCACTAGAAGTAAACGGAAGCAATGATTTCTCAACATCTTAAAGCAATAAGAAATCAACCATTGCTTCTGTTTACTTCTAATGATGCAAGTTTTCTTATTGATTACTTGAATGAAAAACACGTATAAATGGTAGGTTTTGAAGTTTGATGGATGTAAATTTTTATTTTTTTTTGCAAAGTGGGCGCATTTGATACAATCCATACATAAGCTAAAATCAAAATCACCAACTAAGTCTAACAAGTGCAACAAGAACTACAACTAAAACAAACACCACCACCCAAGAATACCGTACAAATCCATATTTGTTTTTTTTTTTTCCGATTTGTACTCGTTCTTTGCCATGGTCAATCTCCCAAAATCACCAATAGGTAGTTTTTTTTTAAATGTTATTTAACAAAGGCATGATTAAAAAAAAACGTGAATTTAAGGGACAAGGTTATTTGGCGAAAAAGATAAAACCTCAAGGTTATTTGGCGAAATATGTAAAAAAGTTGGGTACCATATGAAATATGCAAGACCTCAAGGTTACCAGGCGAAAAATCCGAAAAAAAAATCTCATACAGGTCTTATCTATCACGAAATGGGATGAAACGGGTCTTATCCATCAAATAAAAAAATATTAAATTAAACAATGTTAGTCTAACGGCAAGATAAAATTTATATATTTAAGTTCGTGCCTTTTTTCCGAAAATAATAACGGATTGGCCGAGCAAATCGCGAAGCTTCATGTTGGAGGTTTAATAACAGCAGATGGGGAAATCACATGAACAAGAGTCTTGTTATAGAGAGTGTGTAGGGTTAAGATGAGAGGGGCAATTTAGTAATTGTGTCTAGAGGACATATTACAAAATGCAGTGTAACCTCTTGTAATCAATACACGAATGAATCAAGAAAGTTTGTTACAGGTCTGTTTCTCCCTTTCTCTCCTTATACAGATTCGAATCGCCATTAATGGAGGTCGTCTAGAGATCCTTGATCATAGAATCAATAATCTTATATGGTATCAGAGCACAGGGAAGAAAGATCTGCATCAGACGATATCTAGAAGATGAAGAAGCGACGGAAGAGATTCCGGGAGGACGCGTACAGGTTCCTGGAGAAATTGGATCAGGATCGGGAGTCAATAGTATGAACGATCCGCTTAGATTGTTGAATTCCGACCATCCAGGCGCGCATGTAGTAGCAAACGTCTTCAATAGATCAAATTACTTGAGTTGGAGCAGAGGAGTGAAGATGGCGTTGGGAGCCAAGTTCAAAATCGCTTTCATCGATGGAAGTTTGAGGCAAGAAGAGGTGCCGACGTCAGACTTACCTAGATGGAAAAGGTGCGATTACATGGTCCGATGCTGGATCTTGAACTCCAGGTCTCCAGAGATCTCAGAAGGCTTCGTGTATACCGATTCAGCGCAGCAATTGTGGGACAAGCTGGTTGAGAGGTATGCACGGAAAAATGGTCCGCTTTTATATCAGTTTCTTATGGGACTGAACGACACCTACGATAGCTTTCGAAGCCAGATTCTTGCAATGGATGTTACTCCTACGATTAACAAGGCATACTACCTTGTTTATCAAGTCGAGACTGCATGAGGTGAAGGCACAAGCACAGGTTCTTCACAAGACAACAATGCATTCTATGTGAACAAATATGAAGGTGCGAAAAAGGAAACAAGAAGGACAAATATGATAAACCATGTACTTATTGCGGGGTGCAGGGACACACCGTAGATGGCTGCTTCAAAATTTTCGGGTATCCTGAATGGTTCAGGATCCCAAAGGGAAGAAGGCCATGAAATCAACGGCTGCAGTTTCAGGGATGTTCGATACACCGCTTGATGATGAATGCATAACTGGAGGTGAGCCTGAGATAGAAATGGCTATGGCAAATGCCATATATCAGGAAGTCTTGAGAGCAATGAAAGGGAAATCAGTTGTACAGTTAGCTTTAACTAACGGTGCATGTATTCTTTATGCTATGAACTCTGAAGGTTCGATAATGTATAACAAAGTAGAATAAAGATACTCTAGAGGGGGGTTGAATAGAGTATGCCAACTTTTCGCTGTCAATCTCAAGACTTTTAAAACGCTTGCAAAACTCTTTGAGAGTAAACTCAATTCTTTCGATTGGGAAACCTGAATCGCAATAAAGTTATACAATTCGAAACAAGTGCGGAAATATTGGTAAAGCAATAAGTAAAGAACACGACGAATTGTTAACGAGATTCGGCTCCTTAATGGCTTAGTCCCCGCCTAGGGTTCTTCCACAACCCTAGGATTCAACCGGCTTTATTGATTCACAAGACTTAGGATCCTAATAGCTCACCGAAAAGCCTATCTCCTATACAATTGCAATCTAGTCAACTCACGTTCCCTTGGAGTCCTAGACCAATCTAGAAGAGCCCCACCTCTCTTAGCTATCTAGTACAATCCTCTTACACTTCGTGAATCAACCGCCTAGACCCTAGTGCTCACTTCCTGAGTAATAAACTCTCGAGTATAACACTCTCTCAGAATATATCCTATAAGCTCATTGTGTAACTCTCAAATGCTTTGAAACAAAAGATACGACTCTTAACACTTAGCAGAGAGTGCACAAAGAAGAAAGATTGACTTGAGGGCTGAGTGTGCGTTGTAGTTCAATGATGTTTGTGTTCAACACTTATGTTTCTTCTCTCTTCTTCATCTCCTTTTATACTCCATCAAATTGGCGCCATTTTGAAAGAAGAATCTTTGCCCAACGGCTACTTCAGATCATGGCCAAGGAAGGATCTTCACAATCTTCTATTCCGGGAAATTGCGAAGCTCCAATCCACCCGATTTGA
Source organism: Persicaria tinctoria (assembly GCA_037127255.1). Classification (NCBI taxonomy): domain Eukaryota; kingdom Viridiplantae; phylum Streptophyta; class Magnoliopsida; order Caryophyllales; family Polygonaceae; genus Persicaria; species Persicaria tinctoria. The sequence continues at coordinate 19,049,429 of JBANSL010000008.1, forward strand.
TTCTTCATATCTTTCAGCTTTAAGGAAGGAGATATCTCGAAATCTTTGATGTATGGTTAGTACAAAATATGTATAATAATATTCGGAAACCATACTTAGACAATATAAGATAATAAAATACATACAATACAGGTTTTGAATTTCATAAATACAGCTTCAGCTTCAAGACCTTTGACACAAGCTTTGTGTCAAAGCCTTTGAAACCATTTCCGATTTTCATCAAGGGAGTGGAGTTATCAAACTCCTTTAGAAGTTGCAAAGATTATGATTTGCTTTGGATTATAGATTCAGGTGCTTCAGATCATATGACTTTCAATGCAAAGTTCTTAAGGTCTAGAAGAAAAATGAGTAGACCTATTAGCATTTGCCTGCCTGATGGTACTATTAGGAAGGTCCAAGAGGTAGATGATATTGAATTTGCATCAGGTTTAAGGTTGCAAGAAGTGTTCTATGCGCGTGAGTTTAAGGCAAACTTATTGTCAGTGGGCAAACTAATTGATCACACTGGTATTGATGTGATTTTTAAGAAATCTACATGTATGTTTCAGAGCCCTGAGGCTGGTCAGATATTGTTCAAAGCTGAAAGAATTCCAAGACAATTATACAAAGCTCGGTTGCAGATTCTTGAAGGCAATGAGGATTGTAGCAGTAATGCAGTCACTTCTCAGAATAAGCCAAATTGTAATAAATTCTGTAATGATCAGCTCTTACATGATCGATTAGAACATATTGCTTTCTCTAGACTAAAACATGTTAATGGTTACCAGGTGACAACCAGTGATGATCTGATATGTGAGACTTGTGTTTTAGCCAAACATCATTCTATCCCGTTTGATATTAGTACTATTGTTGCAATGGCAAAGTTTGAATTGCTTCATGTCGTCTCATGGGGTACATACAAGGTTCCAAGTCATAATGGGGCTAAATACTTTGTTACTCTAGTTGATGATTATAGTAGAGGAGTATGGATTTGTCCTCTTCCTAACAAAGTGCAGGTGAGCTGTGTTATTTGTGAGTTCATTTTGCTGGTTGAGAACCAGTTTGATACCAAGGTCAAGACTGTTAGAAGTGACCATGGTACAGAGTTCCTTGGTTGCAACAACTTCTTTGCAAAGAAAGGTATCACCCATCAATTCTCTACTCCTTATGTTCCCTAACAAATGGACGAGTAGAACGCAAGCATAGACATTTACTTGAAACAGCTAGGGTTATCGGGTTGCATGTTAGTTTGCCGATTGGGTTTTGGGGTGATTGTGTGCTGGTTGCTGCTCATTTAATCAATCTCATGCCATCCCATGTTCTCAAATGGTCTACTCGTTATGAGAAATTGAATGGTAAAAACCCAGATTACATCAAGTTGAAGGTGATGGAGTGTTTTTGTTTTGCTTTGATAAAGGGGCCAAACAGAGATAAGCTTGCTTCTAAGGCTAGGAGATGTGTGTTCATAGGCTACCCAAGGGGTCAAAAAGCCTATAAAATCTTTGATCTAGCCAACAAAAAGACCATCATCAGCAGGGGTGTAGTCTTCTTTGAGTCCATATCTCCCTTTAAAAAGAATCTTCTTGATAAGTATACACAACAAACAAATTTCACAAAAAAAAAATAGCACCCGTCTGACGAAAATCCTGGCTTCGCCACTGGTTACACATAATATAAAAACCATTTTTCTATCATAAAAACCATTTGTTTTTTTTGGGTGATTAGCTATATGTTCGTGTAATGATATGTGTTCATTTCCTATGTCTTGTATGCTTGTTATGTTACTTGTATTGTTGTGTGTATGCTTGTAACATGTATGTATACGATGATCATACATATTGCATATAGGAAACATATATACTATGTATGGATGCATACTTTATCTTATACTCGACTGAGTCGTATTGAGCTATGAGAGCTTGATCCTCTAACGAGTATAGGTATAAAGTATGGTGTGATAATACATATGTAATATATGCTACACTATATGTATAATGTAAGAGAGACTTTATATTTCTCAGTTTTTGGCTTTAGCCCATTACAAAGAATTAGGCCCATGGTTGCTGAGAGGAGTTGAGGAGCCCAAAGCTTGAGCCCGGTTCCATCTCTTGAGCTCGGCACACTTTGATGGAATGCAGCGTTTCACGTTGGTTGGAGCTCTCTAGGTTGACCTAGCTATATAAGCTCCTTTGGAGCTTGTTGGACATCGTACTATTTCGTTCTCTCTCTCTCTCTCTCTCTCTCTCTCTCTCTCTCTCTCTCTCTCTCTCTCTCTCTCTCTCTCTCTCTCTCTCTCTCTCTCTCTCTTCATCTTCCAGAAAGCTCTCTTCTAGGGTTTGGTGTTCCTCTCCCTTTGCCTGAAGATTCTCCGAGCAAGGAAGCGAAGAAAGTGGCCGAAGGTGAAATACCCCAAATTATTTTTGGGCTATTTCTTATTTTTATTTAATTAAATAAATCTATATTATATTCAAACTATAGTATATATCTTGTGAATTTGAGTCATTTAATAAATTCACATAAGATATATGGTATTAATTAGAATAATTAAAATTATTCTAAGGATAAATAATATATGATGGATTTAATTACATAAATCCTCTAAGTAACCTTATTATTTAATTTATAAAGTTAAATTAAATAATATTCATTCCGCTATCTCCATCTTTATCCATTTCTTTTATTTCTTTTCCTTAAATTCTATTTTCTACCGTTAATCCTTATTTTAATTGATTCTTAATTGTGAAGAATCAAAAATCCATCTTTTATCTAACCTAATTCAGCATTATAGATACCGTCAAGTCTTTAGGGTTTCTCACAAATCAAAAAGCTCTCGCCCTCACCGTCTCTCGTATCACCGTCACCCATCATCCTTGCCTGCTAGTTCAACCCGAGCCGCCCGTCCTCTCTCTCAGATTGATTGGGAGCAACCACTACCGGACCACCGCACTCACCACGACCGTTGTCTGGCCACTGTCCGAGCCTCCACACCCACTGCAGCCCACGACTGCCTGCAACCGAGCCACTGCAGCGCACCTTGCCTGTCGTCATTGCCGCCCGAGTTCTGGAATTGCCTGCGTCTCAGACTTCTGCCACCATCACCGCTGCTGCCCATCGACCACCACCGCGCCGATTGCCGCCGCCAATCACTGCCCGAGCCGCCGCCGATTGGAGCCCTCACCTTCGTTGTTCCAGTCACCGCCAAGAAGTTCGTACCTCTGCTTCTGTTCCGACACCAATAAATCTCGAAGCACCCCCGCCGGATCCCGCTTCCCGAGGAATTCATATTGGTGCTAAAATCTCACCTTGTTGTCATCGGCTGATCATCGAAGGTTAAGGCAAGTGATTTCGTTCATCGCCCTTTTGCGTGTTTCGTGATTCTTTTGTTGTGCCTTTTAAATTCTTCTGTGTCGAATGCGGCCTTGTGACCAATTTCCTTGCCAATTTCGATAAATTGCATACCCGTCTGCTTGATGTAATTTATCTTTTTAATCATAAATTGGCATGAGTTAAATTAATGGGCAATTATTATTAAAGTAATTATAGTGTTATAGTATTAAATGTGATTTGTTTGGTTATAACTCGAGATAAGTAAAGGTTGCCCATTTTCTTCTTCCTAAAGTGCATGATATTCTGCTTGTTCTTTCATGCAAACTAGTGGCATGTGATAGTAAGACCCTTAGAATTATCCATGCTTGTCCCTGTTTGTTTTAATGTCGTTATTATGATCACCTAGTATAAATTGTTTATGTATGATAAGATAGGCACCATGTGATGCTTAGTTGTGATATGTTAAAATGCGCACCACGTGATGCGAGTGGCTTTATGCCTTTGGCAAGTTATGCAGTAGACTGACTTGCAGGTTGTGGTTCGTTAAGCCACCGTCTCAAAAGGTTTCATGAAACACCATCCCGGAATGCATTCTCTGCGGGGTGATAAAACAACGATCTGATGTAGGTCGTGGTCCTTGTTAAAGGCCCGACCGGTACCACGTATTATTATTATTATTATTATCATTATCATTATTATCGATTGTTAAATAGGTGATCATTTCAGTTATTATACTTATCCGCCTCAAGTATAATTCCATTTCTTATCTTATAATCGATCGATATGATCATCCGAGTCATGTGTGAATTTTTATCATTTTCATTCAGTTTCTACTATAAATATTCGTGTCATTCCCTTAACCTGAGACATACCGTTTTATGGTCACTGTAAGGTTAAAGTCTGAACATTTTCCCTATCATTTGCTAGTCTTAATTGTACTAACCATCCTATTTATTGGAAGGCTGGTGTCCTTCGTTCTCACGAAACACCAGACCATATTCCACAGGTCTAGTGCAAGCAGTGGAGCAGGAGAGAGCTGAAGAAAGGACTATCACCCATGGATTTTTAAACGACGGTTTTCTTTAAACCTTTGAAGTTTTCGCAATGCTTCGTCAGTTTTAGCTATTTTTGAAATTATTTATATTTTATGATTATGTTATTGTGATCAGATATTTCAAACTATGATATTTATTGGACTTCCGCGTATTTTATTTAACTTCTTAAAGTACTGTCTTGTTTATGGGAGCATGGTTGCATGTCCCTATAAGCCTCAGGTGAATTCAAAGACATTAAAGTCTGCGGATTCACTGTCGCTGTAACGCTCCCTTGGGATTTAAAAGGGGGTGTTACATAAGGTGTCCCTGGTGGTTCTCTAGTGGTCGGCGCTCCAAGCTCTGGGCAACATCTCTCCTCTCCAGGCGATCTAGGGTTCGAGATCGAAGACTTCTTCGATCTCTTGGTTCCCACACATGGGGATTCTCTTTCTCTCTTGCTTTCTTATCTCATGCATGTCTAGATCTAGGAGTTTTGTATCTCTTTACTTGATCTGTCCCTGTACGAACTCATTATAGTAGATTTGGCCAACTCTTGAGGCCCCGTGGATGTAGGCATAGCCAAACCACGTAAAATCGCTTGTGTTCGTTCTTTGGCTTGCTTGATTCGTTCAGATATGTGTTTCTCTTGCTCGGTTTCATACGCTTCCGCATATTCGCCTATCTCATTTTCGATCTTTAGGTTTTACAGTTCGTATTATATAACCTAATTAATTAAATGTCATTTTCACCCCCATCAAACAATTCTAATTAGCTAAATATATACTTGTATAGGTATTTTTTTCTATTAAGGTGAGAATTTGGGGGTGATCAACCGCGGTTGACCAACTGCCAAGAGTTTCCTAACGGACAAAGTCTTCGATCTCAATTGGAGGGCGATCCTGAATCATAGTTGTCGAGAGGCTCAGATGCGCCAATCTGTCTGCAACCCGATTTCCTTCGCAGAACGTGTAGGCGAAAGAGACACTAAAAGAAATTCACGACAAAAGCCGAGGAGTTTCGAAATCAGCATCTCGACATCCCACATGCTCTTCCACGATCCATTCATGGCGTTGATAAATGTCAAACAGTCACTCTCCACTTCAAGATGAGAAAACCCCCACTTCGAAGCTTTCATAAGTCCAGGCATAAGATTGAGACATTCCGCATGTAAAGCGGATATTTCTCTATGACCTTGCACCCCATATAAAAGAACGACACCCTGGCTATCACAAATGACAAAGCTAGAAGCGGCAAGACTATAGGGAAGCTTTGCTCCGTCAAAATTAAGTTTCACGAATTCCTCTTTAGGATTTTTCCATGTTATCCTTTTATTTCTGTTTGTTCTCTTTTGGTTGGACTTCATTCTAGTTGTATTTATTTCGTCTCTAGATTCTAGGTTTTCTAGTTGTATTTATTTCTTCTTCTGAATCATCAGTTTGTGTTTTTCTCCAACTTATCCTATATTGTTTTATATGTTGTACCCATTCTTCCATGATTCTAATATCGTTGTTGTTGAACATAATTTTATTTCTTATTAACCAAACTCCCTATAAGGAAAAGGCCATAATCGATTTCTGCCCCGTTGATAACTTTGTGAAAATTTAAGTGATTATTTCTTTAACAAGAAGTGGTTCATCAAGTTAATAAGAAGTGCTTCATGACTTGTATAACACGTGGTTCATGAAGTTAACAAGAAGTGGTTCATCACGTTAACAGTGATTCATGACTTGTATAACACGTGGTTCATCAAGTTAACAAGAATGGTTCATCAAGTTAACAAGAAGTTGTTCATCAAGTTAACAAGAAGTGGTTCATGAAGCTAACAAGAGGTGGTTCATGACTTGTATAACATGTGGTTCACCAAGTTAACAAGAAGTGGTTCATGACTTGTATAACACGTGGTTGATCAAGTTAACAAGAAGTGGTTCATGACTTGTATAACAGGTGGTTCATCAAGTAAACAAGAAGTGGTTCATCATGCATGACTTGTATAATATGTGGTTCATCAATTTAACAAGAAGTGATTCATAAAGTTAACAAGAAGTTAAAGTTAACAAGAAGTGCTTCAGGATTTGTACAACATGTGGTTCATCAAGTTAACAAGAACAGGTTCATCAAGTTAATAAGAAGTGATTCATGACTTGTACACATAGTTGTTCAATCATTTAACTTGTAGTGATTCAATCATTTTACTCGTAGTGGTTCAACCATTTACTTTTAGTGGTTCAATCATTTTACTCGTAGTGGTTCAACCACTTCTTGTAAACTTGTGGTTCGGGGTTTTAATACCAAGTGATTCAACCATTTACTCTTAGTGGTTCAACCATTTACTCTTGTGGTTCGTGAAGTTAATAATAAGTGGTTCAGTCATTTTATTTGTAGTGGTTCAGCCATTTTTACTCATAGTTGTTCGACCATTTTATTGGTAGTGATTCAAAATTTTATTTGTAGTGGTTCAACCATTTTACTCGTAGTGGTTCATGAAGTTATGTACCAATAAATGGTTCATAAGGTTAACAAGAAATGGTTCAGTCATTTTATTTGTAGTGGTTCAACCATTTTATTTGACCAAAGACCAAAGTAAGCAACTATTTACTCATGAATCCAACTTTCAACCCCAAATACCTTCCTAAAAACCATTGTCTCTATCCATTCATGGTCATCCTCCCAAAATCAAACTAATTTTGGCCTAATCAGCCCCTCAAACCCTCAATTTTTGGATCATTCCCCTTTTAACCGCCTTCTCCTTGAACCTGTTGGCTGGATTGATGCAGTCTTCTCGGTCGTTGTCCCTCCTGCTGTTGTGAATCGTCTCCTGATTCAGAGCATTTGTTTATCATGGTTTATGTTGTGTTGGGCTTTGTGTGTTTGGTTTTTGTCATGGCTTCCACTGTGATGGGCTTGGTTTTCCTCCAGCCGGTGTGACTTATCGTCGTTTCTGCCCTTTGCCTTCCGCCAACGCTAGAAGATCGCTTTCGTCAAAATTTATCTACTTGGTCCCAACGACGGTTCATCATCGTTGCACCAGGAGTAGATTGGAGCGGGCATCACTTTTTGTCGTTTCCACCGCTCACCTTCCGCCAACGCTAGACGATCACTTTCATCAGAATTTATCTACTTGGTCCCAACGATGAGTCATCATTGCCGCACCAGAAGCAGAGTAGAGTGGGCATCGCTTTATTGATTTATTGAACAAGAAGAAAGAGCATGATGGGTATTTTTATAAATTAAAAATTTGACATATTTCCACCAATCATATCACTTCTTTCATTCTCACCGAAACCACACATAGAGAGAAAGGATTCTTATGAATTGTTTGACTCGTTTTGGAGCCTTTTGATTCGTCTCTCTTGATCTTGATTTAATTTGTCCATCGGAGTGGTGTCATTCTTTGATGTAGTTGTGCTTAGATCCAGATGAAGTTGTAGTCTCGAGCCCATTGATGGCTGAGTTGATCGTGACAATATTCGTGGTTTTATCGTGGCGGTGTTCATGGTTTTCAAAGACCCCCCATCTAGGTGAGAGGAGCGTTGTAGATCAACACTTTCCCAAGAGACGTCTATAGCTATTTTCGTTGGGGGGTTTCTACCTTTGTCTCCCCAACGTTGAGATGTCGTGTCAATCACTTGACTCTCCTATATTCTCGACATTCACAATCTTCCCTTAATCTTCCTCAACTTTCACTCTGTTGGTCTTATTTTGCCGAGATAATTTATGCTTGGGTCGTTTCTTCTTTTTGTATTTTGTTTATGCTCGACTCTTCAATCATTGCTTTTCGGCCTATCGATTTCTCAGACAATAGTTTTGTATGAAACTTTGAATTACTACCTTGATCCAAAAATTAATAAAATTAATGCCTTAAAATATATAGGGTGTGTATGGTAAGAGTTATAAATTGTTAAAATTTTAGCATTTAGGGTTGTTTATAGAATAAACAATGTTTATCGCCACATTCAAATATATATATATATATAATTATAATTTAATACAACCCTATAAGGGTTCGAATCAAATCCCGTGAGGGCTCGTATCAAACCCCGCTCGTATGGGCGTGTTCTAAATCTCATTAAGGTTGATAAAATCCCGTTAGTGTTTCTGGGTGCTCTTTTCTAAGGCAGTTTGTGGCTCTGTGGTTGCGTGATTTGGCGCTCTTCTCCGTGGATTAGGTTATGGCTGTTGGAGTCGGGATAGGTTGGGGTCGTGGTAGTGTGTTTTGTGGCGTCTCCACTACTCAGGTTGACTGCTTCCCTAGAGTTTCGTCCTCACTACCCACAGGATGATCGAGTCCTGATGTACCACCGACCTACGGTTCTGCTTCAGTGTGGGGTTTGACTTCGTTCGTCATCTTCGGCCTCATCCAGTTAGGTTTAGGTCTCCTAGGTTTCGTCTTTTGTAGAGTGTGTTTGTATGTGTTTGCACCGTTATATATTGTTTTATGTTTTGATTTGTTTAACTGTATGTTTGATGGTTCGCCGTCTGCCGACAAAGTCGGCCTCTCGATGAGTCAGACCCGTCCGACCTTCGAATTATTACCTTACCAAAAAAAAATGTTTATTGATGTATGAATGATAAAAATGAACTAAAAGTAGTTAAAAAAAAGGGAAAAATTTGGTGGAATATCCATTTAGAAAAGGCAATTAAGAAAATGTCCATACTTAAAGGGATATTAAGAAAGTGTCCATAATTTTATTGTAATTCCAAGTTTACCCCTACCATTAATACCCTCCTAATTTGTTCTATCACGCGTCTTTCTTCTTGTCCATCTATTGCCCTAGAATCCCTTTCGTCCGACCCGTCGCCAGGAGCTCCAGTTCCACTCGTCGCCCTCCATCTCCATTTCCAGTCCCACTCGTCGCCGCCGGATCTGCGCGCGTCGCCACCCACTCGTCGCCGCCCTCCATCGAGGTGGATCTGCGCGCGCCGACGGACTCTCCTGTTCGCATTCACTGGATTTCAGCTCTAGGTAAGTCCCTTCGTATCGGCGTGATTCCGCCTAGCATTTGCCTGCTCTTTTTCGTTCTGAATTTGGCTTCTCTTGTATGTCGAATTTAAGAGTGTTTGGTTCAGATCTGATTCAGTTTGATAAAGTAGTGGTCGAAAATTGGATGTGAATCATGTGATTAGATTGGTTTGGTTTTGATTGTTTGCTTTCGTGGTGCGATTCCGACTCTCATTTGCTTGCTCCTTTTCAGTATAAGTTTCAGTAAAAGAAGGAAGGGAGAAAGGTACGATCCATATAAGTGTAAATGGCAGAGCAGACACTGCCTTAGAAGTGATTCATGTGTATGAATATATTATATGCTATTATACAACAATTTCTGGAATATGAATTGGAGTAAAAAAACTGTATTCAACTTACTTACTGTAATTCGACACAAGCCATTATGCATTTGAGTTTGGTTCTGATTGACAATGATCATGTTACAGTATAATGTTGATCAATTTGAGGTATTTTTCTTATGAGATTAAAGATTATATCTTGAATTGAAAATTATCCGGCGATTGTTATCAACAGACTCCAGAGGTGATCTCACAATTTCTTAATCAATTGGAATAGCAGGTACTACTCATCTTACTTTATTAGTACCCCATAATAGACAATGATTTGACCCAAACTTATACTTACCCCATCATAGGCCAGTGGCCACCATTCCTACTCTTATGTGTTGTCTTTGGCTTAGGAGATAAATCCAATTTCCCCTTTGTTTGTTTCTCCCAAGTCCCACCTTATGAGTTTCAATCATGTGTTAATGCAGTATCTTAAATTGCAAAATATGTCAATTTGTTTAATCTCTGGTGACAATTCGTTAACTGTCATCATTTTGAGATGTTAATTTTATGATTTGGGACACCAGTTGCGGATTTTTGTGTGAATACATTGATTTGATGACAATTTGTTTATGTTTTTTTAGGGTTTGTGTGTTTCTATCTACTTCAAATGGATAATCCAGATTAGTGTTCTTATTTATAAATCTAATTTGTTCTTACTTTATAAGTTGTTAAATTTCAAGTGTTTATCATTGCTTGTTTATTTTGGTGACAATTGTTTGTTTGGTGACAATTCTTACTTTATTGGTTGTTCAATTCCAAGTGTTTATCATTGCTTGTTTGTTTTGGTGACAATTGTTTGTTTGGTGACAATTCTTACTTTATAGGTTTTTCAATTTCAAGTGTTTATCATTGCTTGTTTGTTTTGGTGACAATTGTTTGTTTTGGTGACAATTGTGTATAGGGTCTTGCATTTCATGGTGGTATTGAAGCAATTTCAGACGAGTATATGGATGCATATAGGGAGAGGATGGCTGTGGATTTGTTCAAGAACAAGTGTTGGACATGGGAGCTCTAGGAATACAATTTGCACCTATGATTTACTTGTCACTGTTTTAGGATATTAAGTAGTATAATATTGCATGGTGGTCGTATTTTGATACTTATTGTAATCTGACTATCATGGTGAATGTTTCACCTGTTCCCCTTTATTTTGGAAGTTAACGTAGTCTGACAGTTGGGGATTTATATTAAGTAGTACAAATTTGCTTGGTGCTTATAGTTTGGAAGCTATTTTGGATATTAAGTGTATGGATGTCTCAATTGTTCCCCTTTGTTTTGATATTTTTGCAAGTTAATGTAGTTCGGCAATTAAGTATTAGGAAGTTAAACACTACTTAAAATTTCATCTACTCAAAGTTATTATTATAACAAACATATGTTAATATTAGATGACAAATGTGATGCCATTAGCAATGTACATCAAATGTTCGTCTGCTCAAGTTTAGCCACTCTAGGGTCTATGCTCACCTAATTATAGGGTTTCAGTTTCATAAAAAATGCGTTAATATTAGATGACAAATCTGATAACATTAGTACTGTACCCTAAACCCTAAACCATACTGTACATCAAATTTTTATTTGCTCAGGTTTAGCCCCTCTTGGGTATATGCTTCCCTTGTTCTAGGGTTTCAATTTTGCAACAAAAATGCGTTATTATTAGTTGACAAATGTGATGCCATTAGTATTGGAAATCAAATTTTCGGCTACTCAATTTTAGCCCCTCTAGGGTCTATGCTCACCTAGTTCTAGGGTTTCAGTTTTGTAAAAAAATGCGTTAATATTTGATGACAACTCTGATAACATTAGTATTGTACACACATTTTAGGGTTTAGGGTTTAGGATTTAGAGTTTAGGGCCTTGGCACTAAACCCTAAAGACTAAACCCTAAACCCTAAACCATACTGTACATCAAATTTTCGTCTGCTCAGTTTTAGCCCCTCTTGGGTCTATGCTCCCTTTGTTTTAGGGTTTTAGTTTTGTACCAAAAATGTGTTAATTTTAGATGACAAATGTGATAACATTTTAGTTTGGTGACAATAGGTTTGTGACACATTTTTATTTGATGACAATATATTGCATAAAAGAGGGTGATGACAATAGGTTGGTGACAGTGCTCTATAATTGGTGACAAAAGAGTGGCGACAGTATTCTGTATTTGGTGACAATAGGTTGGTGACACTTTTTTATTTGGTGACAATATATTACATATAAGAGGGCGATGACAATAGGTTGGTGACATTGTTCTATAGTTGGTGACAATATAGTGGTGACAGTGTTCTGTATTTGGTGACAATATGTTGGTGACACTTTTTTATTTGGTGACAATATATTACATATAAGAGGGCGGTGACAATAGGTTGGTGACAATGTTCTATAGTTGGTGACAATATAGTGGTGACAGTGTTCTGTATTTGGTGACAATAGGTGTGTGCAAATATGTATGTGAGAATATGTTTTTTTTAAACGGAATTGGTGACAATATGTTGGTGATAGTGTTCTGTCGTTGATGTGACAATATTTGGTGACAGTGTTCTAAAAATCGCGCCTGGGCGCCGCCTAGGCGCTAGGCGGGACGGGACCTAGGAATTTTTAAGCCTAGGCGGACCACTAGGCGGAAATTCGTCCAGGAACCGCCTAGTCCCGCCTAGGCGCCGCCTGGGCCCGCCTAGGCACTGCCTAGTCCAACGATTATTCAATTTGCGCTTCTAAGCATATGATTAGTTGAGTTAGGGTTTTTTTATCCCCCATGTCGGGATGCATTTGCTTTTCAGTCGAACTTATAGTTTTGGATTTTAGGAGGTTTAGAGTTGTTAGTCAGACATGTACTTTTGCGTTTATTTACTTTAGTGTTAGTTAACTACTACAAATTTGGGTTTATGGGTGATATTATGGATTATTATTACATTATATGAATTATTGACAAGTGTTATTCGTCAAAATATAAGGAAATAATCAAGTTTGTTCTAAGTCCGCCTAGGCGCCGCCTAGGCACCCGCCTAACCGCCTAGGCGCTAGGCGGCCACCCACCGCCTAGGCGCTAGGCGGCCACCCACCGCCTAGCGGCCGCCTAGCGCCTTTTAGAACATTGTTTGGTGACAATAGGTTGGTGACACTTTTTTATTTGGTGACAATATATTACATATAAGAGTGCGGTGACAATAGGTTGGTGACAGTGCTCTATGGTTGGTGACAACAGTTGGTGACAGTGCTCTATGGTTGGTGACAACAGTTGGTGATAGTATAATCTTGATGATACTATCATGTTTATATAACAGATCATAAGGTTCAAAAAACAACTAATTGACTTGCAATATGGTTCAAAACACAACTAATTGACTTGTGATATGGTTCAAACCAAAACTAATTGACTTCAACAATATTAAAAATATGATAAGTAATGATGACTATGTGTATATCCTGTCTTTGTTTCTATATCTCCAAGCTGGTATTTGCTGACTGTGTATATGCTGCCTTTGTTTCTATATCTCCAAGCTAGTATTTGCTAAAGCATTTCTGTCACTTTCTATTGCAGTATCTTTATTCACCAACTGATGGTTTCCGCTTCTTCTGTATTCACCAACTGATGGTTTCCACTTCACTGTAAGCAACTTTGTCTCCATTTCTGCATTTTAAATAAAACTAATTTTATTCAATATATTCTACAATATTGTCACCAACTAATTATCAAGTTTATGTTTACATATGTCATCAATTACATATTGCTCAGATTTCCAAAGGAAGACAATGCTATATGTCATCAATCTCTTACCAAGTTCTAAATTGAGCTCAAACTATACCATAAGAGAATTTGTCACCAACTAGTTATCAAGTTTATGTTTACATATGTCATCAATTACATATTGCTCAGATTTTCAAAGAAAGACAATGCTATATGTCACCAATCTCTTACCAAGTTCTAAATTTAGTTCAAGCTAAACCATAAGCGGATTTGTCACCAACTAATTATCAAGTTTATGTTTACATATGTCATCAATTACATATTGCTCAGATTTTCAAAGGAAGACAATGCTATATGTCACCAATCTCTTACCAAGTTCTAAATTGAGCTCAAACTATACCATAAGAGGATTTGTCACCAACTAGTTATCAAGTTTATGTTTACATATATCATCAATTACATATTGCTCAGATTTTCAAAGGAAGACAATGCTATATGTCACCAATCTCTTACCAAGTTCTAAATTTAGTTCAAGGTATTCAATAAAAGAAGTTTATCATTATGAATAGAAAAAAAAAAGAGAGATGATTATTACCTCTTCAATCTAAGAAGAAGGATGATGAATCGAATGGTGACAAATTGTCTTCGATTTGTTGATATAATCTCTACCAACAACTCGATTTCGGTTCGATTCACCCTAATATGAACAATCCACCGAAATCCTCTTCAATCGGACTGTTGATTGACAAATAAGCTTCGATTTGAGAACGAAATTTGTCCCAAAATCTGAAAATACTTTGAATCTGATGATGAACCTCGCCCAAATCCACCAAAATCTCCTTGGATCAGATGCCTCGGTGACAAATTGAAGGAACTGAGGAGGGAGATGAAGTTCGAGCGCTGAATGAGAAGTGAGATGAAGTGCACGCTGATCGTCTTTTCTAATGGGGGAAGAAACCTAATTTGGGGGAGAAATTAGAACAGGGGTAAAATTGTCATAAATGGACATTTCCTTAATTATGAAAAAAGTGGACATTTTCTTAATATTGTCACCAAATATGGATATTAACCAAATTTTTCCAAAAAAAAAGGTGTTAGAAAAAAAGCTACAAATTGAAGGTTATTTTGGTATTTATTTTGCAAAAATACTGTTTCACCCCTTCCCTTTTATCTTATTTGGTTTGAAAGTACCACAATACCTCTAATAACAACCAAATAAACTCCATTTTTTTACAAATAAACCGTTTTCGCCCCATACGGAGATTATGTTTTCCCTTTTATCTTATTTGGTTTGAAAGTACCACAATACCTCTAATAACAACCAAATAAACTCCATTTTTTTACAAATAAACCGTTTTCGCCCCATACGGAGATTATGTTTTCCCTTTTATCTTATTTGGTTTGAAAGTACCACAATACCTCTAATAACAACAAAATAAACTCCACTTTTTACAAATAAACTGTTTTTCGCTCCATACGGAGATTAGTTGTGCTACTATGACAAATGACTTGTGGGTAGTATCCATAGGTCCCCGGTTCGGACCTCGGATGACCGCTCTTTATTTATCAAATTCAAGAGATTATCTTGTTATTTAAAATTTAAAATTTCAACTTATTTATAATTTTATTCAGTTTATTAACCCCATCCCATACGAACCCCATAATGACATTATAATACATTAGTATGATTTATGATTGTTGAACCAAAAAAGTGTACGAAGGAAGTCTCAAACACACAAATGTGCCCTATTAAAAGGGCGGGAAAGCCAAGCTGAAGTGTCCGTGCGAAGCCTCGCGTTCGAATATAAATCAAACCATCGCAGTTCCTCGCTCTCACCAGGCACACCAGTCTTAGGGTTTCCCGCCGGCGAAGATGTACGCCAACGCCAGCCAGTTCGATGGCAACGCCGCCTTCTCCGGCGGCGGTTTCATGCCTTCTCAGGCTACTCAGTCCGCCGATCATTCACATGCTTCCGCCGGAGTATTCTCTCTCCCCCCTCTTTTCCCCAATTCGTCTTGTTGTCGCCCATTTCCACCTAATTGACATCGGTTTCCACTGGAATTCGCTCTCAATTTCTGCTATTCTTGTTTAATTTCTGCAGGGCCAGGACGTTAAGCGATTGTTGCCGTTGACTGTGAAGCAGATTAACGAAGCTTGTTCGTCTTCTAATGAGAGATCCAACTTCATTGTCGACGGTGTTGATGTTAACAATGTATTTGCCCTCTCTTAATTCCACAGAAAATTTTGGTTTTGTGTTTCCTTTTGTGTAACTCATCTGTTTCATTTTAATTTCTTGGGTTTAGGTTACTGTTGTTGGTATGGTTTGCGACAAGGTTGAGAGAGTGACAGACATTGGTTTCTATATTGATGATGGAACTGGAAGGCTTGAAGTTCACAGATGGTGCGTGTATGCTTCTCCCATTTCAGTTCTATTTTAATTTTGATGCATACTTTTCATGAAATTCCACCAATATATAAACTTGTTTGCTGAATATGATTGTATACTTGTTTGTTTGAATGTATAGGGCAAACGAGCCTATTGACACAAGGGAAAATCTGAGTATTCAGTAAGTTCCATCCCATCTTTTTCCAAAATCCTAGCAGTATGATTTTTGGATGACTAATTTAGCTAATGTATTCCATGAATTGTGAACCGTTAAGTTGTAAGGATCTTCCTATCTAACAACCTCTTTATATTATCAACAATATTTTTTCCAGCTGCTTTAATACGGTAACTGACAAGGCATAGAGTAGGAGTTTTTGTTTAATTGGGAATTTGCTTGCTCTATATGTAGCCTGAAGTGCCTGATTGATTTTCTTTTGTATTGGCCAGTGCAATTATTCAAGATTGTGAAACATTGATTTTGTTTATTTGGATATTAGGGATCACATGTATGTCCGTGTTTTTGGTCACCTCAAGGTGTTTCAAGGTAAACCACAGTTGGTTGCCTTCTCCGTCAGGTATTCTAAAGCTTTTTATTCTGTCACATGTGGAGATGGCATGGTTTAGAACTAGCAGTTTTGTTTTGAAAGAGAATTCACATGAAATAAAACTTGTTTTATTTAGACAGAAATGTAATATTGATGTTACCTTTTCCCAATGTCTTGTTTTGTTGCAAGAACTACTTAGCCGCCAAGCTGTAACGGAGGAACTAATGACACTTAGGATAAACATAAATGCTGCTAAACTCACATTGTATGCTTGTGTATGTAACTGAGATTTTCAAGGGAAAGCTGATATATGCAATTTGTAGTATCTTGATATTAATTTGATAAAAGTAGTTCCTGTTTCTTCTTCTCCTAGCACACCCTCCTTTTTTCTTTTCCTTAGGCTACATTTGTAAAAAGTTGAACTTCAAAAATATGCAAAAATAATACTGGAAGCTCTGAGTTGTATATACTCCGTAAAATCATCAGATTGGATTTTGCGCTTTCTTTTATTGATTGTTCACTGCTGAGTGGAATTTCTGATAAGTATGAATTGATAAACAATAGAGTACTGTTGTGTATATGCATAGTGAGATTCTTATGATCCTTTCTTTTTCCTACACGCCAAAGGAAGATGGATCTAAGGTGCTATATTATATGAAGATTGTATATTCAATAAACATAACTTATTTCTGTGGTTCTTCTTAGGCATGTGGTTGACTTCAATGAGATTACTTACCACTTCACAGAGTGCATGTATGTCCATTCCTACAATACTAAGTTGCAGGTAACATTTCATTCATCTTAACTTAAATGTCATTAGTTGTGCATGAAATAACATCTATTCTCTCTGCTTCTGCAGAAGGGAGGCAATCACCCTACAGATGTACCCGGAACATCTGCTATGAATGCAAACCCGTATAGAGGAAACCAAGCCATGCCACAAAATCAAGTAAAACACTGGTTTTTGTGGAGTGAACCATAATGCATTATTTTGATATGCATACTTGCTGATTATCTGCTTTATTACATTAAATAGTTCCCTGGTCAGCGGTTCGGTGTAAATGGATTACAAGGCATTGACCAAATGATCCTAGATTATCTGCAGCAGCCTTCATGCCTGTAAGTTGATCTTGGATTTTCGTATCTTCTCATTGTTTATCCTCTCATCGTGTCCATTTTGTTTGACTGCTTCATATGTTCACTTTGCTGTGTTATATTGTATTCTCATCATGATAAAGATTCTAGCCCTTTTAGCTTGATGCATTGGTTTACCTTCCTTCCTGTGCGGAAAACTGTCTCGAATTGACCACAGAGGAAGAAGATTTTTGGCAATGCAGTAGTAAGGCCACGGGATATTACGGACTATTGCTTCTAATAAAATGCCGAGTCACAAATGCGGCTATTAGAAATGATTATCCATTCTTGGAGTATTTTACTTTTGTTTCTGTTGCTTGAATTTAGAATTTCTGCAGTCTACTCACTGCTATGCTGACTAATTGGGCCCATAAACTTTATTGGCGAATACTGTTCAGTTAACTGTATGCATTTGCAAGTATCCTCAAGATCAGTTTGTGTGATCCTTGGAAAGTGCTGGGTTGCTTTAAGGAATAGAAATCTGTTTCTTATGCGAATATCATTGGGAATATATTTAGTGCTAGACTGATTTTGCTTTGAATTAACGCTTCTTGAGTTTCATCCTTAGACAAACACTCTCAGGCCTATGATTTAGTTATAATAGAACTTTTATTTAGACATAGCTTGCAACAATAGGACGGATTATTGCATCTAATAAAATGCCGAGTCGCAAATGCGGCTATTAGAAATGATCATCCGTTCTGGGATTGTGATACTCATATACCAAAAGCTCTACTTTTGTTTCTGTGGCTTGAATCTAGAATTTCTGCAGTCTACTCATTGCTGACTAATTGGGCCAATAAACTGTATTGGTGAATACTGTTCATTTAAGTGAATGCATTTGCATGTATGCTCAACCGGTCACCCAACCCAGCGGGTAGGGGGGCTATCAGTTTGTGGTGATCCTTGGAAATTGCTGGGTTGCTTTTAGGAATAGATTTGGGTGACATCCGTAGGGGGAGAGGTAGACCTAAGAAGAGCTGGTTAGAGGTTATCAGACATGATCTCTCGTTGCTGAACCTTTCGGAGGATATGACTTCGGACAGAGATCACTGGAGAAGGAGCATTCGAGCTGCTGATGTCTAGTGTCTTTTGTTATGGTTTTGATTGGAGTTGTGCCCTCGTGCCTTGTTTACTTAATGCTTTTTCCCCTGCGCCTTCCCTCTCTTATTACTTGCTGTCTATGCCCTGCTATGTGCCCTAATACTATGTGATCCGTTTGCACTATCGTCTTGGGTCTATCGGAAACACTCTCTCGGCCTGTTTGGGGTATGAGTGCGTACATCCTGACCCCCAGACCCCGCTCTATAGCGGGATTAACTGGGTTGTTGTTGTTGTTGTTGTTATGCGACTATCATTGGAAATATATTTAGTGCTAGACTGATTTTGCTTTGAATTAACGTCTCTTGAGTTTCAATCTTAGACAAACACTCTCGGGCCTATGATTTAATAGAACTTTAATTTAGACATAGCTCGCAACAATAGGACGGGCATGATTTTCGCTGGTCAGTGCTGTTCCCATGCTCAATTGCGCATCTGTCCGTATGAACACTGTCGTTTCATATTCTGAAAAGGTGCAAATGTTCCTTTAATCCTCATATGTGCCCCATCCCCACCCGGCCACCCTCCACCGCCGCTATCTTTTCTTTTCCTCCCCTGCTTATACAATAACTGCATTCTACAGTCTGTTATCAGTGTGCATCTCAATGTGGAACTTCAGCTTCACATTCGTGTCTTCAAGATATTATGTTATTATAATTTCCTTCTCCTTTCGGTTTTTGTGTTCTAACTGATATTTCTGTATCCATTGCTCAGGGTTAGGGAAAAGGGTGTACACAAGGACGAGCTAGCCCGACAACTTAATGTTCCTGTGGAAAAGATATTGTACCTTTCTTCTCGCTGCAAAACATTTGCATATCTTATTCGTGTTTTCTTACTGTATGGGCTATTTTTGCTGGTTGATTTAATCCGTCTTTGTTGGGTATCATCAGGCAAGCCATGAAGACTCTCGAGGACGAAGGCTTGGTCTACTCAACCATTGATGAGCACCATTTCAAGTCCACCGCTAATGGCTAATGCACTTTTGCCTTCCTTCAAGTGTCACAACTCACAACCATGTTAGGCAGTTTTTCTCTGTTTGATGAGCAATGTCACGAAGTTTGGTTAGTTTAAATTCCGTTGAAGGTATCATGCAATGAGACAAATGGTAGCGATTTGCGCTTTGAATGCGAGATAATAGAGTATCTACTTGTAAAGTTTTCTTGGTATGGATTGTAGCTCTGGTTTATGTTGACGTGATGCTAGTAGCCTAGTTACATTTTACTTGTAATGTCTTTATAAATGCCTCTGGTTTATGTGACTTTTTACTTATATTGTGTTAATGTATTCTTGTACAAGTGTGCCTAGCTAGCTAAAACACTACTACGTATTTTAAAAGGAAGAAAGTGTATATATTTAAACAAATGAAATCACAAAGTGTATTTTCCTTCATAAAATGTGATGTATCTTGGACGGTGGTCCAGTAGGGATTAGCCTATCCAAATCCTTGCATGTATTAAAAAAATGCGAAGTATATCCCCTACATGTATATTTATACTTGTATTAGTATTGCTATAGGATAACCGATAAGTTTACACATATTTGTTAGAACTTTAAAATAATCGGACATAACGTTCTATAGGTCTTTCATTGAGATAGAAGGGGTCTTTCATTGAGATAGAAGCACACCCAAGGTGGTGAACAGGTGATCCAAGTATATTTATTTATGTAGAAATAATAAATGCATCATTAGCCAACAAGTTAACCACTCGATTTGCTTCTCAAAACGCATGTCAAAACCGGATACAGGTTTCTTTGAAACCATTGTCAAGAACCAGTCTGAAATGGTTCAGTCGGAAAGGACTTGCGGGACATAGTATCCAAAATTATCTGGTTCGAATCTTGGATGACCAATGTCTATTTACCAAAATCAAAACATTGTCAAGAAGAACTACACAATACAAGGGATGTCTTGAAGGGACCGTAGCAGATAGATCATGACCTCTAAATTAACTTCTACTTCCACTAATCGGTACCTCTTTTCCCATGCCAACCGGAAACCGTGGATGACCATACAAACAAAGAACCGAGTTTACATGGCCAAAATTCCATTTTTAATGTTCCGATCCACTTCACAGTAACATGGACACATTTTTTTTCTCCAAAACCCATCTTTCGCCCACAGACTTTTGTCAGTGGTAACATGATATCTCTTTTTTTGCTCCACTCTACCAGTTTATAATAAATAATTCCCACTTGTATTGCATATTTTAAAACAATAAAACCCATCTTGTTGCTTAAAAAAACACAAGTCATTCACAACCATTTCGCTACCTGAACTTTACCCTTTCTATTTACATCTTTCATAGACAGCATTTGGTAATCCTCAACTCCATTGCAAAGATGTCTGGGGGATTATTCTTATCACCGAGGACCATCTCCGTGGCGTCTTACAAAGGCTTGAAGGCCGATTCCGACGCATCATGGTTCATCAAATCATCTACGTTGGTCCAAGGGAGATCTAGAGAGAATAGTAGTTTTAAAGTTTGTTGTATGAAGGTATGGAAGTGAAACACATTTATCTCTTTCTGTTTTAGAACTTGTATTTTGTGGTTGGAAAAACTGATTTTGCATACTTGAATAGACATGGGATCCGATGAACAACAAGAGGTTCGAAACCCTGTCCTATGTGAAGCAGCCGCTTTCCGATGAATCCATTGCTAAGCAAGTCGAATACATCCTCTCCAAGGGATGGGTTCCCGGTCTTGAATTCGACGAGGTATGAACAGCTTTTACATGTAGTGATTTCTTCTGATTAGAACTGATGAGATTGTTTGATTCCTGGCTTTGAATATCCGATGTAACCAGGCAGGATATCTGCGAAGAGAGAACAGCAGGATGCCAGGCTACTATGACGGAAGGTACTGGACACTGTGGAAGCTACCCATGTTCGGCTGCCAAGATGCCTCAGAAGTCTTGGCCGAATTCCACGAGTGCAAGAAGACTTACCCTACTGCTTTCATCCGCTGCATCGCCTTTGACAGCAGCCGTCAATGCCAATGCATGGCCCTCCTCATCCACAAGCCCGACCAGGCGGCCTAGCTGCCTAGCAAACGAAATGGCGATCTCTAAGCTTCCTTCCTGGTATCCTGGCATGCGAAGATCACAGGCAGCTTTTTAAACAATTGGCATATGTATGGATGTATGAAGCTTTCGAATTTCTCTTTACCTCTTCAAATGCAGTGTAGGGATGTGAGTGCATGAACAAGATGGCTTTCCTGGTTACAGTCGTTTCTCCTTGAGAGTATTACAAGGGAGCTCTCGCTAAACAAAGCAATCACAATTCACACATACTTCAACAAAACAACTCTTGCAACAACAACCACCTAGTGTATACCGCGATTAAGCGGGGTCTGAGTCAGGATGTACGCAATCTTTCCCCGAACTAGCCGATAGAGTGTTAAAGAAAATGAATTGACTTAACTGTATCTTTCTTGGAAAAAAACAGTATCTTTCTAGCAGTGCGACTTTCGGATGACTAAATGAAGATCATTTTCATGCATATGTTAAAGAAAATGAATTGACTTAACTGATGAAAGGAATATAGTATACGCAGTGGGATTTTCCACCCAATTAATGTCTCACAAGGCAAGTCTTACCGAGTATAAACAAACAAATAGCGGCAAGAATATCCCTTGATTCTATTTCTACCTGATGAGTGATGGTGCATCATAGGATCCCATGGAATCATGGGCCAAATTTGTAAAACATAAACATATTAGTAACATAGCCCCAAAGCAAAACACTTCGCAATCAAGCATATCATTATGTAATGCAAACTTATCCAAATGAAAGTGGCAGTCAATTTCGAAGGCCAAATTTCTGATATATTAAGCTTTAATTTCAACATCTGAGTTACAAATATGCGTTTTTCTAAACTCTAAAGACCTTTTTCAAATCTAGGTACATAGATTAATATCTACCCAGTGACAATCAACTTTAAAACTGATGGAATTCCTTTCCAATTTAATGAATTTGTAGTTCTTTAACTACATATGTTCTCTCTTTGGCAGACAGTTTTATACAGCATATAACCTGTAAAGAATGGGATGCAATGACATAAATGCAATCATCCATATTTGGAAGCGAACACACTTTCTGCACATAAATCTGACCAAGGACATAAATATAATCATCCACTTAAATGTCAGAATCTACAGAGTTAGCCAAAGATTGGTAGAGTTGCTTTGGTGCTTCAGCTGCAACATTTATTGGACACGAAATAATATTCAGTTAGCTCATACTAAAACTGGGTTTTCGTACTAGCAGTTGCAATGCTCACTATCTGCTCCAAAGACAAATGAAACCAAACCTAAACTCTCACTAATGCGACTTCAAAACAAATGTCAAGAGCAAGGACCAAACCTAAACTCTTGTAGTCTTACTAATGTAACTTCAAAACAAATGCTACCCTAAACTCTTACTAATGCTTGCCGGAAGTTTTATAATTTCTACTCAGGACTACTTTAATTGATCCAATTTCCAGCAATAGTTGTCAAAAACCAGGATAATACCTATTTGAATTTTTGAGATCAAATACATACTCCCTCCGTCTCGCAATAATTGTTGTTTTAGAGTAGTAAACTTGTATAAAAAACTTGTTGTTTTAGCTATAGTTATTATCTTTATAGGTAATGATTGCTCTTTTTATAGGTAATAATAATTATTGCTTTTAGGTATTTTATCCTATAAAAGTAAAGGAAACATGGGTTTTTATTAATAAGTGTGCTTAAAGCTAAAACAACAAGTTTTGCGAAACGGAGGGAGTATAGTACGACAAGGTTAGTTGTAAGAAAACACCTTTTAAATTGTGAGTTTTTTCCATCAAACCACCTTTTATAAATATTTTTAAACAAAAACACGTAATAAATAATATAATACATTTTATTAATTCAACCTCCAATAACTACTTTAGAAAGAAATTATATTACCCATTTCTTTGAATATTTATTTTGAAAAAACTAACAGTTTTTTTTCTATACTAGGTAACGTTTGAGTATTTGACCATATATCAATATTTTTTTGAAAACATACTAATATGTGTGCACACACACATATTAGCATGTTTTCAAAAAAATGTTGATATATTTGAACCAATAAAAATGCTTAGTTTTTCCAATAAATTTTCTATATATTCCCTTAATCAACAGAACCCTCTATATTCAAATGGAAATAAAGTCAATTGAGGAAAATCAAAACAACATAATAGAATCAATTAGTGAATTGAAATGCATCAATCAAACAAAGATGAGAAAGGAAAAGACTCTCCAAATATACACTTGTAGTACAGTAACCGAAAAAAGCATTGAAAAACTTTGCCATTTAGAGTATAAACAAATGTAAAATCCCACAAATGCCCCACCCCTTCATAAAGAAGTACGACAATTTGAACTTCTTCAGGTTAACATTGATTCAATTTTTAAAAAAATTAGAAACAACATAAAGCACGATATAAACATTACCATGGAACAAGAACTGTCTCCATTTCGTAAAGTTAATTCCATCCTGCTTGGATTTACGGTGTTCTATTAATAAACGATTAAATTGAATTAAACAATTGGTCCTTCAACTTTAGGCAGACCTAAGATTTTTTGTCCCAAGTCCATGTTGATAACAATGTTACAAAATTGGTCATCATGTTAAATGTCTTATGACAAAATAAAGGTTAAGGATCACCATGCGAAAACTTACATCTAAGTGTTCTCCAACGAAATTTTATTATCAGACACGTGGCAATGACCCAAAGAACCAAGTTGGTATACGTTACAAAATGCAAGTATTTGAAAAATGCCTTTAATTATGACCATTATGACTAAAAGACTCAAAAAGAAAGAATGCAATATACACTAAAAAATGAATTGTATAGTTTCAGAAACGCTTGGGTATAACCTTTTTTTCCCTAATAGAGGTGATCTCTATCTTCTCCACACGCTCTCAAATCAAATCTCTATTTAACTTGGAGTTTTCAGTCTTTACGACACATAAAAGGAGAGAGGAAGGAGAAAGAGGAAGAAAAGAAAAGAAAAGAATTCTTGAAAAAGCTGGAGAATCACAAAAAAAAAAGGGAAAATGGATTCACTAGCACCATTTCATATCACCTTGAATACACTAGTTACGCAGGTATTTTGGTGTTTCAATGCCTTTCTTTCATACCTATTATCGATTGAAAGTGTTCCAGCCAGGTTGCATTGCCTGCATATGTATGTATCGAGCCTCTTGCAAGAAATTCGCAACAGAAAGGCCGATACAACCGAAGCGCTCCTGCAAAAAGTCATGATATGTGATGGTAAGTCTTTATATAATATTTCTTTATAAATTTTAAAAGGTTCAGATTACAAAATTCCTAATGTGTTTTCATCCAGATTCGTTCTCTCATGGGTTATATTTTCTTATGCATATCTTTAAATTTCAAACAAATTCATTAATCAATTTTGCTAATCCACATGCATTGTAAACTTGATTGAGATAGTAAAAAAGACCACAAGTGAAGCGGTAGAATCAAGATCCAGACAATATGCAGATGTGACAGGGATAGACTTTCCACATGGCTTTAGCTCACATGGTACTGGGAAGGATTTTGATATGGATATTGGATCCCGCCAAAGAACCAACCTAAATCATTTTATGGGACAAGCAAAGGTAACAATTCAAAAGCTTGAACTGTCCATCCATATTTGTTGGTATTTTTCCACATTTCATAATGCAGAACCAAAGCCTCACTTACTAGAAAAATTCTCTAAAAATATCTCTTTTGCATATTAGCAATGGCTTCTAGAAAAATCCACTATAATTACCTCTTTTGTGAACATGCCAATACTTTCTAGACAAATCCCCTAAAGTCTATTTTTTGTAGTTTCTAGAGTATTCTCCTAAAGTATGTCTTTTGTCGAATTTCTAATGGTTTATATAATTTCACCAATCAATCAAAGACCTCTTTTATTGAAGTATACTTCAGTTAAGTTGGGTGGGAGATTCTTGCACTTCAACTTCGAAGATCCTCCGACCCTATTAGATCATTCACTCATTAGAAATTGTATGAGTATGCAATATCGACCTAGACTGGACCAAATTACGGTTGTCGTATGGTTCACAGCCCAGTCTGTGGCCCTCAGCTTTTTGTGTTACGGTCAAGACTGAAATGGACAGTAATATTTCTTTCTACGGGTTCAAAACTCATAAAATTAAGTTTCGACCCACATGATTATGCCTTGGAACTAAACAGTTTGTTTCTTTAATCTTCCTTCTTTTTCTTAGCTTTTTCAAAATAATTAATATAATTGTGGGAAATTATGGGCCGGTACACAGGTTGACCTTTCCCCAATTAAAGTACATCTAGATCAATTCGTAATTTTCCTCCAAATATACACCTTATAAAATTGGTACGCAGAGTTGTTTTTATGTTTTGACTAATGTTAAAAATGTTCTCTATGCTCAATGATATCATTTTGTGACATTATTTTTTTCTGAGTGGTTTTAAGATGTCAGTGGAAAACGGAAGAGGGCCAAGAGGAAATCTCTTTCAACACAATATATCTACGGGTGATCATATGTGGCAAAGAGAAGGTAAGTATGCTCTAGTAGAACTAAGGGCTCCTTTATCCCTTAAAGGGAACGAACAAAGCCAGATGTCATCAACATCGATCAATATAAATTTGGGGAAGCTTCTAGGAAAAGGGCTGGAAACTGTTGCAGGTGGACCAGGCATGCTATTGAGTCTTTTGGGAAATTATCCACAAGTGAAGCCAACCATAATCAACATAAACTTAGTAGCTCCGGTTGGCACAAACATCAACTATGTCAGCTTCATTCAGGATGCTGCAGGTTACAACTATGCTTCAGATGAGGCTAACCAGCCCAGGCCACAAGACCCACAACAGCACACCCAGATACCAAAAAGAATGTCTTGGACAACAGGTCTAAAAGTCAAATTCGAAAATGCAGTAGCAATGCTTGGAGGATCAAAATGTAAGTGTTAAACTTGATACTCATATTTGCACACTTAATTTTATTAGGGTCAAGTAAATGACATGCATCACTATCTCTCAGATCTTTTCTATATGTCTATAAAAGAGGTTAGGGATAACTATACAGAGAAAGAATCAAGATTTAATTGTAAACTAGGAAGCCTAAAAATTGATTAAATTTCTTTCAATCTTCTTCAAATATTTCAAACTCTATGTTTTTACAAGTTTATTGGGATTTGACACTTCTCTTTGTTAAATATCCGTGTAATGGCCTATTCCTCCTAGGTTCTCTAATAAGCAAATGGCGAGAAAACCAAAAGGCCAAATCAACAAGCAAAACCCTAGACCAATAGCCTACCAGTACCACAAGGGCTACATTCAATCTATAAATCCATTAATTTATCCAAATTAGCTAACTTTGCTCTACAAATATCCCATATTTCCTCTCCTTTTCCTCTTGGCTCTTGCAGAGATACAGGAAAGAAGAAAGGAAGATTGACGAAATAGCCAAGCAAGGGCATCCATGACTTGGTATCAGCAAGCAGACAAACTCATCATGGATTCTTGAGATTTAAAAAGACTAAATAATCCCTTCGATACTCAACATCATTTTCAATTTATAGTGTATTGAATTTTCTAGCTTTCTGATGAGGAAATGGACGCTGTGCTTAAGATGACATATTATCTTGAGTTCTTGACCAAATAGAAAAAGCCCGTCATTCATTTGGAATTCATGACTACTGACTAGTATTTAAGATGACATATTATCTTGAATTCATGACTGGCTGCTCTGCGGTAAGGATTCTTTCAATTGCAACCTTTTCTAGAGTATCTGCACCAAATCTAATGCATTATTTTTGAAATAGAAGATATCTTTCCTATCGGCCCCCACAGGATGCCCAATTTCATCCTGAATGGCACACAAAAGTGTATTGTGCAAGGAGTGCACACAGCTACCATTAGAACGGCTGAAACACGTTTTTTTTAAGACTGATTCAGTATTTTCACTATTTTACAGAGGATTCCATAGTTGCAAATGCAAAACTACTAGATCTAAAACATTAGCAATCAGTAAATAGCTATTATAGATAATTCGGCAGGTTCTCATTCAAATTGAACAGTTAACATACTCGAATCAAACAACGAGCAGAAGAAGAATTCATTCAAATCGAAATAAAGAGACGAAAAGAGGCAAGATTTGGGGAAAGGTTTGAATACATGAAGACAGCAGTGGACGAGCGGACGAGAACAGCTGCACGAGAGACATTGTGGTGTATCAACCTTCCTGTTGCGATTTCCTGCAGGAGATCGGATGCACATCGCAACACCATTTCTCAATCGATCGGAGATTTTGCAAGAAAATCATTTGATGGAACGAAAAATGAGAGGTAAAAACGGCGACGAGAAGGGGAAACGCGTTGCTATATATATAGCCAAAATTGGGGATTCTGACAATCTGACATGAAATCGCTGTCGGATCTTATTGGGCTGGTCTTTTTATTCTTCTGGTTGTAGAATTGTTTTTCTTGTTGTTTTAGGATGGTTAGGGCGTGTTTGGCTGGGGGTGGGAAGGGTGGGAGAGATACCAAATTCTGTCTGGGGAAGCGTGCTGGAGTGTATGGCGGGAGATGGCGGGGGTGGCGGACATGGAGGTGAAGGGGATGGCCAGGGTGGAAATTGCCCAGATTTTGGTACCTTCGTTTTTGGAGTGGGCGGGGTGGAAGAATTTTGGTACCCCGTGTTGCCCATTTTTGCCCCTGGATCCGACGCTTCGGCTTCCCATAGAAGAGTGATATATATTATCATCATTCTCGAATCGCCTCTCCCACTCAGAACTCCATTTTCGCTCTCGAAGGAACTCGGCGACAGCCCAGGTAACCCCTCTTCGCTCTTCCTTCCTCCCTTTGTCCTCCATTGCATTCCTCCATCGAAGGCAACACCCTAATTATCTCTCTTCTTCTTCTTTGGAATTACAGGTTGTTGGAAACTTGGAATCGCAAGTTGTTCATCTTCCTCTCGAACAAGGTCGAGGCTTTCATCCACCACTCAATGTAAGTACTAATCTCTCTTTGTTCATCTTCTTCTTTTGACTCAAAAACCCCGCCAATGTTAACCCTAATCCCCAATATTTGAGAAGTCCATCTTCCCCTAAAACCCCAAAATCGGACAATGGGTGAAGTCCTAGGGCCGACTCCATGTTCAAATTGAATAATGAAAGGTCATATGTTGGTTGTCTTCTTGTTATGCGCATGTCGGACCTTATATGGTGTGAGTTTTGTCTTCAATGGTTTGCAACTGTCATACCGGTTCTGTAATGGTTTTTCATTGTCGATTGTGTGTGCTTCTGTGTGCAGGGTTGTCCTTTTATCACATGCTTTTGTTTATTGTGTCTGTATGCAAGGGTTTGTCTTCTTCTGCTTTTGTTTATTAATGGTTTTCTTTATGGTTTGTCATCTTATGCTTTTATGACATGCTTTTGTCAATGGTTTGTGTTGTTCTGATAAGGGGGGTTAGCTTAGGAGTTTCTTCTCGTTAGTTTGGTTGAGGGTTGGGTTACTGCATTGTCTTCCTCCTAGGTTCAGTTCATGGTTGTTGTGTTGCACATAACCCATCATATTTCACACCTCATTTGCCATTACACAACCATTATGCTGTGATTTGTTTTTCTAGTTTCTCAATCTGTCTTGCAGCTTGCTTATAATCATATGCATTCATCTATGATTTGTTTTTCATGACTGGATTGAAATATATTTGATAAGGATGTGAGGGTGGGAAGTGAAAACAAAACTAAAATCTAGATAGCACATACATATATATTTGATTGAATGAACATCTCACATTCACACAGATTTTTGTCTGGTTTTGTAATAGTTGTAGGCACCACCTATATGGCTATATGTTCATGCCTCCCCACTTGTCTTTGATTTCATGCTCTTCAGTTGAAATTTATTTGTTCATGTTCACCTTCTCATCCTTTTCAATTGTTATCAACTTTGTCATGTCATTGGTCTTCCTCGGATATGGTGGAATTTGTTGTTGTATGTCTCATCCTTTTCATATTAATATTGGCTCTAACACATTTCTTCTCCCTCGAAGCATGTACCCTTACTCCGACACGGACGAGGACTCTGATGCCAGCTATCAGTCGGGCGACCCCGACAAATATTGGTGGATCAGGGAGGATTACCCTTATGGAGACCCGTGGGCCCACCAGGCGGAGGAAGTCACGGACGAGGATGAGGTGCAGTCTCAGCTCCAAGGACCTGCTTTGAACGAGGAGCTTGACGAGTACCGCGACCTTGTCAACGATCTCGAAGCTGATATCGTGGAGCTCCGTGCACAGGTTGCCACACTCCGGGAGCGTGACATTGCCCGAGAGGCTCTTCTCCATATCAACCAGCAAGAACTCCATAGGGCTGATGAGGAGTTAGCCGCCTCCGAGGCGTCCAAGCTCGAGCTTGCTGAGAGGTTGACCAGGGCTGAAGTGGAGATAGCCATCTCCGAGACGTCCAAGCAGGACCTAGCTCAGAGGTTGTCAGGCCTTGCTACCTTCCTGTGCGGGACGTGGGCTGATTATGCTGTCGGCACTGTTCGCATCAAGCAGCTGCTGCGCGAGAGAGGCATCAATCGGTGGATCATCGTCCTCCTCATGGGTGTCATTACCAGGCTCGCTGGAGGAAAGTAGGCCCGTGTGGTTGTAACCGTTGTCATTCTAGACTTGTTGTTTGCTTGACGAAACTGTTATCGTGCGCCCCATTTTTTTTTGCGTGGTGTGGTGACACGACTATATATGACTGCATTATGATCCCCATCGAGCACCTGGCCAGTATATGTTGGTTTTTGGGTCGCCAGGTGTTCCGTTGGACCATGTTTATGTTATCGTTGTAGGACCCTGACAATGGTGCTATCAAGCACCCCTTCTATGTAGCATCCACTACTCGGGTGCAGGTAGCAGAATCTAAGCTTCTATCAATGTGCATGTTGCATGTTTTTAATTATCATTTGTTTGTGTTCTAACTTCAAATTGAATCGATGATGAAATGACAAAACAGAAATGAGTCATACGAGTGCGTTGGAATGCTCGAACGAAAGCATAATATGTTACAAACTACTTCCAAACATAACGAAACGCCACAACCTTTCCTACCACAACCATAAGAGTCACATCTGCTAAGCACCCATCATGTACAAAACCAAATTGCATCCTACTAGTTTCGTGCAATCGTCGAACACATAAGGCATATATCCATACCTTAACGACTCAGAATTCCATGCTTGCACCCATCATGTACAAAAAATGGTTGCATCCTAATAGTTTCGTGCAATCGTCGAACACATAAGGTCATATGTCCCTAGCTTAACCTGTCAGGTTGTCACAACATCATGCCTGCACCCGTCATGTCCAAAAAGCGGTTGCATTCTACTACTTAACTGCAATCACAAACCACTTGCCGTAGGTCCCTAGGAAATCGAGTCACATCATCAACCACAAAAAAGAGTTGCACCCTACTACGATGCCCACCGGCATCATCTCCGGGGTCGTCGGTCATTCCATATCTGCTGAGCAATAGAGTCACGAAGAGCCTTCATTCCAATGGCTGGTGGCTCCTCTTCTGGCTCGAACAGGCCGTCCACCTCCATCTCATCTGCACCTTCTGGGTGGTCGTACGCATCGTCATCGTCTTCGTCCATTGCATCATCCGGCTCTTGAAACCTCCACTCGTCCTCGTCATTCACATCGTCTCTCCAAAGACGGAGAAGGTTGTGAAAGGCGAAGCAGCAGTTTATGAGCGACACTTGTCGTGCGACTGAGTACTTGGGCATCCACCGGAGGATCTTTCACTGACCCTTAAGAACACCGAATGCTCGCTCAATAGCTCCGCGGAGTGACGAATGCTCCTTGTTGAATGCTTCCTTGAGGTTTTTAGGTTGTGCCGCTTGGAAGGTTGGTCGGTGGTACTTTGTCCGCGAGTATGGCACCATGTACCCATCTCAGTCCGGGTAGCCCTTGTCACATAGGTAGTAGCGACCAGCAGGGGGTGGGGGAAGTGAAACCGGGGTGTCCGATGGGCGTGGTCAAACACACGTGCATCGTGTGCACTCCCCTCTCATCCGTTTGAGATGAAGGTGAAGATGAGGTCGAAGTCGCAAACAACCATGATGTTGAAGGTGCAAATCTCTTTCCGGCCTCGAAATGGAATCTGCTCGTCGACAGGGATGGTGGCTTGGATATGGGTTCCATCGATGGCACCTATTGCACCCTGCGTGGGAGAAGTAAGGCATTACGACTTGGGTCATCCATACATTTAGGAAACGGTCTCATGTACAATTGTTACCTTGAAGTACGGCCAATAGCGGTTGTCGTTAACGATTTGCTCGGGGACCCGGCGGAACTCGAGGTCTCGTGGTTTGATCAGCTCCCTGGCGAGGCCAGTGAAGCCGTTGGCCAGGCCTCCGTCGATTGCATCACAAACGCCCTGTATCGCCTCTGAGATGGTGTAAGTGGAATGTTGGAAGCGTTTACAAGCGTTTCGCTGGCTTTGATCCCAAGCCATTGTGTTCACAAATATTGCGACCTTCTCCATCACCGAAATCTGATTGGATCCTCGAAGTCCGTATTTATGTTCTAGGACCCCACATAGCTTCAGAAACACACGCTTCTCCATTCGAAAGGCGTTAATACTTCGGACCTCCCCATCGTTATTCAGTATGTCATGCACCCATCTTTGGCATGTGTACTCGGAGATATAGCAAGGGATCTTGTACACTCGGGTGAAGTAGTGATGGACCACCGGGATAGACCTCTGTAATATGTGGAGCATGGCGATGACGAGTATGATACCCCGTCGACGCATCATCATCGTGTCCCCATTGGAAGTGGCCCTGTGGAGTATCCCCGTGATAGGAATTAACCACAAGTACCAACCATAAGAATGCACAACCATAAGCATACTCAACCATAAGAATGCACAACCATAAGCATACTCAACCATACGAATGCACAACCATAAGTAACACAACCATAAGAGTCAACCATAATAATGCATGACCATAAGCCACCCAACCAAACGAATGCACAAACAACGTTACCAGTTACAAACATGTAGCAACAAGTAGCATACACAAACAAACATAAGTTTTAAGTATGTATCCGAAAACAACAACCATAAGGTTCATGCCTCCATTTCTGGCATACAGTTGGAAATAGAAAGTAGACAACAAAGCATACGCAATCGAAATGCACTTATGAGGACGGGAAAATCAAATGCAAATGTAGGCGGCGACGGAGTTCGAAATCCTCAACCAGTGAGCGGAATGGACCTAAGGACGGCCGCCATTGAGATCATACAACCACTGCAACCACCTCACTCTCCTGTCGTTGTGCTTGATACCCACGAACAGGTCTCTGCGCTCAGGGTCCCGCATCAGCTCGACGGTGAAGCACTAGAGAGGGTCAGCAACGTCAATCAAACCTTGTTGGACCAGCTCCTCAACAATGTCCAGAGCTTAGTTGGTTGTGTTCACCGGCTTGCTAGTGGAGACCTCCTCCCGGGCGAGATAAGCCTTCAGCGCACTGCTTGTCTCCTTCACCGCGTCAACGTGTTCATGGTACAACCGTGACGCCTCTGACTTCCTGGAGGACCTCTTCGTTGGTGGTTGTCCCACTGCACAAGCGGAGTTAGCCATTGTTCGCTTGTTCATGTCGACGAGAGGAGATGACAAACCTGTTGGTGCAGCCCCGTTGGTGTTGAGCACATCCCCGCAAATCCCATTGAGAACCTCTTGCATGGAAGGAGGTTGGCTCGCGAACAGCTCGTCTAGCTCCGTGTCGAGTGTCCCGTATTCGGTCTCTTGTGTCTGCACACCACCTCGGACATCGTCAGTGCCTCTATCGAGATTGATGTAGTCCCTCTCATTATAATCGTCGCCTTCAGCTACTGCGACCTAGGGAGCTGTTTGCCGTTGACTGGGCTCCATCGAGGGGGCAACACAGTACTTCCCGGTTGCCACAGTTCCCCCATACAGTTGATCCCAAAGGTCCTCCAACTCGGGCTGAATACCTTTCTTCCTATACTTCCTGAAGTCGGAGTTTTCCTAAATATATGATCCCAAGTTATGTAAAATTAAAGACGGGAAAAATGTCGAAAAAACCAACAGCTAGAGGAGGGCACTAACCGCGATCTTCTTCTCCCACCACTCATCGGATGCCTTGATCGTGCCCTTCTCGGCATCCCATCCCAATCCGGTCTCAGAATTCTTTAACGATTTCCACTCGTTGTAGTATTTCTTCATGTCACGATTGCGGTTCTTCAACGTGTACATGTTCGGCTTCTTGCCCGGCAGCTCCTGGAATTCGGGTGTGAGCGCACCCCAGGAGAAAGGCTGGTCTCTCCCGACAACCCGCTGATGGCGAAGGAGGACCTCAACAAACAATTTGATATGCTCATATGACCAGTAAAAGGGAGGGGGCGTTGGGTCCTCATCGCCTCCTTGCGTCTGCTTCACCTTCCCCTTCCCCTTACCCTTACCCCTACCCTTACCCCTTCCATTTCCGTTTGCGTTTCCGTTTCCGTTTCCGTTCGAAGCCATACGCACTTGTGGGCTAACAACGACGACACGAAAGCACTATCATCCCACACACCCGGGAAAAACAAATTCAGTCAGAAATTGGATGTTCGACTAGAGAATAATTGTCAATAGGTTCAAATATGTGGTCCCAATGGAAGCCGACGGGAGGAAGGCAAAACCCTAGCCGTGTGAACAAGAAGTTTGGGCAACAAACATACGAATTAAAGACTCAATTCAGGCATCGGGGAAGCGGAATTACGAATCCATTCAACAAACCATTGGAATAAGTAAGCAATTTCAACCACCCGAAGACCGACCACAAAAAAGGAGATAGAAGTAAGGGAACTCACATGGTGAGAAGACGATGTTGGTTTGCGGCCTCCGGGGGGAGCTGCTTTGCTTGCGGATGATCTTCCCTTTCAAACGCCGGCGGATACCACGGTCGTCTTCACCGGCAATGGGAGTCCAGGTCCACGCTTTTCTTCCTCCTCTCGAAACTGGGTTGGATGAGAAAAGGGCAGCTTCTGGTGTTAGGTCGAATTGAGGAAGGTCAAGGGTAATTTGAGGGGCAATATGGTCTTTTCCCATCGAACAGTAAGGTCATTCTAGTAAATTGCAATATGCCCATTTCCCCGCCCATCCCCGACCTACCAAACACGCAGGAGCTTTTTTTCCAAAAAGTATCTCCATCTCATCCACCCCCAAAAAGTATTTCCATCCCGTCCACCCCCAAAAAGTATCTCCACCCCCTAAAAAATTTCCCCCAGCCAAACACGCCCTTAGTCTATCTGTCCACTTTTTTCAATGTCATTTGTTTGAACCCTTACCTTTATAAAAAAAACAAGGCTACACATTTTCAGGTTTGATTCGGAAAAAAGTAAAACGAAGCGGCCTGGACTCGGATCTCATATAGGACATGTAGCCATGTTTTTTTTACTTCTTTCATTTAAAAATAAACTCCACCTGATCAACAATATTTGTCATTTTAAATTTAAGTATAAATTTTAAGAAAAATATTGATTCACTTATCTTTTGGCATTATTACATATATCATGCATTCTTAAATGTATGTTTCTTATTTATGTCAATCAATAAATAATTTGAGGGAAAAATAGTTAATAAAAATCTTGTAACTCAATACTAATTATTTGCCTAAAAAACCTAAAACAATGCCTAAAGTTTATCAAAATTTTCTAACCTAAAATGACATTTAAAGTTGATAAGTGGGAGCAAGTCTTTGGGGCTTTTGCACATCTAGACAAAAAAAAAAGTGTTTGCAAGAATGTACCTTGTATGTTAGATTTGCTAAAGTAGACCAAACTTCACTTTTGCACATTGCAAAGTGAAACCAGGTGGGAGAGTTGAAGGTCATCCGTCAAGGGGAAAAAGAGAGGAGGGAATGTGAGGGTGACCCTAATTAATAGAAAAAAAGAGAGGGAATTGTGATAGCTTGATTGTGTTAAGACATATCACTATTAAAGAAACATTGAATAGGGAGAAGAAGAGCCGAATAAATATTGAAAGACAAAAGGTTGTCATTAAAGTAAAAGCATAAGTTGTAGTGTTGTATCAATACGTACAACACTCTATATAAGCCACAAATAGTTAGTTATTTCAATCATTAAAGAAGCATTCAATAGGGAGTTGAATAACTCTTGAGAGCCAAACGGCCACCATTGAAGCAAAAACATAAGTTGTATAGTATGTGTGATATTGAATTCCTTTTGTGATTGTCATCCACATCTGCCACTGGTTGTGAATCCAGGTCTGGAAAAAGATTGTAAGGGTTTTTTTCGTGGACATTCAAAACGATGGGTAAGGGCACTTGTATATTTGTTGTTGAATTGTCGTGTACTTGCCACCTTCTATTATTTTTTGGCTATATGCGTTGTTTTTTCATGTCACTCCTTTAATTCATTTTGCAATACCTTATAATGGTCATGTTTTTTGTTAGGTCATATTCAGTGATCACACCTTTTTGAAGGGAAAGTTTTGTGGCGAGGTGACGCGTAGAAGCGAATTTGTTTGCTTCCAATGAAGGGGGCGGGAGATGAGAGAAATTTTAAAAGAGAATGAGAACGGGAGAGAGGGGAGAGAAAATCATAGCTAGGACAAGCGAAGTGATCCTCTCTTTCAAAGTGGTGAAAGGCAAATAAGATATGAGAAGAGTGATTGAGAGTCAAGATATGAGAGTTGAAGTATTTTTTTAGGTTTGATTTCCCCCTTCCTTTCTCTTCCATATTCTCTCTCTCTCTCTCTGGTCTTCAATAGTAAACATGACTTTTTTCCCTTTCCTTGTAAGTAACCTTTCCCTTTACATATTATTTTTATTTAAGTTCCAGGCAACCGGACTGCTTGTTTCTCACATTTGATCTATTTACTTACATTCTTAGACACTCCTCCCCCCGACGAGTCTTTTTAGAATTTAATCGAAACTAGTGGTTTAATCTACCTCGTACCAAAAGTATTCCAATTGCTTAAGGATAGATAGTCCCCAACCAACTCCCTACGCTCCGAGGTTATCGACTAAATCCTTCACGGACCCTCTATTAGCCTCTAAAGCACTCAATCTGTGTCAAGAAAAGTCAAAACATGTGTTATCCACCCTATCACAAATGCCACTAGTGGGGTTTAAACTTTTATCCTCGTGGTAATGAGTCAAAGAAACTCGTCAATTTTGCTCATAGAGGAAGACGTCATTAGGGGTGATTTATATATTGGAAAATATGAAGAGTTTAAATTTCCTTTATCTATGTATTGAATACTTATTTTATCTTTTCATGAATGTATGTGCATAATGAATTTACAACCCATATTATTTAAAGCAAGGGTTTATTCAAAGTATCTTATAAACAGGGGTGGTTCATTGTATGTGGATGATTTTATAAATTCATGTAATTCATCTACGATAGAGACTGCAGTCATCCAACATTTGGGGTATTTTGCAGAATTTTACAAGCATGACTATCCAACTTTCACACAGTATTTACTTGCAATTTGCCCTAAATAATTAGACTCGGTCCTTTTGTAAAAAAATATAATATAGGTTATTTGACTCTCTTTTTTCACAAAAAAAATATTTAAAAAAGCACAAGTTTTAAATTTTTTTATTTATATAATTTCACACACATTCTTAATAAGTATAAAATTGTAAAAACAAAAATATACTCAACAAAAAATAAATAATGTTTTTATCTTTTTAAAAATCCAGTCAAAAAGTAGATTGAGGCCCATTTT
Source organism: Persicaria tinctoria (assembly GCA_037127255.1). Classification (NCBI taxonomy): domain Eukaryota; kingdom Viridiplantae; phylum Streptophyta; class Magnoliopsida; order Caryophyllales; family Polygonaceae; genus Persicaria; species Persicaria tinctoria. Next base: position 19,086,713 of record JBANSL010000008.1, read on the forward strand.
AGGTCGTTTATGATCCGAGTCAGATATGGAGCAAGTCGGGTTGTTAGTTATGGGGTCAGGTCGTTCTGTCTAGCTGATGTTAAAACATCCAACCTGAAGATGCAAGCTATGAACTAACATCCGAAGAACAAGGTCATGGGATTGTTTAGTTCTTGGATTTGAATTTCCAATACTCCGAAAAAGACAGGATGTTTGCGAAGGGAGAACAACAGGATGCCATGCTACTATGATGGAAGGTACTTGCCCCTGTAGGAGTTACCGATGTTCAGCTGCCAAGATGCCTCAGAAGTCTTAGCCGAATTCCACAAGTGCAAGAAGACTTACCCTAATGCTTTCATCTACTGCATTGCCTTTGAAAGCAGTCGTCAATGCCAATTCATGACCCTCCTCATCTACAAGCTTGAGCAGGCGGCCTAGCTGGCTAGCAAACAAAACGGTGATCTCTTACCTACTTTCCTGCCCATCCTGGCATGCGAAAACCACGGGCAGTTTGTTATGCAAGTGGCATATGTATCAATGTACAAAACTTTCGAATTTCTCTTTACCTCTTCAAATGCAGTGTACGGATGTGAATGCCTGAACAAGATGGTTTTCCTGGTTGTCTGTTTCACCTTGAGGGTTAGTAGATGAAATCAATGCATGCTTATTTATGAGGGAGCTCTTGCTCAACAAAGCAATCACACGCACTTCAACTAAACAACTCTTGCTGAGTAAAAATAAAAAACATAAACCACCTTTTCTTGAAAAAACTGCATCGTTTTTGCAGTGCAACTTTCGGCAGACTAAATGAAGATCATTTTCATACATGTGTTAAATAATATAAATTGATTCAACTGATGAAAGGAAACACCACTGGAATGGAATATATAGCATACACATGTTGCTGTGGGGATGTCTACCTAATCAATGTCTCCCAAAGCAAGTCTTTCGGAATATAAACAAACAAATAGCAGCAAGAATATCCCTTGATTCTACCAAATGAGTGATTGTGCATTATAGGATGCCACGGAATCAAAATTAACACAAGCACATCCAGCTACCAGAAAAAATGAGTGTAAAATTAAACAAGATAAATTTAAAAGATTGGAGAAGCATACGTCTGCTGACTGCAAGGTAGTTCACTCAAACCAGTTATCTTGAACTCTTGGTTTGATGTTGTTGTCTTGATTCTGAGGTTTTTAAGCATTCGCTTTGCCTGAATTTTTTTAAAGGAATGTTAGAACACATTTAACAGAAGTTGGCACCCACCACCTCAGACACGGAGTTGTCTTACCTTTGCCCAATCAATAGTGTATGGGTCTCTAACATTCTGGTTAGCAATGAGAAAATCCACCAGGGGTCCAGGCTGAATTATCATAGTTGTCGAAACATCTAAGACCAGATAAAGTTGGGAGTTTAAGCTAAATATAGTAACAGCATCGATATGTAGCCAACTCAAACAAATGCTAAAAGTTAAAAAGAGAGTAAGGACATGTAACTCACCGATGTTCAAAGAAAGACCAGCTTGTGTCCCTCTAAAACTTGAGTGAAAACCCCTGCATCCTAGCACTCCACCACCAACATCACAGAAGTTCTTTGGGTCGTTAAAGAAAAATGATTGGCGAACAAGAAGACATCCCCTGTCAAAACCAATAGAATCGAGCTGAAGAATCCCAAAGCATTGAAAGACAAGCTCTTACAATCAAATTTAGTAATTTACTAAACTCATTGTTTGGCAGCATTCTGCCTCAGGATGATGACGAGAACCCTCAATGCTTCTTGGGTGTTTTCATTCTCTTGGCCCTTGATAACATTAGCAAGTGCCTGCATGGGAATCTTGGCCGCAAAGCTGAGTTCAACCATACAACTTTTAGATTGATAGGGCCTCCTCACCGTCTTCTTGTCTGCATCATTTTGATTTTCTTGATCAGGATTGGCATGCCCATTGTTCCTGCATAAAGAACAAATGTCACACATATATGATATGGTAATATATACTATGTACTATAGAGTAACAATTCAACAAAAACACAACAAATTTTACCTGCTCGAGACAACATCTTCCAGCACAACAGTAAACTCTGGCTTGTTAGTGGGTAGTGACCCAACAGTGAATAAACTCTTCTCACCATCATAGGCAAAGTCCTTGCCTCCTAGCTCAGTATCATAGGTCTCTTTCACCCTATCAATGATTTTTCTTCCGATTCCCTTTGCATCAACAGCAGTGCCATCTTCATACGAGACATTGACCTGTAATTGAGGATTTTTAAGTTGGAGGCAGTTAAATATAGATGTATACAAGCAAGATGGACGATGAAAAAGAGTCAGAAAATCTTACGCTGTAGTGAAACAAGTGTCCATCCACTTTGCCAATGTTCACTTTGTAATGGTTGCTAAGTAATGGAATTTTCTGACTCTTCGTTCCTAGGCCCGCTTGCTATCAATAAATGCAACCTTCAAATGGAACAAGGCACTAAAGTTACCAAGAAGAGTATGTGCAAGGCACTAATGTTTGAGCGTGCTGGATGTAGTTATCGATAGGAAGATTCAAATACTATGCTATGAGAAAGAACCTTACTATAACCTCATTCACATCTGACAACCTTTTCCTGAATATAAGAAAAGCTAAGCAGAAAATCTATAACGTGAATTTAGGTATATGTTAAATAAACCATATTAATTCTTAATTTGATCTCTTCTATGCTTTATAGCTCAAGAGTTGACCACTGCACAAACTTAGACATCTAATTGTTGCTGATGAAAATTTGATATCAGCGATTTGTACAAAAAAAATGCAAACCTTTTCAAAGAGGTCGTCGAATCTGACGGTCTTGGTGACCTCGAACATAGCAGATCAGTGATCCTAGGTTTCCAAGATTCAGAATTCAATTGGAATCTATTAATTTATTTTGGACTTCTAAATCTAATTCTTCATCTAATTGTGACCAATTGCAGCATCCATAAAATCAAAGCTCTTCTAGTACTTGATTCTTCCAGTGCTTAAAGCTTATTCATGAAACTTAACTAACTAATTGCCAATGTAAGGAATCCACACAGATGATAACCAAAGATCTCAATTCAAGATCTTGTTTAGTTTTTTTTTTAAAATTCAGTTCATGGAATCAGTAAGGCACTGGATTTCCTCTTCCCTTAACTCCCTAGGATAATGACCATAACTCAAAACATCATCAGGAGTAGATGGATAGATCAAATTTAATGTCCAACCACGAATCATCCATAACTATGAATCCTCAATAAATCGCAAAAGAATTTCAAGCCAGGAGGCCCAGGATCGATTTGGACTACAATTACATTTCAAGAAACATTCCTAACGGATCAAATATTATACCTAATTAAATGAATCAAACAGATGAGATTAATACACAAATCATAGAAAGAAGAATGAGATTCATGAGCTATGAGATGATTGGTGGCTCAAACCTTTGCTCTATGGCAATGAATTTCTGATGACTCATTGATCGGGTACTGGGATTTCTCTATTTTCTTCTTCTTTCTCATTAAGCAATGAACATTTGCCATTTTAACAACTTCTAAAAGGAAAAAAAAAAGAAAAGAGCAGGGCATATCATCCAAAAAAAAAAAGCACTCAAGCCAACTTTGATCAATCAAATGAATAAAATGTGGCGACACCTAAACCCTAAATTCCAATCCTAAATTTTCAAATTCGATTGCCCATTTCTCAAAACAAACTAACCCTAAATTCCAAATTTCCGTTTAATCAGATTCTTAAATTCGAACACCTAAACCCTATATTATGGAAATTTCAAAATAAAAATTGAAAACACACCTTCTATTGGGCGAAAGATCGTCCACCGATGCCATCCCTCACACTTCACTTGCTCGTCGGCGACTTCGTCTCCATTGGAAGGGAGTGGTTGTCACGCCTTCTGTTGGGCAAAAGATCGTCCGTCGATGCTGCCCCTCACACTTCACTTGCTTGTCGGCGACTTCGTCTCCATTGAAAGGCAGTGATTGTCAAATAATTCAATTTTGGAAGAGTGGATGGCAAGAGAGCGGTAAACAGAGACGGAAGACCGAGAGGTGGAGGAGGAGAGCAATGAGGAAGCGGCAGATGAAAGGTAATGGAAATTTAATAAAGATAATGGGTAAAACTGTAATTTTACTGTTTAAGTTGATCATTCTCTTTTTATATATAGATATAGATATAGATATATTAGGCGCTAATATATAATCTAACACAAAAATTGAATTAACGAGGTTGAAGCACAAATTTTTACCATATATTATACTCTAACCTTTAGCAACAACGTAACATCAGAGCCCTCTGTCTTCAAATGGAAATAAAGTCAATCGAGGAAAATCAAACAACATAATTAAATCAATAAGAGAATTGAAATGTATCAGTCAAACGAAAGAGAGGAAAAGATACTCTCCAAATATAAACTCCTAGTAGAGTAAAAGAAAAAGGCATTAAAAAACTTTGCCAATTGGAGTATTAACAACTCTAAAATCCCACAATTAACACCCCACCCATTTATAAAGAAGAAGTAAGACAAGTTGTACTTCTTCAGGTTAACATTGATTCAATTTTAAAAAAAATTAGAAACAATGTAAAGCATGATATGAACTTTACCATGGAACAAGAACTTTCTCCATTTCGTAAAGTGAATTCCATCTTGCTTGGATTTAGGGTCTTATGCATGCGAAAACTTACAGCTAAGTGTTGTTGACCACCAAAATTTTAATATCAGACACATGGCAATGATCCGAATAACAAAGTTGGTATACGTTACAAAATGCATGTATCTGAAGTATGACTTTAAATATGACCATTATGACTAAAAGACTCAAAAAGAAAGAATGCCAAATACACCGCAAAATGAACTGTATAGTTTCAGAAACGCTTGGGTATAACCTTTATCCCTAATAGAGGTGATCTCTATCTTCTCCACACGCTCTCAAATCAAATCTCTATTTAACTTGAAGTTTTCAGTCTTTACAAGACACAAAAGGAGAGAGGAAGAAAAGAAAAGAAGAAAAATCTTGAAAAAGCTAGAGAATCACACAAAAAAAAAGGGAAAATGGATTCACTAGCACCATTTCATATCACCTTGAGTACTCCAGTAACACAGGTATACTGGTGTTTCAATGCCTTTCTTTCATACCTGTTCTTGATTGAAAGTGTTCCAGCCAGGTTGCATTGCCTGCATATGTATGTATCGAGCCTCTTGCAAGAAATTCGCAACAGAAAGGCCGATACAACCGAAGCTCTCCTGCAAAAAGTCATGATATGTGATGGTAAGTCTTTATATAATATTCTTATAAAATTTCTGATTGAGATTACAACATTCCTGATTTGTTTTTATCCGGATTCAGTCTCTCATGGGTTATAGTTTTTTATACATCTCTTTAAATTTCAAACATATTCATTAATCAATTTTGCTAATCCACAGGCATTGTAAACTTGATTGAGATAGTCAAGGCCACAAGTGAAGCAGTAGAATCAAGATCCAGACATTATGGCGGTAGCTCACATGGTACTAGGAAGGATTTTGAAATGGGTGTTGGATCCCAGCAAGGAATCAGCCTAAATCATTTTATGGGACAAACAAAGGTAAAAATTCAGCAAGAGCTTGAACTGTCCATCCACATTTATTGGTATTTTTTCACATGGCATGATGCAGAACCAAAGCCCCTCTTTCTACAACCCAAACCCCACTTTCTACAAAAATCCTTTAAAAATATAGTTTCTGCGTATTAGCAACAGTTTCTAGAAAAATCCACTCTAACTATCTCTTTTGTAGATATCCTAATACTTTCTAGACAATTCCCCTAATGTCTATCTTTTGGAGTTTCTAGAATATTCTCCTAAGGTATGTCTTTTGTAGAATTGCTAGAGTTTTCTATAATTTGTTAGTGGCTAAGTATTGTCATCTACAATTATCATCTATAATTTATTGAAGTATCCTTCAATTAAGTTGGGTGTGGGATTCTTGCACTTCAACTTCAGAGGTCCTCCAACCATATTAGATCATTTACTCATTAGAAATTGTAAGGTTGTGTAAAATCAACCGGGACTGGACTAGACCAAATTACGGCTCTCGAATGGTTCACAGCCTAGTTGGCTGCCCTTGGCCTTTTGTGTTACAGACTTACAGTCCAGACCAAAATGGACAGTAATATTCCTTTTAACTGTCCAAAACTTGTAAAATTAATGTTCGGCATTTAACTATGGCTTCGAAACTAAATAGTTTGTTTCTTTCCTCTTCCTTTCCCCATTTATAGTACACCCATACCGGCCTGTAATTTTAAACCATATACACACCCTTATGAAATTGGTATGCAGGGTTGCTTTTATTTTACGATTAATGTTAAAAATGTTCTCAATACTCAATGATATTGTTTTTGCGACTTTTTTTCTGAGTGGTTTTAAGATGTCAGTGGAAAACAGAAGAGGGCCGGGAGTCAATCTTTTTCAACACACTATATCTACGGGCGATCATATAAGGCAAAGAGGAGGCAAGTATGCTCTAGGAGAACTAAGGGCTCCTTTAAACCTTAATGGGAACCAACAAAGCCAGATGCCATCAACATCAATCAACTTAAATTTGGGGCAGCTTCTAGGGCAAGGGGTGGAAACTGTTGATGGTGGGTCAGGCATGCTATTAACTCCTTTGGGAAACTATTCACAAGTGAAGCCCACCATAATCGACATAAACTTAATAGCTCCAGCTGGCACAAGCATCAGCCATGTCAGCTATGTTCAGGATGCTACAGATGCTAACCAGCCCAAACCACAAGGCCCACAACATCACATCCAGAGACCAAAAAGAATATCATGGAGAAGAGATCTCAAAGTCAAATTCGAAAATGCAGTAGCAATCCTTGGGGGAACAAAATGTAAGCTTTAAATTTGATACTTAGATTCAAAATTTGCACACTTAATTTTATTAGGGTCAAGTAAAGAGTATACATCACCAATCTCTCCCTTCTTTTCTGTATGCTTAATAAAGATTAAAGAGCTTAGGTATAACTATTAAAAGGAGTCAAGATTTTTTTTTATTTTTTTTTTTTTTTTTTTGTAAACTAGGAAGCCTAACAATTGATAAAATTTCTTTCAACCTTCTTCAAATATTTCAAACTTATTGTTTTTACAAGTTTATTGGGCTTCAATATTTACTTATGACACTCTGTATTCTAGCTAATGTTTTAACCAAGTTTGAGAGTGACTATTAAAAGGTGCAATTCTCTAAAAATTCCTGAATATTAATGCAGGGGCTACTGCAAAGCGTATCTGGGGGCTGATGGGGGATGACAGCTTGACTATTCGTCAAGTTGGCAGTTATCTCCAGGTGCGTTTAAGCAATTAAGTATTTGCAAATATAACTATAATCGCAGATCATATGCCTAGAATGAACCAAAAATGCATTGACATATCTTGTATTGACCAAAAACTGGATGTTTTGTAAATTTATTTTCTCAAGGTTCATTAGATGTCATCCCAATATCTTATTCTACAATAAGTGATATTGCTGAAAGTATAGTTAATGAACTGAAAATATGAAAGTACTAAAATCTAAAATGAAATGGCCGATTCAGCAACCAAAGACCTAGGAATAACTTACCACATGGGCCACATACAATCTACAGATCTGTTAATTTGGCCATATTAGCTAACACTGCTTACAAATATCTCATATTTCCTCTCCTTTTCCCCTTGGCAATTGCAGAGATACAGGAAAGAAGAGAGAGAGATTGAAGAAAGATCCAAGCTAAGGCATCCATGATTTGGTATCAGCAAGCAGTACATCATGGATTCGTGAGATTTAAAAATACTAATTAATCCCTCAAATACTCTACAATATTTCAACTGTGCCTTATAGTGTATTGCATTTTCTAGCTTTCTGACGAGAAAATGGTTGCTGTGTTTGACCATGAAAAATAAAGTTTGTGGTTCATTTGGAATCCATAACTAGTATTTTAGCATCTGCCAAAACTATCAGCTCTCTAGTAAGTCTAGTTTCCTTCATAATTCTCTCAATTGCACCCCATTTAAATAGAATCTGCATCAAATATCATCTTCTACAACCAAGTGACTTTTACAATAAAATCAAATGCATTATTTCTGATTCGAATTTATAAGATATCCTCCCTATCGGCCACCACAAGATGCCAAATTTCATTATGAATGGCACACTAGGTGTATTGTGCAAGGTTTGGATACAGCTTCCATTACAACGGCTGAAACTCGTTTACTTTTGAAGACTGATTCAGTATATTGCAGTGGATTCCATAGTTGTAAATTCAAAACTACTGGGACAGAGAAAGCACAAAATTATATAGGCCAATGAGCAAGTTTAAGGAAGTCCCAACGATCAAAGAAACTCACATGCTAAAACATTATATAAATCAGTTAATAGCAATTGTAGGTAAACCCTAAATTCATCAGTAGGTGTAATTCGACAGATTCACGATCGAATTGAGCAGATAACATGCTGAGTCAAACATAAAGAGCAGAAGAACCATTCATTCAAATCGAAAGCAAGAGTTGGAAAGTGGCAAGATTTGGAGAAAGATTTGAATACATGAAGACAGCAGTGGACGAGAGTGAACGAGAACAGCTGCACGAGAGACAGTGCGGTGTATCAACCTTCCTGTTGCGAATTCCTGCAGGAGATCGGATGCACGTCGCAACACCATTCCTCTATCGATTCGGAGATTTTGCACGTAAATAATCTGATGGAACGGCGACAGGAAGGGGAGACGAGAGTTGCTATATATCGGCGAAATTAGGGAGTACGGAGTATATGACAACCTGACATGGAATCGCTAAAAAGGCCACGAGTTCGAAACTTCGGGTCTATGGCTGCACATTTTTAGGTATATATCGGAAAAATGAACCGGTTTGGATTCTATTGGACTAAAGGATGGCAACGTGGCAAGTTCGAGGTAATAAAGATCGAAAGATTATGAAATAATATAAACTCTGTATGGGGCGTAAAGAAATTTATTTATAAAAAAATGTAGTTTATTTGGTTATTATTAAAGGTATTATGGTAATTTCAAACCAAATAAACTAAAAACACTATTAAAAAAACTATCACAAATAGGTTTCTGTTATAAATTGAACCAAAAAAGGGTAGGAGAAAGAGAGAGCTTGTGTGTTCATTCTCAAGAGAGTACAAGCCTTTATATAGGCAGAGATGGGAGATTAAAGGAGGTGAATCATCCATATTACTCCGTATTTCATAACACTCCCCCTTTGATGTACACCTCTAATATTACAAACTGTTTCGTTAAAAACCTTGCATAGAAAAACCCAATGAGATAAAAACTAGGACTAAGGGAAAAAGAGTAAAGATGTCCTTTGATACGCTTTGATGATACTGCCTCATTAAAAACCTTATCAGGAAAACCTAGTGGGACAAAACCTGATCGAATGGAAAAAGAGTGCAGTGCGTATATTCTCCCCCTGAATTCGACATTCTTCTCGCAACTTTTCTCATCCTGATAAGCTCTTCAAACTTTTTGATAATATTGACTTCATGAGTTGCATGGTCGAGTCTGAATATTATCTTCGATGTATGCAAGTTAAAATGTCTTCGTGTATCACACTCGACTTCGATGCAATAGACTTTCTTGTCTTTGGTGATGAGCTGCTTTCAATGCACAAATATAAGGTACATCCGGGCCTAGTGTGCTTTTCATTGTTTGATCAGGTGGATCTGTTGTATTAAATGGTGCATAAGTTGTCTCGTTAAAAACCTTAACTTGGAAAAAACTCAATGGGATTAAAACCAAGATCAAGGAAAAGAGTACAACATTGTATGGTACTTCGGGACCTAATACAAATATACAATGTCACCATTTTCACAATACTTCAAGTATTATAAGCACTCTTTGGCTTAATCGTGTACATATGACGAGGCTTTCATATTGATGCTTCGGACATTTTAAATTAATCGATCATTTTCACTTATATTCTTTTATGATTAATGATCAATTAGAGTATACAACTACTATGCTCATCAATTACGGTTAGAGTCGATTAATCGACAACCAAAGATTATATCCACTATTGGTGAATATATTTTCATGTCATCCACTCTAGACTTTTATGCAATCTATCTTGCTATATATCTTATAGCTTCATTTCGCTTATTACGGTTTTGTATAAACACCCACTTAAAACCAACGATGTTATACTTTTCGATGTTGAATTGGAACTACGTGTCCAATATCATCATTCTTAAAGAATTCATCTTTGCATGAATTTCTTCTTTCTATCTCTTTTATCATCATTTCGATGTCAACATCCATTATTTGATTGATGATCATCATATTCTCATACGCTCTTTCCACTTTCGATGAATCTTTAAAGTGGGAGCATGGTGATCTTCAACACTTCTGGTGTATTTGAGATTCACTTGATTTTGTTGGTTTTCGGAGTTACTTCTGGAACCTCCAAATGAGCTAGCTAGTGCAATATACATGACTTAGTCACTCTCTTGGCCTTGGTAAATGCATTTGATAGCCTTTTGCTAAACCATGTAATAATCATTTGGTGTACATAAGTGTTGAACTTCTGGTTCACATTCATTCATCCGCGGATCCCAAATGATATAGAAAAGCTGCTTTCATTCAATCTCTTTCTTAATATATAGTCTCATTTCCTCCCCCCCCCCCTAAATACTGAGCATTTGATCACTTTTATAAAGCTCGAGGTATTTGATACCATTAGGGACTTAAACTACATGTATCATTCAACTTTCTTTGTGGTCTTTTTAGTTAATTGTGGAGGAGGCATCGAAACATATACTCTCTGCTTTTAGGGATGGAAATGGATCGGGTTATGGGTGGATGTACCCATTCCATCACCCGATCCATCAAAAAATTTCCTCCACCCGATCCACCCATCATCCACCAACCTTTGCATCCATATCCGATCCATCCATCACCCGCGGGTAATTGGGTGGATCGGGTGAAATATATGGGTGAGAAATTTCATGTAAATGTCCACCGTAATTTTCAAAATGGAAATAAAACTTAATAAATAAAATAAAATTTTAAGATATTAAATGTAAAATACTCATCATTCATAACTTACACAAAAAATAAAAACTCAAACTATCAAGTAAAGTTACATATAATATATAAGTTGCGTAAAAGATATGATAAAAGTTCATATAATATACAATTTTAATGGATCGGGTGGGTGGATTGGGTGGTGGATTGGACACCCCTTCATCCATATCCGATCCGATCCATCATCCATTAATCCACCATCCACTTATTTATCCATTTATTCTGGTTTTCATCCACATATTCGGGGTGGATTAATGGATGGATCGGGTCTCCGCGGGTTGATTTCCATCTTTAGGATGGAGATAATTTGGGAGAAGTTATTGTTTCAAATTCAAAATGCAAAATTGCATGGGCCCATTTGACTAACGACTCTTCTAGGTCGTAGTGAGCTATAATTAATTATATGCTCCATAATGTGATTGCTAACATTCTCTACCTTTGCATATGACCAATGTGTTAAGGAATCTATACTGGAATAACACTAGTCCATATGGCGACGTTTTATGTTCGTAGTTGTCTCATTGAACTCGATCAAGAGACATAAGAGACTTTGCATTTACTCTTTATTATAGACGGTCTTGTTATTATTTTGCCAAGAGAACAAGCCGTATATGTATGGTCACCCTTATTGAGGATCTTCCAGTCCTAGGATCTTCTAGTCCCTTTTGAAGGGACAATTTCAATGGTTGAATAACTTCAATTGAGTTCCCTACGTACATTAGGATTTTTTTTGCTGAATATTTGTGACAAAAAAAACAAACTAAAAAAAATATGGTTGTTGTACGTAAAAAAATTTGTTAAAAAAAGGCCGATCTTAGTTTATTTTGGAAAAAAATTAAAAGGGCTGCTATTATTGCAGGGATTCGAACTCAGTCTAACTTGCAACTCGCGCATGCCTTCTTCCAACTGAGCTACCGCAACATCATGTTACACCTTGCAATTTACAAATATATATACCTATATTATAAAACCTATATGAGGCCCTCAAAATTTTGAGGCCCCGTGCGATTGCACGTTTGACACATGCCATGGGTCGGCCCTGTTCATAATGTTCTCCAATACATTAGAAAATGAACCGTCCAAAGATGACCTAGTTATAAGCCACAACAATAACTTAATTGGTTACGCGCTTAACCATTACCACTTTTACACCCTCTATATGAGGGGCATGCTTCGGGTCATGCTTAGAGGATTGTCAGGAAGTGGCCTTGTAAACCAGATCACGTTTTGTGGTTATTTATATTGGTTATACTAACAAAATAAAAATAGTTCTGAATATGCCATAACCCATATTCCATGTACTTCTTCAAGAGTACAAATGTTTAAAATAAGATCTTATACTCTTCTAGAGTTTATAAGACTATGAAATTAGAGTCTAAAGCTCTTATGCAGATTTTGATGAAAATTCACAATCTGTTGGATTATTTACAAATGGTATCGAGACTTTGAGCTCTTGGCGAGATAAATGTCACAATCTACTGGATTGTTTAACCATTGAGTTTTGGAACTTCAAGCTCGTCCACAAAATAGGTGTTGAGAAACTCACAATATAGTGGATTAAAGGAATAGTAAAGTATATTAAGAAAACTATGTAAAAGCTAATACTAAATAGTAAAGTATATTAAGAAACATGTATATCAACAACAATAATATTAAATAAATAAATAGAATTAGTGTCAACTTCAAGTGACAAGAAATTTTAACATAGATCTTCGAGACCTTTTATCACCTACGTTAGGATGCGATATTCTTATATGCAATTTTATCGTTTACTGCGGGAAACTGATTGAGAAACATTAAGGATCATAGTTGATTTGTTTATCTGGATATACGAATCATCACTACAAGGATGACATTTATCGGTTCGTCCCTACGAGGGCGCGGTTTATCATTCATCTACTTCGGGAGATATGTCTATTCATCTACTTTTGGAGATGAGGAATAAAAATATAATATACAAATACAAGTAAATAAAATAAAATACAATAAAAGGCTAATCATTGATGCATCACTACAGTGATGAAAATATTTGATTCATCGCTTAAGGGATGAAATTAGTCGATCTATCTCAAAGATACGACTTGTTCATTCACCTATTTCGGGAGATGAGAACGTTAATCTCTTTCGAGAGATATGCCCGTTCATCTACTTCGGGAGACGAGAAAGAAAACAAATATAGTTTAAATAAATAAAATAAAATATCATACATATGAATTAAATAAACATAAATAGTAAATAGAATTTCATTACGGGGATGAAATTTATTGGTTCGGATCTCTTCGGGGATAAGATTTATTTAGCTTTCGAGAGATATGCCCGTTCATCTACTTCGGGAGATGAGAGAGAAAACAAATATAGTTTAAATAAATAAAATAAAATATCATACATATGAATTAAATAAACATAAATAGTAAATAGAATTTCATTACGGGGATGAAATTTATTGGTTCGGATCTCTTTGGGGGTAAGATTTATTTAGCACATTGAGTGATCTATCCACTTCAGGAAATAAAGTTCACCACGTACTTCGGGGGTTCATAAGACTTATGTCTACACATCGTCTTCGGGGATGTGTTCATATACTTCACAAGGGCAAAATATCCAACCCCTGAAGTTTTAGCCTCTTTATATGATTATATAAAAGGTACAGTCAAATATGCGATTTAAAAAAATTCTAGGCCAGCTTCATAATTAATTAATATAACCTGCAACACAACCTTTCTTCCTTCTTCGTTATGAATTCACAGAGGCGGCCGTTTCGATTCTGAATTCACAGAGGCAGCTGTTTCGATTCCGATCATTGCGCGCACTAGGCTCAACGGCGACAGCGGACCATCGGGCAACGATCGCCGCAAACCCCATGCGGCCACGCCACGCCCTGGGTGCCACCGATTGCCGAGAGCAGATTGGCGGATTGAGCGATCGGTTAGTTTCAATCTTCATCGGTCGGGGGGGTAATTGGGAGGCGGGTCGTCAGGAGGGAGATCGATTGTAACTGTGGGGAAAAACACATTCACACGCATCAAAGAATGAAGATGGAAAAACAAATCGAAGAAATCAATCATAAATTTTAATCAAGACGATCGACTCCTCGCTGTGTTGATAGAAAGCGGCGCTTCCATTCCGACTTCCGATCACCCACCCAAAACTGCAACAAATTGCTTCGTCTTCCTATCTCTGATCACCAGCCCAGATGCTGCGATTGGGCACCATCGATCGACTCGCATTGACAAGGACATCTCCGATGTCGACCAGGTTAGGGTCCGTCTCCGCACCGATCAAATTTCAGATTTTCGGGTACAACCGTACAAGCGACGTCGACGCCAAGGAGTTGTGTAATCAGTGGAGGTATGTCTACTTTTGAGAGCACCCCGATGAGTCGACGACGCTACTGCTGGCGATGATCGAGGATGTATGCCTTCATTGCGGAGGTTACACCGAGGTAAAGCGTGGTGAGATGTGCCCCGTTTGCTTTCCGATGAAGCCCCATAAGAGATGGAGCGTATCAAGATCTTTAGGTTGGGGTATAGGGTGGTTTGACGGTGCATCTTCGGGTGGTTTGACGGTGGAATGGCGATTTGTCAAAACAATCGGTTTTAGGTTTATTATTGGGTCGAGATTATTGGGTGAGTTTCATGTTGATAACGTGTTATAAATCGAACCAAAAAAGGGTAGGAGAAAGACAAAGAAAGAGAGATCTCTATTGCTTGTGTGTTCATTCTCAAGAGAGTACAAGCCTTTATATAGGCAGAGATGGGAGATTAAAGGAGGTGAATAGGTGGGAGGTGAACTATCCATATTATTTCATAACACTTTCTTTTTTTAAACACCTATTTTAAAATTAAAAAAAAAACCCGCACAGTCTCAATCATTTAACCGATGAGTTAATGGCCATTTGAAATCCATGGACGTTTTTTTAGGGTCCAAATCCTTAAGGATGATGTTTTTTTTTACAGTATGCAAACAGTTGGAGTTTGTCACGAAATTCCTAACAAACAACCAGGATCATCCCTTAGGATGATGGAGTACAACTCCTTAGTAAGAGGAGATGTAGATCTAATACAATCGATACCTTTTCTAGCTACGAAGTCGGCTACATAGTTGGCTTCTTTATAACAGTGTTTAAATTGTATAAAGTCGAACTCTTGAGCCATAATGATGATCTTTTCAACTTGATGGATAACTTCCCATGGAGTAATGATCTCTTTGCTTATTGCTTTGATGATAGTCTCATTATCGCTTTCAATGATAGCCTTCCGGATCCATTTTCTTCTTGCATGATGGATGCCTACAATGATAGCTTCTGCCTCTGTCTGTAAAATCGTACCTCTTGATGTATTTTGAAAGAATACATCTAATAAACCGCTCTCCGAGTCACGAATGACTCCTCCCACTTGGCAAGAGCCCGTGGGCTTAACCGAGTCATCTATATTAATTTTATAGATACTACTCGGTGGTTTAGTCCACCTAATCTTATTCCGATTAGTATTTCGAGTGTTAAACTTGTTTTCCGCTTCTATTTGCAAGTTCCATAACTTTATGTTTGAGATAATCTCAAAGGCTAAATTGATTGTTGAGTTTGGATTTTTATCAATAAATATGTAATTGTTTCTGGATTCCCAAATTGCTTGCCATATAAATCCTAACTCTTTTATCACTGATTTATTGCTATTTTTTTGTATTGAAGGATATCCTTAATATCTTCATTGTAATCTTCTCTAAGAATTGGTTTTTTCCCACTAGCATTTTCATAGTTTTGAATGAGTTGTCTAGCCAAATTGCAGTTGACGAATAAATGGGTTGCACTCTCATCTGCACTATTACAGAGTGAGCATTGTGCTGGTACTCTGCTGTAATGTTTGTTTAATCTCTGGGTGGTCGGTAATCCATCTATTATTATCTTCCATATAAGGTTTTTTTATCCTTGGTGGTATATCAAGCTTCCATATCCATTTGCAATCCTCCATATTTCTATTATTACTATTTTGATTGAGTAGGGGAGTTGATTTGGTTGAAAATCTACCATCCTTTTCAAGTTTCCAAACTAATTTGTCGGTGGTATCCCAAGTGGGTATTTGAATTTGTATAATCTGATCAATAATATGACTTGGGAACAACTGTTGTAGGATTGTTAGATTCCATTGCTTCTGGTTGTTTATTAATTGGGAGACTTTGAGATTGGTATTTTCCAAACTTTGGTATTGGCATAGGTTTATTCATTCCAGTCATGGGTCCCTCCAAACATTTATTTGATTTCCATTTCCGATTAGCCATTTGATTCCAAGTTTGAATTTTTCCCTTAAGGATAATAGTCTCCCAAATTGCCAAGATGTATTTTGGTTATCCCTTTCATTTATATCCCGTGTATGTAAATATTTTTCTTTTATTATTTTTACCCACATACTAGAATTGTCTGTATGAATTTTCCAAATAAGTTTCATCTGTAAACCTTCATTTAAAGATTCTGCTTTTCTGATTTCTAGTCCTCCTTCATTTTTATTTTTACATATTGATTCCCAGCTTATTAGTGGTGTATATCTTTCAGACTATAATTTGTTCCAAAAGAAATTCTTGTTAATTTGATCTATTTGGTTAAGTATTCCTTTTGGTAGTAAAAAGTTCTGCATAAGATAGTTTGTCTTTGAGCTGAGGTTAGATTGGATTAATATGGTTCTACCTGCTTGAGATATGGAGGAGGATTTCCATTTAGATAGTTGTTTTTTTTGGTTTTGCAATGCATCTTCGAAGACGCAGTTTTTAACCCTTCCATTGACTAGGGGTATTCCGAGATATTTCTCAATTGTTTTTGATATGGGGATTCCCATTTGAGATGCTAGGGAAGTAGCTAGCGGTGGGTTAACATTTTTTGAGAATTGGATAGAGTTTTTGTTGTAGTTTATGGTTAGTCCAGAGATATTGGCAAAATTATTTAGGGAATTTTGAATAGTATGCAAGCTCATGTGAGATGTTTTGGAGAAAATTATGGTGTAATCTGCAAACGTTAGGAAGGGTATCGGTGTTCCTTGCTTAGTTAATTTGATGCCTATTAAGGCATCTTCTTTTATTGCCTCATGGTGTAATTCTCTTGAAAGGCTTTCCATTACTATTACAAATATGTAAGGGGCTAATGGATCACCTTGTCTAATTCCTCTGTTTGGTTTGAATTGGTTACCGACCGCATTGTTGACAAGAATTGAAAAGGTAGTGGTAGTAATGCATTTCATTGTCCAGTTGATCCATATTGGGTGGAAACCCATCTTTTTTAGGACCGCTTCTATATATGACCAGTTGATCTTATCATATGCTTTTTCCATGTCTAGTTTTAATGCCATCCATCCTTTCTTGCCTTTTTGTTTAGTAAAAGTATGGAATACTTCATGAGCGATTAAAGTGTTATCTTGTATTGATCTTCCTTCCACAAAGGCACCTTGGAAGGGGTTTATAATTTTGGGGAGAATTTTTTTTAGTTCTATTTGCTAGAATTTTAGCTATAACTTTGTAGATTGTATTACAAAGACTTATCGGTCTGTAATTATTGATATTTTGTGGACCTTCAACTTTTGGAATTAAGGCGATAAAGGTTTGATTTATTTGTTTTAGTATGCTACCAGAGTTGAAGAAGGATTTGATTGTTTTGCAGAAGGAATTACCCACAATATTCTAGTAATTTAGGTAAAATTCTGGCGGGAAACCATCAGGGCCCGGTGATTTATCCTCTGCCATACTAAGTAGCGTGTCTTTAATTTCTGCATTTGTTGGGTGTTTTATGAGTTGTTAGTTTTCCTCTACAGTGATTTGTGGTTGGATGTTTCTGATTGTTTCCATAGTAATTTTTTCCTTGTTGCCTCCCGATGAATCTTTCAGCCGTTTCCTCAGTAATTTGGTCTGTGATCTGTTGCTGGTCAGTTATAATTTGACCTTGTTTGGTTGTGAAGGAGTTAATTCTTCTCTTAAAATTTCTTATTTTTGTATTTATTTGAAAGTATTCTAGCATTTTTTTCCTTAAGGATGATGTTAATAAGATCCCCATGCAAGGGGAATGAGTGTTTCTTAGATTGATTGTAAAGATTTTAAATAAACTATATACTTATCACGCCATTTCTGTGTTTATTTTAAAATTAATAAAATTATGAAGATATAACATATTACTTACTAGGGGTTGGTTCCGGTGTACTCAACCCTTAACGTGTATCATGTACTCATAAATTATTCATCTGTTTTCACGTAATTATTCATCTGTAAAAAATGTAAGTTTTATTCTACTGAATAATCGCCCAATACCACTGCATAATTTCATTCTACCGAATAATCTCTCAATACCCTCGAATAATCAGAAATTACTTTTAATCTCATCCGTTGATCTTCTTAATTCAATGGCCCAGATTTGTGTACATGATACACGTTAAGGGCTGAATACATATGATCCATACTCTTACTATATATATATATATATATATATATATATATATATATATATATATATATATATAATATGGATCATGTGTACACAAGTCTTATTGTGTATCATGTACACAAATCTCGGCCTTTGGATCAAACCAAATCAAAGGCTCACAATAATCAAAATAAAGAAAAGAGAAAAGAAAAGAAAAGGGGAGCTGTGAATAGTGACGGGGGAAGTAATTTTTTGTTATTTTCGGCCATTTTAAAAAAAATATTTTTTTTTGATGTAATTTATTTTTATCTACCTATAGACACCCACTTTGCATAAGTTTTGCGGAAAAAAAAATTACGATAACAATTGAGCTTAAGAGTTTTCGTTTTGTTTGTGCCCAGTTTTATTATTCGGTGGAATTGGTGGGTTTTTTGATATTATTCATTGAATTATATATGTTTATTCAGTGGAATGTAGTGTTTTTGTATTATTCATTGAGCTTAAGGGTTTTTGATATTATTTATTGAATTATATATGCTACCGAATAATTAATAGTATATATTACCATGGATATAGCTTTATTCAAATGTATAGCTTTATTATTCAATAGTATATATATTACCATCGAATAATATTACCGAATAATATTGTAACACCATCGAATAAGTAAGCTATACCATTGAATAATAAAGCAATACCATCGCATAATCCGTCAATACGATCGAATAATATAGTGATACTATCGAATAATCAAAATGACTAACCTATAAAACAGACTCATACGACTGAATAATCCTTCATATACTAGTGCATAATCATTCATACTCAACTGCATAATCATCTATGTGAATCAACATCTCAGATTTGTGTACATGATACACGTTAAGGGCTGAGTACACCGGAACCAACCCCTATATATATATATATATATATATATATATATATATATATATATATATATATATATATATATATATATATATAAGAATTAACACCTTCTTAACTTTATATAAAAAAAAATATTTTTAATTAATCTCATTGGTTGTTAAAAAGTATTTTTAAATTCTATTTTAAATTAACCTCAATGGTTAATTAAATCATAAAAGTAATTAATAAAAAATGGAAAAGACTGAAAAATTAGTGATTGATCGAAATACCTAGAAACAAGTTAAGAATGACACGGAAGCAATAACTCTTCTGTTTTAAGAGTTTGTATAGAAGATAGATACATATATATAGATATCAAAAAGTACAATTTATATGTTAATACTCCCTCTGGTAATCAAAACATGTCACTCCTCACAAAAAAAAAATGTCACTTTACTATTTATACACATTTTTTATGAACTAAAAACTATATATATATATATATACATATATATAAAATTTCATACATAATACAAAAAAGTATTCAATTATAAAAAAAAAATTTATAACAAAATAATTTTTATATAGTTTTTATCATTTAAAAAAAACACGTGTCAATAATAAACGACGTGTTAAGGAGTTATCACCCTAGGAATTATATATATATACAGTAATTTGTAAGAAAATTGTACTTAAATAATAAAACTCACTATCTTAATTGATAAGGAAAAGTTATATAAATTGTAAATGTGCAAAAATTTCACATATAATAATTCCCCTATGTGACATGCCTTTTTAAGTAAAAGGCCAAAAAAAAAGAGTAAAAGGCCAAAAAAAAAAAGCCCCTCCGATTTGAACATCAAGATCCATCCACCATTGCCTATACTTTCCCTACAATAACAAATCTTACTATTTATTTTAGCATTAATAATTTGGGAATACATTGTGGACTTTCGGTCCTTGACGCATTGTAATTCAAGGGTCAAAATTAGCCCTTTCGAGATTCATACTACGACACACATAAGTTTTGCTATTAAAAAACAAACCAAAAAAATGACAACAGAAGTTGACACTTCATAGCCCCCTCTTAAGAAGGTCATCACACATTTCGTATCCATTGAATTAAAGATATGAAAAAACTAGATCGAAAAGATTGACCAATGAATAAGAAATTCAGTGTATATTAATTAATATATATAAAAAGAAGAAGAAATTCAGTGCATAGATATCTTTAGACGTGTATATTAGCTGATGGGCTAGCTGAAACTGATGGAGTAGTTGAAAATGATTAATTATTTGTGTTAAATATATATTAATAAATTAATATGATGTTTGGTAAACCTAGCGGTTAGAGTGACTGATAGAAACTTATGAATAAAAAAACATAAGTTGCAAAAAACTTCGGAAGGCGTAGATACACTAATGTACTATTCAACATGAGTATATTAGATTTTTTTTTTTTTACACTTTTGATGATTCACCTGGGAGATTGATTTCCTAAAAAAAAAGATGTGTATATTAGATTTTAATCACAAATATTTATTTCATTTTGAGATTATTTTATTTTTATTGATATTTTATATCATCTATCTATAAAAGTATATTTATGTCTTTGTATATATAATTATCAAGAGTTGTCCAACAAGGCGTAGATACACTAGTGTACTCGATATTCAACATGAGTGTACTGTTGAATTTGGACGGAGGAAAAATAAACACTTGTATTTAATATTTATAATAGCTAATTGACAGATTTTTAAAATAAAATAAATAGTGATTGGTTTGAAAGAAAAATGGTCATAATTTATAAACGATTGAATAGTCTTTTCTGCATGTAAATCAATTGTCAGTGCATTACTAAAAAAATCTCGTCTTTGACACGATAGCGACCAAGGTTTTAAAAACCGTAAAACAATACGGAATTTTAGTTTTGAAAACTGTAAGACACTCATTTGAAAATCGTGGGATCTCCTTTCCCCCAAAACCTCGAGATTCAATCGAGCGTGAAGGAATACAACCTGAGAATAAAGCGGGGGGCAAGATGGTGGAGAGAGTCAAGGACCACGAGAACGGGCCGAAGATCCTATGAGACAAAGTGATAATGCATATTTTAGATAGATATTATAGATATTTTTAGGAAGAATTCGGATTCTTCGCGAATTTGTGGTTATTTTGCATATTGAATCTGAATACCACTGAGAGATGTAATATCTTGGAGAGAGATGCAAAAGACATTGGAAAGAAGCAAGCAATGAAGAGGAGAAACAAGAATTGGAGTTGCTCTCGGCTTGGACAAGAAGAGCTGGCAGCGAGAGGTGTGGCGTGGCCGCATCACAATGTTGCGCCCGCAGCCGCGGCAACAGCAAGATGAGGGCGCAGCAGGACTGGAGTAACTCGCGTGCCGCGACCGCAACATTAGTCATCTGAGCGTCGTTTTGATTTATTGAAACCCTAGTTTTGTTATTTCGTTTTGTGGTTCGTCTTAGACTTTTTAAGGCCGAAGATTATTAGTTTCTATTTACTTCTATTTTATTCCACGTTCTATCAGACATTTAGAGATTGAGCGATGTTTTCCATGAGGAACTAAACTCATCTGTTCTACCTATAATTTGAAGCTTTGTTTGGATTGACTGTGAGTTTCTAATTCTCGTTCCTTGTTTCCTATATTTGAATGCTTCAACTTCTTTGTGCTTGATTGTTTATTGTTTTGTTCTATCTTGTCTAGCCAACTTGTTAGATCAATTCAATTGGTAGAGTTTTATAGATTATTGGTTGTGAACCTTAACCCAAGTAGCAAACTTGTTCCTTTATGGCTGGTTGAACTAATTGAATAAGTATGAAGTTTGCTGTACTTGTTAAATCTCTTTTTAGGGAATGCAAATACCTTGGCTAATCTCTAGACTTAAAGTTATCAATTGAGTTAAATCCTTCTTTAGCGACTGTTCGATTGATAAGGGTTGCTATGACTGGTTGGACTAGTAACTATATTAGGTTGGGACAAGGGCATTCATATGAAACTTAATAGGACGAGAAGAAGTTACAAGGACCGTTTCAACCCAAATAAAGTGGAAAATTGTAGGTAGAACTGCTTCTCACAATTGTTTGAACCACAATCACTTATTTTTTATTTCATCAATCCGCTTTGAGAAAAGACAGATCTTTTACACTCTTAAAACCCCCCATTTGGTTACTTTAATCGGCACTTGAATCATACTTGAGCAACAAATCTCCTTGTGTATTGACCTCTTACTTATTGTCGTACTAGTTATAGGTTTGAGTTTTACTTTGACAGATTAACGACAGGTTTTCCCTCCGTCACAAAGTCAAAAAATATTTGGTGATGGGGGCAATTGATCGGTTGCACAATCGCAATCTACAGAGGGAGGGATTGGAACAAACGAGGGAGAGGTGAGAGAAAGGCTCGGGAAATTGAGCAAAATTGCACAATCACAATCTAGGGTTTTACTGGCTTTGTCGTTTCTCTTTTTTATTCTGCTGAACAAAATGGCTTTGTTGTTTCTCCGTCGTTGTTGTGACTTTCATTCCATTTCCTTCGCTCCACTGTTCTAATGGGCACCGCCTATGCGCTAGGCGGCAAGACATATAGGAATTTTTACGCCTAGGCGGATTTCCGCCTAAGAGCCGCCTAATCCCGCCTAGGTGTCGTATAGTCCGCGCCTAGCCCCGCCTAGGTGGATAATTATTTAGATTTAGTTTCTATGAGAGAGATTAGTTAAATTATAATTTTTTTTATCCCCCAAGTCGGGATACATTTACTTTTGATTCAAGCTTATGGTTTCAGTCTTTCAGATTTTAGGAGGTTTAAAGTTATCAGGCGGACGAGCGCTTTTACATTTATTGACTTTAGTATTAGTTAAGCACACTAAATTTGAGTTTATGAGTGATATTATAGATATTACTACATTATATAAATTATTGACATGTTTTATCCATTGAAATATAGGGAAATAATAAAGTTGTTTAAATAAGTCAATTAACATCCATAAACCAAACTAAAAATGGTCTAAGAAGCAAGATTAACAAAAAAAAAAAACACATCACATGATTGTTATGGTATGTCATATGTGATAGGTGCTAACACTAGTTGACATTAGAAATTCCTCCTCCCGTCTATATTTTGTAATGTCATCATAAACAATTTCAGCATCTCTCTCAAGGAAATCATCAACATCATCAGCAATACCATATCTTCACCATCATTTATCTCGATAGCTTCATCTTCACTACAAGTTATTATAGGTTCACTACTACCACCACCAATACCACTTCCATGAGTTGATTCATGAGTATCACTTTCAACATTATCACCTATAAATTCAAATAAGGAAAACATAAATATATAAATACTTATGTATTTTAAATTTGTAAGTTTAAATAAATGTAAAAGAGAAATGAGAAAGAGTATATGGAAAATAGTGATTACGTCTAGAACATGAATAAGTATCATCATCGATGGTCGTGCTGTCTTGCCGATGTTGCCGTGTTGAATCAAGCAACAACTGCTCACCACCGCACTGCCAGGATGCTCATCGTCGGCTGCCACCAAAGAGTCACCGCCTGAGTGCACATTTGTTCAGCTTTAGACTTCAGACTTGAGAAAACAAACAACGCGTGACTCTAAGTTACCGATGTATGGATTTTAGGGTTTAATTTCCCCCAAAAATTAAAACACAATTAAAAAAATAGAAATGGGCTTTCTTTGTGGGCTAAATTAACAAAGTAATGACATGGGTCTTTGCTGATTGAAATTTGGACGGGCCTAATTTTATCAAAATTTGAAAATACTAGGATCGATTAGGATAGTTAGGATCGTAAGATCTTACCGATCCCACTCCGATTCTATTATAAACGAGTATGTATGAGCGATCCGGATCAGAACTCTTCCTAGGATCGTAGAATCGTACGATCCTAACTATCCGGATCACGATCCTAATAACCATACTACCTCGTAATGGCAATAGAGTGGTTGATAAGGTTGCACATCTTTGCCGCTCTGCTAGCGTCACGACATTTATAAATGACGCATGTCTTCATGAGCTCATCCGCAAGAATGTTTTCGGTTAGGGGTACCCCACCGAAATTTTTACCTAATAAAAAAAATAAAAATTCAGACCCAAAAAAATATAGAGGGAATATGGTGATTTTGACCTTTTAGCATGTTTGATTAGGTAGTTAGACCCATTAATTGTTTTTTTAACTAGCGAAAACCCTATTATTTGTTTATTGGGTATCCAGACCTTCTCACTCTTCTCCTTCCTTTACCAGATCTGGCGACTCCTCTCTCTTACCCTCTCCCTCTTCCTCTCAGAATCTGAAGATTGGAGCCTCAAATCGTCGAATTGTTGAGTGGCGAAGTCGAAGACGGTCGCGGTGACAAAGAACGGTCCTAACCCTAGCGTCGATTCTTCCGCTTCTAGCTTCGACAAGGATATGTCGGAGTTGCAGGAGATGCTGGAGAAGATGAAGATTGAGAAGGAGAAGACAGATGATCTTTGAAGGAGAAGGGCGTCCTCGTGGGCGTCACCGTCTTCATCGTCTTCGTCACCAGCGTCGGATCCGTCAGCGTCCTTCGTCGGCTCAGGCAAAGGCTCAGCCTCCGCCCTCTTTCGCCGGATTCCTCTCTTTCGCAGCTAAGAACGCCGCCCAAGCCGCCCCCTCCATAGTCGCCGCCGCTCATGTATGATCAATGTCTTGGATGCTTCGATCGACTCTCGCAAGGAGGCGAAGGGAGAGGACACCTTCAATCGCTCCTATCAACTTCAATCGCGCCTTCAATAGCTCCTTCAAGGTCATTCTTCTCCTCCTCTTCTTCGATTAATGGTTTGAATTGCTTAATTGATTCGATAGCTAGGGTTTTGAAATGAAAATTGGGGATTATGTCCTCAATTTTCAAAATATCTTACTTTACGGATTGGGGCCAGAGCTTGCTAGTGTGTGGCTCAGAGCCGTTGCTTGGTTCATGGAATGTGAAGAAGGGCCTTCTTTTGAGTCCACTTCATGTTGGGAGTGAACTCATATGGCGTGGGAGTGTTGAGGTTCCCAGCAAGTTTGATTGTGAATATAGTTACTATGTGGTGGATGATAGTAGGATTGTTTTAAGGTCTGAGATGGGGAAGAAGAGGAAGCTTTTGCTATCGAAAACCGTCCAAGACGGCGAATCAGTGGAGCTTCATGATTTGTGGCAGGTATATGTGCCTAATCGTTCTCATTGTGTATCGTTTTAGATCGTTATATGCTAATATGCTATTGTAAAGGTGCATATTAGTGTTTGCTGTTGTTTCTGTTATTGCCTGCATACTTGAGATCGTGTTGGAATTACAATTGACACATTGTAAATGAAGAAGTTGCATGTTTTTTCTTTATTTTTCTTACTATTTTTAGTTTTTGTGTTAGATTTTTGAGAAATGGATCAAAGTTAAATTAATCTACCTTTTATATATATCTAGCTAAAGTCTCGTATGAATATATAGCATTTAGTGCCTCATGTTTATGAGGTTTGTACTTCTCGCCTCTTTGCTCCATTCAGTGTCAAAACAGAGCATCAAATAAAAAGGGTATGAACATTTTGTGATAATGGATCTCTAGCTAGGAGTATGATGAAAAAAATCTGCAGGTCAGAGTAGTTGTGTGAGTACACTTGGCTGACATGTTAGTAAGTGAACTAAAGACTCTATCTACGAGCTTCGTTGACGTGGGGTTGCATTCTTCTTTCTATGCACTTCTTTTAGGATTCTTTACATATATATTGCTTTCATTTTGCTTGAGCTGAGCATACATTAAGATTTCTAGATAATGTTAGGTGATGAAGTTAAATGAATTTCTTATATCAATTAAACATTTATATGATTTATGTTAATGACCCTCTGCAAGTATTTGATTGTGTAGATTCCGTGAAACTATTTTGAGTCCGACAAGGAGATTGATGCCCACCAATATGGAAATGAAGAGATGGAAATGAAGAAGAGTTATGTTGTTAGCAACTACTTTGATGCCACTTTTGAGAAGGTGGAATATTTAGGAATGTTGTATATAATTCTTGGATGGTTATGACACATTGTATTGATTTTACTGATTCCGCATTATATTACTTACATTGATGCATTTTTTTTAGTCGATGACATGTTATAATAGGTGTTTTTACGTATACAACCAATATTAATGTCGTAGTTTCAAAGACTTTGTATTTTTATATGTGCAAAAAGGTGACAATATTTTGATTCCACGTTTTAAGCTCTTATGTCATCAATTATATAAAATTGTCACCATAAATAATTGTGATTAATGAAGCGTAATAACAAATGTCATCCATGAATAAAAATTTAATGAACATGTCACCACAAGTGATTGCATCAATGAAGTGTAATCACAAACTTGTCATCAGTGAATGAAAGTATAATCGATGAAAATAAATCGATATACAATTGATTAAATTAAAAACATGTGGCATCAATCGATTTGATTAAAAAAAATGGCATCAAATAATTACATTATAAAAATGACATCAAAATACCATTTTGAAAAATTTGTATCACATTAAAGGAAAAAAATGTCATCAAAAATACTACTTTGAAAAAATATCATCAAAAATATGGCATCACGGTAAAAAAAATATCATCAAAAAATTGACATAAAAAAAAGTGGCAACAGTCGTTAACAGTAAAAAAAATGGCATCAATGATCAACGTGACATTACTGTAAACAAAAAATGTCATCAAGGCTTAAAAAAGTGACATTAAAAAAGTGTCATCCATCATTTCATTACAAAAGTGGCATCAAAGTGAAAATAAAATATAATAAAATTTTGGCATCAAAACGGTAAAATATGACATCACTAAAAAAAACAAAAAAAACTTGGCATCAAAATGGGTTGATCAACGTTGACCGGTCAATGGTCAACCGTTGACCGATCAATGGTCAAACGGTTGACCATTGACCAACCCATCCCGTTGGAAAGGGATCTAGGACAAAACTAATTAAATTGATTTATGGGCTAAGTGCAAAATTGAATATTTAAAAAAATGCCATGTACCAAAATCACCCAAAAATATATACACATTAATATATTACGAGTAATTTATTTAATAGCTAACCATGGTTAGCTGGAGTTAGGTGATTTCACTAGTTGGTGGTTGGTGAGCGTTGCCTCTCTCAATCTACCCGCCCTTTATAACCCCATCGCCCTCTCCCTCTCTCTCCTTAGGAGTCTGCAACTACTCCCCCGCAACTGTAACCTCCATTAGAGACTCCTTCGCCGCTGCCTCCTCCTCCGCTGCGCCATCTCCGGGCTCAGTCGCCGTTCGGAACCTTCAATTTTGGCGCGATCGTTCATGGATCCGAGCTCGGTGAAGCTGTCGCCGATGGATCTGATGAGCGCGCTCTTCAGCGGGAACTTCGAGCTGCTGCAAGCGACGCTCGAGGAGTCGCCGGCGTCGGCGATTTTCGGTAACCGCGACATCCTCGCGGTGCTCGCTACCTCGATTGCGGTGCTCGTTGGCTGCGTCGTGTTGCTCATCTGGCGGCGATCGGGGGCGCAGACGGCCAAAAAGGCCGTGGAGCCGCCGAAGCCGTTGGTTGTGAGGGAGATTGAGGAGGAGGATGATGGGAAGAAGAAGGTCACAGTCTTCTTCGGCACTCAGACTGGCACCGCCGAGGGTTTTGCCAAGGTGATTTTTTTTTTTCGCGAAAAATTGGAATTTCGATTTATTTGCGGTTTTGATTTTATTAAGAGAGGGAATTCGGAAGGTTTAATTGTGGAATTGGTGGTTGGTGTTGCAGGCTTTCGTTGATGAAGCCAAATCCAGATATGAGAAAGTGACGTTTAAAGTTGTTGATTTGGTAATAATTGAGTGAAAGGATTTATACTTTCCCATTTCTTTTCATATATCGTAGCTGATGCTGATTGTAGAATCTGAGTTCGAAATTTGTGAATCTGTTCCGGGAGTCATGCTTATTTTGTCTTTGATTATTTGTAGGAGGATTATGCAGACGACGATGATCTGTACGAAGAGAGGCTGAAGAAAGAGACTTTAGCTTTCTTCTTTATGGCTACGTAAGTTTCCCTTGCATATGCCTATTTCTTTTCAAAAAAAGAAGGAAAATGGCATCTGAATTACGGTGATGTAGGTATGGAGATGGAGAGCCAACTGACAACGCTGCTAGATTCTACAAGTGGTTTACGGAGGTGAGTTTTTGCTTTAGGATCTTTCACATTTTCTTTATAAATTGATGCATTCTCTAGAGTTTCTTGTCCTGTTTTGAGCAGTCAATATCTTCTTATCACGTGATCTGTGGAACCATAATTGCAACTCAATTTTAGTTGCATCATCATTTTGTGACAATCAATGAATCATGAGAATATATGATTATTTTCAGGGCAATGAGAGAGGCGAGTGGCTTAAGAATCTCCAGTATGGAGTGTTTGGCCTTGGCAACAGACAGTATGAACATTTTAATAAGGTTGGTTTAGGAACGTTTGTTTATATTTTTGTATTTAACAATTTTTAATTGCAAGATGCTTTCCTGCAAAAGAAAATATCAAATAATTGGTTTGGCTTCTTTTGTTCTTCATAATGATTTTTTATGTGCTTATATTTACAACAGGTTGCAAAGGTTGTGGACGAAGTTCTAGCTGAGCAAGGTAGATGCTGTTGTCCTTCATACTTGTACTCAGTGCCTTGATGTTATTATTTTTCACGTTCATTATGCAATACATAATATCAACCTCAGACTTCTATGCTTATGGCATTATGGCAATGATAGATTGGACAGTGGACAAACTTGCATGTTTTTTATGGAATATAATGTAATTTCTAATTGTCACTTTGATTTCAATTTTAAAGTGCATCACTTTAGAAGTGAGTAACATTTGAACGGTATGAGATAGAAACAATTGTTCTTTGGTTTGGTTTCTTTGATTCATATTTTATTGATGAGCTAGGTTGTAAAATCTGGTTCTTTATTGTTCAGATTGGGCTCTAAGTGGTCTGTATGAGAATAAATTTATAAATGAGGCTTATATGTTGGATGTTTACGAGAATTTTGGAAATTAGGATAGCTACACCTCTATCAATAAGCAAGACTGAATTTTTAACTTATTTGAAGGTGGAAAGCGCCTTGTCCCAGTTGGTATGGGGGATGATGATCAGTGCATTGAAGATGACTTTACTGCTTGGTAATGAAAATTTCATGGATTGTCCTGCTTATTCCATCTAGAAAGGTTCTAATTTCTAATCATGAGAGAAATTTATTTCTGATTCGATTACAGGAGGGAGCTCGTATGGCCCGAGTTGGATCAAGTTCTTCTAGATGGAGATGATGCAAAAGTTGCAACTCCTTATACTGCTGCTATTCTTGAATACCGTGTTGTAATACATGACCATGAAGATGCAATTCAGGACAAGGGCTGGGCCAATGCTAATGGTCATGCAGTTTATGATGCTCACCACCCATGCAGGTAGAGTGATAAACTCCAGAATGGTAGAGCTGCTGGCTGATTTATTTTGTGCTGCTTTTATATAATCTTAAGTACCTTTCAAATGTAGGTCCAACGTGGCTGTGAGAAGAGAACTACATACCCCTGCTTCCGATCGCTCATGCATCCATTTAGAATTTGATATTTCAGGCACTGGACTCAAGTAAGTCTTTAAGCTTAATGAGAAATGGCTTCTCCAGTTACTATCTAAATTTTCGCCTGTGTTTGACATAAATGTAATAGAATTTAGAAATAAATCAAGCTGCTCAAGGTGGTATTGATTGTCTATTGTTGATTTTTTTTTTTTTAAAAAAAAGACTCAAAACCTTGTTTATTCATAATCAGAAAATGATAGCATTTTCATTTAATTTTTTGTCTCTGTCTTTCTTTAGATATGAAACTGGGGACCATGTTGGTGTTTATTGTGAAAATTTGGCCGAAACTGTGGAGGAAGGTCTAAGATTGTTGGGTATCTCCCCAGATACTTACTTCTCCATTCATACTGATAATGAGGATGGCACATCCACTAGTGGTGGATCACTTCCCCCACCTTTCCCACCATGCAATCTAAGAATGGCTCTGACTAGATATGCAGATCTTCTAAATTCTCCAAAGAAGGTTGGTTATTGCTGAAAGTATATATTCACAATTTTTGTCAAGTATTATACATCATAGAGTTTTTTTTTGGGCACTAACATGTTCTTTCAGGCTGCCCTGCTTGCTTTAGCAGCTCATGCTTCTGATCCAAGTGAAGCTGACCGGTTGAGATATCTTGCGTCCCCAGCTGGGAAGGTATTGCATTTTGTATGCTTAAAATGTCTGCCACAACCACAAGTATGTGAGTCCATCTTATGCATCTCTGTTTCTTTTGCAGGATGAGTATGGCCAGTGGATAGTTGCAAGTCAGAGGAGTCTTCTTGAGGTAATGGCTGAATTCCCTTCAGCCAAGCCTCCACTTGGAGTTTTCTTTGCTGCAGTTGCCCCACGTTTGCAGCCTAGATACTACTCAATATCATCCTCCCCAAGGTAAATATTGATCCGTTACTTTAATCTTCTCCTGCTGCCTTTCATCCACATACCTTTTCATGTTTTTTCCTACTATCAATTGGGACAGAACCATACTTTCCTATTTAGTATCTACCTACTTATGCTATTCCATGACTTTCATGGTCTGAAATCAACTTTTTTTTCTTCTAAATGCTTACTGCTCTTAAATGTTTGATGGTTCTGAGATGAAGTTAGGTCAACATCTGAAGTAATTATTAGCAGATCTTTTCCTCATATCTTTGTTCAGTGTTTAATGACGTCTTTAATTGCTTAACAAAATTATAGATTAGACAAAGTAAAATCAAGGATAATTCTCTTGGTAGTAGTAACTAGTACATTTTTGTTTTCCTTGCTGAACTCAATTTTTGTAGTATAATTGGGGAAAGAGGCAGTTATTGTGTCTGGGGATGCTGAAATGCATTGATCCTTCATGCTTTTGTGAAGCTGATATTTTATTTCCTTCCTGATCCTCTTTGTTTGAGTACAGAGTAGCACCTTCAAGAATTCATGTTACTTGTGCACTTGTGTGTGATAAAACTCCAACTGGACGAATTCACAAAGGAATATGTTCTACTTGGATGAAGGTAATGAAAGTGAACACTAAACTTTTCTTTGAATCGGCACATTTCCTCTCTTTCTTCACTTTTCTCTTTTTAACTCTTTCCTCTCTTTCCTCTCTTCTTTTTTAGCGTGACTTGACTGAAAGAATAGAAAATTCCTCTTTATTTATCATACACAAGTGTGATCTCAACTTAATTGTCTAACAACCCAATACGTTATTTTTTTCTTTTGTTGATTTTGTGAAGTTGTCTTCTCTGTCTGTGTGAATGGCTATTTGCTGTGCTTTTTTCCCCCATGTTATATTTTTCTGAATTTGTATTGAGGTAAGATCTCTCCATAAGCTACCACTAATTTTCAGCTGGTTTATGTCCAGAATGCTGTGCCATTGGAAGAAAGCTCTGACTGTAATTGGGCTCCAATTTATGTGCGACAATCCAACTTCAGACTCCCATCAGATACGACAGTTCCTATTATTATGGTTGGTCCTGGGACTGGGTTGGCTCCTTTTAGAGGTTTCTTGCAGGTCCGAACATTCTCATGTTGCTTTTCACTTTCATGATTTGACCCTCGCTGCCTTGCATTTATGTTGTGATGCCTACCTAAACCGCTTTATTGTGTATTTGTATACCCAGGAGAGATATGCTCTGAAGGAAGAGGGAGCTGTTCTAGGCCCTTCCATCTTATTCTTTGGTTGCAGAAACCGGAAAATGGTAAAAGAAATCATGATCATTTATCAGTTGTTATTTTCTTGAATTGTCACTTGATTCTTCAAAACACTGATAAAAGAAATCATGCTTGCACAGGACTATATCTACCAGGATGAGTTGAGAAACTTTGTAGAAGCTGGTGCAGTCTCTGAATTGGTTGTTGCTTTCTCACGCGAGGGACCAACAAAAGAATACGTGCAGCACAAGATGATGGACAAAGTATGTAACCATCTCTCACGTACCCATCGTGGTCCTTTTCCTTGATTACATTCACATTGCACCACAATGGAAATCAGACACTAACCTATTGAAATCTGGTTCGGATGATATAGGCCTCAGATATTTGGAACATGATATCACAAGGTGGTTATATTTATGTCTGTGGTGATGCCAAGGGCATGGCCAGGGATGTACACCGTGCTCTTCACACAATCATGCAAGAACAGGTACCCCACTTAACCATGGTAGAAAATATGTTTGAGGCTGAAAATAAGGCATTTGTATATGTGCTTTTTTTCCAACCTACCACCAATGAAAATGACATGTCTCCACTCTCTTCCAACTACCAACTTGCACCAAAATAATAATTAAAAAAAAAATTATGGTAGGTTTTTGTTATAACAAATACTCCGTATTATTATTATTTGTTTCTTTTTGAACTATCTGAGTCGAGGAGAGCTGGGGTGCGTGACTTAGCCACCTGGCATTTGGAGTCATTTCCTTTTATCATTTTTGTTTTGTTTTTGTTTCTTCCCATTTCTTCTTCCTTGCCCTATCTTGGTTATGATTGTCTTTTCAACTTTTGCTTGTTTGTATGAGACATGTGATTAGTCAGAAACACCCTCCTCTCGTCATAGGTGGGGAAGGGTGCGTACACATCGACCCTCCATAGTGAGCGGGATATATTGGATTTGTTGTTCACTTGTTGTTATTGTTGCTTCTTTTGGGGCAATAGGATATTTTTTTCTTTCCAAGTACAAAACTGTGTTGCTGACCTGATTGTTGTTAGCCAACCTGAACCACAAAGGCTTGTTAATAGGGTTCAAACAATAATTGTTAGTAGAATGGTTCCGAATTTCCGGGTGACTGTGTATTGAGTCTCGGATCTGATTTTTAGTGATCTTGTCAAGACACATTTGTAGAGCTCTTGGCTGTGCTGACAAGTGTTTGCATTGTCTGGCTTTCTTTTCCAGGGTTCCATGGACAGCTCCAAAGCCGAGAGCATGGTTAAGCACTTGCAGATGAGCAACAGATACCTACGTGATGTTTGGTAGTCATATACTGTATGCAAAGTGAAAAGACGAACCTAAAAAAAGGCCAAGGAGGAGGATCAGATCAGCCTATGCTACGAGGTTCGAAGAAGTAATTATTTGATGGGCAACGTATATGCTGAAAAGATGGTGCAACGAGTAATTCGTAGGAGAAACTACTCGAAAAGATTGTGTTAGAAACTGCAATCCTTGAATTGAGGATCTTGCAGATTCTCTGCCTCGCCACTCTTTACATTCCGTAAGTAGTTTTGCCCCCTTAAAATTTTGTGTCTATTGTGTAAGTTATATATGTACGTCGTCATCGTGCAACTAAATATTATTAGGCCAAGTGAGATGAAATGAGTATTTTGTTATATGAGCAGGAGCTGGAAAATTGGATATCATCTATCTGATTGAATTCGAAAATCTGATCGATAGATTTTGAATTAAACTGAAAAAACGTTTTTAGTTCCCTGAGAAATGGGATTGTGTGACTGACTCGTTTTAGACATTGGAAGAACATCTTTAGGGATTTTAGTACATTACCGGTTAAGTAAAAAAAATAAAAAAAATTATACACAACCAATACAAGTATAAAATTTTAGAGATGACTTAAAAAACTGTAAATGTGTTGGGAGTATAGTTTAATTTGAAGAAAGCAAATTCAACATGATAAGTTGATAACAGACAGTGACTTTGAGATTTGAATTGGGTTATATTGCCAACTAACACATTATAAATATCTAATTAGCTAACTAACACCCAACCAAAATGAATTAACTAACCTAGAACCCTTCCCAATTTAACTATCAAGGTCAACGTTGACCGTGTAACGGTCAACGCGGTCAACGTTGACCGTTGACCGGTCAACAGTTTTTTTTTTTTTTTTTTTTTTAATGATGCCATTTTTTGTCGTTTTGATGCCATTTTTTTTACATTTTATTTTCACTTTGATGTCATTTTTCTAATAAAATGGTTTGATGACACTTTTTTAATATCACTTTTTTCAAATCTTGTTGATATTTTTTTGTTTACTGTGATGCCACATTGACCATTGATGCCATTTTTTTACCCTTGACTACCGATGACACTTTTTTTACATCAATTTTTTGATGCCATTTTTTCACAGTGTTTTGATGCCAAATTTCTAATTACATTTTTTTTCTTTAATGTGATGCCACTTTTTAAAGTAGCGTTTTTGATGTTATGTGATGCCACTTTTTTTAAACTTTGATGACACTTTTTTATGTCAATGTTTTGATGATATGTTTTTTTTACCATGATGCCATATTTTTTCAAAGTGGTATTTTGATGACATTTTTTTCTTTTAATGTGATGCAAGTTTTTCAAATTAGTGTTTTGATACCATTTTTCTAATGTAATTATTTTATCTCACTTTTTTTAATCAAATCGTTTGATGCCATATTTTTTTTCAAGGTACTGATTTCGTGGTGCCATATTTTTTCAAGGTAATGTTTAGATGACATTTTTTTATTTAATGTGATGCAACATTTTCAACGCAGTGTTTTGATGCCATTTTTCTAGTGTAATTATTTGATGATATTTTTTTAATCAAATCGTTTGATTTTATAATAAAATGGATTGATGACACTTTTTTAATGCCACTTTTTCCAAATCTTGCTGATATTTTTTTGTTTACTGTGATGCCACAATGACCATTGATGCCATTTTTTTTTACCGTTGCCTACCGATGACACTTTTTTGATATCAATTTTTTGATGATATTTTTTTTTTCGTGATGCCATATTTTTCCAATGTAATGTTTTCGTGATGTCATATTTTTTCAAGATAACGTTTTGATGACAATTTTTTCTTTAATGTAATGCAACTTTTTCAATGTAATGCAATATTTTTTCTTTGATGTAATGCAATTTTTTCTTTAATGTAATGCAACTTTTTCATATTTATGGGTTAATTTTTGTAATTTTACAAAAATTGCTATTTTGGGTTAATTTTTGTAATTTTGTAAAAAGTGCTTCTTCAACCTCTTGCCTCTCAGCCTCTGTACGCGATGCTTCTTCAACCTCTGCCGCCGCCGATCGACCTCGCTCCGCCGCCGCCGCCGCCGATCGACCTCGCTCGCTCCGGACGCGCCGCCGCTCGTTCCCTCCCTCGCTCGCTCGTCACCGCCTCCATCCCTCGCTCAGATCCGGACTCGCTCGCTCCGCCTCGCTCGTCCTCGGCTCAGATCCGGCGCCTCCACACCAGATCCGGCGCTCCCCTCACCGGATCCGCCCTCCTTGGCCACGTACCGTCCTCCCGAGCCCGAATCCCGCCGATTCGACCCCCCCCCCCCAGCCCCCACCGACGAAGCCTCGCAATCCCCCTACCGTTCTTGCACCTGCCCAGAAGCTTCGTCGGAGGTCTCTGACCACCCATTCCGGCCACCTTTCACCAGATCCGAGTCGGATTCACCATCCTCGCACAACGTCGAGCCGGATTCCTCACCATGGTTGGAGGGGAAGTCCAATTAGCGTGAGAGAGAGAGGTAACAGGTGAGTGTTAGGGTGCTAATTTTTTTTAATAAGGTGTTATAAAGTCCAATTTATTTTCTTAGGGTGCTAATAACCTAATTGAATTAGCAAAAGGTGATATTCCAACAAATTTTCTCATTTGAATTTTGGTTTCATATTGATAGATTACATAGGTCTCCTATTGTATAGTGGGCTGAAAGCCCGTTAAGGCCCAATACCTTGTAACCTATATATATGTTATATCAATGAATGGAAACCCTCGAGGAGGACTTTACATCAATTCCGCTATCTTACATGGTATCACAGCCTTTTCTTCCTAACGGAACCCTAAATTGATCCTCCCTCTTCCTCCGACCTTCCTCCTCACCGCCGCCTCTCCGGCCCCTGCTCTCGACTACTCCGCGCACAGCGACACTGCCGCCTTCTCCCTCTCCAAGGCCACCGTCGCCGGATCCGCCATCCTCGGATCCCCTGCACCGCCACCCTCCCCCCCCTCTCTCTCGGCCCGCGTCGTCTCCAGGCGCGTCCGCGTCGTTCTCAGCGCGCCCGCGTCGTCCTCAGCGCGCCCGCGTCGTCCTCAGCGCGCCCGCGTCAGGCCACCCTCCCGCATCGTCCCCATGCACCCATACTCTACCTCTCGACATGCCGGCCCTCACGCCTGTCTGACATCGCCTGATCCAGGCTATGTTCCGCCAGCTCTGCATCACGCCTTCTCCTCTACGCAGCAGACATCTTCAGATTCTTCTTGGTACATGGACACTGGTGCCACCTCTCACATGACGAACTCCTCAGGTAACCTCTCCTCTATTTCTTTTAAGGGCCCTGCCCCCTCTATTATCGTCGGAAATGGTGGTCGTCTTGCTACTTCGGGTATTGGCCACGCCAATTTACAGACCCCAACCCACCCACTACATCTCAACAATGTTCTTATTGCCCCAAAGATTGTCAAAAACCTTATCTCTGTCCGTCGGTTCACTACTGACAACAACGTTTCCCTTACGTTTGATCCCTATGGTTTCTCTGTGAACGATCTTACTACGGGGGTTACTCGCATGAGATGTAACACCACCGGGGAGCTCTACCCTGTCACACCACCTCCTGCGTCCCGTCAATCGTGTCCGGTCGCCCTCTCGGCATCGTCGTCCAACCTCTGGCATGCCCGTCTGGGCCATCCCAGAGCTGCCGTTCTAGATGTCCTCCGTTCCCAGAACCTTGTCACATGTACTAAAGACCCACGCTCTGGTTTATGCTCTTCCTGCCAACTAGGCAAACATGCCAGACTGCCGTTTCAACGGTCTTTGACCTCTACCCTTGCTCCATTTGATATCATTCACAGCGACATTTGGACCTCTCCCGTGCCTAGCAAGGAGGGTCACAAGTACTACCTCTTGTTTCTGGATGATTACACTCATTACTTATGGGTCTTCCCGTTGCATTTCAAGTCCCAAGTGTTTCCTATTTTTGCCAGATTCCATACCTACATCAAAACACAATTCCACATGTCCATCAAAAGTTTCCAATGTGACAATGGTCGTGAATTTGACAACAGAGACTTTCACTCCTTCTTTGCCGCAAATGGGATCTCATATCGCTTGTCTTGCCCGTATACTTCTCAGCAGAATGGCAAGGCAGAAAGAATCATCAGAACTATTACCAACATGATGCGCTCTCTCCTCTTCCACGCATCTATTCCCCTTCCCTATTGGCCTCACGCCTTATCCACCACATGTTATCTCCTAAACATTCTCCCTTCCACTACCCTACAAAATCGCTCGCCAGCTCAGACTCTTTATTACGCCGAGCCTGGGTATGATCACCTTCGTACCTTTGGTTGCTTATGCTTCCCTAATCAGTCATCCACTGCCCCCCACAAGCTTCACCCTCGTTCCACCCCTTGTGTCTTTCTTGGCTACCCGTCTGATCATCGCGGTTACATTTGCCTCGATATCAAGACTCGCAAGATCATTCTCTCTCGTCATGTCACCTTTGATGAGTCGCGATTTCCCTTCGCGTCTACCACACCCCCTGTGTCGTCCACAGAGTCTGAGTCGCCTTTCCCTCACTTCATTCTTCCCCAGAGCTCTCCCGGTGCTGCTGCGTCTCCCCCTCCCCCACCTCCCCCGCCACCATCCATCACCAGACCACACACCCGCAGCGTCTCCGGTGTCTTTAGACCCCGACAGATCGTCTCCATGACCGCCGACCATCACCCCGCTATACACCCCACATCCCCTCCACCAACATCAGCGCCTCCTCTACGCGCGGCGCCCGCCGCATGGCTTGCTGCGCCCACCGCAACCCACTTTGCGGCGCCCCCCGCAAGAACCTCGCCCCTCCCTCCACCACCATCCAAGCCTCCCCTACGCGCGCCCGCGTCCCAAGCTGGCGCGCCCGCGCCCCAAGTTGGCGCGCCCGCGTCCTCCGCTGGCGTGCCCGCGTCCTTAGCCTCTCCTGCCCCTCCTGCCCCCATCTTTCCCGACTCCCTTTCACCCTCTGACTCCACCCAGACCTCCCTCTCCCCCGTTCCCACCTCCCACAAAACAGCCCTCCTAGACCCGAATTGGCAGGCGACTATGCTCGACGAATACAGGGCCCTTACGAAGAATGGTACTTGGGTTCTTGTGCCTCGCCCTCCTGAGGCGAACGTCATTCGCTGTATGTGGCTCTTCCGTCACAAGTTCCGCTCTGATGGGACATTGGAGCGCTACAAGGCCCGTCTGGTGGTTAACGGTAGATCTCAACAGGCCGGTATTGATTGTGATGAGACCTTCAGCCCTGTGGTCAAGCCTGCCACTATCCGAGTGGTCCTGAGTCTGGCTCTGTCGCGCAACTGGGGCATCCATCAGCTGGATGTCAAGAACGCCTTTCTGCATGGTCATCTCAATGAGACGGTTTACATGTTTCAGCCTCCGGGGTTTGCTGATGCTGAGCGTCCACAGCATGTCTGTCTCCTCAAGCGCTCTCTGTATGGTCTGAAACAGGCTCCACGGGCATGGTTTCAGCGGTTTGCGTCTCATCTGCTCCGCTTGGGTTTCACTGGCAGCCGATCGGATACGTCTCTGTTTATCTATCGCAGAGGCTCGGACTTGGCTTTCCTGCTGCTCTATGTAGACGACATCATTCTCACAGCCTCTTCTGATGCTCTTCGAATGTCCATCATCTCGAGGTTGAGTGCGGAATTCGCCATGTCTGATCTGGGTCCGCTGTCTTACTTCTTGGGAGTTGTCGTTCAGTGGCATGCGTCTGGTCTGTTTCTCTCACAGAGTAAGTATGCTGCTGAGATTGTTGCTCGTGCTAAGATGGTCAACTGCAATCCCGTCGCGACCCCAGTTGATACATCTAACAAGCTCAGTGCTCATTCTGGTCCTTTGGTTGATGATCCAACACTGTACAGGAGCCTCGCTGGTGCTCTTCAGTATCTCACTTTCACCAGGCCTGATATCAGTTACGCCGTCCAGCAGATCTGCTTGTTCATGCATGCCCCTAGGGAACCTCATTTTCAGGCTTTGAAGCGGATCATTCGGTACATCAGCGGCACCCTCGAGCTCGGCACCACCATCACTCCTTCCTCTAAGCTTGATCTTGTGGCGTACACTGATGCGGATTGGGGTGGTTGTCCTGACACACGTCGCTCCACGTCTGGTTACTGTGTCTTCCTCAATGACACTCTTGTGTCTTGGTAAGCCAAGCGTCAGTCCGTCGTGTCTCGCTCCAGCGCTGAAGCCGAATACAGGGGTGTTGCCAACGTTGTCTCTGAGTGCTCTTGGCTCCGCAATCTCCTGCTTGAGCTACGATGCCCCTTACAGAAGGCCACTCTGGTCTACACTGACAACGTCTCCGCCGTCTACCTGGCTAGCAACCCAGTCCAACATCAACGCACGAAGCACATTGAGCTTGATCTCCACTTCGTCAGGGACAAGGTTGCCATTGGACATGTCCGCGTTCTACATGTCCCGTCCTCTTATCAGTACGCTGATATATTCACTAAGGGTTTACCTAGACAGTTATTCATTGATTTTCGTTCCAGTCTCACTGTACGGACCCCTCCCGTTTCGACTGCGGGGGTTTGATAGATTACATAGGTCTCCTATTGTATAGTGGGCTGAAAGCCCGTTAAGGCCCAATACCTTGTAACCTATATATATGTTATATCAATGAATGGAAATCCTCGAGGAGGACTTTACATCAATTCCGCTATCTTACACATATTTTTAATAACTAAATTAAAATCAATAAACATAAAAATCGATCTACTGTCCCGAGAAAAATGTACTCCGTATTAAAGATCCGTTGTTAATTATGTAGTTACATTTTGCTTTGCCGTCACGCCTTTCACCTGCAAATTCACAATCCCTAATAAAAACTAGTGTATTTTTAAATGATAAACCCAAAAATCCATGCCCCAATGATCAATGTAGCAAAATATAAAAAATTTCATTATATCGAAGGTCAGTGACAACTAGTACAATGTAGTTGAATGTATATATGTTTAATAATAAATAAATAGTGAAGACCCCCCCAAAAAAGTGTAATTTTATTATTTGCATATAATCCATAGTTTGTAGAGTTAGGCATTATGAAATTAGGGTGACAAAGATAAAGGGATCATAAACTCGCAAGCAAACATCCCACACTTCACAAAGTAAACATCTTATTAAAATTCAAATGGACTAATGACTTTATATTCCCTCGACCAAAAAAAAAAGACTTTATATTCCAATTAATAATAATAATCCACCAATCTTATTTTTTAATCGATATGAGATATAATGACATTCTTTTTAAGAACTTGAAAGAGATCATATATATATATATATACTAGTATCATTAATAGATCACTATGTACGTACTGATTTTGAATCAATTCTCTCTTAACCAATGTGACTATTACACATTGTATTCTTTATTTGTTTTTATATTTAAATAAATATTATGATAATGATCGACATCCGGACTGTTATTCGAACCGAAAGAGTCGAGTATTGCTTATGCATATTCAGCTCATTTAGAAACTAGTCAAGCTCTAACCGTGTCTAAATTTGGACTCGAGCTTTAAAATGTTCTTATACTCGGATCGTTTAGAAAATGAGCAAGTTCGAACCAGGATTAAACATCTTTATTTGCTCAAAACATTGTAAATTATAGAAAAATTTTAGAAATTACACAAAATTGGAGCTATTCAAGCTTAAATAGAGTGAGCCGACCTTTGAACCGAGCTTAAAAACATGCTCATACTCGTCTTGTTTAGAAAATGAACGAGCTTGAGCCGAGCTTTTATCGAGTCGAGTTCGAGCTACGTACTCGGCTCATATAACCCTAAATTGACATTAAATATTTTTCAATTAACTTTTATTTGTCACTTTCTACATATAAACATGTGTACATGTACATCAATACTATTTTCGTTGATATACATATAATAAAATCAATAACTTTTGTGAAAACCCTTCCGGCTTGAGAATGAACGCGCTCCCACGCGCCTATCTCCCTCCTGCCAAACTCTCACCCCAAACCCTAATTCCCAAATCCAATTGTTCCACAATCTCTCAGATTATCCCTCCTCGTCCCAAAATCGGCGAGATCTGTGCTTGTGTGTCTTCAATAAGGGTTATTGATAAGAGATTTCCTTGGGTGAGTAAGATAGAGGGCCGAAAATGGAGCGAGAAGAAGGCCAGTTGGAAATTGAGAGAGCCCGTTCGGAAGAACTTCAGAAAAAGGAAGAAAAGATTCGACTATGGGTGGTGGTGTTGCAGCGCGGTTCTAGCCCGGAAGGAGCCTTCAATCCAAAGAATGGTTACTGTTGATGACAACCACAGGTTCCGGGGAGGCTCTTCCTCCCCCGAATGGTTACTGATGCTTTCTCGCCTGATTGACTTCGCCTCTGGTCGGGTTGGTCGGGGTAAGTGTCTCTCTTACCGCTATCTCCTCTCTATTCTATACATCTACAAGAGCAAAGGGGTTGGATTCTTAATAATCCATCTCACTGTACCTTCATCTCCTCTCTTATCTGGCGTTTCTCAAAATCCCTATACTAACCTCTCTTCTATGGTTGTTTCGCTCATGGTATCTGCATCCAAAAACAAAGAGAAAAAACCCATGGGGAACGATTCTCTCGTTCCCCATTTGAAAATCCCCCGAAAGGGCCAATATCAGCTTCATATGGGAGAAATCCCTTCCAAGGTGAAAATCTCAAATGATGAAGTCGTTGGAGGCAGTAAAATGAATAAGGAGAAAAAGTCACACACTCCCATGGTGGATAGGGAGAAGCTGAAGGCGATTCAGAGTAGTATCCAGGAGAACAAGCTGTTCGGAATGAGGTTTGTTTTCTCGACAAATCGCTGGGCTATCTTCTTCGAACCCTGGACAAAATCCTTCATCCTCTTGGATCTCTGGATATGGACCCCCTGGCTGTCAACTAAATTTGTAAGTGATTCCATCTTAATATCTATTATTGAGGAAAACAAAATCGGAAAATTCTTAAGACTAATTTCTGGGATAGCGTTTGGTTTGGTCGATCTGATTGTTTGCTATGCCTATTACAAACCTTTGATGACCTGTATCAGTGTTAATTTTGTGGGGTG
Organism: Persicaria tinctoria; assembly: GCA_037127255.1. Taxonomy (NCBI): domain Eukaryota; kingdom Viridiplantae; phylum Streptophyta; class Magnoliopsida; order Caryophyllales; family Polygonaceae; genus Persicaria; species Persicaria tinctoria. The sequence goes on from JBANSL010000008.1 coordinate 19,129,152, forward strand.
TCTCTTTCCTTTCATCAAAATCTACATGAAAACCATCTCCTCTAATGTAAGCCTAACTGATATAGTGCACCACATGTGGAAGTTGTCTCTTTGTTGCGAATATCCCTCTCAAAACCTCCCTGAAAAATCACCTCAATTAAATCATCGATATCCTCATCTCATTAAGCATAAAAGCTTTTGGACTATTACAAATGACACCTTAGGATGGATTATCTGTTTGACTAAATCTTTTAATAGTACCTATACGGAATTCTCAGAACCACTCTTGTGTGCTAGGATTGAATGTGCACAAACTAGTTGGGACTTGCTACATTACATTTCCTTTTCCAATATTGCTCTCAGTGTCAAATCTATGTTGCTTACTACTCTTGATGAGTGTGCATTAATCTCTAAAGAAAACAATCTCCTCATAAAAAATCACTTTGTAACTCCTTTGTGGGGTTCTATTAGTCATAGTTTATCTTTAAGAACCTCTGTATGTATGGTCTATACTGGTGAACATCCGGGAATTTCTAGTATCTGTTTTTGTATCTATGTTGGTTCCAAATACTGTTGGGCTATAATCGTAGGGTGTGCATTCTATTTCGTCGAACTGGTTGTATGCTATGCAGTATTTAAAGCTGTGATGAAATATTTTAGTATGCATTCTGTGGATTATCCTTTGTCTCTCATCAAACTCTACAAGAAGACCATGTTCCCTTATATTTATGAATTTTCATGTATGCTTACATATTTAATGTGGAGCATGGTATCCGTGAGTAAATTTGTGTTGGAGTTGAGTTCTCTCTCCTTTATTATTGATTATAAACCTACTAGAAACAACATGTATATAATTGAACTTCTTATTTTTGCCAAGTATTTCTTAGAGCCAAATTATGTCCTGTTTAGCCTTAGATTGGGGTACCAGGGAGTGGAAAAATTTCTGCTGGTCATCTGTATCCTGGATTCATGCACTGGGGGGGTGGTGGATGAGTTTTGTATCAATGGGTTAATAAAAAACCTCCAAATGGCGTCTTGGCTCATGCCTTCTGATTACCTTCCCCTCGGAGGGCTGTCTTTCTTCATTGACTATAGCTTGGTTATCTACTTGAGTAACCATTACACCTTGATTGCTCAAAGACTCATATTTAGCTCCCAACATCAAAGAAGTACCCTCCTAATCTATAGAAATGATTTATACACACATAAACCTCTTGTTAAAAATCTCTTATCTAAAAATCTTAATGAGTATCCTAGACATACTCTTCCTTGGATATATCTCAAAACTAAAAACCAATTAAATTTTTTTTTAAACGGTACCTTAGGAGAAACTATGAATGAGAAAGGTATTTGGCATGCTGGTGTATTAATCTCTGATTGCATCTGGCGCATCAGCCTGCTGGTGCAATGTTGTTTCAAACTCTCCTTCAAAAATACCCCAACATACCTAAGGAAAAAAATCCCCTCACAAGAGCACCCCGGTAGTAAAGGGTTGTCCCTAAGTGCAGGTCATGCCTTGATCAAGGTGAGCACCCCTTGGTCCCAAAGCCTTAGCAACTATACGTGGTTAATTGGGTTAAGAATCCCCCTCTCACTAGTAACATATCCCAAATTCAACACCTGTAAAAATTCAACACCAGTAAAAAATGTTCGTAAGATACTTACACAAAAATCATGTTTTCAGAAGCCAAGGAAAATCACAGAAAGGGTAGTGAGTTGGTATGGGAGAGATCACCTTCTGCTCGACCATACGAAACCGATGTGGTCATGATTATACAATATTGGAATTGTAGGGGAATTGGTAAAACAACCTTCTGGTCTAATATTAAGGGATGGCGCACTTTAGATCATATACAAATGCTTATTCTAGCAGAAACAACGACTGAAACAGAACCAAAAGAATCTCTATGGAAAAATGCAGGATTTACAAATATTTGTTGGTCACCGGCCTCTGGTCGTTCCGGGGGTATTGTGCTATTATGGAATGAAAACTCCTTTATAGATGAAACAATCTCGGTGGTCATTCACCTCCCGAGAATCATAGGAGTAAAATACGAAAATATAAAGGAGAGTTTTGAATGTATTATGTTTTTTGTATACGCACCCCCTAACCCTGCAGAAAAAGAGGATTTTTGGAGAAACCTACACATGCTAATAGCCCAAAGTAACCTCCCATGCTTAGTGATGGGTGACTTAAATGAAATAAGTCAACCATCAGATAAGTGTGGTGGTGCAGAAACTCGACCGGGTAGATTTCAGAGAATAATAGAGTTTAAAGATGCGTGTTCCTTGGTAGAGATTCCTTCGTTCGGTAACCCATTTACATGGAGAAAGAATGAAGGTGGCCCGGATAATATTTTGGAAAAACTTGATAGGGTGTTAGTTCATCATGAAATTATTGACATGTTCCCCGAGTTGGTAACGAAAAATGGTGCATTCTCAAACTCGGATCATTGCCCCATCTCAATTACCCTATCAAAGAACGCCCCTTTCAAACCCCCTCCGTTTAAATTTGAAAACGTCTGGCTTCATAGGAAAGACTTTCGCAATATCGTCAAGCAATCTTGGAGAGCTACTTGCTCGGGCTCTGCTATGTTCCAAATCATATATAAATCAAAAATCCTCAAACAAAAAGCGAAAGCTTGGAATAAGAAAACATTTGGAAATATTTTTCGACAGCTCCAAGAAGTCGACGAAGCCCTATTGGATATACAATCGACCCAAAACCTAAGCCAAAACTCAAATACATCAACTAAAGAACAAATCCTCCTATCCAAGAGAGAAAATCTTCTCCAATTCCATAAAACTTTTTGGAATCAAAGAGCAAAGTCTAAACACTTGAAACTAGCAGATACTAATTCGGCTTATTTCCATAGAGTAGCGTCTGGAAGGAGAAATAGGAAAATCATTAGAACAATTACCTCTGCAGAAGGAACCCAAATTGTTGGGGATGAAAATATTAAAAAGGAAATACAGAAAGACTTTGAAAAAAGGTTTAGGCAAGAGCAAATTTTCCCAATACAACGGCTTCATGAATACCTTTCAGTTATCAACCCTGTCATCACAGATGAGGAAAATAGTTTTCTAATCAAGCAACCAACAAACAGTGAAATCAAAAAAGCTGTTTTCTCATTAGGAAGCAATAAATATCCTGGTCCTGATGGTATGACTGCAGAGTTTTACAAAAAGTATTGGGAAATTGTGGGAATAGATATTACTAAGACAGTGAAAGCTTTTTTCCACTCTGGTCATCTCCTGAAGCTAATCAACCACACATTTATCTCACTTATACCAAAAAATGATAACCCCTCTACGACTACACATTATCGTCCGATTAGTCTTTGCTCTACTCTATATAAAATCCTCTCCAAGATAATCACTGAACGACTAAAAATGATAATCGGAAAACTTATACATCCTCTCCAAGGAGCATTTGTTTCTGACAGAGCAATTCAGGACAATATACTTATAGCTCATGAAATATTTCACTCCTTTCGCACAAGAAAGGGCTTGAAAGGTTGGACTGCCATAAAACTTGATATGGAAAAGGCGTACGACAGAGTAGATTGGCAATTTACAAAGTTGGTGCTCCAAAGATTCGGTTTCCACCAACGATTTGTGGACATAGTTATGGAATGTGTAACTACAGTTTCATTCTCTGTATTAGTTAACAATGGACCCACGGAACCCTTCAAACCAACTAGAGGACTACGTCAAGGAGATCCTCTCTCTCCCTTCCTTTTTCTGCTTGGTGCAGAAGTGTTGGCTCGTAAACTGTCGAAAGACGCAGAGGGCCCAAATAATAGTATTGGATTTAAATTTGGGAATTCTGGCCCTAGCATCCCATTTCTGGCCTTTGCGGATGACATTATCATTTTCTCAAAAGGAAGCATCTCTGCATGTACAAAAGTAAAAGAAATAATCGAGGACTACTGTAGATTCTCGGGGCAGAAAGTAAACTACCACAAGTCATCATTTCAAACCACGCCAGGAATCCCGAGGACAAGAGCACGAGACCTAGAAGGAGTACTTAATATACCCTTAGAACGAAGTTTGGAGAAATATCTGGGTTGTCCAATCATAAACGGGCGGGTAACGAAGGAAACCTTTGGTGAGATTATATGTAAATCAAGAGAACAACTTAGTAAATGGCGGGCAAACACCCTATCTCAGCAGGGAAGAGCCACTTTAATTACATCTAATCTATCATCAAAACCTTTGTATTCTATGCAGAGCTTCTTGCTTCCTGCTTCAATACACAAACAGCTTGACCAAATTAACAGAACCTTTTTTTGGAACAAAGATGCGCAACACAGTCCACTGATAAGCTGGGACAAAATATGTAAATCCAAAGCAGCTGGCGGACTAGGTATACGTAAAGCAAGAAACATGAATGAAGCCCTCCAGCTAAAACTGTTGTGGAAAATTCTAGCAGAACCCGAGAATAATTGGGTCAAGATTATACAGCACAAATATCTAAAAGAAAAACACATACTTAACTACGTTAGGAGGGGAAATGCCTCGTGGCAATGGTCAAAACTCAGCTCCCTGATTACAAAATTTTAATCAGGGCTTATCTGGTCGGTAGGAGACGGAAAATCTATCAATTTCTGGAAAGATAACTGGGTAACAACAGAGTCTCTTTTGGATAAAACTGAACCCCAACCCGATATAAACCAAACAGAAATTGTAAGCGACTATATAATGGGGGGAAAATGGTGGAGAGAAAAACTTGACTCCATTCTCCCTGAGGCTATAACAAAAGAAATCATCAAAATCCCGCTACCCATTAGTCCCCTTGCTGATAGATTATACTGGTGGCCGGACAAAAATGGCTGGTTCACAACGCCATCCGCCTATAACCTGATTTCATCCAATACACGCATAATATCTGATGAATTCACCTGGATTTGGAAAATTGACGCCCCTCCAAAAGTCCAAAATTTTATGTGGAAAATCAAACAAAAAGGACTACCCAATGCTACACGATTAGCCCAGAAGGGGATTGCTGTTCCCACTACATGCACCTTGTGTAACCAATCAACGGAAGATGATATTCATATCTTCATAGAATGCCCCTTCAACAACTTTTAACAACAATTTCCCAGAGAAATATCCCAGGAAGTCAACACAATTATATCAGAAAACAGAGACATGGATCAAATTCTTCAGCTTTTGAGCACCACTCTTTCGAAGGACAACAAACAGAATATAGCATTTAGATGGTGGACACTGTGGTTTGTGAGGAATCAAATAATCTTTAGGAATGCCAAGATCCCTTCCATAGAGGGCATTAGAAAAATTGTTTGGGAAAATATCAATAATTGGAGAAGAACCAGCGAACTGAATCTTGAAGATGACGAGGATGCCACAATCCAAAATAGGATAAAAGCCCACACTAAAAATGCTAAAAAGTCCACCCGATGGAAAAGGCCACCCATGAGCAAATACAAACTAAACTTTGATGGATCATATATATCAGAATCAAAGAGCTCTATCGGCTACATTATACGGGACTGGAATGGTAATCCAATCAGCATGGATGGTGGGGTGATTTGGGGACACTCTCCTATTATGGCAGAAGCATTGGCACTACGACTTGGGGTAACAAAGGCAAATGAACTAAATATTGACAACCTAATCATTGAAGGGGATTCAAAAGTAATTACAGATTTCTTAGAAACACACACGAACTGCCCTTGGGAAATAGAATTAATAATGTCAGATATTCAGACCATTCTTCGAGGTGTAAGAAATATAGGAATTTCTCATATTCCCCGTATTGGTAATCGGGTAGCGGATAAGGTTGCACATCTTTGCTACTCTACCAGGGGACCTAATTTATACAATCACTCAGGTCTACTTGACCTCATCCGACAGGATGCTTTCGGGTAGAGTTTTCTCACCCGAATTCTTACCTAATCAAAAAAAAAAAAAAAAAAAAACTATTTTCGTTGCTATAGAAGACTTTTTCCTTCATCCATTTCAGTCAACTATATGAATAATCGTTTTGATCTTTTTTGAATTGTCTTTGTTTGTGACGATGTTTTTGTATACCGATTTTACTATCCTCTTAAGAATCAAATCTGTATGATCTCAAATTATTACTTAAAAAAAAAAGATCTCGGAGACAAGATTAGAACATAGAATGCAAACACAAAGGAACAACTGATTTGGGTTACTAGATCAAGACTCAAGATCCAATGAACCAAACTTTGTATAAATGGTTTGGTTAATTATTTTGGGAACTTGCAAAATTAATGAAACTAATTAAACAAGTTTTCCCAAGTTTTATGCAGCAGCACTAGAGTACAAGATCATCCCCGGCCCGTGTTTGGTGCAATTTAAGTCAAATCACTCAACTTTTGAAGGAATTAACAAATCGACCCCAACCTTTAACATTTAGAACAAAATATCCCAAATTCAGTTGGTTCATTGCACTGATAAGAGATTCCTCGGCCTTAACTAAAGGTTTTCAAATTTGAACACTCGAATGCTTTCTAAATTAGAAGAAATTAAGTATCGAATATATCTAGTGTGAAGTATAATTCATCACTGATTTCGACTAAAAAAATTTACTGTAATAAAAATAATATTTTTATGTATGATTGGTTAAATTTACTTTATTTTTGTACTTAATTTTGAAATCTATTATTCTTTCACGATAAAAGATCATACTCCCTCCGTTTCACAATACATGTCCTTTTAGTTTTGGGCACGTTTTTTTATGAGCGAAAAACTCTATAAAATATTATTTTTTTAATTAATTTTTTTATATAATGTGATACTTATTAGTAATAAGTATCAAATTATATAAAAATAATAATTAAAAAAATGATATTTTATAGAGTTTTTCGCTCATTAAAAAACGTGCCCAAAACTAAAAGGACATGTATTGTGGAACGGAGGGAGTATATATAATCATACGGATCTGTTATAAAACAACTATTTTTCTCTATGCCCGGCCCAGAGTACTAATTTAGAAATATTTTTCAAATTTTAATTAGTTTAGCTATTTTTTTTAATTAGATTCTTAGGATCATTTTTTTTTGTTAGGAATCTTTCTCCAATTAAGATCTTATCCTATGCTCATAGAAAGACAATAAATACAAACAGGATATAAAAGTCTTGTTACATACAGTGGCGGATCTAGAAATTTTCCTAAAGAGGCTAAAAAAAATTCTAGAATTTTTTTTTATATATGAGAAATATTTTTTAAAATAAATATATTAGAAAAAATCTTAAATTTGTGATTTCAATAGTCATTTGTAGTAGGAAAAACAAAAAATAAAAATGAGATTTTTTTCTTAGTTTTATATATAGGAAAGAATGTTTTTGTTTAAATATATTGGAGAAAATTTTAAATTGATCATTATTTAATTAAATTTTTTTAATAGAAGACAACTAAGTGAGAGTAAAGGTAATAAAAATTATCAAAAAAATATATCTAAAAAAAAATCTATGTTTTCTTCCGAGCCAAGAGGCCGACTTCAGTCATTCCAAGCTCCCCCACAGATCTGCCACCGGTTACATGTACCTATCTAGATAGCACCCTAAATTGCCTACCTCAAATTGCTATAACTACACATGAGTAGCACATTTTAAATCTCATTCAAAAGATTAAAACCTATCAACCCTTAGCTAGCTAAAACAATGCATCACAACAACTTAGACAACCAAGGTGACCTCTTCAGGAGGGGATCTCCTTGGCAGCTACAAGACAGATCTCTGCCGTCTATCCCCTCCACCTCCGCCTCCGCCTCCGCCGATCCCAGCCGCCCATCCTCCGCAGCCCTCTACTCCAAACTCCTACCCAAGAACACCCTCAGCGCCACCGGTCTGCACGGGTTCCTCGGGGAGGACCCGGTGGTGGCGAACGTCGTGCCGTCTGTGACGGTGGTGCTGGAGGGCCGCTCGATCTGCCATCGCATCGACCTCCACAAGCACTCCGGCTACGCCAGCCTGGCTAGGGCGCTCCGCCAGATGTTTGGGAATAGCTGCGGTGGGCCCATCGCGGGGGATGACGTGGCGGCGGCGGCGGAGGAGGTTGAGCTGGGGAATGCGGTGCCGGGGCATCTTGTTGCCTATGAAGACTCCGAGAATGATCTTCTTCTCGCCGGTGATCTCTCTTGGAAGTATGAATTTCTTTTTATTGCTCTATTTTTTTTTTAATTTTGTTTTCCTAAGTAGAAATTGTTTTATTTATATATGATAACGACGTACACATATAGATGGTAAACGGACAACAAGTTGCGTTGCCAACCCCTTTTAAATAGCAAAACCAATTCTTTTGAATACGACATCCATAGATCTAGGCAGTGACGGAGCCATAAACTTATCGAGGGGGGCGAAGTTATGTACAAATTGTTGATTCGCTTTTCAATAGATTTTTCTATAGTTTAGCGAACCAAAATTATGATATTTTAATTTAAGACAACGTTTTTTATAGTTCAAAACACATTTTTTTTGTTCAAAACGGTGGTATTTTAGTTTAAAAATGTGTCATTAGTTCTTACATATTTTTCTCTTTAAACGAAAAAATCGATATATTTTAATCTATAACAACATTCTTTTCATCTAAAAATATATCATTTGAAATCTACAAAGTCAATATGTAACTTGTTGTTCTCTTAGCATGCAATAACGTGTAACAAGATATACAAACTTTAAACTGGCATAATTTCTTATATAGCTGTTATCGAATTTAGTAATATAATCTTTTGTTTCGAACCTCTTGGGTTTTTATTAAAAGACAATATTTGAATTTACTGCTCTATTTTTGTTTTTGAAAATTAATAATAATGATGATGATAGTATTTCTCATTAATTTTGTTTATTTTGTTTGAAGATTATTATTTAGTATTTCTCATTCATTTTTTACACCCCTAAAAAATCACATTAATCTATTTCTTTTACCTTTACATCATTTCTCATGTTTTATTAAAAAAGAAAGAAATTAAAATAGGATATATATATGCATAATAAATAATCTATATCATTTCGGATGAAAACATATTGTTTGATATAACTTGGGCTTAATCAAAAACCAAATATGAATGTTTTTTTTAAAAGGGAAAAATATGAAGATTCTAAAATTGATTGAGTTATTTCTTATAAAAACATATCAAAGAATTAGCGTATATAATAAGTAATTCACTTTGATAACGAATTGTAAAATTAATCTTTTGAGGAGGAAAGGATTAATTTACATTTTAATTTAAAACTTGGTTTAATTTGTTCGTTTCACTCAATGTAAAACTTCTTTCACTTAGCACTTATTGATTTATTATGCTACTTTTCAGGGGTTTTTTTTTTTGGCATTTTATACGACCCAATAATTATAAATAATTATGGAAGTTTTATAAAATCTATATAGTTCAACTTTTCTTTTCTTTTTTTTTATAATTAATTCAACTCCAAGGGTTTTAGACAACTGTCCAGTACTCGTTTCAGTTTGCTTGTACTTCACGATACAAAAAACAAAGCAAACAAGCACTGAATATATATAGATTATATATTTAATCAAGATATAGTATAATATAGGTAGCTAGGAATATATAGCTACAAGATCAAATTTCGTTTAGGCCGAATAAAGAGACCATATATAGGCTTAATTTACCTATAATTAGTCATTGTACTCATTCTCCTATAGTATAATTAGTTAGATCTAATTAAGCTAAATAATCCATCATGAATGGAATAGTATCCATATGAGATCCAAATTGCTTGTACTCAATAGTACATGTTAAGTCCATGTAAAATATGACCACTTTGTTTGAATTGCTTTTATATATAGTACCTAGCTATGTGAATCAAATCGCGATCCCCAGTCGACGCTCGATCTAAATCAAATTCTACCTTATGCATGTTTTATTTTAAGTTCATAAAATTTCAGTTGTTCGAGCTCGTTTTAAAATTTATTTTTTCCGAATATAATTAGATAGATTATATTGTAATGCAAGTATTCTTATATGACTTGATTAGGAGACTAAACTGATAAAATGTAGTTATATTTTTGGACAGAGATTTTGTGAGAGTTGCCAAGAGAATAAGGATACTACCGGTTAAGCCAAGATGTAAGAGGGCGCCCAGAACAACAGGCCGCTAAGCCACTTCCTAAGCACTATTCAAGCCAATGCATAATTAAGAGTTACATTACATATATGTTGAACCTTTCATTTTTGTTAAGTGGTAAAGGACATTAATTACTTTGTAAGCTATATATTAGCTTATAGTTACAAACTTAAATACAGTCGATCTGAGATTCTTTCGGTTTTGGTTTTACAACTTATGAATTGTCTACGTGGCGTGGTGAGAATGTGAAGAGACCAAAAAGAGTCTCACATTTATTGGAAATATGAAAGATCAAGTCTTAGTATATAATTAAGCTAGTGGGTTACTTCTCTTAATGACAATTGGTTTTAGGATGAAATCCCACTCAGCTTATGTATTAGGATATTAGCGCATGAGCGCATGTGTGCACACGGCCCCCGATCCCCAAATCCTCCTCCACCACTACCGCAAACCCCATCCTCGCCTACTACAACCTCTTCCTAGACCACTGGCGACTAGAGCCGATGGTGGTTAGGACCGAGCCTTTACTGGCGTTAAAGTGTGGATTGTTCTTCAGCTCTCATATACCTGATCGAAATTGAGGATTTATAATCCCTATAAATGAAGTCCAATCAAATTATACTCCATTTCTTCTCTCTTTTTGAGATTAAAAGAGAGAACCAATAAGGGTGATTGAATGTTTGGATTGAAGGATTTTTATAACAATTGTTGAATGGATTGAGAAATTGGATGAATTCATTTAGTTTTTGTTTTCGTGTCCGATTCGTAAATATATTTTATTAAATCGAAAAGGATTTATGTATAATTTAATTAAAATCATCTTGTCAATATATATTTTAACATCTTATTAATAACCTCACTCAATAATAATCAGGGGCGGAGGACCGCATGCCCCCCCTGGAAACACATGTATATGTATATAGATGAAGTGATTTAAGTGCATTACAGCACGCTAGCTCAATTGGTTTGAGGGGTGTATAGGGAGAGGAATGGTCCGGAGTTCAGTTCCTCATCCCGCCTCAGTAATCTGTTTTTTTTAACCCCTCAGATCTCCCTGTTCGCCTCTTCTTTTCTTTTTTTTTAAAAAATTTCTTTTCTAAACCTTCTTCTCTAAACCTTCAATTTGCAATTTGTGAAGTTAGAAATGTAGATAGAAGATAGAATTTCAGCAGAAATTTTAACTTTTTTTTTGAACCCCCTAGACATTTTCCAGCAGAATTTCTTTTAACTTTTTTTTTTAACCCCCTAGACATTTTCCAGCAGAATTTCATGAATTAGGAAAAAAAAAATTGAGCCCCCCTAGACGTATTCCTGGCTCCGCCCCTGATAATAATTATAGAATAATTTTTCCCATAACTAGGCACGTACTTATTACTTATTTGGTCTATTATAATTTATAACACTCCAAATATGATATAGAGAGTTAAACTCGTGATTGATTAGTCATTACTTCTTTTTTTTTGGTTAAATATTAGTCATTATTGATTACTATGTTCAAAAATAAGCCACCCTATTGCCATTACGGAGTAACTTTTATTTCTTTATCTTATAACGTTGAAGGACAAAACAAGCAAATAAAAAAAAAATTAGAGACTATTTTAAGAGAATGCTTAGACTACGGATCAAAATGAAATAAAGTGAATTTATAGATTCTGAACGAAGCCTTTACTTAGCCCACGATAATCCAACCCAACCCCAATTCCAACTGAAAGTGAGAGCGAGCCATCACGACGATGATCTCCCTCCTCTCCCGCATCTAGAATCCGCCATTGACGACCTTCAACCCCTCTCTCTCTCTCCTCAGGTCCGCACCTCACGCAGAAAATGTCGCACTTCCGCTCCGATTCTCAAGGCGACACCATCCCACTCCATCCCTCCAATTCCCAGTCCGACATCGATGAGATCGAAAACCTAATCAATTCCTCCTTCCAGTCATCTTCTTCCGTCGTCCTTCCCGCCGATCGGTCTAACAGTCCTCCTCGCGCCTCTATCCCCATCTCCTCTACGCCGCCTCCTTCTCCCTTCATCCAGTCCAACCTTCCGCAGCCTCAGAAGCCCCCTCTCCCGCCGTCGGTGCGCCCCGTCGTTCCCGCCGCCGCGTCTCCGCCTCCGCCGCCTTCTTCCGGGGGCTCGCGCGTGTCTATCGCTGGCGAGGGGTTTGGATCGCTGCCGAATACGCTGACTGAGCCGGTTTGGGATACGGTGAAGAGAGATCTTGGGAGGATCGTCAGCAATTTGAAGCTTGTGGTTTTCCCTAATCCGTTCAGGGAAGATCCTGGGAAGGCTTTGAGGGACTGGGATCTTTGGGGCCCGTTCTTCTTCATTGTGTTCCTCGGGCTCGTTTTGTCCTGGTCGGCTTCGGTCGAGAAGGTAATTGCATCGGATCCTCCCTTCACTGTTCTCTTGGTTCGATTTGTCATGGTTTGGGCTCAACAATTTGTTGCATGTAGTTTGATTGCCTTGTGAGTGGATAATTTCTGTGTTCATTGGATTCCTAACCTTTCAGTGACTAATTTGGGATTCAGTATCTCATTGCATTGTTTAAGTGTTGGAAGTGATAATTCTCATCTTGATTTCAAGTATTCATCCCATCTACTGACTGCTTGCCTTGTTCAGAGGAAATCTTAGATCTAGGAGATTGTGATTTAGTTAAATTATTGAGATCCTGTCTGCTGATGGCCTGGTTTGATCAAAGGAAATCTTAGATCGTTTAGGTTGTGCTTGATCATTGACTCAGTTAACTTGCTTTTGCAGATAGGCTTGTACTCTAGTTTATGTAAACGTCTAGTGAAATTCTGTATCTTATTAAGATAATCAGAATCAGGATCATTCCGGCTCCATAATTTTCTTAGTAATCTCTTCATTGCGCTGAGAATCAATGGCTAGTTCAGTTGAACTCTAACTATTGGGGTTGATTGATAAAGCAGACACAGGCTGTAGATCGTTTGATCATATGTGTCATGTTTGCTATGGAAAGGTAAATGGAACATTTTCTGTCAGTTCAATGGCCCATAGTTATTTGATGTCTCTGGTTGTTATTTGTAATTATATAGTTAGTACGATCTGGCATTTAGTCGGGAGTCAATACAGGGAAACCCCATAGCAGAGTTATTGCATTATTCAACTTTGAGATTATTGATTGCTAGCGTGTTTGATCATTATTTCTTTCTTATTTGCTTCTTCTCCAACCGTGAAATATTTCAGAAAGCCAGTCTTCTGTTCAAATCTACACTTCTGAGTACAGTCCACATACTGTAGCATTTTTCTTAAGTCACGGGATGTTCATTTCCATGTGGGTGAACTAGCTTAAGCTAGTAAAATGGGAAGAAGGATGAGTGAAGTCATTTTTTTAAAGTGGATTATCGGATCATTAATTTGCAATACTAGATTTAGTTGGAATTAAATGGAAAGCCTCTCACATGTTAGTCGGATTATGAAACACATCTATATTAACTTCTTGTCCTTTATAAGATCTTGAAATGATTCTTGAATATGAGAATTACATGCGATAAGAATGATTTCGTTTTAGGCACAAATCTACGGAATCATATGTGGTTTACTTGTCTTCTAGCACAATATGCAGAATTTGAATTGCTGGAATTCTGTTATGACATCAAGTCATCAACTTACAAATTTTCCTGTGCAAAAAACTACAGCTAAAGTGTTAGATTTGGTGCTAGATGATTAATGTGGATTTGAGATGTTGATGATAGATGAAGTTGGTTTTGCCATTGGGTAAAGGGTGATCTCTGATAATTGTACTATGCAGTTGACCTTTTGAATTATGGAGTGATGAATAGTTGTGAAGTTGTTAGATTAGTGCTCAGGGTGATCTTCATCTATTGAGCATTCCCTAACAGACTTGGCATATCGTGCAACCTTTTATTTTCCTTTTTATTTAACATCTGTTTAAATAGGAAAACTGGTACTACTGCTGGAACATTGCCTCTCCACGGCAAACCTTAGAAGGGAGTCCTTTATTTTTAAACTTAAAAAACTCAGTATAACATGATACAAGCTAATTCTGCCTTTTACCCTTGTAACGAAACACTCAAAATTCTCGAGAGAAAAAGTTTAAGAATGTTTGTGAGCCACAAGTGTTGTGAGCAACAATTTTAGCAGGCATCTAGTGATTAATGTGTTACTGGTCGGATTGAGTTGTGTGGCCTAATTGAGCAGCAGAGAGAGGCCGAGAGGAGAGGTCACTGCTGCTACACTTGACATACATCATGACAGATAATTAGTTTTAGAAAGGGTGCCATATTACATTCTCTTCACGACCACTTAATAATGATATGTGCTATTTGAGATCTGGTGAGGGTAACTGAAAAGAAAGGTGAAAGTCGTCGGTGTCAAGAATGAGATAATAAAAAACAGCTTCTCATATGTCCCACTTTTATCTCTGTTGTCTCTCATCTCAGTTCTGTCAATTATGTCTGACATATTGTCTTTGTAACAAGTCCTTGAAATTTTTATTATTTGTTGTTTTCCCTGCAGTCTGAAGTGTTTGCTGTAGCATTTGCTGTTCTTGCAGCCGGTGCTGTTATTCTGACATTGAACGTACTGCTACTGGTAAGAATCTATTCATTTCATTTGGACGCCTCTAACTCTTATCCTTTCTCAATTTCCTCTCAAGAATATGCCTTTGATGAACACATTCTACACTGCTCTCCCATCGGCCATTTCTCAGACAGCACAAATTGACTCGTTTTGGGCAATATTTTTGTTCAGGGTGGACACATAATTTTCTTCCAGAGCTTAAGCCTTCTCGGTTACTGCCTATTTCCATTGGATGTAGGAGCTCTTGTATGTATGTTGATTGACAGTATATTTGTGAAGCTAGTAGTCGTGCCAGTGACCTTGGCTTGGAGCTCCTGGGCCGCATATCCTTTCATGAGTTCTGCCGTCAACCCAAGGAGGAAAGCCCTTGCACTCTACCCTGTCCTCCTAATGTACGTGTCTATCGGGTTCCTTATCATTGCCATTGACTAGCCGTTCTATCTCGGATATATCTGTGCAGCTGTGCTGTGCTCTTCGACCTTATGCGTGGTTGGTAACCAATTTTGCAACTATTTCGGTGCTGAACTTTTTCTGGGTATCCTCTAAATCAATATTGTCGTACAGTTTTACTACACTCGAATAGGTTTTATAGCTTGTTGTGTAACAAATGGAAAATCCTGATCCCATATTGCCATGTGTAATTTGTACTTTGTTGGGCACATAACAGTCGTCTAATCCTTTGAATCATCTCTTTATTGCGTTTGGAACTGACTAATAGAACTCTGTGGCCGCAAATTTCTTTTGGTTTTGACGAAATGTATCATAATTTGGCCTCCAAATCTTGTCCTTTAAAATATACCTCTTTCTATTCTTCAACTTGGCCACAGCCTCCTCATTATCCCCGGCCACCTATCCTGCTCCCCTCTTCTATGAAACCCGCAAGGCCTGGATCAGGCCCGCGGGCCAGGCCCAACAGAACCCGGCTAACCGCCTTTTATTATGTTTAGTTATCATGAGGTGGTTCTTTTATTATGTTTAGTTATCATGAGGTGGTTCATGTGTTTAGTTATTCTTTTATTTTGTTACATACTCGGTCTATATCAAGTTGCTGACTCATTAGAGTTTGTTATAGAGGATTCATATTTTTCAACCAAGACAAACAACTTGATCAATATCTAAATAGTTTATGTGGGATTCGAACTCAGATCTTTGTGTCTGAGCACATTGCTCTACCAATTTAGCTAATAAGCCAAAATATTTGGTGCATAAATACATAATCAAGAAAAGAGGTTTTTGCTTTCCCTCTTCTTAGAGTTGAAGAGAGATGACATTAAGTTCTACAAATACTATATATGGCAATTTTCTGCAGCTCCATAGTTTCATGAATGGCAATCTAAATGACAACGAGCAAGACAACGTCATAAGTTATCAATATAAACTATCAGTTATACATTTCCATTTTTCATGGCAGCAACTTACTAATGCATTTGAATAAATTACAACTCATTCTTTACCAATACAAACTAGCACCAAAAACAAGTAGTGTACACTAGCAAGATTGAAAATTCGATGAGAACATAGATAATGGATGCCCCAAAACATCATCTATGGTGTAGATGATCAACTTTCAAAACCACACCCATACATCCTTCATGCATATGAATCATTCAGAAGGGCGAAGGGTCCTTTCTAATGAAGAAAATCCCTGAAGCTTCGCCTTTTGGAAGCAAGGCGAGCTTCACTGGACTCTCGGCTCCTTCTTCGACAGATAAATGTCCAGTGTTGTAGTTGAAATCTGTCTTAACATATCCGGGGCACACACAGTTGATATCAATGTCAGGGTGCTTCTTTGCCATTATCCTTGTGTAAGCATTCATGGCTGCCTTAGAGACGATGTAGGGAGCCAAGGAAGAAGGCCATCCTTTCACCGTCAACTCATCCTTCTTCAAGTCTTGCAAGAATTCATTTACAATCTTGTCAATCTTCTCTTCCGTAAGGTTCTCAACATCGTCTAGGATCACTTTCACCCGCTCATTTGGTATGTTCTATAAAAGGATCCATCCACAAAAATCTTCATATTGACTTTCATTGTAACCATTATCCAAGTCACTTGCATTGCCTAACTTTTGAAATTTGTACACATCAAGTGACAATAATTACCAATTGCTCGTTTTTACTAGTAATTCCTAAGAAATTTTCATTTCATGTTTGGATCAAAAATCAAAATCATTGTGGAATTGACATCGTGGAGTAAATATTGAATTTAATAGTGGAAATAAAAGTGGAAAAATACTTATAAGGGACTATATGATTGCACTTCCTATGTTTTTGTAGAAAGTTATAACTGTTAACCAAAAAGTCTAACCAAACACAGGTATTTAAAGCTACTTGAGAGATATTAAACTATTTTTAGTTGTTAACAAAAACAAGCACCAACTCTTTAAAATAAAATGTTTTTTTTAATAATGAGGAAACCACCTGGCAAACCCCGAGCTCATGACCAGATTAGTATGGATCAAAGGGAAGGGGTGGAGGTGAGGGTCGACCCCGATACCTCCTTACTCCCCTTGCTCCACACCACTAGACCACCAGGCTGGGCCGAAAATGTAGTTAGTTGGTTAGAAGTTCTGAAATAATAAGGAAAGAATTGAGAGTTGAATTTTAGCAGTGAGGTTGTTGAAGAAACCTGTGAGGCATACCTTAAGGCAGCCTGCTCCAGAGGAGACGTTAACAATCCGGCCGGAGTCGGAGAGGCGGAGAAGCGGAAGCAAGGCTTCGGTGAGCCTCTTGGTGCCGTAGTAGTTGGTTTCCAGGCATTGTACGCCCAATTCGTAGTCTTCGGTTACGAACTCGCTGAAGTTAATCTGCTCAATTGCCTGTATTATAAGAAACCCCAATTGTACAGAGATCGTCTGAAAGCTTATACGAAGAAAGAGGAAAGGTAAGGAAGCAACAAAGACCTTCCCAGCTGAAGCCATCAGTGCCTTTGAATCAATATGGCTCCCACTTATTCCTGCATTGTTAACCTAATACAGATCGGATCCATAAATCCAGCAATTACAGTGAAACAATTAAAATACAGATCGGATCGGAGGGAGATCGATCGATCGATCGAGTAGTAAATTAATTAATTGAATTTACCAAGATATCAAGCCTGTGAAACTTGGAATTGAGAAAATCAGCAAGTGAAACAACGGTGGAAGGATCAGAAACGTCCAATTGATGAAACTCCAACAAGTCGGAGAGAGAGGGGTTTTGTTCCTTGAGCTTCTCAACTGCCTGAATGCCTCTGCGTTGGTCTCTGGCAGTTAAGACGACGGTGACTCCTTTGGAAGCTAACTGCCTGCAGATTTCAAGGCCAATTCCCTTGTTTGCCCCTGTCACCACTGCATATCTTCACCACAAAACACCAACACGGCAACACGTACAGAAAAAGAGTAAATCAGTAAATTAAACCGCCTACATCATATCATATCCGAGGGATTGAAGCCGGTTTACTTTGGTACCTGTGTCTGGAGAGGATGGGAGAATCAGCCATTAGAGCAATTGATCGAGATTGGATTGTGAGTTGAGATCAAAGTGGTTGAATTGGGTTTTGTTTGTGGAACTCAGCCTCACTTGTTTTTGTCTATCATATCCTCTATCTACCCGCCTGAGTGGGTGCATAACTTTTACACTATCAACTAAAATGTCACACGTGCCAAGTTGGAGATGGAGAAAGGTTGGTTTAGTTGATCACAGAGCCAGAGCAACAACAATGGTGATCAAACCACCACATCTCCCTCCCTCTTTTGACTACTCGATTGTATTGTCGATCACCGTCAATTGATCGACGCTAGTTGAGGTAAAATCACTATCATTGATCCTTGAATAGATAAATAAAGAGCGGTCATTCCGGGGTTCGAACCGGGGACCTATAGGTACTACCCACAAGTCCTTTCCGGTGAGTCATTCCGAAATGGTTTCCCTGCCCTTTATCCGCAACAAGCGCAACATCTAAAGCCTTTACCAACTGAGCTACCGAAACATGCTCGTTGATCCAAAGCTGTTGAAAAAATGTGAAAAGACTTAAAAAGTCCTACTTAATGGGTTTAGTTTTTGTAACTTTTTTATAGGCTAGACATTGGAGATTGAGGACTTGAGTGTCTGGCAAACCACAGTAAATAAACTCTTTTGGTTTTGCCTACGGTTCAAGATTTGATTGGTTGAATTGCGAGTTTTGATTTCTAGTTATTTATATCGTTTATTTCAACTTCTTTGTGCTGAATTGTTTATATTGTATATTGATTTTATCTGGACTGCACATCTTGACAGAATCGCATCACGCTAGGGTGTTGATTTATGCATTTCGTGAAGTATAATCTTTTGTAGCAAACATGCATGTTCTTGCAGAGTTCATCTTTACAAAGCTTGAATGCGTAGGAAGTTGACATATTGACTAAATACTGATTATTAAGGGAATTAGTCTTGTCTATATGCTAGGGACATTGGGACTTTGTGCTATTCCCCTGCTAAATCTTTCCATTTGTTTAGATTGTTTAAGAGTAAAAAGGGTTATTAGGACTCATTAAGACTAATAATCTATTAAAACCAATATCAAGAATAATTGATAGGAAATACTTTAAATAACTCGAAGGAGATTCAATGATCGAGTAAACCAACCAACGTTGCGAATGCGTAGACCGATTTTCTCCCTATTGTTTACAAACAAATTAAATCCACTTTATTTCTCAATTTGTTTACTTATTACATTTTAAAAAAATCCCTCCTATACTTATTGTTAGGACGAAAATACATAGTGAAAAGGTAGATTCCCCGGTGGATTCAACCTCAGACTTACCGGTTATACTAGCTAGTGAGTTTGAGACTTTTTTGGTAGAAAACCAATAGCTTTCATTTTGTCAATACTTTTCACGTTTTTTTATTTTTTTATCTTTAAATGTATTAAAAGTGTGATCTATTTATTTAAGAAATCTTAACTGGTTTTATAGTAATTTTAATTATATATTTTATTTATCTTAATTTATTTACTTATAAAATATGTATATATTTTCTGCAATATATAAGGATTTCTACAAGCTTCTGATGCATATGGGTGTTGGTTCTTTCTAGTGTTACAATGAACAACATGATACAGAAAGCCTTTCCAAAAGAATATGCAGAGAGAAAAGCAGAGCAGGACAGTGTTCGAATCTTGGTGCCGATTTGATTCAATTGTTCGTCATGAATGTCATTCTTCCTTACCAACAACTCAATATCAAAATATATGAATCTCGGTACAAACTTATGGTGAGTCTATTTGTCACTACCTAGTTTTTATTTTACTGCTTTTTTTTTAATTGCATTAATTAACAAACTTATAATCGATATGTTATAGGCCATGGTACATTACCAGGCTCTAGCCCATGTCACATAGCCTTCTCAAGTCTGTTGTCCTTAGTTATAGTCTGGAAAGGAAGATCTCTTGTGATATGTGTAGGGTTTGAATCATTTATAGATCACTCCGAACATCCTTATTACATCTAATGTGGAATGCGGGCGTTACAATATAGATAATTAACATTGCTGGTGTAGTGGAGATAAAAGAGTAGAAACCACACCTTCTATCTCCAAATTATACTATGCTACTTTTTCTTGTTCTCGAAAAAATTTATCCCTCTTCTATTAAACATACCAAGGTGTGATCCAAAGCATGATGAGCGTTTTAATATAGTATTAAAAAAAATCCTATTTTCCACGTTGATTGCCGAGTATTCATTTTTTTATTGCAATGATCTACACTCCAATTGGTCTTACACAAACCTGTGCTTAAGTGGCTATTATTTTGCTTCGTCAAAATAATACATGTGGTAGGTCGCCGCAGGTTTCACATTCTTAGATCTTGAGATCAAGATGGGTCAATTTATATTCTTATCATCTTATTTGTACTTTTTATTAATCATCTTTTAAAAAAATTGGGACTACATGGATCATAAGTAGTGTAGGGTCCTTGGGAACAGGTGTTTGCAATTGTAATGACAGTTCAATGGATTCTTAAGAATGACCATCCTAGGCTCTGTGCAATTGCAGACTTGGAGGTGTCACCAAGATAATCTTCTTGCACCTGGCCTAAATTATAAGCCATGAACCCAATTCTTATGTGGATTGAGACACGTTCGGAGTGATCTATTTAAATGTTATGCTAAAGATACCTGCTGCTCCTACTGCATCAAATATTTTTCTTTCTCCTTCATTTCCGGTGAAGTGGTGATAAACCCCATTCATTTTGCTTTAGGTTCTGTTGGGTTTGGCTAGGAAGGTTATTAACAAGGATATGATTTGAAGATTGTAGAATGTGGACTTGCATTTTGATTTATTGCTATTGTAGCTTTACTTAAGTAGTCTCTTGATAAATAAGGGGATAAAGCATTAATATTAAAACTAGGCTTGGATTAAAAGTTGGATACTTGCATCTTTCGCATTTTACCAGAAATGCTACTAAGTTTGCTAAAGGTTGGTTGGTTAGACTTATAAATGCTATGGGGTTATGCCATTCTGCTATAGATCAGATTGGTATGCTGATTGGGAATGAAGAAGGAACCATGAAGATCGCCCTCTTTGGAATACGAAGCTGCATGAAGGATGTCCTAGGTAACATAGAGGCCATTGAAGCTCGTATTTTCTTTCAGGCCGATAAAATTAGAAGGTTGATACTTCATCCGGTCGACAGAGTTAATTGGAGCTAGTACCAGAAACATGTTGGAATGACAATCACCTACCGCGAGGTTTGGCATTCAGTCGAGCAAGCTTTAGAAGAACTAGAAGGTGCAAACAACTTATGGATGGGTATATTCCCAGGTCCATAAGTTGTTCATCGGTCAATTGCTTGCCTATGTTGGGTTTCAGATGTATTTTGGTTACAATTCCCAGGTCCATATGGAGGTGTCACCAAGATAATCTTCTTGCACCTGGCCTAAATTATAGGCCATGAACCCAATTCTTATGTGGATTGAGACACGTTCGGGGTGATCTATTTAAATGTTATGCTAAAGATACCTGCTGCTCCTATTGCATCAAATATTTTTCTTTCTCCTTCATCTCCGGTGAAGTGGTGATAAACCCCATTCATTTTGCTTTAGGTTCTGTTGGGTTTGGCTAGGAAGGTTATTAACTAGGATATGATTTGAAGATTGTAGAATGTGGACTTGCATTTTGATTTATTGCTATTGTAGCTTTATTTAAGTAGTCTCTTGATAAATAAGGGGATAAAGCATTAATATTAAAACTAGGCTTGGATTAAAAGTTGGATACTTGCATCTTTCGCATTTTACCAGAAATGCTACTAAGTTTGCTAAAGGTTGGTTGGTTAGACTTATAAATGCTATGGGGTTATGCCATTCTGCTATAGATCAGATTGGTATGCTGATTGGGAATGAAGAAGGAACCATGAAGATCGCCCTCTTTGGAATACGAAGCTGCATGAAGGATGTCCTAGGTAACATAGAGGCCATTGAAGCTCGTATTTTCTCTCAGGCCGATAAAATTAGAAGGTTGATACTTCATCCGGTCAACAGAGTTAATTGGAGTTGGTACCAGAAACATGTTGGAATGACAATCACCTACCGCGAGGTTTGGCATTTAGTCGAGCAAGCTTTAGAAGAACTAGAAGGTGCAAACAACTTATGGATGGGTATATTCCCAGGTCCATAAGTTGTTCATCGGTCAATTGCTTGCCTATGTTGGGTTTCGGATGTATTTTGGTTACAATTATTGGTGGATTTGGATTTCGGTTCGGATGTATTTTGGTTACAATTATTGGTGGATTTAAAAAAATTCACCTCCCTAAAAATAACTTTTTTATTCTTTTTTCAACTTACACCCCCACTTTCTTTGTTTTTACCCCTTATTTAATTATATTCTCACTTCCCGACTTCCCTATTATATACAAAGTATCTAGCTATAACTAATTAACCCCCATAAAATTGGTGAAATTAGCCTTTTAAAAAAAAAAAATAAATCCGCCTCCCTCAAAAAAGCTTTTTTATTCTTTGTTCAACTTGCACCTACTCTTTATATTTCTACCCCCTTATTTAATTATGTTCCCACTTCTCGAGCTCCCTATTATATATAAATTATCTAACTATAAACTAATTAAACCTCATAAAATTGGTGAAATTATGATTTGATTATGAGAATAAATTTTGTGAAATTTTCATTAGAGTTTGTGATTTTGAGAATAAATTTTGTTTTTTAGTTATTGTGTATGTGATTTTGAGAATGAAATTTATGAATTGAATTTGGGGTTTGTGAATTGAATTTGTGAAGCTTTATGCAATATTTTTATTTTCGTAACCTATATATTCAAATCACAATTTCTTGTGACAATACAAAATTTTCGCCATACCCTCACGAATCGGGTAATACTATGTTATTCCCTCTGCTTGTATTGATTTTATTTACTTTGTTCATTGGATTCATAGGAATTCCTTTCAATCAAGAAGGCATAGATCTTGATATATTGTCCAAATGGTTAACCCCGTATATAAACCTTTTACATCCAAAATTGAATAATCAAAATTCTTTAGATTGGTCTGAATTTGTGACAAATGCAAGCTTTTCAGTTAGTCTATCTTTTTCTGGAATTGTTATAGCGTCTTTTTTATATAAACCCGTTTATTCATCCTTACAAAATTTTGACTTAATTAATTTTTTTGAAAAAAGACATACAACTGGGTTTTTTTCCAGACAAAATAAAAAATGTAATATATGATTGGGTGTATCATCGTGGTTACATAGATTCTTTTTATACAACATACGTAATTCGTAGTGTAAGAGAATTGTCCGAACTAGTTCATTTTTTTGACAGACGGGTAATTGATGGAATTCCAAACGGGTTGGGTATTACAAGTTTTCTTATAGGAGAAGGTTTCAAGTATGTAGGTGGGGGCCACATTTCTTCTTATCTTTTTTTTTTATTCTAGGCGTCAATTTTTTTTATTAATTTCCTAAGTAGAACGGGGTGTACAAACATTTCGTATATTTAGAATATCTATTTGTTTGATTTGCAACTAGACAACTAGTATGATCCCCGCACAATGACGCGATTTTTTATAAGTAAAATCTTACTAATATATTAAATTAATATTATAACATAATTGTAAAAGTTCAGATAATTAAATATTTTGAATTAAACTCATGGGTTGAGAAAACGATTAAAATAGTATATATATATATATATATATATATATATATATATATATATATATATATATATATATATATATATATATATATATATATATATATATATATATATAGATTACCAATATTATTTTTTTGTTTTCTTATTATTAATTTTTTGTTTTGAATTAATCCCATTGTTTTTAGAAAAAAAAAACCACTAAAATTATAATTTAGGCTAAGATCAATGTTTTGAATTAAGTGTAACGGCCCGGGATTATGATTCCCGAGTTACGTTTCGAGGGATTAAACCCCCCGTTAGGACCTTGCGCCCCGAGTACAGGTTGAAGGTTTCGAAACTTACTTTAGTGTTTTCAAAGGGGGATTTCGTACCCAAAATCGAAGGGATCGTTGGAATCTCCGGGGAAGTCCCCTGTACCTGTCGTAATCTAAGCGTGGAAATCAGAAATCATGCGACTAGCGGAAACAAGTATAATACAAATGTGTGCCACGGCAGAGCCGGGTCAAAACGGAGTCTAAAGTGTAAATCCGAAGAAGTATAATCAGAGTCTGGTGAAGTCTATACCCCAACGCTCACTCTCCGCCGACAAAATGACCCGCACAATAAGCAAACAGCACCGATAGGATGAACATAAATAATTCCTAAAAAAATTGATTTGGGGCGGGATCAGATCGATGCCCACTTAACTCTGCATCCCAACCATAAGCACACATATACGCTATACCTAATAAAGATGCTCTAATGCAGTACGAAATTCAAACACACTAGCATGCTCCTAGTTCATAATAATGTGCAGAATACTGTAAAGGGCCCAAGACAATGCCAAGTGGCATATCCCTCTCCTACCTCCACCCCTTCCGACAGGCGGAGACTGGCCAGCTCGTGAATGCATTCATTCATAATCGGGGGGCACGTATGCCTAACCCGCTCCACAATAAAGCCCGCATGCATATCATAATATAAGGAAGTACTCGATTGATTCAGGGTACCCGATGAGGCTGGGCTACCCTATGACCCTAGCAAAGACTCTAGGACTATCACAGATAACGGTCGTTCTGTTTACATACGCATAAAGAAATGGGATGCTCAACGTAGATGCAACCTAGCATGGTACTACATGGCATGCTGATCATGAATGCAACACCTAGTATATCATGCACCTAAGGCAGGGAATAGCTCTATTCAATCTGAGTAAGCTCCGAAGAGACTTACCTGGCGGTGCAGAACAGCAAGACAAGCATTAAAGATCACCTAGATACATATCATAACGTCCATATAAGTCTACATCTAATCGTTCAAGCACGCAAGCACACATCATTCAACGAGAATAACAATCATATCGCAATCGTCATTTCTTCAAGTTCAATCATTCATCACATTTTCACATTCCCCAATACCATATCGTTCTCATCATTCCATTCATCCACATTCATATACTCGTAACCATGTATTCGCATATCACATAGCTCAAGTGCATCATATTCATCATATCTCAACGCATAAGTTAACGATAAATAATATTAACATTTCAGCATGCTATTAGTCGACCAATCATGCCATTAGTCCGCACAAATCATGATATTAGACAATCATCACACCAATCATGCTAGTTAGTCATCGAGCACATAATTCCCGAGTTAGTCCCGAAACCCGTTTTGAAAACCGAGTTGACTAGTTAGAAATTCCGACCTTTTAAAAATGCTCGTCAAATTCCTCTTTTCTAAAATCCAAGTTTCATATTATTATATTTTTTTTAATTACCGATTGCCCATATAATTATAAAAATCCAAAACCGACCCCTTTTTATTTTGGAAAATCCGAACACATCTTTTGTTAAATTCTTAAAACAAGGTTCTATTATATAAATAGGCCCAAATTCCTTTCCCCTTTTTAAAAGGAATGGAACCAGCCCACAAAAACAGGCCCAATAGCCGTCCCATTCTTCCATTTCACCTGATCAAAAGCTGGGATTAAAAAAAGGAATGGGACCCATGCCAAGGTGGCAACTGAGATGGCAATGGAGAGGGTCCCACATCCTTCTTCTTCCTCTCTTATCCGAACAAGGCGGAACGGAGATCAGGGCTGGGTTCGAAACCGAAAAAGGAAGGAGAGGAGGAAGGGCCGCCGGCGATGGTGCCCAGCTCCGACCACTGAGCCGACACCCACACACACACAGAGACAGGACGAAAAGAAGGAGGAGGAAGGAAGGAGACGCTCACCGAGGGGTCACTCGCCGGAAAAGGTGCTCGGGGAAACGGTGGCGTGACTTTTATCCCGGACCCGGAGCAAGGCTCGGAGGTGAGCGATGTTCGATTGCTTGGCGATTTCGAGTAGAAAGAAGGGTGAGAGGCTTACCGAGATTTCCGATCGAGAATGGCGATGTCGGAGGTCGGGTATGGCCGGCGACATTGGGGCTCGATTTGACTCCGTCAGAGCCGGATTCAGGTCGGAGGTGACCTGGGAAGAGTGGGGAATTAAAGGAGGGACCTTTACATTGTTTTAGACCAAAGGAAGTAAAAGGGAAGCTTACCGATCTGATTTGATAGCAGCCATGGGGAAAGAGAAGAGGAGGAGAAGACGTCGGCGGATCCCGTATCGACGGCTGCTTCTGGTCGCCGGAGAAGGAGGAGGGAGGCCGAGCTATGGGTCGCTCGTTGTGGCTCGCGGAAAGCAGCGCTCGGAGGTGTCACGAGTACTCAGGTGCTGTTCGGGGTTGCTGGAAAGAGAGGAAGGAGAGTTGGTGGTGGTGTGGTCGACAGTACAAGAAGGGGGGAGTGGTGGTGGTGTTCCCGGCCAGCAAAGGAAGGGACAAGGAAGAGTGAAAGGAGGGAAGAACATTGGGAAGGGTTGTGCTTGAATTTTGTGTAAAGGATAATGAAAGAGGGGAAAATGCAGGATTGAAAATGAAGGGAGAGGTAGGTTCTGCATCCCCTTTTATTTTCTTTTTCCTGAAAAGATGAAGAGAGGTAGCCAGGTCTTGGCCAATTCAGAAAAGGCATAGGTAGGTGTTGTTTGTTTGTTTCCTATCAAAGGGAGATTCAAGAAATGAGGGAGGGAGGTTTAGATAGAATTTTACCCCAATAGGAGGGGATGATTTGGAATAGATAAGAATGGTAGAAGTTGACGGAATTGTGGTCCCGGGTCGGAGATTTGAATTTACGACGATTGGTCTTTTAACTGTTGCTCTCTCAATTGATTATATAATTTATTTATTTTTATTTATTTTTTCCGCTAAATCCCGCTTTAAAATTCATTTTGATTTTCTTTTTCCGTGAAATTCAGGGTTTAAAAATCCGAGCCTTTACATCATCCACCTCTAAAAACAAGTCTCGTCCCCGAGACTAAAACCAAAACAACGTAGGGGGTGAAGTTGGGAGTAAGTGAGTCCAAGGACCATTCCATTGATTTCATAAGTGCCTCATAAGTGCCCCTACGAGATTCTCACAGTATCGTCGTCATGGCCATAATATCCCCAATAGGTCGTAGTGAGAATGTAATATGGGCCCTTACCACATCCTTACCCCAACTTCTCAGGTATATCATAACTCGAAAAGCATTACGGCATCTCCACTAGGTCTTTGCAAGCAGTCTATAAGGCCCCCTATAAAATGCTTGTATCCACTTTGTGGAGCGTCATTAATACAAGCTCGGTCAGAAAATTTCAAACAAAAGGGGGGTTTCTTAGCTTGAAAAGGATTAGTTTCAAAATTATTGAAATTCTCGATCGCATTCGATTTCTCGAAATCCAAGTTAGTCCCCTTTTTAAACAATATTCAAAATCCCTTGAACCCGTCGTTAGCCAAACAAGTTCAAATCTTAAGAGGTGGAATCATCCACCTCTAAGGGCTAATCCCATATTTCCTTCCTAAGTTCCAAGTCAGAATCAAATTTCATCAATTCGGCTCTAGCATCTTAGCAAGTTCAATTCAAAGCATCATATAACATAGCAATCGTGCATCATGGCATTCGTATCACACCTTCATAACTAGGTCATACTCATGTCAAGGGTAGTCACATACCATAACACATCTAGCATAATATCATACATAGTAGGGTTCATCACATCACAGAAGTTACACATCATATCAATCAAATAGTCGCATCATACTTATACTAACTGCCGAGCATCATCTCACCAGAGGCATCAAGTACTTCCGCACACCAGCATTTCATTTTCAGAGGGGGGTAACTATGTTAGCACTAACAACTCACTATTGCCTATGGTAATACATCAAGGAATCATCATCGTCTATCGCATAGGATTCGCACAACACTCGGCCCCAAGTAAAGCATACACTAGATCACATCCTCAAAAGAATCTGTCTATAGCTATCAACCATAACAAGACACGACCACTACGTACTCCTTATCTCTCGCACCAAGATCAACCTCATCAGGTCCACCAACTCAAATCCGATACTATTTCTAAATACCATTGCATCCCGCTCATATACAACTCTCTAGCCTCATAACGATTCGTAATCAAGACCAAATCCCCAAAACCGACTACTAGGCATCCCAAATCATATGCCATTAAGCCATTTAAAGATCAATCTATCTCAACCCCCAATCTCACGTCCTACCTTTCACTCGACCATCTAAACCATCTCATGGAGTTCCCAATCGCAAAATTCCCTTAAAAGACTCTTATTCCGACAAGCCAAAAAAACTCGATCGACTACCAAGACTCTCTATAAAGCATACCCTCATCCTAGAGGTCCTCTACCAGTCTCATCTTCACCTTCTAAGAGAAATCCCAAGGCCTCGACTGGACTTCTCTCTCGATCGACCTTGGTGCTCCTTAACAATCTCGCTTACTCTTCCCATCTGCCTAACCATTATCTCCCAAGGAGACATCTCGAATCCTCTTGCTAACCTGATCGCACTTAATATACCACTAATCACTTTCACTAGCCATCCACCTCTAAGAACCCAACTCATACTGACCATTTCACACCTGACACTCCCATCATTATCCTCGGCATCACCAACACAAGCATCCTACCTTGCTAGAATCCACTCAACCGCCTACTCTCGACCAATTCTATCGCAGAAACTCATCTAGTGCTACTCCCAACGACAATTGGTCTTTTAACTGTTGCTCTCTCAATTGATTATATAATTTATTTATTTTTATTTATTTTTTCCGCTAAATCCCGCTTTAAAATTCATTTTGATTTTCTTTTTCCGTGAAATTCAGGGTTTAAAAATCCGAGCCTTTACATTAAGGACAATAGTTAGTAAAACTAAATAAAAAAGAGAATTAAAGGAAAAAGAAGAAAAAAAAAATAGAAATAAAGAAAATCAAAGAAAAATGGCAAATAGAATGATTGGTCAAAACTCCTAAAATTTAAATTAAGAGTTTATATAGATAGTTAGTAAAACTAAATCAAAAAGAGAATTAAAAGAAAAAGAAGAAAAAAAATTAGAAATAAAGAAAATCAAAGAAAAATGGCAAAAAGAATGATAAGACTCCTAAAATTACTCTAAGCTTGACACGTCATCCTAAACTCTTTTAAGAGTTCGTTTGGTTAACAATTGAAAAACCCAGGAAGTGAAAAAACCCAGAAAATAGGATAAATACATGTGTTTGGTTATAATTTTTTTCTTTCAAAATCCCAGGAACTTGAATTCCCAGGAATTCCAATTCCTATGAAATGGGGGAATTTTACTTACCTAGGGTGGACTAGGTAAGTTGAACTTCCACCATTTTGTGTACAAAATCACCACTTCCAAAATTTGAAATTCCTATCATTTAAAAACTAACCAAACATCTTTTTTCAATTAACCGGAAGTACAATTGACGGGAATTAAATTCACGTGAATTAAATTCCTGAGAATTGCACTTCCCACGTTTAACCAAACGAGGCCTAAATTAAGAGTTTACATAGATATAGATATAGATAGTTAGTAAAATTAAAGAAAAAAGAAAATTAAAGGAAAAAGCAGAAAAAAATCAGAATTAAAGAAAATCAAAGAAAAATGGCAAAAAAAATGATTGGTCAAGACTCCTAAAATTCATCTAAGCTTGACACATCATCTTAAACGCTTCTAAATTAAGAGTTTATATAGATATATATAGTTAGTAAAATTAAAGCAAAAATGAAATTAAAGGAAAAAGAAGAAGAAAATTAGAATTAAAGAAAATAAATAAAAAATGGCAAAAAAAAAAAGATTGGTCAAGACTCCTTAAATTCCTCTAAGTTTGACACATCATCTTAAACTCTTCTAAATTAAGAGTTTATATAGATATATATATAGTTAGTAAAATTAAAGCAAAAAGAAAATTAAAGGAAAAAGAAAATTAAAGGAAAAAGAAGAAAAAAATTAGAATTAAAGAAAATCAAAGAAAAATGGCAAAAAAAAAATAATTGGTCAAGACTCTTAAAATTCCTCTAAGCTTGACACATCATCTTAAACTCTTCTAAATTAAGAGTTTACTATTATTTTTTAAATCATAATAATATGACAAATTAATATTGTAAACCATTTCGGGTGAATTGGTTGAGCTGGAAAGGACATGCGGAAAGTACCCAAAGGTCCCCGGTTCGAATCCCGCCCCGGGTGGCCACTAGAGGGTTTACCTAGTTGTTAACTTCAGGGCCTATGGTATCACGTCAGTCGGGTGCTAGTAGCCCGGGATACACATGTAAATTAAAAAAAACTCCAATTAAATGTAATGATATATAACAGCTCATTAAAAATGATTCTCACTTAAAGAAGTGTATAAATATAGATATTTTAAAATAATCTTATTAGAAAGAAAAAAAATTAGTATCACTATAATATTATATACAAGATTTAACTAGATAATTTTACGAAAATCTCATAGATGAAAGAGAGAATTTATAAGATATGTTCTCGTACTAATATAGTATACAAAGAATTATATATAGGTATCGACTATTTATTAATTCAATATTTTGAACTAAACCCATTGGTTAGAAAATATAGAATATACTACGTATTAAAGAAAAACTATAATTAATGTGATGATGTCACCTATTCAAACTTACTTTTCATTACAATTATATATTAACATTAACATTAATATTAATTCAATGTTTTGCATTGGACCACTAGTGAAAAAATGGAGTATATAATGAATTGAAAAAAAAAATGACAAAAAACTATTATTTTATTTAACATATTAATTTTTATTTTATTTTCTCAAAAACTAAATAGGTTAGAAGTTGGGTAGATATAGAAAGGAAGGTAATAAAATAAAAATTCATGTATTTTCTTAAAATGATATGTTAAATGAGAACTTTAATCTATAATTGTTAGAGCATGTGCATTGGGAGTTCCTTAAGGAATGATTGCCCCAAGGAGTATAAGGAATGATTTGATAGGTTCCTTAGTAATAAACCTTTAAACACCCTAGTTGATGGATAAACAGCCAATGAAATTGTACGTGTGGGCCAAAGAAAAGAGAAGGGTAGAGAAAAATAGAGGTTTCATGGGGTTCGTTTTATTTTAAATTAATTAATTTGGTAGTAAATTGGATGGTATGGATGTGAGTATAAATTTGAGTTGAGTTTTAAAGAATGGAATAAAAAAAAGTGGGGTTAAGGAACCCTAGTGGGTTCAAGGGATGCAGATGATCTTAAACCAAAATCACTTTGGATAATTTAATAAGATCATTATATTTTGATGTATATAAACCAAAATTTTGAAATTTTTTTATGTGTATAAAGATAAATTAATAAAATTTAATGGGTATATGTATATATATCCAACTATGCCTTAAGAATATTGTCTACAATCAAATAGAATAACCTATAATAAATTATAGATATATATATGGAAAGATTGAGATATATGGATAAATAATAAATATGCCTTAATTGACTTACCTAAAATAACTTGGCATAAAATGATGACACGTGGCAAAATTGCTTCTCATTTAAAGTATAATATAAATATAGATATAGATAGTTAGTAAAATTAAAGCAAAAAGAAAATTAAAGCAAAAAGAAGAAAAAAAATTATAATTAAAGAAAATCAAAGAAAAATGGCAAAAAAAAAAATGATTGGTCAACACTCCTAAAATTTCTCTAAGTTTGGCACATCATCTTAAACTCTTCTAAATTAAGAGTTTATATAGATAGATATAGATTCTTGAAGTGAATATAAGTTTCTTATCAGTTAATAAGCATCTTGTATTTCATAAAAATTGGGGGCAATATAATCTTTCCGTAAAGGCCATCCTATCCAACTTTCGGGCATTAAAATACGTTTCAGGCGTGTATGATTATCATAAAAAATTCCCAACATATCATAGGATTCCCGTTCTTGAAAATCCACACTTTTCCAAACCCAGAAAACAGACAGAATTCGAGGGTTTCTCCTTGGGACAATTATATAAATATTTAACATCATATCTTAAAATATACGGAAATTTCGCCTGGTACCCCAGTGGTATTGCGTATTTCGCACGGTGTACAGAAGTTTTGCTAAATTCGCACGGTACCCCTGAGGTTTGTACAATTTCGCATCGTGCCCCTAATGGGTTAAAACTGACAGAATTAAAAAACCACCGTTAAATTACCCTAGCCGCTCTTACCTTCTTGCGCGCTCGGGGAACTGAAGAGAGGAGAGGAGAGGAGAGAAGGGAACCGGAGAGGGAAGACCAGGCCGACCACCGGACCGAACCGCCGTCGCCGCTGCCGCTGCGCCACCACACCGAACCGGCGCCGCCGGCCACAGCAACCTCCACCGCCGCTGCTCGCGTGCCCTGAACTTACCAGAACTGCTGCTGCTCGCGACCACCGGACTGAACCGCCGCCGCCGGGCCACAGCACTGAGCCGCCGCCGCCGGCCACATCAACCCGACCACAGCACTGAGCCGCCGCTCACCCCGTTGCACCAGTTAAGGTAATTCGCAGGGTTGGAACCGCCGCTCACCCTGTTGCACCAGTGAAGGTAATTCGCAATAGAACCCGACCTCACCAATTCGCCAATTCGCAGGGTTGGAACCGCCGACAACAGTGCAGAGGAGGCGGAGCGGAGACGTCGACAACACTGAAGGTAATTTCTACCGATTGAAGCAATTCCAAACTGGGTTTTTTTACAAATTAGGGATTCCAAACTTTGAATCATTGTCGGGTTGTTCTAAGTTAGTATGATTTGTTGGACTATATTCAGGGGATAGCAATTTTGTATAGAAGGGTTTGAAGAGGGGCTAGCAAATTTCGTGTGTAGATTAAGAAATGGAATTAATTTTCTTGCAAATTGCTGAACGTTCAGGAGATAGTTTCCCGTACAATATGCGCCCTAGAGCCCGGGTTAGATGATTTCACCACTTCACAATAACCCGGCAAACTACCAAACGACGCATCAGGCTTCCCGTTAATTATTGCCAAGGCAAGCGTCCTTGCTTTGTACAACGAAGTTGACTTCATGTTTATCCCATACCTAGTCATCAACAGGGATTGCATTGTTGGTCCTTTGATATCATCATCCGCTCTCACATGGTCAATCAACTTCTTCGCAGCCCATTCTGGAGTTGCCATTGAGTTGAATTTTGTGAGTTTAAGGCAACTATGAGTATCCGTTAGTGACTTAATTGCCCAAGTCATACCATCCACAAGTCTTGATGCATGAATTCTCCATCCACATTCTGATTGTCCACAAGTCTTGATGCATGAATTCTCCATCCACATTCTGATTGTCCACAAGTCTTGATGCATGAATTCTCCTTCTTACTATAAGCGGTTTGACTTCCATAACTCGACCTCTCTACCGGCTTTTTTGACTCAATCAATCCCCTTTCTAAATCTAGATTCCTACATGGAGAGTCACCGGATCCAATAGCTAGTTTAATCAACCTCTTTTCACTAAAAAGAGTCATCATCTTACATCTTCATCACTCTCTAATCGAAAATTTTGACAATCATAGGCATACCATAAAGACGGGTTCTCAGGAAGAATCATTCCATTTTTTTCAGCCCCCTCTAGCATTTCAACAAACATATCTAACACACTACACTTATCGGGATCATCCACCTCAAATTCAACATATTCTCGATGAATATAACGCATTTGTATCACTATCTTATCTCCCATCCTATATAGAATAATCAAATCACAAATAAAATATCAAACTTACCACTCAAATTGTAGAAACAAATTCACAACTTTAGTTTAGTTAAAGTGAAATTCAAAGTGAAATCCCTAATATGTACAGAATTGCTTCAATCCCTAATATGTACTGAATTGCTTCAATCCCTAATATGTACTGGTGGTGCTAAATGGAATGCACAAAATCGGTTGAAATTACCTTCAATCGGTAGAAATTAAGAGGCGTCGAAGCAAGGGCAAGGGCGAAGCAGGGGCGTCTGGAGCGAGGTCGCGAGCAGCAACAGTTCTGGTAAGTTCAGGGCACGCGAGCAGCGGCGGTGGAGGTTGCTGTGGCCGGCGGCGCCGGTTCGGTGTGGTGGCGCAGCGACAGCGGCGACGGCGGTTCAGTCCGGTGGTCGGCCTGGTCTTCCCTCTCCGATCCGGTTCCCTTCTCTTCTCTCCTCTCCTCTCCTCTCTTCAGTTCCCCGAGCGCGCAAGAAGGTAAGAACGGCTAGGGTAATTTAACGGTGGTTTTTTTAATTCTGTCAGTTTTAACCCATTAGGGGCACGGCGCGAAATTGTACAAACCTCAGGGGTACCGTGCGAATTTAGCAAAACTTCTGTACACCGTGCGAAATACGCAATACCACAGGGGTACCAGGCGAAATTTTCGTAAAATATAATACTCTTTAAAATCTTCCAAATCGTTCAACTTATAATACTATATCCAAAATAAATATATGTGAATGTGCGGTTTCTTAATTTTCGATTCAAGTACGTTGACGATCACAAGTTAATCAATTTCAACTCTTTCTTCTTCTAACCCAAAATTTAACTTTGAATTATATAGGAACCTACAACTTTTACTTTAATTTTAAAACACACCAAAAAACTTAATATAAAAAATACATACTCCCTCCGTTCGACAAAACTTGTCGTTTACTATTCATGCACGCTTTTTTAGAACGATAAAAACTATATAAAATATTCATTTTTTAAAAAAAAATTTAACAAGTTTGTACTTATTAATAATAACTACAAAGTTGTTAAAAAATTATTTAAAAAACTATATATTTTATATAGTTTTTATCTCAAAAAAAACGTGCATGACTAGTAAAGTGTCAAGTTTTTTCGAACGGAGGGAGGTAGTATTAATTAACAGGTTACATTAGAAGAAGAGGCCAATCAGCTCTTTTGTGCAGATCAAGATGGGCTTCGTCCTTCTCCTCCTCTTCCACAGCTGAAACGGTGTCGTTTTCTCCTTTTGCTCATAGCCTTCCTGGTACCCACATCAAGACGCCCGCATCCCATGTCAGTTCTTGTTTTTTATTTATATATCTACTACTGATGCCGATTTTGAGATTTTTTTAATTTTAATTCATCAAGCTTGGGTTCAGTTTTAAATGATTTGATTTTTGCATTAGATTTGGGATTTGTAAACAAACAGAGTTATGCAATGGTGGTCCGATTACGTTGCAAGTTTTTTCAAACTTGCCCCGGTCACGGGGGTCATTGCATATTTTGCTTGTGCTTAACCTTTCCCAATCCTACTCGAAATCATAATGATAAGAAATTTTGTATCAAAATGTAGTCTAAGTACATTTATTGGATTGGGTCATTAAAAAAAGAGTTTGGGGGTAAGATTGTAAGAATCCCCTTTTAACTATACACCCCGGATTTCACTATTATTAGTGAACAAGAAGGGAAGAATTCCTTCATATTCATAGAGATAGGGGACATAATTCACATGGATATAGTAAGTCGAGCTCAATATATATGTGCTGATCTCAGGACAAGCCTCAAGTAGTTAAAGGTGTTTTTGCTTCACTTTTCCTTTCTCCTAGATGTAAATCTCGAAATAAAAGTTGATAATATCAAATCTACCATTCCCCTCCCATATTTTTGGTTTAATTGTATATTTTTGGTTTAATTGTTATTTGTTGATCCATCTAAGACCTTAAAATTTTGGCCAAGATGATGAGTATTATAGAGTTTGAACTTGTAAGCCTTAATTGTGAGGGAAAGATCATCTTCTAATAAAAACCAAAACTAATTCATATGGGAGGGAAGATTTATTGTTATCGATCCGAAATAAGTTAGTTTAGATGCCTTTTTTTATTTGTATTAAAAAATAAATAGTTTAGACGTAGGAAATTTTATCAATTGAAAGATTAGGGCTCGTTTGTTTAGACAACTAGAGAAAGGAAATGTAAGGAATTAAATTTTACACATAAAATGTATATGATCACCAATTTTTGTGAGCTTAGAGGAGAGGATGGAGGGGAATATTAGCTCATCCTAGAGGTATTAGTTACCCCCTCAAAATTAGGGAATAGAAGGGTAACACATTTGTATGGAAAATGGGAGAAGGAATGGAATGATTAGAATAAGGATCAATGAATCTTAACTTAAATATGGACTATATTCATGAGGGTAATAATTATTTTTCCTTACTAAAAAACAAACAGGGGCTAATATCTAATCAAATTACTTTGGTAAAAATTGATGTACGTAGTTGATTAAATATTTAATAAATAATTAAGGCTAGATATGATAAAAATTAAAATCATAATATATATGAATCGATTAAAATATATCATTATCATAGACGGATAATCATTAAATTAATTAAAGTAGTAAAAGATGGATAATGTTTTTTTTATATTGATAGGTTAAATAACTTAAATGATAAAAATTAATTGTAGTTATCAATTAATATGGATACATAACACATGGATAAATAGATTGTAACGGCCCGGGATTATGATTCCCGGGTTACGTTTCGAGGGATGAAACCCCTCATTAGGATCTTGCGCTCCGAGTACAGGTTGAAGGTTTGAAATTCTATCATAACATTTTAAAGTGGGATTTCATACCCAAAATTCGAAGGGATCGTTGGAATCCCCGGGGAAATCCCCTGTACCTGTCATAAGTCTGAGCGTGGAAAACCAAAGGTTACACAAATAGCGGAAGTAAAGCATAATACAAAGGGGTGCCACGGCAGGGCCGGGTCAAAATATGATCAACCATTCAAATTTGAGACATAATTAAATTGGTGAAGTTGGAATCTCAACTCTCTCTTTCCGCCATGTTAGACCCAGCGGTCATGGACTCAAATTAGCATCAACAGTAGTGAGCATAACGGATACCTAAAAAATTTGATATGGGGCGGGATCAGATCGATGTCCACTTTAGCTCTGCATCCCAACCCTAAGCACACATATACGCTATACCTAATAAAGATGCTTCTAGATGCAAGACAGAATATTAACACACTAACATGCCCCTAAGATCAAGTGCATAATAATAATAAGGCCTTAGCACAAAATACCAAATGGTATATCCCTCTCCTACCTCCACCCCCTTCCGATAGGGCGGAGACTGGCCAGCTCGTGAATGCATTCATTCATAATCGGGGGGCACGCATGCCTAACCCACTCCACAATAAAGCCCGCAGGCATAATATAAGGAAGTCCATGACTCGATTGACTCAGGGTACCCGATGAGGCTGGGCTACCCTATGACCCTAGCAAAGACTCTAGGACTATCACAGATAACGGCCGTTCTGTTTACATACGCATAAAGAAATAGAATGCTCACGGTCGATGCAACCTAGCATGGTACTACATGGCATGCTGATCATGAATGCAAGCACCTAGTATATCATGCACCTAAAGCAGGGAATAGCTCTATTCAATCTGAGTAAGCTCCGAAGAGACTTACCTGGTATCGCAGAACAGCAAAAGGCAATCAACCAGGCAATATGAAATCCGACACGTTACATATGGTCACCTAACAAGTATAAGCACATCAATGAGTCTATCTCTAAGGCACTCAAGGCATAGAATTATCATACACACAACTTCACAACTTAACATAATAACCGTCACATCATCATTTCCATAATATCAACCTTATCTCATAATCTATCATCTCAATATCTCACAACCATACTCAATATAATTCTCCAATTCATCAACTTAGGACAATTCCAGTTCATACTTAACCAATTTGCATGCCATCATCTCACAATCTTACTTAGCATATAATTGCACATCTTCAACATAATCATATGACATTTAACCACAAATAATAAATCACCACCATATTATATATTAAATCTCAAAACAACATTTTATATTTTAATCCCAATAATTTTACATACTACTTCTAACATCATTTATTTTAACATCTTTATAAAATATTTATAAAATCCCAACAATATTCATTTAATCAAAACCTCCCTTTTTAATTTACCAAACCAACCTCACTTAATTAAAATTACCAAAAACCACCCACTTATTTTATAAAAGTCCAAACCGGCCCTCTTGTTTTAATTAAACCAAACCGGGCCCTTTGTTAAATAACCCAAACCGAACCCTTATGTATTTAAACCCAACCCAAACCGGCCCCAAAAATAGGCCCAAATTTCCCCCTTTTAAATTCTGGATGAATCGGCCCAAAAGAAAATTAGGCCCAATGGCTCCACATCTCTCACCAAAAAAAAAAGGACCAGAGGAATAGAAGAGAGGGGAGGGCCCGGACGGTGACATGTAAAAAAAAAGGTGGGGCCCAGGTGAGGTGTGGGCTGATGTGGCCACGGGACCCACGTGCCTCACTTCTTCTTCCTCCTTTGCCGAATGAAGAAAGAGGGAGACAGGGCTTTGTGCCCAGGTGCGGCGGAGGAGAAAAGAGAGGGAGGAGGGAAGCCTCCCGGCGGCGGTGCTCCGGGCTCCGGCCACCCGACCTCTCCGACGCGGACCCACACACACGAGACAAGAAGAAAGGGAAGAAGAAGGAAGGGAGAAGGCTCATCGGGGGCAATTCGATGCCGGAAGCGGAGCTCCGAGAAGGCTTTTCCGGGCTGGGTCGAGGCGGGTTCTTCGAACGAAATCCGCCTAGAAGACGAGAGGGAGGTTAAAGATGGAAGCTTTACTCGATTGAAGATGGAGGAGAGGAAGAGCGAGCGAAACGGAGCCTTACCGAGGCGAACGGAAAAACAAGTGCGGGGGAGGCGGTGGCGGCGCCGGCGGTCCCGGGAGGTGGTGTCGCTGCCTCTGGGTGGCTCGAGGGTGAAGTCAAGGCTGCTGCTTCTCCTGGTTTGAAGGAGTGAAGGAGGAGCAAGGTGAGTGGAAGCGTGGCTCCTCGGCTCGGCAAAACAGAGCGCGAGAAGGGGGTTGTGGGCGGCGCTGGTGGTCGGCGACGGGAATGGGTGGTGCAGCGACGGAGGTGGGATGGCGGAGGTGTGGTGGAGGTGGCGTGGTGGAGGTGGAAATGGAGCTCAAGGGGGAGCCAAGTTTGTCCCTTTTTTTGACAGTGGTTGCCGAGAGAGAAGGAGGGGGGTAGCAAGTGGATGGGCTGATTTTCAATGGTCAAATTGCAACAAAAAGGTCTGATTTTTTGTGAAGAGTAATATGTTGTTTGTTTGCTAAAATAAGCAAAACCAAGTAGAGAGGGAGGGAAGGTGAGGATGAGATTTTTCCCAAACTAGAATAGGGTGAGTTGGATGGATAAGGATTCGGAATATGACGGAATTGAGGTCTTGGGTCGGGAATTTAAATTTCCGCTGATTGGTCGTTCAAAACCCGAAATGAAAGACGGAATTGATATTTAAATCGAAAAATTGGGCCGGAATTTATTTTAAATTCATTTTGATTTTCTTTTTTCCGATAATTAATATTCTAAAAATCCGAGCATTTACATAGATGAGGTCGTTGTATGATATGGCGTAAATATATTGGATCATCATTAGTTGACGCGGCGAAAAACTCAGCCAGTATGCACCATAAAATTACACCTAAGCGAATCGCACCAGAGCCCGCCACATAGGATTTTCACGCCGCTGTTTTAGTATTATACTAGTATATATAGTACCCGTGCCCGAGGCACGGGGTTTTTGTTCAAGAAATGTTATCACATCTACCATAACTACACAAATGATTAACATTTTTTTACATATATAGAAAAAAAAATTGTATATAAGTTTAATATAATAATAATAATAATAATAATAATAATCCATGGACGTAGTATTGTATATGTATCATTTCTTAATCAAAATAAATTTTTGTTAAGAGGGAATTCATCGTGTGCTTTGTGGGTTATATCATAGGTTATGACATATAATTTAAACGATGATTAATCATGGTAAATGAACAAATTATCAAAGTTAATATAATACAAAAAGGAATGCAGCTTATAAATCCAATACTCCCTCTGTATCTGAATAATTAGCCCATATTTGATCCTCTAACACAATCAATGATAAAAAAAAATTATATTTTTGATAATTAATCTCATTCGTTAGGTTTGATTTCCACTACACTCTATGAATACTCCAACTTTTCATTTCATTATCTTTTGTTCATTGATCTGTTTTTTTACATCATTTACGTGCTAAATTTTTAACTGTTCGTCTTTTTATTTTAAACTTTCTTTAAAAGAGTGAAATTGGCCAAATGACCAATTATTCTGATACAAATGGAGTATATATATGTCAAAGAAAGATAAGAGAATATAAGAGGATAAACTTGAGATAAATGCAAAAAATAAAAGTTGTTGTATAACAATCCAAACAAACATATGATTTATTATTATTATTATTATTATTATTATTATTATTAATTTAGATAGATAGACATATACCAAAAAAAATTATTAGTTAAGATGAATAATAATGTGAGAATGAATAATAAATTTTTGAAAAAATGGCATTAATAATTTATTATATTATTTTGAAATTATATTATGTTATATTAGATTATATTGAAATGATTTTAGCATAATGATTTATTAAGTTAAAGAAGATAAAAAAATACTTAAATTAGATATATTAAATATTCTTTAAGAAACATCGCATTTAACTATTATTTAGAGAAAATGTATAACACTAGCATTATAAATGTTCTTTATAATACTTAATTTGTAAAACTCTACTACACAAAAAAAAAACATTTTAAATATCATTAGGCCATTGGGTTACAAAAAATAACATTATAATAGTCATTATCACAAACTCTAAAATAAGCTCGAATCATTGTAGCATTATTTAACATTAATGTGAAATACGAACCTATCACTTTGGTGTTATTCGATTCATTGGGTTTCTATTTTAATCAAGAATCAAGAGGTTTTTTTTTTTTATTTCCAATTGTTTTCGTATGTGAACGGTAAAGTCTTGTGAAGCTCTTGTTAAAAGATAGTAGGTGAATTTGTTTACTCCCAGAGTAATGGACCTTCATCCGGATTGGCATTTCGGGCGCCATTATGAGATGTTACAAATGAAGATTATTTTTGGCAAAATATTTGCTACTCAAATAATAAAAGGAACTTATCCAATTGAATAAATTGTTATGGATGTTATTTAGTTAATTAAAAAATACAAAGGATGGGTAAAGCCAACAACTAATAAATCCATCAAATATCTAATAAAAAAAAAGTTTTAAAAATTAACAAAATGAATTTTACGTAACAATCATTCAAAAGAGTTTAGTGAAATTTATTTATTAGTAATATATTGATTATTTTCTAGATTTAAAAAATCTTGGATAAAAAATAATCTGCAAATTTGGAGAAGTTGTTATGATTTGGTCAACAAATTCAATATTTTAATTAATAAAAATGATTTTAAGTATATTTATTTTAAATATATATGGGGGTATGTTAAGCGAATGGCTGCCACGCGACACTTCCAATGTGAGGCCGCCACGTGTATCCTTCGCAGCTTTTTTAGTATTATATTAGATAGTTTCTTTAGTTCTTCACTAGAACAAGTATGATCAGGAAGTCGATCTAAGGCAAGTGTTCGGGTCTATTATGACATAGCTGCGAGGCGCTCAACGGACCCTTTTATTATTATAAAACCTTTCTGGAATTTGTATTGATGTAAAAAACGCTCTTTTTGTTACTTCTATCTAAATTATAAGGTCTTAGGTGGAACTACTTAATTTCATGTTTTACAGAGATTCTAATAATTCGTATTACTATATAGTTTAGTTATTCAAGGAGTCAAATCCACTTGCAAGAATTAAAGAGATTAGAATAATTTTTAAACAAGGAAAATAGATATTTGAAAGAGATAAAAAAAATATCAAAGAAACTCTTGTTGAATATCCATAAGATACCAACAGAATTTGAGCCAATATTATTTTATTCGGATGAGCATCTCGGAACCCTATGAAGTAATGTGGCGAGTTCTGGTGCAATTCGTTTACGTGTCATTCTCTGGTGTAATCTGGCCTGGATTTGTGCCACGTCAATTAATGATGATCCAATAAATTTAAGCCATGTTAGATAATAACCCCGTCTATTTATACATGTGTCATCCTATGTGTCCATTTTAATTAATGATTAATTTAGTTTTTAGTATAAATATTCAACCTCATATCTTAAGTAGTTACAAATCTTATCATATTACCTTAAGTTATTTTATAAATATTTTATCCATAAAAAATCTAGATTAGATTAATTTATATGAAAAAAATGTTAGATTACTTTTATCACTTACAAAAATTGATTAAATTGAGAATGAAGATGATAGGTAAATTTTTAAGAGATAATTGGTCATATATCCTTAAAGCTCATCTAATTAGATATACATATCATTACTTGTACTAAGACTTACATACAAAGTGCCCATAAATCTCATGATAGTTGACAAATTTTTATTGTTGATGTATTTTACGGATCATAAATCTCACTGGGTGTATATATATATATATATATATATATATATATCGTGTGTATTTTTTAGTTGTTGCAATGGCTACTTGAAGCCTTGGGTACCTATCATGAGATTTATGGGCACTATCTAATAGTAAGAAGTGTCAAAAAAGAAATTCTTTTTCTATACATTCGAACAATCGTTGGTCATATTTCGTTTTATCGAGAAATTGAAGAAGCTATACAAGGATTTTATCGAGCCTGCTCATATGGTACTTAACCATATCGTATCTAACTTAGTCACTCTATGATGATGATACCACTGGAATTGGGCTCGCCCGAGTTCAACTAGCATCATAGCTTGTGAATTTATACGCGAATTAAGATCGAGAACCAATAAAAATTATCATATACAAGCATCTACCAGAAGAACTCACCTTCTGCCTATCGGACATAAATGTGAATGATCCCCCTCCAAGGTCTAACATATTTAGTATATCCAGGAGCATGTATAACAGTTCTTCGAGCCATATCGATCTTTCATATCTTCTTGTTGAACCGACTTTCTAATTTTTGTTTCTCGCATGTTTGTCTGGTTTTGTTGTTCCGTTGTTAAAATATTGTCTTGGTGGTTTTGGAATTGTTTTGTTTTGTCTTGTTTTGAATGATTGACTGGCGTTTCAAGTGATTGGATACAAGTTACTTTGGTGGTGTTGATTTTTTTTTTTTTGCATTAAATGAATAACTGACTACTACTAAAAGCATTGATGTTTAATATATTTTGTTTTGCTTTGAATATATGAATGATTCAATACTACTAGAAAGAATGAATTTGGATTGCCCTTGCACTTGCAGTGCTTCTAAAATGTTTGGAGGATTGGGGTTCTATAAAATTAGTTCAACATATTATATATAAATAATTTTTGCTAATATTCTATCGTTATTAATTCTCATGCAATATAATAGATAGTTGATTTTTAAAAATATTTCAATATTCTTTTTTTTATTAAAGATGTAGTACATATATTTATTACGTTAGATTACTAAAATATCTATCCACGGAGGGCGAAGAAATGTTTGTTTATTAAGGAAGCTGAGCGGCATGGTAAGTAAAGCAGAAATTAAATGATATGATCCGTTAAGTTTATCTCAATAATTTTTATTCTTTAAATGTTTGAATTCACTTATTGTAGATTTAGGCTAATAAGTGATCTTTTTTTTGAGAAAGAAATGGTCATATAAAATAATTATGCTTCATAAGTCCAAGTTTAGATTCAAAATCTATTTCCAACTTAAAGAAAAGGATCTTATTATTGAGGACAGTTCTTATGGAACATTAAGCAAAGAGGAGAGGACTTAGACCATCCGCATCAATGCGGGTTTCTTGAGTTTCTTAATATCACTTTATCACTTTCTCTCTCCTTAAAAACCCCAACTTACTTTTTCGTCCACATCCATATGAGTTTCTAGAGTTTCTTAATTTACTTTTCAACAATTCTTAATTTACTTTTATTTAATTTTATGTTAGTGTCTATGAATAGATAAATTTTTTTAATAATATCTAAAATAATTTTAAATTGTTTTATAATACAACATGCATAAAAATATTATGTTGTACATTATTTATGTATGTATTATATTTTTTTCAACATATATAATATTGGTGTTTATTAATAGCTTAAAATAAATTATGAATTTTAATAAAAAGATTATTTTTTATTTTTTATATTTAATGACTAAAAACTAGCTAAAATTATATAAAATTATACAATATAGGTAGAAGGGCTCATCCAACAAAAATAAAAATAAAATACAAAAATCACCCATATATATACATGGGACCCACTTTAAGGGGTTTTAGTGGAGTTTGGATTTAGAAACTCAAGGGTGGGTTTTTAACACAATCCCTCCTTCTCTCTTCCTTTCCCCCTGACACAAACCCACTAAAAACCCA
The DNA here is from genome assembly GCA_037127255.1 of Persicaria tinctoria. Classification (NCBI taxonomy): domain Eukaryota; kingdom Viridiplantae; phylum Streptophyta; class Magnoliopsida; order Caryophyllales; family Polygonaceae; genus Persicaria; species Persicaria tinctoria. The sequence continues at coordinate 19,173,563 of JBANSL010000008.1, forward strand.
CTAAATCCCCTTGATGCCCATGCTCTTAGCTGTCTATACATACAAAAAATTAAATCAATATCTACATGATTTTACTTCCACTAAACCAAAACACTGCTAAATACTCCCTCCGTTAATTAAAACTTGACGTTTTACTATTCACGCACGCATTTTTAGGTGTTAAAAACTATATAAAATATTAACTTTTTTAATAATTTTTTTAAATAATATCATACTTATTACTATTAAGTATGAATTTATAAAAAAAAATTTAAAAAAAAGTTAATATTTTATATAGTTTTTATCGTTCTAAAAAAGCGTGCATGAATAGTAAACGACAAGTTTTAATTAACAGAGGGAGTAATATAATACTCCCATCCTCGTCCATAACCCTAAGAACCCTATACTACCAATCAAAATAAGATTCTCATCCTCATAGGATAAGATAGAAAAATGAGTGGGATTAGCAATATGCAATTAGGTATTTACCAAACGGACTTGAGTGGACTAGGTGGCATGGTCTAGTCACTCTAGTGTCTCTTAAAATTTTGGGTCTTACAAATGGTATTATAGCCGACTCCAGGTTCGAAGGTGCTCTGATAGTATGCTCGGGTACACCTCTCCCGGAGGGAATTCCCTTGGGCCTGACGGGGTCGTCAGTTCTTTAAGTGAGGGATCGGAGTTTGTAATACTCCATCCCATATCGAGTATAATAAGGATATTTGCAGTGATTTATAAGTGATTCAAACCCGACCATATCACGAGAGCTTTTCCTTTTCAGGTCCCAAGTGAGGACAATAGACTTGAGATGGCTAAGTGGCATGGGATGACACCTCTTAAGACTTTGGATCTTATAGCTGCGACTAACAAATTCAAAAGACGTATCAAGAAGACATTCAAATTAATAGGGCTTATTTCACAATTTCTTTCGGGCAAATGCAGGCGTACCGGGCATGGGACGAGTTTAACCCAAGATTTTATCTCGGTATCGTGGGCGCGGGTCGGACTAAGCCTGCTTAACGATTTGTATTTCATGTCTAAGCCATCCAGAATTATGGACGTGGACTACCAACGAGTACCCGCAAACCTAACCAATTTTGTGTACATTCAACCCAAACCCACACGTTTATGTTGTTGCCACTACAATATTTCTTCAACTATTCAACCAAAATAAAATATAGTTGATGTAGTGTTGTACATCCAACCTAAACCCAATTTTGTGAAGAACTAAAAATTGAACAATAGGTAGGAGGCCCGTTAGGGTATATTCAACCAAAAAAAAAAAAGAACCGAAGATTTAGGGTATAGGTCTTTTTATTTTATTTTTTCATATAAAATCAATAAGTAATATTATATTATTATTATATATATTATAATTTTTTCACAAAAAGAACGGGTACCGTTTAGGCGTTTACGGGCCTACCGGCCCTTGAAGGGTACATTGATCTTCTCAATCCCGTACCCGTTGTGGGCATGGACCGGACTTAGCATCCCGCATGGGCTTTGCCCCCTGTCATTCCCGTTCATATTAGCGAACGGATCAGGCGGGCTAACTCGCGTTTACCCAGGTCTATCATCAAGCCATGAGGACCTTGGAAGTTGGAATGTGGAAGCTTGGAGAGGGAATTCTGTTAGACATCTCCATGAATTGGTCCAAAGGGAGATAAAGCCCAATCAATTCATGGTCTAAAGGGAGATAAGCCCAATAAAAGTGATCCAATCCAATTGAGGATGTGGGTGCAACCCAAGTACTCAACAGTACCAATAGGTTTGATGAGCATCCACTCTATAAAACCTTTATAAAACCCTCTTGGGGAGATTTGGACATCGACCTAGTCGGGATTGCCCTCTTATAGTCTTGGATACATCGTATATGAAGTTGTCACTAGAGTTGCGATGATTAGTGTTGTATTATATGGCTGTTATTGCCTTTGTGGGCAGACTATTTCTATCCCTTTTGAAGATTGTGTTGCATATTATATATATTTTTTTGGAAGCAAGATAAGAGTTAGAAAGCCGTCGACGATCAGACTTCTTTCCTAAAACATCCGAGCGGACGAGAACACGAAGTTCTGAATTAGTAGTCAAACTATTATACTATGAACTTGCAAAGGAAGGATTTTTTTTATATATATAATTTAAATGGGGTTCTTTTTATTTTTTTTAATTTTCTTATCAGGGTTTAAATGGGGTTTTTTTGTGCTAAAAAAAACGGTTTTTTTTTGTGTTGTTTACCTAGCTATGGGCTTGTAAGTTGTAACATACATGGGCTTTTCAATTTACTTTTTTTTTATCAAGAATGTGGCTAGTGCCTTATATTATATAAAGGAAATATTGGTTAGCCCAGCATAGGGGTACAACAGTAGGATCAAGAAATAAGCTATTAGGTAAAACAACATGCTCAGCAAATGCATCAGTAAGAGACAAGGACCAGTTTGCTAGGGAGTCAGCTGCCGCATTAGCCTTCCTACGAATGCTACAAATCTTCACTTCCCATTGCGCCTCGCTGATGAGTTTCCGGGTTCTGCTGATCAAATGAAATTCCGGGCTTGGTCTTTGATGTGCTTCTTCCAGTAGCTCCTTGATTGTTGTAGAATCTGTTTCAATAATCAACCGATCCACTCCCATCCTCTTTGCCATCTCAACACCATGGAGAGCAGCCCATGCTTCAGCCATCTGAGCTCTGCAAAAGCCACATTTAAAGGTAACTGCACGTAGCAGTTTTCCGGTATCATCTCGAAGTAAACATCCTCCTCCGGCTGGCCCTGGGTTCCCCTTTGATACCCCATCTACATTCAGCTTAACCCGGCCCAAGGGTGGTGGGTTCCAGGCGTTGGTGGGCTCATCTGCTTGTCCTAGAGGGTGACTTATCTGTGCGTGTAATCTCGTTGCACCTCGACTAACATCGGCGAAAGTCCTTGCCTAATTAACGACCGTGGATGGCAGGCCACGGATCACGTCTTTGTTGTCGAACACTAGAGAGTTCCTGCATTTCCACGCGTACCACAGCATATACGCAAAAGTAGCGCTCTATTTATCCTCTTTATTCACGTTTGCCATGATCCATTTGCCTATCTCCCCTTCTGAGAAAAACCCCGGACCAAGTGATTGCCCTGCAAGTTTCACCCAAGCTTCACGAATGTCTGCACAGTCTCGGAGCATATGGATAGTTGATTCCTCTTGTCCACAACGGGGACAGCCACTCAAATTGGCCAATCGACGACGGACCCGAATCTGATTGCTAAGGATACAATTGTGGGCAGCAAGGAAGGAAAATGCTCGAGCACGCTGTTGGGCAGGAATACGCCAAATGTGCTTCCATCCTTCCATCACTGGGCTCTCGGAGTCGCCCCTCAGTCTGGCCAAGGCGGACTTAGTGGTGAAATCACCTGATTTCGAGTGCGCCCAATAGAACCGATCAGCAGCTTCTTCCCCTAGCGTGACCTGAATTGCTTGGAGCTTCAACAAGTAATCAGCCGACAAGTAAGGAGAGATCCCTTGCCAGTCCCATCCTCCGTCTACCCAAAGGTCCCCCACTGTGTCACCTAACCTCTCCTCCGGGACCTCTTGAGTCGCTTCATCCATTAGGCATCGACCTTCAAGCCAATTGTGAATCCAGAACAGAGTAGACATGCCATTTCCAATAGCAACTCTAATACCCGGAATGAGTAATTCAGCCCCATGGTTGATCGCTCTCCAGTTTCGAGATGCGCTCCTTCGAGCACCGAACATGTCAACATCCCGTCGTCCTTGGCAGTACTTGCCTCTAATCACCCGACTCCAAAGTGACTCGGGCTGTTAAATCATCCGCCAACAGAGCTTTGACAGGACGGCCTGATTGGTGTCCCGCATTGCTCTAATACCCAATCCCCCTTCCTCCATCGGCAGTTGCAAGGTGTCCCATGATAGGAGGTGAACCTTCCTGTGCTGCAGGCTACTCCCCCAAATGAAGCCCCTAATGGTTTTGTCAATTTCATCACATATATTTCTAGGGATGAAAGACGATTGCATAACGTATACCGGAAGGTTGGTCAAAACAGATTTTGCAAGGGTCACTCTACCGGCGAACGACAAGGATTTCGATTGCCAACCTCTCAGCCTGGCCGCCACCTTGTCGACAAGATATTGGTACCTCTGACTCGACATCCTACCACACGCCATCGGCACCCCCAGGTAATTCCCAAAATCTGTCGAGATCGGAATCTGTAGCTCCTCCGAAACTGTCTGTTGTGTAGATGGTGGGACGTCCCGACTAAACAACATGGAGCTTTTTGCATAATTAATTCTCTCGCCAGATCTCCTACAGTAGCTGCTCAAGACTTGCTTCATCAACATACCCTGGGTTGAAGAGGCTTCCCCGAATAAGATTAGATCATCTGCGAAGAAAAGATGGGAAAGTTTGACACCCCCAATAATCACTGGCTTCCAGCGGCCTTGCTCAACCTCATTTAAATTGATTTGAGAAAGGAGCTCCATACATAAAACGAACAGATAAGGCGAGAGCGGATCGCCTTGTCGGATTCCCCTCGAGGGAGTGAAGTGACCAGCCATCTTGCCGTTCCACAACAGTTCGGTTTTGCCCAAAGTCTGGCTCTTGACAATGATCTCGATCAGCTTCTCGGGAAGATGGGCTCCTACGAGAGCTTCCCTTAGGAAATCCCAGCGCACCCGATCGTAAGCTTTCTCAAGGTCTATTTTGAGGATCATCCAGTTCTTTCTACGCTCTCTCAACCCCATCGAGTGCAACACCTCTTGCACGATCACCACGTTGTCAATGATCTGACGACCAGGAATAAAACTTGCATGCGTCGGCGCAATGAGTGACGGGAGAACCGGTTTTAATCTCTGGACGATCAATTTCGTAGCAATCTTGAACAAAACATTGAGGAGAGATATTGGTCTAAGCTGCGATGGCCGTTCCGGGGGCTGAACTTTAGGGATAAGGACCAACAGAGCGTCAGCAATGTAAGGAGGGAACTCACCCTGGTTAACCATGGCCAGGACCGTCTCTATAACTTGGCTTCCCACCACTCCCCATTCACGTTGATAGAACAAGGCGGGGAACCCATCCGGTCCCGAAGCCTTATAAGGTCCCATCATTTTTAGCACCTTCTTGACCTCCTCTCCGCTGAACGGTGCCGACAGACCTTCCAGTTGACTCGTTGATAGGTCCGGGAAAGCGAATCCGAAGGCAACTTGTTCTTCCTCTGCTTCTAGCCGAGGCTCCTCAGAGTACAGAGACTTGAAAAAGTTCAGCACCAAAGCACAAAGTGATTGGCTGTCCTCTTCCCACTCTCCGTCCTCGCGTTTCAGTGCAGATATCTTGTTGGCCGCCCGTCTTACCTTTGTAGAAATGTGGTAAAAGCGGGTGTTTCTGTCCCCTTCCAACATGAAGTTGGCTCGAGACTTCTGAAACCAAAATAGCTGCTCTTGATGGAGCACCAACTCAAGCTCTCTGCAAACTTCCTTTTCCAGGTTTAGATAGTGTCGAGTTACTTTCTCTGCCAATTTTCTGCGAATCCCATCCAATCTGCTCGACAGATGCCTTTTTCGGTGAAACAGATTGCCAAAGACCTCCTTATTCCACACTCTTAAACTTGTAGACAGCTCCTCCAATGCCGCACATGTGCCCAGATTTTTATTCCAACTATCCTTTATGTACTTTTCAAAATCATTATGCAACAACCAACTTGCCTGAAACCGGAAGGGGCCCAAAGATCCGTCCCTAGTCCATTCCTCGCCTCTCGTATGGATGAGAAGAGGAGTGTGGTCCGAGTGTGATGCCGACAAGTGCCGCAAAGAAGCGTCCGGGAAGAGTTCCTGCCATTCGCTGTTGCATAGGCCCCTATCCAGTCTTGCCATAACTCTAGTTTCCACCTCCTTTCCTCTCCACCAAGTGTAGGGCAACCCTGTATACCCCACATCTATAAGCTGCAGATTATCGATCTCCCTCCTAAACGTCTGAGAGGCTCGATTCGAGCTCACCGAAGAGCGGGTGCGCTCGTGATCATCGAGAGTAGCATTGAAATCACCGGCCAGAAGCCAAGGTTGCGAGTTCCTTGTAGCGAACTCCTCCAGTGATCTCCATAAGCTATCTCTGCTGACTGGTCTCGGTGCTGCGTAGATGGCTGACAGGATCCAAGGTTCTTCGCCCAAGCGGGTGATCTCAACAGTGATATGCTGCGAGTGGGTGACAAGTGAACGAACATGGACCCGAGCTGTTTGCCATAAGAGCCAAATCCCCCCCGAAAAACCTTCCGCTTCAACTCGATCCATTCCATCAAATCCAATTCGATTGCAAACTCGGTCTGCTTGCTCCCCACTTATTCTGGGTTCCACCAACGCCACGACACTGGGATCATGAGTCCTTATTAGATCACGAAGGGCATTGATGAACCCCTCGCTCCCTGCTCCACAGGTATTCCAAACTAAAATGCTTAGACCTCTTAACATATTTAAACAATGGTTGAAGAAAAAACTTCGATGTGCATCGAACCAAGGACCTAGAAACTCGCAAGTATCCAGGGCGTCAGTTAGAACTTGGGGCATCGTTACTCGACATAGGAGTAATCTGGACTCGGTGATCATCGGTAGGAAATCCACGAACATTCGGTTCGCAATTCTCGGCACCCGCGCTAGAATTGGACCCGTCCGGCGGCTTGAAAGGAGAAAACTTTTCCGAGTATGAACCCGGAATTGCTCCACCTCTGGATTCATTAGTAAGGATCCCTACTGCCGGTTGACGTTTGAAATCGTGTTTGGAGGTGGATGGGTTGGAACTTTTGGAAAGGCGGGGGGTAAAATTGGGGGCTTTCGTTTTGGTATTATGGATTTTGTGGTGAGTAACAGTGTGTGGGGCTGGCGTCGAGCTTGGTTTCCCTCAGGGTTCTTTTTGTGAATGGTTTTCTTCGGGGAGGACGTATTCGGGGTAGGATCGTTGGGTGGGGCTTGAATCGGGTCAGATTCGGTAGTTGGAGGGCATGCCAGATCCTTCGTGGGTGTGGATTCTGTAATCTTGGGAATTTCTTGATTTTTCTTATAAGAGGGAATTCCTACTTTTGGGGGATTAGTTTCCGGGCCAAGTTGACTTTCTTGATTCTGTGGGTCTGCAACTTCCTCTCTATCCATATCCAACACTCCGTAACGGGCGGAAGTTTCCACCGAAAATCTCTCTAAATCAGTAATCGTGGTATTCGTTGCTTGAGCTGACGCCGGCCCTGGCTCCGTCTCCGGCGCCACCTCTCCCGTCTTCCCCACAGTGCTTTCCGTTTGCCTCTCGGAGTTCACCTTTTCAGTCTGTGCCCCCAGATTCGCACCTGTTCCCGGTTTTTTACGATTAAAACGTTTGACTTGCATCCAGTCTCCATGTGATTCCTTCTCCAAGTCGACGCTGGTTGCTCCTAAGTTCCCTTGTGTGGGGGCATTCAGAGTCTTCTCGCAAGCCTCCGACGAGTGGCCTGCCTTGCCGCATTTGAAGCAGATCATGCGAATTCCCTCGTATTGAACCGGCCATACCCGTCCATCAAGCTTAAATTTGGATAGGAGGGGTTTGCTTAGGTCCACTTCTACGCTTAGTCTAGCATATCTTCCTCTGTCCGCCGAGGCTGTCGTGTTGTCTACTCTCCGGACTTTACCGATCTTGCTTCCAATCCTGTGGAGCAGGCTAGGATGGAAGTACTCGATATGGAGGTCAGGAATTCTAACCCATACTGTCAGCGTTTTGATCTCTTCAACTTCGGCATCGAACCTCGGAACCCATTCCCTTATGGCCAAGTAGTTGTCGCCAATCATCCATGGTCCTTCCATTACGACATGGTCATAATCCATCTGGTTTGCAAACCGTGCAATATAGTAGTCGTTCCCAAGATCAACTAGGGTGAATGGTGCACGAAGACCCCATTTATGCGATAAGCGCCGATGAAGTTGCATATAGCCCGGACCCTTGTCGAACAGCTTGACGATAAGTGTGTTCTCCCATGGCTTCCTAAGAGCGATTTTCTCTGCCTTGTTCAGTGCGATTGTGGGGCAGAAAGGATCCTCCTCCTCCGGCAGAATATCATCGTCGGTGCCATAACCATCTTTCATCGGACTCTCCTGAAAGATTGGATTGGTAAGTGACAGACTAAAGCCTTCCCCAGTGCCGCCTACTAGTTTCTCCTTGTAGTTGGGTTGAACTGGCGGCTGGCTCCCAACCTCCTTGGCCATCTCCGGGATGGGATCTTTTGGCACTTCATGCGTTGACTCCACCACAATTTCCCCGACTGCAGATGGTACCACTTCAGCATCTTGGTGGTTTTCGGCCTGACTGTTCTGATGGCTAGCTGATTTGTCCGGCGGATCACCGGGCGGGGCAACGGAATGCCGATCAGGGCTCCTGGAACGCTCTCTCCCCATAACCATTGTCTCACCGTTAACTTTTTTGGTTTTTCAATTTACTTATTCATTTTTTTTTATTCATGAATTGCAACAATCTGAGTACTCAAAGATTTTAGTAACTCAATTTTTCTTTTTTCTTTTTTTCCTTTTCAAACTCTAATTCTCCTATCGTATTTTTTTTTCACAGGCCTATAGGCTATATCATCCGTAATATCGATTAATTCCATCACTGATAAGTGGAAATGCTTGTGGCCTTGTGGGAGATCAAGATGACCATCATGACGTCATGCACCTTCTCCAACACTTCAAGTGGTCAACTTACAAGCACGTTTTACGCGAAGTCAATCGTGTGACAGATAAGATGGTGCAGCTTCGACATGATATAGATCACGATGCACTCATGTCTCAATCGGAGCTCCTTTCCCTTATTCGGGAAGATGTCATTTGAAGGAGGATCAGTAGTAGCTGAATCCTTCCAAATTCTTCCTTGTATTTTTTTTTATATATAAAAAGTACTTTAATCTTTATGTCTCATCAAAGTTCACAAAGAAAGCGCAATGCTATAAATGTGTGATGGTTGTAATAATCTTCGGTACACACTTGGCAACTAACTTATCAAGAATTGTAAACGTAACTAGAAGTCTAGAAGTATTAAATGTATTTTCGAAGTACAATTTTTTTTTAAAAAAAAATCTTTATGGAAGTTATATTTTGAAATCACTAGACGGATTATGGGTTAAGAGCAAGGGCGGAGGGAGGGGGATATGAGGTGGTTCAAGCCCTTCTCTAACTCAGAAGAAAAAATAAAAAAATACGTAGTAAAAAAATGTATTTGTTTTTGTAATTTTTAATAATTTAAAGGTTAAAATAGACTGAAAAGAGTAAAATTTTAGAATGTGTGTTTAGCATAGTTGGTACGAGGGTGAGACATCCAGAATCTTATTTGCTTTCAAGTACTATTTCAAGCAAAATTTGTATTCAATTGGGTCATCCGGTATGAAAGTACTTTCTATTTTTTGTACAAGCGTTGTGGATAGTATAGCGTCAAACTCCCTAACTTTCCATTTGCCGTTGTCGTCAATAAATTTGTCTATTGTTGATCAAAAAAAAAATATTTGTCTATTAATTGTGCCTTTTGTAGTTATTTTTCTATTAGCCGGACTCCATCCAGCCATCCGTCTTTCCAAAAATCAACCATTTCTTATCTGGCAAATTAAACCTTATAAAATTCATCTTCTAATACCATTAATCCATCCATTTCCGAAGTAATTTCATTGGTAAAACCTTATATTTTGTCCTATCTAATGAGCGGTTTGTAGGACGAGTCTTTGTTACAAAAGAATGATTGGCCTTGGGACTTAAAATACAAATACGGGGAATTTTAGGGCAGATCTGGGATGGAATGGAGGGCAGGTGTCCCTTAGATTTGGGCGTACGGTATAAAAGTAAAGAGTAAATGGAGCAAGTGTTGCGCCTGCTTCCCGCTACTGTGGCAGCTTCGTCTCCAAGCCTCTTGGGCACGTTCCCTGTCACGTGACGTGGGGCCCTCCCCCTCAAAGTTCATCCCCCCTTTGACCGTCCCCTTGGATTGGTTAACCTCTTTACTTACTCTCCTTAGACCATCCGCAATCATAAGGTTACCTCTTATCCAATTTTTTTCCTCTCTCCCTATAATATTTTGACACCTCATTTCTTTTTTCTTTTAAATATTTTTTCACTTTATCAACCTTTTTCTTTTAAGGTTTTCATATTTTTACTCCACAACCATGAGTTTACCTCATTCTTCTCTTTTTCCCATTTATTTATACCCACTATATGATTTCCACCAATCATAATATTATTAGTTAAATAAAAAAACATAAAAATAAATAAAGGATCATGATTTTGCACATGGTCCAAGGCACATCCTACCTCTCCACACCAAGGTAACCCCTTCCCTCTCTTTAACTTAAGGTTTTGCCTACAACCATGGACTTACCTTTTAGCAACCTTAAGGTAAGTAAAACTCATGGTTGCTCATGCTCTTAAGGGTGTTTGGATTTCACAGCATTTTTATTATAATGCAATTATTCTACCTTATTTTATGTGTTCGTTTGGTTTTAAAAATAAAAATATCGTAAAAATCGAGATAAAATTGTAATTTAACCAAATAATCACATAAATTGAGATAAAATAACTACATTATAATTAATATATCGCAGAATAAAAAAACATCATATTTTAAACACCTTAAAAATTAGATTAACCAAACACTGTCTTATTATTTTACATTATAAACATAATGCATTTAGAATCCAAACCCACCCTAAATTATCATACACAATCCACATTAGGAGGTACACATGACATAACACATCCCTCAATGTCAGTCTAGATCCATTAAATGAGTTTATAATTTTCATATTTTATAAAATTAAAATTTTAAAATAGGTAAATATAAATGTATGAAATATAAATATAATTTTTTTTACCTGTAAGAAAATCTCTACTGCCATGAATGTATACGAGAGTGTGAAATTATAATTTTTATAAGAAATTATAAGTTTACAAGAAATTATAATTTTTTTTAATTTTATTTATCACTAACAAAATTATGCTTTTGATTTTCAGCAATCATTGCTAAATGCTAACCCCTAATAAATAAGTAGAATGCGTGATGAAAAATATCCCATCATTTTTTTCTAAACTTGGCATAGCCTAGCTCGAATTATATCAAGTTCATGATCTTCTTATTTTTTTAGGGAAATCATTTGATACATACGTAAATTGAAATTCTTTTTTTTTTTTGGTTATTTAATTTTGTGATAAAATTATTGAGAGTTAGCAACATTATTGGTATGGTACTAAGTACTAACCTTCACTACCATTATTAATGCTAAATAAAATTGAAAAATATATCTTTTTTTTTTTTTGATAAATTATCTAGTTCAGTGGTTTTCACAATTTAAAAATGTTAGATAAAGTCCATCGTCTTAATTATTAGGGGTCCATATATATATAATAAGATATCTATGGAAAAGATATGTAAATGGATAGGTAGTTTGGGGGATTATGTGTACATTCTCATATGGTTTGCACATGGATATGGTCGTCACAAATGAATTATTGCTCTCATCTATACATTATGCTTATACCTAATTATCGTGGAATCTTTTATAGGTATTCTTTGTTGTGTATATTATACCCTAAGACAGGGGCGGAGCTAGAAAATAATCGAGGGGGGCTCGGGAATTTTTTTTTTAATATATATATATATATAAGATATAATTTTGTTGTAAAAAAACATAGTAAAAAACTTATTAAATGTATGATTTAAATAGCTATTTTAAGTTTAAAAAATTAAAAGAGGGAAAATTCATAAAATGAAGCTATGGAGATTTGAACTCAAGGCCAAATTATTCAAATTTTCACCCCATACCAACTAAGCTAAGCGCAATACTTGATTTTTCATTCAAATTAACTTGTTTTAACCCTTAAATTATCAAAAATTACCAAAAAATACATATTTTTATTATTTTTTTACGTTTTTTCTCCGACACAGGGAGGGCTCGAGCTACCCCATGCCCCTCCCCTCCTGGCCTAAGACATGGTTAAACGTTCACCAAAGGGGAGAATATATATACACACATATGGTCAGGGACGGAAGGAGGGGTGGGCTGAGCTTTGTTGCAGCCCACCCCATTTTCAAAATAGAATATATACTATGTAGTTGTAGTATATGACACAAAATACTAATTGTCATGTTGGTATAGGAGTTGCACCATACGCCTCAGGTGAAGGGTTCGATTCTCTTCAATAGTCCATTGTTGAGATACTATTTCCCCATTCCTAGTTACTATTTTTCACCTTCTCTTCAATAGCCCATTGCTCAGTAACTTTTTATATTCCTCTAATTACCATTCTTTTTTTTTTTCAAAATAATTTTTCTTCATGGCATAAGGAAATTCAGCACACGTCCCCGACTTCCATTCCTGATTCCGTCCCTGCATATGGTACGTACGGTATTTTCTATGATGGCATATATATATATATATTTTACCATTTCAATTAGCTAGTATTTAGAATGGCATTTTGTTTTCATTATTGAAAGAAGTGGTATAAAAAAATATTATTATTCACGTACATTATATAATATTGCATAACAATCAGTAATATTCACGGTTGACACACCAAATATGTCCTTAATTATTAAAAATTTTCAATGTGAAATGATGAGACGTTCTACTCCCACCCACTGCATGTTCTTAAATTACCGAACTCGGTCAATAAATTAGGAACCCAACTGGGATCTTGCACAGCTGAGACCAGCAGTTGTTGTGCAACCAAGTCACCTTCATAACTCTCAGTTACCTCTTTAACCCACTCTGGTTGGATTGTGAAGATGGCTTGACACTCTCCCTGTTGGACTGTATCTCGTCTTGACAATGCATCAACAACTCGATTCTCTGAACCCTTCTTATATGCAATGGTGTATGAGAGGCCCGGCAATTTTCTGGCTGCCTTTTTCTGCAACTGGGTGGTGAGCTTCTGCTCAAGCAAGTGCTTTAGTGGCTGATGATCAGTCTTGATCAAGAATTCTCGTGGTTCCAGGTAATGCCTCCACTTTTCTACTGCTAAAAGGATTGTCAGGAGCTCTTTTTCATAGGTGGACAGTAGCAAATTCTTACCATGTAAGGCTTGGCTCAGGTATGCTAATGGTTGGCCTTCCTGCATCAGTACTGCCCCCACACCTGTCTCACACGCATCGGTTTCTATCACAAAAGGTTGGGAGAAATCAGGCAACCTTAGTACATGTGGTGAGGAAAGTAATGCCTTTAGTTTCCTGAAAGCATCTTCTGCTACCATAGACCAAGCAAAGGCATCCTTTTTTAGCAAATGAGTCAGAGGTTTGGCCACCACTCCATACCCTTTGATGAACCTTCTATAGTATCCAGATAGTCCCAAAAACCCTCTCAAGGCCTTCAAACTGGTAGGTGTTGGCCAGGTAGTCATAGCCTCAATTTTCCTTGGATCTGTAGCTACCCCTGCAGCTGAGATGAAGTGTCCAAGGTACTCAACCTGAGGTTGAGCAAATTCACATTTTGACTTCTTGACACACAGCTTCTGCTCTCTCAATTTCTCCATAACCACTGTCAGGTGATGCACATGTTGGGACACAGTACTGTTGTACACCAAAATGTCATCAAAAAAAACTAACACAAATTTTCTTAACATTTCTGCAAACACATCATTCATTAGTGCTTGGAATGTAGCTGAAGCATTTGTAAGGCCAAAAGGCATTACTCGAAACTCATAGTGACCATGGTGAGTTCGAAATGCTGTCTTCTCTACATCAGTTTCAACCATACGAACCTGATGGTAACCTGATCTCAAATCCAGCTTTGAGAATATGGTTGTACCTCTCAATTCATCCAGTAGGTCTTCCATGTGAGGGATAGGGAATTTGTCTTTCAATGTAGCATCATTAAGCTTCCTGTAATCTATGCACATCCTCCAGCTACCATCCTTCTTCTTGACTAGCAGCACTGGTGAAGCAAAGGGGATGTGACTTGGCTTGACCACACCACTGTCTAGCATCTCTGTGACTTGCCTCTCAATTTCAGTCTTCTGGAAGTTGGGGTATCTATAAGGGCGTGAGGCTAAGGGTGGGGTGCCCTCTTTCAAAGTTATAGCATGTTCATGACCCCGGATTGGAGGCAACCCTTTTGGTTCCTCAAACACATCCTCAAATTCCTGTAATACAGCCTGTATTACTGCAGGTAACTCTAGTGTGATTCTCTCCACTTTGCAGACTTGTATCAGCTGAGCTGTGAGCTCCTGTTCCCCATTCAAAAGTAACTTCTGAATTTGCCTTCCTGTGAGCATCCTAATGCTAGCCTGGTCCTTATCCTTGTGGTCCCTTATCCCCTTGATTACTACTTTTCTCCCATTTTTCAGAAAGGAGATCTGAACTTCTAAGAAGTCAAACAAAACTGGGTTAAATCCAGCTAGCTAGTCTGAGCCCAATATCATGTCACTTCCTCCCATTTTCAGAATTCTAATGTCGTATACTCGTATGCATATTTACTTCCTTGCATTTCCCACTCAAATTGGCTGCACATCTTGCTGCTGAGCATGTTGCCATTGAGGGTGCTGACCTCTATTAGAGGAGCTCTTGTGATTTCAAACCCTGCTTCTTGTGCTATCCTTGAGTCTAGGAAGCTATGGGTAGCACCACTATCTATCAAAATTGTGATTTCAGTGCCTTTAACTGCCCCTTTAACTCTAATAGTGGAACCTGATTCCCCTCCCGTTAGAGCATGGACATAAATTTCTTGATCATCTTGCTCTTCAGGATCTGCTTCCTTCCAGGCTAAGGGCAGCAATTCATCTGCATTCTCCTGCTCCTGCATCTCCTGTGCCACCAAGCTGTGTAAGGAGGATGACTTGCACTTGTGTCCAAAGAAGTACCTCTCCCCAAACTTGTAGCATAGGCCCTTTTTCCCTTCAAAAGGTTTCTTGAGGCATGTTTCAGCCAGTTGCTGTGTTACTGCTTTAACAACTAGTCCTTGCTCCTTTGAATCTCCTTTTGGAGTGCTCCCTCGACTCCAAGATCTGGAGTTGCTATCTCCACTACCAGATCCTCTCCAGTGCCCTTTAGTGAGCCTCACCAAGGCTTGGACTGCACTGTAGTGTAACCTTGCCTATTCCATGACTGATGCCATAGATGTAGGGCGCCCCAGCTGTACCAAGGACCTGATTTCTTGACGTAATCCACTTATGTAACTTGACACAAAATAGGACTCCGTCAATTGCGAATTGAATGACAGCATGCTTGCTCGTAGATCCTCAAATCTCTCGTTGTATTCTTCCAAATCTTCCCCTTGTTCAATCTTGTTGAACTCAGCTACAATTTCAGTTTCCCTCCGATCCCCAAACCTAAGGCAAAGATCATCACAGAATTCCCTCCAATTCACCCTCGGTTTCTGAATCGAGTACCCTTGTAGCCATATATCAGCTTTTTCGTTCAAGTGCATCGCAGCTATTTCCACTTTCTGGTAATCCGGAATTGCATAGATTCCAAAGAATTTTTCACATTTCCTAATCCAATTTCGAGGTCTTCTACCATCAAAGCTAGGAAAGTCAATCTTGGGGAAGCGATTACCTCTAATTGCCTCAAATTGAGCTCCCATCTGAGGCTGATCTGGTTGCCTCTGGAATTGATTCTGGCGACTGCAATTTCCCCTTTCAAATCGTCGGCCATGCCCAAGATCCTCCTCTCGCTGTGATCTCCACTCGTCTTGGTTGCCTGAATCCGATCCTGATCCTTGCTCATGGTTGTTGTTCTGTCCTCCCGGATCCGGTCTTTCCGGTGATGGGCCATGGCGAGGTAGTTTCCTGGCCAACTCTGTGAGCTGCTCCAGGCGACGATAAGTGTCGGCTCGGAGCTCCCACATCTCTTTTGCCCGATCCTCCAAGATTTTCTTGAATTCTGTCAATTCCCTTGCGTGATCTGCTCGATACTTTTGTGAATCGTTGTGGAATTGCATTGTTGAAGCCGCTATTGCCTTCATATCCTCCCTGAGGGATCTCATGTCGTCGCGCGATTCTTGCATCTGCAGCTCCAGTGACTTTGATCTTGTTCCTTCCGCCATTGTTGTCGTCGCGTTCTTGCCTGGAAAAGTGCTCTGATACCAGTTTTGTTATGTCCCGATTGAGGGCGGGAAAGGTAGTTAGGGAAGAGGGTGAAGAGATAGAGAGGAAGAGAGAGTACAGAGTAAGGAAAGGGAGAAGAAGATAGGTAGGATTGTATTTGGATTTCTGTATTGATGCCTTGTAATGTTCCATACACAAGCCTTTTATAGGCATTCCCCTTACATCGAGTATAACATACAACCACTCTAGAAAAATTAATATATATACATCATATCTCAATAAATCTTTATCTATTTTAAGTATTTATAACTTATTCATATATGTTAGAAAAACTGAAAAAATATACTCCGTAATGTTGAAGGACAGCCATGCATTAATTCCCACTCCTAAGAGGGCGTAAGTTAGTCAGGTGGTACTTTTGGTGTCTACAATGCGCAATACAATTGTTGCAAAAGTATACAGTAGTCAGTAGTGATGAAAAATAATTCCTTTGTCGAAGTTAGGTAAAAAGAATTTTATTTTTATATATATAAGGTAAAGATTCGTGGACTAAACAGATCTGACTCTTCGAGAGGTTGAAGAATCGACGTACGGACAAGCGGTTAAAAACGGTGGAAGTTAGGTAATGTTGGCAAATAAATTTTGAAATCATTTCGAAATGGCTCACCGGAAAGAATTTGTAGGTAATATCCATAGGTCCCCGGTTCGAACCCCGGAATGACTGCTCTTTATTTACCAATTTTTTTTAGGTCCAAGTAAATTAATTTTACAGGTTAAACCTATTTATAAATTTTGTCTTCGCAAAATGGTTTATTTTTTCATGTATACACATAATGATGTTATAGGGACTTAACATAGCTTAATGGAGATCACACGCACTAATTGTTAATTTATTGTGTCATACTTAATTATTTGTTTCTCATATTAGGGAAAAATATTTTTGTTTAGTTGAGAAATATATATTGGTTAATCACGAGAAAATCATTAATAAGGCATATTTGTGTGTGTATATATAATGAAAGATCTCAATTATAAAATAATTTTAAAAATTACATACATAATGTATACATCAATTTTTAACTATTTATATTTTATGATATATATATATTAAAAAAAAATTCCATTTTTTTTTTGATTAGGTAAAAATTCGAGGTCAGACAAACCTGGACCTCAAAGACGGACAAGTCGGCAGATGGATAACCCTCATAAACAAACAAAAATACAACGACGGTACAAAATACAGGCAAAAACGCTCTACAAAGCGAAACTAAACCCAAATAAACCAGAAGGGATGAGGACGTAGATGACGAACGAAGTCAAACGCTACCCAGAAGCAACACCGTAAGCAAGCGGTACATCAGGGATCACATGTGTGCTTACGATACATCAGGGATCACATGTGGACAGTGAAAACTGTGAGATCATGAGATTGATTGTAATGTCCTCCTTGAAGGTTTCCATTCATTGATCTAACATATATATAGGTTACAAAGGTATTGAGCCTTAACGGGCTTGTAGCCCACTATACAATTATGGTACCATGTGAGATCATGAGATTGATTGTAATGTCCTCCTTGAGGGTTTCCATTAATTGATATAACATATATATAGGTTACAAAGGTATTGGGTCTTAACGGGCTTGTAGTCCACTATACAATTATGGAACTAGGTAATCTATCAAAAACGAAGCTCCAAGAAAACACCTCCCGGTAAAAAGAGACGGCTCAATACAAACTATCACGACCCCAACCTGTCCCAACTTCGAATAGCCTGAATTCCATCAACCAAAGAAGAAAGTTCAGTCACCCAAACGAAGAGCATACACCAACTGAATTTATTCCAAGTAAATAAACTTTTCCTCCTTTTTTTGTTGTGTGTCATCAACCATAGTTACTTCAACTTAACTAGGGTTAACCACCCCATTATAAGCTACCCAACCCTCCAACACAAGCTCTCATGTCTACAGACAGCCCAACACAAGTTTCAAACAAACGTAACAATGATCGGTAAGTCTTACAGCACCCAAAATCCAACGGTCTACACTTCTCCATGGGATGCCTACAATGATCCAACGGCCCAAATCGTCCCATCCTCCTCCCCATCTTCACTCTCCGTCAACGTAACCGCTAGCCCGAATTCCCCAAACTCCAGCCTCTACCTCGACGCGCTCCTAACGGCGTTGGAGCTCGCCATAACGGACCCCGTCGAGCCTAACGGCTTCGACAGCGACGAATTTCGGATGTACGAGTTCAAGGTGCGTGGGTGCACGCGAGCCAAGGCGCACGACTGGACGGAGTGCCCGTTCGCGCACCCCGGCGAGAAGGCCCGCCGGCGGGATCCGCTTCGGTGCCCCTACTCCGGCACGGCGTGCTCGGACTTCCGGAAGGGGGGCTGCCGCCGCGGCGACGCCTGCGAGTTCGCCCACGGGGTGTTTGAGTGCTGGCTCCACCCGACACGGTACCGCACCCAAGTGTGCAAGGACGGGCCGGGCTGCACGCGCCGGGTCTGTTTCTTTGCCCACTCGCGGGGCCAGCTCAGGGCTGTGTCGGGCCTGCCCAGTCCGGGGAGCATCGGGCCCGGGTCGCCTGATCCGTTTGAAGAATTCAGCGTCGGCATGGAGTTGTCCCCAACAACGGGCCGGGTGTACGGGCCGAGTACGGTGGGCGACTTGGCGGCGAAGCTGAGGAATTTGCAGTTGAGCAAGGTGAAGTCCATGTCGACGGGTTCGGGTTGGGAGGGTCGGGCCGGGCTGACTTCGCCCAGGCACGGGT
Organism: Persicaria tinctoria; assembly: GCA_037127255.1. Lineage (NCBI taxonomy): Eukaryota > Viridiplantae > Streptophyta > Magnoliopsida > Caryophyllales > Polygonaceae > Persicaria > Persicaria tinctoria. The sequence goes on from JBANSL010000008.1 coordinate 19,192,324, forward strand.
CTTCTATTGGGGAGGTGGTTCGGGCCGGGTTTTATAGCCAAACGGGTACTCCAACCCGGTCTGTGTTTCGAGTTGGGGGAGTCGGGTATCCGTGGGACGACGAACCGATTAAAGAGGGGGTGGGGCGTAGCGGAGAGAACCGGTTAGGCATTGAGGAACCAGTGGATTCGAACGCAGCCGGGCCGGGTCCGGATATTGGGTGGGTATCCGAACTGGTGAAGTAAGCGGACCGGACAGGATATATTATCGGTTTTCCCTGCTTCAATTTCTATACTTCATTTAAGTACTTCTAATGGATTCGAACATTAAGAATGGAATTAAGTTTAATTAAGAGGACTAGATGGGAATATAATCTGTAAATATAGTGTTTGTTTTAAGGATGTCTTTAAAATAAATATTAAAAATGCAGTTAATGATAAATTAAGGGTCAATCTAGTGCCGTCGGGGGTGCTAAAAAATTTCATTTTTTTTTGCATATATTTATTAAGAAGATTTTTTTTAAAAACAATATTGAAAAGAAAAACTAAAGTTGTGATTTTTTTTAACGATTTTTGTATTTAAATAGTTGAGAGTAACCAAAAAAATAGAAGAGAAACAAAAAATATAGAAAAAAATAACGAATAATTACTTTTAAAAGAATATTGAAAGGAGCGGTGAAATGTATAATGTAACATAAATATAACATTTTTTTTAATGAAATGGTTATTAGAAACAAAAAAATATAAAGAAAAATCAAGACGAATTAATGATATAGTTAAAGCAAATAAAAAGTGAAAAACTTGAGATCTGAACCCAAGACCTTATGGATTATCCTTCCTAACTTTCTTCCTTCCTTTATCACTTGAGCTAGATAACACTATTGTTTTAAATGTCATTTAAAGATGTTATATTACCTTTAAAATGCTAAATATATGCAAAAAAAAAAATTGTATTTTTTTTCGGCTAAGCTCCGCCACTGGGTCAATCTAAAAATATAATGTATAATATTTTATTATAATATAAAATTTATTTTTTTACTATAATTTATAATACAATATTATACACTATACACTATACATTATAAATTATAATATATAGTACGTTATCATATCTTAACCGATTCTAATCAACACGTACCCAGGGTTTGATTTCGGTGCAGTACTGCACCATCAAGTTAGTTTTCTTCTCACAAATTTTATTTTTAGAAAAAGAAAAAATAAATTTGGCTGGAGTGGACCCCAAATGAGGGACAATCTTTACCACCCACCCATCTTTTGATAGTTAGGATTTGTTGAACTTCACCCTACATTACTTGAGGGGAACCAAACCCTTAATCGAGATCTTCCCACTTACACGCATCTCCATGCTAACTAATTAGGCAGCTTTTTACATGCAGGTCACTTCTTAAATTTGCCGATTTGGTAGTTTGAATAAAATTTAGACATTTAAGCTACTAGTATGGCTGTGTATGGCTTGCATATAAGCAAGTTAAAAAGCGTGAAATTATTAGCTGTTAAAAAAATAAACAGGTTTAAATGGTGTATGGGAACAACAAATAAGCTTTAGTCAGTTAAAAAAAGGGTTTATAAATAAGCTTCCGATTGAAGCTTATTTTGAGGTTTATATTCCATAATTACTATTTTACCCCTTCTCTTTTATCTTATTTGGTTTGAAAGTACCACAATACCCCTAATAAAAACCAAATAAACTCCACTTTTTACAAATAAACTGTTTTTCTCCCCCATACGGAGTTTATATTTTTTCATAATTTTTTAACTACTTTTACCAACAGTTTATAAATTTTTACCCTGTTTATAATTTTAGTCAGTTTATTAACCCCGTCCCATACGAACCCTATATGTTTTTTTTATGTTTAGTATGTTTTCAAAAAGTTAAAAACAATGTTAATTTTTTAATTATTATTTTTAAATAATTTTATATTTATTAATAACAAGTAACAAGTATAAAATTATTTTTAAAATTAATTCAAAAATAATATTTTATAGAATTTTTTAACTCCTACAAAATATACTAAGGAGTATTAATTTGAATAAAAGTGAAATACAATTTGAGATGAATATTATGCAAGTTTATACTCAAGATCGAGTATTCTTTAATATAATTCGGTCAAACGATTATACTAAAAATATATAATTCGAATTAAACTAGCTCTACAAATTAAATTAGTATTTTTTTTATAGAAGCTCTAAAAATTAATTAATCCACTATGAACTAATATAATTAATCCTGCTTAGTACGTGTGCTATTAAAAATTTAAAATCGGGAAGCGTAAATATTACATGAAACAAAATAGTCGATTCTTTACTCAAAAAGTGAGACAACATCACAACCAATAATTGTGAATTCATCATCATTTTACACAATTTTATGTTTTCTATTCCATGTTTTCCTTCTATTCGATCGACTATGGTTCAGATCTCACATTTGCGCCCTGTTCTTGAGCCCACTATCATTGATCCCAACGACGAGCTCTATCTTCATCACTCTGATTATCCTAATTACGTTCTCGATATGTGCTCGGTGAAGGCAATTACAACCATTGAATTCGATCTGTTGAAGTCTCGCTCCTCGCCAAGAACAAGTTAGAGTTTATCACCGGTTCTTGCGTTAAACCCGACAATTCTCCTCCAAATATGGTCGCTCAATGCATGGGAGCAATGCAACGGGATGGTAATCTCGTGGTTGCTTTATTTAGTCAGCAATGAGATTGCAGATCGAGTCTGTCCTGTATTGTACCATAGCTCGTGAAATTTGGTCGCAATTGATCACACGTTATGCACTTATGCTTAGTCCAATCAGGCTCGAATTTATTAGATCCAGCGAGAGTTGGCTTCTTCATGACTTAATCTCAAGGTTCAATGTCTGTTTCTGCGTTCTTATGAAGACCTTATGGGATGAGTATGTTCCTCTTCTTGAAGTTCATATGTGTTCTGGTGGCTCTGACCTTATGTCACACAAGATTCTACCTCTGCTCAGGTTATAGACAAAGTGTGGAAGAAGGTGTCACGCAACAACTAAGAGATTCCAGAGAGAGTTTCAACATATGATGAGTTGATTGATACAGTTTTCTGCTATCATCTAGCTCAAGAGTCTTCCAAGCCAATCTTTTCGACAATAAGAAAATCTACCTTTGTATGTCTGTTATGCTACGATTGTTTCTTTATCTGTCGTGTCTTGTAAATTTTGGGTGTATTAAATTTGGACGCCTTACTTATTGGAATGGTTGTGTGTCTCGTACACATTTGTTGATTGACAAATTTACCAAACCGCGTTTCATAGGTTACTGTTTTGGGCGTATTAGCCATAATGGTAAATGCGGTGATTGTCGGCCTATCGTGTTGGGATCTTGCAACAACGGCTTGGTCACACTCTACATGTTCCCCAACGATTTCATCCTCTTCAAACCGTGTGCCACGGAGGAGAGACTCGTGTGCGGTCATAGGGACATGGACCACCTAAGGATCTAGGAGGATATCTGTTTATACGGGCTATTTCATGATCCCGTAGGAGACGAGTACAAGGTCATTATGGCCATTCTGTTTAGTAGGTTTTTCATCATGAGCCTCGTGGATGTGAGTTTCGAATCTCACAAGAGTACTGATGAATCTCAAGCGCCCGACAAAGTGTGCACCTCTTCATCTGCATATATTATATGCTCCATGTGTTTTTTTGGTATGTTCTTGGTGTAACTTGGCGTTTTATTGCTTTGTTGGGGTTCTGATATTCGAAGTCGGGATTGGTTGGGATCGTGATAGTGTTTACGAAGCGACTCCATGTACGGAAAGATTCCTTGGAAGTTCGTCTTCACTGCCCACACACAGGGATGCCTATGTATCGATGACCAACGATGCTATTTCACAATGGTACTTGACTTCCTTCGTAGTCTACGTCCTCAACCTGCTAGTTTTAGACCTGTCGTGTTTCATCTTTCGTTATTTGTATTGCCTAATCTTTTGCACCATTTCTATATTTATGTTATATGTTTAACGGTCTGCCGACTTATCAACCTTTCGAGCTCCAGATTTTTCTGAGCTTTAATTTTTACTTATTAAAAATAAAATAGAAGATGATATTTGTTAGGATTGACAATATCCCCTAAGCAGTTCAGTTGAAAATTGATGAATTCGTAACTCACTCATTCAGAAGAAATTGTTAAAAAAAAAAACATTATAGGGATCCAAATTGCTATAGATAGTAGATACTAATTGATATTAGATACTCCCTCCTTGAATTGGTAAATAGTAGATACTCCTTCCATTCGGCAAAACTTGACGTTTTACTATTCACACACACTTTTTTAGGAGATAAAAACTATATAAAATATGTAGTTTTTTTAATAATTTTTTTTAACAATTTCGTAGTTATTATTAATAAGTACAAACTTGTTTAAAAAAATTTTAAAAAAATGAATATTTTATATAATTTTTATCATTATAAAAAAAAACGTATAAGGAGGGAATAGTAAATTAAGGTAACATGAGATTTTGGGATACACAGGCGGCTGGGTTTGTGTTTGGGCTTGGAGAGACCAAACTCGGGGTATAAGACCATCAGCAACGGCAAATCGCTCGAATCATTTGCCATGGCCAGGTCAGCAGATTGATGAGATGGAGGAGAGAGGGAGTTTTGATCCGGTTGAAATTTTGGCTGGAGGTGCCCGCAGTTGATGCGCATCATCCAGCAAAATTTTTTTTTTTTTTTTTTTAGCCAATGACAATCAGCCACGTGGCATGGAGGTTTTAATTAAAATTAAAACTCCATTTATTTGTTAAATAAATAATTTATTTTAAAAACAAAAAATATTTTTGAATACGATTTATTTTTCTCTACCCAATGACACCCATTTAGTATATGTTTGGAAATTTTTTTTTTTTGCTAAGTTTACCATATGCCTTTTTTATTTTAATGATACATATTAATGTTAATATTAATATTAATAATATCATTAACCAAAAATTTTAACTAAAATAAATTAACATTTAGCTTAATAAATATAAAAAAATGTAAAGTGAGTTTTGATTCGCACGACTCTTTGTTGTGGATGAAAAATATAAAAAGCTGAAAAGTTAGTGGAAAGCTGACGTGACATGAATAGTTGCTGATGTGGCTGAAATGAGTTTTGATTCGTGTGACTCTTTGTTGCTGATGGTCTAAGTTACTATTTGTTTCCGATCGTTCCACCCGTTAAGAATCCGCCGAGTCCCATTTCTCAAGTTATACATGAACAAACAGCATTGTTGACAAGTCATCAAGATCTCGTCCTCACTCACCCGCGATAATATTTGCATAGGAACAGTCAGATGCAGTGAGCGCTGGGAGACCACAAACAACACGCTCCATTCGCAACATTCGTTTAAAGCCCACACCCCCAACAAGTCCTTGCTTTCGTCTCGAGGTAGAGTGACTATCAGTGTAAAGGCTCGGATTTTTAAAATATAAATTTTTGGAAAAAGAAAATCAAAAAGAATTTAAAATAAATTCCGACCAAAATTCTCCGATTTAAAAATCAATTCCGTCCTTCATTTCGGGTTTTGAACGATCAATCAGCGGAAATTTAAATTCCCGACCCGAGCTCTCAATTCCGTCATATTCCGAATCCTTATCCATCCGACTCACCCTATTCTAGTTCGGGAAAATCTTATCCTCTCCTTTCCTCCCTCCACTCTTTGACCCCCTTATTTTGGCAAACAAACAATACCTTACTCTTCACACAAAAATGGACCTTTTATGTGTAATTTGACCATTGAAAATCAGATTTCTTCCCCCCACTCTCCTCTCTCTCTCTCGGTTACACTGTAAAACACACCCACAAGCTTGGCTCCTTTGAGCTCCCACCGCACCACCACCGTCACACCTCCACCACGCCACCACCTCTCCTCTTTCCCAGTTCCGCCACCATGAACCTCCGCCACCACACCTCCCCGGAGCACCGCCTTCGCCGCCAGCACCCCAGGAACCGCCGCCAACGCCTCCTCTCTCCTCCCCTGTTTTCCGTTCGAATCGGTGAGTCCCGTTCTCTTTTCTTTTGTCTTCCAACCCCTTAAGGCTTCATACCTTGACCTCCTTCCTCTGTCCCAGCCCATCTCCGACGAGTTCGGCTCCGGCCGTCCAGATCGAGACTCCGGCGAAGCCAAGTCGCACCCCCGAGCCTCCGACGAGCCGATTCGAGCTTCCGGCGAGCGTCGTACCCGCGACTCGGTGAGCTTCTTCCCTTTTCTTCTTCCTTCCCTTTCCGTGAGTGTGTGTATGTCGGAGTCACGTCCGGAGTCGGAGTGGGTGTTGTCGCTGCCGAGCTCCAAGCTCCCTCTTCCCGTCGTTTTCTTTCCGAGCACAAGCTCACCCTGTTGCTCCTTTCAGTCGATTGGAAGGGAAGATGAAGAAGGCCTGTGGGGCCTATTTGTGCCATCTCAGCAGCCAACAAGGCTGGGCCCCTCTTCTTCATTTAAATGTCCATTTCGCTTTCAGAAAATAGAGGATTGAATGGCCAGTTGGGCCTAATTCTATTGGGCTGGGTTTTGGGGCATCTTAGACAGGTTGTTGAGCCTATTTTTGGTTTGGTAAATTAAAATTGAATGTTTTGATTTAATGAATATTGTTGGGAGTTTATAAAAATTTTATAAAGATGTTAAAATAAAATGATATTAGAAGTAGTATGTAAATTATTGGGATTAAAATATAAAATGTTGTTTTGAGATTTAATATATGATATTGTGGTGATTTATTATTGTGGTTAAATGTTATATGAGTATGTTGAAGATGTGCAATTATATGCTAAGTAAGATTTTGAAATGATGGCATGCAAATTGGTTAAGTGTGAAATGGGAATTATCCTAAGTTGGTGAATTGGAGAATTATATTGAGTATGGTTGTGAGAAGTTGAGATGATAGATTATGAGATAAAGTTGATATTATGGAATGATGATGTGACGGTTATTATGTAAAATTGTGAAGTTGTGTGTGTAATAAATCTATGCTTTGTGTGCCTTAGAGATAGACTCATTGATGTGCTTATACTTGTTAGGTGATCATCTGTGACATGTCGGATTTCATATTGCCTGGTTGATTGCCTTTTCCTGTTCTGCGATACCAGGTAAGTCTCTTCGGAGCTTACTCAGATTGAATAGAGCTATTCCCTGCTTTAGGTGCATGATATACTAGGTGTTGCATTCATGATCAGCATGCCATGTAGTACCATGCTAGGTTGCATCGATCGTTGAGCATTCTATTTCTTTGTGCGTATGTAAACAGAACGGCCGTATCTGTGATAGTCCTAGAAGTCTTTGCTAGGGTCATAGGGTAGCCCAGCCTCATCGGGTACCCTGAGTCAATCGAGTCATGCACTTCCTTTTATTATGATATGCCTGCGGGCTTTATTGTGGAGCGGGTTAGGCATGCGTGCCGCCCAATTATGAATGAATGCATTCACGAGCTGGCTAGTCTCCACCTATCGGAAGGGGTGGAGGTAAGAGAGGGATATACCACTTGGTATTCTGTGCTAAGGCCTTATTATTATTATGCATTTGATCTTAGGAGCATGTTAGTGTGTTAATATTCCGCCATGCATCTAGAAGCATCTTTATTAGGATTAGCGTATATGTGTGCCTATGGTTGGGATGCAGAGTTAAGTGGGCATCGATCTGATCCCGCCCCATATCAATTTTTTTAGGTATTATTTATGTTCATCCTATCGGTGCTGGTTGCTTATTGCGCGGGTCATTTTGTCGGCGGAGAGTGAGCGCTGGAGTGTAGACTTCACTAGACTCTGATTATATTTTGGATTTATACTTTTGACCCCGTTTTGACCCGGCTCTGCCGTGGCACACTTTTGTATTATACTTGTTTCCGCTAGTCGCATGATTTATGATTTCCACGCTTAGATTACGACAGGTACAGGGGACTTCCCCGGGGATTCCAACGATCCCTTCGATTTTGGGTATGAAATCCCCCTTGAAAACATTAAAGTAAGTTTTGAAACCTTCAACCTGTACTCGGGGCGCAAGGTCCTAACGAGGGGTTTTATCCCTCGAAACGTAACCTGGGAATCATAATCCTGGGCCGCTACAAAGGGGTATCAGAGCTGAGGTTTTGCAATCCGAGTATGATAGGTTGAAGTGGTTTTGAAAATGGCCCAAGGTTTTCAAATTGTTTTCAAGTGGTTTTCAGATTGTTTTCAAGGGGCAAAATGAATTTAATTGGACATAAGCATAAATTAATCAATTATGAATGGCAATCTCGTGGGGTAGAGACTATGCGATAGGCATCCCTTATGGATGTAGAATTCGGGGAAGGTAGGCAAAATACTAGCTTCTTTTACAGATGGGTTGTGAAGACTCCAAGGAACTCGAGGGTTGGAGTAAAATGGGTTAGGAGACCGTGAGGTATTTTCCCCTCCGGTTAGTCGTCCCCCGAAGGGCGACATAGATCGTCTCTGTGCTTGTATGTCTTAAATTCAATTGGGCCTGAGGGCGATCCTCCTTGAAGAGGGTCCCATTGAATCGTTGAGTGCTTCTGTGCTGAGTGATATAATTATTGTTATGTAGCAAGTATGGTTGATCCGAGACGTGGCTTAGATGGGCGTGGGGGTAGGGCGCGTCGCGGCAGGGGACGCCCTCGTCGAGTTGCCGCTGAGGGTGCTGAGGAGCGAGTTTCGCCACCGCGAGTTGATGACCGGGTGCCAGCTTCCCCAGAGACTAGGATTGGGCAGCTAGAGGCAGCGCTTCATGATATTCTGAGCGAGCTACGTGGAGGGGCTCGATCTACGGCGCCGACGCCAGAGGTTCCAGTTCAGCAGCCAGCCGAGCCTGTGATCGATGCGTGCCCTGAGAAGCGCATCGATTGGGTCAAGAGGTTTGCTCAGTGTAGCCCGCCGACCTTTGCGGGAGGCGTCGGAGATGACGTTGAGAGATGGCTGCGTGATATGGAGGGGTTATTTGACCATGTTGCTGTACCTGACTCTGAGAGACAGAGACTTGCTGCTAGACTTCTGTGGGAGGACGCGAATGCCAGATGGTTTGGCTGCAAGAAGGAGCGGACCGAGTGGACTTATGACGACTTCAGATCCCTGATGCTGAGGGAGTACCGTCCACCAGGGATACAGTTGGCTAGAGAGGTATCTTTTATGCGCGGCATCTGTGACCGGTCGGCTTCTGTAGCTGCTATCGTTCGCCAGTTCAAGAGCGAGCTGATATACTGCGATCATCTATGTCCATCAGACGAGAGTCGGATCCGTATGTTGTCTATGAGATTGCCGTCTCCTGTACTTCTGCATGCGTCCAGCTTGGGAGCTGTCAGCTTTGACCGATTTCTGGAGGTCATCCTTATGTACGATCAGCAGAGGATTTTGTGTGAGACTTCCTACTCTACTGTTCGCCCTGATGCGAAGAGGGCACGTCCAGCCGACACCCGTGGAGATGACAAATCTAGGAGAGGAGCGTTTAGAGGAGGATATTCCTGAGCTGCACGAGTGGTTCACCCCTTACTATTGGTCTGGCGGATGGGGCCAAGGTTAGGACGAGTCGTGAGATTTTAGGGTGCCCCATTCGGATAGGTGAGCGAGAGTGGCCTACCGACCTTATAGTTATGCCATTGAGGATGGACGATCTCATCTTGGGTATGGACTTCATGGACCACTACGGGGCTATCATCAACTTGCGGACGAGGACAGTGTCGATTTTGGCATCTGACGGGACCGAGCACCAGGTTTGGGGGAGCGACCCCAAGAGGAATGGATCACTCATCAGCGTAGTCAGAGCCGCCAGACTTTTAGACCAGGGTTGCGTCGGGTATTGGTGTTATGCTTTAGAGGTGGATCGCACGCACCCCAGTGTATCAGATGTTCCCGTTGTCAGAGACTTCGCAGATGTGTTTCCAGAGGAGCTGCCAGGACTTCCCCCGCCGAGAGAGGTCGACTTTGCGATTGAGTTGGACCCAGGCACCAGACCTATCTCGCGAGTTCCTTATCGCATGGCACCGACGGAGATGGCCGAGCTGAAGGCTCAGCTAGAGGAGCTGGCTGAGAAGGGCTACATCCGGCCTAGTGCATCGCCTTGGGGAGCGCCAGTGTTGTTCGTCAAGAAGAAGGATGGGTTGTTGAGACTGTGCATCGACTATCGGGAGCTGAACCGGGCGACGGTGAAGAACCGTTATCCTCTTCCCCGGATTGATGATCTGATGGATCAGCTGCAGGGCGTCGTGGTCTTCTCGAAGATCGATATGAGGTCGGGCTATCATCAGCTGAGGGTGAAGCCAGAAGATGTTCCGAAGACCGCTTTTCGGACTCGCTATGGTCACTACGAGTTCGTGGTCATGCCGTTTGGGCTGACCAATGCACCAGCCGCGTTCATGGAGCTCATGAACCGAGTGTTCATTGACTTCTTGGACAAGTTCGTCGTCGTCTTCATCGATGACATCTTAGTCTACTCGAGGAGTAGAGAGGAGCACGAGGAGCATTTGAGGATTGTGCTAGAGACGCTGAGGAAGCATCAGCTGTATGGGAAGTACAGCAAGTGTGAGTTCTGGCTCACAGAGGTGGCATTCTTAGGCCACGTTATTTTAGCTGAGGGAGTTGTCGTGGATCCGGCAAAGATTGATGCCATCGTTGCTTGGGAGGTGCCCAAGAACGTCAGAGATATCCGCTCATTCCTGGGATTGGCTAGTTATTACAGGAGGTTCGTCCAGGGTTTCTCGAGTATTGCTAGACCGATGACGCAGCTGCTGAAGAAGGACGTCCCCTTCGAGTGGAGTTCAGATTCTCAGGCCAGCTTTGAGCTTCTGAAGCAGAAGAGTTGACGACTGCTCCGGTGTTAGCTCTGCCAGATGGGACAGAGGACTTTGTTATCTACACAGACGCTTCGCATTCCGGCTTGGGTTGTGTTCTGCATCAGAGAGATCGGGTCATCGCTTATGCTTCGCGTCAGTTGAAGCCTGCAGAGGTGTCTTACCCCATCCATGATTTGGAGTTGGCAGCCGTGATTCACGCTCTGAAGATCTGGAGGCATTATCTGTATGGTACTTCTTGCAAGGTGATGACGGATCACAAGAGCTTGAAGTACATTTTCACACAGAAGGAGCTCAACATGCGTCAGAGACGATGGTTGGAGCTTCTGAAGGACTATGACTTGGACATAGTCTACCACCCAGGGAAGGCCAATGTAGTGGCAGATGCGTTGAGTAAGAAGACTCATCATGAGGTGGCAGTTGAGAGGCTTACAGCTCAGCGAGACTTGCAGAGAGATCTGTTGAGATGCTGCTTTGAGGTGTGGGTTCAGCGAGATCGCGGGCAGTTGTCATTCTTAGAGGTGCAGGCAGAGTTGTCGGCAGAGATTCGGCAGGGTCAAGCATATTGTCCAGAGATTGCAGTTCTGAGAGAGCGGATGGCTCAGGGCAGATTCAGAGAGCTTGCAGAGAGAACAGACGGGATGCTGACCTTCCAGGGCAGAGTTGTAGTTCCATCGACGTCAGATTTGAGGCAGAGGATCATGCAGGAGGCTCACTCCACCCCTTATTCTGTCCATCCAGGGACGAATAAGATGTATCAGGATCTGAGGAGGAGTTATTGGTGGCAGAGGATGAGAGCAGACATCACAGAGTTCGTGGCCAGATGTCAGGTTTGCCAGCAGGTTCGGATTGATCACCAGAGGCCGGGAGGACCCGTCCAGTCACTTCCAGTTCCCGAGTGGAAGTGGACGGATATCTCCATGGATTTCGTCACTGGGCTGAGGCGAGACGTCAGAGGATTCGACACTATTTGGGTCGTGGTCGACAGGTTGACCAAGTCGGCCCATTTCATAGCTATTCAGGAGACATGGCCAGCTTCGAAGTTAGCGGACGAGTTCATTCGCCAGATTGTGAGGCTTCATGGAGTACCAGAGAGGATCGTATCTGATCGAGATGGACGCTTTACCTCGAGGTTTTGGCAGCAGGTTCAGGAGAGTTTGGGCTCCAGATTGCATTTCAGTACGGCTTATCACCCGCAGACAGATGGCCAGAGCGAGAGGACGATTCAGACATTGGAGGACATGTTGCGATCGTGCGTCTTGGATTGGGGTGACCATTGGGTCAAGCACCTACCGCTAGTGGAGTTTTCCTACAACAACAGCTACCATGCGTCGATCGAGATGGCCCCATATGAGGCTTTGTATGGGAGGCGATGCAAGTCGCCGGTTTGCTGGGACGAGCCTGCAGATACAGTTCTGTCGTTGCCCGAGATGGTCAGAGAGACAGTTGATAAGGTTGGTCGCATCCGAGAGCATATGAGGGTAACCCAGGATCGACAGAAGAAGTATGCAGATAGACGGAGGACCGAGCTTGAGTTCGAGGTAGGCTCGCATGTATGGCTTCGAGTTTCACCCACCAGGGGAGTTCGACGGTTCGGCATCAAAGGGAAGTTGAGTCCGAGGTTCATTGGCCCATTTGAGATCCTAGAGAGAGTCGGTGTGGTAGCCTACCGTTTAGCCTTACCTCCATCCTTAGCCGGCGTCCATGACGTCTTTCATGTCTCCCAGCTCCGTCAGTATATTCCCGACCCTAGTCATGTCCTTGACCACTCAGACCTTCACATTGAGCCTGACCATACCTTTGTAGAGCGTCCGGTGAGGGTCCTTGATCGTCGTGTCAAGAAGCTTAGGAACAGGGAGGTTCCTTTACTTCTGGTTCAGTGGTCTAGGAGGAGCCCTGAGGAGGCCACATGGGAGACCGAGGAGAGCATTCGGGCTAGCTATGGAGATGTCTTAGATGAGCTACTTGCGTCCTATGTTGAGCCGAGCGTAGACATTACCTTGACCTCTCGAGTGCGGTGAGTATGCCTAGTTAGTTGGTTGGGATTGGTTAGCGGTGTCTCTTTGATTGCATGCTTATGCTTGGTAGTTGTGTGCAGATCCTTGGTGATATGATGTGATGAGCCTCGATGATATGATGATGTGCTAGATATTATGGTATGTGACTGCCTTTGATGTGCTATAATCTTCTGTTTATCTTGAGATTATGATCATTCCTCTATACCCATGATACCAAATATTAGGAATGCTAGAGATTGAATTGTGGAATTATGATTTGACTCGGAACCTAGGAAGAGAATGTGAGATTAGCCTTTAGAGGTGGATGTTAGAATGATTGGGAAATTTGGGAATGCCTTGTTTAATGTCGAATTTAAAGAATATCAAATGGTGATTTAAAAGGAAACATAGATTTTGAGAAAACTATTCCAACCCGAGCTTTCATTATGACGCCCCACGAAGTGGATACAAGCATGTATGGGGGCACCTGTAGATCGCTTGCTAAGACCTAGCGGAGATGTCATAATGGTTTTTTGAGTTATGGTATGCCTGAGGAGTCGGAGTGGGGTGTGGTAGGGGCCCCTACCACATCCTTACTACGACCGATTGGGAGTATTATGATCATGACGACGGTACTGTGAGATCTCATGGGGGCACTTATGAGGTACTTACGGGATCGATGACGTGATCCTTGGACTCACCAATTCCAACTTCATCCCCACTTTAGAATGATTTTAGTCTCGGGGACGAGACTTGTTTTTAGAGGTGGATGATGTAAAGGCTCGGATTTTTAAAATATAAATTTTTGGAAAAAGAAAATCAAAAAGAATTTAAAATAAATTCCGACCAAAATTCTCCGATTTAAAAATCAATTCCGTCCTTCATTTCGGGTTTTGAACGATCAATCAGCGGAAATTTAAATTCCCGACCCGAGCTCTCAATTCCGTCATATTCCGAATCCTTATCCATCCGACTCACCCTATTCTAGTTCGGGAAAATCTTATCCTCTCCTTTCCTCCCTCCACTCTTTGACCCCCTTATTTTGGCAAACAAACAATACCTTACTCTTCACAAAAAAATGGACCTTTTATGTGTAATTTGACCATTGAAAATCAGATTTCTTCCCCCCACTCTCCTCTCTCTCTCTCGGTTACACTGTAAAACACACCCACAAGCTTGGCTCCTTTGAGCTCCCACCGCACCACCACCGTCACACCTCCACCACGCCACCACCTCTCCTCTTTCCCAGTTCCGCCACCACGCACCTCCGCCACCACACCTCCCCGGAGCACCGCCTTCGCCGCCAGCACCCCAGGAACCGCCGCCAACGCCTCCTCTCTCCTCCCCTGTTTTCCGTTCGAATCGGTGAGTCCCGTTCTCTTTTCTTTTGTCTTCCAACCCCTTAAGGCTTCATACCTTGACCTCCTTCCTCTGTCCCAGCCCATCTCCGACGAGTTCGGCTCCGGCCGTCCAGATCGAGACTCCGGCGAAGCCAAGTCGCACCCCCGAGCCTCCGACGAGCCGATTCGAGCTTCCGGCGAGCGTCGTACCCGCGACTCGGTGAGCTTCTTCCCTTTTCTTCTTCCTTCCCTTTCCGTGAGTGTGTGTATGTCGGAGTCACGTCCGGAGTCGGAGTGGGTGTTGTCGCTGCCGAGCTCCAAGCTCCCTCTTCCCGTCGTTTTCTTTCCGAGCACAAGCTCACCCTGTTGCTCCTTTCAGTCGATTGGAAGGGAAGATGAAGAAGGCCTGTGGGGCCTATTTGTGCCATCTCAGCAGCCAACAAGGCTGGGCCCCTCTTCTTCATTTAAATGTCCATTTCGCTTTCAGAAAATAGAGGATTGAATGGCCAGTTGGGCCTAATTCTATTGGGCTGGGTTTTGGGGCATCTTAGACAGGTTGTTGAGCCTATTTTTGGTTTGGTAAATTAAAATTGAATGTTTTGATTTAATGAATATTGTTGGGAGTTTATAAAAATTTTATAAAGATGTTAAAATAAAATGATATTAGAAGTAGTATGTAAATTATTGGGATTAAAATATAAAATGTTGTTTTGAGATTTAATATATGATATTGTGGTGATTTATTATTGTGGTTAAATGTTATATGAGTATGTTGAAGATGTGCAATTATATGCTAAGTAAGATTTTGAAATGATGGCATGCAAATTGGTTAAGTGTGAAATGGGAATTATCCTAAGTTGGTGAATTGGAGAATTATATTGAGTATGGTTGTGAGAAGTTGAGATGATAGATTATGAGATAAAGTTGATATTATGGAATGATGATGTGACGGTTATTATGTTAAATTGTGAAGTTGTGTGTGTAATAAATCTATGCTTTGTGTGCCTTAGAGATAGACTCATTGATGTGCTTATACTTGTTAGGTGATCATCTGTGACATGTCGGATTTCATATTGCCTGGTTGATTGCCTTTTGCTATTCTGCGATACCAGGTAAGTCTCTTCGGAGCTTACTCAGATTGAATAGAGCTATTCCCTGCTTTAGGTGCATGATATACTAGGTGTTGCATTCATGATCAGCATGCCATGTAGTACCATGCTAGGTTGCATCGATCGTTGAGCATTCTATTTCTTTGTGTGTATGTAAACAGAACGGCCGTATCTGTGATAGTCCTAGAATTCTTTGCTAGGGCCATAGGGTAGCCCAGCCTCATCGGGTACCCTGAGTCAATCGAGTCATGCACTTCCTTTTATTATGATATGCCTGTGGGCTTTATTGTGGAGCGGGTTAGGCATGCGTGCCGCCCAATTATGAATGAATGCATTCACGAGCTGGCCAGTCTCCACCTATCGGAAGGGGTGGAGGTAGGAGAGGGATATACCACTTGGTATTCTGTGCTAAGGCCTTATTATTATTATGCATTTGATCTTAGGAGCATGTTAGTGTGTTAATATTCCGCCATGCATCTAGAAGCATCTTTATTAGGATTAGCGTATATGTGTGCCTATGGTTGGGATGCAGAGTTAAGTGGGCATCGATCTGATCCCGCCCCATATCAATTTTTTAAGGTATTATTTATGTTCATCCTATCGGTGCTGGTTGCTTATTGCGCGGGTCATTTTGTCGGCGGAGAGTGAGCGCTGGAGTGTAGACTTCACTAGACTCTGATTATATTTTGGATTTATACTTTTGACCCCGTTTTGACCCGGCTCTGCCGTGGCACACTTTTGTATTATACTTGTTTCCGCTAGTCGCATGATTTATGATTTCCACACTTAGATTACGACAGGTACAGGGGACTTCCCCGGGGATTCCAACGATCCCTTCGATTTTGGGTATGAAATCCCCCTTGAAAACATTAAAGTAAGTTTTGAAACCTTCAACCTGTACTCGGGGCGCAAGGTCCTAACGAGGGGTTTTATCCCTCGAAACGTAACCTGGGAATCATAATCCTGGGCCGTTACAATCAGCTGGTCGTCCAAAGCTCCCAATTCGAATAAGCACCGCCAGAGAACCCTTTCCTTGGGGAATTCGACCATCCGAAACTCCTTTCTCAGTTGGTCATAGTAGACGACTATGATGATGCGACCTTCCTCCGAGTTATCGTGACAGCCCCAACGAGGCTCCCCTCTCACAATCGTCTTCCTTATTAAAAGTGAAGAGCTGCACACTTTGTTGAGCGCTTGAGATTGATCACCAATACTCTATCTTGTGAGATTCGAAACTCCCATCCACGAGGCTCACGACGAAAAACCTAGACTGAATGGCCATAATGACCTTGTACTCGTCTCGAACGGGATCATGAAATAGCCCGTAAAAGCGGAGACCGCGCCAGATCCCTTGGGTGGTCCATGTCCCTATGACCGCGCACGAGGCTCTCCTCCTTGGTGCACGGATTGAAGAGGATGAAATCGCCTGGGAATATGTAGAGGGCGATCAAGCCATTGCAAGAGCTGAAGAGCCCAACACGATAGGTCGGCATTCTCCCCCCTTGGGGAAGAAGTCGCCTCGAAAACGATACGACTCCCCGTCCCAGTCGCCGTAGGTGGTTATGCACTTAAAAAAGTCATTGCGGATAACTCCAGCCCGGCTTTTGGAGCACATGAAGAGGCTTACCGGGTGGTTTCGGGCGGAGTTCGATATGAAAAAGGGATCGGACAAAAGACGAAGCCATTGGTGGTTTCGAAGACGGGGCAAATCCGAGGAGTTGATCAGTCTCAACATTTCCAAGTGTTGATTTCGATGCTTTGTATTCTGTATTCCACAGAGATTCCGAATCCATTGGTGAAACTGCATTTCGAAAATGAAAGCCCAAATTACTCACAGATATACAATGCATTCAAAACTAAGAATTCAAAAAATCAAACGGAAACTAAAGGAATTGTAGAATTGCAAATACTTTTCAATTGATGATTGTGATCACCAAAAAAAAAAACAAAGGTGCGTGCTTTTTGGGAGAGAACATCAACAAATTGATCAAAAATTCCTCTATCGAGCCCCAATTGAACACCACTGCAAAAACTCTCCTACCAGATAAAAATTGCAGCCCCCACAGGCCACAGCCATAGGTCGAACAAATCGACGATCAGAATAATAGAAGCCACGATTCGATGAACAAAACAAAGAACCAGATGAAGGGGCAATTCGAACATTCAAAATTAAGCAGTCGATTGAGGAACAAATTAATATAATAATATATACAATACTCAATCAACACAAACTACTTACAGATTTAAAATTCGACTCGACGACGGCCTTGGGAATGACTAACGAGCTTTGTAGGGTGACCGATAACCTAATCCGAGTTACAACAAACCAAACCGGGGCTCCTACCTCTATGGCTCTATCTATATACTCCGTATTTAACATCACTTTTACTACCTATCTATCTATCCATATTCTCTCTATATAAATATATCAAAATATTTTATATCGTTGGATACCCTTAACCTGTCCTAAGACTATGTCGCAGAATCCATTTCAAACGAAAGTAAAGCAGAAGCAAAGTAACTGATGGAAATTAGATGCGCAGCGGAAGTTTTAGAAACTATTTTCTATCATCTAATTCAAGGATCTTCATGCATAAAATCGATAGATCAAATCATTGTTCATAGGAGATACCTCTTGATGCGTGAACCGGATCTAAACGGGGAGGATTCGGAAGAGAACTAGAGCCCCACGTGTTGCTCCTCTACTTGGTCCACAAGAGCCCGGTCTAGATCTCATTTGCCTTCGACTGCTAGGACGAAGATCGAAAGACGAACAATCAAATTGCTCTTGATTGATGATGGTGGAATTCCGTCGTACGTCACAAGCCAAAAGTAGTAGTTGATATGTGTTATTTTATTTATATCTAGATTTTTTTTGTAAAAATAATTATTTATATCAAAATTAATTATTTAATAATTGTTATTTTTTATATCTATATTATTTTTTGAGGCCAAAAAAACTATTAAAATATTATATATCCATAATATGTATCCACAATCCATCCGTGTATAGGTATTTTAGTAAACTAACGTAATAAATATATAATTACATATTTAATAAAAAGAGAATATTTAAATATTTTTAAAAATCATCTATCTATTAAATTACATGAAATTTAATTAACAATAGATTAGGAAAAAAAAAACCTTTTTAACTTATAAATGTAAATTTTATTTATATTTTGAGAGAATTTTTTTTGGCGGGCTATTTTGAGAGAATCTAAATAAAAAATATTTAAATTATATATTTTGGAAAAATAGCCTAACCTTTAGGGGTAGTTGCGCTCAATAGCCTGAACTATAAAAAATGCAGAAAATAGTCTCAATTATTTAACTGGTTGCGGAAAATAGCCTCAAGCTACATTAAAATTTAAATAATTACCTTCAAATTCAAATTAATTATAAAAAAACAACCTTAGGTTGACTTTAAATTCAAATTAACTATAAAACCTCTTCAAAATAATTTTTAATTAAAAAATCATCCCTTCTGCATCTTTTCCGCAACCAGTTAAATAATTGAGGCTATTTTATGTATTTTTTATAGTTCAGTCTATTTTTTTTCAACTTTCCCTATTATTTTTATACTCAGCTAGTCAGCTTCCAGTTGGCGCAGGTGGAAGTGGAACGTCGTCATCTGTGTCCCATCCATGGCGGATTCTACTTTTTACTTGGCAAATCTCGACGACCCAATCGTCACGCATTGCTCATTCATGATCGGAAGTTTTAAACCAGCTCTCGATCTGCAATTTGGACGGAGTCTTCACTTCAAGTTGCTTCTTCGCTTTCTTCCTGAATTTTGTTGCCGTTCAACAGGACCGGCAAATCCCGGAATCTCCAAAATTTGTCAGTTGTTTCTGACTTTCTGTATTTGGAGAGGCGAAGATCGATCTTCGCACTCGCGGAAAGTCAACTCGAAGTCAATTTTGTGCTTAAAGAATGACTTTTCCGCTTCTTATCTCTTTCAATTTCTGTCACCATTTCGCAAAAGGACATCGTCAGAAAGCAGCCGAGTTGCTCATCACGATCCTGGAAGATTTCAACCAATACCTTCCACTTTAAGAATGGCGTCTTCATTTCTATTCTCTTCGCGATCCTGTGCGAATCTCTTTTGTTTCTGGCTCTGAAGTTTGTCCGAAGCCATGGATTTCGTTCCAACGGAGACGCTTAGCATTGAGAAGAAGCGCAGGTTCCGGTCACTGAAGCTGATCGACGTTGACCTGGAAGAGGAGTTATCCTTGTTGCCGGACGGGGCCGAGTACGGGAAGCTGGAGAATGGACTCACGTATTATGTTCGACGAAATGACAAGCCGAAGATGAGAGCTGCTCTCGCCCTTGCTGTTAAAGTTGGGTATGTTGAGATTTCATCACCGTTCTCCAGGTTTAGTTTACAATTCATTATGTTACACGGCTGTAAGGGCATGTGTCTGTCATACTAGGAATTGATAATGGGTGTGACTCTGATCATTTTTGCAACATAGATTACAATTCAATGATTTTTTTTTTAAGAAGGGGTGTTTGTTTAAAGAACACCCGGGTGTTTGTTTAAAGAACACCCCTATTTAAGTCAAAAGGGTGTTCAAACAGAATCTGATGATGTGGGATCTTTCTTCTCATTTTGTTTATTGTGTAATTTGAGCCTCATAGTGTCAGGCCAGGCCAGAGCTGAGTGACTGCTCTTGTTGCAGATCTGTTTTTGAAGAAGAAAATGAGAGAGGAGTAGCCCATATTGTTGAGCATCTTGCTTTCAGTGCCACAAAGAGTTACACAAATCATGAGATTGTCAAATTCCTGGAAAGCATAGGTGCAAGTTTTGGTGCTTGCGGAAATGCATATACGAGTTGTGATGAGACGGTTTATGAGCTTTTTATTCCTATTGATGATCCTCAGTTGCTTTCCAAGGCCATTTCAATTTTGGCTGAATTCAGCTCAGAGGTTTCAGTCCTCAAATTTGCTCTTTTACTCATGAATCATGATCTTAACTCTTTTTATGTTGATGAGTATCTTTAGCTTTGGTTTCTTCAACTTGTGTGTGATGCATACAGATCCGGTTGGCAGCAGATGACTTGGAGAAGGAAAGAGGAGCTGTATTGGAAGAATATAGAAAGGGAAGGGATGCTGATGGTCGTTTATTTGACGAAACTTGGGCATGCGTTCTGAAAGGTTCAAAGGTGGATGCTTCAATCAAACCATCTTTTTTTTGGGGGTAGAATCAACCAATCTAGCTTTTTACCTCTGTTGACGGAATCTGAATCAAATGATTAATTGATAGTTATGACTTATGAAGGTCACTCTTGTTGCGTAAGTCGGGGAATACTTCCCACATTGCCTAAAAATGAGCAAATGAGTCCAATATATAGGTGATGGTGAAGCCTTTACAGAATTGTCTTGAGCTTGTGACTGTGTAAACTCGAGGCTCGACTCATACAATGATGTACCACATGACCACCAAATGGTCCAAATATATAGGCATGTTTCAAATTATAAGGATGAATTGGAAGGGTCCTTGGAAACATCATATCTGCTGCTTCATTTATGTTTCCCCCCATAAAAGAAGGTTACCTAACTTAACTAGATGAAGAAGTTCAAATATGTTTAATTTGCCCATGCTAACTTTTAATTAATTTATTGCAGTATGCTGAGCGCTTACCAATAGGGCTGGAAAATATAATTCGAACAGTTACTCCACAAGTTGCTCGGATTTTTTACCAGAAGTGGTACAACTTGCAAAATATGGCATTGGTAGCTGTTGGAGATTTTCTGGATACTCAGGTTCAAAATCTTTGAACTTTTCCATCTTTCTCTTGTTCTGATTTTTTTTTTTCCCTGATTCAATGCAAGTTTTGATCATGAGCAAATTTCTTTTTCAACTTACTGTAATTATATTTTCTTTTAGGCTGTAATTGATTTGATAAGGGAACACTTTGGGCCAATAAACTCGGCAGACCGTCCACTCAACCCCATGTTTGAGGTTCCGTTCCATGAGGAACCTCGTTATTCTTGCATTGCTGAATCTGAAGCTTCTGGGGTTAGTGGATTTCATTTATATTATTATTATTATTGTTAATCCTGATATTTTTTTAAGCCATCTGAATGTGTTTTCTTATTGCTGTGATTATCATTAAAACAAAGTGCTAACATGGGTCCTGAATTGACAAGTGACAGACCTCTGTTGAGATAAGCTGGAAGATGCCGAATGATGATCTTAAGACAGTCAAGGACTATAGAGATCTTCTTATTGAATCAATGTTCAGAAGTGCTTTAAACCGGAGATTTAGCAAAATATGCCACAAGAAGGATCCACCCTATTTTTTATGCTCTGCAGGGTTAAATGAATCAATTAGGCCAATAAAAGCTTTCAAAATATCTTCGTGCTGCAGAGAGAAAGGGATTATTGAAGCACTGGAATCAATAATAACCGAGGTGGGAACAGCTTGATGCTACAATACTGACTGTTCTAGTAACTATGCCACGGCTCAACACAGATTGACTTTTTGCATTGCAGGTAGCAAGGATTAGGCTTCATGAGTTTTCAGAGCGTGAGATATCTATCATCAAGGCTGAGATGTTGTCTGATATGGAGTCTGCCTACTTAGAGCGTGATCAGTGTGAATCAACCTCTTGGCGCGGTGCATACTTACAAGTATCTACTCTTATGTTTCTTTTTCTCTCTCTCTCTCTCTCTCGCTCTCTCTTGGTTTCCATTACTGAGGTCTGATGAAATCCTGCTGTATTTTTAGCATTTTCTTCAAAATTCAGTTGTTATTGGGGTGGAAACTACTGCACAGTTGTACAAGACACTTCTACCCGGTGAGTTTGGTTATGATAACTAATAAGTATATCTTTCACAAATCACGATCCTTTTTATCCTAGAAGACAGTGATTATAGTTTCAGCATTGTCTATTTAACATCCACAGGGATATCAGCATCTGAAGTGTCCAAGTATGCCAAGAAGTTACTCATATCATGTAGCTGTGTGATCATAGCAACTGAACCTCGAGCCACTGTAAAAGTAGAGGATCTTAAAACTGTTATGTCCAAAATAAATTCTCTTGAGGAACAAGGGACAATTTCTCACTGGGAGGAAGATTTCATTCCTGAAGACATTGTCCTCAAAAAACCAATCCCTGGGTAGGCTTTCATCCTAAACTTCTTTCTATGACTAATTGATTTGATCATGTTTGAAGATTAGCAGTAGTGTAAATAGATTTCCCTAAACCCTAATGAACTGTTAAATAATTGTTCTTGGAGACTAAATTAATACTCCCTCCGTTTGGCAAAACATGTTGTTTACTAGTCATGCACGTTTTCTTAGGATGACACAAACTATATAAAATATCAACTTTATTATTAATTTTTTATATAGTTTTTATCATCCTAAAAAAATGTGTGAATAGTAAGCGACATGGTTTGCTGAAAGGAGTGAATAGGCAATAGACATCCAAAAATCCATATTAGTCAAGTTCAACCTCTACGTGTACTTATATCCTATATTGATATCCAACTACCTACCATAGTTCATTTTAAACTTATGTATATAATTTATATGTTCATTTCTTTTACTCGTGTGGAAGGTTTGGACAATAAAGATCATCTGTGCCTCCTTCCATTTGTGTAACAATTTGTAATTTTCAACCTGGAACTTGAATTGTGTTTTTGTTGTTGTGTCCAGGGGAATTTTGCAACAATCTGAATACTCAGAGATTGGGGTTACTGAATTGATCCTTTCAAACGGAATGAAAGTGTGCTATAAATGCACTGATTTTAGAAATGACCAGGTGAAGATAATTGTATTTATGGTCCATTGATAGTTTAACATTGGTTTACATTCGCCTTGTTCATAGCAACATTATTTTAATAAGTTAGTTTTGGTGAGCAACCTTATTTTAATAATGACTGTTGTCGAGCAGGTTGTCTTTAAAGGATATGCATATGGAGGTTACTCCGAATTGCTTGAACGTGAATATCTTTCCGGATCAATGAGCTTATCTATTGCTGGAGAAGTTGGCATGTTTGGTTATAAGCCAACAGTGTTGGCAGATATGCTTGCTGGCAAGAGAGTTGGAGTGGATACAAGCCGTGGACCATACACAAGATCTTTCTATGGTGATTGTTCGCCTTCGGATTTGGAAACGGCATTGCAGGTTTTCTTTCCTAAACTACTCCACTTCCAAGATAAGCAACCTTCAACTACCTTTCATGTTTTCAGATAGGGATCGACGATTGTGCATTCAGTTTTATTATTTTCCTTATATGACTATTAAGGAGAATTATTTATCGGTTAATCACCAGCATTAGTTGGTACTGATATGGCATCTTGTTGATGATAACAACTCATTAGGAAAACCAGTACTTATAGGAAGATTATGGCGTGTTGCACGCTCCTTTGGGATAATTTTGAGGTCATAAGTTTATGACTCTGTATTCCACATTTCCACTCACTCAGTGTCTTTTTCGGCATCTAAACAGCTACTAGAAATTTTTAGTTAAACAAAGACTTGTCTTGCAATGTGTATTGTTATCTTGCACTTGCATATATTATGCATTTTAACCCATTTGGTGAAGAAGAATCAAGTCTCTGACAAGAACAACCAGTAGTAATTGTGCACTTAATTTTCATTGTGATGCCTAATAATTGTGTTGTTTCTTGTATTTCTTTTACCAGCTTGTTTATCAGCTGTTTGTGACTAATGTTGAACCTGTCAAAGACGATGTTGAGAGATTGAAACAAATGTTGGAGGAAATCATTAACGCTCAAGAGAGGGACCCATTTACTGCATTTGCAAAACGGGTGACACGAATCAAATATGGAAATTCTTATTTCTTTGAGGTATGAACATTTTGTTTCTCGATTGACAATACTGACAAGTCCAACTCCAATGCTTGAATAACTTCATTGTAGCAGTTTTTGTATTCCTTAAATGTGGTAGTGATATCTGGCTTTCTGCAGCCATGGAAACTGAGTGATCTTCCAAAAATTGATTATCAAAAGGCCTGTGAACAATTCAGTAACTGCTTCAAGGATCCATCTACATTTACTGTTGTAATTGTTGGCAATATTGATCCTGATGTGGCTCAGCCATTGATATTGGAGTATTTGGTACGTGTTGTCGAATATCCTTTATTTGAGGTATTCAATTTTGCAAATGGAGCCTTTGAGGTCTTAACTCTTAACCTAATTCACAATGTTCCAACCAGGGTGGAATACCAAAACCTTCAAGTCCAGTTCTTCAGTTTGATTATGATGGATTGAGTGGTATACCATGCACTTATCCTGCAAAGACTATCAGGTAACAAGACAGATATATTTTATGAATAAGCTATACAGAATTCTATTCATAGAACTCTATTTTGTTGATCATAAATCATAACTTAGTCACTCATTGTCTCGTGGATGTACTTCTAGAGAAGTAGTTCGGAGCCCCATGGTAGAAGCCCAGTGTACAGCCTACATATCCTTCAATGTGACGGTTAAGAGTGAAACCATTGTGAGTTTGCTCTATGCACTTCCAATTGAAAGCTCATGATTTATCCATAAAATGGTAGATTAGCTATTAAACACTTCTGTTTCAATTCTAATTAGGCAGAAACTTCACCAAACTAGTTCCTTGAAAATGATAGATTACCTATCAACACTTGTATTTCCCTTCATACTTTACATTTTATTAAATGGTATCTCCATTTATATTGATTCATCCATAAATAGAGCCAAGGTTTTTGAAACTTACTGCACTTTTTCCCTCTTTCTGATTATGCTCTATTTTTTTCTATGGGGAAAAAACAACTGATGCTAGGCTGAAGAGGTGTACTTTATTGAACTTCTGAGCCAACTTCTGGAGACGAAATTGATAGAGGTTCTTCGATTCCAGTATGGGCAGGTACGAAGAGATTGCTTAAAGCTTATACTGGTGGCTCCAATCATACATAATCTGCAGAAAGAAAGTTGCTAGATGTGCAAAAAAAATGTTCACAAGTATGAGAAATTATATGAATCGTTATGTTCAGCACTCAAGCTCCTTTTTATTTTTATTTAGAATTTAATTATTCCAGAAAACAACCAATAAGAGGCTCTCCGTATTGAGGCATAGCAAACATGCATATCATTCATCTAACTATAGATGCTGCAGGAAAGCTATCAAAACTTTTTCTTCGAAACTAGGTCTGTGATTTGTGAATGTTAGAAGGCCCTGTTGTCTAGGTTTTTAATCTTCTCCATTTATCAATGTCGGTACCGTTCCTCATTAAATGTTTGTTGAGTTTCAGATCTATTCTGTAAATGTCTCTTCAGACTTCGACTACTGTAAACCATCAAGAACTGAGGATCTATATGGTGATATCAAAATAAACTTTTCCTGCAACCCTGAAGCCTCCGCGGCTCTAGTAAGTCTTTAGGCTGTCAATCTCTTGCAGCTTCTACCAGTGATAAAACACAGTAACATATTTTAAATCTTTAATGCAGGTGGACATAGCACTAAATGAAATATCACGTCTCCAAGAACATGGTCCTTCAGAAGAAGATGTTTCATCTGTCCTTGAAATCGAGCAAAGGAATTACGAAAATGGGCTAGAGGTACCTTGAGAATACCAAACGAAGTAGTCTTACTCTTTCCATTTTAATACCTCCCTGCATTATTAGCTGTTCTTGCCTAACTATTGCATACTACAGGAGAACTACGAGTGGCTGTTTAAGATTCTAATGAGCTACCGTTCGAGGTCCTACTCTGGTGATGTTGACAATGTTTTTAAGGTTCGTTCTGATTTGGTTGTTTCCCGTTTCTATTGGGATATATAAAGTTCTATTGCTGCATCCAAGTTGATAGTTTCTTATCCGCGGGTGCTAAGATTTGTTACTTACATTGTGATGCCTTATATTAGCATGTTTTCCGTATATACTCTGTATACTTTCAAAGTTGATATACTCCTTCCTATTGATGTTGGCTTTTTCTATTTGCTCACAAGAACCAATTCGACAAGTACTTTTGTTGGCAAGCATTGACACTGTAGTCTCTGCTGCACTTTGCAGGCTCTTAATAAAGCTCGAACAAGGGTACGGCAATCTTTGAATCCATTAACTGCAAAATGGGCACTGCAAAGAATCTTACCTAATCCCTGCAAAGATCGCTATGTTGCGGTGAGTTTGATTCCAGAAACTAATCGCCTCCGTCTACTTGGAAACAAAATTTCCAAACTCAAATTCAAGCCAACTGACCTTGCCATCTACTCCAAGGTATTGAACGCTCGGTTTGTTCTTTGTTCTACACTCTTGGGTCCATTATTCCTTTCACATTGTCGGGGGAAACATCTTTTCTACCTTCTTGCAGGTTATCGACGAAGTGTGGAAGAAGGTTTCCCGCGACAAGTGAGGTTGAATTTCAGCATATAAGCTGATGTTCCTTGCAGAATATCAGTCTTCTCCTGTCATAGCTCCAAATCTCCCGAGATGATCTTTCCGGCATTGCCTAACTTTACCTTCATGTGATTGTTATGACTGCTCCTTTTGCTGCCGTTGTGCATATATAATCTCAAGATAATCTTTTGCTGCTGGTGTGTTGTATAGTGTTTGTAAAAATTCGAATGTTGTGTGCTTGTAAACTTTGAATGCCTTACTTGGTGGATTGGAGGGCACAACTTTGGTAAGCTCTATGACGATAATATTCTTACCAAGGGCATGGCTTATGCAATTGTTTGGTGTGAGGAACTTGTGCATTTCAAGTTTTTATTAACAATGCAAATAAGCTTCTTATAAACAATCCGTACATTGTGCCAAAGGAACCCTAAATGGTACGTTTCCAGTGGGTTTATGTAATGAACTTGCCCTTGATATGAAGCTCTCTCCATTTAAAAAAAAATGGAATTGAGTGTGTTTCCCAACACTGCAGCTAAGAACATCTCAAGTTCTCAACCATACAACATTAGGACAGGCAGGCAAAGGCCGCGAGCATCAAGTTTCTTCAAACCAATTGGAATAAATTTACTTGCACATACTCACAAATGAGAAACCACAAAGTAAACCATGTACAGTAAGAATATGAAGAAGTAGTTTTACAGTTGATGATGATTGAAAAGCCCTCCACACTCAGTTTGACTTGACAAATACTGCAAAAGATGATGACAAGGTTGAGCAACCATTTCCTAAACTCATACTATGAATGCATGATGTATTTATATTAAATGCTGATAGAATCAGCAACTTTATGCAACCTTGACTCTCCTGAAACGATATCTGCATGAATTTGACCCGACTTTTTAAGCCATGCCGTACTAATCATCTAAAACCATTGGCACCACTACAGTTTGTAACGAATAAATGCGGTGTCTACATTCCTCCTATGTTTCCTTTAATGATAAATCAAATCATACATTTTGCTACTCGCTACCTTTAAGTATCTAACAAGCTTGAAAAGTATTATTGTCTTTTGATCGGCCTGATTTTATTTATTTTTGTTAAAATAAAAGTACCTTAAAGTGCCAACTCTGCCTGCAAGGCTGCGAGTTCGTCATCCTCAGCAGTTTGCCTCTGAGGGACAGGACGAGATTGTTGTCTGCCTGGGACTGCATATGGAGCTGCAGGTGCTGTACTGATAGGTTTGAGAAGCTGATCCTCGAGTTCGGCGCCTTCGAGTTCTTCAAGTTCTGCTTCCAATTCATCCTGAAAGGAAGGGAAGCACTATATTAGCTATTGCAAGGTTGAAGTGATACAACATAGAGGAATGTAATCAGAAGGGGGCAAAATACCTCATCAAAATCAGCAGCTGGACCAATTGGAGCAGATAATGCCTCCTGAATCTGTTTCATATTCTCGGTCTGCTCATTGATTTCTTCCATTGTTTGATCAACGTCATCAATGTTCCTGAAAATGCACCTTGTTAGCAGCAGCTAAAATGCTTAGAAAAAAAAAAGATACTTCACATATGATATTCTTATATCAGGTCTAAATTCCCCAGAAATGGAAGCCCTTGTCAACTCGGGTTTATTTGAGATTGGCAAATCCAAAACATCAAGTAGACAAGAAATGCGGGGTAAAATATATCTCTACAACTCATGCATTTCCTGTAAGCCATGTTCATATGGCATTAATTTCCACTCGGTTCTGCATCTGCCTTCTGATTTGAGATACAAGTCTTGTTCAAGTATGGAAACTAATGAAATTTTCTCATCAATCGCATTTGAAACAGGATTGTACTGCAATAGGAAAAGGGTAGTATTCAACTTACATTGCTTTCTGCATTGCCTTCATTGCAGCTGCTCCGGTTCTCAAAGCATTCACCGTTTCAGTGGTAGCTTTTGCACCTTCTAATAGTATCATCTGTCATACATTCATATAAATAAGCATACATTAATTTGCTGACAAAGCAATGCTGGAAAGCAATCTTTTCTTACTTGATCATGAATGCGCAATTGGAAATTTCCAAGCTGCTCAATTTGTTGTTCATATAGTCTTTTTCTTTTCAAACACTGTATTGCCGCTGCATAGAGATTGTTTCCACAAGATCAGAATTGAATCATAACCAAACAAAATCATGGTTCATTGTTCTTTTCATATCTTAAGCTATACGGACAACATCACCAAAAATCAAGACACCACAAAGCTACAAACCACAACAGCCAGACTAGGCACTACGAACTGAGCCGATAAACAAAATGTAGATATCCCAATGATTCATGAAAAGGCATAAAAAATTAATTTACATTATGGAAGTGCAAAAGTACATTTCCACCAAGGTTATCCAAGGATTTCCTAACATAGCAGGTACAATAGTACTGAACTGATACTAACTACCAAGTATGTATGAAATTACTTTTGCATCTATGAAAATAGATTCCCATGAAGAACATATGAATCATTGCCAAAACGCACCTCTTTTGTTCTTTGCTCTTGTAAATCCCTTGGCCTTTTCCACCTCATCATTAGCCTTTTTCAAGAGTACTTTCTCTTTCTTCTCTAGCAACTCAAGTGTCTACCAAATTGAAAAGGAAAAAACTTTTCTGTCAGAGACTTTCACTTCAGTAAGCTGATATTAAGCATCAACATCGCTTACAGTTAAAATCTGAAATCTTCCGCAACATATTAACAAACTTTTCAATATGATAACGACTGATTGAAAAAAAAAAATCAAAGAAACAGCAATGGAATGTTCAGATTATTGCAGTTTCGCCAAGCACCAAACACAACCACCAATCAAAAAGGTCAAATTAAATTCCGAAAGATCTTTGCTTCTCCTTTTTACCTCCGTGAACTTGTCGAGCGTAGAGACTACGTTAATCTCCGGTTTAGGCTTACCGAAGACGCGGGAAAACATCGTCGAATCCTTTCAGAGGATCAAAAACCCTCAATTTCCTGCAGATAGCAAACAGATTCTCTCAGCACCGAAAACGGATTCAAACTTCTCTTTCGGAAACCGATCGAATTCGATTAAAAGATAAAATATTGAATTGATACCTTAGGGTTTATGGAAATCAATCGAGAGAATGAGAGAGAGATTGGGATTTTCAGAAAACGTCTTGTTTAGTGGATAGTGGAGGGATGTATTTATACCCCCTTTTTTTTTTTTAATTTAAACCGGCCTGTTTCTGTTGGGTAACTTTTCTGGGTAAACTGTACCAAACACCCTTTATTTAGCCCAATTTACATAAAAACCACCACATATTCCAAAATTTTATATTATATTTATAAAAACGATTTTTATTATATTTTATTAAATGGGTAAGGTTTTGTTATTATAAGTTTTTCATTTATTTAACAGAAATAAATAGATCACTCACGATAGAGTTGAATTTTGGTAGGATTTGTGTTATTATTAAAAATAGGCTTTTAACATATATTTTAGAATATAGGTTAGAAAAAACCGTTATAAAAATAAAATGTACGGGCATTAAAATGCCATTTTGGGTATAATTACCACCCAAATTTGCTTTATTTTAATTTTGAATATAAAAAACTTACAAAAAATATGTTATCTTTATTTTTTTGAGAAAGTACTCGAGTTTAACAGGTGTGATGATAGGTGATGAGTATATTCAATCTTTGGGGAAAAAAGTCTCATCTTCAATTAAGTGGTCATGTCATTTGATAAATTAATAATAATAGTAAAGAAAAATCCGAAATTAGTTGATAAAATAAGAAAATGTCTAATTTATTTTGCCTTTTTTCATATTAAATTATAAGATTTATTCGATAAAACGAATCATAATATGACCTACAAATCATCCCTAAAATCCTACGAGTAATATTTACTAGTACTATTTAGTAAATTCGCATTCTTTGGGATGGAAAACACAAAATAAAATACAAATAAGTAAAAGTGGTCTCCAAATCATGAATTCTTGATGGGTGGAAACGACGTCGTGCGAGTAACGCTGACCAGATCAATTCCATGGAGTCAAGTCAACCACAAATAAATAAAAATAACTTCAACTTGCAAACCTCCCCTCCTACTTTCCATGAATTTCACATTAAATTTAATTTGAACATTCTCCAATTATTTCAATCTTGAATCAAAATCATATAAATATTCCACTTGTACATAATCTATAATAATCAATCAGTTCTATACTCGTATTATACGAGTCGTATATGCTAATAAAAAAAATCTACAATAATAATAATAACTCATTACTCATAAATTATGATAAGTACTTTCTCAAACTTATGATACAAAGTTCAAACATTATTATCATCATTTACATAAAACTCCTTATAAACCTGAGTTACAAGTGAAATTTAATCAAATAACTTTTTTTTAGAGTAACAATGACCTCTTGCCCTAGTGGTAGGAGTGAGGTGCTTCCTTGTGCCTCACTTGCTATATATAGTGGGTACTCATGCCTTGGTTTACCTTGACATGGGTTAGCCTGGCTTACCCGGCTCGAGTGTTTTGCAGGCTAGTGCTCGGCCCGTGGAGGATTAGTCGATAACCTCGGAACCTCCACGTCATAAAAAAAAAAAAAAAACTTTTTTTTAGACTAAGATTCATCATCCGTTAAAATTATCATTAATAAGCTTTTGGTGTGTTTGGATTCTTAATGTCTTATGCTTATAAATATAAATACTTGTAAAGAATTTGATTAAAAAAAATTTAAGATATTTAAAATAATGTAATTTTAAAATAAAATACCTTATCAATTATGTAAATTAATTATGTTCAATTTATACAATCTATTCAATATTTTATTTTAAATTCATATTATTTAAAATACATAAAAAATTTGTTAAACAAACACTTTCAAATGTTTTATGTTATGTGCATTATAAACATAAACACTTTGGAATCGAAAGAATCATTTATAATGTTTATAAAATCTTTGTATGAAATTAATGTCTTTACTAAACTAGAGTAAAAGAGTATACAATATTAACAACTTAAAAAAAAACACAACTCTATCAGCTTAGTAAGGGTTGAATTACAACCAATTTACATCTAAATATGATATTATAGGATTACAACCAACTTAGTAAAGTGAAGTTGCAGGTTGAGGGGAATCTCCATTGCCCGAAATGCGCCTGTTGTCTCTCACTTGTTCTTTGTTGATGATTGTTTAAACTTTGCAAACGCGAATTGTCAATAGAGCAGGGAAGTAGTAGATATCCTCCAGACATATGCAGCAGCGTCGGGACAACAAGTAAATTTTGAAAAATCTGAATTGTCTTTCAGCAAGAATGTAGGGGTAGCAAGGAGAGCAGAAACCCAGCAGATTTTAGGGGTGAGGGAGGTAGAAAGGCACGAGAAGTATCTGGGGCTGCCTACGATGATCGGAAGGTCAAAGAAGGCTATATTCGCAAGCATTAAGGAGAGGGTGTGGAAGAAGCTGAAGGGGTGGAAGGAAAAGACCCTCTCGAGTGTCGGGAAAGAGGTACTTATTAAGGCCGTGGCTCAGGCAATCCCGATGTATACTATGTCGTGTTTCCTGCTGCCGTCAGAGTTGTTCAGAGAGATTGAACAACTAATGTGCAACTTTTGGTGAGGGGGGGTGGGGGGTGGGGAGGATAAAAGGATAATGCACTGGATGAGCTGGAAGAGATTTTGCACTTCTAAAGAACGGGGAAGAATGTGGTTAAGAGATTTAGAGGCTTTCCATCTGGCTATCTTGGCAAAGCAGTTCTCTGCTAGCTCGAATGATGGCAGCTAAGTATTATCCCATGACTGACTTCATGGGGGCGGGTTTGGGCTTTAATCCTAGTTATAAACTTATAACTGGCGAAGTATTCTCCGAGGGAGGGAGATTTTGGAAGCTGGTTTGTTATGGGTTGTGGGCAACGACAATAGCATTAGGATATGGGGGAATCAGTTGCTGCCAAAGCCTTGGAGCTTCAAGCCAATCCGTGGAGCTATGCCGGGTATGATGGATTGTAGAGTTATTGAGCTTATCGATTGGGGACGAGGGGAGTGGAGAAAGGACTTGCTCCAGCAGCTTTTAGACTCGGGAGATGCTGAAAAGGTCCATCATATGAGCCTGATTCGGGCGGACCATAGTGATAGAAGGGTGTGGTACTACACCAAGGATGGATTATTCTCTGTTAAGTCAGCGTATCACTTGGCGGTAGAGAGGAGTAGAGGTGCAAGGGCGGTCGGACGGTCGGATAGCTCACGGGTTGGAAGGGGTGTGGAAGAAAGTTTGGAAGCTCGATGTTATGCCGCGAGCGAGATCCTTTGTATGGCGAGCTTGCAAGGAGATCCTTCCGTGCAAGGCGAACCTTGTTAGTAGGAGGGTATTGCCTGATGACTACTGCGATTTCTGTGGGCAAATCGAGGACAGTATGCATGCTTTGTTCTATTGTAACAGGGCTCGAGAGGTGTGGAAATTGATGCAGGAAGTGGGTAGATGGGGCAAAGGGTGTACTAGGACACTCGATTTCTTTGAGAGGGTGAAGGGGAACCGGGGCAAGGGTCTTGAACAAGTGTGGGCTGTTGTGACGAGTGCCATATGGAGAGCGCGGAACACCCGCATCTTCGAAGGCAGGAGTCAACACCCACGTCAGACTTTAGAGGAGGCAATTAATGGACTCCTTAAAGGAGCATATGTCAAGGAAGGGTGTAGTGGAGGAGAGAGAAGAGGCTTGCAAGTTGCAACCAAAGGAGAACAGAGGAGGGATGGTTGAAGCCAGCGATTGGCATTGTTAAAGTGAATTGCGACGCATCAGTAGATGTCGGGAAAGGGTGCGGAGTTGGCTTCTTGGCAAGAGATGACACCGAGAGAGTAATCCTAGCGTGATCTCGAAGGGTGCAAGGTGCGGACTACGTTGAGCTCGTGGAAGCAGAAGTTGTATTGTGGGCGCTGCAGTCTCTACAAGGGAGCCCGATTACAACGATCGAAGTTGATACGGACTGCAAGTCGCTGGTCACGAAGCTGAAGGACGTGTCGCTCAACCTCTCAGTTGGAGGAGACCTAGTCGAGGAGAGCAGAAGGCTGGCCAACGCTTTCGACTTCAGAGGATGGACCTTTGCGAGGCGGGAATCCAATCTAGCTGCCCATCACCTAGCTAGCATTAGGCCTGAACAATCCATTTTATCTTATGTAGTTGAAGATTTTCCTCTGAATTTCGATCTTGTTTTGTGTAAAGACCAAAGTTAATAGAATGTCATTTGTTGTTGCTAAAAAAAAATGATATTATAGGATTCCTTTAAGGGTTGATATAAAATGCAATACCATAATAACTTCACCAATATGTGATTAATATGAAAAGTTCAATTCCTAGTTAATCATATTGATATTTTAGTTTAATTATTAAAAAAAAACTATTAGGGAGTTTTCTAGAGAAACACGGAGTATGATTAAACCATGTACTAGTCTACGAAGAATCTTATAAAGGGAGGTTGACGCCATTAATTACTCCTTAATATCTGTGCTCCGGATAAAACGACTTTTATTATTATGAGATTAAAAAAAATGTTTTTTTTACAACTAAAAAATCATCCTATTTTCAGCAATTCACCCTCCTTAAGAAAATGTACACATATTAACCCTATGTCTGAGTGAAAGAAATCGAAAGACAGTTGGAAGCGAAAGAGGAACAACGTATACGATGAAGAAGCTTGTAAGAACATTGAAGAGATCCTCCACAGATTTCCAATTCGACGACGATGACAAATTCACTCTCCCCACCTCAGATGATTCCCACCCAATTGACACTCAAGGTTCCGTTTCTATCCATCAATTTGCCAAATTAGGGTTCTTTCATTTCTCCCACCCGCATCTCCGATCTCCTTTTTTTTTTTTTTTTTATTGTTGATCGATGTTGATCAATGTGTTTTGATTGTTGATCGATGTTGCAGAGCAAGAAGAAATCGTTCGATCATTTGAAATCATCGAAGCTCGGCAAAGTCGAACATGGAGGGTATAGCTAAATTCGGAATCTTTTCGTATTTTCTCTCTCATTCTCATTGGGGAAAATCATTTTTCTCGTTCTGATATCTGATTTGTTCTTCATGCAGGGTGTGTTTGCTGGATTTGTGTGTTGTTATGTGGTTTTCCTTCTGTACTCCATTTTTGAACAGAGTACAAACCCTTGGGAGCTGGTACTCTCACTTCATTTTATCATTTCCTCCCCTTTTCGCCTCTTTTTTTGCTGGACTTAATTGCTCATTCATTCCTGTTGGAGAAGCTGTTTCTTGAATGTCTTTAGTGAGTTTATGATTGCTGAATTGTGGTGATCACTGTCAAATGGTTCTGTTAATGACCACCCCAATTTGGTGTTTTCAGCTTACAGTCTGATCTAGGTAGGACAAACCCTAGGTTTAAGAAATCATGCTCGAAACATTGGAACATGGTTTAAAGGATCATCACAAAGAGTGGATAAATTGTAGGCAAGGTTGCAACTTGCAAGTGAGTTATCTTCAATGCATTTGTTTGGATCATACCAGGAAGTGGAAATCATCTTAAATGTAGAAAAAGATTGATATTTTGTTGTCGTTGAACTGTGATCAGTTTACATGGCTTGCTCGAAACAAGCTTGTATTTATCCAAGAGCCATTTGATGTTTCTAGATGTGCAGCTCTTATAATAGCTAGTTGTCGATCCTGCCTATCCATGACGTGGAAGTGCACCCGTGGGTCGTCTGGATCGAATGGGATGTGGATAGCTGGTGTTGGGGTTAGAGTGCTCTATTAGCTTGAGCGTAGGATGGCTTGTGGATACTTAGGAGGTTTCTGTGTAGGCGACTTGGGGTATAGAGGGGACTTTTGGGAATAGCTTGACCTTCCCTTCTTACGTAAGACCCATGGTACGGTCTTACACTTTTGTATTTTTGGTTTAACTACCATAGCTATATATTTACTCCTTCAAGAACTCTGATCAGTTTGAACCTTACCCTATTATAGGCTTTGCCATTGTTGCAAATGCATTTCTATACTAATTGCAATTTTGAATCTACGTTGTAAACAGCGCTATCACGCATATTTCATGGAGGATATGGATTCAAAGACTGTAATCATTGCAGGTCTGGTTCCATCTGGTTTGGTTTGTGTACATTCATTTCACTTTATTTTATAATTTTTCCGCGCTGTTTAAGTTCCATTTGGATGTTCAAAAATCAAAATCCTATTTCTGAATCACATATTCACATGTAGCACTTTCTGCACAAAAGTTATATTCAGTTCATCAGCAAGTCGTTACTATAAGGTGTATGTAGTACATAATTTTTCACTTTATAGTCTGGTCTGTAGAGATTTTGATGAGCATGGTTCCTCGAAAACTTTTTGCTTGTTCCAAATCATTGCTGTTTTATTTCGCAGTGTGATCTGATCACCCTCTCTCTTTAGTTCTTACTTCTTAGGAAGTGGTACTTAATTAGCATTTATGACAGACTATAGTCAGAAACAATAGTTTGTAATGCTAATTGTTCTTAGGAAGGATTTTCATAAATTTGTCCGTATTGAAGAACATCTTTCCTGGGATTAACTGAATTACGTTTCCTGTTGAACAGATTGGTTTGCTATCTTTTCATGTCTGCTGGCCGTAGTAGGACTGATTCACAGCTCAAGGCACCAAAGGAGTTGGATTTTGTACTCTTGTTTCAGTGGCATTCTTCTTGCTGTTTTCTGGCTAAACATCATGCTAAGGTGCGTCAAAAGATTCCTTTTACAGTTAATACTTTGTCTACTATTGGTTGAATGCTTGTTAGTAGAGATGGTGTTTGGAAAAACATTAACATTTGAAATTACTAAACGAAATGTGGATCTTACTCCATTTGATATTGTAGGATGCCAAAGTTTCGGTGGGATATCATTTGGCTTCCGCTTGGCCCTCTAAGGTATATTTCTAATGCTCATTGCAAATATCACTTAGAATAGATGTGACTTTACGAACCCATGAATCTGTTGCAACTGCAGTGCCTCTGTAAGCTGCCTCTATGTGGATCATCTGCTCAAGCAGTCATCAGAGGAAGTTAAAAAACTTCGAAGTTACATGTACGCTTACAAGTCAAGCTAGGAACACCAGCGTGATTCTCTTCCCCGACTTAAATCATCTTCAA
Source organism: Persicaria tinctoria (assembly GCA_037127255.1). Lineage (NCBI taxonomy): Eukaryota > Viridiplantae > Streptophyta > Magnoliopsida > Caryophyllales > Polygonaceae > Persicaria > Persicaria tinctoria. The sequence goes on from JBANSL010000008.1 coordinate 19,229,013, forward strand.
CGCTGCTGGAGGCGCCTTTGTCAGTAATGGGAGTTTCAATATAGACGCAATGCTAAAAGAGATTTGCAGTTAGAATGTTGGGTATCATTGCGGCCTTCGCTTACAAATTTTGAGATCCAAATCCAATCTCGTGTTTATAACATTGCATCAAAACTTTGGTTTGCTGAGTAAGGTGATCTTCAATTTTGCAGAGTGACGAATTAATGTATTATAAGTGTTATTGGAGCTTGGGTCTGTTTGGATTCCCATGTATTATGTTTATAATATATGTATTTAGCTTATAATACATTAAAAAAAAAGTAGTGTTTGGAAGATACTTTTATAAAATGAATTATAATAATTTTATTACCAAACTATTATTACAGTATTATTTGGGGTTCTTTCTTCCACACTTCAATTAAAATCAAAAGAGTGAAATAAAAGAGATAATTTCTATCAATGTCTTCTATTCTCTATCCCCTTTTTAGATCTAAATCTTGAGGCTATGGGTGTTGATTTGTGGCTAAACATCAATTGCATGGAGTAGATTTTAGCCTTCATCAATAAGATTGTAGGAGCAAGAGATTTAGGGGAAAACGTGGTTGTACTAAAATTCGATCCAAAATCCGACATTCACATTCGAGAGAGGTGGTGTGGCTCTAACTTAGGGATCCGGCGAGGTGGTTATCAGAGGAGGAGCGAGCACCGTCTTTAGAGGTCCGGCGAGGGGAGTGGTTCCCAATGGTGAAGCAGAAAGGTGGAAAGGCGAGGGCGGTGATGATTGGGTTGGTGTCGATGTGCTGCACTGGCGCCAACCCGTGAACGGTAGGAGGTGGCAGGAACTGGTGGGCGGCGAAGGTTAGGGGAAGGGGAAACTGGAAAGGTTTGGAGAGGGAGGGCTAGGAGGAAGAGGAAACTGGAAAGGTCTGGAGAGGGAGGGCTAGGGGAAGGGGCTAATTGATTTCCCTTGGGAATCCAAACGGACCCTACAATACATTTATTGATTGATAATTACAACAAATGATTTCATCAAAATAGTCCGTATATTGAAATTGGGTCAAATAACCTGTCAATCCAGAATGGGAAATCATATAAAGATCAAATGTCTAATGTTCTTCGTCTATACACTGATTGCCTTTCAAATACGTTTATTTGTGATTGCTGGCAAACTTTTTCGCAGAAATTTAACACAAGGAAATATAATGAGTCATAAGATTTGCAATGATAGGAATAAATATAACAGTAAGAGCTAAATCACTAAAGGGGGGAAAACGCGAAACCAAGATCTTGAGTGAAATTCAACACTTTCACGTCTAAGTAATGGTAGACAAAAAGGGAACATCCAGGTCTTCACTAGCAAAGGAAAAGCACAAAAAACAAACCTCTTCAACAATCTTTGGAAATTTGAGCTATAGTAAAATAGGGTGAGTTTAGTCTTCATCATCAATAACCTTGGTGCCCAATCCCTTTAGTCCTTCAGCAGGGACTTCTGCCACGGTTACGAGGGAGTAGAGTTCTTCCTTTGCGTCTTCATCTTCGTTCCTCTTACGGGCAATGCGGACTCTGATTCTCCTGGGTACACTTCGAATTCCTCTGCTCCAGATGTGCTTGTTAAGCTTCACATCAACCCTAACATCTGAAGTGCCCATTGCTTTCTTGGCAAACTTCCTTATCTCCTTGATGGCGTTAGGAGCCTTCTTCTTGAAGGTGCTGTCACCCAAAGGAAAAAAATGTTCTAGCAATCTTTCACAGAATACCGCAAATTCACAAAGTACAGAGAACAGATTGATTGTTCTAAGAATGGATTCAATAATATTGTCATCTCCCACCCCAGAATGACTGCAGATTGAATAAAGTAGCATTATGAAATATATGTTGCTAGACTAATAGTACTATCCAATTCACTGTTTATCACTCGAATCGATTCATAAAGACCCAAGAACACAAAATTACCTCAAGGATAGCAGAAACGTTCATAAAATAGATTATAGATGAAGCGATAACACAGGGGAGGAAATAAAAGAGAATATGTAATTCATATTTCGGCACCAAAATGAAATGCTCTATTCTAAAACTCCAGCAAACATTCATAGTCTCATAAGACCAAAAATCACAAAAATTGATTAACAACAAAGACACATTCCAACACCTACACTAACTAGTATGCAAACAAAATTCACAAATGGATAACAAGAACGCATCTTCATGTTACAGAAGGGCGTCTGTTTACCAATTTCTCAATTTCATGTCACATTTCCAGCCACATTCAAACCTTATGTTCAAAGTAATAAACCCTCAGTTAGCCACATCATTCCTAGGCTCTACAAAAAGAATTAACTACTTAATCATCGAAACCCTAACTTTTCTACACAACAAACAGTATCTACAGAAATTCAAGCAGATCAGGGGGAGTGCGAGTGAGAAATAGTACCAGCTGTGCAAGCGCTTGTGGAGATTAATGGTGTACTCCCTGGTAACCACCTCCTCCTTCCTTCCCTTGGCCGGATCCACCATTTTCGCTCTTCTCCTTGTATCTGGTTCACTTGATCTGCAAATTCAAACACCGATCGTCAGCTAAAATATCAAAGGAAAACCCTATTAATCTTAGTATTCTACGGCGATGGAGAGGGACCTTGGTGGGAGGGAGACTGAAACAGAGAATGAGAGAAATGGCGATGGGAGGTATAATAAGATGGAAAAAACCCTAGAGTGTACGGATGGGCCCAACTCATTGGGCTAATTAGGATGTGCCTTCGTTGTTATATTGTAACCCATTAGGCCCAAAAGGGTTTTTCGATTTGTTCTTTTTTTCTTATACGATGTTATATGAGCTGAACCGTTCGGGCTCGGCTTGAAAAAAGCTCGACTCAAGCTCGTTCACTAATCTAAATAAGTCGAGCCTGAACATGATTTTAAGCTCAGTTGAAAGCTCGGCTCGTTCGATTTAGGCTCGAATAGCTCGAATACTATGAAATTTCTAAAATTTTCTTTAAGTTAATATGTTATGAGCAAGTAAAACTACATAAAGCTCGAAAAAAGCTCGACTCGAGCTTGTTCATTTACTAAAACAAGCCGAGCTTGAACAAAAAAGAAAGTTCGTTTAAAAATGGGGTTTGGCTCATCTCGGGCTCGTTTAACAAATGAACAAGCTTGAACATGTCAAGCTCGGCTCGAATAACACCCCTACTTATACAAGGCCAAAAGTATCTCAAAGATTGTTATATGGGTCGAGTAATTAGAGCTTATTTATTAACTAGTGTATATCTTGTCTCTTAGGATTGTTATATAGGTCGGGATGGGTCGGTAACCCAACGAGTTAGAGGTTCAAGGGTCGATGAGTGGGGTGGGTTACAGATTTGAATTAGGGTCAAGGATGAGACTACCCGTTGATGCGACGGGTTAACCCATACCCAACAATTTTTTTTAAAAAAAATTATTTTTTTTAAAGTAATTTTATACATTATGTACATTATTTTTTAAAATAAGCCATAAAAATCATAAGGTAATATTGGATGCATAATGTTTTATCTCCTTATTTCTAATGTAGGATGAAATCAAATATTTGAATGAGATAAAGTTAAAATGAAAAGACATAAAACATATTTATCATCTCACACTTTACTAAGTTTTGTACCCCACGTAAGAAATGAAGTTTGAAAATAAAGTGACATGAAAATGTACTTATCATCCCACATTTTTCTCTTCTACCTCCCACGTTTTGTCGTGTTGACTCATCAACCCGTAGTTCAACCCGTGGCCATATTTAATATAGAGTGCTACTTCTTTAGAGCATTCTCAACAAGTTCCCTATTTTAGAGAATTTTGGGTATTTGGGGAATATTGGGTCTTTTTTTGGCCCAACAGCTTCTCCAACTCATTCTCCAAAATAGGGATTGAGTAGGAAAACTAGGTTGCCTTCCCTATATTTGCAGCAAACGCCAAATCTTTTGCAGGCAACCTTTTCCACGTTCTTTTAGCCACAAAGCCCACGATCTACCAGATGAGATCAATTGCTCTATCTTCTTCTTCAAGATCGACGATCAGGCAAGCCGGAGGACCAACAACACCTGCGCGTTCCGCTACTATCCGAGGACTACGTGCTCAATTTCAACGAAGAGGGCTCTCAAATCGACGAGTTTCCGCACCAAACGATCTCCGCCAAGCTTTGGTCGTTACTGCAGTCGAAACCTCGTTGCCAGAAAAGGCTTCCGGAAGCAGCCGTTGTGCGAGAGATTGCCGCTTGCAACTAGTCGAATTGCCGCCTTCCTCTTCGTCGGCTTATTGGACTCCAAAGGTTATTTTGATTGCTTGGTATTAAAAATTGATAATCGATCGGATAAGTACTAATTTCTTAATTTATGTAGTTGATAATTGATAATTCATTTTTCTTGGCTATATGTACATTCACTGTATTCCATTTTCTTCTTTTTTTTCATACTTAATTGAGTTATTGTCGATCAACCTTTGATCCAATAAATATGTCAAACTTGATTTCTTCATCCGAAATTCAATTAGAGATTGGTGGTTTATTTGAAACTGTAGTTGAAATTTAACCAAAATACTAATTTATAATTAAAAAAATAATTTTCAATTCTTTAAAATGGAGAACCTGTTGGAATTGACACAATTTTTTTTTGGAGAAGATGGATTTTGATTCCCCATTCTGAATAAAATATAGAGAATCTGTTGGGGATGCTCTTAGAGCATGCCCAAGGGTTTCTCCATTTTGGAGAATTTTGGATTTCTGGAGAATTTTGGGCCCATTTTCAGTCCAACAGATTCTCCAACCCATTCCCCATAATGGAGAGGGAGAATAAAAACTAGGGTGTCTTCCCTATTCTTGCAGCAATCGCCAAAAAATTTGGCGACTCCTTTTCTCTTAGTGGCGTTGATAATTGTGGCTTCCAAAACCGTTCAGACTCCACCGCCCCTCTTCATCCATCATTTCTCCATCGCCATCAAGCATTGAAGCAGCCTATCGTTAGGTAATTTTCAATTTCTGGGATCCCAATTAAATTAGCTTTGGGTAATTTTGTAAATCGGTTTCCATTCAATTAGGCAATTCCAAGAATCGTTGTTCATTGATCATTCAGAATTCTTCCAGTTATCAAAGAATTGGTGAGCTTCTCTTTCAAGAAGGCTTTGTGAAAGCCCTGTTTACTACAGATGCGTAATAGATTTCTATGCTGATCTTTTTTTCTTTGTCCAAGTTTTGTTGTATGTATTTCTTTTCTATTTTTCATTGCCTGATTACTTATGGGATTTCCTCTTTTTTATTTGTTGATTTCTATGCCTTTAAGTGGCATTAGGTTTGTTTTAGATCTGGGACTTGGATTATCATGAGACTGGATTGGTCCAAGGTGGTATTTTAGGTATCCAGTGAAGTCAAAGAACACCATATTGACAAAACTAGTTTGATGGAGATCCTAATTCAATTTAGGTATGCGACCATTAATTATTATCGTAAGGATCAATGTTACCCTCTTTGAAATATTTGACAAAAGTATACACTTTCATGGCCCTTAATTAAGTTTTATGAATGTTGAAGTAGTTGAACTTGAATCATTGATGGATTTGCTATCTTTTAGGGAAATTGGATACAGTAGGTCCATCCTCGTGTCTAATTGGCATAAATGTCAAAGAGAAAGCACAAACCTTTGGGCTAGATGACTCTCATCAATTTTGATTGAGAGAGAGCTTAGTTATCTACTTATCTAATCTTATACAGAGTATCAGTTTAATTGTAGATTTCAGTGCTTTATTTCAAGTTTTTGCATTTATGCAGGAGACAAATTCAGAGACCTTGTGGGGAGTGCATACTATGTAGCAACTGAAATACTTTTAGGGAAACTTTATGTATGGTGACTTCCTACAAATGGATCCCAGCTTAGTTGTATATGGAGGATTATCATCACCTATCTCATTATCAATTCCTTAAGTTTTGATGCTGCTGACACTTTTATTTCTTTGCTTAATGGTTCAAGGAAAGGCCTAAAGAAATTTAGAGCTCGTTTGTTTAGATAACCAGGGAATGGAAAGGTAAGTTATTAAATTTTACACATAAAATGTATATGATCATCATTTTTTGTGAGCTTGGAGGAGAGGATGGGGGAGATTATTAGCTCATCCTAGAGGTATTAGTTACCCTCCTTCAAATTAGGGAATAGAATGATAACAAATTTGTATGAAAAATGGGAGAAGAAGGGGAATAATTAGAATAGTGATCAATAAATCTTAACTTAAATATGGACTATATTCATAAGGGTAATCATTACCTTCCCCTCTTACAAAACAAACGGGGGGTTAATGTGTATATCCTATCTGATGTCGCAAAGTTAGAAATGCTCCTGCAGAAGGAAGGTGTTTGTAAGAAATTGGGCAGTTGTTGGAATTTACATTAAATTTTCAATTAAAAATTAATATAGAATTTTCTAAAATGGAGAACCTGTTGGAATTGACACTCAAAATATTTGGAGAAGGTGAGTTTTAATTCCCCATTTTCTAAAAAATTTGGAGAAACTGTTGGGGATGCTCTTAGTGTTTCATATAAAGCTCTAAAGGATCAGGATGGGTATTATTCCATCGCGATGACCCCTTTGAGATATATGAAGTACACCGATACACACGAGGGACTCCAAAATAGCTAACTGTGGAAATCATAAATTTTACAGAAGAGATGAAAGAAATGTAATGTCCATAAAACTCGCAGTACTTTTCCCTCGTGCTTCAAAAGAACGACTGCATTCTACCGTATACATTGAACTAACAAAAACGTAGAAAGACACTATGCATCAAAACTAACATCTAACTGTCAACCGATAATGAAGTGAATGAAGTTCCTCATTTTCGCTCACAGGAAAAGAAAAAAATCAAAATCCAACCTCTGATTCAAGCAGCATGACTTGAGCATCTCAGGATCTGACTTACCTGACCAGGCTTGAAACTATCAGCACCAAAGATCTAACCTGTCGAGTTCGTTTGTATGAACTGCCAGGGCGAAGAACAAAATCTCATTTTCAAGGGTTGGGGAAGAGCTTTAATTCGTCTATGTTCTTCTCCTGTTTCTCAAGTATCTCAACAAGCTAACTCCTATAATGGTCAGACCAGCAATGCCAACTAAGGCCTGCATGTTTGACAATGAAAAAAACCAGTCAGGTAAGAGAAGTTAAAACTCATTTGCTTTGGTGTGTGGGAACAGAAAGTTAATGTAGTGTATTCACTAACCTTCACACTACCATTGTAACTTTGTTTCACTGAATGGAAATACGACTTCAGTGACTGGTACCGAGATGTCCGAGGCATTAGAATAACTACTGTATACTTTGTTCTGCAAGGGAATGGTAATGTCCTCTGCAATGCTAACTTTGCTGTTTCTGGTGTCAAATGTTGCCTCACTTTTACTCGAGCTTCTTCTTGACCCTTTAACAACAAATGAATGAATACGCGAGATGAGAAATAGAAAGTGAAAAATGCTATGGTGCCATTCCCCACCCTATTTATACACAGAGACTGCTGAAGGCTGAGTTGTTGGGCGGGTTCAGCTTTGTTCATGCATGGGCAGAGTAGTTTCAAATAGTAAACGAATGCTCAACCTTAATCAATGTTCTAAAAACGCTTGGCGGTAGGGTAGGGTCAAGGGTCTAGGCGGATTTCATGGCACCTTTTTGCAATCTAGTTTCAAATAGTAAACGGATGCTCAACCCTAATCAAATATGCTGCTCATTTACAAGTATGCTGCTCGTTTCTAGCTAAAAGCCAAAGCAAAGACTTCTCAAGTCGTTAAGTTTTTTGAGTCAGTTCATATAACTGAAATGCTGACAAAAATAAAAGCAGCAGAGACCATTCAAAATAATGAAATATCACGTTTAGTGCAAATAACATTACAACTAGACCTTATTATGAAGGCACGCTTACCTCAAATGAGGAGGCCAAGTCACCGGTATAGATTCTTGACTGGTAGCTCCTTAAGATCTTCTCTAGCAAGTAGTAGTTTTCCTGAAAGAAAGAAAGAAAAAGCAAGGTAATGATGAACCAGCCAACTGGGTAATGACTAATGAATACAATACCAAATTAGGGTACATATCTAGCCATGAACACTAATTGCGCTATTGAATGTCCAAAGAGGCTTACATCCTTACCCTGCTGGTGCTCATGATCAAGCTATGAAGTTCAACTCCACTCCAAAGCTCAAGATTGAGCTCAAGCAACAGTCACAAAATAAGCAAAGAACATATCTCTTGCATACCAATGCCAAGGTATGGGGATCACAAGTCGACTATAAGGAGGGTTGGTGAGGGATTTATATAGACTTGTGGGCTCTCCAGCCTCTTGAGCTAGCAATTGGGTTGGGTTCTTCAATGACAACAATGAGTGAGAACATTAAGATTTCCTTTAGAAAGGGTTACAAGAATGAGTTCTTCATCTGTGGACGTAGGGGCAAGCAATGACCTTACTCCTATTATACACACCATGGGTATTCGCAAAATGGCCCTAAATAAGAACCAAATTCAAATGTACATAGATCACTAGGGCGGGTCCAAGGTTGGCTTAGCTGAGCAAACCTAGTCGTAGTCTAGAATATATCAAATGGATTTTAAACTTATTTCAAGCTCCTCTAAAAAATTCTGTAAACTCATGATAGAAAATCCATTTGAACTTTCCGATAACCTTGATATATGGCTCAACCAATTTTCGTACTTCGTCTTAGCGAGTGCTTAATGTGTGATTGCTCCTCGAGCACAAGCTTGAATTCATGCTTGCAATTAGACTAGATTGTGACCGGTGAGCATGTCATAGATTGTGAACAGTGAGCATGTCAATATTCGGGGCTGGGTTTAGTGTGGCTTTCAGCTTATTTGGGCATTCCAAAAGTGCATCACATTCATATTTTGAACTACGTCAGTAAATTTACAAATTGCATAAATATGATGTATGATATATACCTGAAGTCCATTTTCATGGGCTCTTTGTTCAATTTCTAAAACGGTAGCAACATCTTGATCGGAAGGCCCTTCCTCTTGAAGACGTAATATTTCATCCAATGCAAGATCAACCTGTGACCATTGTGCAGTGAGAAGTTTAGCAAATATCTTTCAATAAATAGGATAAGATGAGAGGAGGACAGACATGATTCACAACATACCAGCGTTGATGAGATGGAAGGATCACAAGAGAAGTTTATGCTAATGTCCCCACGCACATCACCCAATCTTGACGGTCTGTTTCCACCCAGAAATACTGATACACCTGCTGAGTATATCTGGACAATACACATGTTGCAATAGTCAGGATTTAGGAAATGACCAATAAAAAAGACAAAATGAATAGATTTGCACATACCTGCCCATGTTTGAAGCGAAGAACCTGGATTATCTTTGTCTCCAGAAGTTTGCTCAAAAATCCAACATAGTGGATTTCTTCAATCTATTGTTACATTTCATAACAACATTAGTAATACGCATGGCTGAAAAAATCTATAAACCAGAAGTGATCAAGAGCAAAAACATTGTGATCCCTCACAAATAGTACAAACTTAGCTCAAGGAATACCAACCATAACTCCATTTTTCAGTTCAACTGGAAAGCTTATCTGCACGGAACATTGTGCTTCAACCATTGGGCTAAATACAACTTCCCTGCATGGAGTTTATATGAATTAAAACCACAATCCAGCTAGAAACATGGAACCACAGGTCACCCATACAAAAATGGCCACATGATTAAGGAATCAGCCATCATGAAATTATTCCAAACCAAATTTCTCCCCAAAATACACAACAGAGAACATTTATCCCGCAATAGAGATTTTTAAAATTTCACCTAATATCCAGAAATGTGATAGACTAATGAATAATAATGTGATAAAAAGCCAGCACCATCATTCACATCCGCAATGAAAATATGTATAGGAAGAGTTTATTTATTTACAACCATAAAGCAAAACCAAGCATAATGAATTCAAAGAATAAGCATTGATATTCAAGTGGTACTCCCCTAACAAACTGCTTTGTTTGAATAGTTCCATATTCAAATTAGAAAACAATTATGCACACCTTTGCCAATTTTTAGGATATTATTGTCATACTTCTAATTATTCTTATTGACCACAAAATTTCTCATTTTCTACAAAACAAAGAATGATATCATAGCATCCTCTACAAAAATTTCTACCTTTTTTTCTACTTGATTATTTCATTTTTAATTCACTATTCATCAACTTGGCCACAAAATTTCTCAATTCCAAGACGAGGATATACCTGATAATCTTCTCTGGAAACTTGAAAGGTAAGCCTTTTAAATCATCGCGGCTGAATTGTAAGACAGGATTGGAAGGTTTAGGTATGCCTCCCTGCATCCAACACAATCATATCTATAAGCATAAACTTCAGCACATCAAAATAATCTTCAAGGGGTAATGACTTACCAGATACTGCAATATTAAAGGGCACGCAATAGCAGGATCAATATTGCCCACAATAACGACAGTAAATGTTGAAGGATCCTTGAAACAATTGTTGAAATATTCACAAGCTTTGAAAGGATCAACTTTCCGTAGGTCACTAATCTTGACTGGCTGCAAAAATGAAGCTCGCAAAAGAGTAAGGATTTATTCAGATAATTCAACAATATAAATCTTGTAAAAAAAGAACTCATACCTGAAAGAAGTAAGAATTTCCATAGTTGAGCTCCCTGACACGGTTTGCAAATGCTGTGTAAGGATCTCTCTCCTGTGCACGAAGAGCCTCTTCTGTCATTTGCATGACTATCCTTACTTCTTCCTCTGCTGGTGCCACTTCTGTTGTAAACAGTTGGTAAACAAGCTGCAACATGCCAAATTATTTTATAAAGGTGTAAGACATAGCTGACTTCTAAATAGGCCAAATTATATAATCCAATATCTTATCTAGTCCAAATATCAAATACTAACATCATTTTGATGAATATGAAATATTCAAAAAGATGAATGTAAAAAAAAAGATCAATATATATACTCTATTTTCACATAGGAAAGGAAAAAGTATATGACACGCACTAGGTATATATCTTGTTGAAATGGTCTTTTTAACTAGTCCAAGCCCTTATCAATGGCAACATCCATGTTTTCAACAAATGTGAAAAATTGGCAATACATGTGTCTATCACTCTATTGCACAGCAATGCTCAGAATGAAACACAAAACGGGCCTAGAAACTCATTTGAAAAAAAAAAATCAACGCAATATAATGCAAAGGAACTCACCTGCAAAGCAGTTTCCAAGTCTGTCGGTGAACAATCACCCGAAAAGGTTCGCATGTATGCACCAAGCTTTGTTCCAACCTCTGCTCTCTTACCAGCAAGCATATCCATTAGCACTGATGGTTTATAGCCAAAGACACCTATTTCTCCAGCAATAGTTGCACCCATTGAGCATGAAAAATAATCACTTTCTGGGAGCTCAGAAAGGCCTCCATACGAAAACCCTGTAAAAAGAACCTGCTCAACAAAGTCTTGATAAGAATGACAAGCATCACAGCATCAAAGCACAAAAAGAAATACCCACTAGCAACTATCACAGAAAAAAAATAAGGTCATTTGAGTTCTACTTTCTTTCGACTTTTTTGTTTTCTATTCTAGTTCTTGATTTGAATGTTAAGTTCAGAAGTTATAAATATCACCGATGCATAATGAAACCATTCTTTCCCCAATAATTTTGTTATCGAATTATTTCCCTTACTACTAATAGATGACAGGGAGGGGTTACATCCTATGGTTTGTGGAATTATGGGAATATGAACTTTGGGTGAATCGGTGACATGCAAACAATTACTGCAAGCAAATATCTAAAATATCCTGATAGAAGCTGGATTGGCATAGCACATGCAGGAATATTCCCATGGAGAAATTGCTGCAATAAAATTGTTATGGTAATCTAGATTAATCCCCGACTCTTCAAGAACAAAGACCAAGAAGTAATAAAGGAAAAATCCCGCTCACGGATCGCAAATATTAAAGTAACTGCGAGTAGGTCAGGCTAACTGTACACGTTCAACAAAAGGCTACACTTTATGCCAGAGGTTTCATATTCCAAGATTAATTAGCTGACTTCATGCTGGATTTCAAAAGCAGGATAATAAATATTCTGACAAATTTGCTAGCAGATAGGGGACTGGATGGGCCGAATGAGACCAGAACCATCATTTCAGCAATCCTTTTCCTTTTTGTTCTTGTATTTTAAAATTGATTTTATAGCTCAAAAGCTTGCTTTCATGCCCGTTTCGTGCTTGTATAACTCAAAATGTACATATTACTTAAGTATACAACTCAACGTAAGATATTTTTTACTCCCTCCATTAAGAAAAACATGTCATCATAGGGAGAAAATCTTGCTGAGAAAAAGGTGTCATTTTAGGTATTTTGGTGTTCACTTTCCAAAATTGCTCTTGTAATGATTAGGGAAATGTAACAAATGTCAGTTGTAGTTTTCTATAAAGTGAAAAAGTAAATTAATAATTAGGGGTATAGGTGTATTTTAGTTTGATTTCTTAAAATTTGTGCAAATTTATAAAGTGGCATGTTTTAATTAACGGAGGGAGTATTTAAGAAGAAAGAAAACAAAACTTTAGTCCCGACGCTATTTTGCACAAATCTGAAGGTTCATACTATTTTTTGCTGCTACCTCAAAGTTAGGCTATTTTCCGTAATTTAGCCTTACATAAATCCCATAGGGAACAAATTAAATTAATTTTGATATGAAATAACAGTTATACTCATTAGTCATTCCTATCATGTATAAGCTTTAGATTTTAAAGCCACGACCCAGTACCCACTCCAGTGGAGTCTTGAGGAAAGGGCTTATATTGTACTCCGTATGAAGCAATACTCTGAGATGCTATTTCTGCATAAAATGTCATAATCCAGTAAAGGGCTCTAAATTTTATGAGTGGATCTTTCCTCTAGGAAAATCATGACCGTAATTCTGAGGCGGTCATTGAATGATTGAGAAGAAAAAAAGATATACACCAAACACAAAAAAATGAGGAACCAAATGTTACGTATAGCAGAAATTTTCTGAAACCTACACAGAAGTACAGAACAGTACCTGGTCATCTAAGAAATCTGTGCACTTATAGCAAACTTTCATTCCATTTGAGAGGATCAGCTCAGTCACCCCAATGTCTGGATTTTCAAACTGCTGAATAATATCCCTGACAAAGAGAGGCCAATGAAATTGGTTACATTATTTTCATCAATCAATGTGATGAATAAAAACAAATACCGGTAAATTGCACAAAATCACCCCTTAATCTTAAATTGCATTTTATCACCCTTGACTCCTTGTTATTGAGAGTAAGGAAAGGCAATGGTTAAGAGAGTGAATCTAGTCCATATTTAAGTTATGGTTCATTGATTAAAAATTTTACCATTACCCCCTCCCATTTTTCATACAAAATTTGTTTCACTTCTCCCAATTTCAATGCCTAATTTTAGCACAGTATAATCATATCCCCGTCATCCTCAAACCATTTCCCCTTCCTTCCTATAGATTCAAAAAAATAAAATAGAGATGATCTAATTAACTTCTTCCAAGTCCTTGATTCCTTTCCTTTCCACTCTCTACTCTTCTAACAAAGAGGCCCTTAATCCATGTTTTGTTCACAACTCACCATTCACACCAATTTTCCCTATGGTAGAATGACAACACAAAATGTATGAAGTGCCAAATATACCTACCCCTCAATCGATGTTCAAATAAGTATAAAGTGGGTGTGGTGGTGAATTGTAAACTAAGCATGGGTAAGGTTGGTTAAATACTTAAATGTAATTTAAGTAAAGGGTGAATTTGTACAGGCAATAAGGGGTGGTTTATGCAGTTTACCCAACTATAATTTAACACAAAAATCGAGGGTAAAAAGGAAGAAGGTAGGTTGCCGCCCGTCTACTTATTATGAGATAATGCAAGTATTCGTTCATCTAAAAGGCAACAGAGATATACGTGAACTCATATGTCATATTGTCATGGCTCCATATTTGTTTCATGGTACTGATGAATTATCAAGGTACCTATAAACTATCATTTGGAATTCTCCTACAGATTTAGCGCTTCTAAAATTCAACGAAAAAACACATTTTGCTAGAGATCTCATAACAAAGAAATGGACAAGCATAAAGCAATACAAGAATTGGATAAAACAAGATATTACCCTGGATTAGGCATAGTGGGAACTATTTCTTCAGGTATATGCTCCTCATCCCAAGGTGAGATGTTTCGTTCTTCCTCCAGAGAACTGATTTTTGACACCACATTTTTCAGGTTATCTACTGTTGATGAAGCTTGAGGCTCAATTGCCTTAATGACGCAGTTGCATGATGTTCGGAACTTTTCGGCATACTTTGCAACCTCAGATGACGATATTGCTACATGCAGTAAGTATAGGGAGTTAGCTTTGTGTCTCTGATGCTATTAAGTGAATTGTTATTTGAATTAATACAATAATAGATACTCACAAGGTAGAAGAGTTTTTTGGAGCTGAGCCTCAAACTCAGTCCCAACAACTGGTTCATTGGCAAGAAAATGCTACAATATGAAGATAGAAAGGACTGCCTCGTCAACAAACCTATTCCTGGAAACTGGAAACTCCAGATGGATACAATGTTGACTTATGTGAAACAATAAATCATTTAAATTACCTGCAAATATTCATCCCTTAAGTTGGTCGACTGAATCTGATCACGCTCCAAATAGGCAGATTCAATTTCTGACATCAACAATGCTCTAACTATACATATTTCTCGCTCTGTGAACCCATGTAACCGAACCCTTGCAAGCTGAAATAAGCAATCAATAAAGTAAGGGAGACAACATATAACAAAAGCTCACATCAGGACAGTCACCTTACCTCAGTGAGCATCGACTCCAAGGCTTCGATAGTCCCCTTCTCCTTACAAGACGAAGTCATTATATAAGCTTTAATTGGGCGCACTAAGTCATCGGAAGCAGCAGAACATGAAAAGAAGGGTGGATCCTTCCTACGAGATATTTTGAACAATCTCTGGTTTAAAGCGTGAAGGAACATTGATTCTACAAGTAAATTCCTATAGTCGTTTACTGTCTTCAACTCTCCAGGTGGCATCAAACAACTGACCATAACTGCAGACTATTTCAGCAAATCAAAGAGATTAATGCTCCACAAGAGGTACAAATTTTCAATTTGTATCATAATGATATAAGTATGAGTTTAAATACTCACTCCACCAGCTTCGGATTCGACAAAACATGAAATGTATGGGTCCTCATGAGATGGAACTTCAAACTGAGGTAACAATGGAGGATCCAAAGGCGAACTTTTCTTATCAAAATGTGTCTTGATCAACTCAACAACACTCTGAGGGAATGAGAGAGATCTTAGAAAATACTTGTGAAAGAAATGCTGTCAGAATACCATCCAGCAAGAGAGGAGAATAATAAACTATACCTGTGTCTCGGGAAAGTCTCCAACAGCAATCACTGCCATATTTTGTAAGTTGTACCACTTCTTGTAAAACTGCCTCACTGTTTCAGCAGAAACAGTTCTAATGACCTTTTCTGTTCCAATTGGTAGACGATGTGCATACTGCAGTTATCCAACAGCAATTCATTGCAGTCATGAACTTGGTGGCTATACAAAATCGGTAACACCCAATCATACTACATAATTGTAAATTTCCATTATAATATTTTTTTTAAAAAAAGAAGCAGAACAATATGCAGTTTAGACATTGGAGTAATATCTAATCAATAGATATTCCAGTACTTGCGCCGAGGCAACTTTCACTTCCACGTCATTCAAAAATATTTTAGAAGCCTTTTCAATTACTCAAAAATTTCAACATATCATTTACAAATCTATTTTTAAGCACAATTTTTAAAAATACTAATGTATTACAGTATAAATTCTTATTAAAATGCAATGAAACATTTTTACAAAATTATATAAAAAAACATTATATCAAC
Organism: Persicaria tinctoria; assembly: GCA_037127255.1. Classification (NCBI taxonomy): domain Eukaryota; kingdom Viridiplantae; phylum Streptophyta; class Magnoliopsida; order Caryophyllales; family Polygonaceae; genus Persicaria; species Persicaria tinctoria. Next base: position 19,244,961 of record JBANSL010000008.1, read on the forward strand.
TAGCTTTAATCTCTATAAAACTTTTTAAATTATATTTTAGATTAAAAAATTAGGGCATATTTCTATAGCACAATAATTATGTAAAGATACGAGTTCCGGAGGAGAAATGGATGAACTTATTTCTGCAAATTGATTATGACATCCTCAATTGATTTGGACCATTTATCAAGGAGGCTCAGGTAGGCCTCTAATGATCATGAATGCAGATAACAATATATCAACAACTAAAAGGGTTTTGCATTTCATATCCACCAAATTATTTTATTTGGGAATGTATATTTCTTATTAGCCACAACTCAACATCTCAATTACAAATGCAAGGAATCTGATAGTCTTCCCATACTCTCTAGAGCCTAGTCACCACTTCACAGTGTTCAGTGACTTGATCACATCCAAAATTTTACCTTGGAATTCGCCATCATCAATGTCCAGTGTGCTTCTTGCATACGGCCACTTGCATTCCGGGTGCCCCTGTACTCCTCCATGACGGCTCCCCTTTCTTTTTCCAAGTCCTCTGCTGAAACTCGTATCTGCAGATAGCGTATATAAGAGAAGAAGGAAAAACTTCAAACTGAGAGAAATTGCAATGAGACCAGAAAGTACCTCTGTACTAAATTCTGAAAGAACTGAAATGGCTTCTGATAACAGTTCTGGCTTGTCGACGGGAACAAACAACTCATACACAGTCTCATCAGCAGATGTCATGGCATTCTGGCAAGCCCCAAATTCTGCCCCAATGCTTTCCAAGAACTTGACGATGTCATGATTAGAGTAATTTGTTGTCGCGCTAAAGGCAAGATGTTCCACTATGTGAGCAACACCTCTTTCATGCTCCTCTTCCAGGACTGAGCTGCCATATAGCCCAATAATGAGCTTAGAATATGCAAGAATAGTAACGCAGTAAAGCGAAAAAAGGAAAATCCTTTTAAGTATATTGGCATTTGGCATAATTACAAATAGGCACCCTCTTATAGAGTAAATGTGTGTTTCAAATGGGAACTAAGTAGAGCATATATGAATTCCACATGCTATGATTTATCCCATCCATCGGAGATGAAACAGTTTGGACTTAAACTTCGGATCTCCGGTGACATTTTCCAAGTGGATAAAGCAACTGATTAATCACATAGCTGACTTCAAATCTACATGCTCCACTTAATTCAAGTTGAGAATCACAAGACAGTCCAATGTACACATGTTTCAGATATTCACATACCTCGCATATGAGCCTCGTTACCTATTTTCCCCCCTTAATCCAATCCAGCAATATTCAAAATTAGAATAATACGGCATTCAAAAACCACAAAATCACTCTTGCAAAACAATATTCGCAAGGCAATTTAAAAAATCCAATCCACATACCATAACCTAAACTCCAACGCACAATGCTAACAAGATCAGGAAGATAGTAAAAAATTGCGAGGAATCGAGGAGATTGACTAACCCAGCCTTGACAGCGAGGGTGAGAGCGGCTCTCATCTTAGGCTTTGAATTGGATCGGACGTAATAGGCGATGCCATTGTCGAGCCTGCCGTATTCGGCTCCGAACGGCTCCTGACCTAGTGGCTGCTCCAGGTCGACATTGCTGATGAGCTTCAAAGACCGAAATTTATGGCGTTTGGCGATCTGCGAGGTGTTGTCTACGGGTATCAAATCCATGGGGAGTTTTTGGGGGATTTGGAGATGGTGAAAGGAAGAAAAGGTTGTTGTGGTATCTGCTTGCTTCTCCCCCGCCCAACAAGAGCTGTTGCTTGTTCGATTTCCGCAGTTTGTGCGCTCCTTCGAATCATGTAGCCATTACACTGCTGTTGGAGAGCTGTGTGGGTTTTGGATTCGTTTTTCTAGTGTTAGGGATGCTGGATGCATTTGGGGACTCGATGATGAGTTCGTGTTTGAATCACTATGGACGGATACATTTAGGCCTTGTTTGGTTAGGAATCAGAATGAGAATGAAAACTGGAATAAGTCGTTACCAAAACATGTCATCTATATCTATCTATATAAACTCTAAATTGACTTTCTGTCTACGCGCCAGTCTCTTCTTAATTCTCTCTCTTCTACCAATCAAGTTTTTTTCACTCATCTTTAATTATGTATTTCCTCTAATTTTTTATTTCTCCATTTATCTCTTTAAATCAATTACATTTTTTCTTTCCTTTTTTAATATATTTACTAACTATCTATATCTATATATCTATTTATTTATATCTATATCTAATATAATACTAAAACAGATGTTGAAGGATGCCACATGGTGACATGGCGGCACCTCCTTAAGTCAGGCTTACGTGGCAAGTTCTCCTTTAAGGTGGCCCCACCTAAATAATTATTTCAATTTACTCAATTATTAATTAAAATAAATCTAAAATCTTTTTTCCTGGATTAAAGTGATTTAAAATTTTTTAAATACCAATTAATTATTTTTTATAATAACTTTAATTTATTTTTTCTCATTTATTTTGAATTAAAACTCAATATATTTTTTAGTTACCACATTTTACCCAAAAATTAGTTATTTATTTATTTATTAATTCTTTCCCTTTTTTTTTTTTTGGTGAGAAATTAATTCTTTCCCAATGATTGATAGCACTCCATAAATTAGTAATTCCATGACAATTATACAATTTGATTAAAAGAATATTATGGTTAGCATGAGTTTTTAACATAAATCTAAACATACAAGTTATGAAATTACTAATTTAACCATATAAAATGACAAATGCTAAACATACAAGTTATGAAATCAATAACAATTTATTTTCCGAGGATGTAAATAATATATTCCAAATATATAAATTTAGAAAAATTAAAAATATTTATTATTCAATTTTTACGTAAAAGATATATATTATATGTTGAAGAAGTTTATGGTGACACGTGTCTTCTTCATCACTAATTTAATTTTTTCTAACGGATTGTGTGGCACGTTCATTAATTTCAACCAATGATTTTTTTAATATAAAAAAATCAATTTATTCTATTTGAATCTTCTTAAACAAACCTCTTTAATTATTCTTAAACAATAACCCGCTAATTTTGAAATAATTTTTTTTATGGTAAATCAATTCTTTATGTGAAAGATATATTATATATTGATTCAAGTTGTACGTACTTTAACCCTTCCTTTAAAAAGATCTCTTAATTTGATTAAAATAATATTTTGAAAGATGGTTAGCATGAGTTTTTAACAGGAATCTAAACATACAAGTTATGAAATTACTAATTTAACCATAGAAAATGACAAATGCTAAACATACAAGTTATGAAATCAATAACTGTTTATTTTCTAAGTATGTAAATAATATATTCCAAATATATAAATTTATAAATATTATAAATATTTATTATTCAATTTTTACGTAAAAGATGTATATTATATGTTGAAGAAGTTTATGGTGACATGTGTCCTCTTCATCACTAATTTCATTTTTTAACGAATTTTGTGGCACGTTCATTAATTTCAACCAATAATTTTTTTTAATAAAAAAATCAATTTATTCTATTTGAATCTTCTCAAACAAACCTCTTTAATTATTCTTAAACAACAACGCACTAATTTTGAAATAATTTTTTTTTATGGTAAATCAATTCTTTATGTGAAAGATATATTACATGTTGATTCAAGTTGTACATACTTTAACCCTTTCTTTAAAAAGATCTTTTAATTGTTATATCCAAAAATAAGTATACAAGCATACAGATATGTAAAAGATTTGATATTAATTAGCATAATTTGAATATATCATATCGATACTTACAATAAAGAAAGAGTCTCTTACACCACATGTCATCTTAATTGCCTATTGATCGAGGTCCTATGTGGCATTTTATTAATATATTAATCAAGTCATATATAAATTATGTGATTTTTTAATTTTTCTTTAAATAAGTGAAATGGTTTTTTTGAATTTTTCTTTAATTATTAAGTGATGAAACTCGATAAAGTTGTGTCTGAAATTTGTAATAAATCAAGTTTGAGTGTTTTCAATTTTTTTAAATTAATTGATGAAAGGATTTTTACGAGATAAACTATGAGTTGTTACATGGGATAAACTTGATCTATTTGAAAATTCCAGAAACTTTTTCCATTCACTTTGATTAATAAATAAACGGGGTTTTTTAAAGAATTTATACTTTATTTTTCCTTTAGTATTTTTTATCCAAATAACTTCTTAAAAAAATGCCAAAAAAAAAATAAAAGGACCTATATTTAGAGACAGATGATGCATTTTTTTTTACTTTTAAGTTTATTACAAGAATATTTCTTCTCCAACATTTTTATGTGTTCTCTATCCAAAAGTTCTTAAAACTCTATTCACCTAGCGTTTGTGTAATATGTAGCCGAACTACCAAAATCTTTGGTCTTACCTTCCAACCCATTACCACGACAAATATTTGTTTATTACTCAAAGTAACCAATCAACTTGCTGAAAAAACTTAGAATGCTGGAAAAAAAACACTCTACAATTATGTATACAATTGTTTCCATCTAGGAAAGTATGAAGATGAGACATTGACGATTTGCCAAATATTATATATTGATATAATATAAGGATCTTTTTATCCAAATTTATATTATTTAGCTATATCATTTTCATATTATTATAATATATCTAATATATCATGTAAATAAATTATGATATATAATATCTTCTAAAAAAATATAATATATTTTACAAATCCCGTGCGTTACGCACGGGTACTGCACTAGTAAACTCTTAATTTAGAAGACTTTCTGCCTACGTGTCAGTCCCTCCTTAATTCTCTCTCTTCTACCAATCAAGTTTTTTTCACCCATCTTTAATTATTTATTTCCTCTAATTTTTTATTTCTCCATTTATCTCTTTAAATCAATTACATTTTTTCTTTTCCTTTTTAATATATTTACTAACTATTGAACTTAATTTAAAATACTCAATTCAATCTAATATAACTATTGTGCTTAATTCAAAAGATTGAATCTGACGAAACACCACAAAATAAATAATAATATTTACGGTATCACGAGTAAATAAGAATATATAATAAGGTTCCCCACTATATAAATAGGGCCTTACAAGTATGAAGAATAGGCGAATACAAATTAAGATACCGACTTAAGACGTCCGCGGACGATAAACTGCCCGCGGCTCCAACGCATGTGCCATGACACTTGGCATACATGCCCCCCTCCCACATGTCTTATGGCATGTGACATTTGGCAACAAGTAGACTTACATGAAGGGGGGGCTAGCACTATAAATAAGAGGTCGGGGGCTCATTATTAAAGGTCGGAAATTGGGATCCCTAAGGGCTTAGGCCGGATTCCCTAGCTTTGAGCCCCCTTTTAAGCGGGATTAGTCTCGGCTGGTAAAAACCGACATTGATGGAGCCGAAGGAGGACGGTGGTACGCGGATGGCTTGAGCTCGGATCGGCACAGGTTTGGGTACGCTGACGGAATCTCATCGCGCGTCTCATGTAAGCCCGATCGCCTGAGCTCGCCTGCGCCCCACTTGATCCCGGAACCCGCCGACACGGGATTCCGAAAAACTGGTTTTATCACTGGCGCCGTCCGTGGGGACCTCTCACGCTAAGAGGTAATTTATGTTGAAACATTCCGCCTACTTTGATTTCGAGTGGATTGATTTCGTCTGTCACCTTGATCAAGTAATCAACTTGCTATATGTTAGTTAGGTTGAAGAATGCATGCATTATTAACTGCTTGCTGCGGAATGTGCACCACTGTGGTGATTATGTATGATGAAGATTTTCGCTTAAGTTTATGGTGTGTGAATTATTGTTAAAATGATCATTTTAATGATATGCACCATTACTATTAAAATGTCTGAATGCATGTGTGATATTATGAATTCATGTGTGACCGCGTCAGGCATCCGGTCGTAGAGCTGGCCTCCCGGATCGTAGCTTTTATTTAGTCTCCTTACGCGTGATCTTGCTCCGCGTCAGGCCTCCGATCGAATCTGCATTCTCGGAGATGATATTTTATATTAAATCCTAGGACGCTGGAGCTTGGCTCCGCGTCAGGCCTCTGATCGAATCTGCATTCTCAGAGATGATATTTTATATTAAGTCCTAGGACGCTGGAGCTTGGCTCCGCGTCAGGCCTCTAATCGAATCTGCATTCTCAGAGATGATATTTTATATTAAGTCCTAGGACGTTGGAGCTTGGCTCCGCGTCAGGCCTCTGATCGAATCTGCATTCTCAAAGATGATATTTTATATTAAGTCCTAGGACGCCGGAGCTTGGTTCCGCGTCAGGCCTCTGATCGAATCTGCATTCTCAGAGATGATATTTTATATTAAGTTTTAGGACGCTGGAGCTTGGCTCCGCGTCAGGCCTCTGATCGAATCTGCGTTCTCATAGATGATATTTTATATTAAGTCCCTCGACGCTAGAGCTATCGCTCGCGGAGGGCCTCCGATCGTAGCTCGTATGCTCGCGGAGATAAACTCTTAACGAGTATAAACTAAGTCCCTCGACGCTGGAGCTATCGCTCGCGGAGGGCCTCCGATCGTAGCTCGTATGCTCGCGGAGATAAACTCTTAACGAGTATAAACTAAGTCCCTCGACGCTGGAGCTATCGCTCACGGAGGGCCTCCGATCTTAGCTCGTATGCTCACTGATACGGGGTTAGCCGTAGGGTGGCCCGATCTTCGACAATCAAACAAGAAATAACAAGAACGGAAGCAAAAGACTCAAAGACTCGATGAACAATAGGCAAGACTCGAAATTGATAACAAAGACACGACCGATAAGGACTGATTCGAACTAAAATAGAACGAGGCAAAGACCCCAGGCCTCCTAAGAGGGTAGGAACCAAATACCAACGACTATAAAGCCCGCCTCTACAACCTTACACAACCAAGCGGACAACTTGGAGGCACAAGGAGGGGACTTGTGATTACCTGGATCACCAAGCTCTCGCGAGGTTGACGAACTCAAAGCAAACCAAGTTAGATCTATAACCAATTTGCAATCGATGAGCCTTGCTACGAATCGATTGACTTGAGCACTCAATGTGTTTCACACAAGAGAAAAGCTTTCATTAAAATTCAACGTACTGAGTTCTGAACAAGGGGAACGCCTCTTCTTATAACCTAGGAGGCTGATTTCTAAAGAAATAATAAATAAAATAGAAATTAACTTAAATCCCTAAAATACTAAAAATAACTTAAGTAAAGAAGATTACTAAAAATAATAAAGTTGTTCCAACACTTAGAAAAATCCCGTCTAAAACAGTGACAGCCCAAAGAATGTGATTTCCGGCCAAGCTCTAGGTCGAATCTGGAAAAACCTTCAACAGCAAAGTTGTAGATCTCTTCGTCCTCGTTCCGACAAGGTATGGCACGATCCAATCCGATTAATATTGAATCCGTACGACTCATTTTACTGAGACGTCGAAAAGCTGTCAACTGTGCATGACGAACCCAAAAACGAACGACCCAGGGTGGAGCCTTCTTCTTCCTCTTGAGGATGACACCATTCTCACGAGCTTGAATCATAGGGCCATCCCCAAGTATAGGTGTGTCCGAAGGTGTCTTGGATAGTCCCGCATCACTCACGGAGATAAACTCTTAACGAGTATAAACTAAGTCCCTCGACGCTGGAGCTATCGCTCGCGGAGGGCCTCCGATCGTAGCTCGTATGCTCGCGGAGATAAACTCTTAACGAGTATAAACTAAGTCCCTCGACGCTGGAGCTATCGCTCGCAGAGGGCCTCCGATTGTAGCTCGTAAGCTCACGGAGATAAACTCTTAACGAGTATAAACTAAGTCCCTCGACGCTGGAGCTATCGCTCGCGGAGGGCCTCCGATCGTAGCTCGTATTCTCGCGGAGATAAACTCTTAACGAGTATAAACTAAGTCCCTCGACGCTGGAGCTATCGCTCGCGGAGGGCCTCTAGATGAGTATAAATTAAAGTCCCTCGACGACGGAGCTCTCGTCCGCGGAGGGCTTCCTAATTGAACTACGAAAGGCTTGATTCTCTTTCCAAGAGATACGTAGGCAACCCACTAAAAAGTTGGGTACAACCCAGACCAAACAAACTTAGTTAAAACATTACACCAAAAAATCTGATGTATTGAGCACTCCTCCGAAGGAAGACAAAGTTCAAATGCATATGTTGTCTCGTTTGAGTCGAACCCTAGCTAAGTCTCATCTTAACTAAGGTTCGAGGAGCTGTGACGAAACACCACAAAATAAATAATAATATTTACGGATCACGAGTAAATAAGAATATATAATAAGGTTCCCCGCTATATAAATAGGGCCTTACAAGTATGAAGAATAGGCGAATACAAATTAAGATACCGACTTAAGACGTCCGCGGACGATAAACTGCCCGCGGCTCCAACGCATGTGCCATGACACTTGGCATACATGCCCCCCTCCCACATGTCTTATGGCATGTGACATTTGGCAACAAGTAGACTTACATGAAGGGGGGGCTAGCACTATAAATAAGAGGTCGGAGGCTCATTATTAAAGGTCGGAAATTGGGATCCCTAAGGGCTTAGGCCGGATTCCCTAGCTTTGAGCCCCCTTTTAAGCGGGATTAGTCTCGGCTGGTAAAAACCGACATTGATGGAGCCGAAGGAGGACGGTGGTACGCGGATGGCTTGAGCTCGGATCGGCACAGGTTTGGGTACGCTGACGGAATCTCATCGTGCGTCTCATGTAAGCCCGATCGTCTGAGCTCGCCTGCGCCCCACTTGATCCCGGAACCCGCCGACACGGGATTCCGAAAAACTGGTTTTATCATAATCTATATAATTTAATGCTTACGATTAATCAATATTATTTTAGATTATGATTATGTCACATCGCATTTAAACAAAGTCACAATGATATTATTATGATTTTTATTGTGTGATTGAAAATATCTATATTTATGTATGCTATTTTAAATGAGATTTTAAAAAAATCTAAAAATACTTATAAGATACATATACGGTAAAGATTTTTATCTTAACTTTTATTTATACATTATAAAATAATTTTTATTATTTTATTAAGATTTAAAAAAAATCGCGCCATGGCGCGGGAATCGTACTAGTTTGATATAATGTTAGAATGAGAAATTAAATAATTCAGCCTAAAAATATACCAATTTAACCTACCCAATTCAAAAGCACACAAATCCAATCTCTCAAATTTATAAATTTTCATAAAAATACACAATGTATTGACAAATTTTGATAAATATTGTATCAAATGAGGACGTGTTCGTTGCCCGGTTATCAGAGGTTGTGAGGGACACCGATGGAGATTGTGGGCGGTTCTGGTGTAGTTAAAACCGATGGTTCAACAATCTTGGGGATGGAAGGTTGTCAAACTTGTCAGTTCTTCAACTACAGGCCTTCCCCTATTAACAATAAGATAAGATTTGTATTCATCCCGATAATCGATAGGGTTTGTGTTTATCTTATGAATCTCTAGTTAAGATTGTAATCTTATCTTATATAGGGTTTTAGATCGTCCTTATCATCATATGTAATCTATATGTCTATATTCTATATACATATACTAAAATTGATGCATAACGTTCTATGTGGCGCGTTGTGGTTAATTATAGGAAAAAAAATCATATGTGGCGCGTTGTGACCGATCATAAGGAAAGAAATTAATAAAATAATATGTTATCATAATTTATAGAAAGTTATATAAGCCACAATATATCTATATATTTTTATATTTTAGTCAATTGACAGAAATATAAATAACAAATATAAATTCTTCACCCAATTTTATTTTTATTTTTTTGGATAAAGTAAGGATTCGAGGGCCAGACAGGCCAGACACCTCGAGAGGCCGACAAAGTCGGCAGACGGGGAACCGTCAAAACATACAATGAAAATAACAAAAGGTGCAAACCAGGCAGTGACAAGCAAACAATTTCGGACGACCTAGCAAACCAAATCCTTACACGTTGGGGACAACATAGACTATGAACCGAAGTCAAGCGCCACCAAGCAATGACATCGCTGACTAGCGGTACATCGGAAGTCCCTATGGGCAGTGAAGACGAACCTCCAAGAAAATTTCTGGATCATGAAGACGCCTCGATACACACCACATCGACCCCAGCCAGACCCGACTCCGAGGCACTAGAGCCCCAACTAAGAAAAGGACCATCGAGACCAACCAAAACAGTCGCCGAGAACCGCCCAAGTACAACGCACCTGAAAACCCTTTTGGGATTTTATTGGGGCCCTTACAGGATTTAATCAAGCCCTTTTGAAAATTTTGTCAACGGGAGTTTTATATATATAAGACTACCTTAAAAAAAAACTTTGGGCAATACTTGTCGTGCAAGATGCAAGGTGATCCTTGCACGCCAAGCCTAACCAACGTCATCACGCCACCGAATAGGCACCAAGGCCGAACCCCGAAAGCAAGAGACAACCGCTGACCGCCGGTCACGCACACCTGCACCAAGCCCTAGGTGTGATATCGACGGCGATCGAAAGGACCAAGGCAGGGGCGGAACCACCACCGCTGGCCACCGATTGCGTCGAATGTTTTTGGGTCTCCAAAGGGGTTGTTTTGGGTCTCACAAGGAGATTCTTCACTAATTAAAACCAAGTTAGGTGCTTCAAAAGCAGGATTGAAGCACCAAATGCCAGATTTAACAAAATTCCTCTAGGGTTTTGAAAGAGGAAGACCCTTTTATTTACCTCGGAGAAGATTGGCATCGTTCGGGCAGGGAAGCGTCGGGACGGTGGTGGCTGAGGAGAGATTGGATGACGAGACGGTGGATTGGGACCGCTCGAGACCTCCGACGAAGAAGGAGCGCTTGGCTAATGGAAACGAATTGGGGGCGCGTGGGCATTGCGCCCCGCGTGTTCTCCTCCCCAAAATGGGGTTTTTAAGATAATTTAAGCTCATTCATATTCTTCACACATGTTTGCGAATAAATGTGAGAATATTTGGTAAATTGTACCTCTTGCCTAATTCAATTAGGTAATTAACATCGTTCATATTTTTTTTGTCGTGCTAACCCCCTCTTTAAAGTTTTTTAGGTGTTTGTACCCCTTCACTCTTCCTCCTCTCTCGATCGTGCTCGATCCTCCTTCTTCATCTCCTCCTGCCGGCGATTTCGCCTCCATTCTCCGCCCGGTTCATTGTCTTCTTTTCCCATCTATCCTCTAGTGCTTATATACTTCCCGCCTCATCGGCCAAATTGCCAGATTGGTATAAAAAAGCATCACAAATGACAGATTGGTATAAAAAATCCGTAAAGCGACAAATAGGTATAAAAAATGATATTGGTGTGACAAATTGGTATATTTTCCTTAAAATTTTGATTTTTAATAAAGTAACATCAATTCACTTAATAAACCAATTTATTTATTTTTAATTAAACATTAGACCAATAGGGATAAAATAAATCTATTATAAAATTATTTTAAATTATATATTATAAAATTTGAAAATTTTGATGAATTTTATTTCAAATTTTTAGCAAACTTTTGAAGAAAAAAAATTAACCTAGATCTTATTTGGAAGGTTGAGATAAATATTTTTTTAAAATATTTTTTTTTCACTTTGCTATACATAGGTGTTTACAAATTGAATAAAATATTACATTAACTTTACAATGAATTATAAAAATCGAGACTATTATAAAAATTATATAATGTTAATGATTTATAAATTTATTTTGAATTTAATTAAAAATTAATCTATAAAAAAAATATTTTTAAACTTTATAAACATTTTCAATAATAAAAGGGGAGAAGTGGTATTGATATGCCAATCAAGTTTTTTAAAAATATATTTTTTGAAAAAATATAATTAAAATAGATTTAGTATAAAATTTAAATATAAAACTTAAAATATTAAAAAATAGAATGTAAATTCCGGTAATTGTTTATATTTTAAATGAAAATAAGTTCAAGATGTATAAATTAACTTAATTTATTAAACAAACAGATTTTTTTAAGGAAAATATACCAATTTGGCGCATTGATATTATTATTTATACCTATTTGTCGCTTTAAGTCTTTTTTATACCAATTTGTCATTTGTAGTACATTTTTTATACCAATTTGGTAATTTGGCCCCGCCTCATCCTCCCCTTTCTGGCATCGTCGTTGTTGTTGTGCTACTTTCTTACGAGTTTCGTGATTTTTCGTTAATTTTTTTGGCTTTGGACTGTTTTTGTTTGTGCTTCTGTTTTAGCCTTTCAAGGTATCGAAGTTGGTTGAGCTATGTGGCTAGATCGTTTACCTTGTGGTTCATTCTTTGTTGTTGATGACATTTAGTTGTCTATAATCTACTTGATTCAAGTTAGTTGTGGCCATTTCATTTCACAAGGTTGTTTGATTCCTTTTGTTTCATCATTGCAGGGGGGGAACATGGGGAATAAGGCAAAACCTGTGTTAGTTCTTTAATTTTGTGTAATTGAATCCATTTTGTTGTTGTTTTTTTATCTTCATATTGTACATTTTTTTTCATTATATTGCACTATTTTGGATATATTTAGGGTTTTGGTGTTGATGCCATTTGGACTGTCCAATATACTTAACTTTGTTTTCGTCATTTGATTTTGTCATCTTGTTTCTTTCAATCTAGTTGTTGTCATTTAGTTGTGTCCATATTGTTTAAATTTGGTACATTTTGAATGAACTGATGTCACCATTGATGTTTGATGTTAATGGTCCCATTTTTATTTTGATGTCATCCTTTGTTGATCTTATTTGAAACCATGTGAACCATGTGTTATTTCGTTTAATTTGTCGTCGTCCTTTGATTTTGATGCTATTAAGTCGATTTGAGTTTAATTACTTTTTGTTGTCATCATTTGATGTTGTCCTCTTTGTTTGATGATGACATCTTGGTTCGTTCAATGTAGATGTTGCCATTTTATTGCTTCCATATAGTTCACATTTTGCTGCATTTTGTATAAACCGATGTCCTCATTAATGTTAGATTTATGTAAATGGTCCCAGTTTGATTTTTTTAGATCCTTTCCAGTTCAAGTGGGCTTAGCCCACTCTACATCTGGATCGGGTTACTGTAGGCCCATTTAAGGGGTTGACCCTCCCACTTACAAACGTCTCCATGTTTCCACGAGGATTCGAACTTCGAACCTCGAGACATGGGATGTAGCCCCATAACCACTGCACCAACTTGTGATTGGTGGTCCCGGTTTGATTTTGATGTCATCATGTGATTTTGATACTATTTAGTTGCTTTGAAACTAGCTACCTTTTGTTTTCATTCTTTGATGTTTTTATTGGTTGTTGTTGATGCCATCTAGTTGCTTCCAATCTAGTTGTTGCCATTTAGTATTTTCTATTCAGTTGACTTCTTTTGCATTTGTTGAACTATATGTCATCCTTATTGTTGTATACAACTTTCTTTCTTACTACTAGTGATGACAATGAGGACTTGCTTTGTCCGGTTTGTTACTTCTCTACCTTTTCTTCATTTTGTTGTATTTTCCATGTTAAATGATGTTTATCTTTTTCTTTGTATTTTCCTATTTGTTTGTTCTATGTAGGTATTTGATAATTTTGATTATATTTATGAAGATCGGGATAGTTTATATGGGAAGTATAATCTTTTACTCCCGAGTTGATTGAAATACCCCAAATTATCTTTGGGTATTTCTTTTTAAGTAAATATAATTTTGGTAATAAAAGTTATTTTATTTTGAACTTAGAAATATTTTATTTCTTTCATTATGAATATATATATATATAGTGTATAATAGTTTAAAGATATTTCATCTTATGTGCATATATAGTAAATAAATAAGTTTTTAAGTTATATTATTTTGAGACAAAGGGATATATTTTCTACAAAAATAAGGAAGGATTCGCAATTATAATTTATTTTAATTTGCGAAAAGTATTTAATATAACGTTTTAGAAAATTGTGTTAAGCAAAATAAAATGTATTTCATTAAGTGTTTTGAATAATTTTAATAAATAAAATTTCGGATATGCATATGTATATATATATTTATAAATAGGTAAAATGTATCTAAGGACTGAACCGGTTCTCTTTGGGTTCACTTGAACCAAACCAACCAATAAAATAAAATAAAACGATGAACCGAACCCGTCTTCCCCTACCTCCAGCTCCACCGTTTTCAACTGTTGAAATTGTGATTTTTACCTCCCTCAAATCTCGCCCGAATCTGAACGTTTTTGCTTCTAGAATGTCCCCCACGTGTTCTTATCTGAATATCTACAACCGATTTGTGATTTCGGATAGAAACAAGCTCAAACCAACCCAAACAGATTTCTCCCCAAATCGAGATTTCTTGAAATCCGGCCATGTAACGGCCTTATCTGAACGAATTGAACAAAAGGATAGCTTCTAATGATCTTATCCGAGCTATTTACGGGATCAATTTCATCCAATTCGTTCCGAATCACCCCCTATACAAACAAGAGGTTTTCGGTTCTCAAGCTCACACCACCATTGAAGCATCTACTCGAGCTCTAAACTTATTTCATTACGTTCTAAACACTTCTAGGAACGTTTTCCTTCACAGATTTTTCTCAAAAACATCCCGAATCGGAAAACCCCAATTTCGAAACTTACCTCGCCGGAGCCGCCCTCGTCCGCCGCTTCCAACCGCTGCCGACGCCGCCAGGACCACCAGGGAGGAGCGCCTCTTCGTCAAGAAGATGTAGCCACCGGTCTCGTATCATTCTGAGCACTATCGAAGCCGCTACGCCTCGCCGAAGCCTCCCCGGAACCTCACCGGAAAGTTGCTGTTGAAGCTGCTGTCGGGTGAGAGGTTGAATAAGGTTAATTACGTTAAACCTCCCATACTTTCAGTTTTGTTAAAATATGCCCCTGCCCAGTTTTCTAAAATTCCAGATTCTAACCCGTATTTTTATATGGGCATAAATGCTTTCGAATTCCGTTAAATCGCAGAGAATCGTCAACCCTTACGCCCCTACGAGGGAATTCGAGTTCAACCAACCACTTAAGTCAAAGCTTGCAACTTCGGATCAAGGCAAGTGACTTTCCGAGCTTTTCCGCTCATTTCGGTGCCTTCGTGTCTTGTTGTTTTCGTTCCTTGAAATGCTTGCCAAAGTAATTAAAATAAATTACAATTCTTCCGCCTTGTGTGATTTATTTATCCGTTAGTTTGAATTTGGCAAGTATAATTGGGTAATGTTATTATTCGACGTATATATAAAATAATAACATAGATACCCACCTTTTTATTAAAGCATGATTTATTTTGTTCTTTCATGCTAATTGGTTAAGAAAGGGATATGTTTCTTTTATGTATCCATTCTATTAATTTCGTTGTGATCAATATTGTAAATAAGAAGTAATAATGCGAGGATTGTCTGTTGTGAGTGAAACTCAATTGTAACCAATTCAATCAAATAAAACATCAATCATCGAAAGGTAAAGTGAATCATAAAGTGGAAAATGTAAAGTAATGTGAAGAATTGTAAAGTAAAGTAATCAATCAATCAGTGAGTGGAAAATGTAAAGTAATGTGAAGAATTGTAAAGTAAAGCAATCAATCAATCAGTGAAAACAGTGTGAAGTGGTAAAGTAAAGTGTAGGTCGGGGTCGTTACTCCTCGGTCTTAAGGTTTCATGAAACTACACTTCCATGCGAGGTGTTACACAACCATAGACAGAGTAGGACTGGTAGTAGTTGATGAAAAGATAAAAGACGTAAAATGCATATCATGTGAGTAAGTGAGTGAAGAATAATGTACAAGCAACAAACATGGTTTGAAGTTTGAACTAGGTATTGGGGGACACAAGATCAACCCTTAATCGACTGTCTCAGCCCGCGGTTTAAAACTCTCCGGAAGAGTCCTGCCCTCTGGGTCGATTTTGGGCCACATCGAGCACCTTTTGAACCAATACTTAGTTTAGACAGTATAATAAACAATATATTAATAATGTGATGGGTAGTAATCATAATTTGTTTCAAGCTATGTCATATTCCATCCGTAATCGGGATATGATTCCTAGTGCATCTTTTCTTACTCAACCCTTTTGGGTTATCCGTGTCATAGGAGGGTCGGGTCACAAATAAGCCAATTCACTGCAAATATTCAAGTCTCATTTGGATTTAATTCTTACCGTTTCATGGTCACTTGAATCCAAAGTTGTCCCAGTTTTCGAGCCGTCATTTGCTAGTTCTTGCGAACTAACCGTCCTTTATTTGGATGGCTGGTGTCCTTAATTTCGGATGCCAGACCAGTTTTCGCAGGTTTAGGTCGAGTCTCAGAAGAGAAGAAAAGAGAAGTTGAGAAGATATTAAAGTTACTTTTAACATTGTATTGAAATTTTAAAATTCCTAGATATGTTGTATAAGAGTTTTATTGTTTTAATTTTATTTAAAAGTCTTCCGCTGTATCGTTCTCAATTTGTAATTAAATCCTCAATTTTCGAGAAGAGTTTAATATATAAAAAATTATTTTTATATTTCAAGTCTTTCGCTATTTAATTGTATTTTATTTATGTATTTAATATTATCATTTTGTTTATGGGAGCATGGTTGCATGTCCCTATAAGCCTAAGGTGGTTACAAAGACATTAAAGTCCGAGTAATCACTGGCGTTGTGGCATTCCCTCGGGTTATAAAAGGGGGTGTTACATTGATGTGATTCTTGTTATAGAAAATTAGTTGTGTCCTTCTTATTGTCTTCTTTATCAACTTCTTTTATGCTTTGTGTTCTATGGTTTGGCCGTAATTTGAAATTTGCCCAACAACTTGTGAATTATTTCATGATTCATGAAGTTAAAACCTCGAAAACTAGAGAAATGTGGTTTAAGTTGGAATCGTCCCACCCTTGTAGGTTTTCAATGTCTAAGTTTGTTGTTGTCACTAGTCTAAAATATGTTTCACTGGTCACCTTGTTGAAATCCCTTCTCTTGACATTAAATATGTGTTGGGTGTAGATAAAATCAAGTGTGATGACTTGGTCGATCTTTTATGTAAAACACCCAAAAAATTGCTTATTGCGTATGTTTTGATACTTGATGGGGTTTTGTTACCTCATCGAGGTAGGTTTGTTATAGGGCTGGCACGGTACGGTACCATGGGAAATTTTTTATTACCACGTACCGTACCGATGCCATTCAGTATGCAATTTTTACGTACTACCACGTACCAACCAAAAGTTTCGGTTACCGAAGTGGTTGGTACCAAAGGGTCGGTTACCGAACGTCGGTACCGTGGTACCAACAGAACAAAATTCATTTACCATTTACGTGATTTAATATTATGGTATTCGGTGGGTACCGATGATACCACCAACACTAAAACTATATATATATATAAAAAATATTCGGTACCATGGTATTTTAATTTTCATTACCATGTACCTTACCAACAATGGTCGGTATCGATGTTCCGGTTATCGATTTCGTCGGTTACCGATTACGTGGTACCAAACCTCTGTTGGTACAGTTGGTAATCGGTTGGTACGATAATTTACTTACCACCGTCCAACCCTAGTTTGTTAGAGATCCGATTGTGTCCATTGTTTTTGGTATGAGTCATTTAAATGATGAGTGTATGTAGAAACTATTACATCTTTGATGAAGTTGAATCGTCTCTTTGCACGTAAGGTAGCTAAGTCTTTAAAGAAAAGTACAAAGAAGAGTGATGATAAGCTTTCTAAGAAGACTTCGCAGAAGGCTAGACAGGAGAACGTCTCGAAGTCAAAGACTGGCTTTAATTTGTTAGGCTTTCCACTCGCTTTGCAGATTATCCCACTTGCCATTTAGCTGATCATCCCGCTTTGCATGTCATTTAACCGATTATCTATAGGGTAGATTAGTGTATGTAGAAATTATCACATCTTTGATGAAGTTGAATCGTCTCTCTGCACGTAAGATAGCTAAGTCTTAAAACAAAAGTACAAAGAAGAGTGTTGATAAGCTTTCTAAGAAGACTCCGCATAAGGTTGTACAGGAGAACGTCCCCAAGTCAAAGATTGCCTTTAATTTGTTAGGCTTTCCACTTGCTTTGTAGGATATCCCACTTGCCACTTGCAGAAGTACTCATCAGAGCTAATTGCGGAGAGAGAGAGAGAGAGAGGGTGGATATATTGTGCACAAGGCTTATGGTGTACCTTGTGCACAATTGTGGGCCCTTGATATAAATGAAATGGAGGGCTGAGAACCGTCCACGTGACCATGTGTTTAAAAAAAAAACAAAAAAAACAATCTTCAAACCCTCTTGTATATGCGTGAAGCGCGTGTGAAATTTTGGGAAAAAACCCCTAACCCCCTATTGTCGTCTTCTTCTTCACAAGTGGAACCATCGACCAAAAGAGAGCAACCCACCATCCTCACCAGTGGTATTCTTCACCGGCGGCAAGGTCCTTGCTTTTGGCATAATCGATGGAGATTCCAGGAGGGTAAGATCGGAGTCTAGACGTCGGCGCACGGGGGCGAATCGGATGTGATTCATAGGTGGAAACTCTGGTGTGTGGTGGTGGTGTTTCTGAGCGGCGGCAAATCAACAACTCGATGATCGTTCCATCTGTTGTCTTCGACGCCTCCATTGGAGAAGGATCCTGACTAGTCGTTCGACCTTTCTTCCTGCCGCCTCCGTTGCTATGTCTCGCACTAGGCTGCAGGTCGGACGGGGCGCATATGGCGGTTCCACTTTTGCCTCGCATGAGGATGCTGCCGACGGTGGGTTTGATGGTTGTTGTTCGCGATTCCCAGAAGCAAACTTCGCCGGCTTTCCCGACGGTGGATGCCCCGTACCCTTTGGAGCAAGGAAGAATTATTCTTTGATGGTTGCCACTACAGCTGTTGCGGTGTCAAATGGTGAAGAAATTGAAGAGGAGGATGGAGATTCTTTACATAACAAGGAAAGCCGAGAGACAGAGGGCTCTAATTCCATATGAATTTGCCTATATATGCTTCCAATTTCAATGTTTCAGGATGCTAAATTTTGTTGGGTATGTGAATATGCAAACAATTACAATGTTTGATCATTGTTGTATATATGTTTTATTATTCGATAAAATTTGAAGATTATTCGATTAAATTAAATAGTTTATATTTGTTTCTAAGACGAGTATGTTGAAGTCCCGACCAGGAAATGAGAAATCGATGACATTATAGAAATTTGAAGGATTATTCGGTGGGATATGTAATATTAGGATTATTCGTGCGCTAGATACACTCTAAGGGGTGTGCACAAGGGAACCACTCCCTATATATATATAGGGGAGATATCTAATGAGAAGTAAGCCTTATACCCTTTAGATTAAAATAATTTTTTTTATATGGATATAGGGGACATATCTAATGATAAATATATCAATGTTTTTTTTAAAATTATTTTTTATGCTATTTTTTTAGATGATGAATGAAAAAGCTAACTTAAATTAGCATAAAACCCCTAAAATGAACCTTAAATCACCCTCTAGATAAATAGCGTAAAAAATAATTTTTTTAAAAAAACATTGATATATTTCTCATTAGATATGTCCCATATATCCATATAAAAAAAATCATTTTAATCTAAGGGGTATAAAGCTTACTTCTCATCTTCTCATTTAAATGTTACTTCTTATTAGATATCTCCCCTATATATATCCCTTAGAGTCTATCTAGTGCACAAATACTAGCCATGGATCTTATTGAAATCAAGGATTAATAATGTGCCACATGGTATGGATTTTAGGGAAAAAAAAAAACGAAAATCCAAGCTTCAACACAATAGTCGGAGAGTGGAGCGCGTGTGAAGTAAAACCCCAACGTCATCTATTTCCCTTCATTCTCGAAACTCCAATTTCTTCAATTTATTTTGTATGCGCCGAAGAAGGACAAGGCTCCCCCTCCATCCTCCAATTTTCTTCAATTCCTTCCTTTCAGATCTTCCAATTTCGATCTTGTTCAATTTTCTGAAACTGCAATTTTCGATCCCATCCTCCAATTTCTTCAATTTTCTTTCCTTTCGACCTTGTTCTCTCCTTCACTCCCTAGTTGTTTTCAGATCCGAGAATGGGGAAACTCCCATGGTCGCTTCTTCTTCATCCTTCGGACTTCCATTCCATGGCTGTCCTCAAATCGACTCCGAGAACCGCTAGAAACTCCGACGCCGACATGCTCTGAAGATCGAAGCCGATATCGGAGAGGGTGACCATCGCGGCGGTTCCCTTCTTCTTTCCATTCCCATTCGCCATACCTAGGAGACGAGAAAGGTACAGGAGGCCGACGCTGGCGCCGCCGCATACCAAAGGCACGGGCTCCTCTCGACTACTCTCAAGGTATATTTCCTGAATGATGATAGATCTTTTCGGGTACTGTCTGATGCTTTATCTGGCCAACCAAAATGTTGTTCAGGAGGTGTTGCTTGTAGCGAATTCAGACATTACGATAAGATGAAGAGGAGCCATGGAGTCTTCACCCCAGAAAAAAAGAGGACCCATTGATTGTTGGGTATTACAGGATGGGGATTGATCCTTCCTGTTGGGGCAATGGCTGCACGTTTCCTAGGTGTAGTTTATTTGGTTGGATTGGTGTTTTTTTTATTTGGGTTTTTTAATCACTGTTGTGAGCCTAATTTGCCATGTTTTACAGTAACTTTTATATCGATTTCTGCATACATTGCATGCATTTGGGTTAGAATAATACAGAATCTGTGTAGTTTACACTTATTTGCAATATATGGAGTTCTACACAAGTTTTGGTTATATTTCGCAGAAATCGGACGCACTTTGGAGCTTAAAGAAAACTCATGGAGAAGCTAAGAATGGTGCAGCTGGAGAAAAGGCCATTTTTCACCATTCTTCATTCTGAATCAAGCTTTGATGTCTTCATGAGAGTTGTATCCCTCGGAAAGAGCTTTCCAACGCATGGTCATATGCGTCAATCCGACGAACGAGGACTCGGGAAAGTGCGTTTTAAGAACGGAGCAGAATGCTGAAAGCAACAACGTTACTCGAAATCGACCAAGTTGGTCGACATCGACAAAGGCTTACTCGGCATTTGCTCCAAAGGACGAGATCGAGCACGAGATGAAGACAAATGTTGGTCTACGTCGAGGAAGCTGGTCTACGTCGAGGAGGATTTGGTCGACATCGAGGAAGCTACTCGATGTCGAGGAGACCTCAGTGACCGACGTCGAGTAATCCGAATCTTGTTAAGGTTCTATCCCGAATCCGATGGTGATATTTTCGAGATCAAATTCCATCCGGATCTATCAAGAGCTATCAAGATCCATCATGAAGAGAAGAAGATCTATCCATGGAAGACTTTAGATATATTTTCCTATTTTAGATTTAATTATGTTATGCCTTTTATTTATCATTAAGTTTTAAGATATAGTTGTAGATTTAGATATAGATATTCTATCCTTGAGTAGCAAGGATTAGAAGCCTATAAATAAAGCTCATGGGGCTCAGTTTTATTCATTCAATTTCAGTCGGAGACAAGTAGTTCCAAAGAGAAGTTTAGGAGTTCGAAGGTTTTAGGGTTTTGGCATTCAACGAGAGTTGGATCGCCGGGATTGTAAAGTCTTGGAATATAGTTTAATGCAAGTTGTTTCCTTTCAATCGATGATGTCTGAGTTTGCGATGAGGTGTGAGTAGTCCACCCACTTCTAGGGTTGGGGCGAGCCCAACGATAGCCATGCGTGCCTGAGGTAAAGATCCGACCTTTATCATGTTTTGAGCATTTTCCTACTTGTTTATGTGTTTATTGTCCATCTAATGGAGATCCATGCTAACAACTTGGATTGTAAACATAAAATCGGTAGAGACAATTAGGGTTTCTTGAAAGAGTTGTCTAATTGTTGGAAAAGGCGAAAGCTTAGTCCTTTGATGCGATTTACATAATTATCTGTTTGGTTCTGCCTTATGCATGTTAGTTATCGTTGTTGCGAACCCCAATCCTGGAAGTCTTTTACATTAAGTTTAGTCGAAACCCTAAAGCATTTGTTCTTTATTTTCTTTCGTTTTAAAGTTTTTGTTCTACTCGATCTCGACTACTGATATTCGACCAAGGTCGCTATAGCTTCTCCTGTGCAGGTACTCGACAAGCCAACTCGAAGTCGACAAAGGCCCTACTCGATATCGAGTACGCCTCGTCGAGATCGACTAGCCCAGTGCCTGTGTTTGCTACTCTGCTCGACTGTCCGATCTTCTGTCGACTACCCTAGTCGAGATCGAGGACCCTGTTGTCGACTTTTGTCCGTGAGATTCCACCGCTGCCTAGGATCCGCTGACACGCTTCCTCGTGGATCGATCCTGACTTCCCGCTGCTACATCAGGAGGAGGTCTTGTAATTATTTGCGTAGGCAGAATCTGGTTTGATTTATTTTTGTTATATTTCATACTCGATTTCCTCTTACATCAATCACATACCAATAAGAATCCACCGAATAATTTTCTAATTGTCGCTCAATGTATACGTTAATTCGATCGATTTAACCGAATAATTTTAAAATTTTACTTATTCACATCGGTTATGCAATTATTCATCTATTCTATTTACCTCGTAAAATTAAGAATTTCACTGAATAATCCACCAATTATTATTTAATGTACAAGTTAAATCGATCGATTCAATCGAATAATTCTCAATATTTACTTATGCAATTATTCATCGCTTTTGTGTAGCTCGTAAAAATAAGAATTTCACTGAATAATTTCCCAATTATCATTCAAGGTACGCGTTAAATCGATCGATTCAACCGAATAATTCTAAAAATTTACTTATTCACTACGATTATGCAATTATTTATCGCTTCTGTGTACCTCTTAAAAATAAAAATTCCACTGAATAATCTTCCAATTGCTGTTCAATGTACGCGTTAAATCGACCGATTTAACCGAATAATTCTAAAATTTTACTTTTTTTTTGGGTCAAGATTCTAAAATTTTACTTATTCACAACGGTTATGCAATTATTCATAAGTTTTGTGTAGCTCGTAAAAGTGGATTTTTGGTTATTTATGGTTGAACAAAACATAAAAAAAAAACTCATTTTGTATAGAATAATGACATACTTCAACATATCTTAACGTGCATCCGAACCGGTTTTGTAGATCAAAGTAGTAGTTTGTTTTGATCTCCATCTAATTCCTTACAATTTTTTTTTTATTTAAATATGTATAATTCTTTATTTTGTGGATCAACTAACATTTTTTAAAAATTGTACAGTGTGGGTGATTTTATACTGGCGTACAATTAAAAAAAAATTCACTATCATCAATCCAAATCAAAACTAAAAATATTTCCAGCCAACCCTATAAATAAAAAAACCAATCGGGCTTCGATGAGCGTGATATAAATATAATTCTTAACATCAACAAATATATGGATAAAAATTACATTACATAAGATTGTAATATACTCCGTACCATATTATAAAAGATAGAGATAAAAGGAAAATGGAAGGGATTGGATTTATGTACTTAGTGTGCGGGACCCACAATTCCACAAACAACACACTTCTAACTTCTCCCGTTCGTCACACACGCGCCTACTAGTGAGTAAGAGCACATGTGTGCGGGACCCACTGAGTTTTTATTTAAAAAAAAAAAGAAAAACCCCCTTTTAATCTCGTCCATCCATTACAATTCGATCAATGGTCCACAATTGTGCACAAGATACATCCTAAGAGTTGTGCACAACATACATACATACATACATACATACATTCATATATTATAGTTAATTAATGTTAATAGTAATCCACTGCAACTTGATGCGGTGGTCTAGATCCGATTCGATTCATTTCACCGTACCATACAACGATGGGTTCAGTTATCCGTAATTAACTCACAACAATATAGTGCGATGATTTAGCTATAGAGATAATACTAGCGCCTGTTGCGTGCCCTCCGTCTGCGACTCTGCTTGCGGTGGCGCCTTCTCATACAGCCGGAACCTCCCCCCCACAGGTTATCCCTCCCCTCGCTCTCTGCTTCGGGGAAAACCCTAGATGTAAACCCGCCGCCACCACATATCCGGCTCCTCCTCCCTATCGTGCTCTCCCTCCCTCCTACCGAAATCCTAGCCAACCCACAAACTTCAGCCGACATAGTACCCATAACCCAAAACACAACTCGATTGAAGAGCTCTTGCTCCCAAATCGAAAGCCCAAACAAACAATTCCCAAAATCTCTTATAAAAAATCTCTTGAGTGTGTAAAAACATTCCCCTTCCCTAACCCTCGGCGCCTCCCCGCCGCACCAACCCACACCCTCGTCGTCACCTCATGCCTGGCCTCCCTCCTAGCTGTGGTATGTACAAACCCATCCCCCAACAAAAAAAAAACCCGACCCAGATACAAACCCAATCTCACTCATAGATCTTCCCCAAATTTCTACCAAACAAAACTGTGAAACCCAAATTGCCCGAAAATAAGAATCAACATTCATCGGCTTGCATGCAAGATGTCTCAGCAGCAGTCCAGACAGGGGCGGAGCCAGAAAAAATCCGAGGGGGGGGGGCTCAACTAAATTTTTGAGATTTTTTTTTGAAGATATATATAAGATACAATTTTTGTTATAAGAAATATAGTATAAAACACACTAAATGTATGATTTAAATAACTATTTTGAGTTTAAAATGCTAAAAGGAGAAAAAAATCCCTAAGATGAAGCTATAAGGATTCGAACTCAAGACCTTATCATTCTATTCCTAAACCCATACCAACTAAGTTAAGCAAACTTATTAATTCAATGCTCTTTTTAACTATTTTTAACCCTTAAATTATCAAAAATTAAAAAAAAAAACAATTTTTTTTATTTTTTTGCGTTTTCCCCCGACCTAGGGGGGGCTAGAGCCACCTCATGCCCCCCTCCCTCCGCCCCTGAGTCCAGATATCAAGAATCAAGACAAGATCTCAAGACAACCCTTGTTTTAGCTTTATTTTTATGTTGTTGTTTTTATTTTATTTTTTTTCTTTTCTTTTGTTTGGCGACCCTTTGCGTTGGGTATAACAAGTCATCTTCTAATGACTTCAATATCCTTGTCTACTGTAAAAAAAAAAAAAAAAAAAAAATCATCCCGGTTATCAACCACTCCTCAAGAATGGGCCATAACTGGACCAAAGGGGCCCAACTCAAACTCGGACGGGTCTCGATGAAACGCTGAGCTTGACCCCTCATCGAGTCATCGACCTCTGCACGGGAAAAGACCTTACCCTATAAATACGCCCTTCTCTTTAGCCCCATTTCATTACACTATAATTTCCCGCCCGGCACACTCCCATTTCCCGCTCTGCGAAACGAAGCCCTAGAGCATGGGTCAGAAGCAGCAACAATCCGCCAATTCATCCCCGGAGCCCAAGAAACGCCGTCGAGTTGGCTTCGCAATCGCCGGTAAGCTCCTCTTCACCTCACAATTCGTCTCCAATTTCATCATTTTGTCTTTTTTTCGTCCCCTCTTCGAATTCCTGCTAATCGTTGAGCATTTTGATGGTTGCAATTGCTGTCGAAAATCGGGGCTTCAGACGCCGGTATCGACCCCAACGAGTGCATCAAAATCTACCTAGGTATGATCTGTCGTAACATTTCGTGCGATTGGTTCGAATTTCATACAGTCTTGTTTTCCCCCCTTTTGCCTTTTTAGCTCATTCGGTCTCCAAACGGAATGGTTTTGCTGCTGTCATATCAGCCTGTTTTGTTTATTGTAGATTTAGTTCCTGTTTATCACGGTTGTTTGACAAAGTTAGACCTACTTTATTCTCTAGAAGGAAGAAGGCTAAAAATGGGCGTTTTACTGTTGTTTATGCGTTGAAAAATTCAAATTAGCTGAGTTAGTGTTAGATGATGTGTAATTGGAGTGTGTCACTCGATATAACAAAATAAAAGTTGCCCTTGTTAACAAGACCCATCACATGAGCTACATAGCAAGCCTGGTATCGATGTATACAGTAGTTTTGTGTTTTAGACGATGAAGGTGGAGTCACGAGCTTGTGTTAGATGAAATTAACAACATGGTTTTCTTGTTTGGTTGTTTTGTTGATAATATAATGTAGTTTCAAATAAGGAGGAGGTGGAAGCTGGAGGTGGATACTGCATTGATCCAGTTGACTTGATGAACTTTTTTGAAGATGATGGAAAAATATACGGCTACGTAGGATTGAAGGTAAGGTTAATGCTATTTTTATTAATAGCTGACGCTTTACATGTTTTATTTCATTCTATTGTACATGCTGCTTTCTCTTCTTAGATTAAATATTGAAACGCCTCTGCAAGAGAGAGATGATTGGGAATGAAGAGGATATGCATCCTTGATTTTGTAATGTTGCCTTATGATTTCCCATAGAACTTTAGTTATTTTGAGTCTGATACTAAAGTGCCTCTTTGAATTCGAGATAGAAGACGCTATCTCATCCTTGCCAATTCAGTCAAGTAGAAGAAACAAAGAGATTGAGGGTTTAAACTTTGTACCATAGTTATATAGATTTCCCTTGTAAATTTGGTTTGGTCAATCTTCATATTTAGTGGGAAAGTTATGATAGTATATGGCTAAAGAAAAGGGGTGCCCTTCTGTGTTATTTACTTGGAGATTAAATTTTTGCTATGGAAATTGGAAAAAGTCATTTTCCCCAAAGCAAATTTTCTTATAATACATTATGAGCCTAAGTAAAAAGGTTTTGTCACAAATTTCTGCGCAAAATTGGATTGGAAGATCAAATTTTTCCTAAAATCAAACGCTATGGGTTAATTGATTTGGGTTAATTCAATTCCTTAAAGCTTTACTTTGCCTAAAATTGTAGGTCAGATTTTGTTTTCATCCAACAGTAAAAACCATACACTTTGCATAAATCCAACAATTGTGTTTTTTCCTTTTCATATGGAAAAGCACCTACAGGAGGGAAAAAGAAGCAATTTCATAACTTCTCGTGATGAACTCCACACCGCCACTATGATAAGTTCTAGTGGATAACCTGTTATCTAGTGAATTAGGAAGTAGGAACAAGGGGTCTTAACGGAACTGGGAGACGTAGTAAACTGAGGTAGAGTAATAGTATGAAGTAGGAGAAAGAGAAAGTGAGAAAGTAACGCCAAGGAGTAAGAAAGAAAAGACATACTTCCTCCGTCCTAAAATACATGGCCTTTTAGCATTTTGCACAGGTTTTAATAAAACACTTTACTTTTAAAAAAATATCATCATTGCACTAATTTTTACATAAATTTTATTATTTTTTAACACCCACTATACATTTTAACCAATCAAATTATTTTAGAAAGTCAACAACACACAAACCAATACAAATCATTACAACTTCCTACCTAGAAAATATAAAAGCCCATCTATTGTTGAACAAAATTTTACCTCTAAAAATCCATGTATTGTTGGACGGAGGGAGTATTTGCTTAGGAGGTTTTTGAATTTGACTCCAAGGAAGAAAATTTTGAAAACAACTAAAGGTAGTTTATCATCCCCAACATTCTGTTGTTTGGAAAACTGGCCCAAGCCATCTGTTTCTGTATTGGTTTTTTATTTTTTTGAACATTTTTGTGAAAATAGCTCTCTTTTGAACTGTTGAAGATGCTTTTGGTGCTATTGCTGAATATCCTTCCATCTCCTTCCATTTATGTCATTTGTCAGACTATCTAACTATTGTATCACCAACCCTAGTTGCCTTATTATATTGCCTGTGAGTGATTTTTTTTTTTTGCTGTCATCCCCATTGATGTGCAATGGTGAGCTGTTTCTATTGACTTCCATTGCACGGCTTGCCATGAGTGCACAATTGCTGGTCTTTGTCTCAATTCAAGCACACTGTATTTGATGCTGCAGTGCCTTCATTTCATAACGGCCCTAAACCTTCATACCATATTTCCTGTCCCCATATTCATACTATATCACTGATTACCACCAATAGCTCTCTTTCTTCATCCATTAGTCAAGTTTGACCTTAGGAAGATATACTCGTACTTTATTTATATTGCCCTTCATTTTTTTTTGTTTTCCCACTTGTCCTTCTCTGCTGCTAGCATGATATTCCTGGAAAATTCTTGTGTCTCCCCATTCATTGAGTCTCCCTGGTGAGCTATCACAGTCTTCATCATATTTTGATGGTTTGAGTAAAACATTATCATTGGTTGCATATGATGTTCCCTATCCTCCCTGGGTGTTTTCCTACCTTCTACCCTCAAACCTTTTCCCGAATCTCTAACTTTATACTAGCAAGGGATTTACATTTTGTCGTTGTTACATGTTGCTTCAGCAAAGGAGGTATTGGCTTGTATCAGAGCATTTGATAATGAATGAAATTCATACTAATATTGCCTTTTAATAACAAGAACTGTGTGACACACATTTTGTTTTTTCTGCTTTAAATTGTTGGATTGTCTGTGGCATCTTTCCTTTCTGGTTTGCCTCCCCATGTTTTTTTATTGCAATGGATACAATTTTGAAGAGATTTATGGTGCAACTTCAAACATTACATGAATGTTTAATGTTTATGCATTATGCACAACTTCTTATTGCAGGTTACTTTCTGGGTTAGCATGATATCATTTCATGCATATGTGGATGTCACTTACAAAAGCACATCTGATGTAAGTAGCTATGTTTTTGAAGTGGAGGGAAATTTAGGAAGTTTTTATCTCGAACTTCTGTTTCAAATGTGTATTCTTCGTTCATTCTGCTGGGATATAGTTTTGACTTTTGACACTTGAGAACCTTCGCGCTGACTGTTTATGTTTGTTTCTTGACTGCCAATTGGTTTCAAGGCTGGCAAAGGGATAACTGATCTGAAAACCGCTTTTCAGGTAATTATAACCCTCTCTTTGCACTATCCTCAAGTCACTGAGGATTTTGAAGCCATACAAATATCTATTTAAAATATGCTACTATGGTAATACTCATGGTTTATTTGCTACAGACTATATTTGGTGAGAACCTTGTTGAGGATAAAGATCAGTTTCTTCAAATGTTCTCAACAGAGAGGCATTATATTCGGTATTTATCATCAATTTATTGGTTCATGAAATAAATTTTTTCTTCTTGCACCTTCATTACTGAACTCTAAAATTGTTGTCCTTTGTGATCATCTCAGATCAGTTACTTTAAAAGGGGAGAAACTACTGCACAACGCCTCTAATGGGAATGTGACAAATTCTACCAGCCATTCAAATGCTGATCCGTTGGCTTTACAATTGAAACTACCAGCTAATGCCTCAAAAGCTGAGGTGCTTATCTGTCGACTTCACTTTTGAAACCTTGATCATTATTTTGATTAATGGATTTATACATTATGTGTAAATGACTTGATAGCTCAAGTTTCCATCTTAGCTTATCTACTTCTTAGAATGATGAACCTGTTGAGCTCTATTTTGTTCAATTGCTGCAATAACTCTGGATATTCTCACTATGTTTGTTACAAACATGTTTTAACTCAAAGAAACAAAAAGAAAGGAGCACCCTCTAGGAAATCGATACCTTTTGTTTTCCTTCTAGTGATTTAAACCGGACATGGCCTTTTTCTAGATGTTGTTTTTGGTTTGGGAATGACGGGGCTGCTTGAATTTGATGTTTGTTTTGTGTATATAAATGTAAAATTGAAGACCTCTGCTGATGCTCTTCTTCCTATTGACAGGTAATTCGATTGGTTGTTGGTGACATGCTTGTAGGGCAGCTTTACAGCCGATTGATTCCTCTGATCCTTCTCCTTGTGGATGGTAATACTATAATCCTGTTCAGTATTTGGTACTCCCCTTCTGTGGTGGCTATATATTTGACCCTTGAACTACATTTGTTGATATTGATATTAGGCAGTAGCCCCATCGATGTCACAGATTCTAGTTGGGAGATGTACTTGATCATTCAGAAGACTGGTGATCAGGACGAAGACTCTCAAGATATATTGGTTGGGCTTGCAGCTGCTTATCGGTTTTACAGATATCCTGAAAGTTCAAGATTGCGACTCAGCCAGGTTTTTATCTCTTCTTGTTTATCTTTTGATAATATCGGTGGAATATTATTTTGCCTATTAGTTAGTGGCAACTTCTCGTGTGAAAGCTTTTGTAGTGGCTGCAAAATAGTTAAATAATTTCACAGGCACCAAGAATGGTTGTCTGTGACTTAAACTGACTGGTTCAAATCACTGGATAGTTTTTTTTTTGCCTCTTACGAACCAAAACGGGGGAAAAACTACTGTGATAGAGAAGGGATTTCAGTTTCTTGCTTCAAATGGTATTTTCAGAGGATGTCTCCTTCTGTAATATGAAGTTTGATGCTTCACTTCCCAACGGTGTGAGGTATCTAACCTACCAGTCCTGTTGCTTGATTTTTTAGGAGGTAGTAGTTCTACATGGACTATGAAGTATTTGTCAAATTTATATGCTATATTTGTGCTCTCCAGCGTGGTAATGAGTCTGTAATTGATATGCAGATACTTATACTACCTCCTTACCAGCGCAAGGGCTATGGAAAGACCCTTCTGGAGGTGCTAAGCAATGTAGCCATCTCAGAGGGTGTTTATGACTTCACTATTGAAGAGCCTTTGGATTCTCTGCAACATGTTCGCAATTGTATCGACATACCTCGCCTTCTTTCTTGCAGCTTGGTTCAAGAGGCAGTTGATCAGGTTATACCTCAATTGAAAGAAGCTAATCTGTCGAAGAGAGCAGCAGCCGAGGACTCTCAGTCCATTCTGCCCCCGCCTTCTACCATAGAAGAAGTCAGAAAAACTCTGAAGATCAACAAGAAACAGTTCATTCAGTGCTGGGAAATCCTCCTTTATCTCGCCCTCGACAGTTCAGAGAAGAAGCACATGGACAACTTCAAGACTTTCATCACAGACCGCATCAAAGCGTCCGTCCTGGATAAAGATGCAGCTGGCTCCACCGGGAAGCGGGTGGTTGATGTCCCCAGTGAGTATGACGAGGACTTGTCATTCGTCATGTACAAGCCTCTAAACGGCGAGGGAAGTAGTGTCGAGGTTGATGGAGATCAAGCCGATGTAGAGCAACAGCTGGAGAAGTTGGCGGATCTGAGGATCGAAAGCATCAAAGCGGTTGTGAAAAAGATATCTCCCCTTCGTGAGTGAACCCGAAAAGCGATTTAACGGAGAGATTGTAGAGGTAGGTGCTTTAGATGCTGCATTATCTTTATACTGGGGATAGAGTAGCTCTGGCAGAGATTCACCATCCAACTGTTTCGCCATATCGACATCTCGAGATCGGATTCCGATGGCTGCTAGAGCCCATTAGTGTAGGTTGTTTTTACTGGACGTTGGCAACACAGAACATGGTAATTTCGAACTTGAATCTTAGCTGCGGGTGACTTTCGTTTTGCGAGGAAATTTGGTGTCATTTTGGTAACGTTTAACATATCATGTGGTTCACTAGTACTTTTAACTCATGATTTCGAATGTCATTGACTGATCAGGAACTTGCATTATTTTTAGCTAAACGTGTCTCCAAAATTATTTTCATAATAAAAGAAATATGTTTCCAAAATTATTATTATTTTTTAAATAAACGTGTTCTAAATTATTAAATGTATGTTACTTATATAATCATGTATAATATGATGGCCTGTTACACGGTTACAACTTACAAACCATATCCAATTTTATATTATACCGGAGTATATTATTATTATTTTTTGGGCGAATGTTTCTTTTCCCGTAAATTGTAAGGTGTAGTTTGGTATTACTATTAATTAGGAATAAAAAAATAAAAAATAAAAAAATGAGCCATTCTTAATTAATTACGTTTGGTATTATGTCAGAATAAACCATTCATAAAATAAGGTATTATTTATAATAATAAAAAATAACGATAAGAATAATAATGCATGTTAAAATGATAGTACTTGTTTAGTGCGTCGAATTTTTTTCAAAAAATAATACGGAGTATAATAGTTACAGTTTTAGTGAAATCTAAAATTGATGAAGAATGAAAATAACTCAAAATTAAGAACGAAATCTCCGTCATTCTTGATTCTATGAAATAGATACCAAACGATTCCTAACAAAGGAATGAAACGGGAGCAAACAAAGCAAGAGGGAGGCAGACGGTGGGGGAACACCAGTTGGCAACAAACAACGACTAACCGTGCACACCACCATACCACATGGCTTACGCTTACGCTGTTTATTTGGTCCTGATTTGCAAGTACTTTCTCAAAAGGTCCTCAATTGCAAATATCCTCTGCTTGGCTGGCTACAAACATGAACAAAGTGTAAAAGGGGGCCAAACCCAATTACCCCCCTCTCTCTCCATCTCTTGCGTTCGTCGGTAGGCAACTGCTCTCCCGTAATCTCCCACGTCTTAATCCTCAAATCTCATCTCAGATCTCTTCTTCTTCTTCTTTGATTTCGAATCTTACCTCTTCCTCCTCGTTTTTTGAAACCGTGATTCGATTTTGAATCCGTCTCTGCAACGAATTGAGATCGGATTTTAGGGTTTTTTCTGCTGTTCAGTCTTTGATCGCTGCATCGCCGCCATGAATCCCGAATAGTAAGCACTCTCTCTGTATCTCTGTTGTCTGATTGGATTTAATTTGATTCCGATTATGTATTTTGAGGCCTTTTGCTTTGGATCCATTTCGTGGTGGTGTTGATGTTCATGTGCTCTATTTTTAGACGATCGTCTGTTTTCTGTAGCATGTTTGAGATGTTTGGCATGATTGGTGTATAATTAGACCTGATCGTATGACTTTCATGGGAATTTAGCTATATTTAGGCAGGACTCGTGTATAACTTTATATGAGTAAAACTTGATTTGATTTAGGGGTAATTGTGCTCTACGGTGTTATCTTTTTTTCCCCCTCTTCATTCTTATATTGCATTCCAACTCGTGATGCTATATATGATAGTTTGAATTAGGATTTTTATTTTTTGCTGTTGTTGATGAATTATGCAAGTGGCTGTGAAGTGTTGATCGATTTATACTTGGACTTACAAGGTGCTTCTTGTTGTGCAGTGATTACCTCTTTAAGCTGCTGCTGATCGGAGATTCAGGTGTAGGAAAGTCTTGCCTTCTCTTGCGATTTGCGGTATGATCATGCATTGCATCCTTTTTAGAGCCTCAGAATGGGCTTTGTTGTCCTTTTCTGTTGGTGGCTTATTTCTGTTTTGACTTTTGTTGATGCTGAGGATGGAGCTTTTGTCTTGTGCAGGATGACTCTTACGTTGAGAGTTATATCAGTACTATCGGGGTTGATTTTGTAAGTAATGCCACCTTATGTGATGCATGAGAAGTGTGTTTCATAACTTT
Organism: Persicaria tinctoria; assembly: GCA_037127255.1. Taxonomy (NCBI): domain Eukaryota; kingdom Viridiplantae; phylum Streptophyta; class Magnoliopsida; order Caryophyllales; family Polygonaceae; genus Persicaria; species Persicaria tinctoria. The sequence continues at coordinate 19,278,125 of JBANSL010000008.1, forward strand.
CATTAACTTTAAAAAAAAAAAATTCAGTTTGGGACTTTTTTTAGGTTTATATTTTCCTTGGTTTCTTAAAATAATTGCCCTTGACAGAAAATCCGCACAGTAGAGCAGGATGAGAAGACCATTAAACTCCAAATTGTAAGTGCTGCGGGTTTATTGTTGATTTTTTTTTTTGTTTTATCCAGTTCACTGACTTCATTTTGTTATCCTTCATAGTGGGATACTGCTGGGCAAGAACGCTTCAGGACCATTACAAGTAGTTACTATCGTGGTGCCCATGGAATTATCGTAAGTTGAAACTCTACCATCCTTTCAGAGATAAGAGAGATAGAGAGAATTCTAAATGGAGAAACCATCAATTTTTAGTCTGAATGTTGGTTTATTTCACTATTGGTCACATTCCGTTGCTGATTGATGATTATCATGTTTGGCTTGCTAGATTGTATATGATGTTACAGACCAGCAAAGCTTTGAGAATGTCAAGCAATGGCTGAATGAGATTGATCGCTATGCAAGTGACAATGTTGTCAAGCTTTTGGTTGGAAACAAAAATGACTTGACCAGCAACAAAGTTGTTTCGTACGAAGCTGGAAAAGTATGGATGTTCCTGATCTTCACATTTTTGTGTATTACTTGTTTATATTAATTTTACTTTGCACACATGCAAATTGAGAAATGAAAAGTGTGCTTGAGTTTCTGGCTTAATGGCTCTTACATTATACTTGATTTTGAGTTTATGATAAAACTTTTGATGAAACAGGCATTTGCTGATGAAATTGGCGTTCCTTTCTTAGAAACTAGTGCTAAGAATGCAACCAATGTTGAGCAAGCATTTATGACAATGGCAGCTGAGATCAAGAAAAGGTAAGATGCCTTTTCAACAATTTCTTGCTTTAGTTGTCCCAATTCTCTGAAAATACCCTTTTTTTCCAAGGAATCTGAAAATACCATCTCGAGTAGACACTGTTGAGTGCTATGTGTAGTTGGAAGAGATTAGAGATGTTAAGGAATTGCAGTACAAAGAAATGTTTGTTGTTGAGAGAACTGCCCTCTGTCTGTACTTTGGAGGGATGATATCTATTTTGGACCCTGCAAATGAATGCACATTTGTTGCCTCTCGCAATGAATCAACTAATTACATTCATAATTTGAGCATTTCTCCATTTCAATAATGAAAGGAGATTGCAGTTCGCAGAGGTCTTAAGCTTCATCTGGATTGTTATTATATGAGATAAGATTTTATGTTTTGAGGAATAATATACTGTACAACTTTGAGCATGGAGGCCTAAATTATTAGGCTTAGGATTTTTTAACAAAGATGTTTTTGGTATATATTTTGCACTGATGAAGCACATTGCTGCCTGTCGCTGGAATACCTTGGCATTAGTGCATCCTCCACCTGCCATGGCCACTTTACTCTCTTGCATGGAAATTTCCTGTCATGTTTTTGTGTTACTTAGCCATCAGCTTCACCTGCATTACTTATCTTCTCTTTCTGTTCATAATTGTTTAGTTCAAATTACCTTGATTATACCAGAAAATTTGTTTGTTTAGTAGTATTTTACCGGCCATGGTCTCTTCACTCTCTTGCATAGAAATTTCCTGTCAAATTTTTGTGTTACTTTGCCATCGGCTTCACTTGCATTGCATATCTTCTCTTTCTGTTCATAATTGTTTATTTCAAATTACCTTGATTATACTAGAAATTTTGTTTGTTTAGTAGTATTTTACTAATTGTTGATATATCCTTATAAACTTGCTATATTAGTTATATATCCCTCAAATCTTTAAAATAAGTTATTTATCCTTCAAATGATAAAATAATTATTTATATACCCAAATTGCATTTTCTTCCATGAATTGCAATTAAAATCCCCATTAAATCGTGTGAAGAGCTTCAATTGCAATCCCCCGTTAATCTGCATTTCACCACTGCCTCTGCCCAGCATAGTCAAAACTCAAAATTATCATCATTGCCTTGCTGCCCCATTCGAAGGGGGAAGATCTTGTTGTGTTTCTTTGCCAGGCCGACAAGGTTGTGGTGGTTGAGAAAGTCGCCATCCTGCAGCCAATTGTCGAAGATTGGCCTCGGCGGGAGCTTGTACTTCTTGCCACGAGGCATTGCGACGACAATGGCTGTCGCGATTGTCAAGAAGAGGCCGCACATCATCATCAAATCCATAACTGAAATTGATTGAAATCGATCAACCTAGGGTTTGGGGGATCGATTGAATCGGTTTCATCAATTAAAATCCAATCTCCATTTGTGGAATATCAAATTTGTCTCACTATAAATCAAACCGTATATTAAAATCCACAACAAGAGAAATTAAGTTATGTATGAGGCAGAGGCCAAATGCTGGAAGGAAGAAGAGATGGAACCGAAAGGGATTAATTAGGAACAAGGCCATTTTAGATTGACTTTTACCTAATTTAAATTATTTAACAAACATTTAATTGGGATTTTAATAGCAATTCATGGAAGAAAATGTAATTTGGATTTATAAATAATTGTTTTATTATTTAAGGGATAAATAACATATTTTAAAGATTTGAGGGATATATAACTAATTGAGAAAGTTTACAAGGATATATAACTAATTATCCCTTTTTTACTACCTCCATTTTAGGTGAATGGACACTTGGCTTCTCAAGTTGCTTAGTTTTTTTGCCCACCCACGTATAACCTTGTAATAGGTTTGATGGCAAGGGTGATAGATTTAACATTTATCTCCAGGAAAAGCTGTGTCATTTTCATGTTTCTTGACTAAACATAAAAGACTAGACTCCTTGATATTTGCCCCTTCTCTGATTGGAGGTTACCTGTTAGCAATGCAGATTTAAGTTTCTAAATTTTCCTTCAGTTTGTGAAACGGTTTGGAAATCTACAGATAACTCTTTTGGGCTGCCTAGGGGTATCTTTTGCGCCATAATAAGTTTTTTTTAATTGTTTGGTTCCCAACTGTTTCGCCCTTCTTTAATTACCAGTTGCACTGGAGATTAGACTAGTTATCAGTATCGAAGATATGCCATTGCCCATTGTAGCTTTTTGGAGGTTTTTCCAACTCGTTCATTTTTTTTGAGATCAATTACTCTTTCATTCTTGTTTGTGAAGTGTCAGAAAAAATTCTTTACATATTCCATTGTTATTAAGAGAAAGGTATAGCCAAGAACCCCTTGAAATTATAAAATAGACTATAGGAGTAACTTTTATAAAGCCAAAGCCTTTCTAGCGAACCTTTCTACTAATTCGCTACCATTTTTAAGAGTCAAGTGTGAATGCTTAGTACTTATTTACTTCTGAGATCTCCTGTTATTTTTTTGTTTTTCCATGGAAAGTTCACCTTGGCTAAAACTTAAAAAGGCCCCATCATAATTTTATTGATTTCAATTTGTTTCATTTGTTGTTACTCATTCCTTTAGCAACACTATAACTTGTTTGATGAATGGTGATGACATGTTAAAACCAGCCCATACATTGGTGATTAGACATGATACATGGTGCTAGAACACAGTTATATAGTTTTATTGATCGTATCTCTCTGCTACAGGGTGGCAAGCAATCCAGCAGCCAACACTGGGAGACCCTCGGCAGTGCCACTCCGTGGGCAGCCCGTTGCTTCATCATCGTCGTGCTGCTCTTGATTCATATGTTCTATCCTGCAGAAACTCGTTGCTGTCGCTGTCCCTTCCCCCGACGAACATGGATTAATGTTAGCCACTTTCATGTTTGTACATTAAGATGCTATTGAATTTCATTTTGTGTGGGTATGTCGACAATGCCTTGGATAGGAGGTTTTAATGTTCCATTTTATCAGATTCCTTAAGAATTATACATGTTGAAGGTGCATGATTAGAAGACTGATTTGCTTATTCAGTGCTGCTTGGAAATTCAATTCTTTATATTATATTCATCCAATTCTCATTCTCCTCACCGCTCTTGCTCTCCCTCACGATGCCCAGGTTAGTTCAATTGATTCCGGCATCGGATCTGATTGTGTTTGAGTTCGAGGTCGAGTCAGTTTTGGGTCTATGTTATTAACTGGGTCGGATCATTAACAAGTCTAGTTCAAGATTACAACCTATGCTCTTGTCAATTTTCCTTCAAACTGGTGCTCTTTCTCAACCCACTTTTCTTCATTCAATCTCTTCTAAATGGACGACATGTCAATTGATTTTAGGTATTAGAAACAATTTGGGTGGTTAGATTTTAGATTATGATAGGTTGAAAAAGTGATTAAAATTGGTTTAATTTTGGTATTTTTGCTTATAAAACGTGCTTGAGGCAAATTTGTTATAATAGTGGTTGAATTTTATTTTTTGGTTGTGTTTTGGGAGATTTTAGATCTTGACGTCGGAGATTGGAGGATGAATTGTACCATACACTGTAATGGCCACTGCGATCGTGATTAATAATAACACATTTTGATCGTTACGATCATGATTGCTGCGACCAATCATTCACTAAGTAACAATTATAACTTGTGTTAAACAGAACTCCAATTTGTTTTCCTTACTATAAATATTAAATTGTGCAAGCAACTATGCTACAACTAGCTTATTCAAAATCAAAGGAAACAAATGTATACCCAATGTTCAACTCCAACATCTCAATCATAATTTAAGAAGGAAAAAAAAAGTCTAAAAAGATTAAAGAGTTGTTGAAGATGACACTTTTTCATTCCAAAATTTCTTCTATTTGATAGAAACTTTGTCGATTGCAAAAAAAAAAAAAAAAAAAAAACGATCAACCAACAACAACAATATTAATAAGTTATTTCCTTGGATAAATGCCAATATTGGCTACATTTTGATCGAAAGACACCGAAACCAATGAGATCCGCGCTATTTTTTTTTTTTTTGAATTTACAGAATGTCTGGGGCTACTAACACCCGACTAACTCATACAATGTTATTAAAATCGAGATTCTAAATCGGATCGATAAAAAGGTGTAAGGATCGAATCGTAGGATCGTAAGATCCCCTGTATGGATGAATTTTTTTAAAATGAGATTGATATGTTTAATATTAGATAAATATTATGTTAAATCATAAAAAATACACATAAAGATTGTAAAATTTTAATAATAAACTAAATATAATATAGATTACCTAAGGCCCCGTTTGGTATAACTACTGGAATTGGAATCAGAAAATGGTAATGACTAGACCTGTCAAAACACAACCCGACCCGGCGACCCGACCCGACCGGCCCAAAAAATTTCCGACCCGAACCCGAAAATTTTGACCCGGAATTTTTTTCCGACCCGAACCCGAAAAACCCGAAATTTTTCGGGTAATCTGGGTTTCGACCCGGTGACCCGATTGACCCGGTAATTTTGATTGATAGTAACTATTATTCGCTAGATTAGATTGATAGTAATTATTCACTAGGTTGATAGTAAATATTCACTAAGTTAATGGTAATTATTCGCTATATTGAAAAGAGTATGTAAAGGTAATTCTTGATTTCCCATGTCTATTTAACAACATACATATATTCGTTAAGTTGATAGTAATTATTCTCTAAGTTGATAGTAATTATTCGCTAAGTTGAGAGTAATTATTCGATAGGTTGAAAGAGTATGTAAACGTACAAATGAATAATTCCATATTATTAACGAATAGAAACTCTGAATTTTCCGAATAATAACTATGAATGGAACAAAACTAGAATAGTACTATAGATCTGAAGATTCTGAACACAATTTTAATTTGCAACCAAGATTTGAGATTCACAATAGAGATCAACAATAGAATCAACAATACTAATTGAATGTATCCCCTCCTTGCCGAATTCAATTCGATTAGATTCGGAAGCTCTCCTCGCCTCCTTGATCGGTCTCAACTGAGGTGCAGTCCTGTGTCCGATCGCCTCAACTTTCCCTTCTCAGTTCGTTCCCAATCCTGTAATTTTTCAACAAAATCAAATCGGAACACAAAATGATCAAACGGACACGACAAACTTCGATCTGAAGATCGATCGTTGTAGCTTCAGACGAAACAACAACCGAATTCAATCTAGACTCATTCACGAATTAAACCGATAAACCAAAACATCGAGTTAATAGAGAGAATCCAAACACCCGAAAACGAATTAGAAGAGAGGATCGATGGAGAATCAAACCGACCTTCACAGGCATCCCTGAGAGCTTGCGCATCTGCGTTCGGATTGATGGTCGATCTCTTCCTCTGTCATCGCCTCCGCCATCGCCGCCTTTGCCATCACCGGATTCATCGCCTTCTTCGGCCGCCATCGCCACCTTCCCCATCACCGAATTCATCACCTTCTTAGGTCGCCATCACCGGAGTGCTGTTGCAGGGGAGCTTCAGGCGGTTGGTGGCTGTTGGCTGGTCGGACCGGATGACATAGATGCTAGAAGACGGCTAATATAGGGGAAAAAGCCCTTTGGCTTTCTCCAACTCAAAACAAGGCGTGAGGTAGGGTTGATGGTGAACGCACGCGCTAATATAGGGGAAAAAGCCTTGTGGCAGTGTTTTTTTAAAATTAAAATTAAAATTATGGAATAATCTTGACCTTTTATTTCTTATCAATCAAGGGCTGAGATTTGTTAACACAAAACACCCTAAGGCTTGTTAACATTAAGGAAATTAGTGGTTGAGATTGAAAGACAACTTTACCTTTTTTTAAATAAGGAAATGGCGGGACCCACCAATTTTTTTCCTTCACTTGCTGATGGAATGGAGCGTGGGTACGAGGGTGGATTGGGGTTGTTATGAATTTGTGGGACCTAGTTAAATTTTTTTTCAATAAATTATTATTCGATAGTATCACTAGATTATTCGATCATATCAATTGATTATGCGATAGTATTGATAGATTATTCTAATCAGGTAACACGCTAAAAATGCCTTGAATTTTTAACTAAAAACTATTCGATGGTACCGCTTGATTATTCAACGGTATTACTTGATTATTCGATGATATCGCTTGATTATTCGGTTGCTTATGCTATTTTAACAAATAACTAAAAACGACTAAAAATTATTCGATAATATCACTTGATTATTCGACGGTATTACTAGATTATTCAATTGTATCGCCGGATTATTCAATCATATCGATGGATTATTCGATGGTATCCATTTGCCACAAGATGAGCGGTTATTTTTTATTCGCATTATTCGATAGTATCACTGGGTTATTCGATCGTATCGATGAATTATTCGATCGTATCAATGGATTATGCAATAGTATCGATTGATTATTCTAATCTGCTACCACCCTGAAAACGCCCTAAACTATTTATCCAAAATTATTCGATGGCATCATTTGATTATTCGATGGTATCGCTTGATTATTCGATTGTATCACTTGATTATTCAATGACTCCGTTACTTGTGTCATTTTATCAATGGTATCGAAACAATCGATACGTCCTAAACAAACTAGAATGCAAAAACAATATATCAACAAAATTGATACATCCTAGTGCTCGAACAATCCAATTTAATTAAACACAATAACCCAGATCGAATTCCAAATGAGCAACACAATCTGAAGCAATAGTCAACCTATGCAAGTTTGTGCGATGCAAACAACGAACTTCAGCAAACAAAAATCGATAAAAAACAACAGAGCAAGTAGAACCCGACTGAAGAATCACAACTAAAAACCCTAAATCTAACAAACCAAATCCGAAAAATCAAGAATATAACCTAATTCGAGAGCGTCCACAAACCCTAATCAACGAATACCAAAGAGGCAAAGAGCCCATTGGTATTCAATGGAGTTTGGAGGATCAAGTCATCTAATAAAGCACAAAAATGAAACAAGCCGCCATGAAAACACATTTCAGGCACCCATTTCGTTCACGAAAATAACCAAGCCCTAATTGGGGACGAAAGCAACGAGGACAAGTCTGTAATAAACGCCTCTTGATTTCAATTCCAATTGAGCGACCCTCGAATCAATTGGGAACGAAATTGTATACCTGAAATTGAATCGAAGGGAAAAGAGAAAGGAAGAGGGGCAGCATGCAGCAGGCTACCGTCAAAGAGCGTTATGGGCGCAGCGGGGGCCGGCCTTTCCAGAGGTGAGCCATGGGTCTTCTTCGAATAAAAAGGTCGGCCTTCGAAAACCATATGCGACCACTGAGGAGCAGCGACGGTGGAGCCGCCCTTGCCAGAGGTCGCCCACCGAGGATGGGGGAGCCGTCCGGAACCACCGAGGAGCAGCAACAGGAGGGCCGTCGGCGCCCTTACAACTCCCTTTCGTTGCTGGTTTCCTTGGTCGTCCGCTCCGCCATCGCCATCACCGGTCGTCATCTCCTTCGCAACCGCCCTACACCTTCGCATCCAAACTCCCGCCGCACAAACGCTCCACCTTCATCGACGGTTCCGCCATCGCCATCGCTCGCTCCATTGAATCGCTTCATCCTTCAGACTCCATTGAATCACCGTTGGGACGCTTCATCCTCTAGACTCCATTGAATTGCTCCATGGTGTGGAGATGGTTGCGCGATTGTCCGGCAAACAAGCGAAGGTGGCGATGGCTCCATGGTGTTCTCTAGGGTTGAAAACTGAATATGGTAGAAAGTAGGTAGGGATACACGTGCCTTTGTTGAAATGGGGGGTGTGATGTTTCATTTTTTTTACAAAGTTACCCCCTTACGTGGCATAATCTTGACCTTTAATTTTCTTTAGATCAATGGCCTAAATGTGTGTACATGATACACAATAAGGCTTGAGTACATATGATCCATACTCTCTCTCTCTCTCTCTCTCTATATATATATATATATATATATATATATATATATAAATTTTTCGTGCAAATATAAGAGTACGTTGTGCAAATATAACCGTAAGTTGTGCAAATATGACCCAAGTTTTTTTTAACATTTTGTCGTGCAAATATAAGAGTACGTTGTGCATGCGCAAATATAACCGTAAGTGGTGCAAATATAACATTTTTTTTTGCAAAAATAAAAATAAAAATATAGATTATGGATCACATAATAAAATATAGATAGTTTTTTTAATTTCTCATATTCATAGGGTGATTTTTGTAATTTAACAAAAAATTCATCCCTTTCCTCACGACTTATGTGAAGAGGAAAGGTCGGCCGCCTCGCCACCTCCACCTCCGATCGCACTCGCTCCGGCCACTCAACCTCGCTCCGCTCGCTCGACCTCAATTTCGTCTCGAGGGGATCTTGGATCGGATCGAGATCCCGCGTGAACTCTGGCGACCAGAGGAGGAGCGACGACGGTGATGACAAGGAGGAGATCAGCTTCAGATCGAGCGATCGATGGGGCGCTAGATCGAGCGATCGATGGAATCAGAGATGATGATGGATGAAATCGATCTCATGATCCAATTACTCTCCGAATCAGATCTATGGCGAAATGCATCCTGCTCCCTCCCGAGGAGATCGTCAGGTTCGAGCGCTTCAAGGAATTGCCAGGTTCGAGCCTCTCACCATCTCTCGATCTCAAATCCGAGCGGATGCGAGATCTGGAGGATCACCCCGAGGAGATCTCGGATCTGGATCCACCGAGGAGATCTCGGATCTCAGAGAAAGGGCCCCAACGCGAACCCCGACGATTGCAATTCACTAGGAGTGTTATTCGAGTCGAACGAGCTGAGTAGTGGGCTGCTCATATTCGGCTCGTTTATATTCGAGCTCGAGCTTGGCTCCAATTTTTGTCGAGATTAGAAGTGTGCTCGAACTTGGCTCGCGAGTATTTGAAAAAGCTCGAGCTCGATCTCGTTTTTCTCATTTTTGTTCGAGCCGAGCTCGTGAGCTCGTTCGAGCTCGTTTTAGCTTTGCTGCTCGTTTTGCAAGAAACTTGCTTTGAACTCGTTTTTTGAGCTCGTTTTTGAAGCGGTGAAGAGGAAGACTGGGGCAAAAGGAGATGACTGACGGAGATCGAGAGGCAAAGAGGAAGCCTCAATGACGGGAGATGGCTGGTGGAGTCGTGGAGAATGAAGATGATTGAAGGCGAAGATTTGGGCGATGGAGGACTTGATTGGAAGCGAGATTGAAGATGAAGGGAGGCGAAGAGCTGAAGAGGCGGAGATCTCAGACTTGGCGATGGAGGACTGGAGGCGAGATTGAAGATGAGTGGAGGCAGAGATCTGGGCGATGGAGGACTTGACTGGAGGCGAGATTGAAGATGACGGGAAGCGAAGAGCCGAAGAGATTGAGATCTCAAATCGGGCGATGAACGAATGGAGGCGAAGAGCCAAAGAGATGGAGATCTCAGATCAGGCGACTGGAGGCGAGACTGAAGATGAGTGAAGACGGAGATCTCAGGTTTGCCGATGGAGGACTGGAGGCGGAGATCTAAGGTCGAGTTACTGATCGAGGACTGAAGCCAAATTGAAGATGACTGGAGTGGAGGCGGAGCGGAGCCGGAAAAGCCTAAATTGATAACCCTAAAACTAAAAGGGGGAAATCTAAGGGCAAAATTGTAATTTAAGCATTAAAAAATGAGTTATGCTAGTAGCTCGAATAAAGCTCGAGCTCGGGAAACTGCTCATATTCGGTTCGTTTTTAAATGTGAACGAGCTCGAATCGAGTTTTTTCGAGCCGAGTACGATCCGAATTCGAGCTACTCGTGTTCACATAACACCCCTACAATTCACCACGAGATGGAGGCCGATTCCAAGACCGAAGTCGACGGAGGGCAGCATCTGAACGCCGATTGCGAGCCTGCACCACAGAATCCATCTGCTGCTCTTTTGATTGATGACGGTGAAGATCTGAATTGCAATTACAGGTCGGTTCAAGATCGAGAGAGCAAGAGAGACGAGATCGAGAGAGCAAGAGAGATCGAGAGAGCAGCGGGATGAGGCGGAGGAGGATTGGAACTGGAGCAGTTGGAGGGAGCAGTTGGAGGGAGGAGGAGAGCGATGGAGACGGTGAGAGAGAGGGAGGTTAGAGCGAGAGATCTGATCCACTTAATTGAATTAGGGTTATATGATAGACAATTTTTCAATTTGTCTAAAAAGTTGGACAATTTACCAATTTAAACAAAGAAAAAGTGCATATTGAGCAAAATTTTTCATAAAACAAAAAGTCTAAAAAGACTAAAGAGTTGTTGAAGATGACACTTTTCATTCCAAATCTTTTCTATTTGATAGAAAATTTGTCGATTGGAAAAAAATAAAAATAAAAATCAATCAACCAACAACAACAATATTAATAAGTTATTTCCTTGGATAAATGCCAATATTGACTACATTTTGTTCGAAAGACACCGAAACCAATGAGATCCGTGCTATTTCTTTTTTGAATTTACATGATATCTGGGACTACTAATATCCGACTAATCCATGAGCTCTGAAGTTAAAGATCAGATAAATCCTTCAGTGGTCACCCACATGTCCTTTCTAACTGAACCAACCCGAAATAATTAAAATCTGTTCTATTTCTCATACAATAACAATACATACATACAATCCTGCATTTGTAATTGTAGCTGTGGCAGTCTTGTTGCAATCATGGTGTCCGTTTTGCTTGCAAATCGTTGTCATTGTTCTGTTACCCACATGTCCTTTCTAACTGAACCAACCTGAAATAGTTAAAATCCGTTCTATTTCTCGTACAATAACAATACATACATTCGATCCTGCATTTGTAATTGTAGTTGTGGCGGTCTTGTTGCCATCATGGTGTCCGTTTTGCTTTAAAATCGTTGTCATTGTTCTCTTACCCTACCTTAGTAATAGCAGAGAGGTAAGACTACTTATCATAATTTGTGAGAAGTGGGTGTCCAATAGGGGTGGGCATATCCGGGTATCCGACACGAACCGGATAACCGTGTCGAATACCCGAAACCGTTTAAGCTCAAATTGCCGAACCGTACACGAACCGTTAAGAGCCGGGTATCCGACACGATAAGCTAATCGGATCCGTGTCGGATACCCCGGATATCCGACACGAACCATCTAATTAAAAAAAAAAGTGTGTACACAGTAGGAGAACTAAACCAAACCCTGCTGCCACTCAACCTCCATCCTTCCCAATCTAATCGATTCCAAGCTTATGCCAAAAACAAAAGAGGGCCAAAAACAAAAGAGAGAAGAAGCAGATGCCAAGAATAAAAGCAAAAGAGGGCCAAAGAGAGGAAATCAAAACAAAAATAGAGGGACTAATTGAGAGAAGAAGGTGCTAGAATCACAGAAAAAGAAGGTTGCGTCTGTTCCGGCGGCGACACCTTGTGGTTGGCGGTGACAGTTGTTTCTCGTTCTTTTGCAAGCCGATGCAAGTCTGCAACTGCCAACCAGATTCAAATTAATTGAACCCGAAATTGAACAGACGCAAGTATGCAACAAGATCTGAGTGGATGAGTGGAGAAGAGAAGAAGAGTGTTGTGTGCGGGCAGGAGAAGTGGAGAAGAGAAGAAGATCACTGTGCCGAGCATCGAACTTGGAATGACAAGCGCAATGGGGAGACGCCACTACCAACTGAGCTAAGAGATTTCTGTGTTATTTTGAGGATTATATTTATATTACTAATATATTAACATAATATTTTTTTGTTTTTTAAAAATAAACGGTTCGTGTCGGGTACCCGACAAGGGAATATGCCCGATCCGAACACGAACCGTTTAATGTCGTGTTTTCTCGGTTCGTGTCATTATCGTGTCGTGTTTTTTCGGTTTCGGATTTTTTCGTGTCGTGTTGTCGTGTTTTCGTGTCGTGTTTTCGGTTTCGGGTTTTTCTGCACACCCCTAGTGTCCAAAGCTTCGGTTTAACTTTTCGGTTCGAGATGCTAGTGTTCAACCCATGCAGGATTAGACAATCCATAATGATTGTGTACAAATATGTATTTTAGACATTTTTCATTTCCATTGGTTGTTTTAGATGTGTACAAATATACACATTTGAGTATGCAATGTGCAAATTTGAGCACACTAACTCCCCGTGTATATAAACTTTTACAAAAAATAAGACAATTTCATTGGTTTATTTTTAATGATTTTTTTTTGTATTAAATTAATTATATTTGAATGATGGGTAAAAAAATGCAAATTTTATTAATGGAGCAAATCACTAAAAAGTAATGTGTATTTTTATACGTCTTGTGCAAACGTATACATTTTAACCAAAACCATTGTGGATGATCTTAACAGATAACCTCAAAACGTATAATAATAATCTATATATAAAAAGCGGGACTTCTCTCGTGAACAGTAACAATTTTAGTTTCGATTTTGCCCTTATATTTGGATATATTTACTACTACTAGCCCATATCCCACTTAGGCCAGCCCAGTAATGAAAGTTAAAATGGAGTCCGGATCTCCTGCACCCCACGGTAAGACCTTCGGTACAATACTAAATTATTTCGGGTATAATTTTACTTTAAAAAAAATTTAAAAAAATATATTTACATTTCAAATACTTGTATTCACATATTTATAAACTTTTATTGGAAAAAATCATGCTTTAAAAAAATATAAATTTTATTTTCTAATATAATTGGTCTTTTAATTTTCTAAATTTTTTGAAATGATTTTTTTTCAATAAAAGTTTATAAATATGTGAATACAAGTATTTGAAATGTAAATATATGTTTTAAATTTTTTTTTAAAGTAAAATTATACTCGAAATAATTTAGTGTTGCACCGAAGGTCTTACCGTGGGGTGCAGGAGATCCGGACTCGTTAAAATGTAATGCATCTTGTACTTCTTAGCCTCTAGTCTGATTTATCATAATTCATAACAATCTAGATTGTTACTATTGGGTCCCTCACACATTGATTATAAAAGACTAAAAATGATGAGTTATAAAGAATAGTGAAAGTTTACACAATAGCTTAAGATTTTGTTGGATCAAACTGTTTTTTTTAGTATTAAACACCCTTAAATCTGCTCTTGTCATCGTAACTTAAAGGAGATAATTTTGTAAATTCAAGCTCTTTAAACGTGAATTAAGTCGAGAGCCAATCTTTGAATCGAGCTTAAAAAAGTGATCAGCTCGATCTAAGCACTCAATTCAACACACAACAATATTGTTTTTATTTATCGTTTAACATAATCAAAACATATTGCCAGTGGTATTAGTTAATTTTTTTAATTTATTAAAACAATATTTTTAAAAAATATATATTTGAATATGACTTAATTTTATCTACCCATAAACATGCATTAATTTTGCATATGTTTGAGTTTAAAAAAATAAAATTATGTTTGCATATATACTCATTTTATTGTTTAACATAATTAATTTTACAATTATATTTGGATAATGACTTTATAATTTTGGGTAATAAGAAAAAGGAAAAGAAAATGATTAGCAAATGAGTGAAGTGTTCGTGGATAAAATGCATAGAATGTGAGTGAAATTGATAAAAAAAAGTTAAATAGGTGTTCTTATACTAATGCGAAAAAAGTAAGCCAAAGACTAAAACATGTGTTCACTGATAGATTACATAGGTCTCCTATTGTATAGTGGGCTAAAAGCCCGCTAAAGCTCAATACCTTTGTAACTTATATATATGTATATCAATGAATGGAAACCCTCAAGGAGGACATTACAATTAATCTCATACTATCACATGGTATCACATCCTAAGATCCTAAGATCCAAAGGCCCAAATCTCTCTCTCTCTCTCTCTCTCTCTCTCTCTCTCTCTCTCCTTATTCTAAACCCTAGCCGCCGCCCTCACCCCTTTGCCGCCCCACCTACAGCCGGCGCCTCCCTCCCCTCTCCTCGGCCACCACATCCCTCCCTCTCGCCTCTTTCTCTCTCTCTCCCCTGCTACGTACAATGGTCGACCCTCCCCCTACCACCAACAAACCGCCCTTCCACTCCGCCCTCACGATCTCTAATATCAAAAACTGCATCCCTATCATTCTTGATCATGAATCCAGCACCTACACCATGTGGTTGCACCTCTTCACGACCCATGTTAAGACTCATAAAGTCCTCCACCATATTGACTCCTCCGTCAATCGCCCTGAGAGTGAAGACGACGATCTCTTCGCTCAACTTGACACCATTGTCCTTCAATGGATCTTCAACACCATCTCAAAGGATCTATTGACCACCATCCTCAACTCCAAAGACAACGCCATGGATGCCTGGAAGAAGCTTCAGGGTCTCTTCCAAGACAACAAGTCCACCCGTGCTGTCTCTCTCGAACACGAATTCTCAAGTTGCAAGCTTTCCGCCTTCCCGTCGATATCCGCCTATTGTCAGCACATCAAGACCCTGACTGATCAACTCGACGCCGTCGACTCCAAACCCAGTGCCACCCGCCTCGTCCTCCAGGTACTCTCGGGTCTCCCTTCTGAATACAACGTTGCTGCTACTCATATTCAGCAGACGGAACCTCTCCCTACATTCGAAAAGACCCGTTCCCAATTGATCCTGGAGGAGACTCGCCTTCAACGTCAGACCACAGAAGCCACCAAGGACAAGACGACATTGGTATCATCCAGCGACATCGATGAAACCTTTGCCCCACAGCACGGCCGAAACTACAACCAGCAGCAGGGATCGAGAGGCGGCGGTCGCAACAGTTCGACTTTCCCTATCACTCTTGGTACCCCAACCCAGGCTACCCCCCTTGGATGCCGTTTGGCTACCCCGGCTCGTCGTATCGTCCACCAGCCCCGTATCCCAACCGCTAGCAGGGCTTGTTGGGTCCTGCTCCTCGACCCGCCGAGCATTAGGCCTACCTGTCGTCGTCTGATCCGGCATACACTCCAACTGATGTTCATCACGCCTTCTCTTCAATGCAGTTGGCACCTCCTGACTCCGCTTGGTACATGGACACTGGCGCTACCTCTCATATGACGAACTCCTCAGGTACTCTCTCTTCTTTCTCTTTTAAGGGTCCTGCTCATTCTATTATCGTCAGCAACGGTGGTCGCCTTGCTACTTCGGGCATTGGCCATGCTACACTACCAACCCCTACCAACCCATTACACCTCAACAACGTCCTTGTTGCCCCCAAACTTGTCAAAAACCTTATCTCTGTCTGTCGGTTCACCACTGACAATAATGTTTCTCTTGTGTTTGATCTGTTTGGTTTCTCTGTGAAGGATCTTACTACGGGGGTTACTCGCATGAGATGTAATAGCACCGGGGAGCTATATCCTGTGTCGTCGCCCTCACCATCCAGCCCATCAGGTCCAGCCGCCCTCTCGTCATCACCATCCAGTCTTTGGCATGCGCGCCTTGGTCATCCTAGTCCTGCAGTTTTAGATTTACTTCGCTGTAAAAGTCTTGTTCAATGTAATAAAGAGCCTCGCTCTAGTTTATGTTCTTCTTGTCAGTTAGGCAAGCATGCCAGACTCCCCTTGCGGTCTTTCAATACTACTTTTGCACCTTCTGACATTATTTATAGTGATATTTGGACATCTCCTGTGCCTAGCAAGGAGGGTCATAAGTATTACCTTTTGTTTCTGGATGATTATACACATTTCTTATGGATTTTCCCTTTGCACTTTAAATCTCAAGTGTTTCCTATCTTTTCCAAATTCCATACTTACATCAAAACACAATTTCACACCTCTATCAAGTGTTTCCAATGTGACAATGGTCGTGAATTTGACAACAAGGAATTTCACACTTTCTTTAACACCAATGGGATATCCTATCGCTTCTCCTGCCCCTATACCTCCCAACAAAATGACACGGCCAAACGAATCATCCGAACCATTACCAATATGATGCGCTCTCTCCTCTTCCACGCATCCATTCCCCTATATACTGGCCTTACGCCTTAGCCACCACATGCTACCTCCTAAACATTCTCCTCTCCACCACCCTCAACCATCGCTCACCATTTCAGACACTGTATTGCACTTTGCCCAAGTATGATCACCTTCGTACCTTTGGGTGCTTGTGCTTTCCCAATCAGTCATCCACCGCCCCCCACAAGCTTCACCCACGCCCCACCCCTTGTGTCTTTCTTGGTTACCCGTCTGATCATCGCGGCTACCTCTGCCTCGATATCAAGACACACAAGATCATTCTCTCTCGTCATGTCACCTTTGATGAGTCGCGATTCCCCTTTGCGTCTCATACACCCCCTATGTCTCTGTCCGAGTCAGAGTCACCCTTCCCCCATTTCCTTTTTCCCCAAAGCTCTCCCGGTGCTCCTGCGTCTCCCCCCCCCACCCCCACCACCTCCTACCACCAGACCACACACCCGCAGTGTCTCCGGTGTCTTCCGACCCCGTCAGATCGTCTCCATGACCACCGCCCATCACCCCGCTATCCATCCTCACGGTCTAGCAGAGACGTCCCCTCGCCAAACAGCCATGCTGCGGGCGCCGCACGATGCTGCGCCCGCAGCCCATCAAAACCCCATGCCCCCAGCCTCGCATCACCTACTGGCGGCGGTCGCAACAGGGCATGCTACGCCCGCCGCGTCCCTCGCCGCCTATGCACCCCTTGCCCCCAGCTCTGCTGCGCCCGCCGCCTCATCCCCTTGCTTAGCCCCTCTTGCCCCCATCCTTCCCGACTCCCAATCACCCTCTGCCTCCAACCAGACCTCCCTCTCCCCCATTCCCACCTCCCACAAAACAGCCCTCCTCGACCCGAATTGGCAGGCGGCTATGCTCGACGAATACAGGGCCCTTACGAAGAATGGTACTTGGGTTCTTGTTCCTAGCCCTCCTGAGGCGAACGTCATTCGCTGTATGTGGCTCTTTCGTCACAAGTTCCGCTCTGATGGGACGTTGGAGCGCTATAAGGCCCGTCTTGTGGTGAACGGTAGATCTCAACAGGCAGGTATTGATTGTGATGAGACGTTCAACCCTGTGGTCAAGTCTGCCACTATCCGAGTGGCCCTGAGTCTACCTTTGTCGCGCAACTGGGCCATCCATCAGTTAGATGTCAAGAACGCCTTTATGCATGGTCATCTGAACGAGACAGTTTACATGTTTCAGCCGTCGGGGTTTGCTGATGCTGAGCGTCCAAAGCATGTCTGTCTCCTCAAGCGCTCTCTGTATGGTCTTAAACAGGCTCCGCAGGCGTGGTTCTAGCGTTTGGCCTCTCATCTGCTCCGTTTGGGTTTCACTGGCAGTCGTTCGGATACATCTCTGTTTATCTATCGAAGAGGCTCAGACTTGGCATTCCTGCTGCTATATGTCGACGGCATCATTCTCACCGCCTCTTCTGATGCTCTTCGGACGTCCATTATTTCGCAGTTGAGTGCGGAATTCGCCATGTCTGATCTGGGTCAGTTATCTTACTTCTTAGGAGTTGTTGTTCAGCGTCATGCGTTTGGTCTGTTTCTCTCACAGAGTAAGTATGCTGTTGAGATTGTTGCTCCGGCTAAGATGGTCAACTGTAATCCAGTCGCCACCCCTTTCGATACATCCAACAAGCTCAGTGCTCATTCTGGTCCTTTGGTTGATGATCCGACATTGTACAGGAGCCTTCCTGGTGCTCTTCAGTATCTCACTTTCACCAGGCCTGATATCAGTTACGCCGTTCAGCAGATCTGCTTGTTCATGCATGCACCTAGGGAACCTCACTTTCAGGCTTTGAAGCGGATCATTCGGTACATCAGCGGCACTCTCGAGCTCGGCACCACGATCACTCCTTCCTCTAAGCTTGATCTTGTTGCTTATACTGATGCGGATTGGGGTGGTTGTCCTGACACACTTCGCTCCATGTCTGGTTACTGTGTCTTCCTCAACGACACTCTTGTGTCTTGGTCAGCCAAGCGTCAGTCCGTCGTGTCTCGCTCCAACGCTGAGGCCGAATACAAGGGTGTTGCCAACGTTGTCTCCGAGTGCTCTTGGCTCCGCAATCTTCTGCTTGAGCTACGTTGCCCCTTGCAGAAGGCCACTCTGGTCTACACTGACAACGTCTCCGCCGTCTATCTGGCTAGCAACCCAGTCCAACATCAACGCACGAAGCACATTGAGCTTGATCTCCACTTCGTCAGGGACAAGGTTGCCATTGGACATGTCCGCGTTTTACATGTCTTGTCCTCTTATCAGTACGCTGATGTATTCACCAAGGGTTTACCTAGACAGTTGTTCATTGATTTTCGTTCCAGTCTCACTGTACGGACCCCTCCCGTTTCGACTGCGGGGGTTTGATAGATTACATAGGTCTCCTATTGTATAGTGGGCTAAAAACCCGTTAAGACCCAATATCTTTGTAACCTATATATATGTTTATCAATGAATTGAAACCCTCAAGAAAGACATTACAATCAATCTCATACTATCACATTCACCCGAATGCACGTAACCTAATACCAAAATTCAAAAAATAAAATAAAAACACACATGGTTCATGGTTGTTAGCTACAAATTATCTTCAACCCAAAAAATAATGTCCCAAATCCATATCCCAAAAAAATTATTTAATAATCCTATAGACTTATATTTTTTTTAAAATAAAATATATTTGTATCTTAATGATCATTATAACATATTCGAAAACAACTTAAAAAATCATCTTAATTTTTTTTTTAAAATTATATCATAAAATAGTTTTTATATCTTTTAATTATTGTAATTTTTATAAGGTGATTTTTTTTATAATTTTTTCAAACATATTATAATATCATTTATAAAGTAAAAATACTTTTTTAATGGAGTATTATCTTAAATATTAAATAATGATGTCAGATACGGATATGTGATAGGATTTTGAAGTATGAGATTTACTGGGGTGGATCGTGTAGTCAGCGGTGACTGGTGAGCCCAATCTGACACACCACTGCTACCCCTCGCCTAATTCAGCGACAAATTATTGAATACCCATACCCAAACACGTGCGAATATGTTATACTCTCCGTATCGCAATACTTTTGTTTTAGCTCTATACACGTTTATTAACAAAACCTATATTTACTTTACTTTTATAGGTTAAAAGTACTTAAAAGTAGCAATTATTATCTATAAAAATAGCAATAATTATCTATAAAGATAATAATTATAGCTAAAACAACAAATTTTTTTTTATAACTTTACTACTCTAAAACTATAAGTATTGCGATCCGGATGGAGTAATAATTACTGTATTCCCCTTCGATATTAAAAATTAGGAAAATTAGATACACTAAAATTTTCACATATTCATAATTTTATTAATAAAAATTTTATTTCAATAAAAATACATGATTTTATTATTATTATTTTTACCTATTTTTAGTTTTACTTTTTTAATAAATAGTGTGAGTCAGAGCGGATATCTTAACTCACCTCTAGTTACAATTAATCATTGAGGGAATAATAGTAAGTGACCCTTGATCCGAAAATCTTTGCTAAATTAACCCCTGCAAATAAAATTTGCAAAGGGTCATCACCTCTGCCGGTTAGAGAAGGATTATAGCCGGTGGAGAGAGAAAAAGTAACAGGCATCCTTCAATCTCTTAAATCCAAAACGTTGAACCTTCCCACATTAAAGAAGAAGATGGAAGAAGCGCACTGATGCGGGCATGGCGAAGAATCAACGTTTTTCGTTGATGGAAGAAGCGCAGGAAGCACGGAAAGGGCTCGGATCTGGGGCTGAGGGGCTCGGATCTGGCCGGATCTGGGGTGCAGCGGATGGTGGGGGCCGGATCTGGGCTAGTGGTGGCCGGAGGGTTCGGATCTAGGAGGATCTGCGAGGGCGAAGGTTCGGATCTGGTGGGAGGAGGCGACGCCAGATGTGGGCGAGGTGCTCCTGGCGGCCGGCGAGACAGAGAAGGCGAGGGAAGACGGTGAGGAGATCGGCGTCTGGTTTTCGCCTTGGCTGAGAGACGGTGCAGGGATCTGGTGGGAGGAGGCGACGCCAGATGTGGGCGAGGTGCTCCTGGCGGTCGGCGAGACAGAGAAGGCGAGCCATAGGAGCCCGACGGAGCCTAGTTATGCTTGGCCAGATCTGGACTGTCTCGGCCTTATGGATCCCAACGGTGCTGGTTTCGACTTCATAAGCTGCTCCTCCGTGTACCGGGATTTAGCAGGCGCCAGCTCCGGCGCCACCAATGCCACGAACTCTGAGAACTCGACCAAGCCGTTGCTGTTGTCGTCGACCCTTGAGTAGAGTGCATCGATCTGGTCGGCGCTCGGCTTCAGCTCTAGCGATCGGAGGAGCGAATTGAGCTCCAGCTGCGTCAGGCTCCCGTCCTTATTCCGGTCGAAGGATCGGAAGATCTCTTCCAGCTCCGTCAGTTGATCCTCGGACTCAAAAGGGATTGAGAATTGAATTGAATTGAGTTGATTTTGGCTTGAATTGTATTGAATTTGAAAAGGAAAGAGCAAATTTGTGAATTATTGAACAAGTTGATTGAGATTTGTTAGAACAATTTTCAGAAACCACAATCGGAATCGGATACTAGTTAACATTAGTGGTCATAACCTTTACCATGACAGGTAATGTGAATCGATCATTTCTCCTTAATGAAAGAAAATAACATGACAGGTAATGCTATTAACATGACAGGTTATACTGTTTAACATGACTGGTCATAACCTTTAACATGACAGATAATGCGAATCGATCATCTTCTCCTTAATGAAAGAAAATGACATGACAGGTAATGCTATTAACACGACAGGTTATACTGTTTAACATGACTGGTCATAACTTTTAACATGACAGGTAATGCGAATCGATCATCTTCTCCTTAATGAAAGAAAATAACATGACAGGTAATGCTATTAACATGACAGGTTATACTGTTTAACATGACTGGTCATAACCTTTAACATGACAGGTAATGCGAATCGATCATCTTCTCCTTAATGAAAGAAAATGACATGACAGGTAATGCTATTAACACGACAGGTTATACTGTTTAACATGACTGGTCATAACTTTTAACATGACAGGTAATGCGAATCGATCATCTTCTCCTTAATGAAAGAAAATAACATGACAGGTAATGCTATTAACATGACAGGTTATACTGTTTAACATGACTGGTCATAACCTTTAACATGACAGGTAATGCGAATCGATCATCTTCTCCTTAATGAAAGAAAGACTCAGCGAAGAGGCGGAGATCTCAGATCGAGCAATGGAGGATTCGAGGCGAGATTGAAGATGATTGGAGGCGAAGATCTGGGCGATAGAGGACTTGACTGGAAGCGAGATTGAAGATGAATGGAGGCGAAGAGTCGAAGAGGCGGAGATCTCAGACTAGGCGATAGAGGACTGGAGGCGAGATTGAAGATGACGTGAGGCGAAGAGCCGAAGAGATGGAGATCTCAGATTGAGAGACGAACGACTCGAGGCGAAGAGCCAAAGAGATGGAGATCTCAGGTCAGGCGACTAGAGGCGAGACTGAAGATGAGATTGGAGATGAGTGAAGGCGAAGATCTCAGGTTTGCCGATGGAGGACTGGAGGCGGAGATCTAAGGTCGAGTGACTGATGGGGGACTGAAGCCAAATTGAAGATGACTGGAGTGGAGGCGAAGCGGAGCCGGACAAGCTGAAATTGATAACCCTAAAACTAAAAGGGGGAAATCTAAGGGCAAAATTGTAATTTAAGCATAAAAAATGAGTTATGCTAGTAGCTCGAATAAAGCTCGAGCTCGGCTTGAGCTTGTGACGAGCTTGGGAAACTACTCATATTCGGTTCGTTTTTAAATGTGAACGGGCTCGAGTCGAGTTTTTTCGAGCCGAGTACGAGCCGAATTCGAACTAGTCGTGTTCACATAACACCCCTACAATTCACCACGAGATGGCGGCCAATTCCGAGACCGAAGTCGACGGAGGGTAGCTTCTGAACGCCGATTGCGAGCCTGCACCACCGAATCCATCTGCTGCTCTTTTGATTGATGACGGTGAAGATCTGAATTGCAATTACAGGTCGGTTTGAGATCGAAAGAGCAAGAGAGACGAGATCGAGAGAGCAAGAGAGATCGAGAGAGCAGCGGGATGAGGCGGAGGAGGATTAGAATTGGAGCAGTTGGATGGAGTAGTTGGAGGGAGGGAGGAGAGCGATGGAGACGGCGAGAAAGAGGGAGGATAGAGCGAGAGATCTGATCCACTTAATTGAATTAGGGTTATATGATGGACAATTTTCCAATTTATCTAAAAAGTTGGACAATTCACCAATTTAAACAAAAAAAAAAGTGGATGT
The DNA here is from genome assembly GCA_037127255.1 of Persicaria tinctoria. Taxonomy (NCBI): domain Eukaryota; kingdom Viridiplantae; phylum Streptophyta; class Magnoliopsida; order Caryophyllales; family Polygonaceae; genus Persicaria; species Persicaria tinctoria. The sequence goes on from JBANSL010000008.1 coordinate 19,301,146, forward strand.
TAAGCAAAAAATTTCATAAAAAAAAAGTCTAAAAAGACTAAAGAGTTGTTGAAGATGACACTTTTCATTCCAAATCTTTTCTATTTGATAGAAAATTTGTCGATTGGAAAAAAATAAAAATGAAAATCAATCAACCAACAACAACAATATTAATAAGTTATTTGCTTGGATAAATGCCAATATTGGCTACATTTTGATCGAAAGACACCGAAACCAATGAGATTCGTGCTATTTCATTTTTGAATTTACATGATATCTGCGACTACTAATACCCGACTAATCCATGAGCTCTGAAGTTAAAGATCAGATAAACCCTTCAGTGGTCATCCACATGTCCTTTCTAACTGAACCAACCCGAAATAATTAAAATCCGTATGAGAAATCCATACGATCCTGCATTTGTAATTGTAGTTGTGGCGGTTTTGTTCCCATCATGGTGTCCGTTTTGCTTGCAAATCGTTGTCATTGTTCTCTTACCCACACGTCCTTTCTAACTGAACCAACCCGAAATAATTAAAATCCGTTCTATTTCTCGTACAATAACAATACATACATACGATCCTACATTTGTAATTGTAGTTGTGGCGGGTCTTGTTGCCATCATGGTGTCCATTTTGCTTTGAAATCGTTGTCATTATTCTCTTACCCTACCCTAGTAATAGCGGAGAGGTAAGACTAGTTATCATAATTTATGAGAAGTGGGTGTCCAAAGCTTCGGTTTAACTTTTCGGTTCGAGCGGCTAGTGTTCAACCTATGCAAGATTAGACAATCCATAATGATTGCGTACAAATGTGTATTTTAGACATTTTTCATTTTCATTGGTTGTTTTAGATGTGTACAAATATACACATTTGAGTATCCGATGTGCAAATTTGAGCACACTAACTCCCCGTATATATAAACTTTTACAAAAAATAAGACAATTTCATTGGTTTATTTTTTAATGATTTTTTTTGTATTAAATTAATTGTATTTGAATGATGGGTAAAAAAATGCACATTTTATTAATGGAGCAAATCACTAAAAAGTAATGTGTATTTTTATACGTCTTGATCAAACGTATACATTTTAACCAAAACCATTGTGGATGATCTTAATAGATAACCTCAAAACCTATAATAATATGTTTACTACGTACTACTGTTCACGGAGTAAAATGTAATTACTACTCTGTACATTTTAGTTTCGATTTTGCCCTTATATTTGGATATATTTACTACGTACTACTGTTCACGGAGTAAAATGTAATGCATCTTGTACTTCTTAGCCTCTAGTCTGATTTATCATAATTCATACTACGTCCGTTCAGAAATAAACGATGCTTTGACTTTGGCCACGTAGTTTTAGGAGCTAAAAACTATATATAATCTTATTTATTTTAATTATTATTTTTCATAATGTAATACTTATTACTTCGTTTATTTCCGAACGGATGAAGTGACAATCTAGATTGTTACTGTTGGGTCTCTCCCACATTGATTATAAAATACTAAAAATGATGGGTTATAAGGAAGAGTGAAAGTTTACACAATAACTTAAGATTTTGTTGGATCAAGCTATTTTTTTTTTTAGTATTAAACAACCTTAAATCTGCTCTTGTCAACGTAACTTAAAGGAGATAATTTTGTAAATTCTAGGAAATTCAAGCTCTTTAAACTTGAATTAAGTCGAGAGCCAATCTTTGAATCGAGCTTGAAAAAGTGATCAGCTCGATCTAAGCACTCAATTCAACACACAACAATATTGTTTTTTTTTTTTATCGTTTAACATAATTAAAACATATTACCAGTGGTATTAGTTAATTTTTTTAATTTATTAAAATAATTATTTTTTAAAAAATATATATTTGAATAGGACTTAATTTTATCTACCCATAAACATGCATTAATTTTGCATATGTTTGAGTTAAAAATAAAATAAAATTATGTTTGCATATATACTCATTTTATTGTTTAACATAATTAATTTTACAATTATATTTGGATAATGACTTTATAATTTTGGGTAATAAGAAAAAGGAAAAGAAAATGATTAGCATATGAGCGAAGTGCTTGTGGATAAAATGCATGGAATGTGAGTGAAATTGATAAGAAAGTTAAATAGGTGTTCTTAATTCTTATACTAATGCGAAAAAAGTAAGCCAAAGACTAAAATATGTGTTCACAAATGCACATAACCTAACACCAAAATTCAAAAAATAAAATAAAAACACACATGGTTCATGGTTGTTAGCTACAAATTATCTTCTACCCAAAAAATCATGTCCCAAATCCATATCCCAAAAAAATTATTTAATAATCCTATAGACTTATATTTTTTTTAAAAAAATATATTTGTATCTTATAAATGATCATTATAACATAATTGAAAAAAACTTAAAAAATCATCTTAATTTTTTTTAAAAAATTATATCATAAAATAGTTTTTATATCTTTTAATTATTGTAATTTTTATAAGGTAATTTTTTAATAATTTTTTCAAACAAATTATAATAATCATTTATAAAGTAAAAATATTTTTTTAATATTATCTTAAATATTAAATAATGATGTCAGATACGGATATGTGATAGGATTTTGAAGTATGAGATTTATTGGGGTGGATCGTGTAGTTAGCGGTGACTGGTGAGCCCAATCTGACACACCACTGCTACCCTCGCCTAATTCAGTGACAAATTATTGAATATTTTTTTAAAAAAAATACATAATTTTTTTTATTTTTTTTTACCTATTTTTAGTTTTACTTTTTTAATAAATAGGGTGAATTAGAGTGCGGATATCTTAACTCACCTCTAGTTACATTTACCGTCTGTTTGGCACTTGGTTTTTTTAGGGGAGGGAAAGGGTGGGAAATTAGAAAAGAGAAAGGAAGGGGAAGGAAGGGGAGGGATTTCACTTTCCCATCAAATTCCACCGTTTTGATGGGGTGTGAAATCCCATCAAATTGAGCAGTTACTCACCTTTGTGATCCTTTCCCTTCCCCTTGATTGTCCACCCAAACACCAATTTTATTTTCCCCTCACTTCCCTTCCTAAAAATCCCACCAAATCCCACCTTCCAAACAGGGTGTTAATCATTGAAATGAGGTGATTGAAATGTTGCTAAAAAAAACAAAAAATTGAAATGAGGTGATTCAATAAGATAAGCCTCTTTGTGGTATGTGCTTTGAGGATACTGATCATTTGTTATTTCATTGCCCAATAATAACACAAATAATACAACATCTCTCCTCAAAAATCTATAACACACTTTGTGGTGTCTATGGCACTACCACCAACATAAATGAATCACTGTGCGCTCTCCATACCTCTCTAAGCAAATCAGAACTTTCATCACTTGCTACAACTTGGTGGTGTTCTTGATACTTTAGGAACAAAGCCCTCTTTGACAATGTTAAGTCTAATCCTAAAACAATAGTTTCGTTCACAAAAGATCAATTAATTAACTGGGAGAAATAAAAAAACTGATGACATAAACTCAGAACAAGTCACTCATAACAAAGAACCCAACCACGGGAAGACCAAAAAACGCACACCAAAATGGACTAAACTAAGAAATGATTGGAATAAACTAAACTTTGATGGAGCCTTTTCCTCTAAGAATTTAGGCTCTTATGGATTCCTTATTAGAGACAGGTTGGGTTGTACGATATACGCAGAATCTGGACCCTCCCCAATCTCTTCCGTTATCGGCTCGGAATGCTTTGGCATGTGGAAAGGTGTGCTTAAAGCTTCAGAACTCAATATTTCGCGTATCTGCATTGAAGGTGATAATCTTAGCATTATCAAAAGCCTTAAGGCAGGTGCGTCTTGCTTTGACGAGATAGAGATGCTTATTTCCGACACTCTATGCGCTCTTACTATGTTTTAAGATTTCGAGATCTCTCACGTCTTCAGGGATAGTAATCGAGCTGCTGACTGCCTATCTCACCTTGGGATTGTTTTCTCCGGCTTGACCTACCCTTCAGACTCACTTCTGTGTAGTATTATCCGAAAGGATCTTGGCTAGTTGACTCCGCCAACTGCCAAATTCTTTCTGGTTAAAAAAAAAAAGCCTCTTTTTTTTTATTAGGAAAATTTTTGGGGGAGAAAATTCTACACGAAGGCATCCTTTCAGATGAGGTCAAGAAGACCGGGATTATTCTGAATGTTAGTACCCCAGGCAGAGTGACAAATGTGTGCAACCTTATCGGCCACTCTATTGCCTATTCGGGGTACATTGAGGAAAGAAACCCTTTCTAGATTTGTTAGCACAATTGTAATATCTGATAAAATGAGTTCGATTTCCCATGGATATTTTTTTTTCCGTTGAGATGGTCAATAATTATTCTAGAGTCCCCCTCAATTTGAAGTTTGGTAATTCGTAAATTTAGGGCGTTCTGTACCCCGAGCTTTAAAGCAAGAGCTTCGGCTTTTAATCGACTTTGATTACCGAGTTGTTTATATCCTATATTGATTGGCCGACCTTTCCAGTCACGGATAATAGTCCCATCTGTGCTGGCATTGTCTAAGAGGGAAGAACCACCAAAGTTTAATTTGAGAGTTCCTCTGGGTAGCTTACGTCATCTGATGTTTGTATGTTTCGTTTTTTGTCGTCTGTCAGTTTTGGGTCGTGGCTGAAAGTCGAGGTCATCACTGAATCCGCCCACAAAACTAGAAGATTTGCTCCAATTTAACTCATGCATGTGTTTTAATAATGTGGAGTGTGATATCTCTACTGTAAATTGGAATTGACCTGAAGATAAGCTTTTCTAAATCAGGAGGATAGTGTGGGATAGAATATTTAATTTAGAAGAGCGAAAGTGTTAATTAGAATGGAATATATGAGTTTGGAGGCGTATTTTGTAGTAATATGTCGAACACACAAGACTAATTAAGTTCCATACTATAATCACTTGATATAGGATACCAATTTATATATAAAACTTGAATTCATTATTTTTTTTTTTTTTTTTTTTTGATTAAGTAATAATTCGACGCCCGGTGGTCGATAGGCCGAAGAACTCGGCGACGGATAAGCCGTCAAAATAAGCTAAAGACATAATCCAACAATAAGGCAGAGCCGACAAATTACAAAAGTGCAAATAAAGACAAAGACTAGCAAAAGACGAAAGAACCGAAGCAGTGTGCGACAACTCATCCATCAGTTAGTAGAGGCAACGCAGGGGATCCCTGGGGAACTAAGTGGAAACCTCAGATTTGGACTCTGTCAATGAGTCATCAGGTCTCGATCACGTCCACGACCTCTCGCACGTCGACAAATAAGAAGAAACACCGCTCATAAACTGCTAGCCTCGGAAGCCCCACCATCGCACCATCAAGCAATTCGACAACCTGCCAAACACTACAGATCCAATCGGAATTTCCTCACCTACGAATATTTACTCAAAACCCTTTCGGGTGGATTTACTCAAACCCTTTCGGGTTATATATAAAAAATATATAAATGCACACAAAATGGATTATACATGAATATATATAAAAAGGAAATTATATATATTTATATATAAACCAGTGATTTTAATATATAAATATATATATAAATATATATATATATAAATATAAATATATATATAAATATATATATATATATATATATATATATAGATATATATATATAATTTTAATTTTTTCTTTTTTCCCAATAAAAAATACGAGCGTGGCGTGCAAGGAAGATTCTCATTCTTGCACGCCAAGGGTTAATGACAAGCACTGTGCAATTCCACAAGGCCACCAGTACGCCCCGGGCCACGACACCGGCGACCCACCGACGAACCACAACACCAGGGCGAGGAAGCAGGGAGGGAACTCAAGGAAGAGTCTGCAACAAGCACGCCACGCACCGTCAAGTAGAAGACCAGGCGCGCCAGGGCAGCCGGGGCGGAGACGGAACCCACGGCGTCCAGCAGCGCAGCCCACAACCCTCCGACGATGAAACTGAGGTCCTCGAAAGAGAGTCGAAAAACCGACACCCGAAGCAACGATTAGAGCTATGAGAGCCGAATTGATTTAGGAAGGGTTAGGATTTTAGATCCCGGCCCCCGGAACAGCAAAAACCCCATGAAAATTGGGGGAACCGGGGAGAAGAAGGTTGGAATCGACCAAGATTAGAAAACCCAAATCAAAAGGGGACTCAGGCCAGGGATAGAGGGTGACGGAGAACCGAAGCGGCGGCCGCCGTGGTGCGAAAGGAAATGAACACAGAGGTAGGGGAGGATGAAGAACCGGGAGAACGAACGACGAACCCCAAAACCCCAAACTCGAGCCTACCACAACGAGACCAAGGACACCCAAGGCAAAAGCGAAAGGAAGCCCAGCGGAAGAGGGGTACGAGACCCAGGATAGTGAGGCCGAAGCCGAGATAGCAGCGGTCGAAACTGAGGTTGACAATGGCCAAAGCCAAGTTTTAAAACTTGAATTCATTATATTACCAACATGGGGTGTATCATTTCTTAATTAATGTTATACTTATTAAAACGTATAATATTATTTTAAAAAATTAATATTTTATAATGTTTTAACTTTTTTTAAAATATTTTAAAAAGTCAAATGACTTATCTTTTTTAAAACCGATGAAGTAGTAGGTAGAGCATTCAATAAAATTTGAAAACCCCCGTTATTATCAAAGGAAAAAAAAAAAAGGGAAATTTTACCACGAAGGCCCAAATTCCTACGGAGTAGTAATCAAGGTTAGAAAAATAATTGAATCATATTGTAAAGTTTCTGGCCAATAGGTTAATTACCATAAATCTAGTTTCCAAGCAACAAAAGGAATTACAGACTCAAAGATTTTTGAGCTTTGTAACTGCCTAAATATTTCAAATGTCTCATCCCTGGAAAAATATCTAGGTTGCCCCATCATCAATGGTAGGGTAAGCAAAGCCACATTTGAGGACATCATATGCAGATCCAAAGAACAGTTAAGTAAATGGCGTGCTAATGCGCTATCACAACATGGTCGCGCTATCCTCATAAACACAAATTTAGCATCGAAACCCCTATATACTATGCAAAACTTCTTGTTACCGGCCTCGATACATAAAGAATTAGATCAAGTGAACAGAACATTTTTCTGGAATAAGGATTTTCAACACCGTCCCCTTATCAGCTGGGATAGGATTTGTAGACCAAAACGGGCTGGTGGTCTTGGAATCTAGAAATCAAAAGATATGAATGAAGCCCTCCAAATGAAACTTTTATGGAAAATTCTAGCTGAACCATTAAACGTATGGGTCTCCTTTATTAGACACAAGTATCTCCGGTCTTCTAATTTGCTGGAATATAGGAAAAAAGGTGATTCATCTTGGCAACGGGCCAAACTGACAACCCTTATTGATTCCTTCAAAACCGGGCTGATCTGGTCCATAGGAAATGGTAAATCAGTAAAATTTTGGTCGGACAACTGGGTCTCGTGCCTCTCGCTGAATGCTAGGGGTGAATTCCCTGCAACTCGTAATCTTGAGGAGACCGTTAGTGAGTATATTATGGCCAACAAATGGTGGTCCGAGAAGCTCTGCCAGGTGCTACCTCCAAACATTGTTAACGAAATCCTGGATATTCCTTTACCGTCTGCTCCCTTTAAGGACCGTCTATACTGGTGGCCGGACAGGGAGGGTTGGTTCTCCACCTCGAGTGCATATAAACTGATTTCAGGTCAGTCTTCTCAGTGTCCTGATCCTAATTTCCGGATTTGGAAACTAGACATTCCACCAAAGGTCAAAAATTTCTTATGGAAAATATCTCAAGATGGTCTTCCCATGGCCGTTAGATTAGCCCAGCGGAACGTTTCGGTGCCCTCCACTTGTTGTTTGTGCAATTGTGCGGTAGAAGATGATGCTCATCTTCTGTTGGAATGCCAATACACAACCTCTCTCCTCAGATTCCCAACTGACACAAATACAACTATAGCAACGATGCTTCAACAATCGAGAGACATTAAACCAATTTTGGAATACATTGGGAACAACATCAACAGTAAATCCAAAGCTAAGCTAGCCTTCTGTTGGTGGTCTGTTTGGTATTCTCGAAATCAGCATATCTTCAGGTCGATTCCAATTCCCAACAGAGATACCACACTCCATATCATTAAAACACACGAGTTAAACTGGAGCAATTCTTCTAATTTTGAGGACAGTCTCGAGGTTGACCCCGACATGCAGACACGAACCAAACCTGATAGACAACGAAAAATGCAACGCGCAAACATTAGATGGCGTAAGCCACCCAAAGGAACACTCAAATTAAACTTCGATGGTTCTTCCCTCTTAAACATGGCCAGCACAACTGGGACTATTATCCGAGACTGGGAAGGTCGGTCAATCAACATAGGATATAAGAAACTTGGTAATCAAAGTCCTTTAAAAGCTGAAGCTCTTGCTTTAAAATTCGGGATACAAAACGCAATAAATTTATGAATTACCAAACTTCAAATTGAGGGGGATTCTAAAATAATTATTGACCATCTCAATAGAAAAACAAAATGTCCATGGGAAATCGAACTTATTTTATCAGATATTACAACTATGTTAACAAATCTGGAAAGAGTTTCTTTCCTCCATGTACCCCGAATAGGCAATAGAGTGGCTGATAAGGTTGCACACCTTTGCCACTCTGCCTGGGGTACTAATATTCAAAATAATCCTGGTCTTTTAGACCTCATCCGAAAGGATGCCTTCGGGTAGAGTTTTCTCCCCCGAAATTTTTCCTAATAAAAAAAAAAAAAAGATATCCCGGATTCCCGAATAACTACCAAAAACCTAGAGAGCGGAAGCTCTCGGGCCGCCGCCACCCACCACATTTTTCACCGACGTCCCTCTACCTTCCTCCCGGACTGCTTCTTCTCCTTCTTCTTGCTCTCGACGGCAAGTCAACACCGCCCTCCTCTGTCCAGGCCAACACTTCCTCGTCCTAAACCTCCTTCCAGCAATCGCATCCTCGCCCCTGCTTGGTGCCCTGGTTAGCCACCGCCTCTCGACCTCCCTTCTCCTCCGTTTATTGCCTCGGTTAGCCGCCGCCTCGGCCACCGACATCTTTCCTCTACCCAAACACTCGTCGTCGCTCGCTCACACCTCGTGCTCATCAGCCACCGTCCAGGCCAACACCGAAAACACTCCCTTGGTTTCCGCTGCCGCCGCAAGCAACAGCGATCACCTTCACCGCCTTCTCCACTGAACCTCGAGCACCCTGGACTCACCGCCTCCCTCCTACTTCATCTCCGGCGGCCCTTCTCTCCATGTCGAGACTCCGACACCGCCTTCCCACACTACGTCGCCCTCCTCTACTTGTGTGGGCGCTTCGTTGGTCTAGCCTACCACCGGCCTCTTCTCCCTCGGCCGCCTTGACACCGCCCTCCTCCGGCCTGGTTCACCGGCTGAACCTTTCGTCGCCTGCTCACCATGCTTTAGTTAGCGTTTTTTGAACGCTTTTGATTACCCTTTTGGTTGATCTACCTGGTAGGGAAAAATGGGGTGTGTGAGCTTTATTGGTTCGTTTTCTAACCGCTCTCTGGTTTCTTAGCCTGTGTATTGTTGTTGTTTATTTATTCCTGTCCCGTCTTATATGTTTCCTCTATTTTGGTTTCCCTTGTGGTTGCCTTTACGATCTTATTATCGTCCTTGAGGGTGTGAGTTGGGTTTTTGGGATTTGTTTTGGCAATGATTTGGTTGGAATTTTGGTCTGCGGGTTGGTGTACTTTGCTTTTCTTGTTGTGGTACAAGTTTTATGTGAAATGTGACTGGTTTGTCGAGCTTTGTAGACGTCGTGGAAATGCGACGATGCCTGTTGATTCTGTAAAGAGTCTATGTTGAGGTGTCCGCTAGTGATCCCCAGAGTTCTCTGTGTCCGCCTGCAGTTTGACCAGTTGGTTTTGGTTCTGCTAATCTGTTGTTTCAGTGTAGGTTGGCTTGTACTTTATTTCTGCTCTTTTCTTTCTGTCATTTTTTTCTTGTCATTTACTTTCTGTCATTTGTTTCTTGTTGTACATGATGGTTAGTCCATCCCCCGGCTTGTCCGGGCTCTCGGATTCTCTAGGCTTGTCTAGAGAATCGAATTTCTTTCCTTATATATATATATAAAAAAAAAAGATATCCCGGATTTATTGCAAATTTTCTGGACAACGGATTTAATATTATAAATCTGCTTTCCAAATTAATCAAATTTGGAGAGTCGTATAAAAACTACCATACAAAATGAACTAAATATACCACATATCACTAACTTGGGTAAGTATCTTGGATGTTCGGCCATTTTCAGTAAAGTCACAAACTCGACCTTTAAAGAAATTATCACTTCCAGTAGAAACCAACTTTCAAAATGGAATTGCCAACCATCTTCCCCAAGCTGGTAGATGCACCATAATAAAATTACAAAGTTGTCCCTTTTATTATTGATAAAATTTATGTTATTGTTTTGATTACTTTATATAAATATCACCGGTATCTTTTCGTCTATAATCTACCTATATGATATAATATATACGAAGGTTGAGTTATACTTATAGTGCCCAATTGGGGGCATTTTGTCAAAAGCTAAGGTCATCTTCAACCTTCAATCTACACATCCTTCATCCAGCTGGACCCCAAAAAACCTTTCTAGTGAGACCTCTGACCTCCTCCATGGATTCCCTCATCCTGAGCTCCCAACCAGTAGTACTACTAGCAGTCTCATTAACGCTCCTCCTCCTCCTCCTTGTCGTTAAACTCCGAGTTGACAGAGGTAGGAGGAAGTACCACCCAGCTGGGTGCACCATCCTCCATCTCCTCTTCAACTTCCCCAGGATCCATGATTATGTCACTCGTCTCGCAGCAAAGCACGCCACCTTCAGGGTCATCTCCCTCTTCGGGAGCGACATCTTCACTTCTGATCCCGCCGTTGTTGAGCACATCCTCAAGTCCAGTTTTCATAACTACGGCAAAGTACGTTATATCTCTCTCTCTCTCTCCATTAGAGGTGACAATCGGAGGTATTTGGCAAATAATTTGATAATTTGGGTTGAATCCAGTTTATATACTTAATTTTGGTTATTTCAATTATTTGTTATTTTAACATTCGTTTTTAAAATTTTACTAATAAGTATGAATTTCGGATTATTTTGAATTTCAGTTATAACGAGCACATTTTTAAATTCGAGTCAAAATTTAGGCTCGGCTCGAACTTATTAATATTCTAAATGAATTGAATATGAACCAGCAATACTCGACTCGTTCGGCTTGAATAACAATCCTATTTCAAATGAATTGGGTTTGGTTCATTCGGATTTGGGTCGATTTCAGTTATCGGTTATCGGGTCAATTTTGATTACCTAATAAAAATGAGACTGTACCAAGTTTTCGTGTATTTTTTTTTTTGATTAAGTAATAATTCGGATGCGAACCGCTATCCGACAGCATCCTTTCGGATGAGGTCGATAAGACCTGGGTCAGTGTATAAAGAAGGGATGAAGGCAACATGAGCAAGGTGTGCAACCTTATCTGCCACGCAATTGCCGTTACGAAGAACGTGTGAAAACGAAACTTCGTAAAACCCCGTAAGTAGAGAACTAATATCTGACATAATTAGTTCAATTTCCCATGGACATTTGATTCTAGACTGTAAATGATTGATGATGGTCAATGAATCTCCCTCAATTATAATTTTAGGGATTTTCAACTCGAGAGCCCTCAGAACGCCCTCTCTCAAAGCCAAGGCCTCAGACAAAGTTTTCGTGTATTCAGGTCAATTGGATTTGTGGGGTTCGGGTGGGTTTTTGCTGGCTCTACCGTCTCCATATATATTTATTTAAGGCCAAATTTCAGAAAACTATCCTTTAATACACTATTAGTACAAAATATCTCCTTTAATTGAAAATTCCAAGAAACCACCCTTAATTTAAAGCTAGATGCTTGGATTGCTTGTATAAGACCACCCTTCTCACATTTTCGTTACAACGGTTGTTAGATGTGTGAAATTAACATTTTGCCCTTATACTTTTAATAAGTACTATATTTTAAGGGTAAAGGGGGTCGTCATTCAACTGATTTCATTTTCCATTTGAGGAAAGGACCGAGAGGGGAAATATGTACACTTGGGGAGAATTTCAAACCAACTAAATCAACAATGAAACACTTGAAAATTGTCAGAGACGTACTAGGATATTAGTGATGAAGGTACAAAATAATAATTTTGCACTTTTAACATAAAACTTACTCCCGTTTGTTTTTTGGTAGAGAAAGATAATGATTACCCTTATAAATATAGTCCATATTTAAGTTACGATTCATTGATTACTATTCTAATCGTTTCCTTTCTTCTCCCATTTTTCATACAAATTTATTACCTTTCTATTCCCTAAATTGAATGAGGGTCTGGGTAACTAATACCTCTATGATGAGCTAATAATCCCCCCACCCTTTCCTCTAAGCTCACAAAAAATAACGATCCTATACATTTTATGTGTAAAATTTAATACCTTACCTTTCTATTCCTCTGTTATATAAACAAACGAGCCCTTAATGTAAAAGATGGGATGAACGGTCTTTTGCAAACATCTAACTTTTAAAGGGTTTTTTTTGAAAATTTTAATATAAGGGATGATTTTATATAAAATGGTATATTTAAGGGGTAGTTTTCTCGAATTTGGCCCATATTTAATTTAATGTTAAATAATTTGATCATTTGGTTCTGGTTGGGTTGAACTGAGTTTATACGCATTTTGGATTTTGTTATCTCAAGTTTCGGTTATTTCAGGTTTTATAAAATTTGGGTTGAATTGGGTTCGGCTCATTCGGGTTTGCGTCAATTTCGGTTAGCCGGGTCAAAATGGGTCAGGTCGATTTCCTTCGGGAAGGTTCAAATCTTTTTTTGCCGGGTCTACCGTCTTCCTATACGTTTAATGTGTACGGTTGAATCTTTGGAAAGTCTAGGTTGCGCCCTAACTTGCCCTAACTTTTAAAGGATTGTAGTTTGATGTGAGAGACCCTTGGACGGTTGGACCCCATTCTTTTATTCGACTTTACATGCAAACACCCCAACCCGGACTTAGTGCCGGGTAATCCTTGGTAAAATGTGTACTGTTGGGGATTTGATGTTTGCTTTTGTGAAATTTAAATTCAGGGGTTGCACAACTACAGAAACCTAAGTGACCTGCTTGGTGATGGGATCTTCGCCGTCGATGGCGATAAATGGAGACAACAAAGGAAGGTCTCCAGCCATGAGTTCTCCACCAAGAACTTGAGGGACTTCAGCAGCCATATCTTCCGTCGCAACGCAGCTAAACTAGCTACATTGCTTGCAGATGCCGCGATTTCCAATCGAATAGTTGATATCCAAGTGAGTCTTCACAACTTTATTGTTTGATTCACATGAAAAGTACATCAAATTTAAGCAACTGATTGCCTTTTGAAGGATTTGTTCATGAAATCTACATTAGACTCCATATTCAAAGTCGCATTCGGGGTTGATCTTGATAGCATGTGTGGCTCTAGCGAACAAGGAGCCGAATTTCGTAATGCTTTTGATGAAGCCAGCACGTTTATAGCTCTCCGATATGTTGATGTTTTATGGCCGATCAAGAAGTATTTCAACGTTGGCGCGGAAGCCATGTTGAAGAAAAGTGTAGACATTGTCGACAATTTCGTGTACAAGCTCATACAGAACAAGGTCGAGCAAATGCAGCAGCTGGGTGATTCATCGGTAAGTAAACCAGTAAACCGATCCTGGCCATTCGTAGTTTGTTGTCTTGAAGTCGCTTGTAATCCTTTGGAGTGAACAATGCAGATCAAGAAAGATGATATACTGTCGCGCTTTCTGCAACTGGGCGACGTCGAACCCAAATACCTGAGAGATATCATACTGAATTTCGTGATCGCTGGGAAGGACACTACCGCCGGTACCCTTTCATGGTTTATCTACATGCTCTGCAAGCACCCGGATAAACAAGAGAAGGTGTCAGAGGAGATAAAGAATGCAACTAAGGTTGATTCGGTCTCAAACTATGCCGAGTTTGTGACCAGTTTGCAGGATGATTCTCTGGGAGCGATGCAGTATCTTCACGCTGCTCTAACTGAGACTCTCAGGCTGTATCCGTCTGTTCCTTCGGTGATGTGCAATTCACTCGTTTCTCATTATTGCTGTTACTATGGAATCTCTCGGCTTTTTCCCCATTTGACATGTTAATTAATCCATACAGGATCCGAAGATATGCTTCGCGGATGACACTCTCCCTGATGGGTTCAGTGTGAATAAAGGGGAGATTGTGTACTATCATCCATATGCAATGGGAAGGATGAAATCCATTTGGGGCGACGACGCTGAGTGCTTCCAACCGGAAAGGTGGCTTGGTGAGAATGGCATGTTCCAGCAAGAGAGCCCCTTCAAGTTTACGGCATTCCAGGTATGTAGAACAATAGTTTGATGCTCAAGAATGCCAAGAAAAATGCATCAAGCTGTCGAGTTTTTGCAGGCCGGTCCAAGAATTTGCTTGGGGAAGGAATTCACATATAGGCAGATGAAGATCTTCTCAGCTGTTCTATTGAGCAGCTTCAGATTCAGGCTTGCTGATCAAAAGAAGCCTGTGAATTACAAGACCATGTTAAATCTTCACATTGATGGTGGCCTACACATTGACGTCCTACACCGATAGTACTAAAACACATCTAGAGCTTGTAGAGAGAGTTCAATAAAGAAAACACAGCTAGTTGATTTCAGTCTCTGGCTTGCAGCTGAAATTGGGAAATTCAGTATGTTGCAGGAGGGAGTGCAAGAAAGAGTGAGTATTTGTATCACTGTTATTTCAGAATTTTAATTGTGCCTGCATTGAATTGAGAGCAAACCAATTTTATTTTTCTTTAAAAAAAATCCTAACATTGGATCTGTATTTTTATTCATTTAGTTCAGATCAGCTGTTAAGCTGTTTTGTATGAAGTGCAAATGCATATTTATAGGCATATATGTTAAAATAAAAACCCAAATCTTATTCTAATACAGCCTTTTATGTTCCTTATAGCCAAAAACATAACACCTTACAACGCATGAATCAAACATAAACTATCTTGTACAACATCATCATCACAGGAGCAGTCTGAACGGTATTAACATACATAATATATTTTTTTCAATTATGAATTCACAATATCAAAGCACTGAATGCACTTAATGAAACATTACCACATACCTATAAGCGGGATTCCACTGTTTGGTTGTTGTTGTTGTTACCACATACCTCTCTGTGAGGGTTGGCAGCTCCAGTAGGGTATTGAAATGGAAGCCAAATGAACTGATGATCATGTTTAATTGACCAGCACACCAAACACTATCTGTAGAAGACTTCAACGTGGAGGCCGCCATCAATGTGAAGATTAATCATCGTCTTGTAAGTGATGGGCTTGCTCTGATCACTGAGCCTGAATCTGAAGATGCTTAGTAAAACAGCTGAGAAAATCTTCATTTGCTGATACGCAAATTCCTTTCCCAAGCAAATCCGTGGACCAGCCTGTCAAATTTGCCAAGTTGAGGCATTTACATTTATCAAACTAATTTTAATCCAAATAGTTTCACAGCACATATATCAGTGTCCATGCCTGGAATGCCGTAAATCTGAAGGGGCTCTCTTGCTAGAAGACGCCATCGTCAGTAAGCCACCTTTCTGGTCGGAAGCACTCAGCATCATTTCCCCAAATGGATTTCATCCTTCCCATTGGATATGGTTGGTAGTGCACCAAATCCCCTTTGTTCACACTGAACCCATTAGGGAAAGTGTCGTCTGAGAAGCAGGTCTTTGGATCCTATATGCATTAACATGTAAAAGGAAAATCCTTCAGATTCTATTCTTCTATATGTATCTAAAACAAGATGATAGAGGAACCGAGCGAATAGCACATTACCAAAGGAACCGCTGGATACAGCCTGAGTGTCTCAGTTAGAGCAGCATGAAGATATTGCATCCTTTCTAGAGAATCTTCATTCACATTGGTCGCAAATTCCGCGTAGTTGGACACCTTGTCCACCTCAGTTGCAATCTTGATTTCCTGGCTTACCTTCTCCTGTATGTCAGGGTGCTTGCAAAGCATGTAGATAAACCACGAAAGGGTACCAGAAGTTGTGTCCTTGCCGGCAATTATGAAATTCAGTATGATATCTCTCAAGTATTTGGGATTGACGTCACCCAGCTGTAGAAAGCGCGAAAGTATATCGTCTTTCTCAATCTGCATTATTCACATACAAGGAATCAGAAACAAAGAGGGGAACAAAGGGTTATATACAAAATGATAAGTACTTACAGAAGCACTTCCCGGCTTCTGCATTTGCTTCAGCTTGTTCTCTATCAGATTGTACACAAAATGATCAACAATTTCTACGTTTTTCTTCAACTTGGCTTTTCCGCCAATGTTCAGATATTTCTTGATTGGCCAAAATACATCAACGTATCTCTGTGCACTAAACATGCTAGCCTCATCGAAAGCATGGCTAAATTTGGTGCCTTCTTCACTTGAACCACACATACTATCAAGATCAATCCCAAAGGCGACTTTAAATATGGAGTCCAATGTAGATCTCATGAACATATCCTGCAACACCAAATCCAAGTGCTTAAATATCCTTCAACCTTTCAAATACATAATACAGTATTCGTCAAGCAGCTAAATGCCAACAGCATACTTGAATATCAACTATTTGATTGGAATTCGCAGCCTCTTCCAGCACATTAGCTAGTTTTGCCGCATTTTGTCGAAATATTTGGCTGCTGAAGTCCCTCAAGATTCTTGTGGAGAACTCATGACTTGAGATCTTCCTCTGTTGTCTCCATTTATCACCATCAACCGCGAAAATTCCATCACCAAGCAGGTCATTTAGGCATCTGTAGTTTAGCAATCCCTGTAAAAAGAACAGCTTTCAGTTTACTTGACCATATGAAGTTGATGAATGTAAGCCCTTGTTTGGTTGAATGTGGGAAGTATAATTCCTAGGAATTCAATTTCTGTGAATTAAATTCCTATGAATTGAATAAAGATGTTTGGCTGAGTTACAAGTTAGGAAATTTAAAAGAGGGAAAGGGAAGTGAAAATTTTCTATAAAAATGGTGGAAGTTCAATCCAGTTCCCCTAAGTAATTGAAATTCCCACATTTTATAGGAATTGGAATTCCTATGTATTCAAGTTCTGGGTTTTTTTTTGTTTAAAAAAAAAATTGCAACCAAACACAAGTATTTATCACTTCTAGTTTTTTCAATTTCCTAGATTTATTTCAGTTATTATCCAATCTAGCTCTAAATCAATCAAAGAACTTGAAGAGTCCCTAAATCTTTTGAAAGTATAAACATAGTTTTTTCAATTTCCTAGATTTATTTCAGTTATTAATCAATTTTACAAATGAAAGTAAATCAAATCCCCAAAATTTAAACAAAGAGGCAATTAGGGCAAGGCGAGATTAAAAATCTGATAGCAATCAGATAGTAAGAGTCAACAGCCCACTAGAAGCAAGCATCTCGCTCCTAGGGTTTGATTGACATCTGAAATGCAAGTATCTCGCAAATCAGTCAGTTTTGAGGAATCATCAATCTGTAATTCAATTCAAATTCCCGTCTAATTAGTGATTACAACCTGCAGCTTCCACTCTTTTTTATAACAGAGAAAGATCAGTGCTGTTCCAATTCAAATTTACAAATACAAGTATCAGGTCCCCTGAAATCTTTTGAAAGTTCAGAAGTTGCAATTCAATTTTACAAATGAAATTAAATCAAATCCCTAAAAGTTAAACAAAGAGGCAATTAAGGAAATTCGAAACTGGAACTCAGTCAGCAAACAACGAAGGAAATAAAGAGAAACAGGCGCACAACCTTGCCGTAGTTATCAAAGTTGGACTTGAGGATGTGCTCTACAACGGCAGGATCACAAGTGAAGATATAACTCCTGAAGAGGGAGAGGATCCTGAAGGTGGTGTGCTTGGCGGAGAGATGAGTCAAGTAATCAAGGATCCTATTGAAGTTGAAGAGGAGGTGGAAGCTGGTCCCAACTACTGGATAGTACTTCTTCGAATTCCTTTGCCATGTGAGGAGTTTCAGGGCTAGGGCGAGTAAGATCAGTGGTGGGAATGCTAGTTTTAGGGTTTCCAAGCTCAGCACTGCATCCATGGCCATGGGTGCTGGAGCTCTCTCTCGCTCAAACTTTAAAGTTTGTCATCATCTTCCGTGTAATGTTACAACAAATTCTGGGAAGTTTTAATACTTGGATAATTCAGTGTTGGTTGGAAATTCAAATCTTTACAGTATACGGACTATTATATTCATCCAATATTGCGATGTATGAATTTTATTGGTAGAAAATATTGATTTTTTTGGAGAAATTTTGATGAAATATCACCTTTGTTAATTTAATTAGGTTATTAGCAGATATCACTTTTTTTATTGGCCGTTCTAGCAACACTCCAATCTTTTTTAGCCGCATAGCTCTTCTTCCTCACCCACTTCTTCAAACTCCCGTTTCATGGCTTCTCCCTCCATCTCTCCCAACCAGGACTAACCACGACGAACCAGCATCTCTCCCAACCAGGACTAACCACGACGAACCAGCGCCAGAGGCTATGAAAGCAAGCACTCCTCCCCCTCTCGACCTCACGTCCCTCGCGCGATTGCTAACCCGAGGCTAGATTGCTGCTTCTTTGCCCAGATCCGAAAGATTCACAGCTCTCTCACTCCCATTTTTCGAATTCTCCGGCGCTGGGACCTGCCACCACCAGTTCAGGTGCACCGTCAGGCGTAACTTCAACGCCGGTTCACTAGCCATGTTTGCGTCCGCCCGATTGAAGGGTCTTGCCCCGATTGAAGCTGTTGGGGCTGAGAACAGTTCCCGTGGCTCAAATGGGTCCGCTACTTCCCCTGCTTTGGATGATGATTACTCAGGTATCATTAATCGAGATCTCGATTTTGTTTTGGACTGTGAATTTGAACTTGAATTGTAGTTTGTTCATGAGTTTATGGAGAGTTGATTGATCAGTGGAAACTTGAATCGAACTATCTAGGTTTTGTTTTGTTTGGCAATGCTTACAAATTTCATTTTGGCTGAATCAAGTTCATTCCCTCTAATCTTTTTTCACATTGAATTTCATATTGATGGATGGTTTATCTGATTTATTTGAAGATTTGAATTGTTAGGGTTTGGGAGAAACTGATTAATTTGGGGATTTTGTGATTTATTTTGTGATTAGCTAGTGCTCGTATTTTCAGTGCAGGTTATGGCATGCTACCAATTGAATACTTAAACAGTATGTTTTCGGTTTGGAGATGACAGAAATAATTTGGGGAGGCTGAATTGACATTGCTTTGCGCTTATGATGGTGGAAGGGTTGGAAATAGGTTTCTGATTTGAGCTTGTAGGGCCAATTTAGAGACAAATGTGTGAATATCCAAATACACTAATATTAGACAAAAAATGAGAAAGGAACTGAGGTACTTTGAGAGATGACAAATTGCAGCTTCCAAACATTAAGAATTCAAGACTACAAACCCTTGTCAACCAAAGATAAGTAGTTGAGACATAAATTTTGGAGTGGTTTGAGGTGTTAATGATCCTTATCAATGATCCTTTCCGTTGTGGAAGTGGTTTGAGGTGTTAATCATGATGTTGTTGGTTGGTTGTGTTACTTTGATTGCTTAGTTCATGGTGCAGAAGTATAGAAACAGAACCAGGAAGGGCTTCCATCAGTGCATCAAAGACTCTTTGCTCCCATGATTCCAATCACCTTTAACTTAACTTTATATCAATTCTAAGCTGTCATTCAGGTTTTGTTTCATAAGTGCTTAAGATAGTTATTTGGTTTTATTTTAAATGGGAAATTTGATTTTTTTAGCCTCGTAACAGCTTTAAGCTGTCATTCAGGTATTTTGGCGCAAGTTCTATTGAGGAAGAGGAAGAGAAATTTATAAAAGGGAATGATGTGGTCGTAGACTTGGAAGCAACTTTGGAAGATCTATATATACATGAAAGGTTCATTGAAGGTATGAATTAGACTATGTTTTATCTAAGGTTTGGTTCAATGTTAGTTTTAAGCTATCATGTTCTCTTTTAATTTAGTCTGCTACTTGTTTTCTCTTTATTTCCATCGTTTGGTGTTGTGTCTGGAATCTGGATTACATTTGACACGTTATCATCACTTTGTGAATTTGCAATTTGTAGTTTAGTTTGGTGTCCATAAGGAAAATTAGAAAAGGTGGGATAAAATGGCAAAATCAGGAATGGAATCATTAAGTTTATATTAGGTGAGGATATAATTTGAAGGCCATAGTTGCCTGAAAGTCTGAAACCCTCTACACATTTAAGGATTTTCTTAGTTTTCTGCATTCCATTTATACTAGACTTTAGAGCATCAAATTTTATGTGATTGTTCTGTGAATTATAACACCATTTATACAAGCAAGCTCTGTCAATGAATACAAATGTAATAAACATGTCACCACAAGTGATTGCATCAATGCGTCCTCGCAGGTTGAACAAGTTGTTGCAGGTGTGAAAATGGAGAATGGAGGCAATATAAGGCATAGCTTGCACTCTGTCGGAACGGAAGACAGTAAGGCTACAAATGAGGGGGGTGTGAGTAGGTCTGATGAGGCTGCTACTGGCAGCTCTGTTCCTCCTGGGGGTGGATACAATCTACCAACTGCGACAGCTGACCCAAATGAGAATGGAACTGAAGAGGTGCTGCTTGTTGCCATCCTTCAGCAACCTCCGCGCCCAGTTTGTAAGGCTGCTGCTGCTGCGTCATCAGCGGGTACTCAAACTGAGGAGGAGGTACCTATGTCGGGTGATGCACAGGTGGTCTATGATGAGAAAGTAGAGAAGAACTTGAATGGGGTTCAAACTGAGGACGACACAAGGAACCTGGCTGATTGCAAGGCTCCAATTCATGACATGTCGGTTGCCTGTGCAAGGATGGTTGCATCCTCGTGGGCAGCGGAGTCGGGCATCTTCACCAATTGCGATGGGGAACTTGAAATCAATGAATGCAAGACACCGGACGACCTTGTGAAGTGGAAAACCAGAAATGGAGTCCGGAAGGGTTCTTATCGGCTTCGTGGTAAAAGAGCTGGCATAAGGGGTGATATCAATATATCGCTCACTATGGATGAGCTCTTCACTGTGATGTCGGGGATTAAAAACCCCAAGTGTGGGGAGGCCGATGCAGCCTTGTTTGGGGAAGAGTCGGATGTCGAGGACTTCGATGATGATTCCTCGGATGAGGACTACCAACCGGGATGACGCCTCTTCTTGCTTGCTGATGGCATGGTGTTTACTGGTGTTTAAACGAAGTGGGAGCTGTAGGACTGGTCGGAAGCTTAGGCGAATTACAAGGAACTGTCATGAACCGGGTTTATTTTTGTTATTTCTTTGAATCCGGGTTTATAATGTTTGGTCCAGATTCCTTTTTGGGTTAGTGAAAGCTGGGTTACGAAGGGATATACATTGGGTGGATTGGGCCGGATTTTGGGCCTGCTTGCTCTCCCCTATTTGTTTCGTTACCCGAGCTATTTGGGCCCTTTATTTAACATAAATTGTTTCCATTACGTTGGAATTTATGTTAAGGCCAAATTGCAGAAAACCACCCTTTAAATAGGCTGTTTTGCGGGAAACCACCCCTTAAAACGAAAATTGCAGAAAACCACCCTTTAAAACCCTTTTCCTTGCAAAGTCACACCCATCACCCAATTTTGGTTAATTAAATGTTAAAAGGGTTTTAAATGTTGGGTGGCCTCAATAGCTCGTTTCGGCCTAGCTTTGCAAATAGGGGGTTGGTGGGACCAAACCGTGAGGGTATAGGGAAGGTGGTTATATAATTTTTTTGTGGGAGGTTCCACCCTATTTTACGTCAGACTCATAGTATAGTATTATCTTCCTTTTTGTTACTCTTTGACTTCTACCAACATTTATATATTTACCTATTCGGACAAACATGTCATCAGTTAGAATCGATGAAAATAAATCGATATACAATTGATTAAATTAAAAAAAAGTGGCATCAAACGATTTGATTAAAAAAGTGATATCAAATAATTACATTAGAAAAATGGTATCAAAACACTACTTTGAAAAAGTTACATCACATTAAAGAAAAAAATGTCATCAAAACACTACTTTGAAAAAATATGGCATCCCGGGAAAAAAATATCATCAAAAAGTTGACATAAAAAAAGTGTCATCAATAGCCCACAGTAACAAAAAAATGGCATCAATAGTCAACGTGAACAAAAAATGTCATCACGGTAAAAATATCATCAATGGTCAACCTGACATCACTACTTTGAAAAAATATGGCATCACGGTAAAAAAAAAATATCATCAAACATTTGACATAAAAAAATGTCATCAATAGTCAACAGTAAAAAAAAGGAATCAATGGTCAACGTGACATCACATTAAACAAAAAATGTCATCAAAGTTTGAAAAAAGTGGCATTTAAAAAGTGTCATCAAACCATTTCATTATAAAAGTGGCATTAAAGTGAAAATAAAATGTAATAAAAAAAATGGCATCAAAACCGCAAAAAATGGCATCACAAAATAGGTAAAAAAAAATTTTAAAAAAAAAATCTGATGGAATTGGTAAACGTTGACTGGTCAATGGTCAAAAAGTTGACCATTGACCATTTGGGAATGGTGCTAGCTTACCTAATTAAATTAGTTTGGGTGCTAATCACCTAATAAAAGGTTCAAAATAGGCTAGTTAGCAAAAACACCTTTTTTTTTTCAAAATATTCACCAAAAAATAAATAATTACACATTTATTCATTACTTGAAACTATTTACGGAAATATTTATTTTTTGCAGACATGGCACAAAAACGCGGTCTAAGACCACATTTTATTAACAAAGTGAAAATTTTAAAATTGAAGTAATGGATAAAAAAATTAATAAAAAGAAACGCGGGTTAAAATCACGTTTCTTTGTTAACTTATGTTGAAATGAATTAAAGAAAGGGGAGTTTGCAAAATGTCCAAAAAAGTCGTCTCAATCGGTGAAATATCCACACTTTGAGACAAATTGGTGAAATGTCCATCTTCCCTATAGCCTCATTTTTTTTTTTTACATTTTGTCGTGTAAAAATAAAAGTATGTTATGCATGTGCAAATATAATCGTATGTTGTTCAAATATGACCCATGTCTATTTTTTTTTTGTATTTTATTAAATTTTGTCGTGCAAAAATAAGAATACGATGTGCAAATATAACCGTAAGTTGTGCAAATATGACCCAAGTCTAGTTTTTTTTAAAAAATTTGTCTTGCAAAAATAAGAGTACGATGTGCAAATATAACCGTAAGTTGTGAAAATATGACACAAGTCTAGTTTTATTTATTATTTTTTTTTATTATATTTTGTCGAGCAAAAATTAGAGTACGATGTGCAAATATAGCCGTAAGTTGTGCAAATATGACTCAAGTCTAGTTTTTTTTTTTTTTACATTTTGTGGTACAAATATAAGAATACGTTGTTCAAATATAACCCTAAGTTGTGCAAATATGACACAAATCTAGTTTATTTTATTTTATTTTATACATATTTTTGTGCAAAAATAAAATTACGATTGACAAATATAACCGTAAATTGTGCAAATATGACCCAAATCACATTTGAACTTTATTGTTTGATTCACATGAAAAGCACGTACATCAAAGTTATAACCAACTGCTTGTCTTTTGAATGATTTAATTTGTTCATGATTAGACTCCATATTCAAAGTCGCGTTTGGGGTTGATCTTGATAGCATGTGTGGCTCTAATGAGCAAGGAGCCGAATTTCGTCATGCTTTTGATGAATCCAGCACGTTTATAGCTCGCCGATATGTTGATGTTTTATGGCCGATCAAGAAGTATCTGAACGTTGGCGCGGAAGCCACGTTGAAGAAGAATGTAGACATCGTCGAAAATTTCGTGTACAAGCTCATCCAGAACAAGGTCGAGCAAATGCAGTAGCTAGGCGATTCATCGGTAAGTAAACCAGTAAACCGATCATGGACATTCGTAGTTTGTCGTCTTGAAGTCGCTTGTAAGTTGTAATCCTTTGGAGTGAACGATGCAGATCAAGAAAGATGATATACTGTCGCGCTTTCTGCAACTGGGTGACGTCGAACCCAAATACTTGAGGGATGTCATACTGAATTTCGTGATCGCTGGGAAGGACACAACCACGGGTACCCTTTCATGGTTTATCTACATGCTCTGCAAGCACCCGGATAAAAAAGAGAAGGTTTCGGAGGAGATAAAGAACGCAACTAAGGTTGATTCGGTCTCAAACTATGCCGAGTTTGTGACCAGTCTGCAGGACGATTCTCTGGGAGCGATGTAGTATCTTCACGCTGCTCTAACCGAGACTCTCAGGCTGTATCCGACTTTTCCTTCGGTGAACAGCCGGGCACAACAGACTGGTATCTCTGTTGTGCCCGGAAAGGAAGGGGATGTCAGACACACCCCTTTAATACACACGAATCGGGATGGACAAGAACTGTAAACCAGAGAGCCAAACTCAAGCAACCCAAATCAACAATCAAACACAAACAGAAGATAAAATAACCAAGCACAAAGAACACCAGATTTACGTGGAAAACCCCAAAACGGGGAAAAAAAACCACGGGAGCCAGAAACTTCCACTATCAACAATAACAAGTGGGTACAATCTTCCCTAGACAAAGCTAGAGGCATACAACATCATCAAACATCAACAAGCTTGGTCAAATCTCCAAATTTCATCATCCAATTGGTGGAAATCAACAAAACCCAAGAGATGACACTAGCAAAGGGGATATGAGATTGGAGGCTCAAAACGACGATACAACCGTACAAAATGAAGCCTATAATGAGGTGAACAATATACCAGAAAATCGTCCCAATCGGAGGTCGTTTGGTCGTCGATCGGGGCACTTCAAAATAGACTGAACTATTGGATACGAATTTCTCCAAGCTCTCTCTTTTTCTCCCTTTCTCACTCTTTGTTTTCTCTCTCTTACTTTCCCAAATAGAAAGACATCCCCTTTTATAAAGAAGAAGGGTAAAACTTCACATGGTAAAAACCATATGGTAAACTAGTCCATTGAACTCTTCCCCCATATAGGAGGGAACACAACATAGCTCCCCCTCAATCCTATATGGGGGGCTCGAGCAAGCCCGCCTTGGAGCGGCATTTGATGAACTTCTCCTTTGACAAAGTCTTCGTCAGCATATCTGATCAATTTTCATTTGTGTGGATCTTCATGAGCTCAAAATCTTCATCTTCTACTCTTTCTCAAAGCCAATGATACCTCCTTCGGATGTGCTTGGTTCGAGAATGGTAGGCGGCATTCTTGGCAAGGTGGATGGCACTCTGGTTGTCACAATAGAGTGGGTAGCTAGCTTGCTCCACTCCCAACTCCTCTAGGAAGTCTCTCATCCATATAAGCTCCTTACCAACTTCAACTGCAGTCATATACTCTGCTTCTGTCGTTGACCGAGCAACACACTTCTGCAGTCTCGATTGCCATGAGACTGCTGCGAATGTAATCAGATATCCAGATGTGGATCGACTCGTGTCAATATCACCTGACGTGTCTGCATATGTAAAACCATCAAGCATAGGTTTTCCAGGACCAAAGCACAAACACACTCTCAAAATTTCTCTGAGATATTTGAAAATCCATTTCACAGCTGCCCAATGCTCCTTTCCAGGATTACTCATGAACCTGCTGATAACCCCAACTCCATAGGCGATGTCTGGCCTAGTGCAAACCATGGCATACATCATACTACCAACGGCTGAAGCATAAGACACCTTCTTCATTTTCTGTTTCTCTTTCTCACTTGTAGGACACTGACCAGAACTCAGCTTCATGTTCACTGCAAGTGGAGAACTCACGGGTTTAGCCTTGTCCATGTTGAATCTTTGCAACACCTTCTCAATGTATCTTTCTTGTGATATCCACAACTTCTGATTCTTTCTGTCACGGGTAATCTGCATACCCAAAATCCGTCTTGCAGGGCCAAGGTCCTTCATAGAAAAGGACTTCTTCAATGCAGTCTTCAAACTAGCAATCTTGTTGGTATCGATCGACCAACAATAAGCATATTATCAACATAAAGCAAGAGAATAAAAAAGTCACCATCGGCGTAATTCTTCACAAACACCGTACGCAGTGGTCAGCATGTGTCTTGTGGAATTTGTGGTCGATCATAAAAGACTCGAACTTCTTGTACCATTGCCGAGGCGCTTGTTTCAAACCATACAAGCTCTTTCTGAGATGACAAACCATCTTCTCTTTTCCCTTGACTTCAAAACGAAAAACCCATTTGTTCTTAAGAGCTTTCTTGCCCTTAGGAAATTTCACCAAGTCATAGGTGTGGTTATCATGAAAGGAACTCATCTCATCCTACATGGCATTGTACCACTCCTTCTGATGCACATCTGACATAGCTAGCTTCCTCATAGCATTCAGGCTCTCCTGAGTCAGTCAACAACACATAATAGCTGGTTGAGTATCGTGAGGAAGTCTGTCTCTCTCTAGTGGATCTTTTCAACTCAACTTCAGGTTGGATAGGGGGCTCATCTTGTTGAGGTTGTGGAACTTCTGGTGGATCAACATCACCATCATCATGCTCATCTTCCTGCTGATTTTGAACTGAACTTCTATGCACAACTTGAGGGAAAACGGGATCAAAGGTGACTGGAGCAGGAGAGGAAGACGATGGTCGTTGGAGCTTCCAGTCATCAATAGTCTTGTCTTTTATGAACACAGCAAATGGTGGCCTACACATTGAAGTCCTACGACGATAGTACTAAAACACATCTAGAGCTTGTAGATAAGTAACGAGCGTACCTCTGCCTGTGGCTCAAAACTTCTCTGTGTTTTGTGTTTTTTCCCCCCAGCTTCAGCTATATCACAATGTCAAAACGCAGGTAAGCTGAATGCAAACAAAGAGATTGTTTGTGTTTGATTCAATTTATGATCTCGGGTATCTTCATCTGTGCTGATTAATCCATGATCTTCATGCCTTTTAAGAGTTGATGATATAACAAAACCACTTCAAATAAGCGGAATGGGTCTCATCTATTACACTTGTAGAACAATTTATTAGATATTGCTTAAATGTAAACAAGCCTCATTCTCAGAAAGCTCGCTTTGAAAGCCGATACAAATACAAACACATGTGGGAAGATAACACTATATCCCTAGATTTTTAGAATACAAACACCATCGGCACAATGGAAGTTAATAGGGTCTATTTTAGTCATGTTTTAAGTATAAATTTGCATATTAATTTAGAGTATTTTTACATATTTTATAGCTTGAAGTTTTGATTTTCGCCATAAACACACAAGTAAAATGAAGATCGAAAGAGAACACAGCGATTTGGTGACGTAGTTCGGGTAAAAACCCTACTCTGCAGGATCTCAAGAGGGGAGATCCGGTCCCAGAGTTCACTATGTTGCACCAAAACTAGCAACCTAAGGAACCTCAAAACCGAGCAAGATGAACAGAAACAAGGGTAAAGGAAGAGATGCCCCCTGAAAGGCAACCGAGAAACTTCAGAAAAGTTTCCCACGGAGGAAGAGCTCCACAGCCACCGTGCAAGCTCGCCGGACCACCGTCTTCTTCTGTTGCTCACACAAGATCTCTCTCTTTCTGTTTAGCTAGGGTTTCCTAAAATGAGGCTCAAAGGGCTACAGTAACTAGGGGGAGCCTTATATAGCCCTCGCAAAGCTAAGGTTACAAAGGATCTCCAGATGGATGTCTGTCAAGGGCCCAATACAAACGAGAACCAAGCAAGCCAATCTGGCCCATCACAAAATAGGCCCAGATAATCACCTTAGCTCGGAATTGAGCTAAGTGTTAGATTATACATAATATATATATACACAAGTGGTGTTCATCATAAGTTAGCCACCAGCTAAGACATGTATAAAATGTCCAAGGGCAACTAAAACCTTATGTGATGTCCAAGCTTAGTATATTATATGTATAATCTAAACACTTAACATAAAACCTAAGATTACCAAGTCTAAGTGCTCAATGTCCGAAAGTTAGCTAGCTATTACATGACAAGATTAACACAACAAATTGCCCTCTTAAGCTTGTCATCCAACACTCTCTTGCCTTCATAGGATCTTGGTTGGAGCTCCTGTCCGTCCTCGATTCCTGGTGCATTTAGGTGCTAAGGGGCATCCCAGATATGCAGGGTATCCCTGCAATAAGCAAACTTTTCAGCTGTGACAACCTTAGTGCCAAAGTCAGAAGGGTTAAGCTCAGACTTAATCTTGCACACATTAAGCACTTTATGTTTAACCTTCTTCCTAATGTAATGGAATCTGACATCTATATGCTTTGTCCTCTCATGGTATAGAGGATCCTTACACAAGTATATTGCACTTTGGTTATCAAGATACACAGTAGGAATATAAGTCTCCCTCTCAATCTCCTCAAGGAGACCCCTGAGCCAAATAGCCTCTTTAGCTGCTTCAGTAGCAGCCATGTACTCAGCTTCAGTGGAGGAGAGGGCTATAGTGGATTGTTGTTGAGATTTCCAGGACACACAGTTACCACGCCAAGTGAAATAATAAGCAGTAGTATATTTCCTATTATCTTTGTTCCCAGCATAATCAGAATCTACATAACCTATTAAGTTGTTTCTAGAGATGTGTTCAGTATATACCAAGCATTTTTGTTCAGTGCCACACAAGTATCTCAACAAGTATTTCATAGCATTCCAGTGAGGTTCACTAGGATTAGACATATATCTACTCAACACACTAATAGCAAAGGCAATATCAGGTCTAGTGCAAAGCATAGCATACATCACAGATCCAACAGCAACATCATAAGGCACTTTGCTCATTTTATCTATCTCAGACTGGGAAGAAGGGCATTGTTTCTTAGACAACTCAAGGTGACCACCCAAAGGAACAACAGCAGATTTAGAGTTTGTCATTTGAAACCTTTCAAGGACTTTATGAACATATTCAGATTGGGAAAGCCACATCAGTTTTCTTTTTCTGTCTCTCTTGATTTTAATTCCTAGAATCT
The DNA here is from genome assembly GCA_037127255.1 of Persicaria tinctoria. Taxonomy (NCBI): domain Eukaryota; kingdom Viridiplantae; phylum Streptophyta; class Magnoliopsida; order Caryophyllales; family Polygonaceae; genus Persicaria; species Persicaria tinctoria. The sequence goes on from JBANSL010000008.1 coordinate 19,330,152, forward strand.
TCTAAGCTTGACCTAAATCTTTCATGTCAAAGTGCATTTTTAAGTCTCTTTTAACCCCAGAGATGAGAATCTTAGAATTGGAAATTAGAAGAATGTCATCAACATACAGCAACACATACAGAGGAGACTTAGAGCCAACACCTTTGAAATAGAGACAGGTATCAAACTCACTTCTATGGAAACCAAGTTTAGACATGCAAGAGTCAAATTTCAGATTCCACCGCCTAGGTGATTGTTTTAAACCATAGATAGACTTCTTAAGTAAGCACACATGCTCAGGTTTAAACTTATCAATGAAACCTTTTGGTTGTGACATGTAAATAGTTTCATCAAGATCACCATGTAGAAAAGCAGTTTTCACATCCATTTGCTCAAGTTCCCAATCATGCACAGCAGCCATAGCAAGCATCAATCTCAAAGTTTTATATTTAACCACAGGAGCAAATATGTCATTATAGTCTATGCCCTCTTTTTGTGTAAACCCTTTAGCTACCAATCTAGCTTTAAACCTAGGAGGTTCATTAGAATTTGCACCTTCTTTAAACTTATAAATCCATCTACACTGAATAACCCTAGCTTTAGCAGGTTTCTTAACAAGATCCCAGGTGTCATTAGCTGTCATAGAACCTAACTCTTCACACATAACCTTAATCTAGTTCTTAGCATCAGCACATTTCACACCAAGCTCATAGGTTTCAGGCACAAATGGATTTATCACAATATCAGAAGCAAGCAAGCAATACTCAACAATATTGTTCAGGAATTTTGTTTGTTTGGGATTCTAACCCTAGGGGATCTATCTCTTGTTAATTGGTAATCAGAGTTGTCATGCTGAGGAACAGAAATAATCACACCAGAATCACCAACATCATCAGCACTAGACTCATGAAAAGAACTAGAAGAGGAGGAAGGGTTAGAATGTAACTCCCTTTGCTAAACTCCCTCCCTTAATTGTTGAGCATTTAAACTCCCTGCATCACTGGAGTGCTCAGAAGCACTTTTGGAAGCAACTGGCTCCAAGTTTTCATTGGGTTCAGTCCCTTCTTGGAAGGGTTGAGATGAAGATCCTGAACTTACCACACCAGGAGAGTATTGACCAACATCAAACTCTTCTTCATCATTGCCAGCAGGCAAGTCATTCTGAGTACAGAAGTGCCTAAGAGATGTAGCATCTTCTCCTGTACTCACATTGGTACCTGCAAAAGAAGGTGTTAATACTGATTTAAAAGGGAATTCAAGCTCATTGAAAGTGACACTCCTAGAGATGATGACCTTATAACCATGAGGTTGAATAAGGAGGATTTTGTATCCTTTAACACCATCATGATAACCCAACATGACTCCTTTTTGAGCTCTAGGGTGCAGCTTACCCTGAGTTACATGTGGATAAGCTGCACACCCAAATGGCCTAAGGTAAGTCATATTAGGTTTCTTTCCAGTCCACATCTCTTGTGGTGTTTTGAAATTCACCACAGAAGATGGGGATCTGTTCACAAGGTAGGATGCAGTGGTTACAACCTCCCCCCACAGAGAGTGTTTTAAACCAGAACTAACTAACATGCACCTAGTTTTCTCAAGCAATGTTCTATTCATTCTTTCTGCAGTACCATTTTGTTGTGGAGTTCCAGGAACAGTGAGATGTCTTTTAATTCCATGTTCTTTACATAAGTTGTCAAAAACAGCATTGCAATACTCTAGCCCATTATCAGTTCTAAGACACTTTATCTTTTTACCATTTTGATTCTCCACTAAGTTTTTCCAGGTGATAAAGTTTGACATGCTTCATTTTTTGATCTCAAAAGATAAAGCCAAACCTTTCTAGAAAAGTGATCAACAAAAGTAATAAAGTATCTCTTACCTTCAATGGTTTCTACCTGTGCAGGCCCCCAAAGGTCAGAGTGGATATACTCTAGGGGCCTCTCAGCAACATAAGTAGAAGTGCTAAAAACATGCTTAACCTTTTTACCAAACACACAAGTCTCACAGAAGTCAAGGTTAAGAGGTTTATGATCTATCAAGCCATGTTTAAACAAGTAATGCATGCCATTGTTACCAATATGACCAAGCCTACTGTGCAACAACTTAGTTTGATTCAAGTCCATAGAGCCACCATTACTAGTCACATTTGCTTCAGGTGAGGTCACTACAAAGTAGAGACCCCCCTTTTTAATGCTTCTAATAATGGTGGTTCCATCTTTAATGACATCTCTAACACCATTTTTAACTTGAAAAACACAACCCAGATCATCAAAGACAGACTCAGAGAGAAGTCTCCTCCTAAGTTGTGGAACCCACATAACCTTTTGAAGGAGTCTTACCTTACCATCAAACATGCACATAGGCACACTACCAATACCTTTGATTTCAAGGGAAGTGTGGTCACCTAATTTGACCTCACCTCCATTGAACACCTGCAGATTACTGAAATCAGACTTGTTAGGAGTTGAATGCACAGTACAACCTGAATCTAGGATCCAGGAATCATCAGAGAATTGATAGTGATCAGCAACAAGTAATTCACATGGATATTGAGACTCAAGCACAACAACAGATTGATTTTATCTGCTTCATCTCTTTGTTTCTTATGACATTCCTTTATATAATGACCATATATACCACAGTAATGACACTTTCTGTTCTTTTTATCAGAATTTGATAAAGCAGCAGGTTTATCATTATCCTCAGATTTCTTATCTTTTCCCTTATTCTTGTTTTTCTTCTTTTTGCCCTTAACCATTAAAACCTCAGTTTTAGTCTCAGTTTTAGACTTTTAGTGTTGGTGGAGTTACCATTTTCAGATCTGTTCTTAAACACTTTAAGACTCTCATTCTTTTGCACAATAGACTCAAGAATTTTATCTTTAGTTATAGAATCCTGACTGTACTGAATAACATCTTTTAACACATCAAACTGAGGAGGTAAAGAGTTCAACAACAAGATAGCCAAATATTCATCTTTGATTGTGTCCTTTTTATCACATCTTTCTAAATCCTGAGTCATCCTCAAAAATTTATCCAAATTTGACTACAAAGACTGATTTGTGTCCATTTTAAAGTTAAATAGACGACACAAGATGGCAATTCGACTCGGTAGGGATTTAGTCAGGTAAAGATTTTCCAGAGTACCCCACAGCTCTTTAGGGTTAGAAATACTTACAACCTGACGAGCCACGTCGTCAGACAGTCGTATGAAGATCTCTGAATGAGCAGTGTCATCCAAGTCCTTCTTGACTGCATCAGTGGCTCCTTCTGGGTACTGCCCCAGTACAGTCTTCCAACACTTTTCTTTGATGAGTATGGCCTTAAGCTTAAGCTGCCATATGGAGAAATCAGAAGTACCATCAAATGGTTTGATTCTCATGCCATTATCCGCCATTTTGTACCTGTAAAACAGTGCACAGTTAGGAGTCGGAATAAGAAAAGCTTAAGAGGAAGACACACACAAACTAAAAACCCTAGAACACACAAGTAACTAGGAGATAACACACAGTAACCAAGGATTGAAGGGAGATCTAGAACTCTGGGAACACACAAGCACATACACGTTTTTTTTTTATGATAAAGAAAAACAAAGGACAAACAGAAGCGGAAGCGAAGCGAAGCGACAATGAGGATACAAAGCGATTTCTAGATCTGAAACCCTAGATCGAAGACCTAGGATCGCAGATCCAGAGAACCTGGCTCTGATACCAAATTGAAGTTTCGATTTTCGCCATAAACACACAAGTAAAACGAAGATCGAAAGAGAACACAACGATTTGTTGACGCAGTTCGGGTAAAAACCCTACTCTGCGGGATCTCAAGAGGGGAGATCCAGTCCCAGAGTTCACTATGTTGCAAGAGGAGGTTACAAGCTAAGCGCTACGGACAGAGCACCAAAACTAGCAACCTAAGGAACCTCAAAACCGAGCAAGATGAACAAAAACAAGGGTAAAGGAAGAGATGCCCCCTGAAAGGCAACCGAGAAACTTCAGAGAAGTTTCCCACGAAGGAAGAGCTCCACAGCCACCGTGCAAGCTCGCCGGACCACCGTCTTCTTCTGTTGCTCACACAAGAGCTCTCTCTTTCTGTTTAGCTAGGGTTTCCTAAAATGAGGCTCAAAGGGCTACAGTAACAGGGGGAGCCTTATATAGCCCTCACAAAGCTAGGGTTACAAAGGATCTCCAGATGGATGTCTGTCAAGGGCCCAATACAAACGAGAACCAAGCAAGCCAATCTGGCCCGTCACAAAATAGGCCCAGATAATCACCTTAGCTCGGAATTGAGCTAAGTGTTAGATTATACATAATATATATACACAAGTGGTGTTCATCATAAGTTAGCCACCAGTTAAGACATGTATAAAATGTCCAAGGGCAACTAAAACCTTATGTGATGTCCAAGCTTAGTATATTATATGTATAATCTAAACACTTAACATAAAACCTAAGATTACCAAGTCTAAGTGCTCAATGGCCGAAAGTTAGCTAGCTATTACATGACAAGATTAACACAACATAGCTTAATTTGTATAATTTGGTTTTCGAAGTCTACATAAGTGTTTATATATATTTCAGGTATTTTGGAATTGAATCGTATGAATTTGGAGGTTGATAATAATTTATTGGATTATTTTGCAAATTGGAAGATGATGGTCAAGCTAATACACGCATAATGAATTGGAAGATGATTGGGCTAGTGCACTGAGGCCAAAGGAGCCACATCAATGTTACGGGCCTGCGGTGTGCTATTACCATATATATTATTCGAAAATTTCGCGAGGTGCCCCTGAGGTATTGCGAATTTCGTGAGATATACAACTCTTTTGCATATTTCGCGTGGTACCCCTGAGGTTTTGAATCTTTTCGCCTCGCGCCCTTCCCTGTTAAATTTAACAGTTCTAAGTGATGCACCGTTAATTTTCAATTAAAAAAAAAAGAAAAAGGAACGGAAAAGAATTGAAGAGAGAGGGGAGGAGGACGAAGGATGAAGATATGGATTGCTGCCGCCCTTCTCACCGTTCAGCAAGCCTCCAATTTCGCCTTCTCCTCCGCGTCCGCCTTCACCGCCGCCACCTCTAGTTGAGAGGATGGGGATAGTGGACGAGAAGGGGACCATGTTGGTGGATTTCAAATCGGTGATTTCGACCTGAATTAGGGCGATGATGCGAGCAATTTCGACTCCTGGTTAGCGAAGAGAAGAAGGCGGAGCTGCTTGTCGTTGGAGCTGCTGGTGGCCGGCGTCAGGGATGGTGGGGGTAGCTGCTCCGGCGCCTCTCTCCCGCTTCGTCTACAATTTGAAGCTTTGTTTTATTTTTATGGAGACCTAAACTCTCCCGCTTCATCTACAATTTGAAGCTTTGTTTGAATTGATTGTGAGTTTCTAATTCTTGTTCCTAGTTGTGAACCTTAACCTAAGTAGAAAACTTGTTCCCTTAGGGCTGGTTGAACTAATTGAATAAGTAGGAAGTTGGATGTATTGTTAAATCCCTCTTTAGTGACTACAAATACCTTGGTTAATCTATGAACTTAAAGCTATCAATTGGATTAAATCCTTCTTTAGGGACTGTTCGATTGATAAGGGTTGCTAGGACTGGTTGGACTAGTAACTATATTAGGTCGGGACAAGGACATTCATACAAAACTCAATAGGACATCGTTTCAACCAACTAAAGTGGATATTTGTAGATGAAACTATTTTATTAATCGTTATCTCCATCAATTTGTTTATAATTTATTTTATTTTCTTTCTTATTTCAATCACTCAAAACCCCCTGTTTCCTATTAATTGGTAAATAAACTTAACTTAGGAATAACTTGATTCTCTGTGGGATCGACTCGTGCTTACCATGCTACATTAGTTAGATAGGTTCGAAATTATTTTGATACGATTAACGCGACTAAAAATAATAGACGTGAACATGATATATATAATTGCACAGTTAAAAGAAGAGAGAGTTCAATAAAGAAAACACAGCTACTTGATTTCAGCCTCTGGTTTGCAGCTGAAATTGTGAAATTCAGTGTGTTGCAGGGTGCAGGGGGAGTGCAAGAAAGAGTGAGTATTTGTATCACTGTTATTTCAGAATTTTGATTGTGCCTGCATTAAATTGAGTGCAAAGCTTCGGTTTAGCTTTTCGGTTCGAGCCGCTAGTGTTCAACCCAACCTAGGCAGGATTAGATCATCCATAATGATTGTGTAAATATGTATTTTAGACATTTTTCATTTCCAGTCGGGGTGGCTCACTGGTGGGGAGCAAGGGATATGTCAGGAGGTCTCGGGTTCGATCCCTACCTCCGCCCCTTTCTTTGGATGAAAATCCAAGGTTTTTCTTGCTCCTTTCCAGTGGGTCGAGCCGGTCGGCGCAAGCCGGCTTACTTGGTGCATGACACTTGACCGCCTGGGTCACGTTCCCGGGATTTGCCACCAAATGTGGGTTCCTCGTAAAAAAAAACATATATTTGAACATGTGATGTGCAAATTTGAGCACACCACCTCCCATATTGATATTACCTCACTCGACACTCGACGCCTCACTCGAGCTCGAGTAATTCAGAACATGTCGAGTACAGCACTCGGAGTCTGTTTCATTTTCTGTTATTAGATGTCACGTGACTAGCACGTGTGTGTGAGTTCTATAAATTCATCGTATGGGATTGACTATGATGAATTATTTTCACTAGTGGTAAAACTATCTACTGTAAGCTAAGGGTTATACTTTCTATTGCTTTAAACAAAGGTTGGGATCTATTTCAATTAGATGTCAACAATGCATTTCTTCATGGGGATCTCCATGAAGAAGTGTATATGACCATGCCTCAAGGTGTTTCAAATCCATCTAATAAAGTGTGTTTGTTGAAAAAATCTTTATATGGGTTGAAACAAGCTGCAAGGCAATGGTTCAACAAGCTATACATTACTTTATTAGATTTTGGCTTTATACAGTCAAAATATGATCCATCTTTATTTCTTTCTCACAAAAATGGTCATTTAACCATAGATGCTGTCTATGTAGATGATATTATTCTCACAGGTTCTGATGTTAGTCAAGTTATTGCTCTAAAGAGTCATCTTCATGAGCTCTTCAAAATCAAAGACTTAGGGAAGCTCAATTACTTTCTGGGCATTCAGGTCACACACAATGACAAATGCCTTATTCTAAGCCAAAGGAAATTTTGTTCAGAAATCATCAAAGAGGCAAATCTGGAGGACAACAAGACTTGTGTCACACCTTTGCCTATAAATTTCAAGTTGCACTCTTCTGATCATAATATTTTAATTTCTGATCCTACTAGTTATAGAAGTTTGGTTGGAAAATTGAGTTACTTGACAAATACACGCCCATATATCTCTTTCTCAATACAGGTTCTAAGCCAGTTCTTACAAGCTTCGGACAAAAATCATTTAGAGGCTCTTCATTACCTAATCAGATATGTGAAGGGGGGACTATCAACTATGGGATCAAGTTACAAAAAGGGTCTTCAATCAAGTTGCAAGCCTTCTCGGACAGTGACTGGGCATCTTGTCCCATTTCAAGGAAGTTTGTAACTGGTTATGTGGTGTTATATGGTACGTAGTAATCCCATCTCCTGGAAGTCAAAGAAGCAACCAACAGTCTCAAGGAGCTCGTTTGAAGCTGAATACAGGGCTACGAGTCAAGCTGCAGCTGAGGTGACTTGGTTAGTCAATTTATTGGTCGAATTAGGGGAGTCTGATTTAAAGTCAGTTACCCTCCATTGTGACAACAAATCAGCCCTTCAAATTGTCTTGAATCCTGTATTCCACGAGCGAACTAAACACATTGAAATCGACTGCCACTTCACTCGAGAGAAGGTTATGGATGGTTTGCTTCAATTGAGCTATCTCCCTACAGAAAACCAATTTGCAGACGTCTTGACGACAATAATTCCTGCAGTTCATCACAAGGAATTACTCTCCAAACTGGGAATGAGTCTTGAGGATCATCCTCCAGTTTGAGGGTCCAGCTCGGCCCAAGAATTCGCTCAAAGATGTTGATATTACCTCACTCGACACTCGACGCCTCACTCGAGCTCGAGTAATTCAGAACATGTCGAGTACATCACTCGGAGTCTGTTTCATTTTCTGTTATTAGATGTCACGTGACTAGCACGTGTGTGTGAGTTCTATAAATTCATCGTCTTCTCCACTGTAACAGACACTTCTTCCGCTTCTTCAATTTCAATCAATTCGAGTTCTGTTTGTTTGATTCTCTAGAGCTTCAATGGCTTCCTCCTAAATCTAATTCTCGAATTGTGAAATCCCCATGTGTATAAACTTTTACAAAAAGCTAGACAATTTCATTGGTTTATTTTAATTTTTTTTTTGTGTTAAGTTAATTGTATTTGAATGATGTGTAAAAAAATTGCACATTTTACCGGCCAATAGAGCAAATCACTAAAAAATGATGTGTAGTTTTACACGTCTTGTGCAAACGTATACATTTTAACCAAAACCATTGTGGATGATCTTAATAAATAACCTCAAAACCTATAATAATAACGATTTTTCTATCCTATGCCCTTGGGGCGTAAGATAAGACTCTAAATTGAGAAAGATTCCCTACAAAAAAGACAAACGACCCTAAAAATCTAATTAATAAAAAAAGCTAAACCAATTAAAAATTTTAAAAAATTCCAAATTTAGGGTATTAGGGCATAGGATAGAGAAATCTAGGATATTATGGGCATAGGATAGAGAAATCTTAATAATAATAATAAAATGAAGCCATGGCGTCGTCATGCATCCAATGCACATTTGTCGTAATGCCCAATTGGGGGCATTTTGTCAATTACCGTAGAAAATGGAAAACTCAAAGCTAAGGTCATCTTCAACCTTCAATCTACAACACATCCTTCATCCTGGACCACAAAGAACCTTTCTAGTGAGACTTCTCTCCTCCTCCATGGATTCCCTCATCCTGAGCTCCCAACCAGTACTACTAGCAGTCTCATTAACGCTCCTCCTCCTCCTCCTCCTCGTTAAACTCCGAGTTGGCCGAGGTAGGAGGAAGTACCACCCAGCTGGGTGCACCATCCTCCATCTCCTCTTCAACTTCCCCAGGCTCAATGATTACGTCACTCATCTTGCAGCCAAGCACACCACCTTTAGGATCATCTCCCTCTTCGGAAGCGACATCTTAACTTCTGATCCCGCTGTTGTTGAGCACATCCTCAAGTCCAGTTTTCATAACTACGGCAAAGTACGTTATATATGTCTCTCTTCAATTCGTTAGAGGTGACAATCGGAGCCTCCGATTGCCATTCGGGTTTCGGGTAATGTTAAATAATTTGGTCATTTTATCGAGTTGGGTTGAATTGAGTTTATACTCATTTCAAGTTTTGGTTATCTCTGGTTTCAATTATTTCAATTATTTGTTATTTTAACATTCGTTTTTAAATTTTACTAAAATGTATAAAATTTGGATTATTTCGGATTTCGATTATAACTAGTTTGGGTGATTTTAGATGAATTGGGTTTGGTTCATTCAGGTTTGGGTCGATTTCAATTATTGGTTATCAGGTCAATTTCGATAAGTACCTAGATAAAAATGAGACTGTACTATAAGTTTTCGTGTATTCAGGTCAATTGGTTTTGTGGGGTTCGGGTGGGGCTTTGCTGGCTCTATCGTGTGTGTCTATATATATATATATATATATATATATATCAATTTAGCACATAACATCTCTTTAATTAAATTGAAAATTACAAGAAACCACCCTTAAAAAGCTAGATGTTTGGATTGCTTGCAAAAGACCACCCTTCTCACATTTTTCGTTACGATTGTTGTTAGATGTGTGAAATTAACATTGTGCCCTTATAATTCTAATATATTTGAAGGGTAAAGGGGGTCGCTCTTCAACCGCTTTCACTTTCCATTTGAGGAGAGTGTAGAATCATGAAACTGATGTAAAGTCCTCCTTGAGAGTTTCATTCATTAGACAATCATATATATAGGTTACAAGATATTGATCATTTGGGCCCACTATACAATATGACATCTATGTAATCTATCAAACCTCCGCAGTTGAAAGTGGAGGGTCCCATACTGTGAGACTGGACCGAAAATCGAGGAACAACTGCCGAGGTAAACCCTTGGTGAAGATATCAGCGTACTGATAGGAGGACGGGACATGAAGAACACGAACATGTCCAAAAGCAACCTTGTCCCGAACGAAGTATAGATCAAGCTCAATGTGCTTCGTTGGCTTATGCTGGACTAGGTTGCTGGCCAAATAGACGGCGAAGACGTTGTCGGTGTAGACCAGGGTGACCTTCTGAAGAGGGCAACGAAGCTCAAGAAGGAGATTGCGCAGCCATGAGCACTCGGAGTCAACGTTGGCGACACCTCTGTACCCAGCGTCGACGCTAGAGCGAGACACTACAGACTGACACTTCGCGGACCATGACACAAGAGTGTCATTGAGGAAGACACAGTAGCCAGACGTGGAGTGACGCGTGTTAGGACAACTACCCAAATCCTCATCAGTGTAAGCGACGAGGTCATGTCGAGAGGAAGGGGTGATCGTGGTGCCCAGGTCGAGGGTACCGCTGAAAGTGCAGTTCCCTGGGCGCATGCATAAACAGATAGATCTGCTGAAAGGCGTAAGTTGCTGCAATGCACCGGCGAGACTCTGGTACAACGTCGGATCATCAAACAGAGGACCAGAGTGAGCACTGAGCTTGTTGGAGGTATCCACTAGAGTGACAACCGGCTTGCAGTTACTCATCTTGGCACGAGCAACAATTTCAGCATCATACTTATTCTGAGAGAGAAACAACCCAGATGCATGACGCTGCACAGCGACGCCCAAGAAGTAAGACAACGGACCCATATCTGACATGGCGAACTCGGCACTCAACTAGGAAATAATAGACGTCCGAAGAGCATCAGAAGAGGCGGTGAAGATGATGTCGTCGACATATAGTAACAGAAAGACCATGTCTGTGCCTCTGCGATAGATAAACAGAGACGTATCTGAGTGGCTTCCAACGAAGCCCAAGCGAAGCAGATGAGAAGCAAAGCGCTGGAACTATGCCCGCGGAGCCTGTTTCAGACCATACAGAGAGCGCTTCAGGAGACTAACGTGCTTGGGACGATCAGCATCAGCGAACCCCGGCGGCTGAAACATGTAAACTGTCTCATTCAGATGGCCATGCAGAAAGGCGTTCTTGACATCCAGCTGATGAATAGCCCAATGTCGTGATAACGCTAAGCTCAACACTACTCGGATAGTGGCAGGCTTGACCACAGGGCTGAATGTCTCATCACAATCAATACCTACCTGTTGAGATCGACTGTTAACCACAAGACGAGCTTTGTAGCGTTCCAATGACCCATCAGAGCGAAACTTGTGGCGGAAGAGCCACATGCAGCGAATGACGTTCGCCTCAGAAGGGCGAGGAACTAGAACCCATGTACCATTCCTTGTAAGGGCCCTGTATTCGTCGAGCATAGCCGCTTGCCAATTCGGGTCGAGGAGGGTTGTTTTGTGAGAGGTGGGGATGGGGGAAAGGGAGGTCGGGTTTGAGGCAGGAGAGATTTGGGAATCGGTGGGTGCGGGAGTAGGCGGTGCGGCGGGCACGAGAAAGGGTTGCGCCCGCGGCAGGTTGATATGCCGCGGGCGCATCACGATGATGCGACCGCGACATCTGGTGTGACGGGGGGGGGGGGGGGGTGGTCGGGAGTACTCAGGAGAGGGTTTAGCGGGGTGATGGGTGGCGTTCATAGAGACGATCTGACGAGGTCTGAATACATCGGAGATGCTACGAGTGTGCGGTCTGGTGGTAGGAGGAGGAGGTGGTGGTGGGGGAGGTGTAGGGGGAGAGGCATGAGCACCGGTAGAGCTCTGGGGGAGGAGAAAGTGTGAGAAAGAAGACTCTGACTCAGACTAGGACATAAGAGGTGTGGAAGATGGGAGAGGAGGAGAAGAAAAGGGAAAACGAGACTCATCAAAAGCGACATGACGTGACAGAATAAGCTTATGGGTCTTCACATCGAGGCAAAGGTAACCACGATGATTAGACAGATAGACAAGAAAGACACATGGAGTGTAGCACATGCGAAGCTTGTGAGGGGCAGTGGAGGACTGGTTTGGGAAGCACAAGCACCCGAAAGTATGAAGGTGATCATACCTAGGCAATGTGCAATAAAGTGCCTGAGTTGGCGAGCGATGGTGTAGGGTAGTAGATGGGAGAATGTTGAGGAGATAACATGTGGTTGATAAGGCGTGAGGCCAATAGGTAAGGGGAATAGATGTGTGAAAGAGGAGAGAGCGCATCATGTTGGTTATGGTTCTAATGATTCGTTCAGCCTTGCCATTCTGCTGGGAAGTACAGGGGCAAGACAACCGATAGAAGGTCCCATTTGTGGTGAAGAAAGTGTGAAAGTCTTTGTTATCAAATTCACAGCCATTGTCACATTGGAAATATTTGATAGATGTTAGAAATTGTGTTTTGATGTAAGCATGGAATTTGACAAAGATAGGAAACACTTGAGACTTGAAATGCAACGGGAAAACCCGTAGGAAATGACTATAATCATCCAGAAACAAGAGGTAGTACTTGTGACCCTCCTTGCTAGGCACATGAGAGGTTCAAATGTCACTATGAATTATATCAAATGGTGCAAAAGTAGTGTTATAAGACCGCTGAAATGGTAGTCTGGCATGCTTGCCTAACCGACAGGAAGAACATAAACTAGAGCGAGACTCTTTATTACATTTGACTAGACTCTTAGAACGAAGCAAATCTAAAACGGCAGCACTGGGATGGCCAAGGCGTGCATGCCACAGACTGGACGATGATGCCGAGAGGGCGACTGGACACGACGGACGGGACGGTGAGGGCGGCGACACAGGATAGAGCTCCCTAGTGTTGTTACATCTCAGACGAGTAACCCCCGTAGTAAGATCCTTCACAGAGACACCAAACGGATCAAACACAAGAGAAACATTATTGTTAGTGATGAACCGACAGACAGAGATAAGGTTTTTGACAAGTTTGGTGGCAATGAGGACATTGTTGAGGTGTAAAGGGTTGGTTGGGATTTGTAATGTGGCGTGGTCAATACCCGAAGTAGCAAGACGACCACCGTTGCCGCCGATAATAGAGTGTGCAGGACCCTTAAAAGAGAGAGAAGAAAGAGTACCTAAGGAGTTCATCATATTGGAGGTCGCGGTGTCCATGTACCAAGCGGAGTCAGGAAGTGTCAGCTGCATAGAAGAAAAGATGTGATGCACATCAGTCGGAGCGTAGGCCTGATCAGACGAAGACGGGTAGGCCTGGTGACCGGCGGATTGAGGAGCTAGACCCAACAAGCCCGCTCCTTGCTAACTGTGGGGATACGGGCTTGGTGGGCGATATGACGGAGGCGGGTAGCCATATGGCATCCAGTGAGGGGTGAAGTCGGGGACGGGATACCAGGAGGGGCGAGGGGCATCTGACCAGTGCTGCGGCCGCCACCTCACTGCGCGAACTGGTCGTTGTTGCGACTTCGCTACGGGGCATAGGTTTCGTCCAGGTCACTTGACGAGACCAGGGCGGTTTTTTCCTTGGCGGCGTCGGTGGTCTGACGGTGAAGGCGAGTCTCCTCCAGGATCAACTGAGACCGGGTCTTCTCGAAGGTGGGGAGAGGTTCCGTCTGCTGGATATGAGTAGCAGCAGCATTGTATTCAGAGGGAAGACCCGAAAGTACCTGTAGAACAAGGCGAGTAGCGCTAGGTTTGGAGTCGACGGCGGTCAATTGATCAGACAAGGTTTTGATATGCTGACAGTAGGCGGATATCGATAGGAAAGACGCAAGCTTGCAACTTGAGAATTCGTGCTCTAGATAGACGGCACGGGTGGACTTGTTGTACTGAAAGAGATTATGAAGCTTGGTCCAAGCACCCAAGGCATTGTCTTTGGGGTCGAGGATGGTTGTCAATAGATCTTTGGAGATTGTGTTGAAGATCCATTGAAGAACGATGGTGCCTAGTTGAGCGAAGAGATCGTCGTCCTCAGTGGAGGGACGATCGATTGATGAATCGATATGGTGGAAGACCTTATGAGCCTTGACATGGGTCGTGAAGAGGTGAGACCACATGGTGTAGGAGCTAGATTCATGATCAAGGATGATCGGGATGCAGTTTTTGATGTTTGAGATCGTGAGAGCGGAGTGGAAGAGCGGCTTGGTAGGGGGAGCGTCTGCCATTGGGAGAGGTGGGGCTAGAGGGAGAGAGGAAAGCTGAGAGAGGGACCGACGGAGGGGAGAGAGATGGAGGGCCGGTGAGGCGAGGGTAGGTCGGGAAGGAGAGGGGGGGAGGCCGACGGCGGCTAGGAGGGAGAGGGCGAGGGAGGGGCCGGCGGCTAGGGTAAAAGAAAAAGAAAATTAGGGTTACAAAGATTTAGGATGTGATACTATGTAGAATCATACAACTGATGTAAAGTCATCCTTGAGGATTTCATTCATTAGACAATCATATATATATAGGTTACAATACATTGGGCCTTTGGGTCCACTATATAATATGACATCTATGTAATCTATCAGAGAGGACCGAGATGTGAAAGATGAACACTTGGAGAACTTCAAACCAACTAAATAAAAAATGAAACACTTAATTGTCAAGAGATGTAATAGGATATTGGTAATAAAGCTACAAAATAGTAATTTTGCACTTTTAACATCAAATTTAACGCAAAAGATGGAATTATCGGTCTTTTGCGAACATCTAACTTTTAAAGGGGGTGTTTTTTTTGGAAATTTTAATTTAAGAGGTGATTTTGTATCATATGATGTATTTAAAGGGTAGTTTTCTAGAATTTGGCCCATATTTAATTTAATGAAAAATAATTTGATCATTTGGTTCAGGCTGGGTTGAATTGAATTTGTACGCATTTTGGATTTTATTATCTCAGGTTTCGGTTATTTTAGGTCTTATAAAATTTCGGTTGAACCGGGTTTGACTCAATTTTGGTTAGCCGGGTCAAAATGGGCCAGATCGATTCCTTGAATTTGTAAATAAATAAAGAACGGCCATATCCGGGGTTCGAACTGGGGACCTTTGGGTACTACCCGCAAGTGTTTTTGAGTGAACCATTTCAGAATGGTTGGTCAGGTCGATTCCCTATACGTTTAATGTACTGTTGGTTATTTGATATTTGTTCTTGTAAAGTTTAAAGCTGTTTCTGTTAAAATTCAGGGGTTGCACAACTACAGAAACCTAAGTGACCTGCTTGGTGATGGGATTTTCGCCGTCGATGGCGATAAATGGAGACAACAAAGGAAGGTCTCCAGCCATGAGTTCTCCACCAAGAACTTGAGGGACTTCAGCAGCCATATATTCCGTCGCAACGCAGCTAAACTAGCTACATTGCTTGCAGATGCTGCGATTTCCAATCGAATAGTTGATATCCAAGTGAGTCTTCAGAACTTATTGTCTGATTCACATGAAAAGTACATAAAGTTATAAGCAATTGATTGTCTTTTGAAGGATTTGTTCATGAAATCTACACTAGACTCCATATTCAAAGTTGCGTTTGGGGTTGATCTTGATAGCATGTGTGGCTCTAGCGAGCAAGGAGCCGAATTTCGTCATGCTTTTGATGAAGCCAGCACGTTTATAGCTCGCCGATATGTTGATGTGTTATGGCCGATCAAGAAGTATCTGAACATTGGCGCGGAAGCCATGTTGAAGAAGAATGTAGACATCATCGACACTTTCGTCTACAAGCTCATACAGAACAAGGTCGAGCAAATGCAGCAGCTGGGCGATTCATCGGTAAGTAAACCAGTAAACCGATCCTGGCCATTCGTAGTTTGTCGTCTTGAAGTCACTTGTAATCCTTTGGAGCGAACAATGCAGGTCAAGAAAGATGATATACTGTCGCGCTTTCTGCAACTGGGTGATGTCGAACCCAAATACCTGAGAGATATCATACTGAATTTCGTGATCGCTGGGAAGGACACAACCGCGGGCACCCTTTCATGGTTTATCTACATGCTCTGCAAGCACCCGGATGAACAAGAGAAGGTTTCGGAGGAGATAAAGAACGCAACCAAGGTGGATTCGGTCTCAAACTATGCCGACTTTGTGACCAGTTTGCAGGATGATTCTCTGGGAGCGATGCAGTATCTTCATGCTGCTCTAACCGAGACTCTCAGGCTGTATCCGGCTGTTCCTTCGGTGCTGTGCAATTCACTCGTTTCTCGTTATTGCTACTACAATGGCATCTCTCGGCTTTTTTCCCATTTCACATGTTAATCCATACAGGATCCGAAGGTATGCTTCGCGGATGACACGCTCCCTGATGGGTTCAGTGTGCATAAAGGGGAGATGGTGTACTATCATCCATATGCAATGGGAAGGATGAGATCCATTTGGGGCGACGACGCTGAGTGCTTCAAACCGGAAAGGTGGCTTGGTGAGACTGGCATGTTCCAGCAAGAGAGCCCCTTCAAGTTTACGGCATTCCAGGTAGGTAGAACAATAGTTTGATGCTCAAGAATGCCAAGAAAAATGCATCAAGCTGTTGAGTTTTTGCAGGCCGGTCCAAGAATTTGCTCGGGGAAGGAATTCGCATATAAGCAGATGAAGATCTTCTCAGCTGTTCTATTGATCAGCTTCAGATTCAGGCTTGCTGATCAAAAGAAGCCTGTGAATTACAAGACCATGTTAAATCTTCACATTGATGGTGGCCTACACATTGAGGTCCTACGCCGATAGTACTAAAACACATCAAGAGCTTGTAGATAAGTAACGAGCGTACCTCTGCCTGTGGCTCAAAACTTCTCTGTGTTTTGTGTTTTTTTTCCCCAACTTCAGCTATATCACAATGTCAAAACGTAGGTCAGCTGAATGCAAACAAAGAGATTGTTTGTGTTTCATTCAGTTTATGATCTCGGGTATCTTCATCTGTGCTGATTAATCCATGATCTTCATGCCTTTTAAGAGTTGATGATATAACAAAACCACTTCAAATAAGCGGAATGGGTGTCATCTATTACACTTGTAGAACAATTTATTAGATACTGCTTAAATGCAAATAAGCCTCATTCTCAGAAAGCTTGCTTTGAAGCTGATACAAACACAAACACCTGTGGGAAGATGACACTATTGGCCTAGATTTTCAGAATACAAACACCGTCGGAACCATGGAAGTGAACATGATATATATAATAGCACAGTTAAAAGAAGAGAGAGTTCAATAAAGAAAACACAGCTAGTTGATTTCAGTCTCTGGCTTGCAGCTGAAATTGGGAAATTCAGTATGTTGCAGGAGGGAGTGCAAGAAAGAGTGAGTATTTGTATCACTGTTATTTCAGAATTTTAACTGTGCCTGCATTAAGTTGAGAGGAAACCAATTTTATTTTTCTTTAAAAAAAAAAAATCCTAACATTGGATCTTTATTTTTATCCATTTAGTTCAGATCAGCTGTTTTGTATGAAGTGTAAATGCATATTTATAGGCATATATGTTAAAATAAAAACCCAAATCTTATTCTAATACAGCCTTTTAAGTTCCTTGTAGCAAAAAACATAACACCTTACAAGGCATGAATCAAACATAAACTATATTGTACAACATCATCATCACAGGAGCAGTCTGAACAGTACTAACATACATAATATTTTTTTTCATTATGAATTCACAAGAGCAAAGCAGTGAATGCAATTAATGAAACATTACCGCATACCTATAAGCGGGATTCCACTGGTTTGGTCGTTGTTGTTGTTGTTTTTGCTACCACATACCTCTCTGTGAAGCTTAGCAGCTCCAGCTGGGTATTCAAATGGAAGCCAAACGAACTGATGATCATGTTTAATTGACCAGCACACCAAACACTATCTGTAGAAGACTTCAACGTGGAGGCCGCCATCAATGTGAAGATTAATCATCGTCTTGTAAGTGATGGGCTTGCTCTGATCACTGAGTCTGAATCTGAAGATGCTTAGTAAAACAGCTGAGAAAATCTTCATTTGCTGATACGCAAATTCCTTTCCCAAGCAAATCCGTGGACCAGCCTGTCAAATTTGCCAAGTTGAGGCATTTAAATTTATCAAACTAATTTTAATCCAACAAATAGTTTCACTGCACATGTATCAGTGTCCATGCCTGGAATGCCGTAAATCTGAAGGGGCTCTCTTGCTGGAAGACGCCATCGTCAGTAAGCCACCTTTCTGGTCGGAAGCACTCAGCATCATTTCCCCAAATGAATTTCATCCTTCCCATTGGATATGGTTGGTAGTACACCAAATCCCCTTTGTTCACACTGAACCCATTAGGGAAAGTGTCGTCTGAGAAGCAGGTCTTTGGATCCTATATGCATTAACATGTAAAAGGAAAATCCTTCAGATTCTATTATTCTATATGTATCTAAAACAAGAAGATAGAGGAACCAAGCGAATAGCACATTACCAAAGGAACCGCTGGATACAGCCTGAGTGTCTCAGTTAGAGCAGCATGAAGATATTGCATCCTTTCTAGAGAGTCTTCATTCACATTGGTCGCAAATTCCGCGTAGTTGGACACCTTGTCCACCTCAGTTGCACTCTTGATTTCCTGGCTTACCTTCTCCTGTATGTCAGGGTGCTTGCAAAGCATGTAGATAAACCACGAAAGGGTACCAGCAGTTGTGTCCTTGCCAGCAATTATGAAATTCAGTATGATATCTCTCAAGTATTTGGGATTGACGTCACCCAGCTGTAGAAAGCGTGAAAGTATATCGTCTTTCTCAATCTGCGCTATTCACATACAAGGAATCAGAAACAAAGAGGGGAACAAAGGGTTATATACAAAATGATAAGTACTTACAGAAGCACTTCCCGGCTTCTGCATTTGCTTCAGCTTGTTCTCTATCAGATTGTACACAAAATGATCAACAATTTCTATGTTTTTCTTCAACTTAGCTTCTCCGCCGATGTTCAGATATTTCTTGATTGGCCAAAATACATCAACGTATCTCTGTGCAGAAAACATGCTAGCCTCATCGAAAGCATGACTAAATTTGGTGCCTTCTTCACTTGAACCACACATACTATCAAGATCAATCCCAAAGGCGACTTTAAATATGGAGTCCAATGTAGATCTCATGAACATATCCTGCAACACCAAATCCAAATGCTTAAATATCCTTCAACCTTTCAAATACATAATACAGTATTCGTCAAGGGGCTAAATGCCAACAGCATACTTGAATATCAACTATTTGATTGGAATTCGCAGCCTCTGCCAGCACATTAGCTAGTTTTGCCGCATTTTGCCGAAATATTCGGCTGCTGAAGTCCCTCAAGATTCTTGTGGAGAACTCATGACTTGAGATCTTCCTCTGTTGTCTCCATTTATCACCATCAACCGCGAAAATTCCATCACCAAGCAGGTCACTTAGGCATTTGTAGTTTAGCAATCCCTGTAAAAAGAACAGCTTTCAGTTGTCTTGACCATATGAAGTTGATGAATGTAAGCCCTTGTCTGGTTGAATGTGGGAAGTATAATTCCAAGGAATTCAATTTCTGTGAATTAAATTCCTGTGAATTGAATAAAGATGTTTGCTGAGTTACAAGTTAGGAATTTAAAAGAGGGAAGTGAATTTTTTCTATAAAAATGGTGGAAGTTCAATCAAAGAACTTGAAGAATCCCCTAAATCTTTTGAAAGTATAAACATTGATTTCTTCCCTGTTAGCCGCTACAATTCAATTTTACAAATGAAAGTAAACAGCAATTAGGGAAAGTCGAGATTGTTGATCTGTTTTTCTCCCCAATTCCTGGGAAATTTGAAAGGATAAAAATCTGATAGCAATCAGATAGCAAGAGCCTCGCTAACAGCCCCTAGAAGCAAGCATCTCGCTCACAGGGTTTGATTGACATCTGAAATGCAAGTACCTCCAAATCAGTCAGTTTTGAGGAATCCTTGTAATTCAATTCATATTCCCGTCTAATTAGTGATCACAACCTGCCGTTTCTCCTCTTTTTATAACAGAGAAAGATCAGTGCTATTCCAATTCAAATTTACAAATACAATTATCAGGTCTCCTCAAATCTTTTCAAAGTAAAACATTGATTTCTTCCCGTTCAGAAGTTGCAATTCAATTTTACAAATGAAATTAAATCAAATCCCTAAAAGTTAAACAAAGAGGCAATTAAGGAAATTCGAAACTGGAACTCAGTCAGCAAACAACGAAGGAAATAAAGAGAAACAGGCGCACAACCTTGCCGTAGTTATCAAAGTTGGACTTGAGGATGTGCTCTACAACGGCAGGATCACAAGTGAAGATATAACTCCTGAAGAGGGAGAGGATCCTGAAGGTGGTGTGCTTGGCGGAGAGATGAGTCAAGTAATCAAGGATCCTATTGAAGTTGAAGAGGAGGTGGAAGCTGGTCCCAACTACTGGATAGTACTTCTTCGAATTCCTTTGCCATGTGAGGAGTTTCAGGGCTAGGGCGAGTAAGATCAGTGGTGGGAATGCTAGTTTTAGGGTTTCCAAGCTCAGCACTGCATCCATGGCCATGGGTGCTGGAGCTCTCTCTCGCTCAAACTTTAAAGTTTGTCATCATCTTCCGTGTAATGTTACAACAAATTCTAGGAAGTTTTAATACTTGGATACAGTATTTTTTTTTCGGATTTTTCGCCTGTGTCCTCGATGTATGGGTAAATTCGCGAGGTGTACGAAAGTTTGGTATATTCCGCGAAATACCCCTGAGGTTTTCATTTTTTTCGTGAAATGCTCCTCCGTTATCTCAGTTATATTTTTTGTCAAATTAAAAATAAAATAATTGAAAAATGCAATGCTCCTTTCCTGGGCACGGGGTGAAGGGGGTTGAAAGCCTGAAACACCATTTGCAAATGAGAGACAGAGAGAAGGCCGACGAGGCGACGACGAGAGAAGGCCGGCACCGACGGTTGCCCAGAAGGTAAGACTTGTTTCATTTTAAACTAGATTTGGAGATTTTTAGGGTTTTCATTTCAAATTGGGGGTTGAGTTTGGATTTAGGGATCGATTATAGATTTGGAACTCACAAATAAGGGTTCTTCGAATTTAATAAGGGGTGAAATTAATAGGCTTTGAACCAACAAATAGGGGATCTTCGAATTTAGGGTTTTAATTTCATCTCCGAGATGACTTATGGATTGTTGTTCATCTTCTTGTATCTGAATTTGCCCCTATGGAGTTTTGGGAATTTGCCTTATGAATTGAGTTCTTGTTGTAAAGCTGTATGCAGCTTGATTAGCTCAAGAACAAGCCAGAATCTGTATTAGAAGGTTCTAAAAGAGGAAGGCCATGACGGCTGCTTTCATTCATCAGCTGGGGAATCCCCAAAACCCTATTAATTGTCTAAGGACATCAATCCTTATATAGTCCCATGTCACACGGCTATCACGTGACAACAACTAGCATTATTACAATAAAGTCCCAAAAACAGCTGAAATAACATAAGAGGTAAGCTAAGATGAGAAATTGAGAAAGTGATGAAATGCATATGAAATGCACATGATATTCTCCATATCCCCCCTTCAAGTTGGACTTGGAGAGAAATCAACAAGTCCTAACTTGGAAGAGAGGTAAAGGTGCTGCTTTTCACCCAATGGCTTGGTCATAAGGTCAGTCAATTGAATGCCAGTCCTGATGTGTTGTGGAAGAACAAATCCATCTTGTAGTCTCTCACGAACATAGTGACAATCAATACGTAGGTGCTTGGTTCGTTCATGAAAAACTGGGTTCTCGGCTATGTGAAGTGCTGCCTTGTTATTACAAAACAGAGGTATAGGCCTTGGGACCTTGATCATAAGAGCATGTAGAAGACCATCAATCCAGACCAGCTCACTGGTAGTCATGGACATGCTTTTGTATTCTGCTTCTGCTGAAGATTTAGAGATTGTATGTTGCTTCTTTGTCTTCCAAGACACAAGAGAAGTACCAACAAAGACAATGTAACTAGTGAGAGACCTTGCTGTGAATTGGCATGCTCCCCAATCTGCATCACAAAATCCTGTGACTGTAAAGGAAGCTGTTTTTGAGTAGTGAAGGCCAAAAGATAGAGTGCCTTTTAGATATCTGACAACATGCAATGCAGCTGCATAGTGTGACTCCCTTGGTTGAGTCATGAATTGACTTAGGTGCTGGACAACATATGAGATATCCGGTCTAGTAAGTGTTAAGAATAACAACTTACCAATCAATCTTCTATAGGATTCTTCATCCTGCATCATTGTCCCTGAGTCTGTTGATAGCTTTAGACCTCTTGGTAGAGGAAATAAAGCTGGTTTACAGTCAGTTAGTTTGCAGTCTCTTAATATGTCAATAACATATTTTCTTTGATATATGTAGTAAGAGACCTGACTGATCTCTGTATATAATTCCAATCCCAGAAAGTATTTAGCTTCACCAAGGTCCTTGATTGTAAATTCTGAATCCAAGGTCTGTCTGGTTTGCAAGATAACTTGCTCATCATCACCAATGAGAAGCAAGTCATCCACATAAACTAGAGCAATCACCACTCCAGCTAGTACTCTTTTGACAAAGAGAGAATAGTCTTCTGTTGATTTAGAAAAACCAAGCTTCAAAAGAAATCTACTTAACTCAACATTCCACTGCCTTGAAGCCTGCTTCAATCCATAGATGGACTTGTGAAGTCTACAAACTTGTCCTGGTTGGCCAAGAGTGAACCCCTCAGGAGGCTTCATGTATACTTCTTCGTCTAGATATCCATGCAAGAATGCATTGTTGATATTAAGTTGATGTAAAGGCCAATTTTTTATGGTAGCAACTGCAAGCAATACTCTTACAGTGGTGAAATTTGCCACTGGTGAAAAGGTGTGCTTATAATCTTTTCCTTTGACTTGCTTTGAATCTCTCAATATTTAATCTTATAGACCCATTTGCTTCCGATTGCCTTTTTCCCTTCAGGCAAATCAGTCATGCTCCAGGTTTTATTAGCCTCTAAGGCCTTCAATTCTTGCTGCATAGCTATAATCCAGTTAGGATCACCAGCAACCTGAGAATAATAGGAAGGTTTATACACTGCACTCATCATGGCAAAAGTGTCAGCATAAATAGGGTCCTTTGTAACAATGGGCCCTAAACAAGTCACCAAGAAGGATTGAGACATAGAATGCTGCCCTGTGTTAGTACAGACAAAATCATTAAGCCTTGCAGGCCTGTTAACAGTTCTTGTAGATCTTCTTAAAGGAGGAAATTCAACAGGATCTTGAAGAAATTCTTCAAATGTTTGTGGAGAGAACTGAGGTGCTTGAATAGATTGAGATGATCCATGGCTTTCTGGGCTAGGTGTGTCTTGAACCACATCATTTTGAGGACCAGAATGTGAAGGACTGTCAAACACTGTGGGAACCACAAAATCATCATGGTCATCTGCTGGATTTACCAAAGGAAGAGAAGGCCTTAGTGTTTCATGATCTGCAAGCTCCTCCTTATTCATCTTGAAGGGGAATAAATTCTCCTTAAATACCACATCCCTACTTATGAATATGGCTCTCTTCTCAATATCCCACAGCTTGTAGGCCTTTTGCCCATGAGGATATCCCATGAAGACACATCTTCTGGCTCTAGGACCCAACTTATCCGCTGCAAATGGAGATATAGATGCATAGCATAAGCATCCAAAAACTCTCAGTTCATCATACTTGACTGGCTTCTGAAACAATCTCTCATAGGGAGTATCCCAATTCAACACTGCACTAGGAAGTTTGTTGATTAAGTGTGTTGCTGTCAAAACACATTCACCCCATAATTTAATGGGTAGCCTTGCATGAATTCTCAAGGCTCGAGCAGTATCAATAAGGTGTATGTGCTTTCTCTCTACCCTCCCATTTTGTTGGGGTGTATAAGGCACATATTTCTGATGGACAATCCCTTCTTTAGCAAAGAAGTCAGTACACTGTCTGTGCACAAATTATGTGCCATTGTCTGTTCTAATACACTTCACTTTTCCTCCAAACGGTGTCTTAATATAAGCAATGAAGTCAAAGATTGCCTTAGGCACCTGCAATTTGTCCTTCAACAAGAAGGTCCAAGTTGTTCTAGAATAATCATCTAGAATAGTTAAGAAATAAGTAAAGCCATTGTAAGTGGGAACCTTATAAGGTCCCCACAGATCCATATGGATCAAAGCAAATAGAGCTTCTGCTAAGCTCTCACTTCTGTCAAATGGCGACTTGTGATGCTTAGACAATGCACAAGTTTCACAGCTAAAATCACTTAGGATTCTTTGATTAAACACATTCAAATGCCTCAGTTTGGAAATAGAACTGTGTCCCAATCTAGCATGCATAACATCCAAGTCAACACTGACTTTGTTACAATTTTTTGAAAAAGGAAATTGATGTTTGTTCCTACTTCCACTGGCTTCATGATCCTCCTTGAGTTCCTCTATCTGGTTCACTTCTGTGATTCTGTACATGCCATTCTTCCTTTCTCCACACAGCACCACTCTTCTAGTTCCATGGTCCTGTATGTAGCAAGAGTTCCGAGTAAAATAAGCAACCAAATCATGATCATCAAGAAGCTTCCCAACTGATAATAAGTTGTGCTTGAAGTCAGGCACCATAAGAATATCATTCAAGTTAACTGAGTCTGATATCTTCAGATTACCCATCTCATTTATAGATTTGATTGTACCATCAGGCAGTCCAATATGAACAGCTTTATTCATCATAGTTTTGTTAAAAAAAACATGAGGATGCATGTACCATATGGTATGTGGCACCTGTGTCCACAATCCATTCATATGAATGGGTAGATACTGCAACAGAATTGACATTAGAGTTTGCCATTTTACCTGCAAAATTGGCAAAAGAGTTCTCACTAGAACTTTTCCCCTTCATCTTTCTCATGATCTCTTGATAGACAACATTTACCATAGCAGAATCCACATGATTTGATCCTCCCTTGTTATAGATCATATCATCTAGTGGACTGTTCTCATGAGCTAAAGACCTGGAGCCATCCCTTTCACTATGTCATCTGCTGGATTCTACATTCATAGCCCCTCTGCTAGCCTGGTTTCCCTTGTCCTTGCATCTGTTGGACTTAAACCAGTCAGGATACCCATGAATCTTAAAGCATTCATTCATGGTGTGCCCTCTCATGTTGCAATGAGTGCACAATTTCTCAAGCTTCTGTAACCTTCTGATTTCCTTCCAATCCTTCTTGAAAGGCTGACTTCCAGGAGCACCTGCAGGTGAGCTGTTCTGGCCATACTTCCCAACAACAAAAGCACTTGAATCAGTAGAGCCACCTCATGTCCCTCATGAGACTGGATTCCCGTTTTCTACCTGCTGAAGAATGTAATAAGCTCTATTCAAGGATGGTAGAGGATCCATGGCCAGTATCTGATTCTTAACAACTTCATATCCATCATTCAAACTCATCAACAACTGCATTAGCTTGTTTCTAGAGTCAATATCTGCAATCTTCTTAGCCAGATTACAAGTACATCGAGCAATAACACCACAAGAACACTCAGGCACACTTTCTAATACTTGCAATTCATCCCAAAACCTCTTCAAGGTGTTGTACAGATCTGCAAGGCTCATACTACCCTGTGATACTTCATTAAGTTTCTTCCTGACTCTAAAAATCATTGGAGCATTTGATTGACTAAAGCGTTCCACCACTTCATCCCATAATAGCTTGGCAGAATTAACAAACATGAGACTCTCAGCTATGTTTTTTACCATAGAATTTAGCAACCAACATCTTACCATGAAGTCGGCTTTAATCCACCTCTGTAGATCAAGTGAATCATTTGCTGGTGTTGCACAGGAGCCATTTATAAAACCGAGTTTGCTCTTGGCTCCTAAAGCCATTGTCACACCTCTGCTCCAGGTCATGAAATTTGAACCATCAAATGGAATAGCTACGAGCTGTGCTCCTGGGTGATCAGAGTTCGACAAATAAAGAGGGTCATTGGCGTTACCTTGAGCTGCCATTTCTTCTTTCGATGATCTGTTGTCTACAAGTTCACTATCAGTGCCTCTGAACATGAATCACCCACAATCAAATCGCCAGAAAAGGATCGAATCCCTTGCGCTCTAATACCATGTAAAGCTGTATGCAGCTTGATTAGCTCAAGAACAAGCCAGAATCTGTATTAGAAGGTTCTAAAAGAGGAAGACCTTGACGGCTGCTTTCATTCATCAGCTGGGGGAATCACCAAAACCCTATTAATTGTCTAAGGATCCATCAATCCTTATATAGTCCCATGTCACACGACTATCACGTGACAACAGCTAGCATTATTACAATAAAGTCCCAAAAACAGCTGAAATAGCATAAGAGGTAAGCTAAGATGAGAAATTGAGAAAGTGATGAAATGCACATGATATTCTCCATACTTGTTTCATAAATTGATTGGATTGTTCGATCTCTACATTTTTTCATCATTCTAATTTTGAAGCTAGAAGGAATTAAAAGTCATTTGAGATAATCCTGCCATAGTATTGGCTTTAGAGTAATTGTGGAGAAAAACATAACAATGGGAGAAGTAGAGGCTATTGTCAAGGTGTATAAAGTGATTTTGATGTGGTATTACCTAGCATGTGTACTGTCTTTTTTGGTTCTCATGGTTTTGTCCGGTAGAAAATATGCTTCCTATATTTGGATGAAAATGTTTTTACATGATCTATCAAGTTTCACACTATTGTGCTTGCTTCTAATATCTAAAGATGTAGAGAAGGTAAAGAAATCAAACTTGTTTTCAGTTTTTACCTTGATGTATGCTTATTAATGGTGACTATAGGGGTCAGTGCAAGTTCTATGCGAAAGAGGGACGTATATGAAAGGGGAGTCTTGTGTCTTTGCTCATGGCTTGATGATGGCTCCTCGGCCGACGAAGGTATTTGATCTTAATCCTCGTTTCGATGTTTCTGCTCCGATTTCTTATGCCCCTTCATGAAATTTGGTGCTCTTGCCGGTATAATTGAAAAGAACTTGGTGTCAAAGCATTAGGATTTAATTGAATCATAAGAAGGAATAAGAATTTGGTGAGTCTTTACATAGCGGCTTCTAGTATTTGAAACTTTAAGCCTTTTAGCTCAAATGGTAGAGCAATGTGCTTATGCACAAATACGTGGGTTCGAATCTCACATATGCTATCTAAAATTGTGAGACAAAGTGCATGGTGTTAGGTATTAGAAATTATTTCACTTAATTGGTGACCTTGCAAGAAGCTTGTACTATTCTCATTCAAATATGTTATTCCAGAGAGGTCACTACTTATTCTCTACTTGATATTCCATATTGTGGTAGAATTTTGAGTTGTAGCATGGAAAATCAGGTTGTGCAATGAGGCTTTGATGGAGCTGGTGGACGAGTTTAGCATGGTCAGCTTCACTCCTCTCAACTTAAGGAAAAAGAGCAGCATCTAGTATATACTGTCATAGATTGACAACTCCATTCAGTATGGCGAGGACTTGGAAAAGATTTTGATCCTGATGACGATGACGATGAGTAGATGTTTCGTCCACTGGCTTCATGATGTTCTCTGATATCCGAAGACTGTTTGGATTATCTTGTGATCTGTAATGGAATACATGGAAACCAAGTATCTGAATTTTGAACTAGCTTGAAACCCTTATTTAACTCATGAGAAGTGCTTGAAACCCTGTCAATTGGTTTTGTATCAGTATGATAAGGTGCATGTAAATCACTGTTTTATTTTGTTAAGCTCTGGAGGTGCAATTTCCACCGTCTCATTAGGTTTTAAAATTTTTGGGGAGCATCCAAATCCTATTTTTTTGAGTTAAGACTAATTTCCACCCTCTTATCTGTTGCTTTTTTCCCCTTCCCAATGATTACATGAAATTTACTAAAGCTAGGGTTAGACGAAAATCACAAAATTCAATAAGTTTGAAATTCCTACTTCAGAAGTGAGGTTCACCCTATATTCAATCTTTAAATCATCCTAAACTCGATTTGAGTCTTATAACAGCATAGGTCATCTCAAAATCCAAACATTAAGTCATGACAACAATAAGATGAGTTGTCTATGTTAAATGCCCTATTTTTCAAATTTGTGATTTTTTCCCAATTCTTTTACAATCTCAGTAGTTATCCTCTTCACTATATTCAGGTTGCCTTTTACCTTGCCCGCATATTATTTATTAATTTTATTAAAAAAAATTTTTTTGTAAGTTTCTAAAATCTGCGGGTTTTGTGTGTAGAAATGTGTCAACACAATTGTTTAAAGCCTTGATATTGATTGACCTAAGTATAGTATGGATACCATAGCATTGAAATCTAATATCATAATATTTTACTTCTTGGAGAAAGAATGTTCTAAACTTGGCAATAAATTGGTGTAGTAGTATCTTATCTAAACATTGTTTAGATATATAAGAAGGTTAAACAATATTAGGCCTACAATCCAGTTAGTTACCTCTCACAGATACAAGGAATATTGATAAGGTGACCTATAGGGTAGAAAGTAGTATAAAGAGGGGACTAGGCTAAGGTAAAGTCATTTGCCTCCTTCGTTCAGAGAGCGTTTATATATCTGCTGGAGGCTTGGTAGTTCATCTGTGGGTTGTTCCCACTGATTTTCCCCAAGAGTTGAATGTGTACTCCTGACATTAGGTGTGCTCAATCATATTTGTGTGTTTTCTGATTTACACTCTTAGCACTATTTTACCGCAGAAGGCAAACACCACCACCATTTTTCTCCCTACTACATTGTATGTGCCTCTACACATCTATAGGAGCCCCCATCTAATAGTTCTAACTTCTAATCATAATATAGTTTTCTTTACCCTTTTTTCCAAACTAACATAATAGATAATTAACCGGCTACCGAACATAAATTGGTTTTGAAAACACATCCCTGTACTTTAAAATTTGCAAAAACATAAGATCCCTTTAAAATTGGCATAATTTACAGGTCCTTCAATCATCTACAGATAATTTCAGTTAAGGAGACTTTATACAATTTACACTTGGTTCATATTCTTCATTACTTAAATCATTATTTCTTTCCCTATTTTATGAGATCTACTTGATTCTTTTCTTGGAGTATTATGCTTTCGTAGATCTTAATAGAATTTACTTTCTAACGTAGTCTGGGAAAAAATATTATATGGATATGCTTAATCAAAAATAAATTAATAAGGAAGATGTTCAGTAAAAGAAAAAGTTACAAACAATTAAAAGGAAGATGTTAAATAAGAAATCAACAAAAACTAATATTAACTTATTTTTGTTGAATTTATCTGTTATTGTACAAACTTCTACTTTGTTTCATTTACTCATTACTACCACCACATAACCTTTATTCCATGTATAAATAGGAAGCTCAAGTCTACCTAGATGCAGCCAGGTGATGAAGTTGCAGAGAGTTCTGCAAGGAAAAGAAATAGACATACAGATAATGTGGTCATTCGTTGTAGCAAACGTAATAGACAGCTTCAAGAACATTTTGCAGCCATGGAATTAGAGAACACACCTACATGTGCTTTCGTTTTACCTCCAGGAAATGATTGTTCTAAATGTGGTGCTATTAAATTTGCATATGAAACTCGTCATTTTTGTTGTTGTGACGGTGAAGTACACATTGCTAGCAATGAATATCCGCATGAACTCATCAATTTATTTGGCGATAACAATGAAGATGCTAAGCATTTCAGACTATATGCTAGAATATACAATAATATGTTTGCCTTTAGTTCTCTTGGTGGAACTATGGACAAGAAGACAGAAACAGGGATATATGTCTTTAAGCTATTAGGTCAAATATATCATTTCATACATGGACTTGTACCGGACAACAGTGGACCAAAATACTTACAATTATACTTCTATGATGCAGCCCATGAACTTGAGAATCGAACATGTATATTTTCAGATCTAAAACCAGAAATCATTTCGACTCTAATGTCTATTATGGAACGAAATCCATACACTGCGTTCTTTCGTTCATTAAGAGAAGTTGATATTTTAGAACACGCAAGCGTTAACATTTCTCACAACCCATCATTAGACCAACGAGTTTTTAATACTCCGACATCTGAAGAAGTTGCTGGAATATTGCTAAATAACTCCGATTCATTTACCACTAATAGTCCAGATATCATAGTATATGGTAATCGTAATGAATCACACAGAATCATGCATTACTATGGTTGCTATGATCCGCTACAATACCCACTTGTTTATCCACTAGGAGAATCAGGATGGCACCAAGGTATAAAAAAAATGTCTGCAAAAAGAGAAACACATACTAACCCTACCTTTCCTGTATCTTCTGCTTTAGTTCAAACTGCCGAAGACTTAATTGCAGAGGAAGCCAAAGGTAAAACATTATTGATAATTGTTTTTAAAAGAAAAACACTTCGTATTTATGAATAATTTTAATTTACATATATATATATATATATATATATATATATATATATTGTATACTCTTTTCAGTTGCTGCAAGGCGGCCACCAAAGGAAGGGAAAGAAGTATCTTGCAGGGAGTATTATGCATACAAATTCCAGATTCGTCAAGGTAATTATCTTTTAAAAGTTGGAAGATTACTTCAACAATATATAGTGGACATGTATGTCAAAATTGAAAACACCAGATTAGATTTCTTGAGGAAAAACCAAACAACTATTAGAGCTGAGCTTTACAAAGGAATACTTGATAGCTTAAGTATTGGTCAAAATAATGCAACTGATGTTGGTCGTCGAATAATATTGCCACCTTCTTTCACGGGAGGACCTAGAGATATAAAATGTCGATATCTAAATGAGATGACACTTGTTCAAAGATATGGAAAACCTGATCTATTCATAACTGTTACATGCAATCCTAATTGGCCAGAAATTAAAGAACAACTTTTGCCTCATGAAAAAACTGAGAACAGACCAGATTTGGTAGCACGTATATTTAGAGCTAAATTAATTGCACTTAAAAAGGAAATCATTCAAAACAATATTTTCGGTCCTATAGCTGCTAGAGTAGATGTGATAGAGTTTCAAAAGCGAGGTTTACCTCATGCCCATATTCTAATAATTTTGCAAGCACCATATAAAATCTTAAATGTTGATGATTTTGATAAGTATGTTTGTGCTGAAATCCCTTCCAAACAAAATCCTCATTTGCGTTCAGCAGTGTTAAAACACATGATCCATGGCCCTTGTGGGAAAAAAAAATCCAGATTGTCCCTGTATGAAAATGGAAAATTTTTAAGAAGAAATGCAAATTTGGATATCCAAATAAATATGCTGCATTTACAACATGTGATGATGACTCATATCCAATCTATAGAAGAAGGGACACCAAGGAAAAAGTTTATGTTAGACGTGAAAGATTAGATAATAGATGGGTCATTCCTTATAATCATTATCTTCTAGCTATGTTCGATTGCCACATAAATGTTGAGATATGTTCCACAGTAAAGGCAGTCAAGTATTTATACAAGTACGTATACACAAGGCCGTCCCAGTGTTTTCGTAGGCCCGGTGCGTAAATTAAAATTAGGCCCTTTATTTTTATTTTTTTCATGCTTGTTACAATCATAAATATACTTTTTTGGTAGTGAATTACATGTATTTATTCTATATGACATAAATGATGTTATAAAAAAACTATTTATCATTTATTTATATGAAAACATTGTTATATATATATACTTTTTAATTTTTATTGTCACTAGATGACTTTTTTGAAAAGGATAATTAAAAAAAATAACATACTCTCAACATATTAAAATTGAAGTTATTTTATTTCTCTTTTTAAAAGTTAAAAATTATATAAATGTAAATTATATTATTTTTTGTAATTGTATAACTTATTATATCTGGTAGTCGCACAATGATTAAATTTAAGTAATTAAAGAAAAAAAAATTAAGAGCAACATTACCTCTTGGATGATTAAAGAATGGAAAAGAGAGGGGAGTAGGTCTAATGTAAGTACACAGGGTATGAGGTGCGGTAGGGCCCAAACAAAAAAAAAAAAAACATATTGTTGGAACAGAGGGGGAGGAGGCCCAAACAAAAATTATACGGAGCATCCAAATTCAAAGATTCGAACACGGGACTGTTGCGTTCCCTGGCAAAACCAGTTCCGCTCCACCACATTGTTTTACTTGTGCTAGTGAAGCGTGTTTTATACATATACTAATTTTTAATATATTGGGCCCCCAACAGATTTGGGCCCTGTGCAAGCAGACCGCTTGCACCGCCCAATAATCGGCCCTGTGTATACAAAGGAAATGATCGCATTAGCTTTAACATTACACAAGAAAGTATGCATGCTAATGATGAAATCCAAAGCTACCAATCTGCAAGGTGGATAACTCCACCAGAAGCTGCATGACGGATTTTCGCATTTGATTTATATGGTATTGATCCACCAGTTATTCCTCTACAAATACATTTGCCTAATATGCAATCTATAAATTTTAGAGAATATAAAACTTTAGAAAATGTTGCTTCAAATGAACAACGAACAACTACTATGCTGACAGGATTCTTTAGAAAGAATATAGCAATGCAAAATCACACTAAAATATTGTATTCTGAATATCCTGAATCTTTTGTTTGGAACTCATCTGATAAGACATGGAGTATAAGAAAAAAAGGAAAAGCAATTGGCAGACTTGCTTACGTTGGTCCTTCAGAAGGTGAAAGATATTACTTGAGGTTATTGCTTTTACATGTTCGTGGTCCAACATCATTCCATGATCTCCTTATGGTTAATGGACATACATATGCTACATTCAAAGAGGCTGCTGAAAAACATGGAATCCTTGAACAAGATGGATATGCCCAATCTTGCATGGATGATGCAATACAAACACAGATGCCACGTGCATTACGTCGTCTTTTTTACCCTTTTACTATTATTTTGTGAACCAGAAA
The DNA here is from genome assembly GCA_037127255.1 of Persicaria tinctoria. Classification (NCBI taxonomy): domain Eukaryota; kingdom Viridiplantae; phylum Streptophyta; class Magnoliopsida; order Caryophyllales; family Polygonaceae; genus Persicaria; species Persicaria tinctoria. The sequence continues at coordinate 19,362,993 of JBANSL010000008.1, forward strand.
ATCCTCAAGCTCTTTGGAACAAGTATTATGAAGCTCTATCAGAAGATTTCAAACAACAAGCCTCAAATGACAATGACACTGTTCTGCAAATGACATGCATCGAGATAGAAAGATATTTAGAAGGAATGGGTAAATCAATGAAAGATTATAACCTACATCACTTCCTTCAACTAGAAGACCCTTCAATTAAATCAACCAGATATATCATTGATGCGCTTAATGCTCCAGTTCCAACTATGTATCAGAATGCTTCCAAAAAGCTTAACAATGAGCAACGAGTAGCCTAAAAACGTATTATGCATCATATCAAAGCCAATAAGGGGGGAGCATTCTTCGTTGATGGTCCTGGTGGTACTGGAAAAACCTTTCTTTATTGTGCATTATATGCCAAGCTACGCTCAATGGGAAAGATTGTACTTCCAATGGCAACATCTGGCTTAGCAGCATCCAATATTCCAACTGGAAGGACTGCACATTCTAGATTTAAATTACCATTTGACGAAGACAACTCCTTAACATGTAATATCTCAAAGCAAAGCAGTTTAGCACAACTACTCAAACAAACATCTTTGATCATTTGGGATGAAGCCAGTGGCGAAGCCAGACCGTAACATAGGGGTGGGCGAGATTTAGGCTAAAAATTAAGTAATAATGAAACGAGTTTTGCTAAACTTTAAATAAATTTAATTGTGAAGGGTTATGTAAAAAAAAATTCAAAGATTTATACATATTATTAGAAGTGATCGAATAAAATTTATAATTAGTTTAAAAAAATTCAAGGAAACCCCCAATGAATGACTAAAATAGAATTTAAACAATACTAATTGAAATTAATTATTCTCAATTTAAAAAGATATTTGAACTTATATATAAAAAGATAGTTAAAAATAAGTGAAGAAAATGTAAAAAGTGGGAATTGAACCTTGGGCTCTAGATAAAGAGAAAAAAGTTCCTCATTTATACTTCACCAACTAGGCAAGGTAAACTTTATGATCCATTTTCACTTCTAAATTAATTTAGACCTTTTTATTTTTTATTTTTTTTATATATTTAATCTTTCGTATTTTTTTCCGGGATTGGGGTGGGCTCGCGCTCATACGAGCCCACCCCTAAATCCGCCAGTGGATGAAGCGTCAATGGCAAAAAAAAAGAAAATATACAAGCCTTAGATACACTTTTGCAAGATATTTGTGGAAACAAACAACCATTTGGTGGGAAAGTCGTCGTTTTCGGTGGTGATTTTCGACAAGTTTTGCCAGTATTGCCACAAAAGACACAAAATGAAGCAGTTGAAGCCAGTTTGGTAAGCTCATATCTTTGGCCTCATTTGATGAAGTTAAGATTAACAGAAAATATGAGAGCAAAAGAAGATCAAGAGTTCTCGGACTTTTTGCTTAAGCTCGGATGAGGAACATGGTTACATTGAACTACCAAATGACATTGTTACATGCTTAGACAACACACCTAGCCCTTTTGATCTACTAACAAACACAATATTTCCTGAAATTAGAAACTCTCCTATTGATGTTCGAATATTCAGTCAAAGAGCAATACTAGCACCAACTAATGATAATGTTGATCGAATTAATGAAGCACTTATTCGAAATTTTGATGGATTACCCTTTGTATACAAAAGTTTTGACACCGTCATTGATGACACCTGCAATACATATCCAACAGAATTCTTAAACACACTATGTCCAACTGGAATGAGCCCACATGAACTTGTTCTAAAAGAAAATTGTCCAGTGATGTTGCTTCGGAACTTGGATCCAGCGAATGGTCTTTGCAATGGTACAAGATTAATATGCAAAAAATTCTTTCCAAATGTTATACAATGTGAAATCAACACAGGATTATACGAAGGGGAGCAAATTTTCCTTCCAAGAATAACATTGAAGCCACCCTCATCACCAAAATACCCATTCATTTTCCAAAGAAAACAATTCCCAATCAAGCTTTGCTTTGCTATGACTATAAATAAGGCACAAGGACAAACATTACAACAAGTTGCAATCTATTTGCAACAAGCTTGTTTCTGTCATGGTCAATTGTACGTCGCGTTGTCAAGAGCAACAAAAAAAAATGATGTGAAGGTATTCAATAAGTCTCCACCAGAAGAACCACAAAAAACAACATCAGTTAAAAATATCGTCTCATTCGAAATGTTAAGAAGAGCCAGTATTACATAGTAAAGGTAATTTCATCATATCTTTTGTGATCAGCCCATTACCAGGAAAAAAATGAAAAACCTTGTTGTATTAATTAGCTACATTGGGATGGATAAATTATTTTGATTGTTTGGTTGTTGTTGGTGCAGATAAACGTCTAACGGAGACCACTAGGACTCTCCAACATTATGTGAACGTCGGAATAACATCCCTGCAGTTAGGCGCTCTCAGAGGTTACTTGCCACAAACATTAGCAAATTGTTAGAGGATAGAGACGGACTTTTTGGTTGAATGGAAAGCGTATAAGCTGAAAGTCAGCAATATTAATGACATCCCTCTACGATCACAGTTACCTCTCTCTTCTTCAATCTCACTCAATTCGCTTGAATTTTGCTTTTAGAGTTTTGGCCTATGTATCTGTTGGTTTTAATTTTAGATATGTAATTTTTTTGGATGGGATTTTAGATATGTAATTGACTTCATACATTTTCTCCTTAATATTGCCGAAGCCTAGACTTTGATGGTAATTCATCTTAAACCAAGAAGGCATCACCAAGAAAATGGTTTCTCGCCATTTGAGTTGCACTAGCCAAGGATACAATAGTTCTAAACTTATTGTCCAAAGATAATCTATGGAGCATAGAGCCCTGCTTATCATGATATAAGTTTTTAGGGGTGTGATTAATAGGACTAAATGACTTTCAATGTTAATATGATCCAAGTCAATCTGATTAAAGTTCTAATGCTTTAAAGTCCTCCAACACAAAGCGCTAAGATATACATATACATATTTTTTAGTCTTTCGCACGCGAGACTCAACTAGTGTAGCCTAAATATAACACCTTACAAGGCATGAATCAAACATAAATTATCACTAGTATAAGGCACGTATGTCGGTTCGTTAAAATTTATCAATTTAAATTTGATATATAATACGGTATAGATTTATTAGTTATAAATTCTTATAATTTTAACTACATATTATAAATTAAATTAGAAGATAAAAATTATGTTGAAAAAATGAAAATAAAGAGACGAATAAAAATAATTAGAAAATGATTAAAATATAGCATCTATATAGGACTCTATACTTGATTAGTGAGGTGGTTTGTCCGGGTATGACATTTACAACAATAAGTGACGTTTACAACAATGAGATGGTCAGTGAGATACTGAGATAGTAGGATTGCGGGTAAAGGAAGTAGGTGATGTAACATGATGATATAGTGTAACTTACAACTGGTTTTTTTTTTTGTGGCAGCTGATTTTTTTATTTGTTCATTTTAATGATGGGAAATTACAAACCCCACCATGTGGAACTAAGACTTCTAACAATGTCACATAGGATGGAGATAAAACATCATCAAGTCTAAACAATGTTAACATACATACAGTAATATTTTATTTTTTTCATTATGAATTCTAAAGAACAAAGCACTAAATGCAATCAATGAAACATTACCACATATAGTTCACATACCCATGAAGGTTTTGTACTTGTTGTTATTACCACATAGCTCTTTATGAAGGTTAGCAGCTCCAGTTGGGTATTCAAATGGAAGCCAAATGAACTGATGACCATGATTAATTGATCAGCACACCAAATGCTATCTATAGAGGACTTCAACGGGCAAGCCGCCATCAATGTGAAGAGTAATCATCATCTTGTAAGTGACCGGCTTGCTCTGATCACCGAGCCTGAATCTGAAGATGCTTAGTAAAACAGCTGAGAAAATCTTCATCTGTCGATACGCAAATTCCTTTCCCAAGCAAATCCGTGGACCAGCCTGGAATGCCGTAAATCTGAAGGGGCTCTCTTGCTGGAAGACGCCATCGTCAGAGAGCCACCTTTCTGGTCGGAAGCAGTCTGCATCATCTCCCCAAATGGATTTCATCCTTCCCATTGGATATGGTTGGTAGTAAACTGAATCGCCTTTGTTCGCACTGAACCCATCAGGGAATGTGTCGTCTGAGAAGCAGGTCTTCGGATCCTATATGCATTATCATGTAAAACGGAAAATCGTTGAGATTCACATACAAGGAAGACAAAGGAACCGAGCGAATTAACACATTACCAAAGGAACCGCTGGATACAGCCTGAGTGTCTCGGTTAGAACAGCATGAAGATATTGCATTCTTTCTAGAGAATATTCATTCACATTGTTCGCAAATTCGGCATAGTTGGACACCTTGTCCAACTTAGTTGCCATCTTTATTTCCTGGCTTAGCTTCTCTTGTATGTCAGGGTGCTTGCAAAGCATGTAGATAAACCAGGAAAGGGTACCAGCAGTTGTGTCCTTGCCAGCAATTATGAAATTCAGTATGATATCTCTCAAGTATTTGGGATCGAAGTCACCCAGCTGTAGAAAGCGTGACAGTATATCGTCTTTCTCAATCTGTATGATTCACATACAAGGAATCAGAAACAAATAGAGCAACAAAGGGTTATGTACAAAATGATAAGTACTTACAGAAGCACTTCCCGGCTTCTGCATTTGCTTCAGCTTGTTCTCTATCAGCTTGTACACAAAATGATCAACAATTTGTACGTTTTTCTTCAACTTGGCTTCCCCGCCAATGTTCAGATATTTCTTGATTGGCCACATTACATCAACGTATCTCTGTGAACTACACCTGCTAGCCTCATCGAAAGCATGGCTAAATTTGGTGCCTTCTTCACTTGAACCACACATACTATCAAGATCAATCCCAAAGGCGACTTTAAATATGGAGTCCAATGTAGATTTCATGAACAGATCCTGAAACACCAAATCCAAGTTCTTAAATATCCTTTAACCTGTCAAATATGTAAAGCAGTGTTCGTCAAGCGGCTAAATGCCAACAGCATACTTGAATATCAACTATTTGATTGGAACTTGCAGCCTCTGCCAGCACATTAGCTAGTTTAACCGCATTTTGTCGAAATATTCGGCTGCTGAAGTCCCTCAAGATTCTTGTGGAGAACTCATGGCTTGAGATCTTCCTCTGTTGTCTCCATTTATCACCATCAACCACAAAAATTCCATCACCAAGCAGGTCACTTAGGCATCTGTAGTTTAGCAATCCCTGTAAAAAGAACAGCTTTCAGTTGACCATATGAATGTAAGCCCTTGTTTGGTTGAACAGCTTTCCTAGATTTTTTCATTTATTAACCAATCGAGCTCTACATCAATCAAAGAACTTGAAGAATCCCCTAAATATTTTGAAAGTAAATCAAATCCCCAAAAGTTAAACAAAGAGGCAATTAGGGCTTGTTGATCTGTTTTTCTCCTCAATTCCTGGGAAATTTGAAAGGATAAAAATCTGATAGCAACAATCAGATAGCAAGAGTCTCACTAACAGTCCACCAGAAGCAAGCAAGCATGTCGCTCCTAGGGTTTGATTGACATCTGAAATGCAAGTATCTCGCAAAATCAAATCAGTCACTTTGGAGGAATCCTCAATCTGTAATAGAGAACGATCAGTGTTGTTCCAATTCAATTTTACAAATGCAAGTATCAGGTCCCTTCAATCATTTGAAAGTAAAAAAAAAAATGATTTCTTCCCTTTCGGAAGTTGCAATTCAATTTGACAAAATGAAAGTAAATCAAATCCCTAAAAGTTAAGGAAATTTGAAACGAAGGAAATTAAAGAGAAACAGGCACACAATTAACCTTGCCGTAGTTATCAAAGTTGGACTTAAGGATGTGCTCTACAACGGCAGGATCACAAGTGAAGATATCACTCCTGAATAGGGAGATGATCCTGAAGGTGGTATGCTTGGCTGAGAGACGAGTCAAGTAATCAAGGAGCCTATTGAAGTTGAAGAGGAGGTGGAAGCTGGTCCCAACTACTGGGTAGTACTTCTTCGAATTCCTTTCCCTTTTGAGGAGTTTCAGGGCCAGGGCGAGTATGATCACTGCTGGGAATGCTAGTTTTAGGGTTTCCAAGCTCAACATTGCATCCATGGATGCTGGAGCTCTCTCGTTTTCTGTCAAACTTCAAAGTTTCTCAGAATCTTGCATAATGTACGTGAAATTGATATGTACGAGAATTAGCTACCATAACACCCAAGCTGCCAACCACCAGCATTTATAAAAGGGAAATTGCTGGTGGTTAAATTCCGTGCAATGTTTCAACAAATTCATGCGAGGTTTTAATATCGGAAAATCGGGCCTGGCGAAGGGGGAAGGACGGGATGGGTGGGCTTCATAGGAACAGGATAATAACATCCTAGATTTGGGAGACCTACTAAAAATAAATGATTCTAGAAATCTAATAGAAATCTTATCCTATTTTTGTTGCTTCATAAAGATTAGCGAATAGCAGAGGATGAGTGGGAAATCAAGATCAATCATGTGATGAGGATTGCAAACGGGGTTGCTTATGCTTTGGCAAATCATTCATTTACGATTACTAGTTCTTCTAAGGAATTTCATACTTTACCAGATTTTTTTATGTAATGTGTTTACAGGTTTCCTGCTAATAGGGTCTCTGCTGCTATCAATAAACTAGCCCGCTGTCTGACCAAAAAAAAGATAAAGATTAGCGCATCCTTACGGATGAGAACCCAAAGTTCTGGATCATCTTCCAAGTAGACGTCAGCGGGATATTGTAGGCGAGACGAGCAAGACAATCAACCACATCCTTATATTATCCCTGAAAATATGACGAAAAACAACATTAGAAAATGACGAAAGATCTAACAAGATATCTGATTGTAAGAGATCAATGCGCCTTAACAACACCACAAGGTGTTATTCCCTTTAATAAGCAGATTTCTTAGATAGAGTTGCTTAGCACGCATAATTTCCATCTTAATTAAGGGCGATAGCTTCTGCATATAAAATCGAAGTATTGTTGCACAAACCATGCACAAGAGAGACTAAAGAACCCAAAGAGTCTTGTAAGGCGAAATCATAATTAAGCAGCCTTACAACTGGCCATTGCATATTGAACAATAGAAATTTAACTTAACATAATTAATGAGAGGCTTATCCCAAACTCCGTCTCTCTTACGATTTCGACTCCCACACAGAACTGGAGGAATCGCAGCAGTGTATACATGGCCGATAAACGAAGGTAGGATAGTGTCGTTCGAGTTTAAAACTTTAGCCTCGATCTACCCAACAGTGGGAAGAGGATAATTAAATAGAACAATTTCATATTGATAATAGACACCGAGTTCACATGGTCGAATGTTAGTTGTTTCCTAAAGTACCATATCGTCCACCAATAGGTTGCTATGCATCCCGGCCCATACTCCTTTTCCCGATAGTACGTAGTTTGGATCACATTAAGGGGGATGTTTAGACCATGTGTATGATTATTGCTTGTGCGTGAGGGAAACTGCCTCAATTGAACCGCATTAATAATGCAGTCGATAAATACGTGTCAGGTCGATAATTCATTGATATTTCCACAAAAAATGCACCCCGAAGGTGGTACCTATGAGACTTTTGGAGTCGCTCTTTGGTAGGAAGGCCGTCACGAGCAATCTTCCACAGAAAATATCGTACCTTGTGAGGCACATCCAACTCCCAGAACCACCCACAATCATAGCGATGATTCCCGATATTTTTAGGGTTTCCAAGCTCAACACTTCATCCATGGAGCTCTCCGTAGTTTGTCAGAATCTTGCATAATGTACGTGAAATTGATATCTTTGAGAATTAGCTACCATGACTCCCAACCTGCCAACCACTAGCATTTATCGAAGGGAAACTGTTTTGGTTAAATTCTGTGTAATGTTTCAACAAATTCATGCGAGCTTTTAATATTGGAAAATTAAGATTCCTTGAAGATTAGTACTGTATATGTTGAAGGCAAGTCTGGATTCCCTTTAACCCTGGGTGTTTACACCCGTGTTACAGTTAATTAGTTAATTATTTCGAGTATCAATTCATATTAAAAAAAATCAGTATTTCTATTCTATGCCCTGAGGACATAGGATAAGACCTTAAATTGGAAAAAAATTTCCTACAAGAAAGGCAATCGACCCTAAGAATCTAATTAAAAAAGGGTTTACTATTTACACGGTGAATTTTTCGCCGATTACCTAGTTCAATACGCGATTACAATTTTTTTATTATTAAAAAAAAATTTCGTGTACGCAAACTTCATGTACGTGAATATATATAGTACTTCCTCCGTTCGGCAAAACTTGTCGTTTTAGAGTTTTGTTTTTGTTCGGAAAAACTTGTCATTTTAGATATTTTTGCTTCTACTTTACTAAAATGCCCCTGATTTGATTGATGTGTTGTGAGTTGTAGTTTTTCATAAAGTAAAAAGTAGAGTAATAAGTGAGGGTAAATTAGTAAAAAATGAGTGTAATTATTAACTTTATTAAAAGTTGTGTGAAGGGTTAAAATGACAAGTTTTGCCGAACGGAGGGAGTATTATTTTTTATGTGAAGTCGGATTCCACACTCATCTTCAGCAAAGCTGCAGTGACAAAAGCTGCAGTGGCAAAAGCTGCAAAACCTCAACAACAGCAAACCACCAGAAAGCAAGCAATTGTCTAACTTTACAACTTTTTTTTTTTTGGAAGCAGGTAAAAATTAGGAAAAGCGTCGGCGACCCGGCTTCTTTCCTAGCGCGTCCGAACGGACGAGAACACAGAGTTCTGGATCATCGGTGAAGCTATCATCGGCAGGGATAATGTAGGCCAGACGTGCAATCCTGTCAGCCACAACATTTGAATCCCTGAAAATATGACGAATAGCAACATCAGATATAGTATGTAAATCGACAGTCGCATCAGCCATCAGCAGCTCGATAATCCAGGGGCAAGACCAGTCCCCTAGCAGAGCCTTTATGACGACCAAGCAGTCTCCTTCGATCAGAAGGTTATTTAAGCCCATGGATTTCGCCGTGGCGACCCCCATCCGAAGGCCCATGGCCTCCGCGAAAACAGCGGAGCCATTATTACATGGCCCTCCCCCTAGGGACCTTATATTCCCCATATGATCTCGAATCACGAAGCTGAAGGTTCCTTTCCTCGACTGGCAGTACGAGCCATCGAAATTCAATTTGTAGTATCCCATAGGTGGTTTTTCCCAGTTGTTTGCCTTGGAAGCGTTATGGTTGGTTGGACTAGAGCCTGTCGTAGTCCCACAAGTCTTTTTTCTAGACCGGGACACGCCATCTGACTCCGAGTCCTCCACTCTAGCATTCCAAGTTTGGTAAGTAGTATTGCAGAAAATGGCTATAGCCTGCACATGTGCGTTGCTTATTTGCTGGAAAACGACTTGGTTTCGAAAATACCAAATACTCCACCAAGCAAAGGCCAGTTTAGTGAAAGCCTGGATGCCAATGTTGGTGAAAATATTGTTTAGAAGAAGATTTGGTTTGATGTCTATATCGATACCAACACATAATGGGTGGCTGATATGGAGAGATTTGGTAAGAGCGATCGTAGTTGGGCATTGTCTGAGAATATGACCTGTAGATTCGACAGTGCATCCACAGAAGCTGCACCCGGAGGGCACCGAGGCATGGGACCGTTGTAGTCTCTCAGTGGTTGGGAGACCATCGCGTGCAATCTTCCAAAGGAAATGCCTTACCTTAAAGGGGATGTCAAGATTCCAGATCCAGTTGCAGCCAAAGTTCTGGTCACCCCCGTAGTTTGGAATTAGCTTTGTTGCTGATGATGTGGAGAACCAGCCATATTGACTGGATCCCCAGAAGAGTCTGTCAGGGAAAAAATTGTGAGGAAGATGGGTAGATTGAATTCCGGAGATGATATCCATGGGTAGTAATCCACGAAGGTCCGTTTCAAGTTTTGTAATGTTCCAAGAGTTATTGTCGTTAATAAATCTATTAACTGTCCAATTCAGCACTCCATCTGGGAGCGACTGAAGAGACAATTTAATCAATGTTTTTTTAGTTGCCCAGATGTCAGTCCAGAAATGAGTCGTCTTCCCCTCACCGATTGACCAGCGAAGGCCTGATTTGAAAAGATTGGTAATAAACTTTACACCTCTAATTAAAAACTTGTAAAGAGAGAGGAAAAAAGAAAATTAATAAATATAAAATCAAAAGGAAACCTTTCGTCTTCTACCCAGATTTTAATTTCTTTCATTATAAATGAAGTTTTTAATTTTTACCCCATCTTCCCCCGTGGGAAATCGAAAGAAAATAGATCGAATAAAAACACAATCGTCATCTGATGAATTCCGACGGGCCATATATCATGGGGTACACACGTTAGAGCGCATCATGCACATCCGAGCCGATCACACAAGATTAGCGGGGCTCCATCCTAAAACCAATTGACAATAGGGGGAGTGACCCACTGACTTATATGTAAGGCCCGAGGTTCCGTGTTTTTCGATGTGGGATAATCATCCACACATCACAACACGCCTCCTCAAGTGCAACTGTCTGGTCTCGCAATATATGCCAGTTGCACTTGACGTCTTGAGCCTTAAGGCTGGTCATCCCAGTAGATAGACCAGGGTCTCGAACCACACCGCTCTGATACCATGATGAATTCCGACGGGCCATATATCGTGGGAGTCCACACGTCAGAGCGCATGCGCATCATGCGCACCCGAGCCGATCACACAAGACCAACGGGGTTCCATCCTAAAACCAATTGGCAATAGGAGGAGTGACCCACTGACTTATATGCAAGGCCCGAGGTTCCGTGTTTTTCGATGTGGGACAATCATCCACACATCACAACATCATCACCACACTGTTGGCGTTGTCGGCGAGCGGAGGCAACGGCAACGCCAACAGTACGTGTGGGAGGATCCGTGGGCGAAGGATCGGGTCGGCAGGAGAAACGTCGGTGCTGGTAGTGCGGTCGAGGAGCATGAGTAGGGTTTTGCGACAGCGGAGGTGGACGAGGGGGCTGGTGATAGGGTTGCGGGTAGGGCTGGTGACGGTCGCGCACTGAATGAATTGGATTGAATCTCTTGGGCTTTAATTGAAACGAATTAGTTCGAAGTGATGAAATTTTGGAGGGAATGAAATTTGGGGAAATCAGATCCGCGCATGCAAAGTACGCATTCAGATTTTTTTTTTTTTTTTACCGCGGACCAAGCGATTGAGGATTATTTTCGTGTAAATGGCGAGAAATTTACGGTGTAAATAGCAATTCCGTTAAAAAAAAGGCTAAACTAATTAAAAAATTTAAAAAGTTTCTAAATTTGGGGTCTTATCCTATGCCCTTGGGGCATAGGATAGTAAAATTGTTTAAAAAATATAAAACTTAAATCCAAATTCTATACACTTATATCAAGATGTTTATAAAATTTTGCTACGAAAAATTATTATTAAAAATTATGGATAATTAAAAGATTGATTATTTAAAAAAAATATTTTTTATCTTCCTTAAAAATATATTTTCAATAAAAAAAGTTCATAAATATGTTAATATAAGATATATAGTATAAATACAATTTTTTTTTAAAATAAATATGAATTTATACCCGAAATAATTAAGTGTAACACCGAATGTAACACACAAAGTGTTACAGATCGAGAATCCAAAATGATGTTGCAGGTGCATCTGACTCTTCTATCTATAGTAAAGTAAGCTATTTTTTGGTCATTTATTGCTCATTCATTTAACCATTATTATTATATATGGAGTATTTTTTTAGTTTTCTTTCTTTCCAAATTTATACTCCAGTAATAATAATAACTCTATAGTAAAGTAAGTTTTTTGATCATTTATTGCCCATTCATTTGACCATTATTATTACATATGTTTTTAAGTTTTCATTCTTTTCAAATTTATAAAAACTCTTCTTCTACCACAATTGTTAAAGAAGTGTTCATTAAGTATAAATTTTTATATTATCAAATTAAATAGAATTGAAATTTTAGTTTGAATAAAAAAATTATTAAATAAAATTATGAAACTTATAGAATAATCAGTTGATTAAATTGGAGAAGAAAATTAAAAGAATAGAATAAGGTAAAAACAAAAATAATAAAATAACATTATTTATATTTGAATAAAATAAGGAGAAAATTAAAAAACAATGTTATTTATATTTTAGCAAAAACATAATTAGAATAAATATTATATAGCTAAATAGCAAATGAATAAAGATAAATTAATTTAATTTATTGGAGAAAATAAGACAACAATGGATAAACAAATACAATAATTATATTTATATATGCAATAGAAAAAATTAACATTAGAAAATAAATATGTTTTTAAAAGTCACTTTCTAATGAGAAACTTACTTAATTTCCAAACAAACCATTAAAAATTACTATCAAAGTAAATTCGTGCGTAGCACGAAATCGTCCACTGGTGATTTAGTAGACTGATTTCCTTTTTTGGATTTTGTTATACTTAATGACAATAATCTTCATTTTTATCCTATTTTGGGCAGAATTGGCAATCTTTTATGTGGGCATACCACTAAGATCCGGCCTAAGAGCATGAGCAACCATGGGTTTTAGCAACCTTAAGGTTGCTAAAAGGTAAGCCCATGGTTGTGGCCTTTACCTTAAGGTAAGAGGTGAGAAGGGATTACCTTGGTAGAGAGAGGTAACCTCTCCCCTTTTCTAATTTTCTTTTTCTTTTTCTTTGATGATAAAGTAGGTTATATTTTACATTTAGATTTATTAGTTGTAATAGAATTTTAAATGAAATAAAAATATATTTATATTTCATTATTTTTTAAAATAAAATATCACATTGGTTTAATTTTATTTTTTTCTATAATTTGAGCCCAATTTTATCATCATATATATAACCTCATCTTAATCTATTGTAGTTGCACCTATTTTCTTAACCATGGATCACAATAGTCCAAATACTCCACCCATTCCAAATATGTATTTTGATCCAAATCTTCTAAAAAATCCTCAATTTCAAGTGATGTTGCAAATGTTTAACAATTCTTCAACACACGAATATCCAAATTATACCCCACATAATATAATCCTCTTTTTTTTTTTTCCAAATCAACAACATTTTGAGCATTCTCCGGGTGTTCAAGGGAGTGCCACTCGAAGTCCAACCGAAGATGCAAGACAAGTCCATCGAGTACAAGAGAACGAAGAAGTTGTTGTTCACAATAAAATATGTTTTTAACTTTTTTTTTTATTTTAATATAGATGTAATAAAATATATTTGTATTAACTACTTGCTATTTTTATTTATTTATAACATTATAAATAAAAATAATTCACAATAATATATGACGATACACATATAATAAATGGAAAGATATAAAGGAAAAGAAAAAGTGAAAATAAATTTGAAAAGAGGTAAAAGAGGTTTCCCATGGTTGTAGAGGAAAACTTTTAGAAAGAGGTAGAAAAAGTGGAAAATATTTTAAACAAAAAAATAAATGAGTTGTAAAATTGTGATAGGAAGATGAGGAAAAAAAAGGGGAAGAGGTTTCCCCATGGTTGCGGATGGTCTAATGGCATAATGGTGTGTTTGATTCCATTACATTTTAATTACAATACAATTATTTTATCTCGTTTTATGTGAGTGTTTGTTTGTACAAATAAAAATCTCATAAAATTCAACGTGAAAAAGTAATTTAATCAAATAATCACATAAATCGAAATAAAATAATTGTGTTATAATGAATGCATCGTGGAATTCAAATACACACTTAATTTAAACACTTTAATAATTTTGATAACCAAACACCACTTTATATTATAAACATAATACAATTGGATTCTAAACCCACCCTAAATGTACATCCAAAGACAATATAAATGTTAGAGATCATTTCGAAAAGGCAACCATGAAATCGAGAATGAAAAATGCAAGTTACTTATCAAGCAAAACTTTGTCTTGGGTAAAACTTTGTTGGTGACAGTTTTTTGGTGAAATAATTTATATTTAGATTATTTATTTATTGAAAACTACATAAATTATTGGGTGATTTTGGTAGAGAGCCTTTTTTAAATATTCAATTAGTCACCTAGCCCATAAATCAATTTAATTAGTTTTGCCCTAGCCCCTTCCCAATAGGGTGGGTTGGTCAACCGTTGACCAACCCATTTTGATGCCAACTTTTTTTCTTTTTTTTTTGATGCCAACTTTTTTTTTTAGTGATGCCATATTTTTACCGTTTTGATGCCAAAATTTTACTACTCCCTCCGTTCGGTAAAACTTGTCGTTTACTATTCATGCACGCTTTTTTAGAACGATAAAAACTATATAAAATATTCATTTTTTTATAAATTTTTTTTAACAAGTTTGTACTTATCAATAATAACTACGAAGTTGTTAAAAAAATTATTAAAAAAACTAGATATTTTATATAGTTTTTATCCCCTAAAAAAGCGTGCATGAATAGTAAAGTGTCAAGTTTTTCCGTACGGAGGTAGTATATTTTATTTTCACTTTGATGCCACTTTTTTATGTCAATTTTTTGATAATATTTTTTTTACCGTGATGCCATATTTTTGATGATATTTTTTCAAAGTAGTATTTTTTATTACATTTTTTTCTTTAATGTGATACAAATTTTTCAAAATGGCATCAATGGTCAACGTGGCATTAGAGTAAACAAAAAATGTCATCAAAGTTTAAAAAAAGTGTCATCCAATAATTTAATTAGAAAAGTGGCATCAAAGTGAAAATAAAATGTAATAAAATTTTGGCATCAAAACGGTAAAATATGAAATCACAAAAAATGTCATCAATGTTTTAAAAAAGTGGCATTAAAAAAAAGTCATCCAATCATTTCATTAGAAAAGTGACAATAAGGTGACAATATTTTGATTCCACGTTTTAAGCTCTTATGCCATCAATTATATAAAATTGTCACCACAAAAATGTTGGCATCAAAACGGTAAAATATGGCATCACTAAAAAAAAAAAAGTTGGCATCAAAAAAAAAAAAAAAGTTGGCATAAAAAAAGAAGAAGTTGGCATCAAAATGGGTTGACCGGTCAACGATCAACGGTCAACGGTTGACCATTTACCGTTTAAGATGGCTAAGCAAGCTAAAAAAACAATTAATGAGCTAAGTATGCTAAAAAAACAATTAATGGGCCTATCTAGCTAACCAAATATGCTTAAAGGTCCAATTAAACAAAATCCCTCTAAATTATTTATAATATTTTATTAATGTATTTTCCATATACGGAACGGAATAGGACCTACCCTAGTTATATATAAGTCCTAATTTCTTGGGATAATTTCCGGGCTCTATCGGTTTATTGTAAACGATATTTGTTGCCAACAATTGTGGTTTGATTTGCATTTACCAAATTTGTTTCTACAAGTTATTATTTTTATTCAAAAGAATAATAAAATCCACCTCCAGAACCAAAAAATATATACAATATTAGGGAGGAGATTAGATAGATGATAGATAGATCTTTTATTTTAGGAAGGTGTAATAAAATTCGTTGATCCCTTAGACTATTAACTATCCTAAAATAAATTTGTTGCCAAACCTTAAGAGTTAAGACTACGGTTTAGTACACTATTAATGGCAACAAGTAAAAGATAGATTTGGGAAAATCCTATATAAATACATTCATCTCCGTCAGAATATTATTTGTTTGTTACTTGAAAACAAAACACTCTCTACTTCAAGCGGGTTATTGGCAATGGCACGAATGAGCATCAAGCCTAAGTCGAAGATAGATCGAATCAAGTGCGATATCGTTCTAAAGAAACTTATAAGACATCCCTACGGAGCATCTTTCTACAAGCCAGCAGACCCGGTTGCTTTCGACGTTCCGGATTATCTACGCCTCGTCCCTAAGCCTATGGATCTCGGTACTATACGATCCAAGTTGGCCAACGATCTCTATGCCTCTGCCGAAGAGTTTGAAGGCGACGTCAGGCTTACGTTCTCCAATGCCATGGAGGGCAATCCGCCTTGCAACGACTTCTATAAAATGGCGCGACAACTGGATTCGTTGTTTGGTACATTGTGGAACAAGTCTTCTGTTGATGTTGAAGAGTCGGAGGAGGAGAAAGTCGGAAAGGCGATGACAAGGAAGCTTCATTCTTACGATTCTAGCGGGAATTCGAAGAGGGTTCGGATGGAACGGATGATGGTTTACAAGTGCGTTGTCATACTAAAGGAGCTGATGAAACGAGCCGGTGATGAAGGGTCCGAGTTGATGAAGGGTCTACATAGAATAAGATCAAATATGGTGAAGGAGTTGTATGCTACTCCCCGTGAGTTTGAAGCCGACATCAGGCGTATGTTGTCGAATGCCATCAAGTATAATCCGAGCTCGAAATCTATCCGTAGGAAGGCCCGGAAGCTGGATTCAGTGTTCACTGTGCATTGGAAGGCTCTTCAGCACCGGCAACCAAGAGATGAAGATTTCTTCTAGGAATTTCTTTGATTCCTGCTTTGCATTCTTTGATTTTGTTAAAATCTAGGAATTTCTCTCCTTATTTTGGTATTGTTTTCAGTGTAGTGATAAATGATCACGAACAATGCTTGAAAAGAATGTACCTTTATTTCTGCACAACATTGTCAATAGTATTTGAATGGATGTATGAAACACTCAAATTCAAGTGTTCAGTATTTTTTTCCAGAGATCGATTTGTTGCAAATTTGCAATAGTCTTGGATTTTGCAGATTCCAGAGATGAAAATGGAACTGTCATTGGACTTGGCCATGTGTTTAGTTGCTTTGTTTATTGGAATACTACAAGTTACAAAGACAAATCAAACCCAGATATCTCATGGAGTAAAACAATGTGTACTAGGATGAACTAACTGAGAATTAACAAGTCCTAGTCTGGATGATAGGCAGGATCCACGCCCGAGTCATCACCTGGATCATCCTCACTCGAATCTGCAATCGAGTCATCACCTGGATCATCACCAGAATCAGAAAGCAGACACTGTTTCTAATAACCATGGCCAGCTTGACCCAACAACACATACCACCCTCACCTTCACAAGTCTGCAAAAGAGCCAAGCCGGAGGGATTAACAGCTTTAGCACAATCATCAGGCTGCACAGCAGACACAATAACAGGAGAGGGATTGCTAAAATATTATACAGCATTCCAGAAGTGATGATGATGGCGTTTTTTGTTCAGGAAACATGTCTCCATATACAGTTCACATTCAGTCCTTCACAGGTGGAGAAGGTTTGAGAGATAGCTCCAGCCCCAACTCTTCCTGTCGGCTGGGAAAGAGGCAGCTTTGTCGCTGATAACAAACTCTTGTGAAGTAGAGTTTCTTACTTGCAAATTCTTAACCTCTGAAAGCAGCGTTGAAATGGCTTCAGCAGCCTCTTGAGTCCCAAGCATGTTAGATGAGATTTCCTTGTGAAGCACATCAGAAGCTCGGTTTGCTTCTTCACCTAGATGCCGCTGCAGTGTTTCAAGCTTTCTTATTTCCTGCATAAGCATGGATGGGTCTGTGGAAGTGATTGATTGCCTCCTCTTGGCCTTTCTTCCAGTGTTGTTTCTTTTCCGAGTTTGAGGAGTTGCAAGTGATGCGTTCTCATACGTAAAGGCAAGGCATTTTCTTTCTCCATGGGAAGGACTGGATGGGCTTGATGATGCCTGGATAAGAATTGTGCAAACAAAGATCTCATCGGAACAAAAAAAAAAATGAAGATAAAAATATATCTGATAACAAAAGAGTGAAGACAAAACTTATTCGATCTTACCTTTAGTTCCTTGCATCCACTTCTCTCAAATAGGAGTTGACTCTGAGCAAGATCTCTCTCGCGCTTTAGCCTGGTCATTGTTTTCTCCATCTACATATATTTCAATGATTAGTATCAACCAAATGTGTAAGAATGTAGAAAGTTGTTGATAGACCTACAATCTGGATTAAGCTATCAAATAGAAATGCACAGACACTGAATTGAAAGGAAATAGTGAGGCCTAGCCTCTTTGGATTCAACTAGAGATAGGTAAGAAGTGAGAACACTGTAAAACTGGGAAGATACTCCCACCAATTAACATAACCAGAACCTTCTACCTTTCTCTTTAGAATTCTGGAATGTTTGTATCATTTGTTTCAACATACCTCTTGAATTTTCAGGTCTTTCTCAATTAACATACCTGTTGGGACACTTGTGAATCCCACATCGGAAGTGGGGTGATTCTGAACCTAACATACAAGTGGATGGGCTACTCCACCTAACGCCAATTGGTTTTGGGATGGTGCCCCGGTCCGGCTTATATGTTGGGCTTTCTGGTCCGGCTTATTTGTTATAACGAGAACGATAACAGACGAAGAAAGACACAGAGATTTAACGTGGTTCGGCAACGGTGTGTTACCTACGTCCACGGGCAGAGAAATAGGGATCTTTATTATGGAAGCAAACAAGAAACTAGGGTTACAATTTGGTAGGTTTATGAGTATATATAGTGCCTCATGAAACCTAGTCAAACAATGGGCCTAAACCCAAAACAAATAATAAGCCCAATTCAAGGCATATTAACAAATCTCCACCTTGACTTGAATCCTTTCAGATGTACCAATCGCATTGCAGCGCCAGACGTACCAAATGCAATGCCATGCCAAATGTACCAGATGCGCTTCAATGCCGGATGTACCAGAATCTCTTCTTAGAAACAGATGCACCATGACAAGTGCCAGACATTTCTCTGCCTCAGATCTTTCCTCACATGAGGACCCTCAGATTTGTCCTCACATGAGGACTCAGATTGCCCCGCAGGGCAGCTCAACAGTTGGTGATATTAAACAAGTCCAAACAGTGTTGGAACTTGCTCTCCGGAACTGGCTTGGTGAACATATCCGCAGGATTATCAAATGTTCCCACCTTCTTCACCCTGAATCTCTTCTCAGCTTGCTAGTGTGCTGACCCACCTTCAGAAACAGCAGCCTTGTAGTTGGATGGAACACCATCCTCCTCCTCCTCGGCAACATGCAAAGCATATCCCACCAGATCGTCAGACCTGGATCTCGCAGGCCCCCTGATGTCAACCCTTTTTGGTCGATCTAGAGCAATACTTCGATGTACAGCTCCACCTGTTCCTGTGTCTAGTGGTATATTGTTTGTCTCACCAGTATCTGACTCAGTAGTACTTGTCTGTGATGATTGGTCAGTGACCAACTCATGTGCCTGAGTCTCTGCCGGAGTGAAGTTCAACTCCACCTCCTCAGCAACAGTCTCCCTAACGTTGACTGAAACAACATCTGCAGCACCCGTGACTGCTGAACCTTGTAGGGTATACAAAGTCCCCTTTCCCTGCTTGACTCCTTGCAAAACCACATTAGAGCCCTTAAACACGCGCAACTTTCCACCATAACCTGTGTATCTGAAACCCTTGTCGTCTAACACAATTAGGGATATCAGATTCTTTGTCATAGATGGCACATGTTTGACTTCTTCTAATGTGCGAAACTTCCCATCGTTTGTCCGAAGCCTGACTGAGCCGATCCCAACAACCTTGCAGATGACATCGTTTCCCATAGAAACATTGCCCTTGTCTACACATCTATATGTTGTAAACAACTCTCTTCTAGGACATACGTGACATGACGCACCTGAGTCAAGAAACCACACATCATGATCTGTGCGATTGCCTGCTAGTAGAACAATATCTTCCTCAGAAGTATTTCCACCATGAACTACTGCTGCAGATCCAGATTTCTGCTCTTGTTGCCTCTTCTTAGGACAGTCATTCTTCCAATGACCTTTCTCCTTACAGTAGTTACATACGTCGTCTGGTTTAGGGCCTGATTTGCGACCTTGCTTCTTGCCCCTTCTACCATCAGAATTGCCTCCGTTGGCCATAAGCCCGGAAGCCTGATTGTCTGTAACCGACGCGGTTGCCTTCAGACGCAACTCTCTACTGTGAAGCGACGATCTAACCTCTTCCAGCGTGATGGTATCCTTCCCAACGACGAACGACTGAACAAAGTTCTCGTATGTGGGGGGTAGGGATACCAGCAGAATAAGGGCAGCATCTTCGTCCTCCACCTTAACATCAATATTACGCAATTCAAGTAATAACGTGTTAAGTTGATCAAGATGATCTTTGAGTTGTGTACCTTCCTGCATACGCAGCCCGAACAACCGTTGTTTCAGAAGCAACTTGTTTGTCAGAGACTTTGTCATGTACAAACTCTCCAACTTCAGCCACAAGCCGCCAGCAGTTTCCTGATCAGCAACCTCTATTATGACATCGTCTGCGAGACACAACATGATCGTCGAATGAGCCTTCTCCTCAAGAAGACCGTACTCAGCGGTGGTTGTATCTGCCCCCTTCTTGTCGGCGGTTAACGGTGCCCATAAACCTTGTTGCTTCAGCAAAGCCCGCATCTTTATCTGCCACAGACTGAAAGAGTTTCTTCCATTAAACTTGTCAATCTTCACTACAGATCCAGACATCATTCTCGACAGAAATCACAACCGAGCTCTGATACCAATTTGTTGTAACGAGAACGATAACAGACGAAGAAAGACACAGAGATTTAACGTGGTTCGGCAACGGTGTGTTACCTACGTCCACGGGCAGAGAAATAGGGATCTTTATTATGGAAGCAAACAAGAAACTAGGGTTACAATTTGGTAGGTTTATGAGTATATATAGTGCCTCATGAAACCTAGTCAAACAATGGGCCTAAACCCAAAACAAATAATAAGCCCAATTCAAGGCATATTAACAATACCTCTCAAAGAGGACGAAGAAGAAGAAGGTTCAGGGCTTCGAAGCTCTGCTGCCTTCCAGTCTAGCAACTTCCTTTTGCAATTGCTTCACCCGTTGCTGCCCTGTCACAACCTGATCAAACACGAATGTTTAAAGTGAGGCCATATTATCATGGAAACATATGTCCTATAAAAATCTCCTTAGGTAGATTAGTCAGTATACAAATCTCAATCTCACCATATTGACATGAGCCATGTTGGTAACTTCCTTTGCGCTTGTTGCAAATGATAAAGTATTCCGCGATTGCTCA
The DNA here is from genome assembly GCA_037127255.1 of Persicaria tinctoria. Lineage (NCBI taxonomy): Eukaryota > Viridiplantae > Streptophyta > Magnoliopsida > Caryophyllales > Polygonaceae > Persicaria > Persicaria tinctoria. The sequence goes on from JBANSL010000008.1 coordinate 19,384,009, forward strand.
AAATGACTCAGTGCTGGACTTAAGGTGCAAATGATGGCAGTTCGAGCGTTTCCCACAAGGGAAGACTGCAAAATCCTTGTGAGTTTTGATTCTCTGTATGGTATATGGCCAGTCCTCTTCTCAACACTGAAAGACAAGTCACAAGGTAAACAAAAATTAAAAAAAAAAACTCACATATTCACAATCCTCAACAGGAATACACAACAAAGGTATGCATTGGATCTTTGGCCGTCGTATAAAAAATCAAGAAGAATGAGCTTATGTCTATATAAATCTATCAAGAAAACTGCCCAATGCAAATCAAATAAACCCACTGAGTATAACAAGTACAAATAATATACCAGGAAACTACTTAACTCCGATATTTGAGGGTGCTGTAAACACTAATTTTGCATTGCCCTATGTTTAAGTAGATTTTGAAAATGCTCTACAGACACCAATAACAGACTAACAACAACAACAACAACAACAACAACAACAACAACAATTCAATGATGTGACTACCCTCCTTCAATCTTAAACCATCTGATTTGGTTTGAGCTGCACGTTCGCTCCCCGCAAGATCTACAAGATTCTGAAAATTTAAAACTCCAGTTATACTCCATTTTGCACAGAAATTCCAAAGAGTACAGAGATTACAGCAGAGCATAAGATAAATACCAAGCTTGCTATGAAAGACTTCACACGTCCTGTATTTTCACGCTGCCTACTTTCAATGGTCTGTGGAAAAATTTGGGAACGACAAATGGTTAGTTTGTGAAATTCATTAACAAAAACACTGCATCTTAACAACTTGATCAAACAGTTATCAATATAGATCCTAAATAAAATTGCCTTGTTTTTCATGGAATTATATACAGTAAACCTCTTGATTAGATGTTGCTAAAAGAAAAGGCAACATCCAAAGAATATCAAACTTCTATAGATCCTACATCAACCAAGTATAGTAACGATAGAAATGCCTAATTGGAGACTAATAAAATAGTAGGTCCATAAACTGATTAACTTAGCATGTAAAAGTAACATATATAGTAGAATGTTCTGATCCAGTCCAATTAACTTCAGAAAAAGTGTACTAATAAAAATGTACATTACCAGTCTGTGAAGAGAATCGATCCAAGACACCAGAATACATAAACATAAACTTAAGCAATGATAATGAACAAGTTTACAACCAGCAAAACCAAAGCAAAAGAAGAAAGTAGAGAATGTAGCGTCGATTAGCCTCAACGAGGACACCAGCCACCAAGGTCAAAACCTAGAGGGCAAAGAGGCTACAAATCTCTCTCAACACAATGTCACTGAGTGTATTTGGATGGAATGGAGCTCGATCTAAGCTCAGAAAGGCCGAAAGGGAGCAAACCCTAAAATCGCCTTAAGAGACAAGAACAGAGCTACAGTAAGCAACAACCCTCTCAACCCTCGGATTAGGGTTTTGCAAACCCTTATAAAAGAGAGCGCTTAAGCTGAACGACGTCGTTGCCAAAGCTCAGCAAGAGAAGCTGGAGACATCCGTATGGGCTTAAAGCCCAATGGATAGCTGAGATCAGCTTTGGGCCGGATTGGCCCAAAGTCAATACAATCAGCCTTACTAATAAAACATCCAATGTACACTTAGAATTACACATAGGTTAAAAGAGATGAGCCTAACAATTTACCCTCCTAATTCTGAGTTTACACATATCGTAAATCTTCCTTGTTGAAGTGTGGACTGGATTTACACCTTTGTCTATCATCGGCTATTTCATACCCTTCTCAGCATCAGTTGGACTTGATCACGTGCATGAACTCCCTACAAAAGAGAAACTTATCAGTGGTCACGATCTTAGTACCAAAGTCTACAGGATTAAGTTTTCCATCAATCTTCTTAACAATAAGGAGATTTTTGGATACCAACACACGTATGAAGTGGTAACGAACATCAATGTGCTTAGTCCTCTCATGATAGGCAGGATCTTTGCACAAGTAAAGTGCACTCTGGCTATCAGTGTGCAATACAGATTTATGGTTTTTCCTATCCACCTCTTTCATAATATTTTGGAGCCAGATTGCTTCTTTAGAGGCTTCAGTTGCCGCTATGTACTCTGCCTCTGTAGAAGACAGAGCAATAATAGGTTGCAGTTGAGCCTTCCAAGAAATGCAGTTCCCACACCAAGAATAGAAGAAAGAGGTGGTGGATTTCCTGTTATCTTTATTGCTAGCATAGTCAGAGTCCACATAACCAAACAACTCAGAGGGTGAAGTATGCAAACCATATACCAAACCAACGTCAAGGGTACCAGCAATGTATCTCAGGAGATATTTCATAGCAACCCAGTGCTTCTCTGAAGGGTTAGACATATACCTGCTCAACACACTTACTGCAAAAGCAAGATCAGGCCTAGTACAAATCATAGCATACATAATCGACCCAACAGCTGCATCATATGGAACAGATTTCATATAGTCTTCCTCCTCCTTGCCAAGAGGCTTCCTGGTCTTGGTAAGATCCAGGTGCCCTCCTAAAGGCATGGGAGCAGGCTTGACATTAGAAACCTTGAACCTGTTAAGGACTTTCACAAGGTAATCCTTTTGAGACAAAGATATCCGATGCTTGGATCTATCTCTAGAAATCTTTATGCCAAGAATTTTCTGAGCAGGGCCCAAATCCTTCATGTCAAAAGATTTCTTGAGAGATTCCTTAACATCAAGTACCTTTGCTCTAGGCTTGCATATAATGAGAATATCATCAACATACAACAAGACATATACGGGAGATTCAGTTTTCACATGCATGAAATATAAACATGGATCATAGCTACTCATTCTAAAGCCAAGTTTAAACATGCAATTATCAAATTTCTTATTCCACTGCCTAGGAGATTGCTTCAAGCCATACAAAGATTTTTTCAATAAGCAAACATGATCAGGTTTAGAGGGATCCTCAAAACCCTTGGGTTGTTTCATATAAATAATCTCATCGAGCTCACCATGCAAAAAGGCAGTCTTAACATCCATTTGATCAATTTCATAGTCATAAACAGCAGCAATAGCAAGTAGAAGTCTCAGAGTTTTATATTTCACTACAGGAGCAAAAACATCATTGTAATCAATCCCTTCCTTTTGTGTGAATCCTTTGGCTACCAACCTAGCCTTGTAGGTAGGTTGGCCACTAGGTTCCACACAATTTTTGAGCTTATAAACCCATTTGCAGCCAATCAACCTAGCATTTTTAGGCTTTGGAACCAGTTTCCAGGTTTTATTAGTTGTCATGGAGTTTATTTCCTCTTTCATAGCAAGCAACCACTTATCAAAATGTTTACATTTAGCAGCATGTTCAAACAATTCAGGAGTATAAGCATCAACAACCTCAGCAATCACAAAAGCAAACTCAATCTCATTAGTGAAATATTTCTTATTAGGAATTTTCACTCTAGGAGATCTATCTCTAGTAAGCTGATAATTAGACAAATCAGGCACCTCATCAAAAGCTTCAGAAACATCATGCTCAGAAGAATCAGAAGAAGAATCAGAAACATCATGCTCAGAGGAATCAAAAACATCATGCTCAGAGGAATCAGAAACATCATGCTCAATATCATGCTCAGATTCAGATTCAGATAAGGCATTTTCATATTTATCAGTACCAGAACTAGAGGAGTTAGAAGGGGTAGAAGAGGAGCTGGAGTTTGAGTTGCTTACCTCCCCACCTGATTGGTGAGGGCTGTCATCAGTACTTGAAGGAGCAGAATGTTGCTCAACATTACCATGATAAGTTGAGCTACTTCCAATGGGGATATTGATATCAAATTCATCATCCAGAGTTGCTTCTTGAGCAATTGGATCATAAAACTGAACACCTGCATTCTCATAATCAATGTTAGAAACCTTTTTAAAATGAAATTCAGTTTCAATGAAAATGACATCTCTACTAAGAATTACTTTGTACCCTCCTGGTTGGAGAACAAGTAACTTATAGCCTTTGACCCCCTCTGGATAGCCAATCATAACACATTTAAGGGACCTTGGTTGCAGCTTACCAGTGTTCTGATGAACAAAGGCAGTGCATCCAAAAGGTCTTAAATGTGCTATGTTAGGCTTGGTTCCACTCCACAATTCCTGTGGAGTTTTGAAACCAATAGCAGAAGAAGGGGATCTATAATTAGGTAGGCTGCAGTGGTAACTGCCTCCCCCCACAATGAAGGTTTCAGTCCAGAGCTAATGAGAAGACACCTTGCCTTTTCAAGCAAGGTCCTATTCATTCTCTCTGCTGTACCATTCTGTTGTGGATTACCTGGAACTGTGAGATGTCTTTTAATACCATGTGAATGACAGAAACCATCAAAATCTTTGTTGCAAAACTCAAGACCATTATCAGTTCTTAGACATTTAAGTTTAAAGGTGGTGTGACCCTCAACTTTTGTTTTCCAAAGTTTAAAAGCATCAAAAGTGTCACTTTTAGCCTTAAGAATGTGCACCCAAACCTTCCTGGAATGATGGTCAATAAGTGAAAGGAAATACTTCCTTCCACCTATTGTATCCACCTGGGCAGGTCCCCATAGGTCTGCGTGTACATAGTCTAAGGGCTTGAGAGCAACAAACTTTGAGCTACCAAACACAGATTTAGCATGCTTACCAAACAAACAGTTCTCACAGTGTTTGAGTTCAGAGGGTTTACCTTCAACCATACCTTGTCTGAACAAATGATTGAGCCCTTTGTTGCCAATATAACCAAGTCTAGAGTGCCATAACATAGTTTTATGCAAATTCATAGAAGTAGAGCACTCAGCAGACAAAGATGAAGCATAAAGAACAGGGTTTCCAATAACATGATATAACCCACCTTTCTTAATACCTTTAATGAGAGTTTTACCATTCATAGAAACAGTTTTAATTCCATTTTTAGTATTAACATCACAGTTCAGGTCATCAAACAGAGAAACAGATAACAGATTCCTCTTCAAGTCAGGTACCCACCTGACCTGTTGGAGGGTTCTAATAACACCATCATGCATTTTAAAGGGATCATTGCCTATGCCTTTAATATTAAGAATAGATAAATCACCAAGTCTAACCTCACCATTAGCAGACTCATCAAGATAATAAAAAACATGCTTATCAGGTGTAACATGCATAGTACAGCCAGAGTCCAGAAGCCAAGTATCAGAGGGACTATCACAGGCAACCATAAGCAATTCAGAAGAATAGAACACAGAGGAATCAAGCACAGCAGTTGTACCATTTTTAGCTTTCTTTTCCTCATCATCTCTTTTCTCATAGGAATCAGCAATAACATGGTTGTTCTTTTTGCAATAAGTACAATGCTTCTTACCAGGTTCAGGAGCCTTATCATTTTCCTTTTTCTTATTCCTCTTTCTATTCTTAGATTTTCCCTTAGTAAAAAGCACATCAGTTTTAGAACCAGATTTATCAGATTTATCACCTTTCACTTTGAACACTTTGATAACCTCATTTTTTTGAGCAATAGCCTCAACAATTCTTTTCTTAGTCAAAGACTCATTGCTAGACTGAATAACATCCTTAAAAGTATCAAACTGAGATGGCAAAGCATTAAGCAGAATAACAGCTTGGTGAGTATCATCAATTTTATCATCACAACGTTCAAGCTCTTGTGTCATCCTAAGAAATCTATCCAGATTATCATCCAAAGATACAGAAGCATCCATTTTAAAATTGAAAATACGACATAGCAAAGATATTCTACTAGACAGAGTTTTAACCTGATAAAGATCTTTCAAAGCTTTCCACAAAGACACAGAAGTATCACAAGTTACTACCTGTCTAGCTACCTCATCTGAAATACGAATCATGATCTCACTGTGTGCAATGAGATCAAGTTCTTTCTTAGCGTCATTGGACATTTCAGCAGGAAGCTCATTAGCAACTGCTTTCCAACACTTCTCCTTTATCAGGATAGCTTTCATCTTAACTTGCCACATGGCAAAGTCAGTAGTGCCATCAAATGGTTTAATGCGATAGGAGTTATCAGACATAATGAATCAACGTTCCTGCAATAAGTGAAAAATGGACTAAATCAGTAAGGGTTGGAGAGGATTGAGCACTCAAACCCTACAGCTATCAAGCTAAGAGTTTGAATCTCGTAAAGTGCTAGCGGAAGCAAAAGTAAGAGCTTTCAAGGAGAGTTCTGAAGAGTATGATCTTCTAAACTCAAATATTTCCGAAGGTTTTTGTTCAAATCTGAAATGGCTTATCAGATTGAGATTTCTGACGGAATAAGTCCTCAAAACCCTAGATCTGGAGTTCCTTTCAGAAGAGCTTGCTAGATCTTTTAGATCCAGAGCCTTAAGGAGAGCTAGCTCCAGGAACTTCAACAGAATCAGAGACGAGCGACAAGGGTATGTCCTCTAAAATCTCAGATCTGGAGTTTCTATCAGAAGAGCTCAAAGATCTTGAAAGATCTCGAGCCTTAAGGAGTGCAAGCTCCAGAAACTTCAACAGATATAGAGATTTGGGACAAGTGACGCTTTATCTTCGTAGATCTGGAGCTTAGAAGGATGAAGGACCCTCTAAGCTTCAACAGAAAATCGAAGAAAATATCAGATCTGGAGCCTAAGAGAAACGAGAACTCAAAAGCTTCAACAAATCCGATTTTAAAACGAGAAAACCCCTTAAAACCTGAATGCTCTGATACCAATTTGAAGAGAATCGATCCAAGACACCAGAATACATAAACATAAACTTAAGCAATGATAATGAACAAGTTTACAACCAGCAAAACCAAAGCAAAAGAAGAAAGTAGAGAATGTAGCGTTGATTAGCCTCAACGAGGACACCAGCCACCAAGGTCAAAACCTAGAGGGCAAAGAGGCTACAAATCTCTCTCAACACAATGTCACTGAGTGTATTTGGATGGAAGGGAGCTCGATCTACGCTCACAAAGGCCGAAAGGGAGCAAACCCTAAAATCGCCTTAATAGACAAGAACAGAGCTACAGTAAGCAACAACCCTCTCAACCCTCGGATTAGGGTTTTGCAAACCCTTATAAAAGAGAGCGCTTAAGCTGAACGACGTCGTTGCCAAAGCTCAGCAAGAGAAGCTGGAGACATCCGTATGGGCTTAAAGCCCAATGGATAGCTGAGATCAGCTTTGGGCCGGATTGGCCCAAAGTCAATACAATCAGCCTTACTAATAAAACATCCAATGTACACTTAGAATTACACATAGGTTAAAAGAGATGAGCCTAACAGTCTGATTATCTGGTGTGATCTTGAGCTCTTATCATTTAGAGCCGTTTCCCCAACTTGCCTCTGAGCTGCAAATGTAGAAACAAAGACGACTATCACCAAAAGAAACTACGGGGAAATCTATCAATTCCAAATGTCTTTCACAACAAAGGATTCTGAAGAAACAAATTAAGCACAGTGGATTACCTTCACGTACATGTTCCAATCAATTTCCACAAATGCTGGCTATCCGTTACTGTTTCTTCCACGAGCTTCTCAACTATGGTTCCCTTCTGCAAAGAAGATTGTTACGGCAAATAATCAATTTTGAAAGATCAAGAAACCTGTTTGCAAGTAAAAAATTTGACAATCACCTCAGGGTCATCCAAAACTCACTTTCTAATCAGTACTAAATAAACTTACTTCCCAAATAAACCATTAAAAATTACTACTATCAAAGTAATTCCGTGCTACTTGTCCACTAGTAGACTGTTGGGGAAAAACCGGGTAGCTAACACTCGATCTCGTGTGACTCGGATAGATCAGGCTCCACTTACAAATGAGAACGTGTATTATATATCATGTACACAAGTACACCTCTCACAAATACAAGACTCACATACACCACTCGATCCAATAGACTAACCTCACTCTTTGGTGGACCACACACTCGTGTGATCGAGACACTCTCATGCTCAATCGATCACACCTACTGACCAACCCACACACTCTAGTGTATGATCGAGACACCCTCATTCTCAATCAATCATACACTAGGACTCACACTCACACTCACTAGTATGTGATCGAGACGCCCTCGTGCTCGATCGATCACATACTAGGCTACACAACACCTCACACGCTCACACTCATTTGGAGGAGCACTCACCTTGCTCGCTCACTCAAGACATGTGCTCCTTATGCCTATTTATAGGCCATGCCATCCTTTACAAGGAAAATTCTAGGGCATCTCTAGAATACTCCAAGACTAGAGCCATCCCTATACTTCTAGTCTTCTCCATACATTTCCTAAGGTTCTTCAGGCTTCCGGAGAACTCTACACACATCTAGAGACACCTAGACTCTTCACTGTTCCGGAACCTTCCATAAGGTTCCGCAAGCTTCCAGAGACTTCCACACTCTTCCATAGGCTTCTAAAATATTCCACCACATTCCGGAGACTTCCGCCACATTCCACATTCTTCCAGAACGTTCCACAATTTAGCCCAAAATACATTTTCATGTATGTTAAATATGAATTATTGACCAACAATTCCTCCCTTAATTCATATTTTCACATACCTCCATAGCATTCTCGATCTTCTCTTTCCTTCGCTTCTTGATTCCAACGTCATGGCATCTCCCCATCACGACGTGTTCTTCAAAGAAGCAAACATTCCTCTCGATTAGTGTCGTCGTCTGCGCTTGATCAAGCTCCTCCTCATGAACACCTTGCACCCTCTCATCGTGAAGAGCGTCACATATACCCTCTAGCTTCTCACCATCCACTAAGCTAAAGGACCAACCTCTCCACCAATCTCCAAGGTCCCAAACAATGCTTGATCCCGACACGCCTCATGTAAGACGACACCATCCATCTCGATGACTTAGTAACCTCTCCATCTGTTACTAAGTAGACATCGTCATCATAAACATCATCAATCACATTAGTTGTAGGAGCCAACAACACTCTTCCGCAAGGACGTCTCTCTCATAACGTCCTCCCTCAATAGAGGACATCACACTACATGTGACCCTTCTCCCTACTATAGCACACCCGTCAATCATCTCCTCATGGACGTGCTTGTGCTCTCCATCTCAGGTCACCATGTCTCTCTCATAACGGCTCCTCCCTCACTCTTGGAGACGAGCTTCTCCTCCACCAGAGTGCATGACACATACTCTCCCTCCTTATGTGAAGTTGGCCTTCCCATCAAAGAGTGGATTCTCGAACACCTCCGACAAGCCTGATGACATCACGTCAACGCTGAATCCTTCCACCAACAAATGCTACCCCGATTCTTCGACTCCGACACCCTTCGTAACCTTCGGCTCTGATACCACTGTTGGGGAAAAACCGGGTAGCTAACACTCGATCTCGTGTGACTCGGATAGATCAGGCTCCACTTACAAATGAGAACTTGTATTATATATCATGTACACAAGTACACCTCTCACAAATACAAGACTCACATACACCACTCGATCTAAGAGACTAACCTCACTCTTTGGTGGATCACACACTCGTGTGATCGAGACGCCCTCATGCTCAATCGATCACATACTAGGCTACACAACACCTCACACGCTCGCACTCATTTGGAGGAGCACTCACCTTGCTCGCTCACTCAAGACATGTGCTCCTTATGCCTATTTATAGGCCATGCCATCCTTTACAAGGAAAATTCTAGGACATCTCTAGAATACTCTAAGACTAGAGCCATCCCTATGCTTCTAGTCTTCTCCATACATTTCCTAAGGTTCTCTAGGCTTCCGGAGAACTCTACACACATCTAGAGACACCTAGACTCTTCACTGTTCCGGAACCTTCCATAAGGTTCCGCAAGCTTCCAGAGACTTCCACACTCTTCCATAGGCTTCTAGAATATTCCACCACATTCCGGAGACTTCCGCCACATTCCACATTCTTCCAGAACGTTCCACAATTTAGCCCAAAATACATGAAAAATATGAATTATTGACCAACATAGACTGATTTCCTTTTATGGATTTTGTTATACTTAATGACAATAATCTTCATTTTATCCTATTTTGGCCAGAATTGGCAATCTTTTATGTGGGCATACCACTAAGACCCGACCTAATGGTGTGTTTGGATTCCATTGCATTTTAATTATAATACAATTATTTTACCTCGTTTTATGTGAGCGTTTGTTTGTACAAATAAAAATCTCGTAAAATTCAACATAAAAAAATAATTTAATCAAATAATCACATAAATCGAGATAAAATAATTGTGTTATAATTAATGCATCGTGGAGTTCAAATACACACTTTAATAATTTTGATAACCAAACACCACCTTGTCTGTTTGTATTATAAACATAATACAATTGGATTCTAAACACGCCCTAAATGTACGTCCAAAGACAATATAAATGTTAGAAATCATTTAAAAAAGGAAACCATGAAATCGAGAATGAAAAATGCAAGTTACTTATCGGATTTTTTTTTCAAAATATTCACTAAAAAATAATTAATTAACAAAATATTTAAATTTTTAAATATTTACAAAAATATTCATTTTTTGCGGATTTGGCAGTAAAACGCGGTGTGAGAAGAAAAAGTTGGCAAAAAATTAACAAAAGAAACGCGGTCTCAACCGCGTTTCTATTTTAATTTTATTTAGGGTTGAATTTCGTAATTTGGTAAAATAATTTACAATATAAACCCGCGTCTCTCTGATTTTTTTTTTATCGAAAATTAAAATTGAAACAGGAGGAGGCAACTCCTCTAAGATCTCTCGAGCACTAGCAGACGACGGATCGAGCAATCTCAAGATCAGGAACTGGCGGAGCCCCCTCTTGAACGCCACCGGTAGTCGACCTCCGACCCCGACAGCACCTCCCAGGGGCCAGGGCCCGTTTCCCTTCGCCGGCGTCCACTCACCTTCCTCCCTGCTTCATTGATTCAACTCCACCGCCCCCTTACCTTCCTCCCCGCTAACACCGCGGCTGCACCTCCCTCGCCTTCCTCCCCGCCCACCCTCTGTTGTTCCCACCCTCGCCTTCCTCCCCACCCACCCTCGTTGTTGCCTTACCACCTTCCTCCCCTGCCTGCCCTCGTCTTTCTCTTCTGCTTCGCTTCGCCGTTATCGATCCCCCTCCGCCGGCCACCCTCCGTTATCGATCCCCTCCACCGACCTCCGACCCCGACAACCCTCTTTGGGCTCGGAGCCGCCGAGCAGGCCTGATTAGCCGCCTCCTTCCCAGCGAAATCCCATCGATTTCAGGCTCGGAGCCGCCGAGAAGGAGGAAGCCCCTTCTTTCCATTCCTGTTTTTTTAAAAAAAAAACAGAGACGCGGGTTGAACCCGCGTTTCTAGTGTAATTTTTTTTTTTTGCAAAATTACGAAACCCATCCATAAATAAAATTAAAATAGAAACGCGGTTTGAGATCGCGTTTCTTTTGTTAATTTTTTGCCGACTTTTTCTTCAATTTCACGTTTTAACCTTTGTGAATAAAACGTGGTCTCACACCGCGTTTTTCTGCCAAACCTGCAAAAAAATGAATATTTTTGTAAATATTTTAAAAGTTTGAATATTTTATTAATTAAATATTTTTTAGTTAATATTTTAAAAAAAAATTCTACTTATCAAGCAAAACTTTATCTTGGGTATGATTTGAGTAGCTCGAGCTCAAACCTCCTTAAGTGGTAGTAAGAGGAGTCTTTATGTCTAGTGCTCAATATTTGTACAAAAAACCACTCATCACTTTTTAAATTATATTTAAAGTACTATTTTGTACAAAATCAGTACAAAATCACTTTTTAAATTAAAAATTCTAAGAAAACGTCCCTTAAAAAGCTAGATGCTTGCAAAAAACCACTCATCACTTTTTTTTTAAAGATTGTTGTTAAATATGTTAAATTATCATTTTGATTTTGTACTTTTAAATATAACTGAAGGGTAGAGGGACCGTCCTTCAACAATTTTATTTTATATTTGAGCAGGGCCGTCTCGGTGATTTTAAGGGCCCGGTTCAAAAATTGATATTAGGCCCTCTTAATTAAGGAAAAATTAATGCGTCTAAAATTAATTAGTTATAGGTTTATTTAGTTATATTTATTCAATGAAAACATGTAATACAGAATATTAATATCTCTAAATTAATGTATACTTAAGTAAATAAATGTAATAAAAAGTGTCAATTGTGAAGTATTGAAAAAATGATAAGAAGTACTATTTTTTGGCAAATAAAAAATTTAACTACATAAAATAAATAATACTGAATATTTGTATCCCCAAATTTTAAAGTATGGAAAACTTATTATCAATTTGAAGGGCCCAAAACATAATGAGAGAGTATAGAATTTGTGGGGAATCGAACACTAGACCCTTGGGAGAGAGACCCCAAAACTAACCACTTGTGCTAGGAAATTTTCATGATATATTATCACATTTATTTTTATATATAGGCTCCCAAAATTTCCGGGCCCTGTGCGATCGAGCCTCTCGCGCCACCCTATCACCGGCCCTGTATTTGAGGATAGAGCATAGAGGTAAAGGATGAACACATGTGAGAACCTCGAACCAACTAAATCAAAGATGAATATATAACTTCACACCAACTAAACCAAGGGTGTGAAACACTTGAAAATTGTCAAGAGATAAACTGGGATATTGATTATGTAGAGGCAAAATAGTAATTTTGCATTTTAAATATCAAACTTAACGTAAAGGGTAGAATGAGTGATATTTTGCAAAGAATGTAGCTTTTAGATGATAGTGTTTTTGAAAATTTCAATTTTAGGGATGGTTTTGTGCAAAATGATATATTTAAGGGGTGATTTTCTAAAATTTAGCCTTATTCAATTAATGTGACATATCAAACTAACTTCAATGTGCAATTAATGTGGCATATGAAACTAACTTGAATGTGCAAAGTGTCAAACAATATAACACAAATGTAATGTAAAAGAACCAACGTGGAGCACAACTTGACTACTTGTTGGGACGTTATGCTTTGACTCTCATGGATCAGCCACCCTAAAAATAAAAAGAAAAAAGTTATATTTATAGTTGAATTGAAAAGAGAAAAATACAGCAAAAGTTAACGATGGCGGAAGGAAAAATGGTTGAGGACATGGAAATTAACCCCATCCTACTCAAGGATGAGAGGCTCTACAAGGTAATATATTATATCATTTCCCTTGTTAGTATTAAAGCAATATTTTATAATTATAATTATTAATTATATATTTGGGATTTCCCATGAAAATAATCACTTCTTCAAGCATTTTTATTTGTATTTAATTGTTAATATTTTGATGGTTGTGGAGATCAGTACATTTTGGAGAGCAGTGTGTATCCGAGAGAGGCTGCACTACTCAAGGAGCTAAGAGATGTCACCGATACTCACCCTTTGTAAATTAAATTACATCTACATCGATCACTTAACTATAATTAAGTTAATTTTTTTTAATTGATTTTAAAAATGATAATTAATTAATGTGAAAAATAATTACGTACAGGGCATTTATTAGGACAACACCAGAGGTAGGGCAGCTGATGTCAATGGTGTTGAAGATGATTAATGCAAAGAGAACTATTGAAATTGGAGTTTACACCGGTTATTCTCTCCTCCTCACTGCACTTGCTCTCCCTCACGATGCCCAGGTCTGTTCCACCCTTCTAATACAAAAGCTTAAGCCATTTGTGTATGGCTTTCCATCTCTTTATATTTTGTTGTCGTTTTTGGTTTACAAACGATGTGGGACTTTTTAATCTCAATAAGGTTTGGAGTAAACAACCACTGCAATAGCATGGATTTCCTTACTAATGGATTTCCTTACTATGACTTCTTTCAGAGTGCATGATTAATATATAGATATAGATATATATTAGAGAAAATATTTATGTTTTAAAAGTTTATATAGATATAGATATAAATTAGAGAAAAAAAAACGAATTTTATATTTTTTTCGTTCGAGTTGTGTCAAAATCGAGGGAGTTATCAATCCCTTTAGATATTGGTCAACTTGGGGTTTTTGAGGTATGAATTAACTGTGATAAATTTGCAAGTTGGATGGAGTTATTGATCGATGAAGACCGAGGACTGATCCAAAGTTTATGTCATTTTGCATTTGCCATTGTCACATCGATCTTAGTTTAAAAATTATAATTTAAAATAAAATGTAGTATATGTACTATATATTAAAACACAAAATCAAAATTTGTTCCAAATTCGAATCATTATAAAATCGGTTCATATGGTTAGTTAGGGTTAAAGAATAAAACTTGAAGTCAAATTAGTGAAAATAATCTTATTTAATTCTTTAGTTTGAATTGTGTCAAATTGATCAAGTGGGTTCTAATTGTTTTAGATATCGATCAGGTCTAACTCAACTCAAGTGGTCGATTCGTTTTGAGAGTATGGATTTTGATCAAATTGGGATTCGTGTTGAATTGGCAGATAACCGCGATTGATACCACAAGGGAAACCTATGAGATTGGACTGCCGATCATCAAGAAAGCCGGAGTCGAACACAAGATCAACTTCATTGAATCCAAAGCCCTACCCTTCCTTGAAACTCTGCTCCAAGCTGTAAGTTGGCATTTATTTGTTTAACACAAAATGTATAAATATACTCGAGATCCGTCCTTATGGAGTGCATATATATACGCAATCAGAAAGCAAACGAAGGGACCTTTGATTTTGCGTATGTGGATGCGGACAAGGACAACTACAAGAGCTACCACGAGAGGCTAATGAAGCTGGTGAAGGTAGGAGGGTTAATCCTCTACGACAACACCCTATGGGGAGGCATGGTGGCGGTGGCAGAAGAGGAGGTGCCGGAGCACAAGCAGTTCTCTAGGAAGCACATTGTCGACTTCAATGCCATTGTTGCCGCTGATCCTAGGGTGGAGTTGTGCCTCGCCCCCATCGGCGATGGCCTTACTATGTGTCGTCGCCTTGTCTGAAGTGTTATGTTGTGTATGAGGTTTGAAAAACCTCACTTAAGTGGCGTGATATTGATGGTTTAATCCACCTCACATGCGTCGGATAAACTCAATAAAAAGGTTAAAGATCGAGTTTCCTTGAGGCCAAGAAGACATTCAATTTTTAAGATTTGAATATTTTAAAACATGTCAGAAGAATCTTAATCTGATATTCAGATAGTTTAAAACATGTTCAGAATCCGGTCTTCCATCAACGAACCTGTCATTTTGGTCGAGAAAAGTTCCTTGAAGGATTGATCACGCTATCGCACATCTCCACTCGTTCTCAACTCGCTGATTTCCTGACCAAGAATGTTGCAGGCATTCGTCTTCAACCCTTACTTCGCAAGATCGGATTGGTCGAGTCCCCATCTCGATCTTGAAGGGGTATTGGAGTTGGGCCTATTTTGTAATCGGATATTCGGGCCCGGCCCAATGGTTCTGAGTGATGGGTTTGTATTATATAACCCGAGAACTCATTTTGTTGTATTCTCTAACTGAACAACAAGTAACATGTAAGATCATGAAAGTGATTGTAATGTCCTCCGTGAGGGTTTCCATACATTGATAAACACACACACACACACACACACACACACATATATATATATATATATATATAAAAGTTACAAAGGTATTGGATCTTATTGGACCTTTGGGCCCACTATACATGACGAGACATATGTAATCTATCATAACAAACTCTATTCTTCATATTCAAAAAAAAAAAAAAAAATTGTTCTTCTACCTTCTTCCTCCTCTAACCGAAAATCTCTTTCCAAGAAATCAAAACAAACTCCAAACCCAACACAATTAGAGGTGGCATAATTTCTAATTAATTATGTTTCTAATCGTCTTTAATCCTCACTATCCCTTTATGTACTTAAATGTGTGGATTTTACATCTCTTTAATCCTCGGGGAGATATGTGTTTAGTACGTAATTACTCCGTATTTCCAAAAAATTTAAAATAATACAAGTTGTTGACGTACTTGTAGGAATTAATGTCACATATATAGTATCAGGATGGATATATGGAGATGTTTTGGTTATTATAGTAGTAATAGATGTGCTATTACTGTATGTAGCATGAAATAAAAACACCATCAAGTCTAATTGGGTATTCAAATCGAAGCCAAATGAACTGATGATCATGTTTAATTGATAAGCACACACACCAATCACTATCTATCTGTGGAGGACTGCAACGTGTAGGCCTCCATCAATGTTAAGAGTAAGCATCATCTTGTAACTGACGGGCTTGCTCTCATCCTCAAGTCTGAATCTGAAGTTGCTTAGTAAAATAGCTGAGAAAATCTTCATCTGTCGATACGCAAATTCCTTTCCCAAGCAAATCCGAGGACCAGCCTGGAATGCCGTAAATCTGAAGGGGCTCTCTTGCTGGAAGACGCCATCCTCGGTGAGCAGTGGCGGAGCCAGAAAATTTTCGGAGGGGGGCACCGTAAAAAATGTATGACAATGTTTTGGATTAAATTGACATGAAGAATTATATATAATACGATAATTAATGATGTTATTTTAAGATAAAATATCACCGGTTTATGATAAAACGTTATTATTATTTTTTGCGCTTAAAAAAAAAGAAATATAAATATATAAATGAAATATCCAAAAAAAAATTAACTAAATAAGTATAGGAAACGCAATATAATAAACATTAAGTTAATGTTATGGTTGTTAAATGAGCTAAGTAGTTAGAGCTTAATTGGCTCAAGTTTTGCTCAATAAAAGCTCGTCTCAATCATTATTTACAAAATGAGTTTATTATGAGTACATTTTTATGCTTGATTCAAAGTTCGGCTCGGCTCGATTGAAACTCGAATAACATGAATTTTATGAAATTTACAAATTTTCTTTTAAGTTACTATGTCATAAGCAAGTAAAGTTGCATAATATTTGGAAGAAAAAAAAACTCAACTCAAACTCAAACTCGTTCATTTAGTAAATAAGTCTAGTATGAGCTCAATTTCAAATATAGGTTCTACTCGAGCTTGACTTGTTTATAAATGAGCTAAATATAATCAAACATCAATACTAGACTTGTTTGGCTCAAATAAAAACCCTAGTTGAGTATAATTTATTGTACTCATAACATATAATATATGTATAACCAGATATAAAAATTTTAAACTTGCGTAACTTTTTATCTAATTGTCGGAATGATTAGTATAACCTCTCATTTCGAAGCTCTCGAGATAAAATATAGTATGTAAATGTTAATTTAAGTAAAATATAAAAATATTATAGCCTATTGAAATAAAATTAAAGTGATTAATATGCCCTGAATCTTTAAATATTCATAACTTTTTACTCAGATGTCGGATTAAGGCGTATTATATATCAAAACGAAGCTACCGACGAGGAGAATACACCTAGGTAGTTCGTCGCGTGAGAGAGGGGGCACGTGCCCCCCTAGTCCCCCCCTCAGCTCCGCCCCTGTCGGTGAGCCACCTTTCTGGTCGGAAGCAGTCTGCATCATCTCCCCAAATGGATTTCATCCTTCCCATTGGATATGGTTGGTATTAGGAAAATAATTTATATATTATTATATTAAGATTTAATTATTTCCATATATTAGGTTTAGTAGAATTAGTCAAGGTTGTTAGAGTAATTCACTCAACCTCTCTCTCTCTACTATCTCCATCACCATTGTAATCCTCTATATATTCGCTTTGGTAAATCAATAGAACGTGTGTTCATTTACACCAAATCTCATCATGGTATCCGAGCGTTCTTAGCCTAATGGCTCCGATCCTCAAATTAAAACTAATGGCTTCTGCCTAACCAATTAACCAAAAATTTTTTAATGGCCAAAACCATGTAGGCCTTTTTTTCCTTATTCCCTAACCGCCTACCGGCAATCCAATCTTGGCTCCGGCCATTACAAAACCGCTTCCGCACTAACCAAATTTTGGTTTTTGCCAACCCAATTTCGGCCAAAACAATGTCGGCCTTTTATTATCTTCTTGTTTTTCGTTGGCCAAAGCCCCAAGTCGGCCACACAAAATTGCCTTCAGGCAACTTCAATTTGGCTTCGGCCATACAAACTCACATTCATCTTTATTTAATTCATCTTTCCACTTCTTTTCCTTTGCCTGCACTCCCAAAGATTGATCCTTTAATGGAGCTAAGCAAAGTGACCCTCAAAATTTTTCACCAAGCTCCACAAACAATGACTCTACAACAACTACAACTCCCCCGTCACCGCCGCCAAGGCCCGGATACTCTCTCCATCGACGGCAGCGGTACCTCCCCCACCATCTCCGACCACTGAATCGTTGGGTTCGCCTCTCCCACACTCACTCTCTCGGAACTGAAGTCGTTGCGATCGGCGCCGTCGAGGTCCTGGAGGCTGGAACGGTCGCTTGATGTTGAGCGTGGCCTGATCGGCGACGCCTGTAGGCTCCAACAACCACCTGCTGAGGTCCTTCGCCAATATTGATTGCTCCTACAATCTCAGCCACAAGAAGCCCAAGCACTCCCCGCCGGAAGACATCGACAAGACGACAACCACTAGCAACAGTCCCCCTCCCAAGCATTGGGCAATCAGGCGTGGGCAATCCGGCGCCACCGATGACTGATCGCTTCCTCTTCGGCGACTCTGTGCTTGGACCTCAAGCTCCCCACCAGTCCTCCAGCAAACCTATCGGCAAGTCCTGCGGCATCCGTCACTTGCCGATGATGTGCAACAATTTAAAAAAAAAAAAGAACTTTTATTTATGGTTTATTCCATATTTATTCAGTTTTCAGTTTCGATATCTCTTGCTTCAACTGCGGGAGAATATTAGGAAAATAATTTATATATTATTATATTAAGATTTAATTATTTCCATATATTAGGTTTAGTAGAATTAGTCAAGGTTGTTAGAGTAATTCACTCAACCTCTCTCTCTCCACTATCTCCATCACCATTGTAATCCTCTATATATTCGCTTTGGTAAATCAATAGAACGTGTGTTCATTTACACCAAATCTCATCAGTTGGTAGTACACCAAATCGCCTTTGTTCACACTGAACCCATCAGGGAATGTGTCATCTGAGAAGCATGTCTTTGCATCCTAAACGAATCGAGTGAATACCACATTATTATACCATCTCCGATAGCTCCCCTAAAATCATCTCAAAATGGGGAAACAAATCAAATTATCTCAAAATGGGGAAACAAATCAAATTATTTTTGCTTTTAACTCCAACAGTTTCCCCATTTCAAAGATTTGGAGTAATTTTTCTATTGTTTCTCCCTTTTGGAGAATGTAATGGAGAATCTGTTATATCAAAAAATACCTTCAAATTCGCCAAAAAAAAAACTCTAAAATCCCAAAAATAGGGAAATTGTTGGAGATGCTCTTACCGAAGGAATCGCTGGATACAGCCTGAGTGTCTCAGTTAGAGTAGCATGGAGATATTGCATCCTTTCTAGAGAATATTCATTCACATTGTTCGCAAATTCGGCATAGTTGGACACCTTGTCCAACTTAGTTGCCATCTTTATTTCCTGGCTTAGCTTCTCTTGTATGTCAGGGTGCTTGCAAAGCATGTAGATAAACCAGGAAAGGGTACCAGCAGTTGTGTCCTTGCCAGCCATTATGAAGTTCAGTATGATATCTCTCAAGTATTTGGGATCAACATCACCTAGGTTTAGAAAGCGCGACAATATATCGTCTTTCTTAATCTGTATTGCTCAAATACAAGGAATCAGAAACAAATAGAGCAACCAATTGAAAGGGTACATACAGAAGCACTTCCCGGCTTGTGCATTTGCTTCAGCTTGTTCTCTATCACCTTGTACACAAAACGATCAACAATTTCTATGTTTTTCTTCAATTTGGCTTCTCTACCGATGTTCAGATATTTCTTGATCGGCCAAAATACATCAACATATCTCTGCGAAGTAAGCATGCTAGCCTCATCGAAAGCATGGCTAAATTTGGTGCCTTCTTCACTTGAACCACACATACTATCAAGATCCATCCCAAAGCCGACTTTAAATATGGAGTCCAATGTAGATTTCATGAACAGATCCTGAAACACCAAATCCAAGTGTTTAAATATCCTTTAACCTGTCAAATATGTAAAACACAGTATTTGTCAAGCAGCTAAATGCCAACAGCATACTTGAATATCAACTATTTGATTGGAACTTGCAGCCTCTGCCAGCAAATTAGCTAGTTTTGCTGCATTTTGTCGAAAGATTCGGCTGCTGAAGTCCCTCGAGATTCTTGTGGAGAACTCATGACTTGAGACCTTCCTCTGCTGTCTCCATTTATCACCATCTACCACAAAAATCCCATCACCAAGCAGGTCACTTAGACATCTGTAGTTCAACAATCCCTGTAACAAGACAAAAAAGGGGGCAATGTTTTTTCATTGGATTGGTAAACTTAAGATGTATATATCAGTGCTGTTACAATTCAATTTTCCAAATGAAACTAAATAGAATCCCTAAAAGATAAACAAAAAGAAAAAGGCAAATTAGGGAAATTTCAATTAACCTTGCCGTAGTTATCAAAGTTGGACTTGAGGATGTGCTCTACAATGGCAGGATCAGAGGTGAAGATACAACTCCTGAAGAGGGAGAGGATCCTGAAGGTGGTGTGCTTGGCTGAGAGATGAGTCAAGTAATCATGGAGCCTATTGAAGTTGAAGAGGAGGTGGAAGCTGGTCCCAACTACTGGGTGGTACTTCTTCGAATTCCTTTCCCTTTTGAGGAGTTTCAGGGCCAGGGCGAGTATGATCACTGCTGGGAACGCTAGTTTTAGGGTTTCCAAGCTCAACACTGCATCCATGGAGGACTCTCTTTCTGTTTGTGAAACGTTTTAAGGTTTCTCGATCAGTCTCTTGCAATAATTGGAAACTGATACACTACTGACACATTGATATTCTCCCCAATAGAAAATACTGTACTCCGTATATATAAGCCTATTTTTGGCTTTTATTTTATTTTATTAAAATAAAAGCCAAAAGGGTTGTGTTTAGGGTGGCTCATCCGGGTAGACCCGACCCGACCCGAAAATTCCGGGTGGGGGTCAACCCGAAGGCCCGGGATTTTTAAAAATGCGACCCGCCACCCGACCCGAACTCGAGATTTGTAATTCCGGGTTTTTCTGGTTGGGTGACGGGTTCACCCGAAAATCCGAGTTTTAAAATTTTGTTAGTTGTTACAATATTCAAATTAAATAAAAAAGATTTTTTTTTTTTTACTTTTCACGCATATTGTTGGTGGTTTTAGAAAAAAAAAATTATCATTAAAAGATTATTAAAATAATACTCCATTCGTTAAGAAAAACATGTCGTCTTAAGAGTAAAATCTTAGGGTTGACAAATGGTACGAGAATTACCATACCAACCACAAACCGACTCTTTTGGTAACCATTCTTGTGGTAACCGATATGACGGTAACCATCGTGGTGGTAACCACGTGAAGGTGATACGTGTTAAATATTGGTGTAAATGAACACATTCTATTGATTTACCAAAAAGAATATATAGAGCATTACAATGGTGATGGAGATGGTGGAGGTAGATGTGGATTGTGGAGTGAATTACTCTAACCGCTTGAAGGCTGGAATCTCTGTTCGTAATGAGGCAACTACTGGAATGGTTGATGACAAGGGAGGGGAACTTCGACCAGCTGATATCATGTTCTACAACTGGTTCCAGGGCAAAGACACTTGTGTGGACATTACAGGAACTTCTATCTTCAGCTCGGCTGGTCTTTCAAATTTCATTCCAGGGAAAACGGATAGAGTGGCTGCTGATAACAAGAGGAAGAAGTACGAAGATGTTTGCATGGCCAAAGTTTATATATAACTTTATGCCGTTTTCCATTTATACTATTGGTGACTTAGAGGATGATGCTATGAGGCTTCTTAAGCGGGTGTGTGGGGTCGCTAAGGGGGTACCTGGATATAGTAGAGATTTTTGTCACACTTTGACTAGGATCGCGTTTAGTATTCAAAAGGGATGCGGAGCCCAACTTATTAGACGGCTTCAATCTAATTTCATGTAAGATCTTTATTATTATTATTATTATTATTATTATTATTATTATTATTATTATTATTATTATTATTATTATTATTATTATTATTATTATTAAAAATAAAATAAAATAATTATTATTTTCCTAATATACCCCCACAATTAAAGTGAGAGATATCGAGACTGAAAACTGGATAAATATGCTAATCGGAAGGATCTCCGAGCGGGGTTGTGTGAGATCCCCGTTGAAAAGTTGTAGTGGGACCCTTCCGATTCCAAACCGAGGGGGTGCCATGGTGAAGGGAGGTGGCCCTGTGGCTTAGTCCTGACTGAGGAGGGAGTGAAGGCGACTGGCCCCTAGTGTCGGCTGCCTCTGGGTGGTTGTCGGATCCTGCAGGCGTCCTCGCGGTCAAGCCAAGCTCAACATCAGGCGACCGTTCCAGCCTCCAGGACCTCGACGGCGTCGATCGCGACGACTTCAGGTCTGAGAGAGGGAGTATTGGGAGAGGCGAACCCGGCGATTCAGCGGTCGGAGATGGTGGCTAGGGTTAGGTATGTGCCTCCTAGTGGCTGCGGCGGTTGTTGTGGCTCGGTGGTTGATAGGGTTGTGTGAAAGTGCCGGTAGGAAGCCGTGGAAGAGGCATCAATGAGTTTTGTAGGGGTAGGGTTTAAGTATTGGTTGGACGATGGGAGGAGATCCGATGTTTTTTTTTCCTTATTAAGAGGATGATTCGATCACTCTTCATTTCGGATTAGAGGAAGGTGAGTTTGTATGGCCGAAGCCAAATTGAATTTGCATGAAGGCGGTTTTGTGTGGCCGACATGGGGTTTGACCAACGAAAGGCAGGAACAAAAGGCCGACATGGTTTTGGCGGAAAATTTGGTTGGCAAAAGCCAATTTTTTTTGTTAGTACGGAAGGCGGAAGCGATTTTGTAATGGCCGGAGCCAAAATTGGATTGCCCATAGGCGGTTTTGTAGTGGCCTAAGCCGTATTATTGGTTTCGTGGCAACATGCCGAAGCATTGGTTTGTGCTGAAATTTGGATAGTTGCCTGGAGGCGAAAATTGGAGTGGATCAAAACCATTAGGCGAAAGGCTCTGATATCATGTTAAGTATTGGTGTAAATGAACACACATTCTATTGATTTACCAAAGAGAATATATAGAGCATTACAATGGTGATGGAGATGATGGAGATAGAGGTGGAGTGAATTACTCTAACCGCTTGACTCATTCTTAACCATAAATAATGAAAATAATTAAACTAATAATAATAATAATAATAATAATAATAATAATGGAACATATAGTGACGCTTGGGGGTTCAGGCTTTGGCCCTTTACAGTGGCGCCTTTCTACCATGCCTATCGATTACGGTGGCCTTGGGGTTTACACCGCTGCGGACACGCTACATTATGCTTATCTTGCTTCGAGGCTCCAGTCGCATGGGTTGCAGGATCGTATTTTGAGGGCTTCTGGAGTGTCTGGTGATGGGCCTGCTTTCGAATCAGCTACTTCTAGGTGGAGTAATATCATTTGTGAGGATGTCTTGGACATTTGTGCGGTACAACCAGCCCCCTGTCTAATGAAGAAATTGGCTAGTTGTTACTACAAAAATATCGACAAGCACCTCAAGGTGGATTTTGCTCTTACTGGAAGGCAAGAAGCTTTGTTTGCAAACCTGAAACTCCCTATGGCCCAACAATGGCTAAAGGCTGCCCCTATACCCGGTCTTGGTCAGGTTATGAACCCCGCCACCTTTCGTTCTATCATTAAGTATCGTCTTGGAATTGAGTTGTTCCAGGCCGGAGCCAAATGTTCTGCTTGTGATAAGGGCATTTTGGATTCGTGGGGGGATCACGCCCTTGCTTGTGCTGCTGGTATTGGTGTTAAACACCGTCATAATATGGTGTGAGATGCTTTATATGATGAGTGCTTGAAGGCTGGGATTTCTGTGCGTAGAGAGGCGTCTACGGGTATGACTGATGACAGGGGAGGGGAGCTCCGTCCGACTGATATTTTGTTCTACAACTGGTTCCAAGGCAGAGACACTTGTGTTGACATCACGGGTACTTCTATCTTTAGCAACTCTGGTCTTTCAGGCTTCATCCCGGGTAAGGCGGCCAGGGTAGTTGCTGAAAACAAAAGGAAAAAGTATGAGAAGGTTTGCGGAGACAAGAGATATCACTTTCTGCCGTTTTCCTTTTCTACTATTGGTGACTTAGGGGATGAGGCCATGGGACTTCTCAAGCGGATATGTGGGGTTGCTAGAGGGCTACCTGGGTATAGTAGGGATACGTGTCATGTTTTGACTAGAATTGCCTTTAGCATTCAGAAGGGTTGCGGAGCTCAGCTTGTTAGCCGGCTCCCATCCAATTTTATGTAATTACTAGTTGACATTCTATAATAATAATAATAATAATAATAATAATAATAATAATAATAATAACTATTATTTTTCTAATAGTACGGTCATGGTAATGAAATCTGAATATCATGAGTATATGTATATATATATATATTTAATGTTTTAATGTTTTTACCTTTATGTTTTACAGTTTTTAATATATATTTGTGTTTTGATTTTGTTCTAAATTGGTCATTTCTACTGTTTCTAAAAAACACTGAAGCGTACAGTATGAACATTTTGAATGTTTGAACAATTTAATTTGGTTTGTTTGAAAACTTTAAACTTGGTTTGTTTGAATTGATTTGTACCTTTGGTTGTGAACTTGATTTATTTGAACTTTTAACATGTGATAACCATATTAATTACTTTTGGTAACCATATTTTTTTCTTTTGATAACTTTGATGGATACCAGACGGTAGCCAATGAGTTTCAAAACAATACAAATAGAATTACAGCATGGTAACTATGGTAATGTGCCGATGGTAACCACAAGTCGTGGTTACCATATATGTGGTAACCACGACTTGTGGTTGGTAGTTGGTACGTGGCGTCAGTGGAAGGTGTGACGGAGACCCCTTAGATCAGTAAGGAGAGCGAGGATCAGGCTTCTCCTATCTTCGGCAAGTTCTGGTCACAAGGGGAGAACCAGGAGACGACGGTGATCGGATCTGCCGACAAACCTAATTCGAAAGAAACCAAGAAGGAGGGGCATGTTGCCCGAGAACAGGATTCCTGAATTCCTAAATTCTTTTTGTTTTTGTTTCCATTCCTAAGTTTTTTTTCCCTTTATCTGTTTGACAAGTTGATGGATAATTCAAACAAATCAACTAACATCCTTTTTTGGAATTGCTTCGGTGCAGGGAAGAAAAGTTTCGGCAGAGCCATTCGTTATATTAAAAAGCATTATGCAGTGGACATCCTTGTGTTGTTGGAAACCCGGATTTCTGGTGATGAGGCGGATAAGGCGTGCGCTAAACTCAATTACTCGGGTTGCACCCGTATTGAGGCTGTCGGATTTGCTGGAGGGGTTTGGATTCTCTGGGACACGGAGAAGTATGATATCACGGTCCACGACAAAGTTTCTGACTTTATTCATATATCTTGGCATTCTGGTTCGTATTTGTGCAACCTTGTGGCCGTGTATGCTCCCCCGACCGTCCTCCGCCGTGAACCTTTCTGGAATGCCCTACAGGACTTGTTGGGAACTATTGAAGGATCCCTTATGGTTGGGGGTGATTTCAATTGTATTGTGGCGATGGATGAAACACATGGAGGTTCGGGTACGGAGCATAGGGATTCTCCGAAATTCAAGAAGTTGATCAATGAGATTGGTCTCATTGATATGGGATTTAGTGGGTAAGATTTCACTTGGAGCAAGGTTTGTAATGGGGGTCGGGTTATCTCAAAGAGATTGGATAGGGTACTCACTAACCTGGATGGCCGCGTCTGTTGGCCGGAGGCTAGGGTCCGTCACCTGCCACGTTATTCGTCTGATCACTGCCCTTTGCTTCTGGAGATTGAGCCCGAGACGAGGAAAAACAGGAAGAGGCACCCATTTAGATTCGAGGCTACCTGGATGACGCACGAGGAGTTTCCGGGCTTTGTGAACTCAAAATGGGAGAGGAACTGCCCGACTCCGGTGGCTCTTGACAAACTGGGTGTCGACTTATCTAAATGGAATAAAGAGGTGTTTGGAAGGATATAAGAGCGGAAATCGGTCCTCATGAGAGCTTTAGATGACGCTCAACGAAAACTCGCGTGGTGTTCTAATCAGGCAGCGGTTGATTGGGAAGCAAAGATCCGTGGGGAGCTTGACACCACTTTAGAGCAAGAGGAAATCCTCTGGTTTCAAAAATCATGGGAGAAATGGCTTATTTACTGCGACCGTAACACCAAGTTCTTCCATGCTTCCACGATTATCAGAAGAAAACGAAACAGGGTTGAGGGGCTCAAGGCCAATGACGACAGCTGGGTAGAAGGAAAGGAGGGGCTGGAGGCGCTTTCACTGGCCTACTTCGTCAATCTGTACACAAAGGCGGTTCCTGGTGGGCATCGCCAACCCTTACCGAATCTGTTTCCGCAAATCCAGCCGACTGAGTGGGCGAATGTGAGCAAGATGGTTACAGATTCTGAAATTCATTCGGCGTTCTGCAGTATGGGAGTGCTCAAATCCCCATGTATAGATGGCTTTCAACCTTGCCGGTTGGGGTTAATGATACTTTGGAAGACGATGGGTGCCTCGACTTCGAGTTTCATCAAGAATTTCTTCTCGTCCTCAAAATTGCCGGTTGGGGTTAATGATACTTTGATTGCTCTATTACCGAAAGTCGGGAAGCCGGAGAGTATCAAACAGTTTCGCCCTATCAGCCTTTGCAACGTCCTCTATAAAGCCATCACCAAGATTTTAACGACGCGTCTGCAATCTCTCATGCCGAAGTTGGTTGCCCCTATGCAAGGTAGCTTTATTCCGAGAAGATTTATTTCCGATAATATAGTTATTGTACAGGAAGTCGTCCATTCTATGAGGAGAAAGCAAGGGGTTAAGGGTTGGATGTGTCTCAAACTGGATCTTGAAAAAGCATATGATATGCTAAGTTGGGACTTCATAGAAGATACCTTGGATTGTGTTGGAATGCCAAGAGATTGCGCGGAGAGAATCATGGAGTGCGTTAGGACCCCTAGAATGCATGTCTTATGGAACGGAGAGGTGTTCGAGAGATTCACGCCTTCGTGCGGAATCCGACAGGGCGATCCGATATCCCCGTACATATTCATTTTATGTATGGAAAGGCTGGGACACCTAATTGTGGACAAGGTTGACAACGGGAGCTGGAAACCGATCAAGGCCGCGAGAGGCGGCCCCTATCTGTCGCACCTTTTCTTCGCCGATGACATCCTTCTTTTCGTTGAAGCTTCTATTTCGCAAGTCAAGGTGATAAAGGATTGTATCGACAGTTTCTGTGGGAATTCCGGTCTAAGGGTTAGTCAAGCCAAGTCGAAAGCCTACGTTTCTCGGAATGTTAGCGAATCTCTGAAGAAGAAGATACAGGCGGAAGGTGGGATTGAGGTGACGGGGGATTTGGGAAATTACCTGGGGTTCCCATTTTGCACAAGAGATCGAGTAAGGCCACCTTCGCCCCTATTCTCGAGAAGTTCACGAACAAACTTTCGGGTTGGAGGATGAAACTCCTGAGCCTTGCAGGAAGGGTTACAATGGCTCGATCAGTTCTGGCTTCGATTCCCGTTTATACTATGTCTACTTTGCTTCTTCCTGACAGTATTTGTAAGAGAATGGATAAGTGTTGTAGGAAATTTATTTGGGGCTCCACTGCAGATAGAAGGCGGATGCATAAAGTTGCTTGGGAGGAAGTTACTAGATTGAAGAAACTTGGGGGCCTTGGAATCAAGAAGATGGTTGAGCTTAATCTTGCTTTGGTGGCGAAGTTGAGTTGGAGACTCCTCAATGAGGAGGAAGGTGTTTGGGCCGATATACTTTTCTAGAAGTACGTCAAGAACAAGCTCGGTAAGTCGTCTGGAGCCTCCCTGATTTGGAGAAGCATTACTAAGGCCTCGAACATTGTTATCAAACCGCGTGTGAAGTGGCGCTTGGGGAATGGTGAGAGCATTAGATTTTGGGAAGATAGGTGGTTAGAAGAGGTACCGCTTTGTTCTCTGTCTCAAGGGAGTGTGGTTGGGACTCCATCTATGGTTGCAGATTATTGGGAAGATGGTAGAAGCTAGAACTGGTCGAGTGTTGCGCACCTTCTCCCTACAACCACCACCCTCAAGCTCGCTGCTAAGGCGGTGATGGATGTAGATGATATGATCTGCTGGGCCACAAGCGACGATGGAGACTGCTCGGTGCGTGAAGGTTACTCGGCGATTTGTGGCTCCGACGATGATCGTTCAGCGGACCATGTCCTCTTCAAGAAGATTTGGAATCTGAACGTTATGGAAAGGATCCGAACCTTTGTTTGGCTGGTCTGCAAAGGTGGGATTCTATCGAATGAGGAGAGGGTGCGAAGGCACATTGGTAACTCGGACAATTGTCCTTTTTGTCAATCCAATTCCAAATCTTTTATCCATCTGTTCCGGGACTGTGTGACTATGAAGAGCTTCTAGTTGCAGGTTGAAGGCGCCGAATGGGAGGGGGATTTCTTCTCGCTCCCATTCGCTGCGTGGGTCCGACAGAACCTCTTGGCGACAAGGATAGTGTAAAGGCTCGGATTTTTTAATCCAATTTTTTTCGGAAAAAGGAAATTAAAAACGAATTTAAATCAGATTCAAAACTCGTGGAGCGGATTCCGACCTGAATTTAAAAATTTGACGAACGATTCCGTCATTTCACCTCGAGAATTTAAAATAAATTCGGATGGCGATATCCTTTTTCGGTTTTAAAAATCTAATTGATTGAGAAAGCGGGATTCGGAAAAACTAACATTCAGAAACTAAATTCGGGATTTTAAAATTTGCGTATTCGGAATTTATTTCCGGGTATTAATTTTAACCATTTCCACACTCTATCCTCACCAACTCCCTCACCTCACCTTACCCCTTCAAATGCAACCCATCCCAGCATCCCTCATCCCTCACCCCTCTCCCTGTCATTCACCATCACTTTCACCTACTCCTGAGCATCACCAACGTCTCCTACATCACCTCCTCCCGCACCATCCCCTGCATCTCCTTCCCTATTCTTTGTGCCTCCATCATCATTTTAGCACCACCATCATACCGTGTTCTTCACCGTCACCACAACAATCTCCATCAGTGCCACCATCACCACCATCGCCGGCTCCATCATCATCGTTACCACCGTTTCGATCCTCCCTCGACACCTCCAGCAGCAGCAGCGGAGCCACCAGGAGCAGCCACCCGAGCCACCGCATCCCCGATGACCTTCTTTTCCCTATGTTTCCACATCCAAGGTCGCAACCCGATTCGGTCGCGAACCAAACTTTCGGTGAGTCGTTCTCCTTCGTTTTCGATCCAAACTAACCTCGGACTCCACCATCATCCTCACCCCCGTCCAACGCAGATCCGATGAGCCATCGCGAGCCTCCGACGATGCCCGGACCTCCGATCGAGAGCTCCGAAGTCGCGAAATCCCTCGGTGAGTTCCACCTTTCCTCCCCCTGTTTCATTCCGGTTTCTGTGTTGGGTCGGGATGTGGGCGAGTGTGAGTGCGTGTGAGCTGAGTGCGGGGAGTCGGGTAGAGCTCGAGAGCTCCGGCAAGCTCGAGTGGGCGAGAGCGCAAGCGAGGCGAGGCAGAGCAGCGAGGGGTCGAGGGTGAGAGGCGAGCAGCAGCGAGGAGCGAGCCAAGGAGGCTAAGGCAAGGCGGAGCTGGGCGTTGAACAACCATAGGAGAAGGAGGCCGGGAGGTGGAGCTGGGCGCCGGCGGGAGTGAGCATCCATGTTGGCTTCCTCGTTTGAAATCGGGAGAGGAAGGAAGCCAACGTGGCCTTGTGGGGCCCCCATTTGCTGTCTATATACCCGTCAAATCTTTTCAATTTGTTTATATACACATCAAAAGTTTAAAATGATCTATATACCCATTCAAACATAAAAACGTTGTTTAATTGCCCAATATAAGGCTTTTTCATTAATTTAAAACTCTAATTAATAATTCATATTTATTTAAAGTACGAACTACCCACTGCTTAAAATGAATCAAAGTAATTTCGCATGCCATTTTTTAGGGGACTGTGCACTGCTTTAAAAAAGGCATCAACGTTGGGGGGAGCTTATACATATAATGAATTCGAAAGGCGGCCAGCAATTTCGCTGATCGAGTGTAGGTGGATGTGTAGGATATCAAACAAAGTGGCAAACTGGATGGCCAAGGCCGAAGACAGATTTAGCAGTAGAGTTTCAATCTTGCTTTCCCAAGGAATTAAGTTGCTAAATTGTTATCTGATGACTTCAGTGAATGGAAGTTTGGTGTTTCGAAAAAAAAAACAAAGAGTAAGAACTACATATTTCCAGCTTCAATAATCTTAAAGATGTTTGGTGGACACGCCCTCTTCTTTTTTCGCACATTGCCTCCATTTCCACCCCTGCAATTCAAACATAAAACAAACCTTCTGCTTACTCTTGCGGCATTTGTGAATGAGAATTGGTAGCTTCACTTTCCTCAACTCTTACGAAATTTTTACATGTGTTTCTATGGTGGCCATACATACCACATCTAGTGCACTTGTGAGATCTCTTTTTTGGTTCATATGAAGCCCTTATGCGGTTTTTCCGAGGTCTACCTGCTGGCCGCTTCAATGTAGGTGGAAGTACCATGTATCCCAAATCAACCTTCACCCATTCATTTCTACTTGGCATTGGAGCTATGCCGATCGAATAAGCTGCTTTGAATCGGTCCACTGTGAAGTATGTATCCACATAATCTTCCCATTTAGCATTTCTAATTGAGGCTATTAACGTTGCTGCATCAACACATGGAATGCATGTCTGCTCTTTTAAATTCACCTCCCACCTCAATCCATTTTTTTGTACCTCGGCGTGAAAATACATACTTCTGTGCACCTCATATCCACCCAAACTCTAAAAAGAATAAAAACAAATTAGAAAATTGAATCTTGATCATAAAACAAACGAGTCGTTATAAAATGTAAAGACATTACCCGGGATATCTCTTTTATGTAGTTGGCAACCTTAGGAACCAATCGACCTTTCCAAGTAGTTTCAATCCTTCTCCTTCGATCAAACTTTACCATGATTTTTTGCCTTATGGAATCAAGCAATTCTATAACTGGTTTCTGCCTCTCCTCTGAAATCCATGAATTGAAAGTTTCTGCAATGTTGTTCGTGAGGTAATCACATTTAGCCGTTGTACCAAACCGGCTTCTACTCCATAAGTTTGTGTGGTGTGCGTTAAGGTAATTTATACTTGCTGGACATTCTTTACTCATCTCACCAATTAAATCATTAAAATGATTTGAGGAGTATGTTCTTGCTGCACCCCAAAGGCCAAACTTGAAAAGATCTCCATGAAAATGCTTCTTGAAATTGCTAAAAAGATGTCTCATGCACTCTCTACGCTCGGCTGATGGATATACCTTTGCAAGAGCATTTTGTAGCCCCTTTTGCATATCAGATGATATAACGAGCCCTTCTGGCATAACAATCTCTTTGTGCAATGCACTCAAGAACCACTCCCATGAATCCTCATTTTCTCATTCCATAACGGCAAACGCAACCGGAAACATCCAACTATTTCCATCTATAGCTATTGCTGCATCTATCACCCCTTTCCACTTGCCTTTCATGTGACATGCATCAAGCCCAATGTAAGGTCTATAACCTTTCAAGAATCCATTTACGCAAGCTCCAAGTGCAACAAAGAATCGCTGAAAATGTCGATTTTCATTCACGTTCTCCATTTTAAACTCGACAACACTTTGTAAATCTCTTCTTAATAACTCATCTTTCAAAGCTCCAATTTGGATGAAAGAATCAACCCATTTCCCATGAACCTCCTGGAGTGCTGGTTCCTTTCCCTTCCATACCCGATCATATGGCAATGCAATACTATAATTTGTCTCAAGTTTGGCCTTCAAATCTTTTGCTGAAACATTCCCATCCTTCTTTATATCATCGATTATCCGGTCAGCTACCCATCCTTTTGTGGCATGTTTGTTTCCACATCTATTAACTCTATGACATGTATGCTTCGGTGTCAATGTTCTAACTTCAAAAGTTACATTATCCTTAGTAACTTCTGCATGTATTCTCCAACTACACTCAAGCTTTGCACATCGGGCCGTCACCCGTGTAGAATCACTCTTGTCTAAATTATACTCGAAATCATGAATCTCCGCATAGTGATTTAAAGCTCTTCTAAATGCCACGACATGAGGAAAAATGGAACCTATCTCCATCTTTGGGTCATCTTTGTCATATGAATATAACTCATCCTCATATCCCAAATCAAGCTCCAACTCGCCATCCTCATCCGTATCACTATGTCTACTATGGTAACTCTCTTCACTATGACAATAATCTGACCCTTCTTCATAATCAGGATAATTTTCAGCTTCTAAAACTTCCTCATAAACAACATTTTGCTTCCTAGTCACATATATCACAACTTCTCTCTTGTCCGCGTACATTTGAAGCATCAACTCATAAACACCATCATCAACTAGTTCAATGAATGATTGAGCAACAACTTGGTTATTTAAGAAATGCAATGAAAGTACTGCAGTTTCATCCGAAGCATACAAACTATTAACTTCCTCCAACAGATCAACAAAGACATAGTTCAGAGGATCCGAGTAAAAGGTCTTTTGTCTACCGAAACAATATTTCTTTTTGCTCCCATTATTTATCAACTTGAAGTACCCATCGTATTTAACTTTGAATTTGAAGCGAGATGCACTTGCACTGGCAAAACATAGTAACAACATTATCAAAAACAAACTAAATTTCTAAACAATTAATTAAGAGTCGATCATGAATTTACCTTGAATTGTCCACAATCGTCTCTTTTGGCTTTCTTCTTCTTGGCTTCAACTTTTGATTAAGTAAAGTATCTTCATGAGTAATGAAATTTTCATTTTCATCAATTGATTGATCAACAATCAAGGTGGAGAAATTATTATGATTTGAAAATCACAACAAATCCTTTTTGTTAGGAATGAGATATTACAAAATTATATATTGGACAATTAAATAAGATTTGTATATTTGAATGGGTATATAGACCATTTTAAACTTTTGATGGGTAAATAAACAAATTGAAAAGATTTGATGGGTATATAGACGATTTTTATAACGACTCGTTTGTTTTATGATCAAGATTCAATTTTCTAATTTGTTTTTATTCTTTTTAGAGTTTGGGTGGATATGAGGTGCACAGAAGTATGTATTTTCACGCCGAGGTACAAAAAAATGGATTGAGGTGGGAGGTGTATTTAGAAGAGCGGACATGTAGTTGTAGAGCATGGCAAGTAAAGGGCATTCCATGTGTTCATGCAGCAACGTTCATAGCCTCAATTAGAAATGCTAAATGGGAAGATTATGTGGATACATACTTCACAATGGACCGATTCAAAGCAGCTTATTCGATCGGCATAGCTCCAATGCCAAGTAGAAATGAATGGGTGAAGGTTGATTTGGGATACATGGTACTTCCACCTACATTGAAGCGGCCAGCAGGTAGACCTCGGAAAAACCGCATAAGGGCTTCATATGAACCAAAAAAGAGATATCGCAAGTGCACTAGATGTGGTATGTATGGCCACCATAGAAACACATGTAAAAATTCCGTAAGAGTTGAGGAAAGTGAAGCTACCAATTCTCATTCACAAATGCCGCAAGAGTCAAGCAGAAGGTTTGTTTTAGTTGATTGATTATTAAATTTACTTTTATTTATTTATTGTTTGCTCATATTTACCTTACATGCAAATTTGTTTATAGTTGATTAATTATTAAATTTACTTATTCCCTTGTTTTTGTGTTGTTACTGATATCTATATACAAATTGCAGCGGTGGAAATGGAGGCAATGTGCGAAAAAAGAAGAGGGCGTGTCCACCAAACATCTTTAAGATTATTGAAGCTGGAAATATGTAGTTCTTACTCTTTGTTTTTTTTTCCGAAACACCAAACTTCCATTCACTGAAGTCATCAGATAACAATTTAGAAACTTAATTCCTTGGGAAAGCAAGATTGAAACTCTACTGCTAAATCTGTCTTCGGCCTTGGCCAGCCAGTTTGCCACTTTGTTTGATATCCTACACGTCCACCTACACTCGATCAGCGAAATTGCTGGCCGCCTTCCGAATTCATTATATGTATCAGCTCCCCCCAACGTTGTTGCCTTTTTTTAAGCAGTGCACAGTCCCCTAAAAAATGGCATGCGAAATTACTTTGATTCATTTTAAGCAGTGGGTAGTTCGTACTTTAAATAAATATGAATTATTAATTAGAGTTTTAAATTAATGAAAAAGCCTTATATTGGGCAATTAAACAACGTTTATATGTTTGAATGGGTATATAGATCATTTTAAACTTTTGATGGGTATATAAACAAATTGAAAAGATTTGATGGGTATATAGACAATTTTTCCTTAATTTTATTTATCTATAGACATCCACTTTATATATGTTTATGGGAAAAAATATTTCGAAGTAAAGTTGGGTCTACATCGTATCTTGATCTCAATTTGGAGTATAGCATGATAACCATTTGGATGGCAAAAATAACAATTCAGTTGGCACAGAAATTCACACAACTATCAAGATAAACCAGAAAAATGGGCAGAACCGACAGTCGTTGCTTCGGAGATGAAAGGTAAAGCTACCGACGTGGACATGGAGGAGGGGGCAATGCTCATAGAGGAGAGCATGAACTCAAGGTAAAGTATTTGGTTGTCTATTTTGTTTGCCTAAAATGCGAAACCCGAATATCCGCGATGTAAATTACTCTTGACATGATTGATGGGTTGTGAGTTGTAGTTTTCGATAAAGTGAAAAGTAGAATAATAAATGAGGGTAAATTAGTAAAAAATGGAGTAGATTATTGGATTTCTTAAAAATCGTGCTAAGAGCTAAAATGACAAGTTTTCGCGAACGGAGGGAGTATCCAGTAAATACTATTATCTACCCAAGGACATGGAGGATGGTCTCTCTCTTATACTAAGTCTACTTCTCCTTTATCCTATGACCTCTTTTATATCCCATCATGCTTGTCTTGCTGCCTATACCACCTTTGCCAATAGTGCATCACTATATGAACCTGTTAATATAAGTGAAGCGCTCCACTACAAAGAGTGGTCCCAAGTAATGTTCACTGAATTGAATGCTCTTGAGAAAACTGAGAAATGGACTCTTGTGCCTAGACCTGAGCATCAGTTTGTGGTGACTTCTAAATAGCTTTTCAAGCTTAAGCTTAAAGATGATAGCTCTCTATATAGACATAAAGCTCTCCTTGTGGCTCAAGGGTTTAATCACGTTGAAGGCATTGGTTACAATAAGACCTTTTCTCCTGTTGCTAAGATGATCTTAGTTAGAACATTACTTGCATTTGCAGCAACATAGGATTGACACATCTCTAAATTAGATGTCACCAATGCCTTTCTTCACGGTGACTTAGATGAGGAAGTATTGATGGAATTACTTCCAGCTTACAATGCTCTCAAGTCCTTACAGCCTGATGTTCAAGGGGGGTGTGGGAACAAGAAGCATCAAGCTAAGAAGGACATGGTCTGTAAGCTTTGGAAATCTCTATATGGACTAAAGCAAGTACCAACACAAAATGGTTTGTAAAATTTTCTGAAGTTGTAATGGCTGTAAGATTTGGGCAATCAGAATATGATCACTCATCGTTTGTCAAAAGAAATTACAACAAAATCACAGCCTTGCTTGTTTAGGTGGACGATATGAT
Organism: Persicaria tinctoria; assembly: GCA_037127255.1. Lineage (NCBI taxonomy): Eukaryota > Viridiplantae > Streptophyta > Magnoliopsida > Caryophyllales > Polygonaceae > Persicaria > Persicaria tinctoria. Next base: position 19,419,684 of record JBANSL010000008.1, read on the forward strand.
CATCACAGGGAATGATGAGAATGAGATATGTAAACTCAAGGCTCATTTGCAGAAGAACTTACAAATGAAAGAGTTAGGAGAGTTGAGATACTTTCTACACATAGAAATTGACAAAAATGAAAAAGGAATATTTCTGAATCAAAGAAAGTATGCTCTATAATTTCTGGCTGAAACATGAATGACTTATTCCAAACCAGTGGCTACTCCCCTAGATCCCATAATCAAGTTAAGTCTAGAAGAAAGTAGGGAAGATGTGGATCATGTTGCATACAGAAGACTAGTAGAGAAACTAACCTACTTGACTATTACTCGACCTGACATATGATATGCAGTACAGATGCTCAGTCATTTCATTCGCTATCCAAGCATTGATCATTGGCAAGCTGCTAAGCACGTACTGAGGTATCATAAGAAAGCTTTCTCCCCAGTCCTCACCGAAGCCTCCTCCAGTCCTCCTTCCCTGACTTCGCGGCGAAGATGCTCCCTCATGTTGCTCCGACTTCGCGCCGCTCTCCGACCTCACCCTGCCGCCTCTATCACCAAAGCCTCCTCCTTCCCTGACTCCTCTTCCATCTCCTCTCTTCGAAAACTTCATCATCCCCTTCGCAACTCCATCGTCATCCTCGCCTTCCCCTATCTTCAGCGCCGTCCTCCGCCATCCACTCCTCCGCCGTCAACTCCTCCGCCGTCCTCTCCTCGGACATCCTCTTCCTAAACAAAACCCCTAAATTCTACATCTCTGAAACCCTAAATCGGTCGTTCTCTCCTCGTTGCTGCTGGTCGTTGCTCTCAAATCTCCTCCCTACGACTTCCTCTGCTCTCGAACGTCGTCCTCTTCTATCGAATCTCCTCCCAACGACGGTCGTTGCTGTTGCTGCTCAAGAATCTCCTCCCAGGCGGTCGTTGTTGCTGGTCATTGCTGCTGCTGCTCTCGAATCGCCTCCTAGACGAATTGAAGAGGTCAATCTGTTCATCTATTTTCCACTTGCTCTTACTCTTAGTGATTTCTGCTGCTTGCTTCTACTCTTGGTGCTTTAAACCCTAAAGCAAATACATTCAACTGTACTTGAGTCGTGGTTGTTGTTGCTTGCTCTTACTCTTGGTGTTTTGGGCTGCTAAGGAACAATTTTGGATTTCATGATGTTGTTGATTTTGGTGTTTTTTTGAGTGACTATTGTTTTTTTTTAATTGATTATTAGATGAGTATTTTGATTCGATTAGGCTTATTATGCTTCTTGCTGATGTTTGTGAATGTTGGTGATTGATTGGTAAATATGAGCATTCTAATTTGAGTCGATTTTAAGAGATTTTATTTGCTTATTAGTTTAGAGTTCATTCGATTATTAGCTGATGGTGCTTCTGCTGATTTTTGTGATTGATTATTAGCTAACTATTTGAAAATATTTCATTCGATTTTGTAATATAGGGCGGAGTATTTTCCAATTTGGATGATTGAAACAATGAAATTTGTCTTTACAGGGATTTCAATATGAAGGCATAAAAACATCCTTTCCAAGAAATAGCATTCACTCGTCTTCTTTGGGGGAGGATCTTGTTTGTGCTCTACTTTGGTTGCATATACTCGTCTTCTTTGGGATTTCCTTGTAAAGGTACTTCCTTTTTTTGATGCCTCATCTTTGGTAACCCCATTTTATTTATTTATTCTTATAAGTGGAAAAATTATGAATTACATATCACATATATGTTTTTATAGTGAAAAAGCGAGTTGTGAACAATAGGCTTGCATGAATAGATAAAACTAAGTCTCTTCGTGTAGATGGAATTGGATAAGATACTATAGGCACTTATTGTGGTAGAAGTTAGATTGAAAATTTATAAAATGAGATAACTTTGTTGTGTATAATGTAGTTGGTTTAAGATACTATAGGCACTTATTGTGGTAGAAGTTATATATAATTTAGATTTTGTACTAAATAGATTGCTCATTTGCTTATTCATATGCATGTAAATAGTTATGTTAACTCGATTTGACTTTGAAAATATGAGGCCATGCTACATTATTGGTATATTATATTCGTGAGAGGTTTGATTTAAGAATATTTCTTTTACATTGATTATAAAAATTAAAAATGATGAATAATAAGGAAGGATAAAGTTATACATAGTTGTTTAATCTTTTATATTAAGTTGATAGATTCTCACTTTATAACCATCGAATTAATAATAACTTGAGTTGAGATATATATAGTATAAATTAAGATTTTCTACCTAAAATCTCCCAAATGAATAAAAATCATTTCAATTCTCTTTGGATTAGTAAGTGACTTTTCGTAATACGGTCACTCATTTCAATTCCCTCTTGGATTAAGATTTGAGTTTTAAATTAGAGGAATGGATAAGTAATGGATGGTAGCAAAACGTACCTCAGGCGAATATCAAAAAGGGGTAGATGACTTCATTGCATTTGATATAAATCATGGTGCTGATCCAAAAAGATTTATTTATCCCTGCAAAAACTGTCGTTATTCTAAAACATATGAGATTGATGTCATAAAGGAACATCTCATATGTGATGGCATTAATCCTCATTACAAAGTGTGGATTTGGCATGGAGAGAAAACAAATAATTCTGCTTCTTGATGTGACACAACCAATCTCGAGATGGGTGATACTTTTGAAGGAGATCGAGTAGATGAAATGTTGCATGATGTTCGAGAGTTTCTTGTTGATCGTCCAGATATGTTTGATCCTTTTGTATCTGATGCTCAGCGACCTTTATATGTCGGGTGTTCAAAGTTCACGAGATTGTCTGTTGTGTTGAAGTTGTACAACCTGAGAGTGGGAAATTGATGGACTGATAAGAGCTTTTCCGCGATTCTAGAGTTATTCAGAGAAATGCTCCTGGGGGACAATTGCCTTCCTAATAGTGCATATGAGGCCAAGAAGCTCTTACGGTCGGTGGGAATGGAATATCAGAAGATACATGCATGTCCGAATGATTGTGTTTTATATCGAAAAGAACACAAGTCATGTGTCATTATACATGAGGTATGGCTCCATAAGGCTGTGATAAAAGAGTGTCATGTGTCATTATATATGAGGTAAGCACTTAATATTAATCTTAAAATTAGTTTTTGGTGAATTTAATTTGCATGTTTTTAGTTTAATTTGCATATCGAAGTCTTACATATACTTGAGCAATAATATGACACAAATATGTACTTGTAGATATCTATTTAACACTTCTTCTGATGGTGATAAAGAGAAGTTCAAGTTTTTATGCCCAACCAAAATTTCACCTCTTAATGGGACCGTACAAGAAAGGGCTGCCTATATTTCAGATGCCATGGAGGGAAACATAGAAAACAAGCTGTTTTTAGCACCTTATCATTCTAGGTAACGACTCTTTACTATTATTTTTTCTTGCTATTGTTACCTATAATATCCATGCATTCTCACCCAAAACATACATATAGGTATCATTGGATTTTAATTGTAATGAATCCTCATTCGTATCGTGCTTATTGGATTGATCTTTTACACACAGAACTAATACATGATGCCAGGGAATTGGTTGCATTGTGAGTATTTTTTGTTGTCAAAGTTCTTTTTCTATAATGACAACGATTTTGTGAGTGTTGTGTTGTATTAGTCTCATATTTGACTTCCATGTTTACGTTTGTAATTACAATAGGAGTTACAGGTTAAAGTATGCCAAGTTGGGTAAGAAAAAACCTCGAATTTAGACTTTGTGGACTTTTCCAAAGGTTAAAATCCTTATTATCATTGAATTCTTCCATGTTTGTGCTTGAATTAGAATATATTATTGTTAGGCTTGTGAAAATTCCGTATCCTATAAATGAAGCATGTTGTCATTCAATTTAATCATCTTTATGATATCATTAGTGACACCTAGTATATGCATGCTTTATATGTATTAATTTCAGTGTCCGCATCAGTTGAATGAAGTTGATTGTGGATACTATGTTTTGAAGTTCATGCGAGATATAATATCCCAAGGCAAAATTGTTATCCCATCTAAGGTATACATTTATTATTTTCTTAGTATTGTGTCTTTTCATAAATTCGGTAAGATAATAATGCTACTAATAATAATAAATGTTTTATTTTGTAGTGGTTCGATAACAAAACTAGTTTCAAAGAACAAGAGATTGATGGACTTCGAAAGGAATGGCTCAATCACCTATTTACCCTTATCTTCAAGTAAGTATTACCTACTTCGTTAAGATTTTTGGCCAATTCGAACAATTCTTTAACATTTCAAATTAAATTCTCTCTATCTCAAACATACCATTTCTGGAACTTTGAGCATGAGTACAAATAACTTAATATTTGTTGCAAATATGTCATTAAGTGGATTCATGTTTACATATGCATTTATCTAGTTTCATAATTGCTTTGCTGGCAGTCCAAGCTTCATATTTAAACAAGAATCATGCTTAACTTGTTTAACATGTTTGTATGGTAAACCGAGTTTTCTGAAATGTCTTGATCATTTTTTCTTAATTTTTTTAGGCAAGGCTAATTACAATGTCTCTGGTATGGAGGGAGTTTATGACCGTACGTTGTTTCGTTCAGAAACAAGATTGCACGACATGTCGAGTCATCTTCCTCGGGCGTATTATAGGGGTATGGTTCATCTATGTAGGTTGACATCTAGCATTTTGTAAGACACTGATTGTGTGTTGTTGAACATGTAATACTTTTTGCACTACCTTGGTTGGTTCCAAATTTGAAACAAGGCTTGTAAACTTACTAGCTTGGTACTTTGAAGATATGAATTTGATGAACAGATTTGTGTCATGTGCCATTCAATTGTGGATTTTTGGTTGTCTATATTCTTCTGTCAGATCCGGGGTATATTAGGTGAAACGCCCGGGCTATTTTCATGTTTTTGTACTAGTGATAATAATAGAAATTGATGACAGACCATGGATAGCAAAGGAGGACATCATGCAGGTTTTGTGGATAGCTACATGGTTTTTTTTTTAAACTAGCTCTCAAGGCTTATGTATTAATGATAGTCTTTCTAAAAGGCTACAAAAGCGTCTTGCTGATGAACGATTTTTAGTCGCATAAACCGTATCAAAATAAAACTCAAACCTACAAGCTAGTATAGCAAGTAAGTAAGAGGTCGATCCCACAGAGAATCGAGTATTTATCCGCAATGTATATTTACCAATTAGTAGAAAGGGGGGTTTTGGTGATTGAAACAAGAAAGAAAGCAAAATAAACTACAAACAGATTGATGCAAAACCATTTAGAGAAGATCGATCTACCTACAACTATCCACTTTATTTGGTTGAATTGATATTGTAACTTCCTCTTGTCCTTTTAGTCTTCCTATGAATGCCCTTGTCCCGACCTAATATAGTTACTAGTCCAATCAGTCCTAGAAACCCTTATCAATCGAACTGTCCCTAAAGAAGGATTTAACTCAATTGATAGCTTTAAGTTCAGAGATTAACCAAGGTATTTGCAGTCCTTAAAGAGGGATTTAACAACACATCCAACTTCCTACTTGTCCAATTAGTTCAATCAGCCCTAAAGGGACAAGTTTGCTACTTAGGTTAAGGTTCACAATTAGGAATCTACAAAACCTTAGTAATTGAATTGATCTAACAAGTTGGTCAAACAAGATAGAACAAACAATAAACAATCAAGCACAAAGAAGTTGAAGCATTCAATATAGGAAATAAGGAACTGTAACACCCCGTCCCACATCGGATATCATAAGGATGTTGGGAGTGATTTATAAGTGATTCAAGCCCTACTCATGTCACAAGAGCTCTTCCTTTTCATGCTCCAAGTGAGGACAACGGACCTGAGAGGGCTAGGTGGCATGGGTTGGTGCCTCTTAAGACCCCGGGTCTTACAGGAACAAGATTCAGAAACTCACAATCGATCCAAATAAAGCTTCAAATTGCAAGTAGAAAGAAAAGAGTTTAGCCGCCCATGGCGAACATCGCTCTCTCTCCAATTGTCTGATAGAACGTAGAATAGAATAGAAGTTGTGAAAATAACATAAAACTCGGCCTTATAAAAGTCTAGGCGGCCACACAAAAGGAAAACACAAAACTAGGGTTTTTAATTAAAACGGCGTCGCACTGGCAACACGTGTTGCGGACAACCGAGGCGTCATGAAAGCGCAAAACAAGTTCTGCATGTCTGGCGACAACTTTTGTAAACTTGTTCTTCGTTTAAGCTCGCTTCTTCTCAGGACCTCTTTAAATCATGCATGATATGCATCTTAACTAAGCTAAATGCAACCTATTATGCCTACCTAAATGCATGCTATCACTTGCGGCAAGAAAGGAGAATCAAAAAATAAAATTGAGCTAATGGGTCGAACTCTGGCAAGGCAGTGTGCTACTTTGTTGCCACTGCGGCGAACATGGGACCATCGCTACTAGTATTTTTCTTTTTACGTATATTGCATAAGTTTTGAGGACAAAGCTTTATAAGTAGAGAGTAATGTTAGAGATTGATAGAGTATGGGTCATGACTAAACCCGAGAACCAGATCGACCAAGGCTCGAGCTTTCGAACACTCTTTTTGTGGGGCTAAATCTTGGGATTTTTGGGAACTGAAAAGAAGGGATATGTGGAGCAAGATTCGTAGGCCTCTCGCCCTTGAATCCCCTACACTCAATCTCAATCCTCTCGGAATCTCACTCCGAGAATCTCGACCCTTTGACACCTTCGCCTCTCACTAGGGTGTCACCCTCGGCCTCTCACCAAAGGGTTCGCTCTTAGCGTCTCACCAAGAACTCGATCCTTAACCCGGAATCATAGGAAGCTATTAGTGGCTCAAACTTTAACTAAACTCAACTTGACTTCCTTTAAAATGAAGGTTTTACAAGAAATATATAGGATGAAGATAGAAGCCCCAAACATCTCTAAGCGATGTGGGATTATTAGAATAGAAAAACTTAAGGAAAATTTGTCCAGATTTAATCTTCTGAAATGAACGTCAAATACAAGTATCTTCAGGGTTGATTCGGAATTAATGTTCTTCATAGAAGTTGTAGCCACTTAAAATAGTTTTCCAACAATGGCTCAATAGCTTCGATCGGAATTTTATACAGCCCGAAAAAGCCAAAATACCATGGGGTCGCCATGCTGTTTTCTCAGACAATAGTTGATATTCGGCTCCAACGACAAGGCTTTGTAAGATAAATGAATCGAGCTCACTGACCATTAGGATCACATCATCCTCTTCCCCTTGAAAAGGATTCGTCCTCGAATCCGTGATGGAAACGAGTGACTTCTTCGAACCTTCTTCTTCTTCCTTGAACAGATCTTGAATCCCCACTTCTTCTTGAATCGTGAAAGGCAAGCAAGACGGAATGAATGGGCAGACATCCAACCACTTAGTTGACATGGAATTCAGAAAGATAGGTACCTCGGTTGGCATCCGTTTCTCCTTCATGGAAAGCACAACATTAGGAATTCGGATGATCTCCTCATCTTTCTTAAGCTCAGACATGACCTTTGCAGTCTCAATCGGAACATCCTTGGACTTGCCTTCTTTAATCTCAATTGTCTCGCCCATGGCCGTAGAGGATGTTGTCTTTAAAGAGGGAGGTGGGGTTGTTGTGGGCTTTGATAGCTTCGACCCCAATGAGATGACGACTTTTCTCATTTCTTGTACTTTGCATTGAGTCTTCCGCGAGCTTACGGATCTCTTGCCAAGGTGGTTCAACCTTCTTCTTAAGCCGAGCCTCATCCTCTCGAGCCCTTCTCTTTTGATATCTCTTCCGAAGCTCTTGATCAACTACATCATATGTAGCCCCATCCATGTCGCTCCAATGAAGATACCCATCATCATAGGCTCGAATGGCCCATCGGATGTACTCTTCCGACAAAGGCATGGAACTTGCTTTCTTGAACATTTTGTCTGGGAAGAAACAACTCATGCACTTATCGAAAGCTCGATGGACTTGAGTCGATTAGCTATGATACCACTTGATGAAACCCGAGGACCAGATCGACCAAGGCTCGAGCTTTCGAACACTCTTTTTGTGGGGCTAAATTTTGGGATTTTTGGGAACTGAAAAGAAGGGATATGTGGAGCAAGATTCGTAGGCCTCTCGCCCTTGAATCCCCTACACTCGATCTCAATCCTCTCGGAATCGCACTCCGAGAATCTCGACCCTTTGACACCTTCGCCTCTCACTAGGGTGTCACCCTCGGCCTCTCACCAAAGGGTTCGCTCTTAGCCTCTCACCAAGAATTCGATCCTTAACCCGGAATCATAGGAAGCTATTAGTGGCTCAAACTTTAACTAAACTCAACTTGACTTCCCTTAAAATGAAAGTTTTACAAGAAATATATAGGATGAAAATAGAAGCCCCAAACATCTCTAAGCGATGTGGGATTATTAGAATAGAAAAACTTAAGGAAAATTCATCCGGATTTAATCTTCTGAAATGAACGTCAAATGTGAGCATCTTCAGGGCTGATTCGGAATTAATGTTCTTCATAGAAGTTGTAGCCACTTAAAATAGCTTTCCAACAATGGCTCAACAGCTTCGATCGAAATTTTATACAGCCCGAAAAAGCCAAAATACCATGGGGTCGACATGTTGTTTTCTCAGACAATAGTTGATATTCGGCTCCAACGACAAGGCTTTGTAAGATAAATGAATCGAGCTCACTGGCCATTAGGATCACATCAGGTTATTAGAGTAATTACTAGGAAATTAGGTATTGGGTTATAAATATCCACAAATTATACTGTTCGCGATATCGATGAATTACATATCTATCTTCTTCCTCTCTTCTTTTTCTTTCTCCCTCTGAACTCTCTTCCTTCTCTTTCCCTTACCTTTCTCTCTCAATCATCTATGGAAGACCTTGGGTCCTAACAGAATAACCGATAACTAAAACTCGCCCAAATTCGAATGAATTGAACCCGATTCAACCGAAACCCGTTAAGACTCAAACCCGTTATAATCGAAACAAAAAATAACTCAAACTTAAAGATATATTTTAGTAAAGTTTTAAAAATGAATATCAATCCAAACCCGAAATAACCGAAACCTAAGACAACTGAAACCCGAAATAACTAAAACACGAGACAATCAAAATCGATCCGAAATAACCAAAATCCAAGACAATTGAAACCCGAATAACTGAAACCCAATACATCCGAAACCCGAACCCCATCCAACTGAATTAGGGCTGTGCATGATTCGGCCCAAACCGAATTTTTGGGCCGAACCAACACAAACCGAGCCGAACCTAACCGAGCCGATATTTTTCGGTTCGGCTTTCGGTTCTTGAATTTCCGATTTTCGGTTTCGGTTCGGTTTGTGCTCGGTTTGTGTTCGGTTTGTGTTAACCGATTTTTTATTTTTTATTTTTATTTTTATTTTTTATAGATATGAAAGGATTATAATCTTATTAATTTATGAAACTTATAAATTATTTTTTTAATGTTTTAACTTTTAATGTCTAAAGACTACAGCTTTCAACTTTAAGTTTCAAGTTTCCATAGTTCATTTTCCAAAATCCAAAAAATCCCCAATCGGCGAAACGGCAAAACCCTAGACGAGACGACCTCGGACCTTCCTCAGTTGCTCCTGCCTCCTGCGCTTGCCTCCCCTCCCGGCCCTCCGGCAGTTCGGTGTGGCTGAGGCAGTGAGGCGGCTCGTACCTCTCCTGGCTCTCCAGTCTCCTTCTCGGCTTCTCCAATCTCCAGTCGGCTCTCTCTCGGCATCTCCACTCTTCAGTTCTCACTTCGATAGTTCGATCTCCACGGTGTCGGTAAGGTATGGCTTGCTTTTGAATCTGTTTTTGAATTGTTTCCTTGAATCCCTCACTTTAATTAAGTTTCTGTTGCATTTTGATGCTTTGCAATCACTTGAATAATATAGATTTTTTCCAGATTTTTATTGTTTTTGAATTGTTTCCTTGAATTCCTTGAATCCCGGTGGGCGTACTCTCGATCAATACCGAAGCTCATTGGGTTATAAGGTGAGTTCATAATCTGTTTTTTTAGAAACTGAGTTCTGTCTTTTTTTTAGAAATTCAGTTCTATTTATTTAAGAATCTGATTGAGTTCTGTTATTTTAGAAATTCAAATTGGTACTTTATTTTACAATTCAGAATCTACATTTTAGGTCATTTGCATCAAAAATTGAGTTCTGTTTTTACAAAAATTGAGTTATGTTCTATAATTCAGAATCTGATTTTCTTTTTACAATTTAGAATCTGATTTTAGGCTGTTCTGTAATTCAGATTTTAGAATCTGATTTTAGGATGTTCTGTAAATCTGTAATTTAGTTCTAGGCTGTTATTTAATTTAGATTTTGCAAAAAAGAATTCTGTTCTAGGCTGTTCTGTAATTTAGATTTTAGAATCTGATTTTTTTTACATTTTAGAAATTCAGTTCAGTTCTATTACAGATTTTAGAATCTGATTTTTTTTTACATTTTAGAAGTTCAGTTCACTTCTAAAGAAGTGGCGGTGGATGAAATTCAGTTCTGATTTTAGAAATTCAGTTCAGTTCATTTCTTATGTATGTCTATGTGATGTTCATAGACTGTTGAAGCACTTATTTGCTCCCAAAATTGGATTCGTGCAAATCGAGGCTCTAAAGAAGTGGCGGTGGATGAAATACAAATTTTAAGAGAGTCGGAACAAGTAGAAGAAGGTAATTCGTTTTTATAGTTGCTATTACTTTTATAACTTTTATTACAAATTTTATGAAATCTAATTGTTAGCACTTTTATTTCTTTTTAGAGTTCGAAAAATTGAGCTTGTCTGCTTGAAGGAGATTGAGTCATCCGACCAAGTCCAACATCAGTGCACTACAAGTACAAGACTTGCTAATTGCTATGGAAGTATGGAACTTAGGCACTTCGCTCATTTTGTAACTTTCGTTAATTTCTAAATTCTAATTTGAACTATTGAAGATGGGATTATGGGAAATGGGTTATGGTTAATGATTTTGTACTTTTGTTATGCAACTATGGTCTATGGATTTTCCATTATGCCACCCCATGTAATGCAACATAGCAACTAATTATGGATTGGATTGTTAAGCACTTAAGCTGTTAGTTATTAGTTTCGGCCTAATTCGGTTAAAGCCGAACCGAACACAAGCCGAACCGGCAAATAGCCGAGCCGAACCTAATGCATTCGGTTCGGCTTTCGGTTTGGATTTTTGTGAATTTCGGTTTCGGTTCGGCTCGGTTCGGCTCGGCTTTGAGCCGATGCACAGCCCTAAACTGAATGACCAAATTATTAGACATTATCTGAAACCCGAATGACCCGACTAACCGAACCCGAACCTGATCCGACCCGTCTGATTGCCATTCATCACCCTTTTTGTTTAGATTTGAAAAAAAAAAGTTACTTAGATTTAACAAGAAAAGTGGGCATGAGTTGTTAGTTGCAACCAATTTGTATATAATGGGTGGTTATTTGCAAATGTTTTATTAAAGGGTGGTTCTTTGCAAACAATCTTGAATAAAAGGTGGTTTTATCTTTTATGCATTTTCGCCTAAATAAAATAAGGAAAAACTAAAAGAATAAAATAATATTATTTATATTTTGAATAAAATAAGGAGGAAATTAGAAAAAGAGTGTTATTTATACTTTAGTAAAAATTAAAAAATCATCTTAAACCTTTTTCTAGAAAATTATATCATAAACTAGTTTTTTCATATTATCTTTTAATTATTGTAATTTTTATAAGGTTATTTTTTATATTTTTTTCAAACATGTTATAATATTTATTTATAAAGTAAAAATAATTTTTAATATTAATTTAATTATTAAATAATTACGTATGTAAGATAAGATAAGGATATGTGATAGGGTTTTGAAGTATGAGATTTATTGGGGTGGAGTGGAGTGTGGACTGTGTGGTTAGCGGTGAGCCCAATCTGACACTGTGCAGCGGTGGCACCCCTCGCCAAATTCAGCGACAAATTACTGAATACCCATACACAAACACGTGTGAATATGCCATAATAATTACTGAATCCAAGTCCAATCTAGGAACTCTACCGTAATATAGAATCAGAAATTAAAATTTATGGTTTAATAAAATACTCCGTATGTCATTTTACTATTTACGTCCCAAAACTATATAAAATATCTATTTTTTTAATAATTTTTTATTTCCAAATAAGCGTGTCTGAATAGTAAACGACATGTTTTTGTCGAACGGATTGAATATTCCATCCGTTTCGAACCCCAGAATGACCGCTCTTTATTTACCAATTCAAGGAATAGTAAATAATTTTAATATATTTATAATTTAATTAATAAAACTTTTATTTAAAAATATGAATATTTTTTTTATCTTTTATCTTCTTTTTTTTGGTCTGGTTTTTTCTATTTTCTTAAGATAAGCCTTTTTTAAATCACGAGGATATAAAATATTTCATTTACAAGTGTTAATTAGAATGGAATATATTAAAATCTTGCTTGTAGTGTCCATGTATTCCCTGCCGACGATTGCTGTGAGGATGATCCAAAACTGCTTGTTCTCGTCCGGAAGGATGCGCTAGGAAGAGCTTGTGTTGCGGCCGGTCCGACCTAATCTTTATTGAGCGTTAAAAAAAATGGAATAGATGAGTTTGGAGGCATATAATATACTCTTCCTTTTATCAATAATCCAGTAGTCCTTCCATTAATTAAAATTTTACGTTTTGTAGGTGTTAAAAATTATATAAAGTATTAATTTTTTTACTAATTTTTTAAAATAATATCATACTTATGAGTTAATACTATTAAGTATGAACTTATTAAAACAAATTTAATAAAAAGTTAATATTTTATATAGTTTTTATCATTCTAAAAAAAACATACTTTGGTAAGATTTTTCAGTGAATGACACACGTTCAACAATAGAGGAGTTTGAAGGCGTATTTTTTAGTGAAGGGAATAGCTGATCAATAGTACTACAGTATTAAGTTTCGGTAGGTCATATGATATGGTGCCACATGTCAAAGCGCATCATATATGTGTGTTAACCAAATTGATGAAACGATGAAGTTTCATTCTAAAACCAATTAACCTTAGAAGAAGTGTCCGCCACCTTATATTCAACGCTCAAATTCATTATATTATTAATGTGGAATCTGTATATCATTTCATATCTTTCCTAAATAGCTACTCTTTTTTTTGTAAAAAAATCATAATAATTGAAACTAGGTTCAATCGAATTAATATTTGTTAAAGAGGTGTCCGACTCAACCAAATTATTATTCCTCGATCAAAATTCTTCTTAATTGAATCGATCACTCAAACGAACTCATAATGTATCGATGGTAGGGAGTACTCCTTGCATCTTTATCAAAATTATATAGATGATTTGAAATTTTAACATATTTTTATAAAAGAGTTAAAAACTTTATAAAATATTATTTTTTAATTTTTTTTTAAAAATAATGATATACTTATTAATAAATATAACATTATTTGAATAAAATAATAATATTTTATAGTGTTTTTAATCTTTTAAAAAATATTTTAAAATATCAAACACCAAAGTAAGACAAGGAATCTTGAGGCAGGGGTGGACGCGTGACGAGACGGGACGTGATTAATTATTATTTTTTTTTACCCGAAATCCCACCAACTTCATCCGGACCCGGACGAAATTGGCCCGGATTTGCGGGTTTTGTCCTCACCCCTAATTCTGGGTTCAATTTATAGAGTGCCCTACCTTTTTGTAAACAAAAAAAATTATTGCGAGTCCTTTAACAAAGTGAACAATCAAGAAACACGTGGTGTAGCAAATTTAATTCATTTTGGGTTGAAATTAATCTAATTAACCAATGGAGTTATGTGTTGGCCTATAAATAGAGCACGATATCTGAGCCCTTAAATCACCACACCACTGCCATCGAAGGTGTGCGTTTCTACATATTCTTGATCGATTATTTCGCCATAAAAATCAATTGTTTTTCTATATATATATATATATATATATATATATATATATATATATATATATATATATATATATATATATATATAATTAATTAATTAATGTATTCAGGTGGTTAATCGATCGAGCATTCAATAATTAGAATGGGGGAAGCGAAGAAGGAGATGAACGGCCTGACTTCAGCCCACTCGGCGGTGTTCAAGAAGTCGGAGATGCTGGAAGGACCGAGCCTCGAGATCGAAGGCTACGACTTCAACGGCGGTGTCCACTACGACCAGTTGCTCAAGTCGTTCATCTCCAGCGGCTTCCAGGCGTCCAATCTGGGCGATGCCATTCACATTGTCAACCAAATGGTACGCTAGCTACTCTCTTACTCCATTAATAACTACTCGATCCCTACTGTATATATATAACTAATTAATTATTAACTCAATGTTGATCGATTAATAATTGAATATGAAGCTGGAGTGGAGGCTTGCAGATGAAGCTGTAGATGAGACCTGTACCGACAAGGAGAGAGATGACGAGTACAGGAAGACGGTCAAGTGCAAGATCTTTCTCGGCTTCACCTCCAATCTTATTTCTTCGGGTGTTAGAGAGACCATTCGCTTTCTTGCTCAACATCGCATGGTGAGACTTCTGATCATTAAACTCGACCATGGGGCCGTTCCCGAGATTTTTAGGATTATAGGCGATTTTTTTAACAAAAAAAAAAAAAGAGATCCTTGCTGAAAAAATGTAGCCACAAACTTTTTTTCCTGATAAATTATCTAACGATATAATTTTTAAATTTAATTTAAGATTCAAAACTATTATAAAATATCATATATTTTTGTTAATAATTTCATATTTTGTAAATATGTATCTTTTTTACAGTAAAACCACCTTCTTGTATTCTTGGTAAAAATAAATAAAAAATCATTTCAGAATGACTCACTGGAAAGGACTTGCGGGTAGTACCCAAAGACCCCAGTTCGAACCCCGGAGATGGCCGCTCTTTATTTACAAATTCAAGGTAAAAATAAATAAAAGGACATCTCAAACTGTCAGTCGTATAAATATCAATTTTGTCCATAAAAATATTATGATCATTCAAATAAAGATCTTAAAGTCATATAAATATGTAGTTTCTTTTACTGTAAAACCACCGTCTTGTATTCTTGGAAAAAAAAAAAAGACATCTCAGACTATCATTCATTCACTTGGATCTTTGATTGAAGATTATACAATTAGCAAGTCATGTGACAAATGTGTTTTGTTTGTATCTTAGCATTAATGAGTCTCGTCCCGCATAAATTACTCGTAGGGGTACCCCATCCCGTCCCGTGTCCACCCTTACCCTTACCTACCCAGTACCATCCATGGCATCGACCTCTGCTGCTGCCGGGCCCTGTTACACTTGTTTCTGCCTCCTCGCCCCCTCTGTTCGACCTCCTCTTTCTCAACCTAGTTGTCTTTTCCTTACCATCCACCTCCCCTATCCTCATCACCTATGTCAACCTCCACCATATTCGATTGTTGTGGCTGAAGCAGCTCTTAACCTATATATGCATTAATTTACAGGTGGATGTGATAGTGACAACAGCAGGTGGGATAGAAGAAGATCTGATAAAATGCATTGGTCCCACTTACAAGGGTGACTTTCAACTCCCTGGAGCCCACCTCCGTTCCAAAGGCTTGAACCGGATTGGGAATTTGTTGGTCCCAAATGACAATTACTGCAAATTTGAGGACTGGATTATGCCTGTTTTTGATCACATGTTGCTCCAACAAAATCTTCAGGTACCCATTACATTACAATATTACAGTGTACGTGATTATGTACTCTCCTTATAAATGAGACCTTATTTTGTACTACTCTTAAAATACATAATAACATACCACTCTTTTAAGACTCACACTTAAATTACCGATGAAATCAAATGACTACACCAACTCACACTCGCTCACTTGACTCAACTCTCACTTGTTTGCTTACCTTTGTTTACGCACACCTATGGCCTATTTATAAGGCCACCTAGTCGGTTACCATACATGTTAATGTGCCTTGAACGACTGTTGACCGGCGACGCATCGGGGGGTCCGGGGGGCTCCGCCCCCCGGCGGTGGTCTCCGCCCCCCGTAACCTAATCTGTTTAGGGTTCCATGAGTCTGTCTATTTTGGGCTTTCAGTCCATTGTCTGTTTAGGGTTCCATGAGTCTCTTCATATACTCATGGAACGCCGTCCCATGTAACCTAATCTGTTTTCGCTTCCTCTAATAAGAAATCTGGTTCTCTGCCCGTGGACGTAGGCAACACACCGTTGCTGAACCACGTAAATCTCTGTGTCTTTCTTCGCTATTATCGTTCTCGTTATAACAAACTGGTATCAGAGCCGGGTTCGGCGGGTGGGCCGGTTGCACCGAAGATTGAGATGGACTCCACATCTGTATCGATGACGGGCTAGTCGAACCCGTTGCGTGGGGGTCTCAATTCCAACCGGGCTAGACTTGTGATGGATTCGCAAGTGAGAGGGGGATTTGTTGGGACACTTGTGAATCCCACATCGGAAGTGGGAAGATTCTGAATCTAACATATAAGTGGATGGGCTACTCCACCTAATGCCAATTGGTTTTGGGATGGTGCCCCGGTCCGGCTTATATGTTGGGCTTTCTGGTCGGGCCCAACAAGACTTCCCCTAACAAACTGGTATCAGAGCTTTGGTCGTTGAATTCCGCCGAGAATGATGTCTGGTTCTGTGTTGAAGATCGACAAGTTTACTGGAAGAAATTCTTTCAGTCTATGGCAGATCAAGATGCGGGCTTTGCTGAAACAGCAAGGCTTATGGACACCGTTGGCCGCCGACAAGAAGGGGGCAGATACAACCACCGCTGAGTACGGCCTTCTGGAGGAGAAGGCTCATTCGACGATTATGTTGTGTCTCGCAGACGATGTCATAACAGAAGTTGCTGATCAGGAAACCGCAAGCAAACTGTGGCTAAAGTTGGAGTCTCTGTACATGACAAAGTCCCTGACGAACAAGTTGCTTCTGAAACAACGGTTGTTCGGACTGCGTATGCAGGAAGGTATACAACTCAGAGATCATCTTGATCAACTTAACACTTTATTACTTGAATTGCGTAATATTGATGTTAAGGTGGAGGACGAAGATGCTGCCCTAATTCTGCTGGTATCCCTACCCCCCACATACGAGAACTCCGTTCAGTCGTTCGTCGTTGGGAAGGATTCCATCACGTTGGAAGAGGTTAGATCGTCGCTTCACAGCAGAGAGTTGCGTCTGAAGGCAACCGGGTCGGTTACAGACAATCAGGCTTCCGGGCTTGTGGCAAACGGAGGCAAATCTGATGGTAGAAAGGGCAATAAGAAGAAGCATCGGCAAGATCGCAAATCAGGCCCTAAACCAAACGATGTTTGTAACTACTGCAAGGAGAAAGGTCATTGGAAGAATGACTGTCCGAAAAAGAAGAAGCAAGAGGAAGAGAAATCTGGGTCTGCAGTAGTAGCTGATCGTGGCAATACTTCTGAGGAGGATATTGTTCTGTTAGCTGATGATCACACACACAGGGCTGATGTGTGGTATCTTGACTCTGGGGCGTCCTATCATATATGTCCTAAAAGGGAGTTGTTTGCAACATATAGCCGTGCTGATGGGGGCAATGTATCCATGGGGAATGATGCTCTCTGCAAGGTTGTTGGGACTGGCTCAGTTAGGTTTCGGACAGATGATGGGAAATTTCGCACATTGGAGGATGTCAAGCACGTGCCATCCATGACGAAGAATCTGATATCCCTAACAGTGTTAGACGACAAGGGGCTCAGGTACACAGGTTATGGGGGAAAGTTGCGTGTGTTCAGAGGCTCTGATGTGGTTCTGCAGGGAGTCAAGCGGGGAAAGGGAACTTTGTACACCCTACAAGGTTCCTCAGTTACAGGTGCTGCAGCGGCTGTTTCTGCTGGGGTTCAGGAAGCTGATCTGACCAGACTTTGGCATATGAGGTTGGCTCATATGAGTGAAAGGGGGATGCAAATTCTCTCGAAAGCTGATCTTCTGGGAGGCCATAAGGCCCAGAGCCTTGAGTTTTGTGAACATTGTGTGTTTGGGAAATTACATCGCAGCAAATTTCCTAAAGCAGTTCATCAGACAAAGGGCACGCTGGATTATATCCATTCAGACTGTTGGGGTCCTTCACGTGTTCAGTCCTTGGGCGGTCACAGGTATTTTTTGTCTTTGATTGATGATTACTCTAGGATGACTTGGGTATTCATGATGAGGCATAAAAGTGAGGCCTTCAGTGAGTTCAGGGAGTGGAAGACTCTAGTAGAGAATCAGACTGGAAAGAAGGTCAAGAGGCTGCGAACTGATAACGGTCTGGAATTCTGTTCATCTGAGTTTGATGGGTTCTGCAGAGATGAGGGCATTGCTCGGCATCATACAGTCAGATACACACCGCAGCAGAATGGTGTAGCTGAACGAATGAATCAGACTCTTCTGGCGAAAGCAAGGTGCATGCTTTCCAATTCAGGCCTTGAAAGGCGATTCTGGGCAGAAGCAGTTTCAACGGCTTGCTATCTCGTGAATCGGAGCCCACGCACAGGTATCGACTGCAAAACACCTTATGAGGTGTGGACTGGAAAGGCTGCTGATTACTCTAATCTGAGGGTTTTTGGGTGCATTGCTTATTATCATATTGATGAGGGTAAGCTAGAGCCAAGAGCTAAGAAGGGAGTCTTCATGGGCTATGGTACTGGTGTGAAAGGGTACAGGATCTGGTCTGACAGCAAGATTATGCTTAGCAGAAGTGTAGTCTTTGATGAGAGTTCTTTGCTGAATTCTAGGAAGAAGACCAGTGATGCAGTTGAGAAAGAGGCTGTTGCTGAGGAGGTGGAGTTGGACTTCATTCCATCTGAGAGTCAGGTACCTGATTTGGTCACAAACCAATCAGGTACTATTGAGTCGGACACTGCTGAGACAGAGGCTATACCCCTAGACACAGGAGCAGGTGGAGCGACACATCGCAGTATTGCTCTAGATCGGCCAAAAAGGGCTGACATCAGACCTCCTGCGAGATATAGGTCTGATGAGTTGGTGGGATATGCCTTGCAGGTGGCCGAGGAGGTGGAGGATGATGCTCCGTCCACCTACAAGGCTGCTATTTCTGGAGATGAGTCAGCACAGTGGCTTGCAGCAATGGGAGAAGAGATGGAGTCTCTTCAGAAGAATCAGACTTGGGAGCTTGTCAAATTGCCTGCTGATAGGAAGGTGATTACTTGCAAAGGGGTCTTCAGGAAGAAGGAAGGACTATCAGCTGCTGAGGGTATTAAGTACAAAGCACGAGTAGTTGCAAGAGGTTTCAATCAGCGAGAGGGAGTAGACTACAATGAGATTTTCTCACCAGTGGTCAGACATACTTCTATCAGGGTGCTACTAGCAATGGTTGCACATCAGGATTTGGAGCTTGAGCAACTAGATGTGAAGACAGCTTTCCTACATGGAGATTTGGAGGAGGAAATATACATGTCTCAGCCGGATGGTTTTCAGGTTCCTGGAAAAGAGAACCATGTTTGCAGACTGAAGAAGTCTTTGTATGGGCTGAAACAGTCACCAAGGCAGTGGTACAAGCGATTTGATAGCTACATGGTGCAGCTGGGATACAACAGGAGTTCATATGATTGCTGTGTTTACCACAAGAGTCTGGATGATGGTTCACGTATTTACCTAGTATTGTACGTGGATGATATGTTGATTGCTGCTCAGAACAAGTCAGATGTCCAGAAGCTGAAGGATTGTCTCAGTGCAGAGTTTGATATGAAAGATCTGGGTGCTGCTCGAAAGATTTTGGGAGTAGAGATCTATAGAGACAGGAAGCAGAGAAAACTCTTCTTATCTCAAGAAGGGTACATCAAGAAGATATTGAGCAGGTTTGGAATGTCTTCGGCTAAGTCTATAGATACTCCAATGGCGTCTAACAGCAAGCTGGGAATGTACACACTTCAGACTGAGGAGGAGAAGGAGTACATGTCTAAGGTCCCTTATGCCAGCGCAGTGGGGAGTTTGATGTATGCTATGGTCTGCACTCGACCAGATCTAGCATTTGCTGTTAGTGTGGTAAGCCGCTTTATGGTTCAGCCTGGGAAAGAACACTGGCAAGCTGTGAAGAGGATCTTCAGGTATCTCAGAGGCACTACTGATGTTGGTTTGTGCTATGGGAATGATATAGAGTGCTTGGTTGCTGGGTTTTCAGACTCTGATTATGCCGGCGATGTGGACAGTAGGAGATCGATGACTGGCTATGTTTTCACTCTAGGGAGTTCTGTGGTGAGTTGGAAAGCAACTCTACAACCTACAGTCACTTTGTCTACCACAGAGGCAGAGTACATGGCGTTGACAGAAGCTGCTAAGGAGGGAATCTGGCTGAAAGGCTTGGTCAATGATCTAGGCCTACATCAGGATCAGGCTTTAGTGTATTGCGACAGCTTGAGTGCAATATGCTTAACCAAGGATCAAGTTCATCATGAGAAGACGAAGCACATTGATGTCAGGTACCATTTTCTGAGGAATGAGAAGAGAATCAGGGTGAAGAAGGTGGGAACTGCTGATAATCCCGCTGATATGTTCACTAAGCCAGTTCCAGAGAGCAAGTTCCAACATTGTTTGGACTTGCTTAATATCACCAGCTGTTGAGTTGCCCTAAGGGGCAGTCTGGGTCCTTCTTCAAGGACCAAATCTGAGGCAGAGAACGTCTGGGCACTTTTGTCATAGGTGCATCTGTTTATGAGAGGATTCAAGTCAAGGTGGAGATTTGTTAATGTGCCTTGAACGACTGTTGACCGGCGACGCATCGGGGGGTCCGGGGGGCTCCGCCCCCCGTAACCTAATCTGTTTAGGGTTCCATGAGTCTGTCTATTTTGGGCTTTCAGTCCATTGTCTGTTTAGGGTTCCATGAGTCTCTTCATATACTCATGGAACGCCGTCCCCTGTAACCTAATCTGTTTTCGCTTCCTCTAATAAGAAATCTGGTTCTCTGCCCGTGGACGTAGGCAACACACCGTTGCTGAACCACGTAAATCTCTGTGTCTTTCTTCGCTATTATCGTTCTCGTTATAACAATACACGGACAGACCTACCACCTGCATCTCTTCTAGATGACTAGGGTTAGCCTAGAACATAAGTCGAGTGATGTGAGAGTGTATCTAAAATCAATTGACGATAGCAAGAGTAGCCCATTAGCCTATATATTACAGTTGTTTTGTTCATATTTTCAATGTCTCTTCCTATTCTCTCGTTTTGTATTTTGTATAAAATTTAAGTTATAATTAATAAGTCTATGTACCTAATGATTCATATATAAGGCCTCTGTTATATTTTTTAAAATGAAAATTAATTAAGTAATTGTGTAAAGCCCAAACATTTGTTTTCCGATACAAAATTGATATCATATATATAATTTGCAGAAAGTGTTATGGACGCCATCAAAAGTGATTGCTCGATTGGGGAAGGAGATTAACGACGAGAGATCATACCTTTACTGGGCATATAAGGTAAAATCCCTAGCTTGTTGTACGTATTTCTCAACCAAATGAGCCCTTAAAATTAATGTGATGCATAAAATCCGCATCATAGTGGTTGAAGGAGATCGATCTTCCTCCACCCGAACCGTAACCTGTCAAACAAGAACAAACGAGGTCGGGGGGCGGGGCTTGTCTCCCCTGGAGGACCCTCCGACGCTCAAGTCAGTCGTTGTCCATCCTTAATCCGAATCTCTTCCCTCTTATTTATACTAGTCGAGTATTAAATAAAAGAAACCGTTACGATATTAAATAGAGAAAACCGTTACCGTATTTAATTCGGTCAACGAAACCGCTAGCGTAATCAATAGGCGAAACGGTAGCATCAATGTCGTATTGAACACTCGAATTTATGGGTAAAAGACCATAATACCCTTGTGCTATGATGACGGGATTTTCCCTATCTCAATTGCCCCTCGAGTTTCTTCTTCATGTCTTGATGATGAAGGAAGCCGAAAAAAGTAAATGGCGAAGTTTGTCGATAGAACGATGATTTTGTCGTAAACGTTAGTTTATTGATCCGTAGTTGGCTATTGGTCATATGTGGCTATCGTTGGCCGTAATTGGCTACTGCACGTAAGTGGCGATTCGGAGTGGCCGTAAGTTGCGATTTCGTTGGCCTTAAGTGGCGATTCGGAGTGGCCGTAAGTGGCGATTTCGTTGGCCTTAAGTGGCGATTCAGAGTGGCCGTAAGTTGCGATTTCGTTGGCCTTAAGTGGCGATTCGGAGTGGCCGTAAGTGGCGATTTCGTTGGCCTTAAGTGGCGATTCAGAGTGGCCGTAAGTGGCGATTTCGTTGGCCTTAAGTTGCGATTTCGTTGGCCTTAAGTGGCGATTCGGAGTGGCCGTAAGTGGCGATTTCGTTGGCCTTAAGTGGCGATTCAGAGTGGCCGTAAGTGGCGATTTCGTTGGCCATAAGTGGCGATTCAGAGTGGTCGTAAGTGGCGATTTCGTTGGCCTTAAGTGGCGATTCAGAGTGGCCGTAAGTTGCGATTTTGTTGGCCTTAAGTGGCGATTCGGAGTGGCCGTAAGTGGCGATTTCGTTGGCCTTAAGTGGCGATTCAGAGTGGCCGTAAGTGGCGATTTCATTGGCCTTAAGTGGCGATTCTTTCATTGCTTTCGTAGCTCCGATATGATATCGTTCGTGAACACAGCTGCATTTGCATTCCTAAACCTGAAAACAATACACTTCAACATAATTCATGGTCAATCAATTAGTAGGTTTCTCAAATTTCTTGCCCCTTACACAATTGGCTTGCCCCTAGTATCGCTTCGTATCTTCGATTTATCCTCAAAGATTGAACATTGCCCCAATGTGTATCGTTCGTAACACCAGGTCTCGTGGGCATACTGTTTGTGATGCCCGAATTAATTCTTTTTTTCGGTAATGTTCGTGCCCCCATCTTCTATCGCTTGTCCATTATCGCTAGCTGCATGTTATGAACCTCAAAGCCACGAATCAAAGTCGGGTTTAATTATAGTGCGTCAAACTATCTTCCAAGTGTTATATATAAACTAGCTAGGTTAATTAATTGCTTCAAAGAATAGAATGTCAAAATAAATCAAGATGAGAGATAGGATACTTAGCATTTTCATATCGACCAGACTCCTTTATCAATCAATCGGGAGCTGGGATTAGGCTCTCATGGTGGGTGATAAAGTTTTGACATCCTCGTCGACATGTGTCTGCCGAAAAGCCTGAATACAGTCGTGCTTGGTAGGGGGAAAGCGTATCAGACCGGGAAAAAGAGTCTAAAGACAGAGCGGATATGGTACGGGTGACGCACATCCACCATCGCCATATGAATCATCCGACATATGTCGATCTCAATTCCTTCGGGTATGCCCCATTCGATCATGAGACTTGAATTAATGCTTTCCTCGGGGAATACACTCGATGCTTGTTGCTCATACCCCCTTTATTAACACCTATTCAAGAGTACAACACAAGCGAAGCAAACGAAAACAAAGCAGAGGGTGCATCTGACTATCGAAACAACCAGAATAAGAACAAGATCGACTCAATTCAAAATATTCATGTCTTAAAAGGTAGAATCGCAAATAATCGAATGGATTCTATGAGGGTAGACTAGCATGTGGACTTAAAGCATATACACATACATTTATGTCTCCAAACCAAGCAATACTAAAATGTACTAACCAACACAAAAATCAGTAGTCATATATCACATATTGAGCACAAAAAAGGAGCCTAATTTCATTTCTATCTCAACCGATCATTGAAGGTTACGAAGAGTAAGTGATAAATAAAACATATAAAACATATATATCACATACATAGGCATCGGAGACTCGTAATAGCAGCAAACTCCATTCACAAACGACGCGATAGACATATGAAACTAACCCCTGTAGCCTCCAAATTAGCCCTTTGAATGAATTCGTTTTTAAGTTAAATCACAAACACAATTTCTTGAAGCCCCTCAAACAATAAATTGGACAACCTGTATATGCCAATCGACTTGGCCAACAGATAAACATTCTAAATTCTAAATTGCAATCCAATTAAGCTCCTTAGGGAATTAATCAAATTGGACAACCGTTATGCCGATTGACTTGGCCAACAGTAAATTGAAATCCAATTAAGCTCCTTAGAAAATTAATCGGGGCTTTCAAATGACATGGAAAAGGTCAAATTGCACTTACTGATTTGGAATTGTAAGGCGTCGTCATCGGCAAATCGTTGGCGGTTCGGCAAGTAGGAACTCCATTGTACCGGCACGCCCTTGGCGACGAAGATGAGGTGTGTCCGATGAGCGGATCGGAGGCCATGCTCAGAAGCACTAGATCTGTAGCGGCGGCTACGGTGCAATCCCCAAACTGGATCCATTCGAAGTCGCACAGGGAGAGACGGAGGAGGCCGGACTCGGCGGCTAGTTGCCGCTGCTAGGGCTCTAGTGTGAGAAGGCTCAGATCTGGTGAGCCGCGATGCCCGGTGCACTTTGCTCAGAGACTGACGACGCCCCTTCTAAGGTTTGTGGGCGAAGGAGAGAGGAGGGTATTGGTCGACGGAGGTGGCCCTGACTCCTGAGGATCCACCGCCTCCTCTCCACTCGCCAATCAGAAGATCACTTTGTTGATTGAAAAATTCAATCTACGGCTTTTCGATCGAATTTCCCACGGACGGCGCCAATTGTGATGCATAAAATCCGCATCATAGTGGTTGAAGGAGATCGATCTTCCTCCACCCGAACCGTAACCTGTCAAACAAGAACAAACGAGGTCGGGGGGCGGGGCTTGTCTCCCCTGGAGGACCCTCCGACGCTCAAGTCAGTCGTTGTCCATCCTTAATCCGAATCTCTTCCCTCTTATTTATACTAGTCGAGTATTAAATAAAAGAAACCGTTACGATATTAAATAGAGAAAACCGTTACCGTATTTAATTCGGTCAACGAAACCGCTAGCGTAATCAATAGGCGAAACGGTAGCATCAATGTCGTATTGAACACTCGAATTTATGGGTAAAAGACCATAATACCCTTGTGCTATGATGACGGGATTTTCCCTATCTCAATTAACTAATGTGATTAATCTTAATTGTATAGAATAAAATCCCGGTGTTTTGTCCCGCCCTAACCGATGGATCCATCGGCGACATGCTTTATTTCCATTCCCATCGCAACCCTGCAGGATTGATCGTCGACATCGTCCAAGGTATATATTACGTACATATGACTTTGGATCGATATGTAGTATAGAAGTCAGACTTGAGTAAATTGTTGTTGATTGTGATATGATAGATGTAAGGGCAATGAACGAAGAGGCAATCTACGCGACACCAAGGAAAACCGGGATAATAATCCTAGGAGGCGGACTTCCTAAACACCATATTTGTAACGCTAACATGATGCGTAATGGTGCGGATTATGCCGTCTACATTAACACCGCTCAAGAGTTCGATGGCTCCGATTCGGGTGCTCGCCCTGATGAGGCCGTTTCCTGGGGGAAGATACGTACCTCTGCTAAGACTGTTAAGGTATATCTACGCTTTTCTCTTAATCTCACATTTTGAGTTTAAATAATGTGAATTGAAATTTAAGTGTCATCTTCACCTTTATCCAAACAACAAAATAAGGGGTGGTTAAGTGAAAACACCTATATTTAAAGGGTGGTTTTCTGTAATTTTGCCAAATAAATTACTAGTTAGGGGCGGCCTGTTGTGTTGGGCTGCTCGCGCACCCCAATGGACGGGTTTGCTTAGTACTACACCAAAGTAGTCCTAATTAAATTTATTTTTGACCTAGCTTTACTATTTTTAAAAATTAAAAATATTTTAATACTATGTAATTTTTCTTTATTAAAATTTAGTATACACTCTGGATTGAACGTACAGGACCCTAAAAAATCATTGGACAACCCCAGTTAGCTAGTCCATCTTCTATTTGTTTGTTTGTTTTATTGTGTTATATAACGACGTAAGGCAATGTGTACGTAGTAGTTCATGAGCCAAAAATAGACCCCCAAAATATTGATAAATCTAAGATCAAATATGTAAATCCAATGATATATTTTGTGCTATTTAACGTACAACTAGATTCAAAATGATCCGAATCTAAACTTGTTGGTATGGCTTGAAATTAATTAACAGGTTCATTGCGACGCAACGATAGCCTTTCCATTGTTGGTTGCTGAGACATTTGCAGCAAAGCTAGCTTGAAGCCCAAATCAAGATTGAAGATATCTTAATAGGATTGATTAATCTTGCGTCGCAATATTCTACTTTTTCGGAAATTAAATAATATTAAGGGGCATTTTTGTCCAAATAAATGAAAACTACTAGCTGCATTGCATACCATTGCACTGGAGTCGATCAGGTTCAACCGTCTGAATGTCGTGTAAGTAGTAAGTACCCTATATATAAATATGTCCCTCGATGTACCCTGGTATATTTATTTAATAAACTGTTGTCAGTATTTAAAAGTATACACTAAAATCGATGAATAGCTATATAGTTAGTGCGTTGTTGTTGTTTTTAGGAGAAAAAATTTCTATATGACGCGTTGTGGCTGATTCTAGGATAAAAATTAATAAAATAATATGTTGTCATAATTTATAGAAAGTTATAGAGGGAATTTGGTGAAAAAACTCTTTTAGCATATTTGGTTAGCTAAATAGGCCCATTAATTATTTTTTTAGTATGCTTAGCCATTAATTATTTTTTTAGTTTGCTTAGCCCTCTTGACCGGTCAACGGTCAACGTTGACCGGTCAACCCATTTTGATGCCAACTCTTTTTTTTTTTTTTTTGATGCCAACTTTTTTTTTTTTGTTTGATGCCAACTTTTTTTTTTTTTTTAGTGATGCCATATTTTACCGTTTTGATGCCAACATTTTGCGGTGACAATTTTATATAATTGATGGCATAAGAGCTTAAAACGTGGAATCAAAATATTGTCACCTTATTGTCACTTTTCTAATGAAATGATTGGATGACTTTTTTTTTAATGCCACTTTTTTAAAACATTGATGACATTTTTTGTGATGTCATATTTTACCGTTTTGATGCCAAAATTTTATTACATTTTATTTTCACTCTGATGTCACTTTTCTAATTAAATTATTTGATGACACTTTTTAAACTTTGATGACATTTTTTGTTTACTCTAATGTCACGTTGACCATTGATGCCATTTTGAAAAATTTGTATCACATTAAAGAAAAAAATGTCATCAAAAATACTACTTTGAAAAAATATCATCAAAAATATGGCATCACGGTAAAAAAATATTATCAAAAAATTGACATAAAAAAGTGGCATCAAAGTGAAAATAAAATAAAGTAAAATTTTGGCATCAAAAAAAAGAAAAAAAAAAGTTGGAATCAAAAAAAAAAAAAAAAAAAAAAAAAAGTTGGAATCAAAATGGGTTGACCGGTCAACGGTCAACGTTGACCGGTCAATGGTCAAACAGTTGACCATTGACCAACCTACCATATTGGAAAGGGGCTAGGGCAAAACTAATTAAATTGATTTATGGGCTAGGTGGCTAATTGAATATTCAAAATAGGCCCTCTACCAAAATCGCCCTTAGTTATAGTTACCAAAAAGATTAATAGATAAATATGTAGTATTACTATTTGGTAAGTGCTATTTTTATTTATATCTAGATTATTTCTAGTGAAAAATTATTTATATCAAAATTTATTATTTAATAATTGTTATTTGATTTATATCTATATTATTTTTTAGCCTAAAATTATTTATAAAAATATTTTATAGCCACAATCCATCTGTGCATAACTATTTAAATTTCATAAATATCCATTTTAGATGTGAAAATTAAGTAAATGTTCATTTTTTTTTTACATAATTAAGTAAATGTCCATTTTTTCCAAAAATACCCCTCCTTCACCATCACTAACCCTTCCTCCTTCCCTTTGAGCATTTTTAATTTTAACATTAACTAGTCAACATTGACTATTCTGGTCAACGCCTGCATTTGGTGACATTTGAGTATATTTTTCTGGTGACAGTTAATTGTGACAAATATTCTGGTGACAATTCGGGAAAATCTTTTCTAGTGACAATTGATTTTCTTTTTTTCTTGTGATAATTGGTGGTGAAATTTTTTCTTGTGAAACAATGTCACCATATTATTTTTTCCGAACGTATTGTCACCAACTACACAAACAAAGATAACTAGTTGATGAAGACAAGTCAACAAACAAAGGGTCCTATGTACTTAATCATGAGCTTTTTTGATAACCACAAAAATGTGAAATTGAAATTAAAGAATTTGAAGGAAAATATGATAATATTAATTCGGCGTCCTTACACTTGAACAATTGACAATGGCATCACAGCTGCTTTCCCTTGCTGCAAGAAGGTAATTATACTATTTCGCTATAGAATTTGTTTTCTTGATTCATATTCATGTGCAATTTCGAATGCAACTCTTGTTGAACATCTCAATTTCATCCAATTTTGTGCACAATTTGTTTAGTTTTCATCTTCTAGGTAGTGCACAATTTGGCTATACACCATCGTTCGTTTCGTTTCGACAAATTCTATCGCCATGTCCATCACGAAGGGTGAGGCAGGGCCTAAGGATAAGGGAAATATTTTTTATTAAAATTTTGACTCGATCGCTTCTCCATCGGAACCGACATCTCCGGCCCTGTGAAATCAATCACTCCCGAATCATCGAACCCAAGTATTCAGAGCGAGTGAAAATTAATTGCCTCTGCACCGTTGAACCAAGTTTTGAGAAACAGAAAGAGGGTATTTTTGTCTAAAACTAAATTAAAATTAATACTAGAGATTTTCTCAATTATATTCAAAATTATCTAAATGTTTTCATTTTATTTTGATTGATTGATGTAGTTGAAGCTTGATAATATTTTACTGAAGTTCGTTTGAACTTGTGATCGAGACAGTTAGCCACTAACTTATATACTATGGTTTGTCCATTCATATTTTCAATGTGAGATTCTCTTTGGTCTCTTCACATACCTCAACATATACGTTATAAATGTATTATATATGTATATATGTGTTTATGTATGTACGCATTCACAAAGGCTAGAGGGAAAGGTGGCCCTGATCACCGGGGGAGCAAGTGGAATTGGGAAATGCACGGCAAAGCTCTTTGCCTCCTATGGAGCCAAGGTCGTCGTTGCTGACATACAAGACGACCTTGGCCACTCGCTTTGCCACAACCTTCCCAACTCATCCTATGTTCATTGTGACGTACGTGATGAATCCCACGTCAAGGAAGCCGTTGCCACGACAATTTCTCTTTACGGGAAGCTTGACATCATGTTCAATAACGCTGGCATTTTCGGAGAGCTCAAACCTCAAATCACCGACCACTCAAAGGAGAACTTTGACAATGTGATGTCCACCAATATCACCGGTGTGTTTCTTGGCATCAAACACGCTGCCAGGTATGTTAGGATATTTTCATATTTGCACGTGCATTGATAATATAGTGTATCCAAGTCTTGCATGACATTGAGGTATATATTGAAGCGTTATGATTCCCGCGAGGGAGGGTAGCATAATATCGACTGCAAGTACATCATCAATCGTGGGTGGTGGTGCCTCTATTGCATATGTGGGTTCGAAGCACGCAATTGTGGGGATGACAAAGGCTGCAGCGGTCGAGCTAGGGCAGTTTGGAATAAGGGTGAATTGTGTGTCGCCCTTCGGGATTGCGACCCCTCTAGCAACATCGCTGATGAGAGCAAGCGTAGGAGAGATTGAGGGACTCATGAATAAGGCTGCAAACCTTAAGGGGGTGACCTTGAGAGAGATAGACGTAGCCAATGCAGCGCTCTACTTGGCAAGTGATGAGTCAAAGTATGTGAGTGGACACAATCTGTTGATCGACGGAGGATTTACCATTACTAATGCGTCTCTCACGCAAGTGTTGTTGGGTAATTGATAGTTATAAATTAAGGTCAATTAATTGAGCAAAAATGCTTAAGTTTGGTCAGCTAATTATTATATATGCTTTTTATTTTATGTTAGGTTGCTATATTAATGTTTTGTTGTTCCGGTGTTGGTATTGGGAATTACTTATAAAGATTTGCAGGAAGTTTGTCTATTGCGTGGAGACTCCACCTTGATTTTAAGATTTTGAGAACTAACGTGCAGGTGATTTAAAGGACGATGTAAGACAAAAGGCTGAGTTTCAAGGTCTTGAAATCCAAACTAAAATGTTTGGATGCGTTTTTTTACATTGACTTGTTCTTTTTACATGAAATGATTCGAGGCCAACCATATTGGGCCTAACTATACCATGGGCCTCACTTTGGGCCATGATATTCGATTTGATCTTAACCTGTATATATGTTTCTCCCCTAACCCATTTTGTGTGTTAGATGCATTATGTATAATTTTCTCAAGGATATCATGTAAAGGCTGAATAGATTTTTATATTATTTTATTATTATTTTAATTATATATATTATTATCTTATTCAATTCGTAAAAGTGGAATAAAAACTAGTCCTCGAGCACCAAGTTTTGATTTTAAAATCCTTCCGGCATCGTTTAGAAATTGGATTTTGACGGAATTTGATTCCGCTTTCGAGCTCCGAGTCGTGATAAATTATTTTCGATAATGATTTAAAATTCGATTTAAATTCCTAGTGTCGGGTTTTGTTTTAGTAAGCGGGATTGAAATCGAGCGAGTAGGTGTTGAGTCCATTTCCGCTATTTTGAATTCTCTTATGGTGACCATTCCTCAAATTTTATTCTTTTCCTTTTCTTTACTCTCTCTTGTCTCAAATTCGGATTGAGGAAAGGCCTCTGTCCTTGCATCATACAGCTTGCCAATCTTGTTGTTTTGTGCCTAATCCACACTACAAGGCTCTCTCTGCCCTCAAACTCACAGCAGGAGCTTTCTCTCCCTCCCATTTCTCTCCTCTGCAGAGACCCAGAAATTCAGAGGACCACCATCACCTCACCGTTTCTCTTCCCCGTCCTCCCTTCCGTTTCTGAACTTGAGCCACCGTGACCACCCTTCTCTCCGCCAACCGCAGCCACCAGGGATCGTAGCCGCCACCACCGATTCACCACCACCATTGCAGCTCCTCTCCCTCAGACTCTCGCAGCCACCAGATCTCCCTTCCTCCACCTCTTTTCGTTCGTCACCAGCCACCAGAAGCAGCCGCCATCACCATTGTCGACGTCGCCGAGAAGGAGCGCGTCACTCCCCTGTTGTCGTAAGGAGAAGAAGGTGAAGAAGGGCCTCCGTCTGCGGCGCACAAGTCACCAGCAGCACCTCCGGCATTCATCTCCACCCCCAGAAACCAGAAGACGCCGGAGACGAATCTCTCGCCGACTACCGGAGTGAAATCGCGAAGCTCTCCTCTGTCCCCGTTCAAGGTCTGTTTTCGGCTTTCTCGTCAATTTCGATGCCAATCCTTCCCCAATCGCACTCGTACTCAACTCTCGCCATTCCTAGGCCCTCAATCGACCTCCCCTCGAGCCCTTTTGGTCGAGAATCCGCCATTGCAGCCGGAGCTTGTCGGAATCGCGCCGATCTCGGTAATCTCTTTATTCTCCCTCTCCTTCGCTCACGTTTTGCTTTCCTTGTCTTGAGTGGTGTCGGAATTCCGAGTTGGTTGGGACGGGGAGAGTTGGGATCGGAAAGAAATCCGCCGGAGAGAGTCTGAGTTCTTCTCTTCATCCTCGTCGGTTTTCCGTTCGTAAGCGGCAGAGAGCGCTGTTGAGAGGTGAGGGACAGGTCTCCTTTCCTTTCTTTTGGGGCTTCCGGGTTTGGGCTGGTACTGAGCGGGTATGGGTTATTATTTCCAGATTGGGCTCGGTTTTGGGAAGTTTTGGGCTATTTTGTGTTATTGTTGTTATTACATGTAACTTTGATTTGTGTGTTATTTGTTATGATATTACATTATCCGATTTTTTTTTAGAATAATTATACTTCTGAAATTATTATATATACTTTAAGTTGTGTTAGAAATACTATTATTTGAAAAATATTGTTATATGATGTTAAAATGTGACTTTGGATAATTGAAATGGCGTAGTGGCTTTGCTTTATAATATTGAATTGTAAAGAGGATTTAAGCTTGGTATTGTATTTTTTTTAGTTAAAGTATTGGATGATAAATTGTTTAAAAGAGAATTTAAGTTCGGAAATATCTTTTACGGATTTATTGTTTGGAAACCGAAATGCCGGAATTAATTCTATAACATGATTATGAGGTATTGGTTTTAAGGTTTAAATGTTTAATGTCGGGATTCTTTGTCTTGGTTTGATGATGTTGATTTTGAGAAGGAAGTTTGGAAATATGGTTGGTACGATTTTATCAATGAGTTTGATTGGAAGTTAATGATTTTGGTTGATGTTGATCGTATCGGAAAGGTTTTAGAAATGGTTTCACTATCGATTGATTTTGAGAATGTTGAGAACCTGAAGTTCGTGCGTATGAATGATAGACCGGTAGCTTATGGAAATGGCTTGATGATAGGTGTGTATTGCTTTTGGATTGCTTTGGACATGCATTTGGGCCCTTGCTTGTATTATCCTGCTGTTCTGCATCTTCAGGTAAGTTCCCTAGGGGGCTTACTCAGCTTGGACATTCATGCCTGTTGTTGCATTTTATGTTAGGTGTTGCATATGCATAAAAGCATGCCATGTAGTATCATGTTTAGGTTGCACTAATTGATTGAGCATCCGCTTACTTTATGTGTTTGAAAAGAGAACGGCCATTATCTGAGTCATTAGAGTCGTTGCTAGGGTCATTGGGGCATTCGTGTTTCATATCGTTTTGGTCCCAGTCGAGTCTTATATATGATCTGGCTGCGGCGGTGACCGAGCGTCCTACCTGGGCTGCTTCGGAGTGAGGTACGGACTGATAGGTTGCGGCACCGACCGAGCGTCCTACCTGGGCTGCTTCGGAGCGAGGTACGGACATATATGCCCAGAGTGGGCACGGATCAGGGGATATGCCTTTTGGCATTGTCTTGGGCCCTTTACAGTATTTCTGCTTATTATTACAACTAGGAGCATGCTAGTGTGTTTAACTTTCGTACTGCATTAGAGCATCTTTATTAGGTATAGCACATACTATGTAGCCTCAGCGAGGACTGCCGGTCCCGGATGAGTGGCTCGACCTGACTCCTTTCCCCGTTCTTCTTTTAAAGGTATTTTCTGCAGATTTTGAGTGCTCGATGTGTATATGACGGGGTTCCCTTTTTGCGAATCGAAGAACCTAGCTAATTCTCTAACTCGTTACAAATGGTAATCACCCACTTATGATTTGGTTTTGACCCGGCTTAGTCGTGGCACCTTGTATCTTAATTTTGTTTTTGCCTTACTTCCGTTTGAATTGATTTTCGCAACATAGTCCCTAGGACAGGTTAAGGGTACCCAACGGCCCTTCGATGTTTTTAGGGTTTGAATCCCTCTTTCGACTAATCTTAAAATGAGTTTTAAACCTCGACCCGTACCTGGATTGCAAGATCCGAACAAGGGGTTTTATCCCTTGAAACGTAACCCGGAAATCATAATTCTGGGCCGTTACAAAGATGGTATCAGAGCCAGGGGTTGTGCAATTCGGGTACAAAAGGGTCGAGTGTATGCTTTGAGAAACCGCCCATGAATTTCGAAGGATTTGGAAGTGTTTTAAAGGGGCAAAATGAACTTAAGATGCCTAACCTAAATTGGACTAAGTAATGGACTCGACTTGTACTAAAAGAGAAAAACCGACCAAACAGGGACGCGAGTGGGTAGTAAATGCGCTAGACCACCCCTATTGGGTGTAGTTGGGATCGGTAGGCAAAATACCAGCTTGTTCTTTACAGATGGGTTGGGAGACTCCAAGGAAATCATCATGAGTGTTATTGACTGATTCTATCCTGAGTGCTTGATGTGCTAAAGTCTGATTGGTATGTCTAACAATTAAATATGTGTTGACTGATCTGTGCAAACGGGATAGTGGGAGTACCCTTGTTTCTGTATGGTCAAACTCAGCTTGTGTGGAACAGCCCATTCCACTATGTTTGTTGGCCCCTTGACGCTCATATTGAGTCTTTCTCCCGGATGTCAGTGTCTTCCATAGGGAAATGGGTTGGTAAACACATTGTGTCGGAATCCTGTATGAGTATGGAAGTTGTCTGAGTGAGTGTTGGGAGTTTTGATGTCACTTCGAGTCAGAAGTAAGGTGTTTTTGTGGATGTGTTTCCTTATTCTTATGATGATTAACAAGTGTCATCTTGCCTTAAAGAGTCGTATCAAAGTCCCACGGGAAAGAGGGGTGATGAGTCGGTTGGGAAAAGTCGATGGTTGCCCTTAGGGATCTCTCTCCGGTTGTAATTTTGACTCTCTCTGAATTGCATGACATAATTTTGTAATCTTTGGCATGTACCCTGTGGATGTCCATTGGTAAAAAGATACTCATGTTGTTGCATCTATGATTGGGTACCTTGCTTAGGTCTCGGGTTGTATCTCGCTTTCTGTTGTGATTATGTTGGTTTCGCGTGTCTAATTGACCTGTTGTAATGATCGTGCTACTGATTGGTCAGAAACATGAAGGGCATGATATGGGCCTATATGAATGTTGCTTTCCCTGGATTAGGTCCATGATAGTGTGATCAATTCCTCTTTGTATGAATGTTGATAGATGATCATCTTAGCATGTTGGATGATGACGTGTCAATGCCTATTATCCCTTTTGTGACAAGAATCAATAGCATGCTTGTTGTTATGTATACATCAGGTTAATTATTGTTGCTTACTCTGCAATTTATACTGTTGTGTGATACTTGCACTGAAATTGGATTATGTTGGTGTAAATGAGTCTTGATAAATGCATGTTTTATCCTAGTATGTGTTGGTTTGAACTCATGTTCCCGTGTTCCAGCTATATTGCCCTGTTGCTTAAACTCGTGTTATACATTGTAAAACCTTCCTCGTGTTTCTATGTTGTTGGCATGGAATGTGATTGAATTGATTTCTTACGTGTCGCCATGATTAGTTGAATGCATGTATAGTATGCCAAGTAGAGCCTTTAGTGTCATGTAGGATCCTTGGTTGTGACTCGTGTGAATTATATCTTGCTTGCATTATTGCTGATTCTCTCTCGAGCTAGGTTCCTGATAGTGTGGTTCTTCTCTCTTTCTATTACCTCGACGTGTTTTACCCATGCGAGTTAGTGATGTCGAATTCAATGATTGTTTTGCTCTCCGTGATGGTTATTCCAGCATGCTTACATGTTATCGCTCGGTGGTGTTCCACTATTATCTTATGATATACTCTCGTACGTACTTGCATGAACATATGACCTTACACCTCGCATGATCACCCACCACGCTATATCATGTTTCACATACGTAGGACGCATGAATGTTGGAATGAATCTAGTCGAACTACCTTGATTATGCTCATGTTTGATGTGTGCTATTAGCATCTTGTAGGGTTTATGCTCCCCAATATGACTCGCTAAATGACCACATGTTGTACTTGTTCTATGATGAGATAACTATTGTACCGTTATATGTGCCCTATGATGGTTCGTTCCTAGCATGATTACGATCTACCGCTCATGATGTCTTTTCTGTTACTTTTGATGATGCCTCATGCTTCATGAATATTATGTTGAACTCCTCTTAATGGCCCTTGACTATGTTTGTATCACATCATGTATCGCTAGTATAATGTAGGACCCATGCTTTCTAAATGTATTCCGTCATATGATTACGTGTCATGTTTAACCTATTATATGATCATTGTGTCAGATGAGACAGTTACTATGTTGCTCATATATGTTCTCGTGTGATACATACACCAAGCTTGTACATTGTTCATATGTGATAATTGTGATACCCATTAAATCTCGCATATCTTGCTTAAGTTGCTAGGCATCTCTGCTCCCATGGAATAATAGACTGCTAGCTTGTCTCACATGCATCAGTGTAGGACTCGATTGTGCCTTTTGGAATGAATATGCATGTCGTTCTCCTTGAGATAGGTACATGTTAGTGTGGATTAGTGTGATTGATGTGCTTCATGATGAATTCATGGTTGCCTGTCGCGATTATAACCTAAATAGACTTCCATAAGGGCATTGTTGCTATTCTCGGGTCGGAGTTTCGTCTCTAGTTGTCATCTTTAGTTGTGGTCCGTGTTTGTCCCCGAAAGGAATTTGGGTTATCTTCTCTTGTCACTCCCCTATCTCCACTAACTTGAACTCCTACGCGATACATCGACGAGCGACCGCATGGAAGAGGGAACGAAAAGTTAGATAGCGATAGAGCAGCGCAGCGGAAGCGTGGACCCATAACCCACGGGCCTCAGGATCAATGATGTCGGCAGAAGGGGCACGCATCGAGAATTTCGGTTACTGAGTACGGTATGACTTGCAAGAGGGAGTGTTCTCCGTTCGAATTTCTAACCCCTTTTGAAAATTGTTGACGATGATATTGCACTGCCCTAGCGATGAGACTTACGTGTTGATGTGTTGACTTGGTGATGACTGTTGCCTGATTGTCTATTGTTTATGATAATATGATTTGATGCCTTGATGTGTTGATACTCTGAGTTGCTAATCGTGATCTAAATTACTGTACCTATAAAAGTGTGAATTGCAAATGCTGAGAAACTCGAATTGTTATCTGCTAAAGTTATGATGGAACTTGCTAGCTTGACTTGATTATGTGCGTATATGATTATTTGTAATAATGATTGAGCATGACGGTAAATTGAGATTTATCGACGCAGTTGCAATGTTTAATGTTGAACTAATAATCCTATTGATATAAATGCTAGTTGATATGATTTGGTCCTTATGTGTAATAATGTCCATGATTGCTTCTTCTTTGAACTTGTGGGTGAGGGTTCTCTTGTGGGGTGGTTGATGAGTGGTAAAATAATTCTAGGCGGTTAGGATGATCGATGGTATTACGAGGTAAGACGCGAGAGAGGGATCCATGTGGTTAGCAGGGTATGATGCTGGTGATGTCTTGAGTAGTATATGAAGTGTGGGGAATGACTTTTGAGGGTATTTAGGATAGTATGCGAGGGTTCTCGAGTGTGAAGTTAGAGATAGGAGTTGGGTTCTTAGAGGTGGATGGTGTGTGAGAGTGCTTGGTGGAATGAGGGCTGAGATTGGAGTATCGAAATGAATTGGAATTTCTTCAAGGGATTTTTGTCGTAGTTAGTGTTATTGAGTCTAGAAGAGGATTAGTCTTGGGTTGAGAGTGGAGATGGGCGAGTGGAGATTGTGTTTTATTTTGGTTGGTGATGATGTGAGGATCTTCTTGATATTGTGATTTATTAATATGTGCTTGCATGATAATTAGATAACGACCATGATGAATCTGGTACAGAATGATATTCCATGTTTTATGCAAATACTGAAATCTAATTGGTAGTGACTAGTGTTATCGTGATATGCATTACTATCCTGTTATGCGTTTTATAAGCATGTTACGATGTGTTATATGAATATGTTGCTATGTGAAAACAGGATATTATATTATGGGGTGATAAAGCATGATGTTATGTTATATGATCGTTAAGCATGATTGTGGGTATGTTAAATGATGAATATGACTTTGAGGATGAATATGATTTGTAGATATGAGATAATGGTGCCTGATGACTAAATGATCCTTATATGGTATTGTAAGGAGTTGAAATAATGTTTTGTGAGTATGTTAGCATGTGATGCTTGGTATATGGTTAGATCTTTCTTTTTTTATGAAGATTAAATGGCATGACCTTGTGGGTGAATGTGTTGACAATTGGTATTAGCCCGTTGACCTTGTGATGAGATTCTGTTATCTACTTGTATTGCGATGTTGATATGCGATCGTGAGGTTTGATGTGTACTAACGTACTAACCTCATGACACCTAATCCATTGATCTCTTGACATGTGTGCTTGCGTAAAAAGTTATGAGAAGTCGATTATGCACTTGTGATGCCTTCAGTATGATATAGATATACTTTATGACTCGTGATATGATGCTGAGATTTTGTTATTGATCTTGACGTGTTTTGAAAGAATGGTATGATTTATGCTATGGGAAGACATGTTATGTTTTGAGACGTCGATTGGTTGAGATTATCATGATTGATGTTGAGATTGCTATATGAGAGGTGGCTAATGATGTTATGAGTTGATGAGTTGATTTACTTTCGTTCATGTTGACTGAGAATGATGATGGAATGATTCTGGAAACTAGGAAGAGAATATGGGATTAGCCCTTAGAGGTGGATGATTCCACCTCCGAGCTTCTAAATTTGATTGACGGTTATGTGAGAAATTGATGTGGTTGTTGGAAGATTTTGATGGAATCTTGATTTGAAAGGATTTGACTAGTTTTGGTGTAAAGTTGTTTGATTAAACGTTGGAATTGAATATTTTGAACGGTTTTGAAAGTGACCAATTTGGGTTTTCGTTATGATGCTTTTGAGTTATGATATAACCGAGAAGTCGAGATAAGAATGTGATAAGGGCCCATATCACATACTTATTACGACCCATTAGGGATATCATGGTCATGACGAAGATATTGTAAGGGCCTTATAGGTGCACTTATGAGGTTCTTACGGGGTCTATGGCGTGATCCTCGGACTCATCGATTTCAAACTTCTTCCCATTGCTTTAGAATAATTTTAGTCTCGGGGACGAGACTTGTTTTTAGAGGTGGATGAATGTAAAGGCTGAATAGATTTTTATATTATTTTATTATTATTTTAATTATATAGATTATTATCTTATTCAATTCGTAAAAGTGGAATAAAAACTAGTCCTCGAGCACCAAGTTTTGATTTTAAAATCCTTCCGGCATCGTTTAGAAATTGGATTTTGACGGAATTTGATTCCGCTTTCGAGCTCCGAGTCGTGATAAATTATTTTCGATAATGATTTAAAATTCGATTTAAATTCCTAGTGTCGGGTTTTGTTTTAGTAAGCGGGATTGAAGTCGAGCGAGTAGGTGTTGAGTCCATTTCCGCTATTTTGAATTCTCTTATGGTGACCATTCCTCAAATTTTATTCTTTTCCTTTTCTTTACTCTCTCTTGTCTCAAATTCGGATTGAGGAAAGGCCTCTGTCCTTGCATCATACAGCTTGCCAATCTTGTTGTTTTGTGCCTAATCCACACTACAAGGCTCTCTCTGCCCTCAAACTCACAGCAGGAGCTTTCTCTCCCTCCCATTTCTCTCCTCTGCAGAGACCCAGAAATTCAGAGGACCACCATCACCTCACCGTTTCTCTTCCCCGTCCTCCCTTCC
Source organism: Persicaria tinctoria (assembly GCA_037127255.1). Lineage (NCBI taxonomy): Eukaryota > Viridiplantae > Streptophyta > Magnoliopsida > Caryophyllales > Polygonaceae > Persicaria > Persicaria tinctoria. The sequence goes on from JBANSL010000008.1 coordinate 19,458,872, forward strand.
GTTTCTGAACTTGAGCCACCGTGACCACCCTTCTCTCCGCCAACCGCAGCCACCAGGGATCGTAGCCGCCACCACCGATTCACCACCACCATTGCAGCTCCTCTCCCTCAGACTCTCGCAGCCACCAGATCTCCCTTCCTCCACCTCTTTTCGTTCGTCACCAGCCACCAGAAGCAGCCGCCATCACCATTGTCGACGTCGCCGAGAAGGAGCGCGTCACTCCCCTGTTGTCGTAAGGAGAAGAAGGTGAAGAAGGGCCTCCGTCTGCGGCGCACAAGTCACCAGCAGCACCTCCGGCATTCATCTCCACCCCCAGAAACCAGAAGACGCCGGAGACGAATCTCTCGCCGACTACCGGAGTGAAATCGCGAAGCTCTCCTCTGTCCCCGTTCAAGGTCTGTTTTCGGCTTTCTCGTCAATTTCGATGCCAATCCTTCCCCAATCGCACTCGTACTCAACTCTCGCCATTCCTAGGCCCTCAATCGACCTCCCCTCGAGCCCTTTTGGTCGAGAATCCGCCATTGCAGCCGGAGCTTGTCGGAATCGCGCCGATCTCGGTAATCTCTTTATTCTCCCTCTCCTTCGCTCACGTTTTGCTTTCCTTGTCTTGAGTGGTGTCGGAATTCCGAGTTGGTTGGGACGGGGAGAGTTGGGATCGGAAAGAAATCCGCCGGAGAGAGTCTGAGTTCTTCTCTTCATCCTCGTCGGTTTTCCGTTCGTAAGCGGCAGAGAGCGCTGTTGAGAGGTGAGGGACAGGTCTCCTTTCCTTTCTTTTGGGGCTTCCGGGTTTGGGCTGGTACTGAGCGGGTATGGGTTATTATTTCCAGATTGGGCTCGGTTTTGGGAAGTTTTGGGCTATTTTGTGTTATTGTTGTTATTACATGTAACTTTGATTTGTGTGTTATTTGTTATGATATTACATTATCCGATTTTTTTTTAGAATAATTATACTTCTGAAATTATTATATATACTTTAAGTTGTGTTAGAAATACTATTATTTGAAAAATATTGTTATATGATGTTAAAATGTGACTTTGGATAATTGAAATGGCGTAGTGGCTTTGCTTTATAATATTGAATTGTAAAGAGGATTTAAGCTTGGTATTGTATTTTTTTTAGTTAAAGTATTGGATGATAAATTGTTTAAAAGAGAATTTAAGTTCGGAAATATCTTTTACGGATTTATTGTTTGGAAACCGAAATGCCGGAATTAATTCTATAACATGATTATGAGGTATTGGTTTTAAGGTTTAAATGTTTAATGTCGGGATTCTTTGTCTTGGTTTGATGATGTTGATTTTGAGAAGGAAGTTTGGAAATATGGTTGGTACGATTTTATCAATGAGTTTGATTGGAAGTTAATGATTTTGGTTGATGTTGATCGTATCGGAAAGGTTTTAGAAATGGTTTCACTATCGATTGATTTTGAGAATGTTGAGAACCTGAAGTTCGTGCGTATGAATGATAGACCGGTAGCTTATGGAAATGGCTTGATGATAGGTGTGTATTGCTTTTGGATTGCTTTGGACATGCATTTGGGCCCTTGCTTGTATTATCCTGCTGTTCTGCATCTTCAGGTAAGTTCCCTAGGGGGCTTACTCAGCTTGGACATTCATGCCTGTTGTTGCATTTTATGTTAGGTGTTGCATATGCATAAAAGCATGCCATGTAGTATCATGTTTAGGTTGCACTAATTGATTGAGCATCCGCTTACTTTATGCGTTTGAAAAGAGAACGGCCATTATCTGAGTCATTAGAGTCGTTGCTAGGGTCATTGGGGCATTCGTGTTTCATATCGTTTTGGTCCCAGTCGAGTCTTATATATGATCTGGCTGCGGCGGTGACCGAGCGTCCTACCTGGGCTGCTTCGGAGTGAGGTACGGACTGATAGGCTGCGGCACCGACCGAGCGTCCTACCTGGGCTGCTTCGGAGCGAGGTACGGACATATATGCCCAGAGTGGGCACGGATCAGGGGATATGCCTTTTGGCATTGTCTTGGGCCCTTTACAGTATTTCTGCTTATTATTACAACTAGGAGCATGCTAGTGTGTTTAACTTTCGTACTGCATTAGAGCATCTTTATTAGGTATAGCACATACTATGTAGCCTCAGCGAGGACTGCCGGTCCCGGATGAGTGGCTCGACCTGACTCCTTTCCCCGTTCTTCTTTTAAAGGTATTTTCTGCAGATTTTGAGTGCTCGATGTGTATATGACGGGGTTCCCTTTTTGCGAATCGAAGAACCTAGCTAATTCTCTAACTCGTTACAAATGGTAATCACCCACTTATGATTTGGTTTTGACCCGGCTTAGTCGTGGCACCTTGTATCTTAATTTTGTTTTTGCCTTACTTCCGTTTGAATTGATTTTCGCAACATAGTCCCTAGGACAGGTTAAGGGTACCCAACGGCCCTTCGATGTTTTTAGGGTTTGAATCCCTCTTTCGACTAATCTTAAAATGAGTTTTAAACCTCGACCCGTACCTGGATTGCAAGATCCGAACAAGGGGTTTTATCCCTTGAAACGTAACCCGGAAATCATAATTCTGGGCCGTTACATATCATGTGCCATACAACGAAAGATCCTACATATCCGATCAAGCATAATCATGGAGAAGATTGTTACTACAACTTTGGAAGGTTCACAATCAGAAAGAATTTGAAATTCAAACGGTCATCCCTCCAAGAAGGTATCGCAAGCATTTGGTTATATAAAGAGGAAGGCAAAAGGACTACTATCACCTAAGCAAGCACTCGAGCAATCATAGCATCCTAAAGCATTCGTCATCCCAGTTTCTCTCTTACGTTTTCCTAAAGCCTAAGTGTTGTTTATTGTTTGAGAGTTGAGGGAAACACTAGCACTTATTGTACAAGTCATTCATCTTACACTTAGAGTATTTTATACTCGATCAAACACACTTGGTGTGTGGTGTAAGCTTTTATTTCACTTGTAAGGTTGAGAGCTGGAATAGAAGTGGTTTGTATAGAGAAATGGTAGTTTCTCTAGGAAGTTCTAAGCTCAAGTGAAGTGAAATAAGAAGTGTTTGAATCATATGGGTTGGATAACCCTAGGCGGGGACGTAGGCCAAGTTCGTGCCGAACCTTGTTAACAATTCGTGTGTTCATCTTTTATATTCCGCATTTACGTTATCTTATTCGATCTCACTTTGTCAAGTCCTGATAGGCTATATCAAGGTCTTGACAAGTTGCTTCAAATTTCTTTAGTTGCGAAAATTATCCATACTATATTCATCCCTCCTTCTAGAGTATTATTCATCGCCTTATAGACTCTTCATGCGTTATGTTATTGCAGGAGGATGGTCAAGTATGGAATATAAATAAAATATAAAGCAAACTGACTCCCTGTCTCAGCAAATAAATACAAGACTTTCTCCCGTTGTAGTATAAGGTAGTTAGGATCGTATCCACGAGGAAGCGTGTCAGTGTCCGCCTTTTCGGTTCCAAACGCAGCAGATTTTCGACCAGAAAAGCACTCAAGATCGACCTGTCTAGTCGATATCGACCACTGTCAACAAAAAACAGAAAGCACAGAGAAAAGAAAAAACAGAACAGAAACTACAACCCGGTCGATATCGACCTGATGACTCGAAATCGACCAAAAATACCGACCCAACAGTAGCTCAATTTCAACCAACTCGGAAACCAAAGATCGCAACTTTTCGCAAACATAACTCGAAATTTATGAAATCAACCAAATAAAATAAAGACTTCCAAGATCAGGGTTTCAACACCACAACGATAACCATGTAAAATAACACATAAAGGAATAAAAGATCATGTTTTTCATCAAATAACTCTCGTTATTAACAAATAGGAAGATAGAGACTTTCGCATAAACCCTAATTGTTACTAACCCTTTTTCACATAATTAATCCAAGTTGTATTAAGATCACTTTCGCTTCAATAACACAGACAAGGATCACCTTCAACTTTCGCAAAAGAATCATGCTTGTAGGGATAGGAGACGAAATCGCATCAAAAGATTGTACCTTTTTTCATCACCTTACATGGCTACCGTCGGGCTCACCCCAACCCCAGAAGTTGGGTGACTACTCGCTCTTCATCATGAATAAACTCATCAAAGATTTCAAGAAAATAAATTGCATTAAATAAACTAAATAAGAAAGCTTACAACCAATCGAAGCCAAATCGTCTATCAACTCTCTTGCTCCTTCTCGCCACAAGCTCTCTCTCTCCTACTTACTCGATATTGTGTGTAAAATTGAATGAATAAAATCCAGTCCCTAAGGCTTTATTTATAGGCTTCATTCCCTAGCTAATCTAGGAAAGAAATATCTATCTATATCTAAATCTATCTATCTAATATTTGAAAATTAAATTATGGAAATAAAGAAAATAAATCAACAAGGAAACTATATCTAATGTAGATAAACCCATTCCATCTTGATAGAACTTGATAAATCTCCTCTTGAGTAGATAGAATATCTCTTGCTTCACGTGGAAGAAATCCAGCTCGGCAACTCGGACTCGGATCTGCTCGATTTCGGCCACTGTTGGTCACTCGATATCGACCCAATATGGTCGATATTGACCTCATCTTCTCAGCTTCACTTTAGACAATCGATATTGGCCTCCAAGAGAATTTTCGACCAAAATTTACTCGATATCGACCGGCCTAGGTCGATATCGACCTGTCCTTTTTTCTTTACTCGATCTTGGGTCGGTTCTGGGCTTCTGGGGATTTTCGACCGGTTTCACTCGATATCGACCAGATGTGGTCGATATCAACCTCTTTTGTCGAGTGCTTCTTTCCTCGTTTCCAGCTCGATTTGTCCTGGTTCTGCTACTCCTTGACCTTGGACTTTTTGTAGTTGACTTCGAGCTTTTTCATTTATTTATTTTTATCTTTTTTGTAATTTTTTATTAAAAAAATCTAGTTTAATATTGTTTTAGATTTTATTTCAAAACTATTAAAGTTAGGTGTTATTTTTTATTTAAAAACAGATATTGGTGCTTGATGGTGATATAAGCACATATTAGTAAAAGTATGGGTTATTTTTGTTTCTTTATAAACTTCATGGTGCTACCTGCTCACCCCACCAAAGTTTGGGTTATTTGAATTAGTTTTACCTAAAAAAAATATCATGCAAAAATGTTCATAAAAAACAAAAACAAAAAACAAAGAACGAAACAGTTTGAGCTCTCCATAAAAAAAAATTGTCAATCAAATAATTAAAAAAAAAACCACATAAAAAACCAATTAAATACATCCAACTGTTATAATATTATTATATTAGTTCCCTATGTAAACTCTGTCCCTTGGAACCCCAATAATACATCAGTTCATTCCCTTCTTCTCCTCTCTATTATACATAATATCACACGTTATCGGCACGAGTTTTGCTCTAGAAAATAAGCCTAATTCCGCCTCTGCCTCTTTTGACGTCCGTCTAGTGTCTCTCCAATTTCGTCCTTAGCCCTTTCAATTTACCCCAAGAGCGGCCCAGCGAGGAAGATGGTGGCGGCGGCTGCAGAGTATCGAAGAAGTTTGTTTGTGCCCTCCGCAATTCAAAATCTCAACAAAAAGATGAGTTTCCAATTCTTTTTATTTGAAATTCTCAATCCAATATCATATTGTTCTCGATTAGTGTTATTTGCCTTGATTACTTATGATATTGATAAAAATATTACATCAATTAAAACCCTAAAGAACGAACTTACAGGCAATACGACAGAGTATTCATGTTTTTCACATAATTGATCCATTATACAATTTTGAGTTTTCAATTGAATTTAACCTTTATCTCGCTCGATCGCAGACAAGAGGTCTCCTTCTCTCGTTCCAAGGCCGACAGCCTTGGACAAGCATGTCCTCGTCCCGGATCTGTGAAGACGTCGTTGTTGTCCTTAGTCGGAACCGCCATCTGAAAGGAAATAGCACGCGGGTGAATCAATCTGCTGTTGATTATTTGAGGGTACTAGTTTAGTACGCGCACTTTTGTGCGGTCTATTTTTTAAATTAATACATTTAATACTAAAAAAATGTATAAAAAAATTTTGTAAGTAAACTTTAAACTCTAAATACCCCTCACCTCTAAATATTGTTAATTATTATATAGTTAACGATAAAAAGAACTTTAAATATTTGTAATTAGAGAAAAAAAATTTATCCCATTGTAATTAATATTTGTACCCAAATCCATGTATGTAAAAATAATCATAAATTATATATGCAATGTACCGTTATTTAGAGTTGAAATGATTTTTCTTTATTATTCGTCTCCTTGAATAGTTGAATGCATTTGTCATGTTTGAATGCATCTGTGATCTTTGAATTATCTTGTGGAACAATGTAAATGAACATGTATTTATATTTGAAAAATGTTTAGTAAATTTATTTATTTATTATGATTTGTTAGGTATAGTAGAGATTTGTTTTTATCTCTTAGTATAAATAGTTGAGATTTGTTTTTATTCATACGTCATACCATAGGACTACTAACTCAATACATAGAGAAGAGATATATAACATGTTTTTTATTTAGTTAGAATATCTGCAATTAATCTAGATATATACGACAAAATTCACGGATAAGATACGACAATTAGATATAAATATAGGATAAAACATTTAGGATAGATATCGACAATTACCCCAACAAATATATATATAGGATAAGCCAATTATGATGCATATCGGTAACAAAAGGATTACCCAAACAAATATAGATATAGGATACGACAATTAGGATATTATTAGTTTAGATTTTTTCCGTTAAATTATCTTTTTTTTTATTATAGCAAATATATATGACATATCATAATTATCTAAAATTAAATCAATATCTTACTCGATATCCCTTAATCCGTTTGTTATCGGTAATAAAAAAATCCTAATAATTAACAAATCTTAAAACATAATAATAAATCCTACTAATTAACAAAAAAAAATGATACTTTACCAAAAAAATCTAACAAATCTTAACAAATCCTACTAATTATCAAATCTTAAAAATTAATAATAAATCCTACTAATTAACAAAAAAGGATAATTTACCCAAAAATATCTAACAAATCTTAACAAATCCTACTAATTAGCAATTCTTACTAATTAATTAATTTACATAAGATTAGATTTTCTAACTAACAAATCTTAACAATTAATAACAAATGTTACTAATTAACAAATCCTATAATAATAAAAAAATTCCTTTCAAAGTGAGCATTTTGTAATATATTGAATGATAAAAAAAATCAATTGTTAAATAATAAGAAAATTAAAGCATTAGAATAAAAAATATCATCAATATAATTCCAATAAATATAATGACTTCAATCAAAATGCATAAATAAGATAATACATGGAAAAAAGTGAAATTGACGAAATGTTTGAGAAACAATTGAAATAATTTAAAAAACAAAGAATATGAGAAATATATAATAATAATGTTAATAATATCTTGTAATTTGCGATGAAGATCTACTTCACCACCTGTAATTATAAGATCATCACCTACATGGGAGAAATGAGAGAAAAAACATAAGTGATACAAAACAATGCAATATTTTTTTATGGTCAATTACAATTCGTTATTTCTTTTGAGACTTGATTGTCTTTTATGAAAGTTGCAGTTTGCAATGTACAAACATGACTTGGAGACTTGATTTCAACTTCGGTGACAATAGTCACCGAAACATCTAAACTACGAATCAAAATTTATTAACATTCTTGGAATAATTTCTTCAAATTGGTTGGTGACTATCTTCAAGACTATTTTGAAATTCTTCTATGGCATCTTCATCGTCCTGTATTTTCATGGGAAGGTATCTACAACAAAACATATAAACATATATTAGTTTAGGTGAATATATTAATCAATATATATTTCATGACAATGTATAGAGCAACTCATCCATGAATGAATGAATTTATCTCCATTATATTTGGATCAACGAAAATTCTTGTACTAATCATTATTCATCAAATTTAATTACAGTACATGTAGTCCAATGTATGAAAAAAATAATATGTCATCCAAGTTGTACAATATATATATATATATATATATATATATATATATATATATATATATATATATATTAATAAAATAATTGTCTTTAAATACTAACCATCACGGTGGGTCAAAATTTGTGCAAATTGGATGATCAACCTGGTTTCATCTGGTATCATACTTTTATTGTTTAATGTCGATGACACAATTCGAGGGTTAAGATGTACCTATCTATTCCCCGATCAAAATATTTTACATATGACGAATACTTGTAATTTCTCATACCAACAATATCATATACTAAAAACACAGGTAAAAATTAAATATCTAACGTACCTCTCCTTTTTACATTACTATTGTTGTTGTCTATATATGCATCTTGCCTTTCTCATTTGACATCGCGTTGGATATAATATAAGCTTTGAACAAGCGGTTTTTGTAAGGCAGAAAGTTCTCCCGCAGAGAGTTGGATGAGGAGAGACTTGAATGACACCAAATCAATATATGTATAAATGAGATGAGATTGCATAATTGATTTTTCTCATATTTTAATTAGTTAAGTAATAATTAAGTAGATTTGTTTACTTAATTAGATAAGGTAGAATCTTTAATTAATTAGATTTTCTAATTTATTAAGATTCGGTTATATCCTACTAATTAATATTTATATATATGAGATTTTCTAACAAACTACGTTAATTGATTTTTCTATTATTTTAATTATTTAAGTAATATTTAATTAGATTTGTTCACTTGATTAGATAAGGTAGAATCTTTACTTATTTAGATTTTTCTAACTAACAAATCTTAACAATTAATAAAAAAAATCCTACTAATGAATAAATTCTATAATAAAAAAAAATTCCTACTTTAAAGGAGAAGCCGCCACATGTCGTAGGCGAATTCTCCTTTAGTATTATAATATAGATTTGGAAATATGACTTTGAGGGAAATTAAGTATTAGAGATATAATATATCTCTACTATTAAGAACGCAGCAGACATATTAGCTTATTTATACGTGTTCGCTATATACACCCAAAATTATGCACGTCCTTTTCAACGTGCATGATTAAAAGGGGTTAATTAATTTTTTTTTAAACGCTAATTAGTCAGACGTCGTTTTCGACGTGCATTTTTTACGTTGGATTTATGGTGTATATAACAACACCCTATTTATATCATACAACCAAGAGGGCGTCTCCTTTTTCCGGAAGGTTGTTTTCTTGGAGGTTCGTCTTTACTGCCCACGGGTGTCTCTTGATGTGTCGCTGGCCTGCGGTGCTGCCGCTGGGGAGTGCTTGGCTTTCGTCTTTCGTCTACTTCCTCATCTCTTTCGATCTGGTTGTTTTTAGTTTCGCTTTTGTAGGGTGTGTTTGCTTGTATCTAGCACCATTTTTTTATTTTATGTTTGTTTAGACGGTTTTCCGTCTCCCGACTTGTCGGTCATCGAGATTCAGGCTTATCTGACCTCGAATTTTTACCTAATCAAAAAAAAAATCATACAACCAATATTCTAGAATGGACTATTGATCCTATTAGGAGGCGGGCTGGTGGTTTTGAGCAGTGCAGTTGGGTTTATGTCCGTATGCAAGCGAACAAGGCAGCCAATTTCTTAGCCGGGTTGAAACCTTGTGTTAAGCGTTGCTCAGACTCTATTCTTTCTTTTCCTGCTCAACTTTTGTCCATTGTAAGGGATGATATGCATTAATGAGAGTATTTGGTTTTGCTCCCAAAAAAAAATCCATTTTTTTTAACAAGTGCCTCAAATTAGATAATACTCTATCCGATTTAAAATAAGTGTCGTTTTAGCTCTTAACACAAATTTTAAGTAAAATATTAATTATAATTGGTTTTATACAGTTTTTCTAAATATTATCACTTATTAAATGTTTATCAACCTTTTCAACCAATAAGTCGAGATTTTAAAAGAAAAAATAGTCAACAAATACAACTTTTTTCATTAACCAATTTGTTAAATTGGATAGAAAACATAAAACGACACTTATTTTGGATCGGATGTAATTAATAATATGTTAAGCTTTTGAAAGTCTACATTTATAAAACATTTTGAGCTCATAGTTTCAAACTCAAAAATAAGTGGCACTAGTGTGGGTTGGTTCGGTTCGGATCACCTATAACCTACCGTGTAACTCTTTCTATTACACGATTTCTATTGGTCCACCTATAATTAATTAATCAAATTTAAATTAAATAAACATATTTCAGAAAATATTAATTTAAATATAATTTTTATTTCCTAAATTAAAAAGAAAATTAAAGATTTTCTCTTTATTCTTTTTCGTTCAATATTAGTTCGATCATGTTTATCCGCATAATTTCAAATCACCGCCATGAGTACATCTCAGTTCAACAATCGGGTTGCATAGCTTTATATATGCAATTAAAACATCAAGTCCCAACATGTCCGATGAGATTTTACACCTCAATCTTTAAGAGGTACATGCTAATTAATTCGAATCAAATTTGTAGCCTAAATTGTTTATCGTATTCGTCATTTCCGAGCCTGATCTAGGTCGGACCTTCTTCTCCGTCTGGGACTCCTTCGAATCAATTTTTTAGCCTGAAATGTTTACCATATTGTCGTTGTCGAGTCTGATCGAGGTCGAACGTACCTTTGTTCTCTGTCTGGGTGTCCATTGGAATCAAGAAAGAGAAGAAGGATATAGCTTATATGGCTCGAGGAAGGTATTGAGACATCTTGGTGAACGGAGAATAAGAAAAAGCGTGGCCTTCTTCTCCGCCGGCGGCACAATCAGAATGAAGAAAGAGAAGGGTTTATCCGGCCAGATCTCAGATTGAAAAAGAATAAAGAGAAAATCTTTAATTTAGAAAATAAGAATTATATTTTAATTAAGATTTTATGAAATCAGTTTAGTAATTTAAATTAGATAAATTAATTATAGGTGGACCAATAGAAATCGTGTAACATAGAGGGTTACAGGGTAGGTTACAGGTGATCCGGACCGGGGTTGGGGAGGTGTTGGGTAAGCTCAGCTCTAGAAATGGCTGGCAATAAATCATTTGTATTTATTATATCTTTTAATTACAAAAGGAATTATGCAATAGAAAGACAAGTGGAAGAGTGTAACAACTGAAATAAACCATTAAATTTCAACAAAAATATTATGTTTTTCCAGTATGCAGGATTGAGAGATTTCATTCTATTTGAGCTCCTGGTTAGTTTTGGTGGCCCATTGGCTCATTAAGATGGCCATGTCCATTCCTTGCACCATTGTAGGCACTGCTGTGTCATAAGAACAGATCCTCGAAAATCCGGGCTCCCCGGATTTGTGCACTCTCTTCACACACTTCTTGAACTCCTCATGACAATCCACATTTGTCATGCCTGGAAAAAACCAGTTCACAATGGGGATATAGTTTCAGTCTACATATATGTGCAACATGTTTGATGATATAATGTAGGAAAGAAGGAAATTATATATGCACACTTATTATCTTCTTGCAAAACACCTTGTTGGATACAAAAGCCTAGAAAACAACCAAATGAATCACCAATCCGAATTATAATAGACACAGAGAAGCATCAATCAAAGTCCGACTTAGACAGATGAGTGAGGGTCATGTTTACGGGCACAAATGCGCTACTAGCCTAGCACACAAGTCGAGGTTCCATCCTAAAACCAACTAGCAATAGAAGGAGTGGCTCGCCATATTATATAAAAGGCTTGTTTACTCTATACTTTTGATGTGAGACACTTGTCCTTTCACATCTCAACACAGTTGTTGTTAGAGAGTCAGAAGGTCAGCTAGTTAGTTGTAGGTTGTTAGAGATTAGAGGTGATAAGACTACCACGTGTATGAGTGTTGATCTTATATAAGGCAATTGGACAGTGGACACCATGTTGTAACAACAAGTTTTTCAGATTGTACATATATGAATGTGAACAGATTAAGTTCTCTCTCTCTCTCTTTCGTCTCTGTTGTTCGTTTCTCTTCAATCACATTCATCAGATTCATCATGAATTCCTCTCAAATTCATGACTGAATCATCATCAGTTGTATACAGATCGATCTACATTTTTACGTTTCCCGGTCTAGGAAATTAATAAGAATCATATAGGAATATCATGGATTAAATCAATCAACTAGCATCATATCTTTCATGGATTGATTACCATTATAAATACAAACCTTTTTGAATTAGGATTATTATGATGCATCTCAAGAATCACAAATAGAAAATCTCATTATTAAAAAAAACCATCATTGAAAAGTTTAATTAGGGTTAAATTAAAGAGAATCCATATATATCCCTTGAATTTGTAAATAGAGAGCGGTTATATCCGGGGTTCGAACTGGGGATCTTTGAGTACTACCCACGAGTTTTTTCCAGTGAGTCATTCCGGAATGGCTCCCTATCCCAATTCCCAATGAATGTACACTAAGTACTTGAGATGAATTGTATTAAGCAATTTTCAAGACTTTTTATGGCAAACATGATTTTACTCCTTTAATCCATTCTAAAAAGTTAAGTTGCAATGTACCATTATTTCCAACACAATCGTCGTGAACTTGGCAGCAGGCATCGAGATCGTCGCAAGGCTTCTCCCCGGGACAGCCGCTGTGGCCTACTCCACAATACTTCCCATACTTAATCCCCACATCTAATCAAAAAAAGAAGATTGAAATTAAACCTGAGATCTCAATTTTGCAGATTCAGAATCAAATTTTCATGTAATTAATACTTACTGTCACAATTCAATTCAAGGCATCTCCTGCTGCATCCAATCTGACGTTTTCGAGCGATTATGAATAGAATCAGAATCCGAAAAACCAAAGACAAAAGAGAAGATATGAAATTGTGGGGAAAGATGAGTACCTGGGAGTCATCGGCGGAGGAAACGGCCATGAAGATGACGGATAAAACTACCGGAAAAATGCATGCGACGCCGCCGGAGAAAGCCATTAGGGAAACCGATCTCTGTGTTTCTGTCCCAATCTTTCCTTCCTGTGCAAGGTAACTATTTAAACGACTTTCTATGGCCCTTAACTAATCCAGAGTTTTTTTCCCCCCTTTTTTTGAGCTGTTTTTAGACTTTGCTGAGAAAAATCAAATTCTTAAAATACTAATAAAACATTGATTAGGGGAAATTGCAAAGAGTACGTATATAATTGGAGATTTGTTTCGGCAATGGTTTGGGTTGAGATTTGGTATGCGGATTGGTGTACTTTGCCTTGCTTGTTGTGATCAGGGCGGTGCGGATATTTTTGGGGGCCCTGTGCAAAAATAATTAGACCTTATTCATATATTGTGTTAATGATCTTATTTTTTTTATATATATAAATTGCATTATGTAAATTGTTTTGTTATTATTAAAAAATATATAATAATTTTTTTATTTTAAAAAATGAACAATGATCTTATTTATATTTACAAAATGCACAAAAAGTTATCAAAATCCAAGGACTGTGAGGAGTATTGTAATTCAAAGTCAACTTTATGTACATTAAATTAATCTAAATAGGAATAAGGTAAAAATTTGAAGCCTTTGAACATTCTTTTAAATATAAAATATATAGTTGTGAATGATTCTTTAAGAACGATAAATATTATTTTTTAAAAAAAATTATGACTTTGGTAATAAGTTCACTAATTTTTTATTATTATTTTTGGGGAAATTTCACTAATTTATGGGCTTTGTATGTTTTTTTAAAAGAGAAAGATACTATTTTTTTTAATGATTAAAAAAAATTAAAAGGTGCAAATTCTTTGAAAAAATGGCCCCTTAATAAATTAAAAATGAAAAAAAAAATTATACACTTAATATAGCACTAATATATATAATTGTTTATGATTTTATGAAAGAAAAATAAGAGCAAATAATACAAATTTATGAAAGAAAAAGAAGAGCAAATAAAAATAAAAATAAAAATAAAAGAGGAAGAGGGATGTTGTTGCTAGGACTCGAACGCTAGACCAACACGCAAAGGGGAGTGCAGCACGCCAGTACAGCACATTAAACAATGTTATTCACTAGTGGGCTTTTTTTTATTTAACTAAAACTAAAACTTTATTGGGCCCTATAAAATTTGGGGGCCCTGTTCAGCCGAACCACCTGAACCTCCCTTAGCACGGGCCTGGTTGTGATACAGGTTCCATGTGAACGGGAACTGGTTTGCCAAGCTTTTAGACGTCGTGGAAGTGTGATGACACCTGTTGATTCTTTTTGGAGTCCAAGTTGAGGTGTCCGCCAGTGATCCCCAGAGTGATTAGCATCTAGTTTGGTTTGTGCTAACCAAATGTTGGTTTTCTATTTATATCATTTTGCTACTCAAATGTTTACCGTGAATGTGGCAATTGGTACTAGTTATTTTAATTTGCAAATGTTATATTTGTCACAATTATCTTTGATTTGGAATTACATGAAATAAAAAATAAAAATGGTACCTAGTTAGTTTCATAATTTGGGCACATCTTTTATGCCTTTTTTTTTTAAAATCCATGTAAGCATCCTCACTAATTCATATCTCGATATATGCACTTTTAATTAAAAAAAATTCCATGTAAGCATCCTCACTAATTCATATCTCGATATATGCACTTTTAATTAAAAAAAATTCCATGTAAGCACCCCTACTAATCCACATTAGCGAGATAGGTGGTACGTGTCACTGACCGCAACTAAACCTAAAATTGGTGATTATTTTTTTTTTTTTTAAGTTTGTGTCACCGAGTAAGAACTTAGAATGGATGTGGTTGTGTGAGCAACACCCCCACTAATCCACATTAGCGAGATAGGTGGTACGTGTCACTGACAGCAACTAAACCCCAAAGTTGGTGATTATTTTTGTATATTTTTAAGTTTGTGTTACCGAGTAAGAACTTAGAATGGATGTGGTTGTGTGAGCAACACCTCTTTTGCCAAAAAGACGATGTGATTCACCTAATTCCTTGCTGGATGAGCCTTACCTTGTTTTATATGTTTCATTTAACACGTTAAGTATAAGCTAAATTGCAGAAAATCACCACTTAAATAATCCAATTTTTTCAAAATCGCCCCTTAAACACATAATTGCAGTAAACCACCCATTAAAATCCAAAATTTTGCGTAAAACCACTCATCCTTCAAATCTAGTAGGGTTTCAATTAAAAATGCAAAAAATGACAGTAATACCCTTATTAAAAGATCGATTTTTTTTTGTATGTCATTCAACAATATCCAACTCATTCTTCTTTGCAATTTGTTAGATTTGATAGGGGGTTTGGGTTGGTTGTTAACCCCATGATAGTCGTTGATTTGTGCACCTTCCCCTTATGTCGTTGTTTTGGTGCACCGAGCTACATTTCCTCACCCAACGACTTTGGATTTATTCACGACTTTGCATTTTTAATTGAAACCCTACTAGATTTGAGTGATGGTGGTTCTATGCAAACTTTTGGGTTTAGCAGGTAGTTTACTGTAATTATGTATTTATTGAGTGGTTTCGAGCAAATTGGGCTATTTAAGGGATGGTTTTCTTCAATTTGGCCTTAAATATAAGAAAATACGTTGGATAAAATTATTTTTTGATTGGTTCAAGTTCATTAAAATTATTTTATATGTTATAGTAATATTTATTATTATATTTAATATTGAATGTAGTAACACAATTAAATTTTAGTGTGCATAAAAAATAGCTCATTTTAAAACAAAATTGTTATGATATTATTATATATGGATGTACAGGATATATGTATATTTACTTAGATAGAAGTTTACCTTTTAGATAAGATTTTATTCTTGGAAACCAAGGAAATTCCTTCTATATATATATTGTATTTGGTAGAATCCTCATGACACACATCTCTCCTCTTTTGCCCTAAATTATAATACGTTATCAGCACGAGTTTGCTCAGGTTTCAAGATCGTAGCCGGTTGTTCTCAAGCTTTTTGTCAATTTAAAAGATAAGTTTCAATCGAACTAAATCTCCATGCTTTACCAATTTGTGAACTCTCTGATCACCGTAATCGATTGTGTGATTAATTGTTCATGGTCTCTTTGATTTATTAGCTTTTCGATATGTAATTGATTATCACCATTGTGGCTGGTCGCTTTAATTATTCTAGTTAATTACTTTACTCATCTTCGCACATCAGCATCGCATAAATATATGTAATTTGTATACTTTCGACTAGATTTGATATATAATTAATTTGTTTACTGCTGTTTGTAATCAATTAGTATACGTCTCTCAACCCGAATTCTGTTTGCCGTATTAACCCTATATATCTAATTGAAGCTTGTGTGTGTAGTATATCATATAATGCTACTGCTTTCCTATATATCATCTTAATCCATGGATTAACTGCTATATATCTAATACGATATCCCTGTTAGCTTAAATTAATGTTAATATATAGTATTATATCATCGTAAAAGCCATGAATTAATCGCTAGATTATTTGCTTATTCCTATATATCATACTACTGTATCATCCTATATATCAAGTATCGATTGCTTAGTTTTATCTTGAACCTAGATTTAATTAGCACAACTATTAACAATTGCAGAACGATGATGGCAAAAAGACGTACTGACGTTCGGCTTCGTCGTCTCCACACTCTATGGTCCTCAAGAGCTCCTCATCGCAGCCATCGAAACCGTTCGATTTGGCTCGGTCCTCTCCTTCTCCGACAGTCGCTCTCTTAGTGTTGATTAATTAGGGACTCGATTATCCCAAAAGCACCTCCGATTATCCCAAAAGCGTGTCGAGGGGATGTCCTTGCACCCGCGATCGTCTTCGGCCGGCCCCACGCCGCCCTCTCCCAAAATCAAACGAAGAAGACGATCTATTTGTTGCAAATATGGATTAACTACGAAATCAGTCCGGAAATTTGTCACTTCGCAGATTGGCTCGTATCTTTTATGCAATTACATAAAACGGCCTATAACTTCCAGAGTTGCATATTTTTCCCTGTGAAATATATGAACACATCCCGAAGATATATGTTGGGTAGACATAAGTTATACGAACACCGAATTGGTGAATTTTATCCCTTAAAGCGGATAAAGAGATATATCCCCTAAAGAAAATAAATTAATTACCAAACACATGTTACACGTCCCCCGAAGAGGATGTATACATAAATTATATCAATCTCTGAAGTTGGCCATATAGTTCTGCGTCGTCGTGGAGATAAGTGGAGGTAAGTACAATTTGATTTTTCTAATTTATTATTTTATTTATAAATAATTTAATTGGTCTCCCGAGTAGAAAATATTAAATCCCTCGAAGTGGATGAAAGTAAAGAAATTGATATTATGAATCACTTGATGTGATTGATAAATTTCATCCCCGTAGTGATGAAGGAATAAGTATCTTTCATGTAGCGATGAGTACTGATTATTGTTTTGTTTTGTTTTGTTTTATTTGTATATTATATTTTTATCACCATCTCCTGGAGTAGATGAAAAGTCATATCTCTCGAAATAGATAGTGAATAAAAATAGATTGTCGCCAATTGGAAAGATAATCAAAATAAGGCATTATGATAATATTGTAAATCTTTTTTGGAAGTGTGATTATGTGCGCGTTGCTCACATAAGAGGTACGTTGACTTTCCTTGCTTGATTAATTAGAATTTCAAAAGGTTTAAGGCCTTATACATAAGGATGGATATAATTATGTTATATGATATGTGTTTTAAATAAACCATGATTATAATTTATTAATATTTTGATTGGGTGATGGATGGTGTCATGTGAGTGGTTTGTCCACGGATCCACACTAGGATCTCATGGTAAAATGAGGTGAATCCTAGAAGATTGAACTCTACTTGGTAGTGGGTCTATATGGGTTAGGCTCGACTTTAAGGCTCGTAATGGAGTTGGACTGATTTTCAATATTGGTATATGCGATTGACCTTGCGATCAGGTAAGCCTAAACATCATATATTTGAATTATGATTTTTGTGCCTCTGGGTCATGAGTGATTATATATGTGTGTTATGAGTTCATCTCGTACATTAAATAAGGATTACCATTTACTCATTTAGTTGCTAATTGCAATATGACGTTATTGATTGCACATGTAGATTTTATATCATAAATCATCCCATAGTGCTAATATACTTTTGATATATAAGAATTTAGAGCATTGATAAATTATGTGCGATTTGGGGTGACGATGCATATATGATATAGATATGGTTGTTGGATAAATTGACTATATATTGGACGGATACATGCATGATAAATGATATCTATATGAATTGATACATTGATAAGTTGATGAATAAATAACGTCATCATGCATCGATTAAATATTAGCCTCATCTTTGTAGTGATGAGCTAAGATGATATTGTTGATTCCATCTTGTACTTGTAACTATATGTTTCATATATGATTTATTTCATAGTAGGTGAAATATAAACTCCTGAAGTGGTTAAACTTGTTTGATTCCTTGTCACCGGAAGTTGACATTATTTATTTTTATTGAGATTACTTTTGTTATTCACTTGTGAGGTGTATATATCTCAATTTACTTTTTGTAATTCAAAACTCAAACCGTTTCCAGAAGAAACAACTTGTTGAGAGTTTTTATGCCATAAACATATGTGATTTTATATTGACAACGGTTATTTATGTCATTAGTGTAAATAAATGCTATCTATTGAATGAAGAGCTTAAATGATCCAACACCTTTGATTATGTGAACTCTGCCATTTTTGGTTTGTTATTAGTTCAATTTGGCTATTTTAAGTTACATGGAATATTGGAATCATTATTTTATTTATCTATTTTATTTGCATTTTATGTATATGAATATGCATTGGAAATGTTTCTTGAAGAAACAATTATGGGTAGATAATGCCAATTTTATTCTACAAATGATTATTTGGGAGAAGAGTTTGAAGCACATCCTTGTTAAATTGTGTGAAATTGATAAAATTATTTCACGAGAGCCCGAAGACTCTTTATTTTGTGATCTTGTTCTTATTCTACTTGGGTATGGTAGAACTCAAATAAATAGCTAGCTAAATGACCTATGATTCATAACGACCTCTCTTATTGCCAGATGCAATATATATATTGTTACCTCTAGCAGAGGACATAAAGAGGATACGGTGCGCGCGACCGTTGTTAGGATATTGGTCATAATTTTGAAAATGATTATAGATAATCATGTATGAGTTGACTCCCACATCAAGGAGAATGTGGAAGAACAAGTCAAGGATGATGGCTTGCCTAATTTGGATTTGTAATCTCCCAAACTGAATGAATCATCGTATGAAAATGTTAGAACGGCTTAGAGCTTGGTATATGATGATATGGAAAACCTGAAGTTTTCGGGATGAAATAACTAATGAGTATTTGTATAAAGTATATACTTGGCATAATTGAACCTTACATATCTCCAGAAAAGCATCAAATTAGTCATCGAATGACTGTTGATATAATCAAGCAATAAATGCATATGAGAAGATGTCTCTAGAAGAGCGACAAAACACTCTAAAGAGAATGAGTGATGACATATAAATTGGTATCATGAAAGTCGATAATTGCCAGAAGCAGTGGTGTTTTCCTCTAGTCGAGGATGTCAAAAGAAGATCCGACATATAATAAATATATTACCCATGTTGGCAATATGGATGTAATATGGAAATGCTATCAATGAAATTGATATGTTGGATGAATGAGCATTGAGAAGTTGAGGATTAAATCGACCAAGTGAAGTCGTTACTTATGAGATTATCATTAGGATAATGCTAACGCATGGAATGACCCAGTAGAGTCATCAATAATAACAAACAAGCAGGCATAAATATCAAGAGCTTGATTCGATTTCGGTAAACAATAGAGTAAATTCTCCTTCTTGTAATTTATCTCTAGTAGAGAGCTTGGTATTTACATGTTCAGTATAGGCACCGAAATCTCCCCAGATCATACGAAGTGTTGTTGTAAACCAAGAAAGATGATGTATATGGAGGATTGGGTCCCCATAGATGATCAAATACCTAGAGTTTATCACGGATGATAAAATACTCGGTATTTAGGGGGAGAGGAAAAGGAGATCAAGAAGTAATATGTTGCATGAACTAGAAGGGAACCAGAAGTTCAATAAACTATATTGCAAACAAGCTAGTAAAGGCATTAGTAAATGCAAAATATGGTGACAAAAGTCACATTTAAAACAAATAATGCACTAGCATGATTTAGATCGAGGTTCTAGTAGTAACTTCAAACAATGGTGACATGTCCACTGGTATAAAACTCCTGAAGAGATTTCATGAATGTGACTTTTGTTTGAATCATGTCCACTGTTGGATCCCAGCTAGAGGAAAATCAGGAGGGATAGGAGTACTATGGAAGACTCATCATTTGACTCAAGAAGTAATTTCTGTAGAGGCAATTAGGGAGAGATTCATATGCCTAGATTATGATAATTTTGAAGTTAATTTCAAATGTAGAATGTTCATAGTTTATGCCCCTGCCCAATAAAGAGATAAAGCTCGTTTCTGGGACGAGTTAAGTGGTATGATAGAAGAGACTCCTTGGCCGTGTATCGTGATGGGGGATCTTAACGAGATCTTGAAATGACCAGATCCTTGATTATCGTTGATGGCACATATCTAAGTTTGCACTTGAAGTGCTTGATAAGAATAATTAGAGCTTCTAAAAATATCTCGACCTGTAGTTCGAGTGTACAAAGAGAGATATATTACGATATGAAGACAAATGATCTTTTCATCTTTGATTAGATTGTGAAAGAATATTAAGGGTCAAGAAGTACCATGTCTTTAGAAAATTGGTGATTTATATACTAAATTGAGGGGGAGAAAAGTTGTACTCTTTTCCTTAACTTTGGTTTTTGTCCCATATGGGTTTTTCCAAAGCAAGGTTTTTAACGATGCAACTCCCCTCATAAAGATACATGGTATATCCCAAATTCTAGAAATAAATAATTCATGAAAAGATGGATTATTTAACATGAAGTTTTTGGACCTGTAGCTCCAACATTGAAAAGTGTAGTATTAATTGGTTTTAAGTGGGTATTCGTACAAGGAAACTATAAAGTCAAATTGATTGCCCAAAAGCCTATTAAAGGTTACATAAAAATGTATTCACCAGAAGTGAGTATAATTTTGGCTCCAAATGTAAATGACAGACATTGTAGGTGCATACCCATATAAATGGAAAGAATAGATTGAAAATGTCCGAAGCATTATTATCAAAGTACTGTCACATGCTGTTGGTTAAAGGTCCTTATTAGAGTACCTGAATTACCTATATTTGTGAAAGAGGTGATATTTTATTATGTCCCAAAATACCATACAAAGTTGTACTCTTTTCCTTAATCTTGGTTTTTATCCCACTGGGTTTTTCCAAGATAAGGTTTTTAATGAGGCAACTTAAGCACCATTTAATACATCAGATCTCATGATCAACAATGAAAAGCACACTAGGTCCTGAAGTACCTTATGCTTGTGCATCCAAAGTAGCTCAACACCAATACATGAAAGTCAAGCGCGTCAAAGTCAATCACGAAGACATTCCAGCTTATACACATCAAAGACAATGTTGAGATTCGACCATAAGCTCATGAAGACGGCGACATTAAGAAGAATGAGAAGACTTTGAGGAGGATGTTAAAGTCGGGGGAGTATACACACACTACACTCTTTTTCCCTTCGATCAGGTTTTATCCCACTGGGTTTTCCTGACAAGGTTTTTAATGAGGCAGAACAACAAGAGCGTTCATAGAAAGTTGCACTTTTTTTCCCTAAGCTATGGTTTTGTCCCATTGGGTTTTTCTAGCTAGGTTTTTAACAAGGCAGTCAGCGGAATAAAGATTGTACATCCAAGGGGGAGTGTTATGATATTATATGGATGTACAATATATATGTATATTTACTTAGATAGAAGTTTACCTTTTAGATAAGATTTTATTCTTGGAGACCAAGGAAATTCCTTCTATATATATTGTATTTGGTAGAATCCTCATGACACACAATTGAATACAATCTCATATTCTCTCCTCTTTTGCCCTAAATTATAATAATTAAAATCAAATGATTTTAAACAATAAATGAAAGGCATTTGGGTCAAATTAAAACAAAATTTCATTAAAATAGCTGTCGGTGGTTTGGTTTTAGTCAAATATATTTTATATGGTATTTTTGTTTTAAAAACTATTTAAAAGGTGTTTCATAAAAAATTTCACCATTTAAGAGGTTTTTGTAACAAAATATACGAGAAAATGCTATTAGATATACCAACACAAGTCCTGATTTGTATAAACCCCATGTGTTTTTTTTTTTGCAAAAAATATATCAAATGCTTGCAAAAATAACCGGTTGCAAGCAACATATTTTTTTTTATCAGGTTATAATTCGACAGACCTGGCTCATCGAGATGCCGATAAAGTCGACAGGCAAGCAACATATTATTTTCGATGGTCCAGTGGCCTTTGTCTAGAGAGAGAGAGCCAATTGTGGGAGAGAGTGAAAAGTGGCAATAATATCATCAAAATTTAAAAGTTATAAAGAGGCTTTTGAAAATCAAAAGGAATGTAAATGGTGATTCAGTTTCAATTGGAAAAACGTAGAGAATGGGAAGAAGACTACTATTGACATGGAGAATGTATTAGGAGACATGGAAAAAAAAAAAAGAATGTCCAGACTAGGTAAGATGGGACATCGATAATGCAATTGGTGACATGGAGATTGCAATGAATGTCATGGAGAATGTAATATGTGACATGGAAGAAATGAGAGGTCAGGGGTTGCTTGGCGGGGGTGATATGCTTGTGAAATGAAATGAATGACATGAAATTGTTTGCCGATGATATGGAGAATGTAACGGGTGTGATGTCAACTGTAAGGGTCGACATTGAGAATGTAATGGGTGACATGGAAGAAAACGTAAGAGGTAAAATGAGGAAATCAGTAAGTGACATGGTTAGAATAAGGGGTGATATTGGTAAAGCCTTCGGGTGTCAATATTGAAGGGGTGTCACGAGATTTGGCTTGGGCGACGCAACATAGGTCGACCTTGTATAGTTGCTCTCTCTCCTATCTCAACCCATCTTCCATGACGTATAAGAGTGACAAACAGAAAGATAAGGTGGCCATGTCACTTTCAAGGAAGGATGAGAAAAGGATAGTCATATTCAAATTAAACAGGTATAACATAACTACCTAGAGGTGGCAATTCGGTTGTTCGGGTCGGATTCGGGTATACCCATTCGGGTTCGGTCATATGTCGGGTCGGGTCATATGTCGAGTATAATGTATGTTCGGTCGGGTTCGGGTCGGGTCGAATCAGTTTTCGGGTCAAGTCAAGTCGGGTCAAATGGATTTCGGGTTGGGTCAAGTCAGGTCACATTAAGTTTTATTATCAAATGATGTTTATTTTTTTGTTAATCTTAATTATTGACCAGTAAACTTCATTTATTTAGTATATTAGATCTCATTATATATGTAATTCACATTATTTGAGTATTTAAAAATAAGAAAACTAAAGTAATTATAAGGAAGAGTCGGGTTTTGTTCGGGTCGGGTCAAGGACGGGTCGGGTATGGGTCGGATCGGGTTTGTCTATGTTCGTGTCCATTCGGGTATCGAGTCAAAATGGGTCGGGCTCGGGTTCGGGTTGTGCATGACACTACATTTTCAAGTTTCGGTCAGATCTGGTTTCGGGTGAGTCGGGTCGGGTTTTCGAGTC
Organism: Persicaria tinctoria; assembly: GCA_037127255.1. NCBI lineage: Eukaryota > Viridiplantae > Streptophyta > Magnoliopsida > Caryophyllales > Polygonaceae > Persicaria > Persicaria tinctoria. Next base: position 19,482,559 of record JBANSL010000008.1, read on the forward strand.
GGGTCAGATTTTGCCAGCTCTATAACTACCCATGAGAAAATTATTTGAGTTTGAGCAAAAATAATACTTCTCCAAATCTGCAGCATTTTCCAAAACATAAATACTCCAAATCAAATCTTCAAATAAATTATTTTGAGTTTGAGGAAAAATAATTTAAATGACATATATCTTTTGTTTTTGAGAAATTTTACGGAATTTGAAGTGGTAGGTTAAAAAAGAGGGATTTTGGTGGTTTAGATCCGTTAGTATTTTACTATTTTTGGCTAGGTAGTTAGCCCCCTTGATTTTTTTAGGGGTTTACTATATACACGGTTAAAATATCGCGTATTGCACGGTATTTTTGCGAAGTCGGAGTGCGCGTACGCACTTTTTTATTTTTTTATTTTTTTTTTACAATTCACCAAATCCTAACCGACCCTTCATCTTCTCCATAAGTCTGACCGGCATCTCCAACGTAATCCTCACCACCAACTCGGCCGCCGCCGCCCCCAACAGGAGTCACTAATCCCCCAGGCTGACCTCCTCGTTGAAATCGGAGGCGAACATCCACTAGCCATCACTTCTGGTCACCTCGTCCTCACTGAATCGGCCACCGCCGGCAGCGTACTTGAGGGATTGATTTTGGCACTGTAATCTCAAAGTGGTCAAATGGAACACCTTGTAAATGGAAAGATTACAAAGCCAATTGGAATCTCTGCTTAGCAAATCAACAACCCCCATTCAATTCCACGAAACTCTACATCCAAATTCGAACTAGGTCTTGCGATTCACCGTCAAATTATGATTGGAAATTAACGCAGCCACCTCTTTAAAGCGGATAATGTTGCGGTGCCGAAGTGATCGACCGGGGAGAGAGCATAGGTCCGCGTGGAAATCCTCCCGGAGCCGGCGCCGATTCGGCGATGGAAGTACAGTAGAGGAGTAGAGGAGGAAGAACAAGCGAATCTGCAGTGCTCAGTGCTCACCGCCTCACCGTAGTTGCTGTGTTGGCGGGCCCCACAGATCTCGCGTATTCGCACTACGCAGTTGCAATCCTCACCGTGTAACGTGCGAAAAGTTGACGGTGTACATAGCAATCCATTCTCAGCCCTTTATCGTTCCTCCTTCCAATCGATTCAACGATTCTTCCTCCTCCAATGCTCCATCCATGGCCGAAGAAGAAGAAGACATTGAAGGCGCTTCTCCTCCTGATCTCCGGCGACGATTTAGGAAGCGGTGCCTCCTCTATGGGGCACTATCAATGGTGATTCCATCTCGGATTTCAGATCTACCTAGGTTTTCGAATTTCAGATCTAGAACCATTGTGACTTCGTTTTTTCGATTAGTGTCTGTATTGATGGAGAGTCGCTGCAATTTTCAGATGCAAAAGGTGAGATTTGAGTGTATGAATAGGGTTTCACAGGACTACAGGAGACACTGACGGTTTCTGTGGGAGTGGCAAGCGACGCGGTGGAGGCGGCCGGAGATCCTGTTGCGATGTCGGCAATGCTAACGACTTCCTGGAAGCACATCGGAGAAAGATTCCATGACGAGAATCTGTTGGCGTCTTCGGTCTTCCTCACCAGCGTCGGATCCGTCGGCGTCCTTCGTCGGCTCAGGCTAAGGCTCAACCCCCCGCCCTCCTCTGCCGGATTCATCTCTTTTGCATCCTGGAACGCCGCCCAAGCCGCCCCTCCATAGTCGCCGCCGCCGTGCTCCTCCTTTGTAACTCCAAGGTCATGTTCTTCACCTCCTCTTCTTCGATTAATTGATTGAATTGCTTAATTGATTCGATAACTAGGGTTTTGATATGAAAATTGGGGATTAATTGTTTGACTTGAGCTTCCATTTCAGTTTTTGTTTGTTTATCTCCTCAATTTGATTTGGCATCAGTAAAGATTGGTGTTTGAATCCATATTTCTGCTCATAAGATGTAATTCTCCATATGTGACCTCATATGCGATTTGTGATTCCATATTGCATGTTTTCGATTGCTCTGGTTGATTCTGAATTTTTTAGATGGAATTTGAAGCACCGTATCATATGTTCTCTCTTGTTGTTTATCATCATTGAATTTGAAGCACCATTGCTTCTGAGATTTCTGGGTGGTTGTGTTTTTTTATATGATTTGGTACTGTTTTTTGGATTGTTGGTACTTGATGGAATGTTTGTCTTTGGATCTTTGTGTGTGTTTTTAGAGTATGATTTTCTCTTTAATCAATCTTGTAAAGCATTGCAAATATCTTAAATGTGGCTTGTGGGGTTAGTCTTGATTCTTGACTGAATGAAACAGGACATCTATTGCAAAGAGAGTAATTTTTATTATTGAAGACTTCATTTCTATGATAAGTTGGTGAAGTAAGATAGTTGGAGTTAATCAAATTAGGTTCACTTAGATTGCCTGAGAATTGTTTTTGTTCATAGAATTGGAATTGCGCCAAGTTTATTTTGGCCATTGTAGTTTAGAGAAAATCATGCAAGTAGTCTTATCAAACAAAAGGTTTTTCTGCATTATTCTTAAGTTTTCTGTGTTCATTTGGCTCAGTGGCTTTGCACTATCAACTTTCTTTTTGCTATGTTAGCTTGCATAGTTGCATCATTGTGTTGTGAGGGTGGAAATCTAATTGCATTTAGCCTTGATTTGGACCAGTAAAAACATAGCTAGCATAGTTGCATCATTAAGTCCTTGCTCTTGTCTCATACGCTCTCATGATAGCTTTTCTGTTGACTAGTTTAGAATTACTTGTTCTAGTATCACACATGTTAATAGCTCTGTGATTTTTATATTCAATAATTACAGGTGAATTGGGCATCAAATTCCAACAATGGCATTTGAACACAAAATTTCCTGCTCTTGCTAATTGATTCCTCTAAAAGCAATGGCAGTGAGCAGCTAGGTAGGATGGCATCTTTAGTTAATCCGATTAACATCTCATATGTGGACTTGAGATTGAGTTTTTTATATGGTTATCCACTCGGTAGAACGCAATCCTCCCATGGAAGAAGTTGTACATCTTGGTGTTGTTCCTTGTTTTATTAAATTCCTCGTTTGGTGACACTATTTTGATTTTATATTATATTAATTACGTTGAAGCATTTTTGAGTTTTTTTTTTACAGTAGGCAATAATTGATGCATGTTTTTGAGTTGATGACATGTTATAATAAGTGTTTATATATGTGCAATAAGGTGACAATATTTTGATTCCACATTTTAAGCTCTTATGTCATCAATTATATAAAATTGTCACCATAAACAATGGTGATTAATGAAGCGTAATAACAAATGTCATCCATGAATAAAAATTTAATGAACATGTCACCACAAGTGATTGCATCAATAAAGAGAATCGCAAACGTGTCATCAGTGAATGAAAATATAATCGATGAAAATAAATCGATATACAATTGATTAAATTAAAAACATGTGGCATCAATCGATTTAATTAAAAAGTGGCATCAAATAATTACATTATTTTCATAACATCAAAACACCATTTTGAAAAAGTTGTATCACATTAAAGGAAAAAATGTCATCAAAATACTACTTTGAAAAAATATCATCAAAAATATGGCATCACAGTAAAAAAAAATATTATCAAAAAATTGACATAAAAAAAGTGGCATCAGTCGTTAACAGTAAAAAAAATGGCATCAATGATCAACGTGACATTACTGTAAACAAAAAATGTCATCAAGGTTTAAAAAAAGTGACATTAAAAAGGTGTCATCCAATCATTTCATTAGAAAAGTGGCATCAAAGTGAAAATAAAATATAATAAAATTTTGGCATCAAAACGGTAAAATATGACATCACTAAAAAAAACATGTGGCATTAATCGATTTGATTAAAAAAAATGGCATCAAATAATTACATTATAAAAATGACATCAAAATACCATTTTGAAAAATTTGTATCACATTAAAGAAAAAAAATGTCATCAAAATACTACATTGAAAAAATATCATCAAAAATATGGCATCACGGTAAAAAAAATATCATCAAAAAATTGACATAAAAAAAAGTGGCATCTGACGTTAACAGTAAAAAAAATGGCATCAATGATCAACGTGACATTACTGTAAACAAAAAATGTCATCAAGGTTGGAAAAAAGTGACATTAAAAAGTGTAATCCAATCATTCCATTAGAAAAGTGGCATCAAAGTGAAAATAAAATATAGTAAAATTTTGGCATCAAAACGGTAAAATATGGCATCACTAAAATAAAATAAAATAAAAAGTTGGCATCAAAATGGGTTGGTCAACGTTGACCGGTCAATGGTCAACCGTTGACCGGTCAATGGTCAAACGGTTGACCATTGACCAACCCATCCTATTGGGAAGGGGGCTAGGGTAAAAACTAGTAATTAAATTGATTTAGGACATAAGTGCCCAATTGAATATTCAAAAAAGGTCCTCTACCAAAATCACCCAAAAATTAAAAAAACTAGACAAACAGTAGTGATAAACTCTTGATAGTTGAAATATTATTAAGTAGCATAAATGTGTGTTTGGTACTTTGGTTCTAATTTTAAAAATGAAAAACCCAATAATTTAACTTTATAGTCATTTTAATTCCGACAAAATGGAGGAAAAAAACGTGTATTCTTTATTCCATTAATCGTTTAGTACTTTAGTTAGTTTGCTCACCATCAAAATTCTCCACTCTTCCCTCTACTTCATATTTTCTGTGAAAAAAAAAATTAAACTTTGCTAATGCTAAGAATTTAAACTCACGTTTCTTAAAGAGTAGTTCCAAGGGAGTAATACAACACAAAATTCAGACACCTACTCAACATAAACAACTCTTATGTCAATTCTAAAGATCAGCCTTGCTGCTGCCTGTGGTTTTCTTCTTCGAAAGAGCTGCCCTTTTCGCCCTCCACCATTGTCGTACCTTGTGAGACACCTTGTTCGCGTGTCTCTTAACTGTCTGCCCTGCATCTGTTATATGTTTCGTGACTTTCTCCTTCCAATCGGCCTTCTTGCTTTCTTTTTCTCGGATGACTTTCCCCTGTCATGTTGTTTCGCCATTAGCCAAGGCGGAAAAAACAAGCAGAAATAGGTCCAGAAAGGCCTTTTCAAGCAAACAAAAAGGTTTAGACTAAAGCCGCCTAGTTTTTGAATAGGTGACAAGTTAAAACAACACCCGTTCCAACAAACTACCAACCTACACAAGGTTAAACAGGGTGTAAACATACCAAATTTGATGGGAAATTCTCATCATCATCGTCGTCATCATCTTCATCAGCACCCTCCCCGCCAAAGTTCTTCATGTTCATTAGCTCTTCCCTGGAGTACATCTTCATTCCAGGTGCCCCAGGCATACCCTAAAGGCGACATTTAAACAATAATATGAGCTTGGTAAGAAGCAAGAGATTACACGGAATCAAATTCCATAACTAGTATCTTCTCTCAATCAATCAGCAAAACAAAAATGAATGTTACCTCCATGCTGCGCAACATCTTTTCCATTTCAGCCTCTTTGGTCGGTTTTGGGATGAACGGCTCTCCTGGTGTCCTATTCTGAATGAACATCATAAGGTTGAACAATACGACATTAGTATAGCTAGCCACTGTCTGTTGGATAATCCATCAATCTTGCAGCAAATTGGAGTTATGCATAGAAAGAAAAAAGGATTTACTTTCTCATAGAAAGAAAAATGGTAGTAGCGCGGAAACTTTGTCCGCAAAGTAAAAGAACACAGCTAGGAGCCAAGACTACATCTATATGGTTATCTACATGATAGCCTTTGTACAAAAGAACAATTTTGAAAATCATCACACACTTGTATAGAATGACAGCACGTCCTTGCTTAATTCATATCTATATAAGCTGATATTTAATCAACAATGAAAGGAGATATCAGCATTTCACAAGGTAAATTAGCATCAAGAAACCAAAATTTATCACTCAGATCAATAGACAAAGTTTAGGTGGAGGCATTGCCTTTGGTACTGGAGGGGGCTTTTTAGCGCATGATTCAGTGAGGTCCTTGCACAGATAGTTTATCAGATCTTCCAACTGAGGCTTTCTCTTGTATAAATATTCAGCAAGATCAGTATCAGAATACCCAACAACCTGCATCCACGAGTTACATGGTAAGAAGACTCACAAATGATCATTGTAGGATTGTGATGACTATTTCACTCCGAATAGAGTATGAAGAATGTAACCGGGAAAAGAAAATCCAATTTCAAATATGGTTCTGAAAGAGTATCAGGGGAACAAGAACAGAAACTAACCTCTTGGCAAGCTCGTTCAATCGTCTTGCACTCTGAATTGCATTGGCCTTCAACACCCTGATCAACAAGCTGAAAGGAACAAGTATTTAGGGATGTTAATTGACAAATTATCATACTTGCTCATCAAAATAATGTTGTTAGATGTAAACAAAGTAATGGACTTGTCCCTTGTCCTTGTAAGGTTTGAAGTCGAGCCTTGGTAACAAGCGCTTACAAATTCAAGTTGAAATTGAAATTTGGGGATATCTAATATCTTTCTGTACCCACATCAACATGGCAACTCAATTTCCAGTTACAAAGATCACAAAATCTTTTCTGTTTGAACAAGATTTATCAACCGCCCTTTGACGAATAAATGCATTATCAGCACATAAAAGCTCCTTGACCCAGATAGAGAACACACTGGCTAATGCTGTGGCTCCTAACCCTAACCCTAGCCAAATCCAAACAAAGCTTCCAACTTTAACAAGTAGAAAACGATCAAATCGAGGCAGTATAAATGTACAATTCTTACCTCCAGCTTATCCCCTTGCTCAACAATATCAACTTTCAGAATCCAATCAGCTTCTTCCTTCTTCAAATTACACACATTCTCAGCCATCTCAATAACCTGATACTCTGAGATCTGCCCACACAAACAACCAATTTCAAAACAAAAAAATTTCCAATTGAGCGATCGAAGTAGAAGATCATTAAGAATCGAAAGAAGTCACCTTCTTTGGAGAGATCTGGCCTTCCTTTTTCTGAACCTGGTGGTACAACTCCGAAGCCACTTTTTCACAGACCTGGCACTTGATATACGGGATGTCCTCTTTTCTGGCTACTCCTACTGGCTTCTTCGAACCTTCCGCCATTGACATCCATGTCGAGATTGCTAGGAGTAGCGTTAATCCGAGTGAAAGAGTCGATTTTACACCTTTCGCCATTGCAGAACTCTCTCTTGCGCGCAGAGGAAGAGAACCAGGCTATGGCTTTCTTAAGCTTTCGGAATTACGTATCAAACGGTTTAGTGCGATTTTTTCTTTTTTTCCTCTCTATTGAGAGTGAATTCTAATGACGTGTTTGGCGGTTGCTGATTGGCTGATGAAGTCCACGTCACTTGTTGGTGGCCCTCTCATAAGTGAATCATCCTTTAAATATATTCATTTATCATAAATCAATCTTTTAAATTAATATTTTTAGAAAATCGCTCTTTAAATACTAAATAATTCCATTCAAATATATAAATTTCAATTTCACCTATCCTTATATTATATATATAAAAAATATATATAAAATAAATAAATGAGTACATATAAAATCGAAAGGAGATGACTGACACCATTTTAAGAGCTAATGGAGATCAATTATCTCTAGAAATTATTCCGTTCAAATCTCGATTCAGGTGAAATTTGAGTTTAGGTTAATATTTAATCAGATCATTATTGATTGGTGGAATTCGGTCAGGATCGGATCAGTTTTGGGTTTGAGTCATTATAAAGTAAGTGGGGTGTTAGATGAAGAATTTGGCTCTAGTTTGATTATTTTCTAAACGAGTTGAGTAAGAGCACATTTTAAGCCCGAATGTGGAATTTACACTTTTTTCTCTAGTTTACTAAGCCAATAAGGTTGCTTTATAACTTAAGCTGCTCATCTCAACTCGAAAAAGATTAGGTTAAGTTCGTTTGTTTACTAAATGAGTTCCTATGTTTACGGAAAAAAAAAATTAAATGAGCAGGATATGAGTATATTTTTAAATTCAGATTTAAATTTTGACTCGACTCGTTTCTAAAAGAAGAAAAAAACAACCAATCCTCGACCCATATATTAGGTTCATAAATTTTGATAAAATTTCAGATCTGGTTTTTAGAGTTGAGACAGATTTTAGCACCTCTATTTGCAAGTCGCAAATTCCATTGTCGAGTCGAGTTAAACTTATATTTGGAAGAATTAGTGGGAAACAAAAATCAGTTTTTAGGCTGCATTCGAACGGCCCAAGAGGAATGGCTGTTACAAGCTAACATTGGGCCTCACGGTAAGTATATTTGGGCTCTAATCTGGCCCAAATTCAACTTAGGGCCCAAATTTATGAGATCTTGCCCAACCTATTAAGGAGTGTTTGGTTAGGAATTAGTATTGGTAATTTGGTACTGGCTACCAAAACAAGCATAGCTGTTAGCATAAAATTTCAATATATGGTATTCGAAAAGTAATCGGATGGATCAATTCACAAAGTCCTTGCGACTCGTCGATACTCGGGGGATACGACATTTCAAACATCTTCACTCGAACAAGCCGATATGACAAAAGAAACCACACGAAAACGAAAATCCAAAATCGAAATCAATGTTCTTAGGGAAATATGGTTATCTATAACTCTTGACAATTATCTTGGATTTTAGATCATTTGTTCAATTTGTATGCGTGTTTATTTCAATAAGAATGTTTATTATAAGGTTATGGTATGTGTGTGTGTGTATATATATATATATATATATATATATATATATATATATATATATATATATATATATATATATATATATATATATATATATATATATATATATATATATATATATATATATATATATATAATATATTGATGACAAAGGGTTTGGTACAACTTCCTATTATAATTTGTCGGTTGGATATACTATAAGAATGTCCTGTATATTATAAAATATAATTAAATAAATTTAAAACCCCAAATTAAAGTATATTAAAACTAGCAAAAATGTACCGGTTTGTTATATGCACGGCGCCATATCACCATACGCACGGTGGAGGTGTCGGACTCCGAGACCGGCAGACAATGTGGAGGTGTCGGACTCCCAAACCGGCATACGGCTATGGCGGTGTCGGACTCCCAAACCTGCATCCAATGCCCGAGGTAAGTTCGAAGCCTATATATAACAAAGCGATGCCCGAGTTAAACCACAAAGTTTTCGATTCAAAATCCAAATTCTAACATCAGAGGAAATGGCGTTACCGGAAGAAGATGGCGGAGGCGTTTTACCGTTCGACATTTTTAGCTATAGCGATCCGGAGGAGCTCGTGAAGAAGATCAGAGTAAGTTAATATTGTTACAGCGTATCGTTTATATATAGCGGAACCTTTATATAATTATGTTTGAATAGAATCATATTATAGCATATAGCGGAACCTTTATGTAATTAGGTTTGAATAGAATCATATTATAGCATATAGCGGAACCTTTATATAATTACGTTTGAATGATTATATTATAGCATATAGCGGAACCTTTATACAATTAGGTTTGAATTTAATCATATTATAGCGGAACGTGTATATAGAGGTAACCTTTATGTCATTAAGTTTGAATGTATATGATGGTATTTCTCGAAACATAAGATAGCATAGTTTTGTAAAACGAAAGCATCATATAATATAGCATTTCTGATAATATAATCCAAAAAAGTTCTTAGTACATAAGTGACATTATGCAGGAACAAAACCAACCTCTAGATGTGGGTACAGAATATGGTTCGATGTTTACAGTCGATGGTTATTGGGCTGATCAAGAAAACATGAAGGCATGGGCTAGATACGTAGGGAAGATTAAGAACATGGTACTTGTGATGACTCGGTCATGGAAGAACCAAATGAGTGGTTTGGGTACCTTTCGTCTAGTGTGTGATAAGTACGGAGGGGGTAGAGATATTCCAGATGTCGACAAGGATTTTCCGCCTGCAGTGAGTAGGCGCAGGAAAACGACAAAGATCGGATGCATGTTTCAGCTAGAGGGTCGTCAAAATGATGCTGACAATTGGACCATGAAGGTTATATGCGGTGTGCATAACCACAAGCTAAACGATGTGATGTTAGGGCATCCCTATGCCGGTAGATTAACTCCGGATCAACATCGGCAGGTTCGACGTGATACAGTGATTGGGATAAAACCGGGGGATATGTTGCGCGGGATGAAGTATGATGATCATGACTGCGTGACTGACATTCGTCAAGTCTACAATGCACGAGCCCAGTTGCGGAGAACCGCTGCAGAAGGACGGAGGGACCTGCCTCAAGCGCTTCACAAACTCAAACAAAAGGGATACTTTATTGCCACACGGAATTCCTCTAAAGCAGGAGTAGACGAGGTTACTGATGTGTTTCTGTCCCATCCGAACTCCCGACATCTTCTGATGTTGTTTCCGTATGTTATCGTGATGGACTCGACCTACAAGACAAACGAGTAAGAGGAATCACATTACTGTCGACTACTTTTATATATGTCATACGTTGTAGTAAATTGTTTGACTAATTCATTAAAATGTTAGGTACGAAATGTCGTTGCTGGAGATCGTAGGGATTACTAGCACGAAGAACACATTTGCAATTGCGTTCGTATTCATGGCAGGCGAGAGCGCAGAACACTATAGTTGGGCACTAAGGCAACTACGCTATTTGTGCGGTCAACGACTCCCAGAAGTAATTTATACAGACAGAGAGTTGGGTCTTATCAAGGCTTTTCGAGAGGAGTTACCCACGGTAAAGCATATGTTGTGCACTTATCATATTATGTGCAACATTGAAATGAAGGGTAGGATCACGAAATCTACCGAGAAGCGAAACGCCTTCTACAATGAATGCAAGGCCTTATTTGAGTCAAAGACAGAAGAAAGTTATGAAGGTCATCTACAAGTGATGAAGGTGAAATGGGAGGCACGATGGGGTCTTATGAAGTACCTTGAAGACACATGGCTCACAGAATTCAAGGAGGCGATAGTTCGTGCATGGGTTGATAAGTTCCTACATCTCGGGCTGCGAACTACGAATAAGTAAGTAACAATGAATCGTATAAATTCGTAATAATTATAATATGTAAGAATCCTACATAACCGAGGTAAAATAATTGTTATGATACAGTGCCGAGTCCGCACATGCAAAATTAAAGTCCATGCTAGGGACGACTATTGGTGGGTTCGTTGACGTTACAGATTGCATTGACAACTTGGTCAACGAACAGGTAGACCAACTCAGAGGGTTCCTTGAGAAGTCAAGGCTAACAATCAAACGGTGTGTCATGAGTGAACCAATATTTGCCCCGCTATTGATGCTGGTGACTGATGAGTGCTTCGATCTTCTGCTGGCCAACTACAACACGGCGAAGGAACTCCCGGCTAGTCATGACGGTGTCTGTAGGGATCGTTATTGGAGGGACGCTTATGGGGTACCATGTGTACATGAGTTCTTAGAGGCGATCGCAAACAGGCAACCTATTAGGCCCTCGCAAATTCATCCCTTCTGGAAGCAAGTAATGTGGGATCCTACCATTCCTCCCGAAGATTCAAGTGGCGGCAACGATGGCGCCACTCCTAACAGTCAGGAATATGTCAGCCTTCGAAGGGATATTGATGGCAATAACCTCACGCCCGATCAGCAGGATTTGATGGGCGAGGCATACTTCAACATGAACAACCCTGGGTTGTCTACCATGAGAGAGCCAACAGGGATCCATCGAAAGGGTCGTCCCACGGGGAGACGATCATTGCAGCGTGACCCATCTGGTTTTGAACACGGGAGACGAGAGGCTGCCTCTCGGGCGCGTGGTAGAGGTCGATCAAGAGGTAGAGGTCGGCAGACAGATCGGGATGTTGATCCTTCGGTATTGTTGACAACTCACATCCATAACTTCATGCTCACCTTTGTTGATAGAAGTACCCAGGTTTCAGCTGATGGTCATTGCGGTTATCGGGCCTTAGCGGCTGTGCTGGGGTATGGAGAAGACCAGTACATGCGAGTCAGAAGAGAGGTCGTGCAAGAGCTTAGAGGTAATCGGTGGCTGTATCAACCAGCAACCCTATTACACTCCATTGACGATCTTATCGAGAATGTCGATCTGCATGACCCAGGTCCTTGTTTACATCGTCATCAAAACTGGATGGAGGCACCTATGGTCCCCCTTGCTGTAGCAACCTTGTACAACAAGGTCGTTGCTGTCCTAAGTGTCGACAATCCTCACACCTCCTTTTCTATTGTCGCGAATGGGTCGAACCAAACTCCACCAACTGAGGTGATTACAGTTGCCTGGCTTGCAAGAGTCCATTGGACCCCCGTGTGGCTGAAGGAAGGGTCACCACTTCCACCTACTGCAGCTGAATGGTCTCACTTCCACCACCCAAGTGTGAATAGATGGGATACCCCATTCAACGATTGCATTCAACAATACTTGAACTACCTTCTAGTTGAAAGGGCAACTCAGTAGTTGTGATGCTATTATATTCTGGGATCGCACTTATTTTATTTTAAATGATCTACCATCGGAATTTGTAATCTCATTCAATATCATATGTGCAGCAATCTTGAAGACCCACAATGTGTTTTCAAATGTCATCAATCAATACCAAAACACAGTACATGATTCGCAAATACAACTACCAACAAATTCAACACAGAGACAAGAAATACGATAAAACCAGCTACCAGTTCGATCCCTTTCATCAGGCGTTTGGCATAAAATGAAAAAACTGTGATGCCTGAACCTGAGTTGGCGCCAATGGCAAACCTCCCCCCCGCGCTTCTTCGACATACTGTCGAAGCTCATCTACGAAAACATACGCGTCGCCCCGAGCGATCAGAACATCCAGACGATGAAGCAACATACCAATCCGCTGCATTTCAAACAATATGATGGTGAAAACTACCACTTTATTAAACACCACACCAATAACGAAAGGACATTGGTAATATTCACACGTACCCGGTGATCGTAAACGGCCACTGGCGGAGCTATGTTTGCTGGTACGGTGGTACCTGGTGGCTTGAGCTTTTGAATAGTAAAGGGTGGCCGTGCTCACCATACCACCCCATGTACTCATCGGATACAGCGTACGGTTCCAGCGCAGCCCTATGTTGACTGAAGGATATGTATACAGTGGGAACAATCAAATGGTCATCCCATAGGTCGTCCACTGGGTGCCATGTCAGCTTCAGACCCTTGACTTGAGGTGGTCTCTCTTCTTGCATGGGGAGGATTCGCAGCATGGGGAGTGTCTGAACATGACCAAACTGTCGCATAACCCTGTCTGGCATGTAGGCTTCCATAAAAGAGGATAAATGGATTAAGCCTCTGTAACGCGAAACTCTGTAAAACCCATCAAAGTCAAGGGGACCGTAGGGCATGAATTTGACGTCCTCTGCCCGCATTGTTTCTAATTGCTTGATGAACTTCAAAGTCCTCTCGTGGGTGATCGGTGGTGTTGGTCGACAAGCGTACCTCTTTGCCCAGCGTGCGTCTCCATGGTCCGCGGGGTCCTCACAGACGTCGGGCGCGAACATTGGAAAGTGAGCGAATATCCAAAACTGAAAATTCCAGACGTCAGTTGGACATTGAGTTATCATCAATAATAACACACACCATGTGTATGGGGGTCGAGACATACCTGAACAAGAGCATTACAGCACCCCAAGTTGGCCATCCCTTGTCTCGACGAGATCCCCAGCTGCCGATACAGATATGCCAGGACTCCCGCACCCCATGCATACTCTCCTGTGACTCGATGATCAGTCACGAAATCCAAAGCAGTGATCGGTATGGTGGTCGTGGTCCGGTCGTTTAAAACCAAGCAACCAAGAACCTCCAACAGATATCCGCTTGCGATGATAGTTGGGGGTGTCTGCGAGTTGTGAACTAGTTGGCCCATATGGAAATCTAGGCTTCCTTGGTAAAAAGCATTCCCACTTCGTACAAAGTCTTGAGGAGCAAAGCCTAATTTTTCCATCAACCACGCCTGCCGCAACTGGTTTGTGCTGTTAGGTCTCAAGGCCCTTCCGTCGATGGGAAGACCAAACAACTTGTGCACATCGTGCAAGGTAATTGTCATCTCCCCCCACGGGAGATGGAAGCTGTTGGTCTCGATCTCGATGCCACCGGTATAGAAATGCTTGGATGAGACAGTGATCCACTGTGTCCATCCTGATGTCATCCATCATATGCAACTCACTCTGCTTCGCCACATGCCACCATTCCCACTGCCCAGGTAGACGAGGCCAGCTGCGCACTGCATGCCACCGGTCTGCACGCCTTATGCTCTTGCATGTCATCTCGACCTCCTGCAAGACAAATAATAAGAGTATGAGCTGGACGGATACCACAGTTGCACATAACATAACATTAATTATGAACAAATCGTTCATACATTAACACACACCTCACTTAACCACAGATGCTGACACCTGTGAGTCCTATAGTGTCGTATTGGCTCCACATACTTGGGGCGACCGTCGTCCACATCCCTACTGTTCAACTCGTCATTCATCCCATGACGACAGTTGGGGTTATGCTCGGGAGCTGTACTGGAAATACCCCCAAACGTGTCAGCGAGCCCGAAGGGGTTAGACGCTCCTGCCGCTGTACCACCAGCTGGGTTTGAGGAGGATGCCCCCTCATCGCGGATGGGCTGCTGAGTCATGCCCTCCCAGTTCGGCCACCGTCCAGATCCCCCCACGGTTGAATAAATGGGGGTGGTCTGGTTGACTAATCCTTCCCACGCACTCGAATGCTGCGTGGAACCGGTGTCGCACTCGTCGGCGGGCGTATACATGGGGTTTTGGGGGCTGGCTGGGACGTAAGGTGTCTCCGGCAATTGTGTAGTGTCGACATCGTCGACGGTGTAATCTGCCAAGAAATCCTCGTCGTCCCGCCCAAGAAACGACGTACTTGCCCTTGCGGGCTCTTGCATCGGTCGCTCTACTGATGGCTGTCTAATAGCCGATGTGCTGGCTCTCGCCGGCTCTATCGGCCTATCACCTCGCCTCACAGAGGTCGTGGGCCTTACCTGTTCCCGCTGCCTGACAGCCCGCCTCATCATCTACATTATAAAATTCCATATCCATTAGGTGAACATAAATTCCATAATATATTTGCCCATTCATCATATTTATCTACATGTTGACATAAATTCTTTGCAGTTAATGATTTTTCCTACGGTCCTAATTTTCCTACATTCCACATGTTAACATAAATTCCATATCTAGTTTTCACGCATAATTATATCTATATCTATTTGTCATTCATTATTAATCCCATTCTATGTTTCATGCATTACAAATTCTATATCTCATTTTCATGCATTCAAAAATTCAAATATAATTTTATCAATATTCCATATCTAATAATAAAATAAACTTAACATACCAAATTTTATATCTAATTTTATCAATATACCTTGCAGTTAATCATATTTTTCAACATGTTAACAAAAATTCCTTGCATTGAATGATTTTTCCTACGGTCCTAATTTTTCTACATTCCACATGTTAACATAAATTCCATATCTAGTTTTCACGCATAATTATTAATCTCATTCTATGTTTCATGCATTACAAATTTTATATCTCATTTTCATGCATTCAAAAATTCAAATCTAATTTTATCAATATTCCATATCTAATAACATAAACTTAACATAAACTTAACATAAAATCTAATTTTATCTAATTTTATCAATATTCAAATTTTATCTAATTTTAATTTTATCTAATTTTGTCTAATTTTATCAATATTCAAATCTACATAAAATCTAATTTTATCTAATTATATCAATATTCAAATCTAATTTTATCTAATAATAACATAAACTTAACATACCAAATATGATATCTAATTTTATCAATATTCCATATCTAATAACATAAACTTAACATAAAATCATTAATTACCTCCGCGGCAGCTTGCGCTCTAGGATCATTCGGCGGGGGTTGTGAAGCCGAACGCTCATCGGGTGACTCGGGACGCGGATTCCGCGTCCCTGATGAAGAGGCGGATCGAGTTCTGCCAAAAAACCGATCTAACAAACCGTTGACCTTCGGCATTTTGGAGCTCAAATTTGACGAAAGAGAGAGTAAGAGATGGAGTTGAGTGGAACCCGAATGTGTGTGTGGTGCAAGAGTGAAGCCGGTCCGTTCCATTTATACTACGACGGAATCGGAACCCGACATCGGCGGGGCCAAAGCTGACGCAAACAATGGCGCCGAGTTGACTGATGGGACGGAAGGCTGAAGATTCCCGGCCAGGCCCTATGTCGGACTCGGAACCCGGCACCGGCTGCAGTCCCGCGCCAGCTTTGTCAGTCGATGTGACTGATGTGACGAAAGCTGGCGAAAGGGGATATTCGGTGCGCTGCCTATGCCGGTTCCGGCGTCCGGCACCTGCCGATCTGGGACGCCGACACCGCCAAACTCACCTACCGGTCTAGGACTCCGGCTCCGCCACCGTGCAAATGGCGAGACGACCGCCGTGCAAATAGCAGACCCGAAAATGTATGTACTTGATTTTTCAGGTGTGCCTCCCATGCTTTATTAGTTTAATGCCAACTTTTCCACCTAACAATTTTATGACACAAGAAAAATATTAAAACATATTACCAACGTGTCGCAAGTTGAGAGATACGTAAAAGCCCTCTTGTTCAACAGTTTCTCCTTCATCTTCCATAAAATAGACATAAGGCCAAATTATTATTATTTGTATAAAATAAATGAAAGAAACAAAAATAAGATAAAAATAAAACAAGGATAAAAAAATTTGAGATGTCACTTTGCCTAAAGACAAAGGAGAGAGCATATAATTTTGGTCCCAATCAAGATTCTCTCTTTGTTATGAGCAGATCAAAGAGTACTAAAAACAAAACCCATAGGGGAAAAGGCCTTCAACTTGGTTGAACTTTGAAGCAAAACAAAAAATATGGTTGCCTAAGTTTGATTGTGCTCTTTTTCTTTTAATCATGGCTCCGGACTTTAGAACCAGTTTAATTTCTATATGGTTAAAATATTATCAAATATACTATAACTACAACGGTTTTGAACATTATGACGGTTTTAAGAGACATGGGAAATTAATTCGGCTATGGTTTCACAAATCCTGAGAGATTTCATATTGTTTCCTTCTTCGATCACCGGTCGGATAAGGTGTAAAGATTGAAAAAAAAAAAAAAAACAACTAGGATTTTGGAAGTTGTAGTAGCATTTAAAAAAAATCATTTTATTGATTTTATTTTGGATAATATTCCTACAAATTTTGAAACCGTGGTCGGCAACAATATGTAGTATATGAGATTTTCACTGTGTCAATAGTAACTCCTTTAGAATTTAGATCTACAGTGTTTCATGACGGATATTGTCTCTATCTTTACTCACCCGAAGCTATGTGTTCTCGTCTATAATGATTTTTTTTTTTTTGATAAGGAAATAATTCGAGGTCGGACAGGCCCGGACCTCGAGAGGCCGACAAAGTCGGCACATACAACATAGTAAAAGAAATACAACATAAAACAACTACCTAATACAACAAAAAAATACATGAAACAAACCCGAAAACCCCAAACCCTAAGCAAACAAACGGACACAGCAACGAGAAGATGGAGACCCGACATGGTGAAGTGGATAGCGAGCGCATGGGACAACACACCTGACACGATGTCTCGCCACCGGAAAGACGGAAAGCAGCAATCCACGTAGGGCAAAGACGACACCTGGGGAAGTGTGGATCACACGACGTTCCCTTCACCTAGATGAAGGATCTTCGGAGACCACGAACACCACCAACACGATCACTTCGATCAACCAGGGCCGCAGAACTGCTCCTCAACCGAAACTAACCACAAACCAACAAACAGAACTCCAACCAACTCGAGAAAATGAAGCACGACCGCGAGAGGGCAAAGAGCACAAGAGTAAACCAGATTTATTTCAGTTATATATTACAAACATATATTTAATTAAGGGAGAAGAACTCCGTTGATGCACATCGAAGGCCAAAAATGAAACAGGCCACTTGAAACATATTACAGTATAAAAATATATATAATAATCCTTGTCAAATGGGCCACATGCGGGCCAAACTACGGGTCAAAGAGATCCAAAGGCAACGCAGAGTAGAGCGCTTGTAGGAGACAAAGGAATCGAACAAAGGGTCAAGCGACAACCGGCGCCGGAGGCGGCAAGCCCCGCGGAAGGGAAGCCGACGGACCGACCCAGGCCGCCAGCGAGAGGATGAATTAAGGGAGAGACGAACGTGAAAACTCAATCGGAGGCCGAGACAGAGAGATCGGAGTACAAAAACCCGAAACCCAGCCAAACTCAGTCCGAATGAGCACAAGGAAGCCAAATCGTAGAGGTAGAGTCGAATTAGGGCAAGAAATCAAAATGCCCCAAATCGACTGTATGAACGGGGATCGGACACACAGGCCCGGAAGCGAGAGGATAAGAACATGGGCGTCGGTTGTAGCGGAGATCGAAACCGAAATTACACACGCCAAGAGGCGAATTGATGGCTCCCGAAGGAGATTTAGGGGCTCTCGAAGGAGATTTAGGGCTCCCGAAGGAGGGATTTAAGAGAGTCTTCTTTTTCCTTCTTTAAGTTTTAGTTTTCTCACAGCCATCAGAGGCGATGATCGAAGATCAGATGTTTGGGGCGGTGGGGGTGAAAACGGTGTTCCAAACCCAACTATTTTCGTTCATATATATGAATACACACAACAAAAACATATATATATAATTATATTTATATATATATATATATAACTTTTGTATTTAACTGGAAACTTGGACAAGAGAAGAGGACTCAGGGCAGCCGCACCAGCCGGCCCAAAGAAGGTTGATCGAGGAGGCGGCGGCGGGGAGAACCAGGAGGAGGAAGCCGAGACGAATCCCAGCAGCACGACCGATAGGTGAAAGATCTGGAGAGAGACATTGCCGAGCACCAGCACCAAGCAGACGAGCCGCGAAAAAAACCCCCCAAACCAGGTGAACCCAGACAGATCCAAAACCCGGCGAGAAGCTCAATCGGAACCCGAAACCTAGCGAGAAGCCCAAATCGAAGCAAGGATGTGAAGGAAGGAGATAATAGCCATTAACCCCCAAACAATTTGATGAAAATCAGTAAAGGGGAAAGGGATTGGGAGAAATCATTTTCTAGGGTTTCACGTTGATTGAGCAAGAAAAGGTTAAGTCAAACTAGAAGACAAGGGCAAGAAGCTCGCCAGATCGAAGATGGCCAGAGCCACGGTGAGACAGGTGGAACTGAGGTGGGGCGGCTGGAGCCGAGAGGAGGCACGGTGACACAAAGCCACTGGTTAATGGGAAGGTTTTGGGCTCCCTCTCTCTAGAAATTCTAGAGAGAAGGGAGAGCTTGAAAAAAAAAAATTTGCCGGATTATATTATAATGATGTTGTTGAATGATTGATCAGCAATATATGACATCATCCAACACATTTCCTTATTAAAAAAACCAAAGCTAGTGTTTTATAAGTTGTGTACATACTCCGTATTGTTTAATTTATGGAATTCGTCCATTCAAAATAATAAATTTTGGTGATATAAGCAAACTATAAGAAATTGTTTAATTTATGGAATCCGTCACAAAATTACAAATTCATCCATTTAAGCAAATTATTTGAGTTCAAGATATAAAAAAGTAGATTATCATTTAAATTATACTGTAAGAAATTGTTTGATTCCCTTGCAAATATAGACACGTGTAGGTAATACTAAATGAAATGGGCCAATGGCTTATCATTCTCAATAAATAAAAAATATTCTTAAATTTGGCCAATGGGTATATATCTGAAAGAATAGTATAAAAGAGAAAATTTGCGTCGCAGACTCTTTTTTTTACCAAATTAAAAAACTGTCCACGGATTTTTTTGTTGTTGTTAAAAGTCCATCTAAAAAAACCCTAATATCTCCCGGCCCCCCTCCCTCGCTGGATCGATCTCTCTCCTTCTTCCTCGATCTCTCGCCTTCTTCCTCAGTCGGCTCCTTGTTTCATTCCGCCAGATTCCATGGCCGCCAGATCCGCTTCCTCCATGGCCGCCAGATCCGCTTCCTCCATTGTCGACAGATTCCATGGCCGCCAGATCCGCTTCCTCCATTGTCGACAGATCCACTTCCTCCTCGTCGTTCATTGCTCAATGGAGTCCTAATTCAGCGTTCCAGACGACGTCTCTCTCTCAGATCGCTTCATAACTCGATCCGGTCTCTCTCCTCGTTTGCTGCTTGATCACTTCTCCTCGTTTGCGGCTGCCTGAATTCCATGCCAAGAAAGATGAATTCAGCCGCTTGAAGTGAAGACAAGTTGAAATTCGAGAGGAAGAAGAGATAAAAAGGAATTGTACAGTTCCAATCGGATCTCGGTGCGCCGCCGATGAGCACCGCCGAAGACATCGGTGGCTGCGAGGTTCGCGGAGGCCGCAGATCGCTTCCCCCATGGCTTCTCCATGTGTTTCCGCACTTTTCCGATTGAGGATTCAGCAGATCGAGCGGCGGAGTTTGCTGGTTGCCGGCGGTGAATCGGTGAGCAGATCGAGCGGCGGCGATGGAGCGAGGAGGGACGAAGATGGAGATGGAGCAAGTATGGAGAGCGGCGGAGATGGGGCTGACTTGTCGAAGAGCAATCGGCTCTGCTTCCGGTGAGTTTGCTTCCTTGAATTCAGAATGTACTTATACACAAATACCTCATTTTCAGCTTTTGCTGGTTTTTTCATGAATTTGATATGGAATTCAATTGAGCATTGCATAGTTGTGTAAATGCTGAAATGGCCAAGGAGTTCCGACAACGAATTCAATTGAGTTGCTATGGAATTCAATTGAGCATTGCATAGTTGAATTCCTATTTTCAACTCTTTTTTGTTGTTGTTGTTGGTAGCACAATGAATTTGTGGTTAGTTTATTATGTGATTGAGTTTGCATTGTTGAGAGTGTGGATATCAATTTCAGCAATTTTTTTTTGTGTGATCTGAAATCCTGGAATTAATTTTTATAATTTTTATTAGTAAAATTCGTTATGCTGAAATTAATTTTTATTAGACAATTCATTATGCTGAAATGTTGAAATTAATTTTTATTAGCAAAATGTTATTTGAGTTTGTTTTGTTGATAGTTTTGGATATTTACAATTTCAGCAATTTTTTTGCCAATGCTGAAATGCTGAAATTAATTCTTACTAGTAGAATTCAGTATAAAACCGTTTGAGCTACTATATATTACACACAAGGATATATTTTAGCATTTCGGCATTTTTTTAGCATTTCAGCATTTTTGAAAAAAACCTCCATTTTCAGCAACTCCGGTGTCGAAGTGATGACGCGAAAAGAAAAAGAAAAAAAAAACAATTTCTGCAACACGATTTCAGCAAATTTATTTTTTATTAGCAAAATTCATTATACTGAAACGCGGAAATTAATTCTTATAAATTTGTATGGGCTACTATATCTTACACACAAGCATATATTTCAGCATTTCTTTGGGAAAAAATCCGATTTCAGCAACTTTAGAAGTGGTGATGCGAAAAAAAAAGCTACTCTGGTTTAGCAACACGGTTTCAACAACTCCGGTTTCAGCAATTCCGTTTCGGCAACGCGAAAAAAAAAACTTGAAAAAAAAATGAAACAGGAGTTGCTGAAACCGTATGTGTTGAAATAGGAGTTTCAGCAATTCCGTTTCAACAACACGGAAAAAAAAAACTGGACAAAAAAACTGAGAAAAAAAAAATTGAAATAGGGATTGCTGAAACCGTATGTGCTGAAAAAGAAGTTTCAGCAATTCCGTTTCAGCAACTTTGGAAACGCGGCCAAAAAAAATGAAAAAAAAAATTTTAATTAATGAGGCGGGAGGGGGGGCACAGGGGGCACGGGAGGGGGCACGTGGGCCAAGGGGGCGGTGGACATTTTGCTAATTTGGAGGAGGTGGGAGCCATTTTCCTAATAAGGTCCAAAAATTAGGATATCCTAGTAATCACCCCTAGTAAAAAATACCCCAAATTCATAAGGGCATGCGCAGTCGTGGGCTGAAGGGCCATTATAACTGCCACCTCGGATTAAAAAAAAAACCCAATTGCAGGTAAGGGTCCGAAAAAATTACACTTATATAAGTGCCCCGGTGAATTGAGCTCATAGCTCTTGCAACGAGGAAGTATGTGGGCCAACATACCAAAACGATGCCGTTTAAAATTGAAATTGATCAATGTTGAATCGGTGAAAATCGTCCAGTCCAACACCGTAGTCCATTTTTATGGTCCCTTTAATTTCATTGGCCGATAAGCATTAAAATAAATTATAAGGTAGAAACACTTATTTAAGAAAATAATTAGAAATTTCAATTTAGCCAATGAGATAATTTGGACTACGGTATGGACTATAATTGTGGACTAGACGATCCTCTGAGGATCCTCTAATCCGCTTTGACGGTCCCTTATGTGGTCCACCTTCTCTTATTGGTTGAAAACAATTATAAAACTACCAAATTTATTAAGAGAAACAATAAAATAATTTCGCACATCTAATCCAACGATATGGACCGCATAAGGGATCACGATTGTGGAGATCCACACGGTGTTTTTAGAGAGTGTATTATTCTATACTCGGCTGCAAGATTCCGCGAAGGGGTCGAAAGTCAAGTTTTGGAGAGTATTTTTTTAAAAATAAAAAGGGGAAATCATATTATAAATTTTAGTTTGAATATAGTAATTTTAACTTTAAAAAATTAATAGATAGAAAGAATAAAAAGAGAAATCGGTTGAAAAGGGAATGTCGAGACTTAGACCATGTGCAACCATGAGTTTTACTTACCTTATAGGTCTTAAAAGTTAAACTCATGGTTGCAAGCCAAACCTTAAGGGAAGAGGTTGGAAGGGGTTACCCCTTCCCACTAAGGTAACATTTTCCCTTTTATTTTTACTTTCTCTTTATTTTTTTAAACACACTAGTGTTCCACTATATGTTATTTATATTTTTTTAAACACATAAGTGGGGAACAAGGTAACCCCATGGTTGGAAGGGTAACCTCTAAAGAAGAGGTAGAAAAAATAGGAAATAATTTAGTGAAAAAAATATATGAAGTGGCAAATTATGATAAGGTGATGAAAATTGGAAAGGGTGAGAGGTAACCTCATGGTTGCACATGCTCTTCCTAAACCTCTTGGTTCAATTATTCACCTTTTATCAATCAAGCTAAACAAACATTATACTCCCTCCGATCCAAAAAGATTGTCGTTTGACTTTTTAACACGTATTTTAAGGAGCTAAAAACTATATAAAATATCAACTTTTTTAAAATTATTTTCTTACAACTTAATATTTGTTGGTAATAAGTATTAGATTATATAAAAAAATAAAAAGTTAATATATTATATAGTTTTGAGCTCCTTAAAATACGTGTTAAAAAAGTCAAACGACAATCTTTTTAGATCAGAGGTAATATTTATTACCTGTTTTTTTTCTTTTAACTCTTTTTACCTTTATTAATTTTTAAAATTTATTTTCAAGACTAGAGCGGATGCCCCCATGCTACTCTAGTGACCATCATGGCTATAAATTTGATTAATATGTCCTATACTTAAAAAGGAAATATTTTCGCTAGTTAGTTACAATAATTTATCAAAAGGAATTTTGCAATAGTTTTGATACAATAATCGCTAAAAACAATCTATATACCTTCTTAATTTCATATACCTTGTGCTGAGGTGGCATCGTATCCGCACTTTCCGGCCTCTCGGCCAATCAATTTTTTTTATTTTTTTTTATTCTTATTTTTTTATTGGTTAACTCTGGCAGGAGGGTGAATGTTAGGGTTCCAACTTCGCCCCTTTCGTTCTCGCCGCTCCGTATTTTCGCGAGAAGACAACATTCCGTTCCCACTTGCCTCTTCCTCCTCCGCCTCTCCCTATTCCGGCGGCCAATGTTATACCGCGCCTCAGTCGTTCTTCTTCAGGGACTTGCTAATGTTGTACGAGACGTCGAGACATTTTTCTTTTCCAAAAGGAACATGAATGGCGCCAGGATACTACATTCATTACAAACTGGCTATCCGGGGTGTCGCCGGTATTGATTTCTTTTGTTGCTTTGTGTCATTGCCTCCCATTCATCATTTTCCATATAAATGAGTTTATCATTTGGCTACCTTATTTGTGTAGCTCTTCCCAAATGTTGCTCCATGGGCCACTGAGAATTTCCTTGCTCTGTGTACTGATATGTTTTCCATCGAACTTGCAATCTGTAATTTGCTTTTGTTATTCCCTTATAGACAGCCTTATCTTACTCAGACGGAGATGAGGGTCCGAGAAAGATCTGCGTTTTCTTTCATCTACATGATAATGTCCTCTTTAATAATCTGTATGAACTTGAAAATATGCTTCTGGTTATCCTTTTATGGTGATATCTTTGAAACTTTCAGGTTGTTTCTGCCATTGTTGTTCGTAGGCATTTTCATTCATTGTAGACTTCTATATAGCATATATTGATGAGTAACCAAATACTTAATTATGTTGTGTTCTATAAATAGAAATTTAAATTTAAACTCTATTAGCAAGGTAATCTGTTCTTTACTTGTGTGTAATGCAGCGCATAATTTGTGCAATCGTAGAGCTTGAAAGTGTTAGACAACCCTTTGCTACCACCGCTCCTAAGAATGGTAAGGATATGGACTAAATGCCCATTCCCTTAGTAGGATGCTTATGTTTATGTGAGTGTCTGAGCTATAACATGTTGAATGATTTATTCAGAGACGATGGATTCCAAGATCATGGAATTGAAGGTGATAGGCCGATTCTGTACAAGCCTTATTTAAATATATATATCTTGGAGTTGTCTATCTCAAGTTGCTTTTATAGAATAGGATAGACCATTTCATTTGATTTCCTTTATGCAGAAACAGAGACGAAGAGTTGGTTGTTAGAGCTTTCAAAGGCGGAGCAAAGAAGGCTGCACACAAGTCCACTTTGTCATACTGGAAACGCTATGTATCTGTTAAAGAAAGCCTCCCATCAAGGTTTTTATCTTTCTTGCTGTCCTCCACATCATATATTTGAGTTCTTTGTGGAGCACACTTATCCTTATGCTTAAAAACATAAGAAGGTCAAAACACTAAAAGAAAATTTTGATATGATCAGGTCACGCCTTATTTATTTTTAAACTCTCTGCGCCAGTTGTATTTTGCAATATTGATGATCAATTCTTTCATAAGCCTATCATTTTATTAATGGACCATATTAGCATACTAATATCCAGAATGATTCAATAGAAACAACGCTGGAGATGCTCCTTTGAGGAATGAAAAGTTTTGTAACATATCAAGCACATGAGGCTTGACAGTTTTTAATCTTCTATTGCTTTCAATAAAGGTTCCACCTTAGACAGTTGGGCTTTGTTTACATTTTGCAGGTAGTTTTGGCAGCAAATGACACGCATTCAATTAATGATATAATATATCATGAATTGATTGAGATAATAGCAAAGGTGATGGAAACTTGCTCAAGGTCTCTCTGCATTTTTCTTCTTCTCATTTTGAAAAGGCACCGTTCTGAATTCCATCTTTTTCCATTTTCCAGTTGAAGGATGAGCATGGGCAGCTCCTTGGTGTTGATTCTTCTGAACTTTTGATTGCTAATTCAGGCAATGACCATCTTTTTCCATTTTCCAGTTGAAGGATGAGCATGGGCAGCTCCTTGGTGTTGATTCTTCTGAACTTTTGATTGCTAATTCAGGCAATGATTTACCGGTGTGTTTGATTGCCGTTCTCAACTTATTTGCTGATCTATGATTTAACTTTCAACTTTTAAAGTGATACTCACACCTCTGATGGTCACTTCATTGACGTGCAATATTTGTAGGTAATTGATCTGTTCAATAACAATGTTTTTTTTTTCATCCCTTTGTATTCCTTCATCAACAAATTCATCCCTTTGTATTCATCAATAATTTTTTTCTCCAGGATTTGCAATGGACGAAGCCTACATCACTTCGATATGTGCCTTTTCAAAACACCTATGTCGTTCAATAACAATGTTTTTTTTTAGACTTTCCAAACATTTGTTTATATTGTATTTGGTCATTCCTTATAATAAAGATTTTATATTCTCATTAATTTATTTTTTCCATCGCATCCGCGCCATGGCGCGGGTATAACACTAGTTGTATTTAATTACTTATTGCTCAACAAACTAATGTAACTATGTAAGGAAGCAATATATAAAAATAAAGTGAAAATAATAAACATGTGTACATATAGAAAGTAGAAAACTACAAAGCATCTACTTATTGATTTAAAAAAAAAAAAAACTAGAAAGCATATATCAATCTATCATTTGCCTCATTGGTTATGATCACCAAAACTTACCAAAATATCTATCTAGCCCTTTATTATTATTATAATTATAGAAATGACTTACATAAAGTTAGATGGGAGCCTCGTAACAAATTGAGCTCCAACACCTTTTTGAATAGTAAAACCAACTATATGAAATATGAAATCGCCATTGACGGATGACGACCCGTGGCTTTTCATAACCAACCGAACCCGTTTTAAAAAACCAATAACATCGACTCCCAATTCACCAAATGTGGAGAACGCAAAAGCCATGAAACCATACCCTTTAACAGCACAAACATCAGCGTACTTCTTCTTCTTTCTTTCAGTGTGGCTTGAGAGACCGTCTTGCCAAGTACAAATGAGTCTTTGGCTCTAGTCGTGAACGGTGAAGCCCCGACCACATCGATACAAGTGTTTCTCCCCTTGTCCCATCCATAAACAAGCAGATCACCCGGACTCAGCTCAACACCGTCATCACTGCTCATACCTATATGAGCTTCCTTATGAACTACAATGCCCGCTTTATAACAAATGTCTGCCAAAACATCTCGAACCATGTTATCACTAGTACAAAAAGGGGGACCATAGCACGCTTTTTTAATGCATGGGAGCACACTTCTCGTACTGTGATTATAGTGAGTGCGCTCCCAAACAAGCACACTTACTATTTAACCGTGATCCCATATTTTAAGCACGGTTTTGTGTTGAAGCATTCTTAACATTGTCATACAACCAATTATAAGAACGCTTCAATTAAAGTGTGCTAAAAAAAGTTTTAGCACACTTTTTTTCAAACCGTGCTTAATAATAAGAACGCTTAAATTAAAAGTGTGATCTTTCATATTCCTGTAAGCACGCTTTAAATAAAAAGTGTGTTATTTCATATTTCTCTCAAGATCTCTTGCGCAATCGAACCAAGAGTCGAACCCTAGACCTCTTGCACCCTCATACTGAATTCGTCCACTTTACACTCTTGCCATCCGAGCTACGGAATTTTGTTGTAACTTTGTGCATTTACTTAATCTAATTACTAAAAAAAAAACTCTAAATACATAAAAAAAAAATCGAGAACGGTTTATAAAATTAAATGAGGATGCTTTAAAAGAAAAATGTGCTCCTTCTAGTTAAATTTGATTTTGGGAAGACACTTCTTATAAAACCGTGTTCGTTTTAATTTTTTTAAGCACGCTTTACATGAAAACCGAGCTAATTATTCCTTTAGAAACAAACGAGAACGGTTCTATAGAAAAGCGTGTTGATTTTAGTTAAAGTTGGCTTTGGGAACACACTTGTAAAATGAAACCGTGTTCGTTTTAATTTATTTTTAAGCACGCTTCACACGAAAACCGAGCTTAATAGTTTTCAGAAATAAATGAGAACGGTTTTATAGCAAAGCGTGTTTTTTTTAGTCAAATCTGGTTTTGGGAACACACTTTGAAAATTAAACCGTGTTCGTTTTAAGTTTTTTTAAGCACGCTTTACACGAAAACCGGTCTAAATATTTTTATAGAAATAAACGAGAACGGTTTTATGGAAAAGTGTGTTGCTTTTAGTTGAATTTGGGGTTGGGAACACACTTTTAATATACAACCGTGCTTAAAATAAAAAAATAAGCACGCTTGTCAAAAACCGTACCCAACTTACCGTGCTCCACCCCATATATTTGTACTAGTGTATGTTGGTGCTTAGACCCGATGCCTCGGCTGCAATGTAAAGCATGGTCTCCAAATGGGTCCATCCTGTCAAGCTCACAACTAGGACAAGTCGAATAGCCACTAAACATAGGGATCGACAGATGGTATTATATTGAAGAACATAACGAAACTGTCGAGATGGCATGGTCTGAGCAAGACCCTCAATGGGAACAGTCAACAAAAAATCTTGCGCTCTTTCCCCTCTCACAGCTTGCAGAATGTGTAGTTGTCTTGGCGCTGGACTGAGCATAGTCACTAAGTTGTCGTCAATGAACTTGAAGTATCGATCCGCCAATACTGACATGAATTTTTTGGGGGCGGGGGATACAACCAAGTCATCAATATTCGAACCAACACAAGTGACATACCTCGAGATGGATTGGGTGAGAACATTGTCAGAGCCAATGTCAGGACACCTAGACAGCGATGGCGTTGAATTACTCGAAATAGAAGTTTGGAGCTTAGCCGTTTGAAGACGAGATGCAATGAAAGCAAAATGACTAACATCGTGCGCAGTGAGCACACCAAAACCACCAAGTTTTAACGGAAGAGTGGTCTGACGCCATTGCCATGAACCAAACCCCGGACCCCCTGCAGTAATAACATGTTCAAGGGAGACCCGAAGCTCATCATCGAAGCAACTAATTAATGCAGCAGGGAGGGCATGACGGTGGCACGTTCGAAGGGCAAATAACAATCTCGAGACCCCAATACAATTCCTTAGAAGGAGCAATTCACATTGGAGATCCTCTAGCTTCCTCACAGCCTTTAGAACCTCTATCGATTTGTCAACTCTCTTCATAACCAAACTATTACAAAATGTACCGCTGCTGCTGGCTGGTCCACCTAACAATTTCACTCCCTTTCCTGAATATTATTATTATTATTATTATTATTATTATTATTATTATTATTATTATTATTATTATTATTATTATTATTATTATTATTATTATTATTATTATATGGTTTTAATTTCCTTTCCTGAATATTTTCTTTAAAAAAATTAATGAACACGGTGACCTTCGGTTGCAGTTTGTTTATTTATTTAATTTTATCCTTAAAGAGGGGTAGGCCCTTGTTTTATTAATAAAGATATTTATTGATATATAATACCGAAAAATATTTATTGATTTTTGATATGCTGACCCTGAAAATTGATGAATAGAAATAAGAACCTTACCGACAAATTGATCAATATCAGGACGACCCTACTAATTCAATTCCCGTCACTAAATGAGTTTGAATGATCGTGTTCTGGCGGATCCACTTGTATCAGTGAGCATCCCTAAATAAATAAATAAATAAATAAATAAATAAAAAAATTAGTGTTAATTTCCTAGTATTTTATGTCAAGCATTCCCAACCTGGAAAAAAAATTACAAAAGAATTTTTTTTTACCTTTAAACATTCTCATAATGATGAAAAATTTACCTTCAAGTATCCCCGAAATGTCGGTCCAGGATCCGCCCCTGATCGTGTGGTCATAATTTGATTATAACAATAAGCTAACTATGATTTTGCAGTTGTTGTGCCATTTAATTAAATGACTTTTAATTTGTGATTATCTCATATACATACATGATTTGGAGTTAGTTGGTTAATAAACCCGAATATTTTTTTTTATTTAAAAGAGTTATATGTAATATTTTATGGGTAGTTGTTAGCTTCCTGAAAAATACGAACCCCGCGATGCCATTCGCCCACATTGTTTCTAATAAGACCCGGTGTCGTAGCATGCCCATATATCATGTTTGACCGCTCTGTCTGTGTTTACCTTCAACCATACTTCCATCGGCTTTCCCCAAGAGACCATCACCTTTCTACAATCAATATCTCCATTCGGTTTTAGCTGGCTACTCCAGCCGCACTTGTACTCTTCAGCCCAAGCGATAATAAACCTTTTCTTGCATTCACTCCATTCCCTGTTCTTGATCGAACACCCGATCATTGGACCACTTCCATATACACCTTAAGACACCGGAAAAACATCCCTCCAGAAGACATTTTTATTGAAACTAGAAGGGTTGAGAATATTACCCCGTATCCAAGTGGCGAAGGGCGGGTTGAAGAAATCTTTCTCCAGTTGGCTAGCGTTAAGCTCCTTCAATTCCACACATATTTAATTAACTCTCTTGCAGTCGCTGAAAAGATGGAGAAGTGTTTCCTCCTGCATCATACACGCTGTGCATCCAGGACTCCAGGAGATACGACAATGTGTTTTCTCACTCTTTCAACATTGGTCAGGACCGTCCCTTTCACACATCTGTCAATAAATAAGTATAGATAACTCGTCGGATGTAAGAAGGGGCGTGTACTCCCATGTCCCCTCCCCAGCTCCGCTTATATTTGATGTAAATATTGATTAATTAGTAGCCAAAGAAAAGATATAGTTTTAGGATAATGTAAATCAACTCGATCTAATTTACGTTTGTGACAATAAATGAGATAGTACATACGAGACAAACATTTCCAAATGCTTACTATTAGTTTGATGTTATCCAAAGATACGAATAAGATATGGCATGAATTAGTTTATTGGAACGAAAAACTTTACCAATCAAACAAAACATATTAGGTGAAGTTTTCAAGTAATTCCCCAAATGGCATTTTCCTTGCCGGCTAAAAACATAATCTCGTGATACATGGATATATATGATATTTATATATAAAAAAAACCAAAAATAATACGAACTATCAGTGATGAGCCAATATTAATACGGACTTTAAAAACTATCAAAAATAATATAAATTATTTCACGTTAAACCAATTTCGTTACCCGATTGATTTTTCGGCTAATTTTTCAACATTGATAATAAATGATTATTCATATTCATCAGTAATAAAATGAAAAAATAAATAAATACGTAATATATCTTGAAATGCATAAACAAGTTAATATGGGTTGAAATTAATGTTAGGAAAATGTAGCATTTTTCATGTCCTTCAATTTACAAATGATTTTGTGTTTGTATACTCATTAATATTTAGTCTTCATATCTACCACATATCATCAATTGATGAAAACTGACATATTTATATACCAAAATTAAGTTCATTGCACGATTCATCAATGTCTTTATCATTTGCATCTAACTATTGTTATTAGTCGCCAGCAATACTCTATACATACCCACATACCTAACCATTTGTTTGTGTAAATATATATATATATATGGTTTACGGTGGATATATTTATTAGCTAAAATTGGACACATTATACATATGAGTAGGTATAGTTTTGTTAAATGTTGTATTTCTGTTTGGCTTGGTAGTTTCAAGACATATTCATCATGTGTATATGTTTGAGCTCTTGGGAAGAATGAAGTGAGGGAAAGGCGACTCAGACTCTGTGGACGACACAGGGGGTGTGGGAGACGCGAAGGGAAATCGCGACTCATCAAAGGTGACATGACGAGAGAGAATGATCTTGTGAGTCTTGATATCGAGGCAAATGTAACCGCGATGATCAGACGGGTAGCCAAGAAAGACACAAGGGGTGGAACGAGGGTGAAGCTTGTGGGGGGCAGTGGATGACTGATTAGGGAAGCATAAGCAACCAAATGTACGAAGGTGATCATACCTAGGCTCGGCGTAATAAAGAGTCTGAGCTTGCGAGCGATGTTGTAGGGTAGTGGAAGGGAGAATGTTTAGGAGATAACATGTGGTGGATAAGGCGTGAGGCCAATAGGGAAGGGGAATAGATGCGTGGAAGAGGAGAGAGCGCATCATGTTGGTAATGGTTCTGATGATTCTTTCTGCCTTGCCATTCTGCTGAGAAGTATAGGGGCAAGACAAGCGATATGAGATCCCATTTGCAGCAAAGAAGGAGTGAAAGTCTCTGTTGTCAGGCGATGTCAGACAGGCGTGAGGCCCGGCATGTCGAGAGTAGAGTATGGGTGCATGGGGACGATGCAGGAGGGTGGCCTGACGCGGGGGCGCTGAGGACGACGCGGGCGCGCTGAGGATGATGCGGGCGCGCCTGGGGACGACGCGGGCCGAGAGAGAGAGGGGGAGGGGAAGGGTGGCGGTGCAGGGGAACCGAGGATGGCGGTTCCGGCGACGGTGGCCTTGGAGAGGGAGAAGGCGGCGGTGTCGCTGTGCGCGGAGTAGTCGAGAGCAGGGGCCAGAGAGGCGGCGGTGAGGAGGAAGGTCGGAGGAAGAGGGAGGATCAATTTAGGGTTCCGTTAGGAAGAAAAGGTTGTAGCAAGCCATGCGGCGGGCGCCGCGCGTAGGGGAGGCGCTGATGTTGGTGGAGGGGATGTGGGGTGTATAGCGGGGTGTGGTTTACCTTCTCTAATATGAGGCTTCCACCACCAATCTACTCGGGTTTTATCTCTCCTCTTCCACGCATCTATTCCCCTTCCCTATTGGCCTCACGCCTTATCCACCACATGTTATCTCCTAAACATTCTCCCTTCCACTACCCTACAACATCGCTCGCCAGCTTTGATACCATGCTGAAGTCCGTTGGGACTCGGGATCGGGGGTCGTGTGTACACGTGCGCCCTTGCGCTAATAACCTAGCACATAGCCCAGCGGGGTTCCATCCTAAAACCAATTGGCATTAGGTGGGGTTGCCCACTAGGTTATATGCTAAGGCTTTATGTTTCACACTTTCAATGTGGGACATTTTTGTCTCTTCACATTTCATTCTCAACACGCCCCCGCAAGTGCAACTAGGGTCGTCTTTCGCCTCTAGTTGACACTTGGACAACGGGTCTAGCATCTCATTCTCTTTTTAGCTAGCCCAGGATCGAGAGTCGGGCCGTTTGGCTTTTCCGCTCTGATACCGTGTAATAGGAGACCTATGTAATCTATAGGAAGACCTATGTAATCTATCAAGGTATTGGGCCTTAACGGGCTTACAATAGGAGACCTATGTAATCTATCAAGTTTTAATCTTCAATTTCAGCCATAAAAAAAAATAACTATGTATATTGGCAGCAATAATACTCCATCATAGGAAATATATTTCTTTTTTCTTAATATTTAACACTATTATGTTTAATATTATAGTGATTCGAATTACATCTATGCGGGGGCATAAGCATATATATATAAACCATTTTATTTTGGAAATTATTTATCTTTTTGATAAAAACACACTTACAACTTACAATTCATTTGGAAATGAGTTTTTATAAACTAGTTTAAAGTAAAAAAGTGATTTTAAAATAGCTTGTATTTCTTAAATTATAAAAGTTGTTTATATATATGTGAGAATTGAGAAATCAATTATATCTTGTTTAGTTGCAAATATTATTAAACTATTTTTATAATATTTTAAAGAGCCTAAATTTAGGATTAATATCTATCTTCAACGCCGATCAAGTTTTGTTAAATGAAATTCATTTATTTATTGGGCCTTTTAAATTAACTTAAATCACCACCTTGTAGAAAAAATTGATTGAAAAAAAATTGGGTGAATTTTCGACTCCAATTATATCATCAGAGTTAGAATATGCCTTTTAAATAAATGGACAATTACAAATATATTTACATTATTAGAAAAACATATTTACATTTTTTTTGGGTAATAAATGACCAATTACAAGTATTGTGGGACGGAAGGAGTATCCGCAAAATACATTTATTGTAAGCCTAGTGATTAGAATAAAGCAAAACCAATCATTATCATCCTATTGTTGTAATGCCCTAATCAATTACAATCATTGACGTCCTCCCCTTTCCTTCCTCTTCAATTTTATTTTATTTACATTATTATTAGCGTTCCTTTCTCTTACGGAGTAATTAATTACTCATCTATATCCATTTAAAAATCAATAAAAGATATTCGTCTATTTATATATTTATTGACTCCCCCTTGGGGCTTGGACGAGAGAATTAATTTCCAAGAAAAACTCATAAATAAAATCATAAAACTGAAAATGGTCGGCAAAGGCCTCCTGGCCCTTCGATTCGATTGCCAGATGATTGTCCGATCACAATTACCATACCTGGGCCCACCACTTAAAACCCAATTATACGAGGACAACAAATTATAACCCTATTTTCTTTTTTAAAAATTGTAAAAAATAATACTCCTCGGTTACCTTTTTTTTTTAAAACCCAAAATCACAAATTTCTAAATAAGATATTTATAGACTTAGGTTAATTGCTTCTGTTGGCAAGGACTTCGTCGGCAACCTAACTTTTCAAACAAAATATTGGAGTATGGTTTGTAATCAAATAATTAGTCATATAACAAAAATATATGATTTTTTAAAAATGGAATTTCGTAGCTTTTTACACCTGCAAATCTTCTGCCCAAGAGTCAATTTCGACTCTTCCCACAAAATTATTTTATTTTTAAATTAATATTAAAAAAAATAATATATATGTTTAGATTCTATATGATTATTATAACATATGTAAAAATTAAATCTCAAAAAATCATTTTACAAACATTTTGAAAAATTATATAGTAAAATACTAACATTTTTGTTTAACTTTTAAAAATCTTTCTATCTATTTTTAATTATTATAATTTTTATGAAGTGATTTTTAAGATTTTTTTTTTCAAATTTGTTTTAACAATCATGTAGAAGCTATATATATACACAAATATATATTTTTTAAATATTAATTTAAAGGTAAAATAATTTTGTGGAACGGGCTTTTGGAACAAAAGATTTGCATTGTTTAACCACCAATTATAATCAAATAAGATACTTTTATAACATGTAATCACAATTATAATTATTTTTTTTTATTTTGGAGCATTACTTATTCGTTTTTTTAACCTATCTTCCAAAGAGTGTAAATCGTCTGTCCCCGATCCCGTCCCTCTCTCATGTCTCCTCTCACAAAAATCCCATTTTTTTCAATTCTTTTATTAATTTAATTTATTTTTTGTTTTTCTTTTAAATTGGGGTTTGTGAGTGGGAGAGGGTTGGG
The DNA here is from genome assembly GCA_037127255.1 of Persicaria tinctoria. Lineage (NCBI taxonomy): Eukaryota > Viridiplantae > Streptophyta > Magnoliopsida > Caryophyllales > Polygonaceae > Persicaria > Persicaria tinctoria. Next base: position 19,517,461 of record JBANSL010000008.1, read on the forward strand.
GGATAGGAGAGGGACCAGGTTGAGGACAGAGAATTTAGCTCCTCTTCCAAAGGCATAGGCTAATGAGCATAATTGGGAAATATTTTTCAAAATTAAATAATTTTATCTTTTTTTTTAATGGTGTTTTTTTTCTAAAATCTAATCTCTAGATAATTTTTTTCAACTGATAATATATTTTCCTTAGGATACAAGTTTTTCAAACCGTTATTTATTTTGTATGTATTTTTTCAAAGGTCAAAATCAAATGGACCAATATAAAAGAGGAGATAGCAAGCCCAGCGGTTAAAACATAAGGGCCCAAGAGTATTAAAAAGGAAACGATATCTACACCGCTAATTTTTACTATTTCCACCACTAATCACCGCATAGATATGCGGTGAGTTAATGACATTCTAATGACGGTCAACGACCTACCGCATATACATGCGGTCATTCACCGCATACTCATGCGGTACTAGACTCCGTATAGAGATATACCTCATATACATGCGGTAAGCAACCCCGTTCCGTTCACACAGCACCGCATACCCATGCGGTAGGTATCGGATAACCCGATTTGCGCAAAACTATTCGGAGCAGCTGATGGGACCGATAGGGACCGAATTCCACCGCATGGGTATGCGGTATTTGCCGACACTAAGAATTTATCGTACAGGCCATGGACATCTACAATGGCATGAACTTGTAATAAACGCCCAGATCTTGAAAAAATCATATGTTGAATTGAAAAGAAAGATGATTATCGTACAATCCATGGACATCTGCAATGTTATATCCTACTACAGTGGAATTAACTTGTAATAAACGCCGTGATCTGGAAAAAATCATATGTTCAATTGAAAAGAAAGATTAATAAAACGAAAGTGCGATAAATATAAGCGATGACGAAAATATGGAGTTCTGTTGTGAAATGGAATAGACAAAGATACAACCCAATTGAACATATGAAGTTCGAAAAATGACATCAGAAAGTGGGAAATGCTAATACGGTAGGGGACGGCCACCATCACGACGGCGGTAAGCTCTATATCGTGCAATCCTCGCTGCAAACTGCTCGTCCCAACCGTCGACAGTGCGATCGTGATGCCGTGTCCATGTGACGTAGACTGGAGGAAGAGATGAACCAGGCAACAACCAAATCTGTGAATAAAAGGTTAATATTGATGTTAGAAAAGAGAAACAAAACAGTAACAAATTAATGAATATGAAATACGAAACGTACCGGAACGAAATGGTTGCTGTTGCCGACTAAAGCTATTCCATCTAGCTCCTCATAGGCCGGTACTGACGGGCCACCGGTGGCGTACAGAGGTAGGCATAACATAGGCATCATCTGTGACAAAATCACCAAAGGACGCTGGTGAAGCGTGGCAAACACCTCGCTCATGATCGGAATCTCCATCCAATACGTAGCATCATGACACGTGCCAAAATAGTTGACCCTCATGATGAGCTCCTGTAAGGCCGGATAGTAATGGTACCGATCTGAATGCACCTGCAACTCAACGGCCAGCTCTCGTCGAACTCGAGGCCATGCGTCTTGTCCCAAGTTGAGAAGACAAGCTAAAGACCTATACCCACAGTGACCATCACCTGCAACATTTGTGACGGCTCGTACGAAAGTAATCATGAATTCGTCGACGTTGTCAGTGCCCCAATTGAATTCTACTCGAGGTAGATTCTGTGGTGGAAGCGCTGTAGGTGCTGGTGTTGGAATGTCACTTACAATCTCCGGAGCTGGCTCCGACGCCGATCGACCTCGACCTCGTCCACGTCCCCTTCCACGACCCCGTCCTCGGCCTCTGCCTACTCCTCGGCCCCTGGGAGGGTCGTCGATGGCAATGTCGTTGGACCTAGTGGCCTCCTCAGTACCTTCCACGTCATCTGTTTCGTTTGATGTCGGTTGACCCAGACCTCGGCCTCGCCCTCGTGCGGATCCAGTGGTCGCCTGTCTATCTGCCTGGCGTTGAGCCCGAGCACGCTCACGTTCCCAAGGTAGAGGGTTCGTCTGACAGGGGTGGCGAGTCCTCGGTCTCCCGGGCGGTCTACGGTCCTCCGGGTCAGGGGTGGTCAACGGTGTCTGGGACGGACGATCCCCGTCGTTGAATGCCGAAGCGATTCTCCAACGAGTATCCTCGCCCATAGCTCCGCTCTGGAACAAACTGATCATGCGCGACATGTCCACATCAGCTCTGCTGAGTGGAGTGTTATCCTGGACGTTGTCCACATGAGGCCTCTTGAAATCCAATTGCTTCCAAAAATTATGTATCTGGGATGGTCTGATGGGTATCTGCGTGTCTCGACAAGCTTGCATGTCATGTGTGCATTGAAGACCGTAGACGTCCCTCCAATAGGCATCTCTGCATGGTTGCGACGGTGGCTCGGCTTCCATCTTTGTGTAGATTTCGAACAACAAGTTGAAACATTCCTTCGACACAATATTCCGAATTCGATCGAAAATCCATAGGTCGTGGGAGTCTGTAGGCCAGGTGTTGTTCGCTCTCCCCAATGTATTCTTCACCTCCCAAATTTGATCCGACATCATGAGATCGATTGTGTTTATCACGTGAGTGAAATCACCGACTGCAGAGTTTAAGGTCTTTTTCAACACAGAATGAGCAGCCTCAACCCTAAAAGATAAGTGTGAATCGCAGTTGGAAATCGTTATCCCTAAACAAATTACGGGTATAATGAATTTTATATTGAAAATGTAGGCGCACCTGTTCGTCGTGGTCGTACCAAAATGCTGGATTGCGTCTGTCCATGCACGAACTATCTGCTCCGAGTAATCTCGTAACCACGTCGCCTCCAAATACGGCATAAGCCCTTCAATATGCCCCCAGGAAGTACCTCACCCCGCGTCGCGGGTCCCGAGCTAGCCTCCGATCGAGCGTCATGCCGGGCTTGAACACCGGAAAGTGCAACCATATCCACACCTACAAAGGAACAATACTATCAGCAACATAGCCATTATAAGCTAGTTACGGAACTTCTAAAATAAATAATCACAGAACGAATGTCTTACCTCCAATAGTTTTGTACAACCGTCCATGTCTTTGGCCAACTCCCGAGTCGCCTCGCCCAATCCCCGGTACAAGCACGACAAGACCCCTGCAGCTAGAGAGAGATGCGACACCTGCGCTGCGTCCATAAACCTACGGATCACCTCCGGACGCAATCTTCCGCCCGACTTGTCGATGAACAAGGTCACAGTCGCAATCATCCCCATCACAACACCCAAGATGCACTCCATATCATGCTCAAGTGGTGCACCATCTCGAACCCGCTGTCGCATCGGGGCTATCTTCTGAAGGAGGAGCTGAACAGTAGGGTCTCCATGGTCCCATGCGCTCCTCCGCTCGTTCTGAGTCAAGCCGTAATACTCCCCAACTACTTCCCTCCAACCGAGAACATCATCCACCTGAATACACTCCTCTCCGTCCAAACCAAGGCCAAGTATGAAGAGCACATCGTGCAGTGTGATGGTGATCTCTCCCCATGCGAAGTGAAAACGGTTCGTCTCGGGGTGCCAGTGCTCAACAAATGCCCCGATCAGAGTGTGATCCACATGATCTCAATCGAAATCTCTGAGGTCCCAGAACCCAATCTCACGCACTGCGGGAAACCAGGACTCCCGTCCATCGACCTCCAACAACGCCTCTACACGGCCCAGCGACTGCCCTCGTCTCTGCGCACGCACACCCCTACGCAAGGCTTCGTCCTCCCGTCTCCAAATGGCCTGTGCAATGTGCGTCTCGTAGTCTCTCAGAAGGGAAACTGAATGTGGCCCCCCGTCCAGAACCCACTGAGCAGCCCGAGTGGCCCCTGTCCTGCTAGCCTCGCCATGCTGCCCATCACCTCCTGCCCTACTGCTCTCTCCACGCTGTCTCCGCCTCCTCTGCACTGCACGGACAGGGGGCTGTGCCGCATGATCTCCTCCCATATCCTGACGAACATCGTCAGATGCCCCATACATAGGATCATGTTGCTCGTCTCCTCCAATATCCAGCAACACATGCCTCGAAGGTCCAGCTGACTCATGCCCCCCGGCAATCGGCGGCGTCGCAAGCTGAAGCCCAATGATCGGCTCAGGCTCGGCAGTCCTCGGCGTCGCAAGCTGAAGCTCAATGATCGGCTCAGGCTCGGCGATCCTCGGCGTCAACGATGGCGCCGCATGCTGACTCTCAGGCGTCCTCCCTACACCAGTAGAACCAACCGGGGTGAACGACGCAAAATCTATCTGCGCAACGGCCCATGGCTCCTGGTCGCCACCTCGAGCATGACTCGTCCCGGCACCCACATCTCCGAACATAGGTGCCGTGTCGTCATACGAGTTCAATTGTTCGCTCGCAAACTGAGTCCCAAAGTAGTCTCGATAACTGTCAGGATAAGTCTGCACCTCCTCTACCACTCTCTCAGCTCCAGTCTGCAAGTGCTCACCCGTATGACGTGCTCGGTCCCCTCGTAGGTACTCCTCCAGCATCTCAATACCCTGGTCGCCTTGACCAGACTCTCCAGTCGACCGCACCACTGGGTCAGACATCAAGTGCTGCTCAATCTGCATCAGACTATGATATGTCTCTATAGATGACTGGGACGTGTGCCCAGTATCAGCTCCTACCGTCTCAGTGTCCCTCTCCGGAGGATCCACTACATCCTCCAACGTCTGGGTCTCCCTGACGGCAGCCGCGGTATCATCATCTACCGCGTCGATATCCGTCTCCATCGGAACGGATGCACCCTGCAACGTATGCCTCTCCCTAATGGCAGCTCTCCTAGCAGATTGTAATACTACCCTCTCTCCCAAATTTCTCGACAACAAAGATTGTGTAGTGTAAAATATATATGTCAGAATGCTATCGCTCAATTACAATACTATATCGTATGATTGTCTAAATGTGACAACATTTTCGTAAGGTTTATTAATGATATCATCTTAATACTAACAATTCATAATAAAACATAAATATATACTTATTCGATTTCAATTTCCCTACACCTAGTATTTGTCAGAACCAGAATCCTATGGCTCGAAAAAGATACTATATCGTATGATTGGCTAAATGTTGCAAGATTTTCCAAAGGTTTATAAATGATTTCAACCTCATACTATCAATTCCTAAGAAAACATAAATATATACTTATTCGATATCAATTTTCGTACACCTAGTAACAATACCGTAGGGTCAGGCTGTGTCTCTAGCGGTGGCGGTACATCTGTCGTCCTCCTCCTCTGTATAGTGGGCTCCGGCTACATTATATATAACAATGAAATGTTAACACTATTTCCTTCAAATTATCAAATAAAGCAAATTGATTATTATAAACATTAAATGTTACCTGTAACGGATGTCTCCGAACATGACCGACATCATCAACTACGACTTTTCCACGGTTGTCCTTCACCATCTTAAAACCCGGGTATAGAGTGGTGGTAGATATGGGGACGGGGAATGGATGGATCCAAAAGTCGGGCTCGGAATCAAACAATGGGAGAAGATTCGAGTCGGCCTCGGAAAGAAAGAGATTGGAGAAGATTCGGTGTGTCGGAAAAATGGCCCCCCCCACGCCTATTTATAATGGGGGACCCCAAGGGTAAAACTCATACCGCATGGAGATGCGGTATGAGTTTTACCCACATTTAAATACATACCGCATGGGGAAGCGGTATTTTTTAAACCACCGTATGCCAATGCGGTAGGTATCGGATAACTACGCCCTAACCGGGTTATTGTATTACGGACTCCGTTTAAACCTAACCCACCGCACATACATGCGGTGTTTTCATACGGTCAACATACATACCGCATGTACATGCGGTATGTCGGGCTAAAATTTTATTAAACCACCGCATAGAGATGCGGTGGATTTGCGGTGTAAATAGTAAAAATTAGCGGTGTAGATATTATACCCCGTATTAAAACATAACACTGAAATGAACAATAAAAACTGGCCAAAATTTTGGATTAAAAAATTGGTAAAATTTAGATTAAAAAGTACAAATTTCCAATAATGTGAATTATTTTTACACCAAAACTTGTCGGTATAATTAAGGAATTTGATGTGCATATGTTTTTTTTTTTTTTTTTTTTTGATTAGGTAAAGATTTGGATAGGGGGTTATCCAAGCGCATCCAAACGGATGAGATCTAGAAGATCTTTATTGGATGGTATATGTTCCCCATGAACAGAGTGACAAAGGTGTGCAACCTTATCAGCCACTCTGTTGCCAGCACGGGGTATGTGAGAAAAGGAAACTTTTCTCATATTTCGAATGATCTTCTGTATATCAGATAGGATCATTTCCACCCCCCAAGGACAACGTGTTGTACCTTGAAGATAGTCGATGATGATTTTTGAGTCACCTTCAATGATTAAATTTTGTATGTTCATTTGTTTGGCTTCCAGCACCCCCAACCTCAGGGCTGCAGACTCAGCCATCAGGGGTGATAAACGGCCAAGACGCAAACTAGAAATCTGAGAGGGTTCTCCATTCCAGTTGCGGATTATGATACCAGCGGTACTTGCCCCGCAACGAAGCGAAGAGCCATCGAAATTCAGTTTGTGCATTCCATATGGTGGTTTTCTCCATTTCTTGTTTTTGGTCTTTTCTGTTCTTTTATTGGTCTTGTTTTTCTTTGAGGGTTCCAGGGGTCGGGTGTGTTGATCTGATTCTTCGAGTAGACACGCCCGTGTCCAGTTTTCAGATTGTTTTTTTGAGAACATTTCAATGATGTTAGTTGTCGGTGGCTGCTGGTTCCTAAAAACACATCCATTCCGGAAGTACCATATCCCCCACCATCTTGTTACGATGACTTGCATTTTTGCCTTTGATAAGGTACGCAACCAGATTAGCAGATCCCCTATTTCCCTGGATCTACCAATGGTTTGCTTGAGTGTTTGTTGTTCATTTGGGGTTAGATGGTTTATAATCAAGTCTGAATAGCATTCTGTGAGAAGATGGATGTCGTCCTCCACCCGGTCCGGGCATCGAACACAATCCGTACGTACCGCTACACCACGTGAAGCAAGTTTGGCTTTGGTTGATAGACCTGAGTGAGCAATTTTCCATAGGAAGTTTTTTATTTTCGGTTGGAGATCAAGTTGCCATATCCATTTATAGTCTCGCTGTTCATTATCGTTGATGATGAAGTTGTATGCGGAGGAGGTCGTAAACCAACCATGCTTGTCTGGCCACCAATATAGCCTGTCCTCAAACGCTGACACAGGTAGTGGAATCGAAATTATCTCATCAACTAGTTGTCTGGGTAGGACCCTATTGAGTTTTTCAACCCACCAATGGCCGTTTATGATATATTCGCTGACTAGTTCTTCCTTATCAAACTGATTTGGGCAGTCTGACCGATCACATAAGGCTATCGCAGAAACCCAGTGATCGGTCCAGAATTTAACTGATTTTCCATTTCCAATGGTCCAAATTATGCCTTCTTTGAATTTCTGAATCAAGTTTGTTAGTTTGGCCCATTGCCAGGACAAATTTCCGGATTTCTTATATTTTAAAATGTGTGTGTTCTTGAGATATTTGTGGGTGATTACCTGTACCCAAGTGTTGTTGGGTTCAGCAAGAATTTTCCACAGGAGTTTTAATTGCAAGGCTTCGTTCATTTCTTTTGCTTTTCGTATTCCTAACCCACCCGATTTCTTTGATTTGCAGATCTTGTCCCATCCGATAAGTGGTCGGTGTTGGGCATCCTTGTTCCAAAAGAAGCATCTATTTATAGAATCCAACTCCTTATGCATTGTGGCTGGAAGCATAAAGTTCTGCATTATATATAATGGTTTTGCTGTCAGGTTTGATCCAATGAGAGTTGCCCGACCTTGTTGAGATAATGAATCCGCCCTCCATTTACTAAGTTGGTTTTTGGTTTTCGTAATCACTTCCTTGAACGTGTCTTTGTTAACCCGGCCATTAATAATGGGGCAGCCAAGATATTTTTCTATAGCACTGGAATGGGTGATTCCGAGTGCACTCCCGAGCTCAGAAATTCTGCTTCGGGTAATCCCGCCGGTGGCTTGGAAGGCTGATTTGTGATAGTTAACCTTCTGCCCCGATATTTGACAGTAGTCATCTAAGATTCCCTTGACGGTGTGGCATGCTGTGTTGATTCCTTTAAGAAAGATTAATATATCGTCTGCAAAGGCCAAGAAGGGAATACGAGGTCCTGACGTCCCGAAATTGAACCCGACAGCCTTGTCAGGGGACGCAGCCTCCCAAACAAGGCGTCAAGCTAAAGCTTCGGCCCCGAGTATAAATAAAAATGGTGAGATTGGGTCACCTTGTCATAGGCCTCTTGTAGGTGTAAACACTTCTGTGGGTCCATTATTCACAAGAACAGAGAATGAAACAGAGGTAATGCATTCTCTAATCCAGTTTACAAACTTTGGGTGGAACCCAAATTTATTCATGATAGCTTCCGTAAAGTCCCAGTCAACACGGTCATAGGCCTTTTCCATATCTAATTTTAGTGCCAGCCATCCAGTCTTACCTTTTCTGGTTTTGAAGGAGTGAAAGATTTCATGGGCGATTAGTACGTTATCTTGAATGGCTCTGTCCGAGACAAAGGCACCCTGGAGAGGGTTTATTAATTTTCCTAGAACCTTCTTCAAGCGTTCTGTTAAAATTTTTGAAATTATTTTATATGTTGTTGAGCATAGACTAATGGGTCTGAAGTGACTCGTGGTAGTGGGGTTGTCTGTTTTTGGCAGAAGCGTAATGAACGTGTGATTTATTTGTTTGAGCATCCTTCCAGATAAGAAGAAACTCTTGACTGCCTTTATAACCGAGGGCCCAACCACATTCCATGATTCTTTGTAGAATTCAGCCGACATGCCGTCCGGCCCAGGGGCCTTGTTCCATCCTAGGTTGAAAACTGCCGTCTTTATTTCCCCATTTGAGGGTATCGCTGTTAGCATTATATTCTCCTCATCTGTGATATCTTTGGAGATCAGATTGAGGAATTCGTTTAATTTAGCCCTATTAATTGGTTGTTTTGTAAATCTTTTCTGGAAATCCTTTTTAATTTCATTGTTTATGTTGTCTTCTCCTGTTATCTGAGTGCCTTCCGATGTGGTTATGCTTCTAATGTACTTTCTGTTTCTTCTGCCAGAGGCGATTCTATGGAAATATCCGGTATTTGAGTCCGAGAGTTTAATATGTTTCGATTTTGCTCTCTGGTTCCAATATATTTTCTGGAATGTGAGTAGTTTTTCTTTCTTCTTTATCAGATTTGCTTCCTTTGTGTGCATATTATTGTGTGTGTTATTTGCCATACCCTGTTGGATTTGGAGGAGTTGTGCTTCAACTTTTTGCAGTTGTCTAAAGATGTTTCCAAATGTGTTTTTGTTCCAACTTTTTGCTTTGTCTTTTAACAATTTTGTTTTTCGGACCAGTTGGTACATAGCGGAACCGTGGCATTTTAATCGCCATGCTTGTTTGACTATGTTTTTGAAGTCGTTCCGGCGTAGCCATACATTCTCGAATTTGAAGGGTGGGGGTTTGAAGCTTTGACTTGTATTTAATTCAACGGTAATAGAACAATGATCAGAGGATGTGAATGCGCCGTTTTTTGTGTGGATGGCGGGGTATTGATGTATTATGGCATGTTGAACTAGGACTCTGTCGATCTTTTCTTTTATGTTTCCTTGTTCTTCTTGTTTTTTCCTCCATGTAAATGGATTTCCCCAAGACGGAATGTCTTCGAGAGAACATTGATTCTTAATTTCGGCGAGTCTGGTAAATCTGCGTGGGTGAGTCACCGCACCGCCTTCTTTGTCAGCAAAACATCCAATTTCATTAAAATCACCCATGACAATACATGGGATAGTTGCCCGGTTTATCTGCTCTATTATCGGGGACCAGAATCCTGTTTTGTGTTGTTCTTGGGGTGGAGCGTATATGAACCATATTAGACATGTGAAGTTGTCGATGATGTTTGCATATTTGATGGCAATAGCCCTTGGCATTTGCACCATGACCTCGATGGTTTCATTAATCATGGTGTTTTCCTTCCATAGTATACCCAGGCCACCAGACCTACCTGATGCCGGCGACCAGATAGCTTTATCGAACCCCGCACCCCTCCATAACGAAGGTTCAGGGATGTATTCCGTTTTGGTTTCAGCAAGCGCCAGTAGTTGTATGTGTTCAGATTTACTCAAAGTGTTGATATCGATCCAGAATGTAGGACGACCAATTCCACGACAATTCCAAAAACTAATCTTCATTATTAACTATTCTAAGAGCGAGCGAGACATGTACTCGCAAATCGCCACTGGCTTGACTCAAGAGTAGTGATTTGTGATACCGTTTATAAATTGATCTTTTTACAATGTTTTTATGTACTTGTTTAACATTTCGATTTCTTGATTTTCGATGTGTCGAATACATTGTCTTCCTTTGTGGTTTTTCATCCCGATAAAGGATATAATTTGTATTGTTACCCTAAGGAAACCACCAGTAACGAGAGGGCAGCTCGGCCATGGCGTAACCAAACATGGTCGGGATAGGCCGAGGTTGGTTTGGATCAGGAGTATTCCGATTTGATTTGTGAGTATATTCACCCTGCCTGATGCCTTTTCCTATTTTGTTCAAGCAGGTTGTAGTCATTTTTTCCATTTTACATTTTTCATTTTGTGCCCACATGTTTTGTAGATCCTTTGTTAATTCAAAACATCTTCCAATTCCTATATTAGTTTGCTCTAGGTTCAGTGCTAGATTGCTTTTGTCTACTTGGCTATGCAACATTCAGTAGTTGGCAAGACCAAACCAATCATAATAAAATAAAACCTGCCCCAGGTCGTTCCATTTCATATATTGCAAAATCTTCATAGTTTTGGAGTCATTGCAAAAACATATACACACATATCTTACACAGTTTTTCAGCCAAAGGTAATTGATCAGGGTGAGGCCATGCAAGAGGACCCCCAGGAGGTATAAGCTACTCAGGCTGTTTAAATATGCAACAAACCAGTTGTGGGATGATGGGGTTACCTGGAATCCTCCTTCGACAGATATCCACCCAAAGCGGATCTTTTTCCTTGTCTCTTTTAGCTCCAAAAGTTCTCCAATAATGGTTGCATACGAGGTGGTTTTCTGAAGGTTAATTGTATCCACCCAAAGCGGATCTTTTTCCTTATTTCTAAAGGGTTCCTTCAACCCTTTAGATGGTTTGTTCTTAGGGTTTTCACCCTCTTCCTCTGGGTCTGGTGTCCCATCGGAAGGATCAGTTGGCTCCTTCCTGTCATGTATCAGATTGTTCTTATCTTTTTCTAGTTTTTGATTAATTTTACTCATCTTTTTAATATGTCTAATCCCTTTTGGGCAAATCCACTTCCAGAATTCTACTTCTAAGTTCAAGTAGGTGAAGCAGTGTTTGAAATTCATTACTTGTTCAGAAATGGTAATCGGCTCACAAGCAAAACAGGTTTTCTGTTCAATTTGATCATTATCCCATTTTTTATAATTTGGATCAATTGAACAAGCTATCCAATCTACAAAGGATAGGGGTTCTAATTTAGATCGAGTTACCCGATGGTTTTCTTCTTTGGTTTCCTCTTCCTGTTGTCCTCTTGAGCGTTGATCATTCTCTGTGCTTCTTCGTTGTCTGCCTTCATTGTTTCTTCCCGTTCTTTGCTTCAGTTTTGTACAGCATTTCATCTCTGACCAGAGCTTCACATATCTTGATATCAGATCTGGTTTCTTCTTTCCGTCTTTCTTTTTCGATTTTGTGAAAGAGGCTTTCACTGGAAGATTCATTGAGTTTGGACACCAACCGAGCCACAAAGAGGTAGGATTTAATCCCGACAACACCAGAGAGAAGGCGTCGCCGCCAACAAGGAGGAAGAGACGTCGCCGGAAGGGCCACCGCGGACCACGCCGCCAACCCCGAAACCGCAGAAAACGACCCCGCCACCCCCAGATCGAGACTACCTTTTTTTTTTTTTTTTGTTTCTTTCTTCTTCTTTCCCTTACTTTGTTTCTTGCTCTTTGAAAACTCCATTGTTGATCGATTTTCCTCCGATCCCAGCACAACACTCTCTTTTTGTTTCTTTTTTCCTCGATCTGTCTTCTTTTGGGGGTGGGGATGGCGGATCTTTGTTTGGATTTCACACTTCGGTAGATTTTTGTGGGGATTTTCGCTGATCGGCGCTCGTGTTTGTGATGAAGGTTAGGGGATTTCAGGGGTCGGCGTTGGTGGCTAGGGTTTCCGGTGGGTGGTTTTTCTCTCTTCTCTCTCTTCATCTATAGTGGATTTGTTACACTGTTGATGTGCATATGTATTGAAACTGGTTTGCCTTTTTTTGTCGGTCATATATATTTTTCGTAAAATAACTATGTAAGATGATTTGCAAAATTATTAAATAAACCAATAATTTGGGTTTAAAAACAATTTTTTTTAAATAAAATAAAATTGATCGTCCTTCCTCTATATAAGTTTAGCATTATAATTTTAACCAAAAAAAAAAAAAAAGTTTAGCATTATAATAAAGTAGGTTGGGATTGCTTCAAAACGTTCAGGAGTATCTTGACCTACATTATTTTCAAAGTATTAACACCATTTTCCATTGATTTTTTAAGCAACTTTCAAATCTCTAATGTATTTTAAAATAATAATAATATCCAATAATTAGAGGTGCTACACAAATCAAAATTGTAACTACCCCTCCCTTTTATTTAGAGTTTACTATTTATATACGTTATTTAAAAATAATAAAAACTATATAAATATAATTTTTTTACATATATTTTTTATAAACAATAATAATTATGAAATTATAAAGTAAATAATTAAAAATATTATATTTTATATAATTTTTTTTATCATTATTATAAACGCGTGTAAATAGTAATTAAAAGATAATAAAAGTGAACGCATAAATCATAACTTCTAGATTAATTTCAGTCAAGTACATTAATTTTGTTGAACAAATCTTAATTTTGACTAAATACAAGAGTGAGGCTAGAGACAAGATGTTCGAATGACTATTGACAAGATAAGATCAACTAAATTACCACAAGTCCTTTTCATTTTTTTCAAAAACTCTCTAAGAGTGAATTGAAAAAACTCAAATGCATTCATCCAAATACTCCATCAACACAAAATTTTCCTCTTCTCCTCTACTGGGATTGATGCAAATTGCAATTGTTAAATTGATGATTGATTTTTGCATATCAAACTCATTGGATTGGGGGAGATTCGATTGAGACCGCGGCCGATTACAAGTAAACGTCCTTGAAATCCCTAATATTTGCTTGTTCATGTACCATCTATTGGCCCCATCTGCTGCGGCTCCATCGGATCCCACCGTCGATAGTCGCCGACCTCTCCGGCTCTCCCTCCCCTCCCTCAATCCCTCGATCTCCACTGATAACCCCCTCTCCTAGTTGACGGTTGCTACACCCACAAGATTTCATATAATCTCGTACTATCGATATTAATTAATTACATCAATTAAACAAAATGAAAGTTACGAGTCGGTATTTTGCAACTCCATTTCTGATGATCTTTTTTAATTAATCAAATGTATCAAAGCTCCTTGACCTCCTTCCATCCGGCCAGTATCGGAACTAGTCCCCCTCAATCCTGTGTTTGGTGGGACTGATGGCAGAGGAACTATGGCAAGGATCTTGTTGTGCAATTAAAGGAAGATTATCTTGTCAATAGTCGTTTTTCGACATCTTATCTATCGCTCTTATGAATAGCTAAATGTATACGGAAGTTTCCGAAAATGCAATTTTGCAATTTTTGTTTGTGTGGTAGTTTTCGGTAATTGTAAATGCTTGCTCCGAATAATTATGGATACTGTAAATTTTTTTTTTTAACTTGTCGTTCTACTCCGTAATTAATTTTGTCGGCGACTACTTCCTGTCTTAACCCTCCGTATTTTGTTACAGTTTTACCGCTTCGCTACAGGCGTAAAAAAAAAACGTTTTTTTTTTAAAAAAAAATTCGTGTCCCCCGACTTTCACCGCAATGACGTTGACACATCTTACACGAGTGAAAAACACACAAAAGTGACGTTGCCAGCTCACCTGTGTTCACATACAGAGGATCCTCCCCCCAAACGACGCCGTTTATACCCTTCTGATCCCCCTGTTCAAGCTCACAAGTCGCATTTCACAAGCACAGACAAAGCAAAAGCGTCGGTGGGAGGTTAAACCGGAGGGATCTTCGGAGGTAGGAGAGAGAAAGCGAGAGATTGAGAGAGAGAGAGAGAGAGAGAGAGAGAGAGAGGCTTTGTATAAAAGCGATCAGAGGTGGATGCCTGCAAATCTCGAAGGCTCTTAAGAAGACGAAGAGGGAGGAAGTAGAGAGCGAGAGAGAGAGAAGCGGCTTTCGGACAAGCGCAGTACCGTTTGCTAATGGCGGAGACGATCGATTCCATTTCGCTTGATGTTGAGACTATCTACCTCGGTGGAAAGGTTTCTTTTCTTTCTCCCTTTTCCAATTTATTGTACGATTTCAATCTCAGCTCATTGAAATATAAACTCGATGCGCGGTTTTGTGTGATGCGTTTCTGTTTTTCTGATTGATTTCCGGCTCTCTTTGTTGTTTCTCATATGGAATTGAATTTCGCTTGTCATCAATTCGGTATAACTGATTGTTTCGCCAGATCTGATTAGTCTCCCCTTTGTTCTAATTTTTGCTTGATTGTAGTATGAACCTGCAATTTTCCTCTCTTTCTTTATTGTGTTAATCAATTTATTTCAGAGAATTCCTTTTGGTGGATTGTTAATATCTTCAAATGATCTCTGGGAGGAGGTTTTCTTTCCTCCGACTCAAGCCGTTGGAATTTCTATTTTTCAACTCTTTTCTTACCGTTGCTTGATTTTTAGTACATGAGGACTCCTGGGGAGTGGCATTTCTTGCTTTCAGCTTAAACTTTTGACTTGTTTGGATGTAACAAAATGCAAATTTATTTGTTAAAATTTCTTCTTCCAAAAACTCTTCCCACTCCATCTCTCTCTCTCTCTCCTTTTCTTGTTTTTTTTTTTTGGCAATTTATTTGTTTCCAGTTCCTTCTAATGGTAGATCTTTTTGTTTTATTTTGTGTGTGTTTGTTGGATGAATTTGCTAAAAACTTAGCTGTTTACTTGGCGCTATCATATCTGTGGTTCTTTGCTTCATACCCCTATTGATAGAGGTGTTGCGCAAATTTTGCTCCCAATTATACTTTTTTCTAGCTGTTAAAGCAACCTGCATTATATGCTATATTTTTGTATTTCCTTGAAATTTTTGTATAAAAAATTATGTAAAAGTTTGCTTCTGTTGAGTCTTCTGATCTTGTTTGACGCCTGGAGGGAAGAATCACAAATTAGTTTGAAGGGACAACTTCAGAGTTAACTGTCTTTATATTGTTGGATTGGAAGAGAAGTTTCGAAGTTTAGGAACTGTGATTATCCCAAATATTGTGTTTACCCTCAATATTTTAAACTGTTACCTACTTTGTCATGTTGCTAAATGAGGCCATATATTCAGTTGCACATGCTCTCAACCTTTTGGGTGTAAACTTTATATGGATTCATTATTAATTAAAGAATATTTGTTGATCAGTCTTTGGTACCCAACTAAAGTTAAAGTTCTTTACTTTATCCAGTCGGTTTTTTTTGTTCTTTCCTCATCGATGCATTATGGATCATTCTATTCCATATGAAATGCTCCACTTTTGATGACTTAGCTTGTGATATGGGTTTCTTGTGCATTATCTCTCTTATTCATTTAGTCTTTTATGTGTGGCGTGCTAATCTTGGTGCCTCTTTTATAATCTTAACAGGAATATCATGTAAAAACTGCCTACGGTTCTGTATCTGTCATTGTTTATGGAGATCGGGACAAACCAGGCTTGGTGACCTATCCTGATCTGGCTTTAAATCGTCAGTAACTAATCTGGATCCCTCCTCTTCATTTTTAGAGAACTTAGCAGCACTGTTTTTATTTTATTTTATTTTTTATACAAGAACTTAGCAGCACTGTGAAATTAATGTGTACTGATGTACACATTAGTCAATCTGTAATTTTCATTAATCGGATGTACATGCTTTTGTAGATATGTCGTGTTTCCAAGGACTCTTCTTTTATCCAGATGCTGCTTCTTTGCTGCTCCACAACTTCTGCATTTACCACATCAGTCCCCCAGGACATGAGGTCTGTAAATTTTCTGCAGTTCCATAAAGTTCTATTAGTAATTGTTTTTGAATTCTTATCAGCATTGATCTTTCCATTTCCTTTATCATATACTCACATTTACATTGTAACAATCTTGTCAAGAGTCCTTGCAGTTAGGAGCTGCTGCTATTTGTCCTGATGATCCAGTTCCATCTGCAGAAAATTTGGCTGATCAGATCCTTGAGGTTCTTAATTTTTTCGGGTAATAAGATGATATAGTATTGACATTTCTGTATACTTTGAATTGATCAGTAATCTTGCTTGAAGAAATGCACATATTTTTGCTTTCTTGTTTTTTTCGGGAGTATTTTCTTTTTCTGTTTGTTCATGAAGTGGTTTACACTTTAATGTACTGCTTTTTCCATTTTCTTTTCTTTTGTCTTCTACAGGCTTGATGCTGTAATGTGCATGGGTGCTACAGCTGGGTCTTACATCCTTAGTCTATTTGCAGTATGTCTTCAACTTGTTGTAAAGCTTCTTTGGTTTTCATGTTTGCTTGGCGATAATTGACCCTCATCCTTTTTTGCAGACCAAGTATAGAGAGCGTGTTCTTGGTTTGATACTTGTCTCACCCCTCTGCAAAGCGCCTTCTTGGACTGAATGGTTGTACAATAAGGTACTTTTTTGCTAAACCCTTAACTGTTATGCAAGTAGTTGTCTTTACAAATTTGAAGCTGATCAAATGATTTAAAACTGCAGGTGATGTCAAATTTGCTTTATTTTTATGGCATGTGTGGTTTGGTGAAAGAGTGCCTCCTGAAGAGGTATTTCAGTCAGGTCAGTGCTGTGATTTCAGTTCCTTTGGGTTGCTTAGTTGACACTGTCATTGTAATGTGCATCTTAGTTTGATTTATGGTTCCATGTCATGCAGGAAATTCGAGGCAGTGCCGAGGTTCCAGAATCAGACATAGTTCAAGCATGCAGAAGGGTTAGTGCTTTGAATCTTTTCCTTTTTTCCCTATCTGATTCTAACTTCAATTTGTTTTGTCCTTCTCTTCATTGTTGTTACTTACATCCATATTGGATAATTTTCTCACTTCAGTTGCTAGATGAGAGACAGAGTACAAATATTTTCCGGTTTCTAGAAGCAATGAATGGGTAAAATACTTATCTTAAAACATTTTCCAGTGATGCATATCCATTTAGTGACTAAACTTGTGTTCCTAATATTCTACTTCTGAAACTTGCAGGAGACCGGACATTAGTGATGGCCTAAAGAAACTGAGCTGTCGCACGCTGATATTTGTTGGAGATGAATCGCCTTTTTACTCGGATGCGATACATATGATGGCCAAACTTGACAAGCGATGCAGTGCTTTAGTTGAGGTATGAAATGTCATGCAAATTTGAGCAGTAAATTGAAATTCCGAATGCTGAAGGAGTCCATTTTATACATTTGTTTGAAACTTGCAAGAATTAAGCTGATGGGTTCAATAACATTCAGGTACAAGCATGCGGTTCAATGGTGACCGAGGAGCAGCCATATGCAATGCTCATCCCCATGGAGTACTTCCTCATGGGGTACGGATTTTACAGACCATCCCGGCTTAGAGGGAGTCCGAGAAGCCCTCTCAGCCCGACCTGCATCTCCCCCGACCTTCTCTCCCCGGAAAGCATGGGCTTGAAGTTAAAACCAATAAAGACCCGGGTTTCTCTCGAGGTATAGCACCAAACGTCAAGGGGTTAGCTCCCTAAACATCTCTTTTTTCTCAGTTCTCTTTCCCTAGTTCCCTTTTGGAATTACTTTATTTTTTTCCCTCCATTTTTCGGAGGGATAATTGGAGCATGTGTGGAATGTGGAGAGGTAAGTAGTGTTTCAGGTATGTTGTAGATACAAAGGGAGTCTTTAGGAATGTAAAAGAAACAGGAAGGAAGAGGGAGAAGAAAACAAATCAAACAGCCGTTAGGGCGGGTAGAATTCATTCAATTGTAGACTTGGTAGTCAATTCATAAAACCAGAGCTCTTTTACAATTACTTTGTAAATGATGACACTTTATATTATGAAAATTTATGCTGAGGGTGACCAAATGAATAATTATGCAGATTGCAATCATGGGCTTTGTTTATTATTTTGTTTGTTCTCCCAGATTTTGTTATGAACTGTCATCTAGCTGTTAAAGGCCAGCACTCTGGGATTTTATGTCTTTTAGATTTTCTTTGATTTCATCTCAAGCTTTTACCTTCGAGTAAGAGGTGGGATTTGAAACCATATGTGGATGGCTCAGTTGGTTTGGACTCGAAAGAGTAATGCCCAAACCCTTGAGCTCCTACAGGGATTAGTCATATCTTGCAAGAAGTGCATACCTTGATTAGTCTAATGAGGATTAGTCAATAGCCTCGAAATTTCCGTGTCATAAACAAAATGGTTTATGGACTGAGATACCCTTGAAAATCCAAAAAGAAGATGGATTTCATATTTGATTGGCTGTCAAAGGGATGCTTTTTGTTCCATGCCTTGCTTGGCTGGACACAACAGAAGGGTTGATAATTGATGTGTAATTGGGGCTCCACTTCACAGCAACCCTTTGTTTCTTCTTATGGAATCTTTTATTATGCCTAAAATTGGGGACCTTTCATGATGATGAGGTGTTTAAGGAGAGACAGAGTGTCAACCATAAAATGGTGGGGCTTTATGTTAAAATGTTTTGACAGACAAAGGCATCCAAGGCCTACCCTATCTATGTGTGGGTGTGAGTTGTTTTTGTACCAAGATTCTTAGGTATGATTCCACTTTGGTGATGAATTTTGGTGTGCATAACATATATTTTACCTAAAATTAATCTAAAGTTATTGAATTATATATGTTTGATTGTTCAAGGTTTAATCCTCCATCCGATCGGTAAAACACGTCATTTTAGAGTGTTAAATTTTAGAAAAAAAATGATATTTTAGGTATTTTAGAGCGTTAGTTGTATTTTTTGATAAGTTGAAAAAAATAGTGTAATAAATGAGGGTCGAATATATTTGTTAATTTTTCCTTAAAAATTGTGTACAATATTAAAATGACATATTTTGGTGAATGGATGAGGTACGGTATAACTTAAGACTATTATCTAAATGAAAGTTTTGATGAAAATCTCTTAATAGATTAAAATTTAGCGATGAATAAAATTTTATTTGACATAACATTTGCAAGATAAATTTTAAACAATTATACTCGAGGTTATTTTTTCATTTATTACAAATCAATTACATTTTGGACCAAGATAAAAAAAAACCCCTAAATCTACACAACCGCTGCCTTTTCACCATCTTCCTTCTTCAAACCACCATTGTCGTCAACCTCTCTTACAAGTTCATCTCGCCTCTCTTCAGATGTAGTTATTTTTTATGTGATTTTTTTTTGTGGAATCTACATCGATCTATCATAACAAATGTATGCTATTGCATATGATCTCATAATCTCGTTGATTTCGGGTATAGTCGACCTTTAAATTGAGATTTTTTTAAAAGAAAAATGCAAGATTCTGAAATCTTTGTTTTTTGGTTGTTTTGAGTGGGTTTTGTAGTGTGTTTTCTCCTTGTGATATGACAGTTGTATTTGCAAGGAAGAGTGTGAATGTGACTTGTAAATATGGATTCCGGTGGAGTTGTAAGGTGTTGAAGTTGGGACACAAGCTCGATTGCATGGGTTGAGCAAAACAGAAAGGTTCGGTGATGTTTGGCGAACTTATGTTATAGCCTCATAGAACATTGCCGAGCTTATGTTATAGCCTCATAGAACATTGTTATAGCCTCATAGAATATTGACGAGTTTATGCTATAGTCTCGGTTATGATTAACAAGTTTATTCTCAATTATTCGCGACATTGAAAACACAAGAAAGTTTTCGAGATTTAAGTTTTCACTGCATCTCTCATGTCAAAATCATAATTAATTTTTTAAATTAAAAAAGACTACATTGCAATGTATAGTGATTCATCTTGCTAATAGATGATCATCTTACCCGTAGACATGTTAGGGAAAATAACGATATATACCCTAAAATAAAAACTCAATTGCAAGCCCCAGTCACAAGGGGAGAGTTAGGAGGCTTCGGGTTCAATTCCTACCTCCGCCTCTTTCATTGAGTCAAAATTCAAGGTTTACTTCGTTCTCAATTGTTTAAAAAATTACAAAGATACCTAAGAAAATTACAAAAAATGCCCAAAAGGCAAAAAAAACATATTTTTATATAAAAAAAATTAACATGTACAATTTGTTTGGTAATAATTATTAAGTAATTTTAAATTGATAAAATAAAAGAAGAAGAAAATAAAATAAGGAAAATAGAATACAAGAAGAAGACGCTCAATTGATTTTTCGTTTTCTTCATTAGAACGTGGAGTGTGAATCAAATCCATGTTGGAGTTGAAATTGAGATACTGATGCAAGTGTTCTCCTTTGCGTACCTCTTGAAAATTTTCTGAGGATGTATTTTCCGATTTTGAGGACAATTGCTAGGATAAAAGTAAACTTTATTGTTCTTGATCAACATAGACTGTTGTTGAGGCCGATTTGATTTCGTTTTGTACGTGATGCTGACAATGATACTATATTAGGTCTAGATAGTTCCATTGTGGATTGAACACTCATGTCCAATTGTAATTGGTTACGTACATTAAAACATTTGAGCAATTTGTATAACATGAGCGACTAAATATCAAAGAAGGTGCCATTTAACAGGAAATGAAATAAATTATGACAATGTTGTTTTCACCATGTCAATATATAAACCATAAAATACGTTGTTCAAAATTTTGGTTAATTCTACACAATATTAGATCAAATATTTCCATAATGGATCAAAAACACTATTCATTTTGCAGTTGTTATACTAGGACACTTGAGCAAGTTAATTGTATAAGTAGGTTGTCCAAATTTGCAACTCACCATCGAAGCTAATGTTGTACATTTGATAGGAAAGGAAAGATACGATGATAGGATGTAATTCTCACCATATCATGATATTAATAATAAATTTGTCAAAGTTTGGGGCTAATCATACACAATATTAGGTCATATAGTTCCATAATAAATCGAAAAACACGATCGATTTGTAGTTGTTATACTAGGACACTTGAGCAAATTGTATAACACTAGTGACTCATCATTGAAACTGTTGGAATGGTGGTTGTCCCACATCGGTAGTTTAGAGAATACTTGAACAACATATAAGGTTGGTGGGCTACTCCTCTCATTGCCAATTGGTTTTGAGATGGAATCCGTTCGGGTTTATGTGTTGTTCAAGTATTCTCTAAACTACCGATGTGGGACAACCACCATTCCAACACGCCCCCTCAAGTGCAACGGCATTTTTAGCCAACAAGTTGCACTTGCCACATGCGCTTATATGGGAACCAATGCCCGCGACATGCCTACGGCCAGCAACCCCCACCACCAGATAGAGCCCATGCCACAACTAGCCGAACCCGGCTCTGATACCATGTTAAAGTCCGACTCGGACCGATGACTGTGGGTCGTGTGCACGGGCGCACATGCGCTAGTAGTCTAGCACACAAGCCGAGTGAGGTTCCATTCTAAAACCAATTGGCAATGAGAGGAGTAGCCCACCAACCTTATATGTTGTTCAAGTATTCTCTAAACTACCGATGTGGGACAACCACCATTCCAACAGAAAGTAGTTTTTCACATTTGATAGGAAAGGAAACCTATGCCCACATGATACAATTCTTACCATGTCAATATATAAAGGGAAAACTAATTAAAATACCCCCACCTTTGGGGGCATGGTAAAAATATATCCTCAATTTTCAAATGTAATAAAAATATACCGACCTTTGAGGGTAGTGGTAACATATTACCACGGGTTTTCTTATGGGTCAAAAATATTGATAAGGCAACTTACATGGAATTTAATTTTTTTAACAAAGGTTTTCTTGAACGGTTTTCTTAGGGGAAAAAAAAGTATTAGGCCGAGTTCATCCCCAACGCCTTCCTCCCTCGTAGTCGCCTATCTTGAGTCTTCTCTCTCACATCTTCTTTCTCTTTGATTCGTTTACGGATTTGGCTGAGTAAATTTTGTTGTCGGTTTGGTGTTAGGAATAGTTGCGTTGTGTTAATTTGAGATAATTTTGCCCGAATTAGTTGTTTGATTGAATCAGTTTTGTTTTTAAAGGTTTAATTTTATTATCGGTTTATTTTTCTCCTAAAGAAACCGTTCAAAACAATCCAATTTCAGTTTTAATTTGTAAAAAAAAGTTTCCACGCATCCTACCTTGTTAAAAAAAATCCACGTAGGCTGTCTTATCAGCATTTTTGACCCCTGAGAAAACTCGTGGTAATATATTACCACTACCCTCAAAGGTCGGGATATTTTTATTACATTTGAAAGTTGAGGATATATTTTTACCATACCCTCAAAGGTGGGGGTATTTTAATTAGTTTTCCCATATATAAATGTCAAAAACTCATGTTTTACTAGATAGGTAAAATGATTTAAAAAGATTTTATCACATCTTTTTTAGGAAAAGATTATTATTTTTTATTTAGGTTGGAAGACTGATTTGGATATAGATTTACCCACATATTTTTCGTCTTAAAAAAATTCTTAATTTTTCTTTCTTTCTTTCTTTAGAGTGTGTTTGGTTGATATGTCAAAAACCCAAGAAGTAGAAATTTCTAGGAAGTTGGAGAAATGTCTGCGTTTGATTTATATATTTTTAAAAAATGAAAACCCAGGAATTTAACTTCCCGTGAAGGTAAATTCCTCCAATATGTTGCTTCTGTTTTTGCTTTAGTTGTACATGATGGTTTGTCCATCCACCGGCTTGTCCGGTCTCTCGGTTTGGCTAGGCTTGTCTAGCGAACCGAATCTTTATCTTGCTTAAAAAAATATATATATATTTTTAAAAAATGAAAACCCAGGAATTTAACTTCCTGTAAAGTTAAATTCCTCCAATTTGGAGGAAGTTCACTGAACTAGTCCTTCCTATGTAAGTTCAACTTCAACCAAACACATTTTCACAATTCTCATCAATTCGACTTCCCGAGAATTCAATTCTAATGAAGTAACTTCCTTGGAATTTCAATTCCCACATTGAATCAAACGAGCCCTTACTTATTGATAATTTTTCTTTCTTAATTTTTTTTTTCTTTTTGGTTAAACAATTTTTTTTTTTTGAAAATATTGGATTTTAATATATTTATTAATTTTATTTCAAATAGTTCCAAATAGCCCTCCTGTATAATTTGGTAAAACTAAGAATAATTTTGTAAAACATTTCAACATTTTTTAGGTAGGGTACATGGTAAATTCGCTTAGATAGGGTTGTTACATAAGCCGAGTAGTTCGAGCTCGGCTTGGACTCAACTCGTTGAAAGCTTGGCTCGAACTCATCCATTTTCTAAACAAGCCGAGTATGAACACATTGTTAAGCCTGGTTCAAAGCTTGATTCGCTCGTTTTAAGCTCGAATAGTACAAATTTTGTGAAATTTATAAAAGAAGTAGTTCAAATTTTGTGAATTTATAAAAATTTCTTTAAATTAAATGCTATGAACAAATAAGGCAGCTTAATGCTCCAAAAAAGCTTGGATCGAGCTCATTTATTTTTCAAATGAACCGAGTATGAGCACACTTTTATGTTTAAGTCCAAATCAAAGCTCGACTCGAGCTCGACTCGTTTTTAAACGAACTAAATATGAACCATCGTCCATCAATAATCGGCTCGTTTCGCTCGAATAAAAGCTTAAGAGCTTGTATTGGGATGGGTATATAGATATAGGCTATGAGTATAGAATGTTCAATATGTACATACCATGTTTGGTATATTTATCCAAATTGGTATATAGATATCAATCATATATCCCCATATACTAATTCTAGGGTATTTTTCAGTTTTGGATATTTGTAAAAATTGGGGGTTATAGGAGCGATGTACGAGCGTCGACTTTCTTCTTCTTCTTCTCCATCTGTTAGATTTCTTCTTCTTCTTCTTCTTCACCGTCACTTACTTAAGTCCTTACATATGTTCGAACCCCACTCGATCCTTGCATCTATTTGATTTCTTCTTCTTCTTCACCGTCACTTGCTTAAGTCCTTACATATGTTCGAACCCCACTCAATCCTTGCATCTGTTTGATTTCTTCTTCTTCTTCACCGTCACTTGCTTAAGTCCTTGCAATCTTGCATCTCTTTTAAATTTTCACCGCTGTTCGATTTTTTTTTAAATTGAGGAATTTTTTTTTGCTTTGCATCTACTAGTTATAAGGTTTTTGGTTCATTTTTATTATATATTTTTCGGAATTTTCGCCAGGTACCCCTAAGCCCTAAGGTATTGCAATTTTCGCGAGGTATACAACTTTTTTGCATATTTCGCGTGGTAACCCTAGGTTTTGTAACATTTCGCGTCGTGCCCTTAATGGTAAAAACTAACAGATGCTGCTTTGAACGATGTTAGATTTTAAACAAAAAGAAAAAAGAAAAAGCTCACCTGCGAAGCGAAAGTGGCAAAGTGCGAAGAAAGAAAGAGAGAGCGAAGAGGAAACTAGTGCGAAGAAAACCAGTCCGAGTGAGAGCACCCAGTCCGAGCGCCGCCGCCAGTCCGAGCACCGCCGCCAGTCCTAGCGTCGACGAAGACGAAGGCTGCGCCAGGTGAAACCGCCGCCGCCGAGGACGAAGGCTGTCCTGGGACTCGGGGAGAAAAAGACGGAGTCATTGTCCTTGAGAACGAGGCGATGGAGGCCCATTGCATCGGCCGACGACCGGAGGTAGAGGTGGAGGAGAAAAGTTACCGGCGACCGGAGGTGGAGGTGGAGGAGAAAAGCTACTGCAGAGAGGTTAGTAATTTACAAATTTTTGACTTTAGGTTGGAATTGAAACATTTGGGGTTTTTTTGTGATGTGAAATTTAGGGTTTAGGTTGAAATTGATGTATTTGGAATTTGGTTTCTCAATTGCAAGTTAATAAAATTGCAATTTCGTTTCTCAATTTGGGGTTGTTCTCCTTGGCCCGATGTTTCTTCACGTACATCTCGTGGAAGAATTTCTCCAGGAAATCATCCATGGGCGTCACTCTCCCTGCAAATTAATGCGCTTTATTCAATTACATTGCTCAATTTCAAAGTTAGGGTTTCCGATTTGGGGGAAGTTGTGAGCTTGACGGAGATGTCTACGTGTTTTGTGCCATCTTCGCGAGCGATCATTCCACCCGCCATGGTTTGTTTCTGGATGGACTTTGTGGTTTTAGAGCGTCCAGCGGCGGTGTCCAGCAGCGAGCTCCAACCGGGTGGCCTTTGTCCTCTACTCCTCTCTCGCTCTGGTTCTCTTCGCTCTCTCTTTCTTTCTTCACAGGTGAGTTTTTTTTTGTTTAAAATGTAACGTCGTTCAAAACATCCGTTAGTTTTTACCATTAAGGGCACGACGCGAAATGTTACAAAACCCTAGGGATACCACGCGAAATATGCAAAAAAGTTGTATACCTCGTGAAAATTGCAATACCTCAGGAGTACCTGACGAAATTTCCCTATATTTTTTTTAATTATGATATCTATATACCCTTTCAAAACAATATCGATATCAATCCCATACCTATACTCAATACTCTTAACTTGATATCTATATTTCATCGGTTCATCCCCAGAATCTATATCTTATATGACCACATTATTTATTTGCTAAATTTTTAACTATTTCACTTTTTAATTTTTGGTTCCTTCAAGACAATTATTTTATCATGGAGCCTTTCCAAGCGGGCCCTAAAAGCGGACTCCCAAAAGTATTAAAGTGAATACAGCCTGCAATTTTCGTCCGCAAATTCTTCCTGATAATCAGGCGAATTAGACGTCGCCGAAATCTCGGAGGGAAATCGAACTACAAAGCGAAATAGAAAAAGAGTGTGGTCAACGATCGTCGGCGCCGAGTCAGCCGGGGTCAACGCTCGCCGCCGCCGAGGATTCGTCGGGATGGGGAAATCCGTGGTCGTGGTTTTCGACTTCGATCGGACAATCATCGACGGCGACAGCGACAATTGGGTGGTCACCCAAATGGGTCTCACCCCTTTGTTCGATCAGTTCGTCTCCACCATGCCCTGGAATTCTCTCATGGTTAGATTTCATCAAACGCCCACCTTCAATTTCCTCCGAAAACAATTCAATTTCGTTCGATTTTTGGCTTTTGCAGTTGGTAAGTTTGCTTGTTTTGTCTTCAATTTCTCGAATTTTGGTTGGATTTGCATATCATTTTTGGGGGGGATTTTTAATTGTATAGTTGATTTCAAGGGGAAAAAGATTGTTCCTTTTTCCCCATTAAATCATAGTTGCACAATGCATGATGAATGCCTTCAAACCTGCAAATGAACTTGCTGCCTTGAGTGGCTTATGGGGAAAACTATTTTTGCTGTTGCAATGTGAAGTGGGAAAATGTTGTTGCCATATATGGTAGTGTTTCCGGGTCACATAGGAAACTCGGAAACTTGGACACACATATCCTTATGTAAAATATGGCAACATAGGTTGGCATCACTTTTGAGGTTTCTTGGTGTTCAAAGTCTAAGGCTACCGCAGATTGTGGAATAAAGAACGTGGAGCTGGTTTTGACTGGTTGGGAAAAGGATAGTTTCCAGCCTTTTACTTTTCAACTTAGGATGTAATTTTGCTTTTAGAGATGTGTTTTGCTTTGTGATGCTAGGTTGAAATCCAGATTTGACTGTCAAATTTGTTATTCTTTCTTGACTATTCCAATATAAACCTGGTGGGATTATAGTGAAAATTGACGATTTGGGATGACTTCATCGTATTCATGATCTTTATTATTGTGATTGCTATTATGTACAAATCGATTTTTTTCGATTGCGCAATCCGATGGTCTTTTTGGTAGGATGATTTTGGAATCGCTTTTGCTTTACATGGATTTGGTTGTGAGTAGAAACTGTTTGTGTTCAGACATTGGCATTCAATGTTGCTTGCTTATGGGTTCAGGGTGTAATTTTTGAATGCTTGACCGATAATTTTCTTAGCTGGATGGTTATGGTCATTTTGTGTGTAAGAGTAAGACAAATTTTGACGAACTGCCTTGGAGATTTCAAATGCCCTTTTATTTTGGGCTTTAAGGAACCACACTCATTGATGTATTAACATTAAACCAGGAATGGCATTGGATCAAGACAAATAGCATGGTCATCATCTAATTGTTTAACAATAAAATTTTCTGCACAAATGAAGCGTCCTTTTGGGTGCACTTATGAGCAACAATGTTGGTTCTGTAGTGAAGAAAGTGCAGTTGAAAATCATGTAATAGAAAACAAAAATTTAGAGTATAAGAAGCAAAGCTAATGGAATCATCCCAGGCAACATAGGAACACCTAATGTTGTCTGATTATTATGTCTTCAAGAATAATATTAGTATAAAGTCTGTAGGAGAAAGTCCTGATGTTTCCTGTATTTATCAGCCCCGCATGCCAGATTCACTAAGGTGCGTCAGTCAAGTGGATACGATTTTGGAAGTCATTAGGTCCATTAGGAGGAGTGTAATCTAATATGAACCTAGTAGGATTCTGGTGAAATTTGATGGTGTGTAACTCCTCTATAATTGTGTTCTTTGTTATGGTAATTCTTGCTTCTATGTCAAAATTTTCAATTGCACAACAATGAAAACCGACCCTGCCAGTCAGATAATCTTTGGTGTTAGTATAATTTTGGAACTGCTGGTGCTTCTTGTGGATTTGGTGGTGGGCAAAGCAGAAACTGCTTGGGAGCTTAGATTTTGCTATTCATTGTTGCTTACTTTTCAGATCTTGACTTGTTAGCGGTGTGGATGCATACACATCCGACCCCCTAGATCGCGTTCCAACAGGCTGTTGTTGTTGTGTTTGCTATACCAGCTTAAGACTTCATACCTTTTACTTAACTATCACAAGATCTTACTTTTGGATCTTAGCATATTATTTTATTTATAATCTATTCAGCAAGATCCTGCCCCCATGGATCTTTACTCTTTCCCTTCAGTTCCTTCATAATGAGTCATAATACTCCTTTAAATATTTAAGATCTGAGTTAAGATCCCTTGATGCAGATGATTATGAACATTTTTCATGTAACAAAGAATTTGATGGACTGCTTTGGAAATTTAAAATGGTTTTTTAGCCTTTGAGATCCACAAATTTTAATGTAATGTCATTAGATCATGAATGCATTGGATCAAGACAAATAGAATAAGTAATAACTCCAGCTAATTGTGACTGCCTAACTGTAAGTGTCCTTGGAAATGAGAGGCACTTCTGCAAAACCTACCCGCAGCTGTATTGGTTTGTAGCTAATGAAATGCAGGTGGAAATTTGGTAATAGAGTATCAGCAAGTCAGTAACTAAGTTACTAAATCATCTCAGGCAATATAAGAACATGTATCACGATCTGACTATTATTCTCAAGAATCATGTGTATAAATTCTGGGAAAAAATATCCTGAACTTCCTCGTATTGTATCAGCGCAGCTTGCAAGGTTGAGTAAGGCTTATCATTCATTAGTATTGAAGAAAACATTTGTCGGAGAAAGGCTGCAGATATCATAAAAACATGCTCTTGTTTTGGAAATATTGCTGTTTAGCAGAAAGTCTAGATATGTTTGCTAGAAATGTTGCTTGTGCTTTTCTTCATTATCGAGTGTGGTATTTTTCCTTCCTTGTAATAGTGAGCAGTCATCAATCTACTGCTTACTCGGGAATTAGCCTTGCTCGTTCTGAATATTTGCAGAACAAGATGATGGAGGAGCTCCATTCACAGGGGAAGACAGCTGAAGATATTGCAATGTGCTTAAGTCAAACTCCATTGGATCCTCGGATTGTTTCGGCCATTAAAGCAGCTCATGCTGCTGGGTAAATACATAAACCTTGTCATCTTGTTTCAAGTAATTTTTCATGTTGATTCAAGGGCGGCCCCTAAATGTCTGTCCATTTGCTATCTCAGATGTGACTTGAGGATAGTAAGTGATGCAAATCAATTCTTCATTGAAACAATATTGAGGCACCATGGATTGTTGAGCTGTTTTACAGAGATCGTTACAAACCCAGCCCTCGTTGACGAAAAAGGCAGGCTTAGAATTTCCCCATATCATGATTTCAAATCGTCTTCTCACGGGTGCAATCTCTGCCCCCAAAATATGTGCAAGGTATGTGAAATTCACTTCAGTTCCCATTTCTTACACTTAGCAACATCAGTGTTTTCAGCCCTCAAATAGGTGGAAATGTGGAATAAATGGCATTTTTTGCCTGCACTTCTTGTTATTTTTGTCGAAAAGCATCCATCCATGAGTATATTATGTTTTTTATTCTTGGCTGATCAATGCAATTAAACCCTCTTTGCTAGTTGAATACTTTCCTGTCAGATACATTTGATTCAAGCTAATTTCCTTACAAAATGTTCCTCCTACATCTTTTAAGACCTGTTGCTTTCTTAGGCTTGCTCGACGATAAATTGCAAATGATGGAAGTTTTATATTGCAAACTCCTTTCTCCGTATATTACGACTTGTGTTTTGTATATACCTCCATCTGCCGCGTCACTTTATGTAGTTGCACAAATCTTAACAACTCACGTTCAAGATCCTAACTAAAACCTCAACTCTTGACCAGGGTCTAATCTTGGAACGGATGTTCGTATCCGTAGCAAAAGGCAGAAACCATACATTCATTTACCTTGGAGATGGACGTGGCGATTACTGTCCAAGTCTGAAGCTTGGAGACCGCGACCATGTCATGCCCAGAAAGAAGTACCCTCTATCACAGCGCATCCAGAGCAACCCGACACTCATCCATGCCCAAGTCCATGAATGGAACGACGCAGGTGAGCTCCAGACCACCCTCCTACACCTAATTGGCAAGGCATTGCATCCCGATAGCTGCTCTAAATGCGACCATGACCAATCAACACTCTGCTCTTCAGAATCTGACTTAAAGGGCATGCCAGTGCCTACCATTCTTTGAAGAAATTGTCCAATTTTTGCCTAGCTGGTTTAGAAATTAGATACTATAACACAAATATGGAACAGCAATTTGATTCCTCCAACCCTTGATATGGGAAATTGATATCAAGATTGAAACTTTATTTCTGAGTATTGAAATAAACCCTGAGCAAACACTGATTCGCCATCTCTGTTATTCAGACACATATTTATGAATGGGCGGTTTTCAGATGAATATCAGCTGTTTGCACATTCCAGCAGCAAAAATGGTGAAGATTGAAACTTTATTTCCATATGATCATTAAAAAAAAAACATGGATTGATAGTTTCCATCACAAATTATTGGCCAATTCCAACTACAGAAGTTTCTAGATTGTTACACCACAACAAAATAGGTATTAGGAGAGGAAATACCACCGTCGTTGGATCAGATGATGTAGTCTGACCACTCGGCGATGAACGAAGTGTGATCCATCGATTCTCCAGGCACGTCCTCGTGCTTCGCCGGTTTCTCCTTCCCTCCGACGAGCCTCGCCGGGTTCCCCACCGCAGTCGTCCTTGCGGGCACATCAATCAGAACAACGGATCCCGCCCCAATCTTGGCCCCTTCCCCGATCTTAATATTCCCGAGGATCGTGGCGCCGGCGCCGATCAGCACGCCATCGCCGATCTTCGGGTGGCGGTCTCCTCCGGCCTTGCCGGTTCCGCCGAGGGTGACGTGGTGGAGGATCGAGCAGTTGTTGCCGACGACGGCGGTCTCGCCAACGACGACTCCGGTGGCGTGGTCGAATAGGATGCCGCGGCCGAGGGAGGCGGCGGGGTGGATGTCAACGGAGAATACGTCGGAGACACGGGAGTGGAGCGCGAGGGCGAGGGGGCGGCGGCTGCGGCGCCAGAGGAAGTGGGAGACGCGGTGGGCCTGGCAGGCGAGGAAGCCCTTGTAGTTGAGGAGGCAGTGGGAGAAGGAGGTGCAGGCCGGATCACGGAGGCGGGCGGCGCGGAGATCGGCGACGGCGGAGGAGATGAGGTCGGGGTCGGAGGAGAAGGCGTGAAGGAAGAGGTCGTAGAGGAGAGTGGAGAGGAGGGTGGAGGAGCAGAGCTTATTTGCGAGGTGGAAGGAGAGGGATCGCTCCAGAGAGGGGTGGGATAGGATGGTGGAGTAGAGGTAGGAGGCGAGCGCCGGCTCCGATTCGGCGTCGCGGCGGGCCTCAGCCTTGATCTCAGACCACAGGCCGGATTCGTCTCCGGCGCCGACGCCGGTGCCGGCTGGGGAATCAGAGGGGGGCGGCGGCGGGGGGAGCTCGCTGGCAGGCATGGCGGAGGCGGGTGGGGTGGTGGTTTTAGATTTGGGGGAAA
Source organism: Persicaria tinctoria (assembly GCA_037127255.1). NCBI lineage: Eukaryota > Viridiplantae > Streptophyta > Magnoliopsida > Caryophyllales > Polygonaceae > Persicaria > Persicaria tinctoria. The sequence continues at coordinate 19,548,896 of JBANSL010000008.1, forward strand.
TTGAAGGGTTTTTAGGGATTAGATTTGACTTTTGAGGGCTACGTGGCAGAATGTGAGCCGTAGGATTTTGGAGGATATTTTTTACTGGCTGGATTAAGGCTGTGTTTGGGGGTGTGTAGGTGGTTAAAAAAGAAAATGAAAGCATGGGTGAGCGTGACAGGGACGACATCATCACTCACGTTCACTCGTTACCAGACCCAGGAGGAGGGCTGCGACTGCGACAGTATCACCACCACCAAAAATCCAAAGCTAATCCAAGTAAGTAAGTAGGATTTGGTACATTAAGATTTAAGAGGGTGTGATTCAAAAATGGTAACAGAAAATACTCCCTAGCACCATAAAGGCTTAACTCTCTCGTTGACTTGTGAGATGACAGTTCTCCACCGATAATATTGGGGGAATATTTATAAAATATTGGTTCACTATCAACCAAGTACGCATACATATCACCACTACCAAGCACAGCTGGTTTGATGCTGCACGTTACGACCTGAAATCGCAAGACTTCAACAATAAACAGATTCGCGTGCCTAGCTCAAACCGCAAATTTGCATCTACAAGATTGGAGAAGGAATTGCCGGCAGTTAGTAAGCTCAATTTTGATGGGTCGTTTAAAAACTCAGATGAGGCTTCGTACGACTTCATCATTAGGAATACGGAGGGACGCGTGGTTTCAGCGGGTGCGGAACAGTGTAATAATATGTATGTTCTGTTTGCTGAAGCGTTAGCTCTTTGGAACGGGGTTATACGGGCTCGGGAGTTGGTGATTTGACACCTCCTTGTTGAAGGAGATAATCTTCAAATTTTCAGTTCCTTACTTAATGTTTGGTTAACCCCTTGGTGCATCGAATTACTTTTGTCCGATATTTACACCGTTGCTACTGATTTTGATTCGTTTTCCATTCATCATATTTACAGGGAATCCAATGCTACTGCCGATAGGGCCGCGTACCTGGCTTACAGCATCCCTGTCGATGACGCTTTGCTAGCTGATCCGGTTCTGATGGATCTCGTCCGGAAGGACGCTCTAAGATGGCGCTTTCTTCGTTAAGTTAGCTGCATCTTAATTCCTTTCCTGTATTGAAAAAAAAAATGTAGTTCAGACATAGATTATAGATATAGGTGAAAGGTCGTATTTTACTTATGCTTTTAAAATGTGAATCGAAGACGTTTTTCAGGTCCGAGGAAGTGTTTATTTAGACCTTTTATTGAATTATTGAAATATTATAGACTTGAAATCGGGTGCAAATATCTTTGCAGTTATTCATTGTTCTAACGAAAATAATTATCTTTGCATATTTAGTTTATCATTTTATCCTAATATTTATTTAGGAATAATGTAAATTAGAATAATATCTATTAGTTGACTTTTCAAATTAATTGATATTGTATCTAATTAGTTTTTATCTTTATTAATTAGGATAAGTCTTATCTAGTTAGGTACAGTTTGAGAAGCAATCCTTAGCCTCTAAGACCATCTACATCCCAAATATAAAATGTGAGGAATTTAGACTCTCACTAAAAAAAAACACCCCACATCCCATGTATTTTGAGTGTAAAAAATGCTAAAAAAAATTCCACCCCTTCAAATTTCCACCTCTCTTTAAGAGAGTGCAGTGCAAATTGTGTGGGTCCACTTCTCCACCAATCAAATCTATTTGGTCTTTTCTTCTTTCTCTTTCCTCCAAAACTTTCTTTTTCCTTTTTTTTCTTTCAATTTTTTTTAATTTAAATATTAATATTATATCCGATTTATGATTTTTTTACACCGAAATGTATATAGTAAAAATAGTAAAAAAATATAACCAATTGTAATAACATTTTGATTTTATAAATAAATCATATGCGAAAAATTAAGGTTTTACTAAGTCACAATAAAAATAAATGAGATGGAGAATTTTTTTTTCAAAATATTCACTAAAAATAAATAATTAAAAATATATTCACACATTTAAACTATTTACCAAAATATTCATTTTTGTCAGATCGGGCAGAAAAATGCGGTCTCATACCGCGTTTTATTAGCAAAATAGAAAATTTAAATTTGGAGAGGAAACGGAATAAAATTAACCAAAGAAACGCGATTTGAAACCGCATTTCTTTGATTAATTTTATTTCTGATTAAATATATACATATTTTTGTTATTTTTAAGCAAAGCCGCGGTTACAACCCGCGTCTCTTTATTAATTAGTAATATGCGGAAAAATCACAAAAAGAGAAATAGAATCGGAAAAACCTGATTGCAGATCTATGCGAGCTTCGCAAGCTCTGATACCATTTCAGAATTGAGAATCGAGATCAAGAACAGAGAGCTAGAATTATGGAAGCCATTGAATCTGATAACGGAAGCTTTGAATTTCTGTTTCAATTGAATAGAAATCGTTACAGAGGAAGGAGGAAGGGGTTGGCTTATATAGCCGATGACAGTTATGTGACTAGCACGAGGCTTTACTAACCAACATGTAATAAACCCGATTTTGACTAAAAATAAAACATAAACCGATTTATGTAATAACACTTATATTACTTGAATTTTACGGCCATTGTCTCATTGACTAATATCGAAATTTCATAATTGGGGTGAAACGGCAATTCACACATTGTGAATTGAATCTTTGGATGAATTCACTAGTTCTTAAATAAAAATCTTTCGATTAAATTCATCCCTTTGATTGAATCAAAAAAAAAAAAAATCATCCCTTTGATTAATCACTTTGGGATCGACGATTGCTCACGAATCCAGTTATCTCCCGAAGTTGAATTCGACTGGGGCACTCTTCGATCTTGAAAGGATTGATTAACAATTGTGCTAATTTTAATTACTCAAGACTCGTACACAAAGTCACTGCAAGTGCTACTAGCTCCGATTGAGTCTTGATTCCAGGGTCGAGTAACCAGAGAAAAAGTGAAAGATCAAACCATGTGATTTGACAATGAGATTCCACAACTCCAATTCACATCCTGTCTGATTACTTCTCTCTAGATATTTCTTGGCCGCTCCATCCGTCATCCACTTTTTTTTTTGTGAATTTTCACCCGTAAAATTAATGTGGGTAAAACGGATGAAGCGGGTACCCGCGGGTTATTTCAAGCCCTAGGAAATAGACATGGAAAAAACAAGTGATTGATCAAAATGAAAACAATAATGAAGAAGGATCTAACTTCGTACACCCATTTGCTTCCAGCCCTCTTTGAATTTGAATAGTATTCCTCCATCATGCCTGATACATCGTCATTTCCTCTCAAGATTCCCTTAAGCAAGATCCTATCTGATTACTTCTCTTTAGATATTTCTTGGCCGCCCGACCTCTACAATGTCTAACCCTCTCGATGGCAAGAGATTCACATCTACGAACCAAAACTCTCGGGTCTCTTCTCTTAAGATGAACAAAACATAGGAGCCTCGACTGACGCATATCTTTAATACTAGCTACTCTCCCCTTATCCCGAATAACTTCATTTCTAATCCTATTGTGGAAACTAATTTCGATTCTAAACCCTAGCAGAGAGATGAATCAAAATATAAACACAGATAAGAGAAAGCGAGAGAACACGAGATTTGGTGACGCATTTCAGTTTCCCTACTTTGTGGAGCCTCAATAATCCACTAAGTATAATCGAATGCAGATCGTGGACACAAGGGTACAGTTAAACAAATAAGATGATCCTAGATCTAGCAACTCGAGTGTTATTCAAACAAGAAGAAACACGAATAAAGGAACAGATACTCCCTTTCACTTCACATGAGGACGAAGCGAGTTGGAAGCTGATGAAGATCTGGCTCCAAGGTTCAGCAACCTAAGCGAGGCATTGTCTTCTTCCTCCTTCTAACAGGATCTCCTTGGATCTCACATGGAACTTGAGGATTCAAGTTCCATGAGAAGTCGGTGAATCGCCTTCTAGGGTCTCTCTCTCTCTCTCTCTCCCCCCCCCCCCCTTGGGCGGAAGCACAATAGTGAAGCAAGCAACTCTCTAGGATTCCGAAGAGAGCTTATATAACCGAGCCCTATTTAATCCAAACGCATCATTTGAATCAACAAGGACAGATTGGATCCGTTGGAGCGTCTTAAGTAATGGTTACTTGAGAGAGAGAGAGAGATTGGGTCATGTACAACAATGGGCCGACGGGCAAGAGCTGTTAGGCTCTCTTCTTTAGCTCATTCAAAACTAGTGCCAAGTACGTCCTTCAGCCTTCAATCCTTAATCTTCATCTTCACTTGAGCAACCAAAGATCTAGTCCTAAGTCTATACCTTTATCTGTGTTCAGTTCATCCTTAGATCCTAGTTTACATGCATCTGGATTATGAGTAGACATTACACCTATTCAGTCTAGTCTTACCGTATATCATCGAGTATTCTTATCTCTACAACTATAAGCCTTTTTTTCATGTGCCTTCTTAATCACACAATAATACATATTGTCAGGGCCGTGCCAATGTTTTGGGGGGTCCTGTTCTAAAAATAACAAAGGAGAAAAACAACCTGGATATTTGGATTGAGTGACTAGACTAGAAGCTTTTGTCGAATTGAATCATCAATTCTCTCAAGCCTTAAAATCACCAGAAAAAAACAGTCAATTGAATGTCAAATTTCTCATCAAAGAAACCCTAAACTATAAAATTTCAATCAATCGAAGCCTTACCTTCTTTCTGCAGCATCTCGGTAGTTTGGAAAGAAAAACCTTTCAACTTCAATAGCAAGCTATGTAAAAAGGGTGAAAAACTGAAGATGGAGGGAGCAAATTGAGAAGTCGAGTAACGAGAGATACCGCAAATTGCTGATTTGCGGGAAATTATAATCGCAAATATCATATTCTTCCTGTTGTAATTTTGCACGCCTACAATTAATGAAGTTTGGGAATTGGGAAATTAAAAGGAATTACACCCTTCCATTGATGATATATGGAGAATAGGAAGAAGATGAATCGTTTGCCCTTTTACTGGTAGAAGGTGCCGCGTCAATGGCCTGGAGAACGGAGAAGACGTAGGTTTTTTTTGTTTTTTTCCGACGTCTTTTTTAGTTTTCTTAAAAAAAAAAAAGGGTAAAGCTCACTTTGGACTTGATTTTGGGCTAAGGAGGGAGAGTTATGGGCCTTTATTACCCAGTAATATATATACCTACAAACATATATGGACCTCAACATTTTTGAGGACCCTTTTCGAGCGAACCGTCTGAACCGTGTGAAGCACAGGCCTGCATATTGCACTACAATATAAAATATACAATTTTTTTTTTCTTCCGGTCTTCCCATACATCTGACACTAGGTGCTAAAAAGTGAACCATAAATAAACTTAAACGTGCATATATATCGGCCGGGGATGGTATCCCCCGCCGGATCCAATGAGTTGTTTAAGCTACAACTGCCGGGGAGTGGGGAAGGCCCGTGCAGTTAAGAAACTTGCCGAGATGGTAAGTAGGGAGACCCCGAAGGTGATTTTTCTTATAGAGACCAAGTGTGATAGGAAAGGAATGGAGGAGGTGAGACGTGAGTTGGGGTATGGGGGTATGTTTGTGGTTGATAGTGTGGGGAGGTCGGGGGGACTGGCAATGCTATGGGAGGAGGGGAATGATGTGAGGGTGAGCTCGTACACTCAGCACCATATAGACATGAGAGTAAGGTTTGGTGGGGGTGAGGAGTGGAGGATTACGGGCATTTACGAGTGGCCAGAGAGTAAAGATAAGCACCACACACTCACCCTGTTGAGTCGGCTGAGTGAGGACCCCCATCAGGGGTGGTTGTGCATGGGGGATTTTAATCTGATCACGTCACTCGAGGACAAGCAAGGGGGGAACTTGGCAAACTTTGGGAGCTTGTTGGAGTTTCGGGAAGTTATTGAGAGGTGTGGTCTAAGAGAGATTCCGTACACGGGTAATAGATTCACATGGGACAATAGACGTGAAGACGATGGCTTTATCCAGGAGAGACTTGACATGGCTTTTGGGAGCGAGAGGCTACTAGATTTGTTCCCACACATCATGGTACGCCATCTGGAAAGGTGTAGCTCAGACCACCTTCCAATTAAGGTGTGCTGGGAAGAGGAGATGCGAGAGATCGACCGGAGAGGGGAGAGACCTTTTCGGTTTGAGGCTATGTGGCTGAGAGACGAGGATTGTATGGAAATAATTGCAAATGGATGGAACAATCCAGGGTCCAGGTTTGTAGACCCGGGGGTTGCCGGAAAGATTGAAAGATGTGCCCACGATCTAAAGGATTGGGATATGAGTGTTTTCGGGAATGTAAGGGGGAGTCTAGCTAAGGTTCGAAAGAGATTGGCTGAGCTGAGCAGGGACATGTCCGGCAGTTTGGTCAAAGAGAGAAGGGAGCTAGAGAAGAGGGAGAGGGATCTGATGGGAAAGGAAGAGTTGATGTGGTTTCAACGGGCAAGAGCTAATGAATTCCGATGCGGAGATCGAAACACAAAGTACTTTCACAAGAAGGCATCGGGAAGACAGAGGCGCAATAAAGTGAAGAGATTAGTGGACGATGGGGGCAGGGAGGAGAGGTCTCGAGAGGGCAGGATGGAGATTGCGATGACTTACTTCAGCGAACTATTCCGATCTGAAGCTTGTGTGGATCCTGGCACGGCTACTCAAGGAATCGAGCCTCTGCTATCGGCGGAGGACAACCAGGAGTTGTTACGCCCCTTCACTGCGAGCGAGGTAAAATCTGCCCTCTTCTCTATGCACCCCACAAAAGCACCGGGCCCCGATGGTATGCCAGCATTGTTTTACCAAAAGTGTTGGGGTATCGTCGGGGGCGACGTCACAAAGCTGGTCTTGGATTGTTTGAATGGGCAGCCGTTACCTCAGGGGTTGAATCACACTTTCATCACACTCATCCCTAAGGTGACGGATCCATGTAGGATGAAGGACCTGAGACCTATCAGTTTGTGCAATGTGATATATAAAATTGTTTCGAAGGTTTTGACTAATAGGCTTAAGAAGGTTCTTGGGAAGCTGATCGCGCCAAGTCAGAGTGCTTTTGTTCCAGGGCGGTTGATAACAGATAATGTTCTGGCAGCATTCGAGATGTTCCATTACATGAAGACACGACAGGGGGGTAAGAAGGGGTATATGGCGTTAAAATTGGATATGGCGAAGGCTTATGACCGGGTGGAGTGGGGATTTCTGGAGCACTGCATGAGGAAGTTTGGCTTTAATGAGAGGTGGGTATCGCTCATTATGGCATGTGTGTCCACTGTCAGCTTCTCTGTGCTGATGGATGGGATTCCGTCCCCGACATTTGTCCCTAGGAGAGGCTTGAGGCAGGGTGATCCTCTATCACCTTACTTATTTTTATTGTGTGCGGAAGGTTTGTCGGGGATGTTGAGGATCGGCGAGGCTCAGAATCAGATTAGGGGGATTAAGATAGCTCCAACAGCCCCTTCGATCTCGCATTTGTTTTTTGCAGATTGCGTTCTTTTTTTGAGAGCATCCTGTACACAGAGCACGGATATTGTCACTATCCTCCATAATTATGGAGCAGCGTCGGGCCAACAGGTGAATTTCTCAAAGTCTGAACTCTCTTTCAGCTCGAATGTTGATGCGGATTTGAGGAGTAGGATCCAAGGAATCCTGGGGATTAGGGAAGTTTCAAAGCATGAGCGGTATCTTGGCTTGCCTACCATGGTGGGTAGATCGAAAAAGGTCATATTTGAGCAACTGAAAGAGCGTGTCTGGAAGAAGCTGAAAGGATGGAAGGAAAAAACATTATCGAGGGCGGGGAAGGAGATACTAATCAAGTCGATTGCCCAAGCAATTCCTACCTATGCCATGTCTTGCTTCATGCTGCCAGTAGGTTTGTGTCGGGAGATTGAGATGCTCTTCAGCAATTTCTGGTGGGGTGAGGAGGGAGATAAAAAGAAAATCCATTGGATGAGCTGGAAGCGTTTGTGCAGGGCCAAGTCGAGAGGTGGTATGGGATTTCGCGATTTAGAGCTCTTTAATAAGGCTCTGCTCGGCAGGCAAGTGTGGAGATGGATACAGGAGCCTGGGTCGCTCTTGGCAAAGCTGCTTAAGGCGAAATATTATCCTCGGACGGATGTGATGCAGGCTTCAATAGGGCATAATCCGAGCTATACTTGGCGTAGCATGATCCACGGGAGAGAGGCGATTCGGGCTGGGTTGGTGTGGAGCATTGGGAATGGGGCGGAGGTGAGCGTGTGGGAGGATAGGTGGATACCAAGGCCAACAAGCTACAAGGTCCTTGGTAATTTCCATGGCGGGGAACCGAGCATGAAGGTTATTGATCTCATAGACTGGGAGATGGGTCGATGGGATATAGGGAAGGTCCGATCGGTATTATTACCAGGAGACGCCGAGCTTGTTGTGCAACTGCGATTGGTTGACCCCATGATTAAGGATCAACTTGTCTGGTGTCACACCAAGAGCGGTTTGTTCTCCGTGAGGTCGGCGTATCATATGCTGCTCGAGGAGTCTATCACGGAGGAGGGGGCGGCAGGCCAATCGGACATGTCGATGCAGACAAGGGCATGGAAAGGTTTATGGAAGACTAGGATACTACCGAAAGTGTCATCCTTTGTGTGGAGGGCGGTGAGAGGGGTTCTCCCTTGCAAAGTTAATTTATTCAAAAGGAGGGTGACGGAAGACATGATGTGTGAAGTGTGCGGAAGAGATGAATCAACCTTTCATGTCTTGTTTGAGTGCAGCCCGGCGAGGAAAGTGTGGAAGAAGGCTCCTGTACTTGAGCACTTCTGGCATGGAATGAATGACGTCCACTCGGTTTTTATGGAAGTATTTACCAGGGGGACGAAGCTCGAAAGACAACGTTGGGCTATGGTGGTGTGGCAAATTTGGGGAGCCCGGAACAAGAGACTCTTCGAGGGACTGGTAAGGGAGCCGAGAGAGGTATTGAGGGAGGCGGATGACCTGCTGGAGGAGTATTTGGGTGAGGTAGATCGGGCTGCAGGGCCGTCGGCAATGCCCCAAGCCACGGGAGGAAGCAGGTGGGTGAAACCGGGAGAGGGGGTAATCAAATTCAACTGCGATGCTGGTGTCTCGACTTCCAACGGGTCTAGTATCGGGGTTATATCCAGGGATCGCCTTTTCGGATGATATCGAGGTGGCCGAAGCCGAAGGGATCCAGTGGGCACTGCAACTAGCGGCTGAGAGGGGATGGTGGCAGATCCATGTGGAGTCTGATTGTCTTGCTTTGATCACCAAACTGCAACAGGGGTTCCAAGGGAGGGGTGCTCTCTATAATCTCCTTTACTCTATTAGTTTATTAGCTAGCAATTTTCTTTCCATTAAAAGTGGTCTCATGTTCGTCGAGTTGGGAACAAGGCTGCGCATGACATAGCAGCAATTAGACCCATAAGGACGGCGTTATTTTTCAATTTGCTATCTTTACCTTCAAACATTGCTGTAACTATTGCTGCTGACTTGGAATAAGAATCTGGACATGGTTGTTCTCACAAAAAATATGTCCAAATATGACCCGAATCAAATTAGAATTCCTCTTTATGCACCTTCCACTACTTTGTTATTTAATTCTCCTTCCACAAAAGATGAGATACACTCCAAACAAACACCTAAAAGATGATTCCAGAAAATATGTTCAAATTTAGTGTTCAATAGCCATCCAGCATCTTTTGCTTTTCCTTTATAATATAAATTCAAACGGAATAACAAGAAAAAGACACCCAAAAAAAAGGAATCAAATACCCTCTTTTCTCCATTGCTTCCTCTTTCACACACTCCACAAAATCACTCCAATCTCACTAACACACCACCTCCTCCAAAACCTCAATCAATCACACAACAAACCCATCAAAACTAGCCGTTAAATTCAAAAAAATAAAAATAAAATGGGGCTAAGCAACAACCTAACCGCAGCACTCAACTTCATAGCCCTAATCTGCTCAATCCCCATAGTGGCCTCCGGACTATGGCTATCATCGGAGCCCGAAAACGAGTGCGTCCACCTCTTCCGGTGGCCGGTGGTGATCCTCGGGATCTTCGTCCTCGTCGTCTCCGTCATCGGCTTCATGGGGGCCTACATGTACAAGGAGAGCTTGCTCTCCCTCTACCTCTGCTGTATGGCCATCCTCATTGCTTTGCTCATCACTTTGCTTGTTTTCGCCTTTGCGGTGACCGGTCCGGATGGGGGCTATTCCGTGCCCGGAGCAGGCTTCCGGGAGTACCGGCTGGCCGGGTACTCCGGGTGGCTGAGGGACCATGTTGTGAGTGATGACTACTGGGGCAGGATTAGGGTTTGTTTGGCTGATTCCGGGGTTTGTGGGAAGATGAATTCTAGGGTTCTTGCTGGGAGTGCTGCTTATTTCTTCATGTCTCATATCTCCCCTATTCAGGTATAGTTTAATTTGTTTCTCTTCATCTATTTCTTCACCTGCTTCGAATTTCGTTTGTCGTCTACGTCCACTTCCTGTTTGGTCTAGGTCTGCCTGTTGTCGTTGTTTGTAGAGTTCATTTACATGAGTTTCCATCGTTGTATGGTTTGTTTTAGGTGGTTTTCCCGTCTTACGGTTTAACCGATCTTCGTGTTTCAGATATGTTTGAACTCAAGTTCTTACCCAATCAAAAAAAGAAAAAGGAAAAAGAAAAGAAACCAGTGATGATCTACTTAGATATGTTTCAATGTTTAATGATCACAACTATATTGATTGAGAAATGAACGCAGATGCATTAACCTCTAGTTTTTATTTTTATGTATCTCGAACAGGATATACTAGACCGTTGTTGTTGTTATAAGATTTTGATTTATCAATTTGTTTTAGGGGAAATCTCACTTTAATCATGAGAAGATGATAGATATCTAAGATAGTGGAGTATAGATACATATAATCATGGAATGGCCCCACGGTTTTAATCTCCACAACCTTCCCTTTTATTCTTGTATCTTCATTTAACATTTATAGGTGGTAGCTGCTTAATGGTTATAATTTTTTTTTTTAAATTTAATATTTCTAGATTTAAAAGAAATGTTTTGTAGTGTTGGGTTGTTGAATCCAATATGTGGTTCAAGTGTTTTTTAAATTGGGTTCATTTAATGCATATATGGAGTTTATTCATTATATATATATTTTTTATTGAGTAAGAATTCGAGTTCAAATAGACTTGAAATTCGATAGGTCGATAAGTAGACAGATAAAAAACCATCAGATTCTTCTCTTGCCTTTTAGCTCTATTATCTCTGTTAGAGATAATGATAATAGAACTAAAAAACACTCGGAGAAAGTGTGATAGAAGGAAAATCTGTTTTTGTACTGGTTTTGATCAGTCAGGATGCTGTAAGCCCCCAACAGTATGTGGATACCAGTACGTGAGCCCAACCATGTGGGTCAACCCAGCAAACCCGACCGCCGACCCCGATTGCCTGGCGTGGAGCAATGACCCCAGGGGGCTCTGCTACAACTGCAGCTCCTGCAGGGCCGGGCTGCTCGGAAACCTCAAGGACGAATGGAGGCAGGCAAACATCATCCTCATCGTCGCCCTTGTGGTGCTCATCTGCGTCTACGTCCTTGCTTGCAGCGCCTACCGAAACGCCCAAACCGGAGGCCCCTCTCATCGCAAATAGGCCTTGTTGGGCTGATTAGTTTGTTGAATTTTCCTTTTGGATGCGACAAAGGGCATCTAAGAACACCTTCGCCGAGCTATGGTGGGCAATACATATGCTTTTCGAGTGGAGATAGAATATATATGAGAAATTCTTGGTGTGTACAATGCCAGTAGTTTTTCCATGTGGGAATAGGAGGATCAGGTTCCTCTGACCCAGAACTTATTCTTCATCATACGAAAATTTCAGTTTTCGAGGTTGTGTAACTACATATAGTAGATTGTAACATAACAAATGCCATCAGCTTAAAATGATATGTGAACTTCCATTTTGAATAGATGACATAACTAATGCAAAGAGACCTACCGACAATGAATCTGTTAAAGAGTGTTACTTGACAGCTTCTCCTCTCACAACCCTCCAAGGACCACCATAGAAAACCGGCTTCATCAGCGGAACGTTCTCCCCTGGGTGTTCCTCCCAGTACTTCTCCTGACCAGCACAAAGAAACGCTTGAGATCCAGGACGCACACCGTTATGTGCTTCATCATAATCATCATCATTATTATTATCATCAATGAGCGTTCTTACATCATCAAACAATCAAATACCGACAACAATGACAAAATCACATGGCAATCAAAGAAGGGATGTACTAGTAGATTTATCTATTGTTGTTCTAGTGATGAGTTATATACTTATATGTTCAAGATGGATGACTAATTGCAGTCAATTATACAAAAGAATATACTTCAGGACGTTAGAGAACAGAATATATTTTCTTGAGTGCTAAATACGATTTAAGAGCGCCATGAACAGTTTGAGTAACTACAAATAGAAACAATCAACACTGACCTTATATAGTTGCTCTGTGATCGCTGCACCAATGACCCCAGTGTAGAAAGCTGCAGTATAAATTGCCACAAGAGGTGTGAATGACTTGGGCCGTCTATAAGGCTCGACAAAATCCCAGAGAATGGTTTTCTCCCACTTATTGTACACATAATCTGCATACTTCCTCCACAGATAGCTTGACATAGTACTGGATTCGGATATGCTCAAACAAATGAAGTACCTATGAAGTTCCTCAGCACCAATTAGGAGAAATAAAGCCATGAAATTCAAACAATTATGAAACTTCTCAAGGTTTTCTCTCTAATCTGAAGCTCTCTGATCCCTTACTGTCAGTTCTTCAACAATAGATTACAAACTGTATCTTTAAAGCATGAAAACGGCTTTTACTGGAATCAAACACAAATTCTGAAAGAGATTACAGAAAATCAGATACTAGGTTTGGATTTGGTAGAATTAAGAGGAAATACCCCTCTCTAAGACAATTTTATCCTAAAAAGGAATCCTCAAATAAATGGCAAACCCTAAAGAAATAAACCAACCACAGATGAACTAATCAGCTAATTTAGCAGAGAAGTCAGAAACAACACTCTCAGTTATATCATCAGATCACAGAACATCTTCACTGGCTAGATTTGGAGTTTCAATTAGAGTGTTTATATCAATATGCGGACTCGTTTGGTGATTTTGCATCATTCGATCGACAGTGACAACAAATTTGTGAAATTCACCGGACTAAATTAACTCAGTCCTACAGTAGTGTCCAATTCCAAACCCTAACAGCGATGAGATGAGGAAAGAACGGATATAAACAAGCGGAGATGAGCTTACTGATCAGTGCTGCTCAACGGACGGCGATGAGCGGCGTCAAGGCTTCGATATCATTAGTTGGGATGAGATCGAGCAAGGAGGGATCGATATATTTACTTGCCCGGCTGAGCGGGACAACGACGGTGTGGCAGAGACGGCGGGTGCGGCGGCGGCCGGCGTGAGGGGCGAGCGAGCGAGAGAGAGAATTGAGAGCGAGGGAGCGTGCAAACTGAGTAGTGCAAAATGTATTAAAGCTAAGAATAAATTACAGAAAATCAGCCTTAAAATATGAGACTTTTCACAAAAGTACAAAATCACTTGTAAATTTGAAAATCACATAAAACCGTACATAATTTTTTTTTAAAGCCTTTTAAGTGTAAAAATGTTTGAAAAATGTCAAATTACCTCTTTTTTTTTTAAATCAAAGTGAACCTTATTATAAAATATATTTATTACAGTATAAGATTGACAACTGAGCATTTTCTTAAATTTTTTACACACTGAAAAGGTAGCATCAGAGTGGGTAGTTCTTTAAATGAAAACCAAATATAGGGGTGGTTTTTGTTTATTTCAAATTAGTGGATGATTTTGTGAACATTCTCATTTATTAAGGGTGGTTTTCTAAAATTTACCCTTAAACTAGTCTAACATGTTCACCCTAGTGCAAAAATAATACTCCGTGTTAAGAAACATACAGTACTAAACTATTTTTTAGTGGATGATTTTGTGAACATACTCCGTGTCAAATTTTATGGACTTTCAAAGCAACATGTTCTTGATTTGTTTGCTTGTGCACTTGATCAGGTAATGCCTATTCTGCTTAGGAAGAAAGTGAAGAATATTTATTTTATTTTTCATTCTTTCTGTAACTTGTAACATGAATATCTTCACTGTTGTAAGAACAGAGTAGGGGGTGTAGTCTTGTTAAACTGCTAAATACTAAATCATACTGCCTTTAATTTGGAACCTATAACAAAAATAAAGAGCTGCCTAGGGCAATTTAAAAATTCAGGCAGTAAGATCATGTTAGAGGCTGCAATGATGCAGCCCACAAGCAGCAATGACTAACAGAGGTATTTGAGCTAAAGCAAAGAAGTATACTATGAATCAACTTGTTTGGGATATTATAGTCTGAAAGAAGATTATTTAATTGTACTAATCTGTACAGTGGAATAATTCATGCATCTAATGTATGCAGTAGAGGCTCCCAGTTGAGATTAAATAAGGTGACAACATACAGAACACAAACCAGAATCAGTAACCCAAGTTGTAAAGGAAAGAACATAACTAATGAAGGAAAGAAATAAAGGTAAAAAGCAAGCAAATGATTTCAAGAGGACCAAGCCAGTGATCTAAATATTTGTAAGTTGGTCAAGCTGTATTTTCCAATCAGTTAAGCAAATTGTTGTGTGAAGTCTAGGAGGAATTTGGTGTTAAAAGTGTTTTTTTTTGTTGTATGCTATTCTGCTACCTACTTGGGAAATTGAAATTGCCATGGAATGATGACAAATATCTATGTTTTATATTATCTAAGGGATATGCTTCTTAGTAAATAAATCTTACATAAATCAAGGTCTAATATTTGGGCATAGATGCGTACACCTAGACACGGGACTCACTGGGCTGATCTTGTAAATCAAGGTCTACTATGAAAAACATTTCTCCACTAGTAAATTTTTTTAAAACCTAATTCAATGAAACAGAATTATGAGAGAATCGTGACAGGTCAACATATGAAAAGTAAAACAAGATTTTAATTGGTATGTGTACACTCTCGGCTGGAAGGTAAGCTAATGGAGACAAGATTGGATGCTTAAAATTGTTATAGATGCGAGGGAAATGGAGAAAGAGTTTCCATATTTCATAGGTTTCTTGGTGAAATCAATGTTGTTGAGAGTTTTTAGTTATTTGTTGGGGATAGGAGAATGATGTGCCAACAAGTAGAATGTTTAATTAGATAGGAGTTTTTGAGCTTATATGTTTATGGAATTAGAGAGAATCATAAATATATACTACTCACTTTAGCTAGGGACTGTCAAATTATCAGAACCATTCATATACTTTACTATTAGCTAATTTACTTTACTGCAGTCAAGCCAATTAAAACCACAAACATATATACTTTACTGTTGACAGCGAACAACAAAACAGAGGCAGGAAGAGGGAGAGTACCTTGAAAACTAGAGAGCAAAAGGTTGTTGATAATCAACAGTACAACTGAATTAGAGTTTAGACGCCTCCAAAACCTAAAAGCACAACCAAATTAGGGCTAAATTTTGACATTCGAAAAGAGATACAAAATCAGGGCTAAGATGCGAGATGAAAAAGTTGAAGACATGAGAGAGGGAGAGAACCAAAAGACATGTGAAGACATGAAAGGAGATATAAAATCAAAATGAATCAATGCGAGGAAAGCTTTCAATTCACTCCTACAAGATAATACTTCTACAAGATAACTGGGTAAAGAGCATTACAAGACCCTAATCATTCGACTGCAGTCGGACAAACACGATTTTAAACATAAACTACATCCCAACCCACCCCAACAAGCTAAAATCCACATAATTATCCAAGACAAAACTAAACCACATAATTTCTGATAATGGGATCTCAACTCAGGTTTGAAGCATTCAGATATAACAATCGCTATCAAAGAAAGAAAGAAAGCACTGCTGGGATTATAATATAAAATGCAGCCAAATACCTACTAGGATATCTACTGGGATCAGCTGTTGAATTGGCAGAAAGAGCCGCTTCAAAGAAGGAAAACAAGACATCACCGGTGAGCTATTTCAGAGGTATAAGGCAGAGGCATAACAGAAAGAATCGAGTTAATGCATATACCAGTGAATCTTCGAGCACCAGTGCCCAAGTGGTTCAGAAACTCTCGTTTTTTTCTCCAGATTCGAGCACCTGTGCCCAGGTGGTTCAGATTCGAAGGGAAGCACAAGGAAATAGATTTGAAAGGAAAATAGAAGGAAAAACACAAGGAAACAGGTTCCCCTCAGATTGAATGTAGAAATTGCATCAATTGAAGGCGAAATTGCGAAGCTAGGTCAAGGACTCACCGATTGAAGACTGACGACCGACACCAAGGTACGGAGGAGGAGCGATAAAGAGATCGGAGGGACGCGGTGGTGCAGTCGACGAACGACGCCTAGGTGCGATCGACGGGGATGAGCTTCCGGTCAGCGATCCTGTCGATGGGAAACGATGGTGTTGGGGAGAGCGACTGAGTGAGACGGCAAGAATAACCCAAAAATCGACGGTAACAAACTGGCCGAAGTGTTTGAGGCCTACTCCGTATAACACTTTCTTACTTTGAGGACCTCAAACAAACATTTTTTTTTTGGCCTAAAACTAATAAAGTGTTTGTTGGGCTTTTTTTTAATGAACCAAACGGGCCCTAAGAGTATACAGTATTATATAAAATTATCCATATTTTTTTTCCACAAAAGCTCTCATAAAATTTATAGATCTTGTGATTAATTATGAGAGATGGTGGGATATTTTTTTCTTATTTACCAATACATAGATCCAATATATGTGTATTAATCCATTAAAATAATAAATTTGAATAATAAAAGAGATCTTTTTAAAAAAAATCATCAAGATGGATATTTGTTTTATAATTATTCTTTATATGGGTAATTTACTCATTTATATACATTAAAATAAACTTTATGGTGATTTTTTTATAATTATTTCAAATAATGTTTTAATATCAAGGACTAAAACGAATAAAAAAATGTAAGGTTAGGGACTATTTTACAACCTTTTAAAGATTAGGGACTAAAATGAAACGAAATAGAAAGGTTAAGGACTATTTTGAAACGTTTCAAAGGTTGGGGACTAAAGTGAAACGAGTGGTAAAGGTTAAGGACCAAAAATGTAATTCACCCTAATATTAATTACCTGTGTCTTTTATAAATCTAAATTAAGGTCATTATTTATAATTATTATTAAATTTAGGTCCTTAATTATAATATTATAACTTATTTGGTGGAAGGTATTGCTGGATTTGTAAGGTTATGTTTATCAAGGGATGTTATGTTACTAGGAATACTAATACTCCCTCCGGCCTCCGTTGAGAAATATAAATCCTTTTAGTCTTATATTTTTGTTTGAAAATATAAAACCTTTTAGGTTTTTTAGGTATTGGGATATGAAAATCGTTACTTTTTTTACTTTTTATTCAAATTTTATTGGTTGGTAAGAATTGTGGATAGCTAATGAGGGATACAAATGGAATAAGTTTATGATTTCCTTAATTTGTGTGCAAATGACTTATATTTTTTTAACGTATGTAGTTGTTCTCTTTCCACCACATCATCCTAACATACCATTATCACTTTCCTCACTTTATTTATTTATTTATTTTATTAGGAAATAATTCGAGGATCGGACAAACCCAGCACCTAGAAAGGCCGAGCGAGTCGGCAGATGGCGAATCGTCATACTAAAAAAAAAGGGTGCAGTACAAAGGTGGAAAGCAAACAAATGCGGTCGAACAGGCGATCCAACCCGATCATCCTGGGACAACATACACTAAGAGACTTTGCTCACTTTATCAATAGCATCTCAAAACTCACCCTTCCCTACCAATTCAATTTACAAATATGGATCTATAATAATTATTTCCATTCGATTTAAAAAAAAATTATTTCCATTCTCAATTACATTATTATATACATTTTTTTATATTAAAATATTAGTATCAACTTAATATTTTTATAAACTTAAATAAGGCTAAATATATATAACCAAATAGTTATATTAAATAATATTTTAATCCAAAAAAATTAAAATAACATCTTACATTATTTATTCTTACTATTTAAAATAATTAAAATTATTTTTTTGGTATTATTATTATACATAATTGTATTTTAAGAAAAATAATTTTTTTTTAAATATGTTCAAACATATTCAAAATTGATGTCTACATGTAAAGAAAAATGATTTTGATATTGTGGTATTTTTAAATTATTTTTTTCATTTGTAATACCAAAACATATATTTTAAATATTCAAAGGAAAAATTGCAAAAAATAGCCTAACCTTTAGGGGCAGTTGCGCTCAATAGCTTGAACTATAAAAAATGCAGAAAATAGCCTCAAGTATTTACTTGGTTGCAGAAAATAGCCTCAAGCTACATGCAAATTCAAATAATTACCTTTAAATTCAAATTAATTATAAAACCTCTTCAAAATAATTTTTATTTAAAAAAATCATCACTTCTTATATAAAAAATTTGTGATACTTAAGATGAAAGCTTCTAATGACTTGTTTTTAAAAATAATTTTATACGTAGTACTTAGGGCATGTTTATCGGTATCTTCCAAGTATCGATAGCTGCAAAAGTATTAATAAAATAATGAAATCATTGCAAGTATTGCTCGAAGGGATACTACCCCAAGTATTCTGGCAAGTATCGAGTGCATTAATGGGGAAACAGTATCTCATCATCCTTTAATTATTTTCTGTCAAAAACACTCAAAACGACGCCGTAGTGTGCTAAATACCAAGGAAACAAATCGTTTCACATTGCATGCAACATCACACATTTGCAGTGCAACAGGGACACGTGTCGGATGATTATAGGTGGGAGAGGGGACGATTGAGATCATCTGTGTTGGACGGCTGAGATCGAAGCTAGTGGGTGATTTTTAACAATTATAAAATGTAATTTTCGACATTGAAAATGTAAAAAAAATAAAATAAAAAATATACCAAAATACTAGATTCATTTTTCTCTACACATAAACATCCACTTTGAATATGTTTGATTAAATTTCGAAAAAAAATATTTTTTTTCGAATACTATTATATGTAATAATATCTAACAAAATATTTTTAATTATATTTCATTAACTTTTAATATTAGTAATAATTATGGTTTGAAAAATTTATAATGTTGTTTAAATAAAATATAAAATATATGATAGATGGTAATAATTTTCATGATTCATCTACAAAGATACGGAGTAGTAGAAATGGGTGTTTTTATGAAGTGACTTGTTTAAATGAAATTTATATATTAGGTTATATGTGTCGTCACCGATTTAGTTTATAAATAATATTAATTTATGAATTATATTTTTAACGGGAAATGAATATTATAAATTAATCTAGATTGGAGAAATTGAGTCGAGAGGGATATAATCGTAAATTAATTTGATAGGAAAAAGTGAAAATAATTAAATGAGAGGGGTATAATTTTAAATTAAATTGATAGAAAAAGATAAGTTTTGGGATACTAGGGACACTATTGATAAAGTGAGAAAATTGAGAATGAGATGCTAGAATGATGTGGCGGAAAGAAAAGAATAAAATATTAATATTCCTAGTATCTCTTGATAAACATGGCCTTATTAGTAAAGTATGATATTATAAAAAATTATTAAAAATAATATTTTATAGAGTTTTTACCTTTGTAAAAAACGTGTTAAAAAAAAGTAAAGTACTAACAATTAGTACGAGAGAAAGAGAGTTCAACTCACCAGCATAAGCAAGTCAAATGAATAGTAAAAATTTAATACTCTGTATAACATATAGTATTAACCAATGAAGTATTTAATTAACGGATGAATAGTAGTGAATAAATAGTAAAATGTCATATTTTAATTAACGGATGAAATATTTAATACGTAGTAGAGTTTTTGTCTTCTTAAAAAATGTGTCAAAAATTAAATTGACAATTAGTATTAGGGAAGCGGATGGGATCAGCTGTCCCCAAAGGGACAGCCGTCGGCTGTGCCCTCCCCTCCCCCAAATTTAAAAAAAAATGATTGAAATTTGGAAGAAAAAAATAATAATAATGGATTTTTGTGAGAAGGATCAGGGAGACAGCAATGAGCAATGAAGATCCTCTACAACACTTTGTGTGACACTAGGTGTAACACAAAATTAATTATGCTATAAATTTGCAATAAAAAAAGGGCGATTTTGGTATTGGGCCTTTTTTAAATATCCAATTAGTCACCTAGCCCATAAATCAATTTAATTAGTTTTGCCCTAGCCCCCTTCCCAATAGGGTGGGTTGGTCAATGGTCAACCGTTTGACCATTGACCGGTCAACATTGACCAACCCATTTTGATGCCAACTTTTTTTTTTTTTTAGTGATGCCATATTTTACCGTTTTGATGCCAAAATTTTACTATATTTTATTTTCACTTTGATGCCACTTTTTTATGTCAATTTTTTGATAATATTTTTTTTTACCGTGATGCCATATTTTTGATGATATTTTTTCAAAGTAGTATTTTTGATGACATTTTTTTCTTTAATGTGATACAAATTTTTCAAAATGACATCAATGGTCAACGTGACATTAGAGTAAACAAAAAATGTCATCAAAGTTTAAAAAAAGTGTCATCCAATAATTTAATTAGAAAAGTGGCATCAGATTGAAAATAAAATGTAATAAAATTTTGGCATCAAAACGGTAAAATATGACATCACAAAAAATGTCATCAATGTTTTAAAAAAGTGGCATTAAAAAAAAGTCATCCAATCATTTCATTAGAAAAGTGACAATAAGGTGACAATATTTTGATTCCACGTTTTAAGCTCTTAGACCATCCACAATGGTTTTGTGCAAAATGTACACATTTGCACATGATGTGTAAAAATACACATCACTTTTTAGCAATTTGCTCCATTGGTGAAATGTGCATTTTTTACACACCATTTAAATACAATTCAAGTAAAACAAAAAGGAAAATAAAATCATAAAAAAATAAACTAATGAAATTGTCTTGCTTTTTGTAAAAGTTTTTGCACATGAGGGAGATGGTGTGCTCAAATTTGCACATCACATGCTCAAATGTGCACATTTGCACACACCCAAAACAACCAATGGAGGTAAAAAAGTGTCTAAAAAATACACATTTGCACATTTACACACCACCATTGTGGATGGTCTTATGCCATCAATTATATAAAATTGTCACCACAAAATGTTGGCATCAAAACGGTAAAATATGGCATCACTAAAAAAAAAAGTTGGAATCAAAAAAAAAAAAAAAAAAGTTGGCATCAAAATGGGTTGACCGTTGACCGGTCAAGAGGGCTAAGCAAGCTAAAAAAACAATTAATGGGCTAAGCATGCTAAAAAAACAATTAATGGGCCTATCTAGTTAACCAAATATGCTTAAAGGGTTTTTTCAACAAATTCCATCTAAAAAAAATTCCAAAAATTATATTTATGTTTTAAACACTTGTTAGTATATGTTTATAAAAAAAATTGATGAAAATATATGTTTTAAAATTTTTAGAAAATCTTATGGCAAAATAAGTAATATTTAATTTATATAAAATTTAAATACATCATTTTTCATCAAATTTTTTTACGAACATATACTAACAAGTGCTTCAAACATAAATACAATTTTTGGAATTTTTTTTATTGCAAATTTATAGTATAATTAATTTTATGTTACACCTAGTGTCACACAAAGTGTTGTAGAGGATCTTCACTGGGGAGACAGGGGTGAAAAGGAACACTAGATCCTCACTGTTAGGGCGGTGAGGATCCACTGTCACACAACCTCCCCTATCCCCCTGTCCCTACTCACATAATCTCACCCCTTATTATTTTCCCTTTTTTTTTACAAACTATAATCAATTTTCTTTTTTTTTTCGGTTTTGGGGGTGAGGGGAGGCCAAACAGGGGGCTGTCCCTTTTGGGACAGCTGATCCCGGCCGCACCTCTATAAGCATGTCAAATGAAGGTTGTGAGCTGATTTGAGTTGACAAGGGCTCAAAATTAAACAAAGTGTGATACTCCCTCCGTTTTAAATTATTTGTTATTTGTCTTTTAGTACACGTTTTTTAAGGAAATAAAAACTACATAAAATATATTTTTTTATATAATTTCATACATATTAGTAGTAAGTATAAAATTATGAAAAAAATTTAATTAAAAAAATTATATTTTATAGAGTTTTTATCTTTTAAAAAGCGTGCTGAAAAGTCAAATGACAAATAATTTTCAAACGGAGGGAGTACAATTTTTAAACTCCGTGCTAAATTGAATTGTTTTTGTTGCATTTGGAAATATTAAGGGTTAAACCCACATTGTTTTACATGTTTTACATATGAAATACAACTAAAATTCAGCACATAGTCAAATACAGTAATAACGTTACAAACATATAATTTTAGAATATTATATTAACATATTCTCGTACATCCTTGACACACACTAATTAAAATATTAGATATATTTGTTAATCTCCTTAAACAATGTGCAAAATATTAAAATGACATAATTTTTTTATTAATGAAAAAATAATTAAAGTGGATTACACATGCTCAAACTAGTCATTTCATTACTACATAATGAAAAACACATTACTCGAAAAGTTGCCGAAATAGTTGAAATGAAAAACATATGTGAGAGTGAGACACCTACCATGTAGCAAGACTTATATATGGAGAGAACCGTTCAAAGCCAATACCAACTAGCAAACTTTTAACACTACCAAGGAAATGGCAAGCCAGGCTACTATGATCACCAATGAAGACGAGGCTAGAGTTTATGCGATGCAACTTAGCTTCTCCACAGTTCTCCCGATGGTGTTGAAGACCGTAATTGAGCTTGGCCTACTTGAGATCATAGCGAAGAACGAACCTCAAAACCAACCCTCATCATCATATGATTGCTTCTTTTCTTCGTGTACAAAGCCCCCCAGTCTCATCTTCCATGATAGATCGGATTTTGAATGTTCTTGCCACCTTCTCTATCGTTACGTGCTCATTGAGCAATATCGATGGAGAAGATGGCAAGACAACAAGGGTGTATGGACTCGCACCCACGGGGAGATTCTTCGTTAGAGGTGGTCAAAAATCACTTGCTTCCGCCTTAGAGCTCAATACTTCGCCATGGAGAGTTGGTATGACTTTGCACTTAAAATTGTTTTTATATATATACACACACACACACAATTAATAGTAATTTGTTGATGTGTTAATTGATTTATAATTCTATTATTAGACTTAATTTATTGATCATCTTCGACAATTTCTCCGAAAATTTTCCAAAACGTGATAAAAATACATATTCTCTAACATTTTTGTTAGGGGGAAGTCTTGTTGGGCCCGACCAGAAAGCCCAACATACAAGCGAGACTGGGGCACCATCCCAAAACCAATTGGCGTTAGGTGGAGTAGCCCATCCACTTATATGTTAGGTTCAGAATCACCCCACTTCCGATGTGGGATTCACGAGTGTCCCAACAAATCCCCCTCTCACTTGCGAATCCATCACAAGTCTAGCCCGGTTGGAATTGAGACCCCCACGCAATGAGTTCGACTAACCCGTCATCGATACAGATGTGGAGTCCATCTCAATCATCGGTGCAACCGGCCCACCCGCCGAACCCGGCTCTGATACCAGTTTGTTAGGGGGAAGTCTTGTTGGGCCCGACCAGAAAGCCCAACATACAAGCGAGACTGGGGCACCATCCCAAAACCAATTGGCGTTAGGTGGAGTAGCCCATCCACTTATATGTTAGGTTCAGAATCTTCCCACTTCCGATGTGGGATTTACAAGTGTCCCAACAATTTTTAGAGAATACTGTAAATTTAGAGCATCTTCTCTATTTTTCTACTTTTCCATTTGAAGAATGTGATGGAAAATTTCAAATTAAGTAGAGGTTTATTGACGTGTTTTTTTGGCTAAGACATTATGCGATCTATAGATTGATTTGGGATCTTTAGATTTGTTGAGTTTGATATCATAGGGTGAAAAATAATTAGTTGTATTATATTGTCATTAATTGTGTGTAGCATGTTTGGACAACTTTGGCATATGGTTTTTGCTAGCTTCACAACCGTCATCTCTTTTAAGGAGTGAACGAGTTATAAATGGTCACATGATGCTTATAAGCAAATTTAGAAATTCAATCGTTCAAAAAAAGGGATAACATGTCATACATTATCGTTCAATACAGGAGGAAAATGTTGTCAAATGACATGAACCCATGAAGAGATTCGTAAAATTCAATTGTGATACCTCAATTTGTAAACATATAGGGCGAGATATTAACCTTATTGCTCTAAATGAGAAGGGTCAAGTGTGCATTAATGATGACAATTGTGAGAGGTATTCAAATGAGTTCAGTCGTACCTCGAAAGTGGCAAAGGCGAAGATAATTCTTTATGGTTTCCTATTTGCATGATATAATTTATGACTGTTACGACTGATCTATTTCGTTTGTATATAAATATACTTTATTTTTTAATGTTAATATTTTTTATAATTAAATAAGAAAATAAGTATTATAATCTTATACTCCGTACTATTTTTACATTAAATCCGTACTAAGCACGGGGAATGGACTGATTGACGTTTATGAAGGATTCAATGGTGCAAAGGTCCATGGAATGCCCGCCTTTCACTACATGAAAATTGAGCCAAAACTCAACAATCTCTTCAATGAAGCTATGGCGGGGATAACCGGCATTACTATGAAGAAACTTATTGACGTTTATGAAGGATTCAATGGCGCAAAGGTCTTGGTTGACGTTGCTGGTGGCACTGGTGGATTGCTTAATCTTATTATCACAAAATACCCTAAAATTAATGGCATCAACCTTGATTTGCCTCAAGTGATCACAACTGCACCATCATATCCAGGTACATATCATCCGTGTCAATCCTTCTTACTCTGTTAATTGTGAGTATTGTGGGGACACTTGTGAATCCTACTACATCGGAAGTGGGAGGATTCTGAACCTAACATATAAATGGATGAGCTACTCCACCTAAGACCAATTGATTTTGGGATGGTGCCCTGGTCTGATTTATATGTTGGGCTTTCTGGTCGGGCCCATGCCAACAAGATTTCCCTTATACATTCTTCATTAATTCAATCATCATGCTATTATTGATTTGCTTGAACTAAATTGATTAATATCAGGATTGGATTTATGCAGGAATTCAACATGTTGGAGGAAACATGTTTGAAAATGTTCCAAATGCTGACACAGTTTTATTGAAGGTAAGATAATGCATTACAAAACTTATAACATTACATATGTTATACTTTCCTTATAACTTTATTGATCAAATTATATGTGCTCGGTTTAGTGTACACTTCATGATTGGGACGACGAGAGTTGTGTGAAGATCCTAAAGAAATGCTACGAAGCATTGGAAAAAGACGGGAAGATAATCATAATCGATTCGGTTCTGCCAATGAAAGCTGACACCTCAAGCAATGCCTGCAAGTATATAGCTCAGGTAGACTTGCAGATGATGGCTACCCATGGAGGAGGGAAGGAGAGGACAAAGGAGGAGTTCAAAGCCATTGCTGAAGCTGCTGGGTTCACTCGATTTGAACTGGTTTGTTCAGTCAATGCCAACTCTGTCATTGAATTGAAGAACTGAAGAACAAAAACCATCCCTCTATGTGAGATCTTGTATGGCAATAATCTTATGCTTGTTAATTTGCTAAAGTTGGACACTTGTCAAAATAAGTTCTCTATGTGATATCTTGTATTATTTTTTTTTATTTTTTTTTAGTAGGCGAAAAGGGGGCGGTCCTTACGACAGGACACAACCCTGATCATCCTTTCGGATGATGTTACAGAATTTCCTATTCAAAGGGAGAGTATACATATTACATTCCTCTCTAGATCTAGCTATGAAGTCTGCTGCTCCATTGGCGCCACGAAAACAATGTTTAAACTCTATCCACTCGAATTCCTTTGTCATCTTCTTTAGTAGCTCGATTTGCCAGTAGATCTCCCATCTCGGTCTTTGAGTACCATTGATTGCTTTGATTACTTCTAGGCAGTCACCTTCAATTATAACTCGACGTAAGCCTTTTTGCCAAGCCATTTTTGTACCTGCACAAAATGCATCTGCTTCGGTTTGGATAGCAGATACGCTAGCCACCTGCTGCTGAAAAGTATCCATCATATTTCCATCACAATCCCTAAGAATCCCACCTACCTGGCAGAAGCCAGTAGGTGAAGTCGAGCCATCTACATTTATTTTGTAGGTGGCCCTAGGTGGCTTTTTCCACTTAATCCATACTCTCTTTCTCTCCTGTTTTGAGTCTTTAGTAGGATTGGCAGCCAGCCAGTCCCTTACCTGCATATAAGTTTTGGTTACCATTTGAGAAATAGAGTCTGTATTTTTATTTCTGAAAATTTTATCATTTCTACTTTCCCAGATTGTTTGCCACACGAAGCAAAGATCTTGTATTATTATAATCTTATGCTTGTTTGATGAAGTTGGATATATGTATGATGCATTAATTAAGAAAATATAACCAATCTTCTCATATTTTTACTTTCTTTTTTCAAATCATCTTCGCACATTCGTAAATGAACACATGGAATGAAAAGATTTTATTGTACGTGACACCCGAAACATAATAGGATATCATATTCATAGGTGATAAGAGTTACATACAGATCTTACAACGAAAAGTAAGAATAAAATCTGTCAATAATAGAAATAGTGTCCTGCCTCATATCACATATAAAAAACCGAGAGTCCTTGAATAAGGTTTCTAAAGGGGTCCAAGCCTAGACACAGGAATAATTCTCAAATCAAAATGTAAATCGATAGGGTTATCGGTCGGAAAAAAAAAAATCAAGAGAAATAAAAACTCTCAAAGTCTCAAGATGATTTTAACATTCTTAAGAGTGAACCCAACTCGACCTATTAAGCACAACTTGACCCCAGAGCAAGATCGTCATCTCAATTCAGGCGTATGGAGTAGAAAATACCTGCAACTAACCCCCAAAATTGTAACGGTCCGTGATTTTGATTTCCAACTTAGGAGCTTTCAATTGAAGTTCTGGGTGTCGCAGTAGGCTCGCGATGGCTTGTAGGACCTGCGTCGGGCATGGGTGAGCGTGATGGTAAAGCTCGAGGGCAGTTTCGATAAAAAAAAAAATGGAGAGCCCTCATCCCTGAGAGGTTCAAGCTTTACCTGTTTTGGCTCTCCATCCAAATCCTCATCAACTCATCCCTAAGTGGCTCAACGTATCTTATCACCGTGCATCTGCACGCAGGCCTGATCCTCATCCAATCTATCTAATACATCATATCGCATTGCATCGTGTCGAAGATAAATAACAAGGCACACTAGGTTCGCTTGTGGAACCATAAGAGGATGTGGACAATATATCCTCTTACCCATAAAAACGCATATCAATTTACAAAATGAATATCACAACTACGGATAATTAAGAGATATCATCGAATAATGAAGCGGCACTATCGCATAATTTTTAGAAGTAACCGAATAATCAAGCGATATCATCGAATAATCATCCCTATACCACTGAATAATCATTCATAGACGACCGAATAATTAACCATTTGTAAAGGTTAACAAAAAAAATTCAGATACCATCGCATAATCCGTCGATACGATTGTATAATCTGTCGATACGATCGAATAATCCAGATATACAACTGAATAATTTAAAGAGAGTGTATCACACACGCTCCCAATTCAGCATGTGTCCAAGAAAAGATGTGGGTCCCACTCATTTTTACTTAAAAAAAAAAGCTAAAATTGCTTTTAATCTCAGCCATCCATTTCATTCAATCAATGACCCAGATTTGTTCACATGATACACGTTAAGGGCTGAGTACACCGGAACCATACCGGTTTCTACTTTTGTTGTTTATTAAGTAGTTTGTCTAATTTTGTCATTAATGTCTCGATATTTCTTGATAATACGATATTGTCTGAAATTTCAGATTTCACTTTTTGGTTATAAACTTGAACATGAGAGTGAATATCTGCATTCAAACAATAGATGAGTAGTGTCTTCTTCATGATGATTGTACAAGGCACAATAAGGTGGTATTGCAATTCCTCTTCTGGCAAGACGGGTAGTTGTTGGGAGTCTATTATGACATACTTTCCACATGAAATTCTTAATTTTAGGTGGAACGTTCAAGTTCCAAATCCATGCATTATTGTCATTATTAAGCTCCCTTGTTCTTGTATTAAGTTTGTACGCACTAGACGTCGTAAACCAACCTTTTCTGTCCGGCCACCAGTACATTCTGTCTTGTATTTGATTTATTGGGAGGGGAATCGCTGCTATCTGTTGCGCAATATCATTTGACATTATCTTTCTAAGTTTTTCCAAATTCCATGCCCCAGCCATTACGAATGTACTGGTCAAAAATTTCTTCCCAGTTGATTTTTGTCGGGTCGAGATAAGCATTATGAATATTCTTCACTGGAGCCCACTTGTCATGCCAGAACTAGATTGTTTTCCCGTCGCCGACTGACCATGCCAGACCTTCCTTAAATGGCTGAATAAGTTTTCTTAGTTGCGTCCATTGCCATGACGTACGCATTTCCTTTCTTCTCAAATTTGAGTATTGGTGTTGTCTTTAGATACTTATGATCGATAATTTTGACCCAACAATTATCTAGTTCATTAATTATTTTCCAAATAAGTTTCATTTGTAGTGTCTCGTTCATTTCCTTTGTTTTTCTTAATCTTATTCCTCCTTTTGCTTTTGGTCTACATACTTTGTCCCATCCTATAAGGGGTTTGTATTGAAAGTCTTTGTTTAAGAAGAAAGTCATATTGATTTTGTGTAGTGCTGAGTGAATTGTCACCGGGAGCATGAAGCTTTGCATAGCAAACAATGGTTTAGAAGCTAAATTTGAATTTATCAACACAGACCTCCCATGTTGGGAAAGTGAATCGGCTCTCCATTTTGATAGTTGATTAGTTGTTTTACCAATGATTTCTTCAAATGTGCTTTTATTTGCTCTTCCATCAACAATCGGACATCCCAGATATTTGTCCAGTTTAACGTGCTTTGATATATTTAAACATCCTTCAATAGTTGCTATTCGCGATGCATGTATCCCCGGAGATCCTTGAAATGCATTTTTTTGTAGTTTACTTTTTGTTCTGACAATTGGCAGTAATCATCAATAATTTTCCTCACTTTTTCACATGCTGCCATGTTGACTTTTGTGAAAATGATGATATCATCAGCAAACACCAGAAATGGGATTGTTGGTCCAGATGGACCAAACTTGAAGCCAATGCCAGACTGGTTGAGGTTGGACTCTACTGTTAGTTTTTTAGCAAGCACTTTTGCACTAAGAATGAATAGAAACGGAGACATGAGGTCGCCTTGTCTTAATCCTCTAGAAGGTTTAAAAACCTCTGTAGGCCCATTTTTAACTAATACAAAGAATGAAACAGTTGTTACGCATTCCATGATTAGGTTTATAACATAGTCACTAAATCCAAATTTTCTTAATACTGCCTCTGTGAATGTCCAATCAACTCTATCATAGGCTTTCTCCATATCTAATTTAATAGCTAACCAGCCTTCTGACCCTTCTCTCGTTTTACATGAATGGAAGATCTCATGTGCTATCAATATATTGTCTTGAATTGCTCTATCTGATACAAATGTTCATTGAAATGGGTGGATTAACTTACCAATCACCTTATTGAGTCTCTCTGTTAAAGTCATATTTGTTTGATCTATCTCTACAACTTTCTTAAAATTTCTCAAAAAAAAAAAGATATTTCAACAACTTTTTCATTTTGAAGAATTGAAAAATCATTAAGTGGATATTATAAATTTAGAAAAACTTCTCTATTTTTTCTACTACTTTTTAATTTTAAGGACTAAAAAATTGCTTAGAATTATCTAAAAATGATAAAATTTCCAAATTGAGAAAGCAGTTGGAGATGCTCTAACACACCTCAGGGCCGTGCCAATCATTTTGAGGGTCCGGTTCGAAACTAAAATTGATCTTATCAATTAATTATAATATTTTTTTACTAAATTATAATTATTTATATTTCATTAAAATACTACTATATTTGATCAATTTTAGATTAAATTTATCATTTTTTTTTAAATAAGATGGTCATTAATTGTTTTTAAACACTTTTGTACATAAAGAGGATTTAGGAGGTATTTAAAAATATTATTGTATGGGGCGAATAACCCCGAGTCTATTTGGAGAATTATTTGTCTTTATGAGAAAAATACATTATTAACAACTTTTAAAATTTAAAGAGAAAAACTACTTTAATTCATTTAAAGGTAGATTATGTGTTTGTTTGGATTTCAAATCAATTATATCTATAAATGTAAACACTTTTAAAGTGTTTGATTAGCACAATTTATAATATATTAAAATAACATAAATTTAAAATAAAATATCCTGTAACTTGTGTTATTTAATTATATTAAGCTTAAAATGTAACACAATTTAAAATAAACTTTACTTAATAGTCCAAATGGGGTTAACACAATTTATGATATTTCATTATAAATTCAAGATATTTTAAATACGGTATAAATAATGTTAAATAAAATTTTTTAAAATATTTATATTTATAATTTGTTATAAACCTAATCAACTGAAAATTTGAAATCCATATAAAAAAGCAAGGAATTTGCCAAATAAAAAGTAAAAGGCCCATGATTTCTAAATACGGAGTGGGTATAAGAAGTAAAAATAAAAGAAGTTGCCAAATACTGTACAACTCTGTAAATTCCGTGCGTGTATGGAAAATTATTAAAAAAAAAATGCTGTCAAAAAACGTCTCCCTGATGGTATTGAACTCTGGACGGAAAGGTCCATTCGCAAGCCTTATACCACCAGGCCGTTGTCCATTTGCATTACAATTAATGAAAGAAAGAATTTTATACTTAAATACTGGTATTTCGTGAATTATTGGGCCCTATAAATTTGGGGCCCTGTTCCATTGAACCACCTGAACATGCTTATGCACGGACCTGACACACCTTAAGAACCGATCATACAAATACGAGTTTACTCGTAAATCATTTCGATTTTAAGGGTATATAACATCCAAGGATACATGCTTAAGGAAGAAAATCAATCTCATTATATCTCATGGAACTGCCTTTTCAATTTCTTGTAATTTTCAGAAATCAAGAACAACAATATATATACTCTCATTTGTGTATTTAGTTTAGTTATATCAAGTATATATAACTCAAACACACTGATATTTCCTTTTGCAGCAACAGTAAGTTCACAGCCCTTTGTGCTTGCGAACTTCGCGTCGCCTTTATACCCTTTTGTACATCATTATCTGCAAGTATGCGTATACTTTTCCGTCTTCCGTATGTCGCTGAATGTCGAATGTGTGTCGAAAGTCATAAACAAAAAGCCGAAATCTACACTTTGCAGCTTAAACTGTTCTCTTCACCAACTGAATTCCTGTGGGGTCGCCGCCCCATTCCTCGAACACAACCAGAAGGTTTCCACTCGGGTTTAGCCATGACCTAGGAACATGGTACCTGGACAAAGAAAAACGAGTCACTCGTCGCCAAAAGAATGTGTCACGGAAGTAACAAAAAGCGACGAATTGATGCTGTTCGTTACCATCTTTGCGACGCCTGACCACAGTTGCTTAAGCATTTGGTCTCGGTGAAAGTTCCTGCATAGCTGCACTCTCCGCAGCCTCCGGATGCTTTGTTTCCTGGCCAATGTCGGCCTATGCTCTGCCCGTTGATCCACATTTGCCCTTTCCCCATCCCGTTCATGTCCAGGGCTATCGGTTCGTCGCCATCTGGGGCATCAAAGTTCGCCTGCCAATACCGACATGGGAGGATTCATATATATGTTCCGAAACATGGTCATGTACTTCTATTGAGAATAAACATTAGATTGAGAGCTGAGAATATGCATCTCAGCTTATTTGATACGTCGCTATATGTTAAATACCGATGCATATCTAATAATGTACCATTCTGAATGGAACAAATACCTTCCGAAACAAGCTTTGGTCAAGGAAATGCTCACCTTGTACCATGTTAGGGATTGTTGTTGCGCCATTAAGTCCGCCCAATCCACGGAAGAGCTGCCACTAACGGTGTCTAGACCTAAGTTTTCGCCTTTCATTCCAATCTTGTAAGACCATGTTTGTGATGTCAAGTCTCTTGTCCCCTCGTCGAGTACCTTTAGATTGACGGGGCCAAGAACACCTTCGTTGTATCTCTCGTAATGTGTACCGACATTCTAGAAACAGCGCGATGAGCAATTTGTAAGAATGGGAATTCGACAAAGTTACTGTGGCAGAACATATTTTAGATGAAGTTCAAGTATTCACCGCGAGCCCCACAGCAACGCTTAACAATGAGATCTTGTTAACACCGGCTCTCAGCTTCACTTGGTCGCTGAATGTCAGCTGTGGTCTCTCCAATGAGCCATAGACGGTCCCTGTAATGTCGGTTAAGAATGGAATGTGACTAACAAGAGCAACATAAATAAGGAGTAAGAGATCATATAAGACAGAAAAACTCATAACTTACCGGATAGTACACCATTGACGAAAACATGTAAGGCATGGCCTGATGACATGACTGTAAGAACAGGATAGTTACCGGTCTTTAGGAATCCTTCATCAGCCGCTATGTTGACACTGAACGAAAATGGAACCGAAAGCCATAAGACCGAATTCTGAGCAAGTACTGAAGGAAAAAAGGACTTGAATCTGTTTTCAGTTACTTACTCTGTCATGTACCATAGATAGTCTGATGCATCTCTAGTCACATTCAGCTGTTCGTACAAACCGTCTCCTGAGAAGGTGCTGTCGTCCCCAGCTGATGGAGTCTCGTCGATGTAAGACTGCCATGAGAAGCTTGCCACTGGTGTCATCTTCGGATTTCCAGTTGGTGCTGTCACCTACACAATGTGATCCATTAAACCACCAAAAAAAAGGCAGTGTGGCAAACAAAAATCTTCGGATTTAAGCCCTGTTTGGCGCATACCTTAGCAGTGTTGTAGACTTCTTTCTTGCAATCAGGGAGGATACTGACAGACCAAGGAGGCAGATTATACTGAGCTCCACCAAACGCGACTTTCACTGATGACGCGGTGTCATAGTTTGCCAAGAAAGCAGCACAAGCGCCGGTCTTTGAGCTAAAGACATGAGCCTGAAGGACACAGTAATGAACTATAAGAACACTTAGCAAACGTTATCGAGTGGCAAACAGAGCTCTTAAATGGAGAGTAAAATGACCTCTTGTTTGCTCCCGAGTTTTGTGACTCGTGGATCTGAAGAAACCAAAGCTGGTTCCGACAGTTTAATGGCTTTGTGTAGGTTCTTCAAATGTGTGTACTTTGGCTCTCTTATTAGACCTGTCACAGAGAAAATTTCAAACACTTCGATTCCTCAAAAATCAACAAAGATCCATATGATGTCTTAAGCATACCATACCGTATTCGTCTATAGGAGCATCATAGTCATAGCTGGTTGCAACAAAACGCCCAGCAGTTGTTCCGAAATTAGTTCCTCCATGGTACTAAAACACACACATATAGCAACAGAAGCATTAAAACACATTTGGCTGCAAATCCTGCAATGAAATGAACAAAATCTGACCATCATACCATATAGTAATTCATAAACGAACCGCCATTTTGGATAAACCTCGCGACAGAGAAGGCGACATCTTCTGCAGGCCTATAGGGAACAGCACCCCCGAATTTCGTGTACCTATAGAAGATGACAGCATCAAGACATCAATCAATACAAAGAACAAAAAATTCAATTCCACATTTCTCGAAGTGACAAAACAATACAACTTACCAGCCAGTCCAGTTTTCTGTCCACATTTTCGGTTTGTAGTTTTTGTTTGGGACGAATCCCTCACAGTAGAAGCCATTGCAGGTGTTAATCTGTCACATTCAAAAGCATCACAAGATTGATTTTAACTACCACTGTAAAACATAGGTGAAGATATCTAATCTGTTGCATTGAACACTTACAATGGGATCAGGTGCGTCGTCTTGCTTGCACATAACCCAGGGGACTCCGGTTTTGAGACCGATGGCCATTTGAGCCACCCATTTGGTATAGGCTTTACCGGGAGCTCCAATTTCCCATTCAATGGGCCCAAATTCATTCTCTATCTGTCATAGTGTAGGGATTGAGGAACAAAAACATATCAGCAAGAAATTTTGATGGAAATGTTAAAACTACTAAAACATCAAAAATGAAATTTTGAAGCATCTCACTTGTGACAGTATAATTGGGCCTCCTTGAGACTCAAACAAATCCTGCGACTTCATCAAGGCGACAATTTTGGATGTGAATCCTTGCATTTTCTCCTTCAATAGTTCAAAACAACACAAAAGGGAGGGAGGGTCTACTTCAGTACTCATTTTATAGACAACCACAAAAATGATGAGGGACAACATAAAGGTAAAATGTGACAGAAGAACAGTAAAAACTAAAAATATGAGTTCCAAATTCCAATTACTCTCATCTCCTGATTCTTGAATTGACAGTAGACCAAAATTAATTACCCAAACGTGGGTAAAACAAGATTCACAGGAACCATCTCTGGATGACTCAACTGGTAAAAGACCATTTTTTCGACATTAAGCAAGAATTAGGATGTCTTTCAAGTGAAGGTCACACTGAAATCATAGCCGGTTTAGTACTTCAAAACCAGCTCCTGTGAGATTAGTCGGGCCCATAAAGTGGTCCGGACACTCACGAGATTTCGAATGAAACCTAAACAAAGGAACCCACCTTGAAGGGTCCATTGTCAGTTCTGAACTCCATCCCAGGAACATACTTTAGCCAAACAGGAAACCCCCTAAAAGTGAAGGCAGTAGCAATAATCAGTTGTAGAGAATCATCCAAACAAAAATACTCTAAAGAGTTAAATATAGAACAAAATAAAAGCTGAACCTACACTTTATTCTCTTTACTCATAATTCAATACAGATAATTTATTTATTCTGAATTCAATCATATTTTTTTCATGGTAGGTGTATACAGTGTATTAATTATTAGTTGGTGTATACTGTATAGCAATTACCCAAAGTTCCACTCAGCACAAACGTAGGGACCAATCCTGAGATGTACATACAGCCCTGCTTGCTGGACCAACTTGATGAACTTCACCAAATCATATCTCCCTTCAAAATTGTACTGAAAACAAAAAAAATAGGGAAAAAAAATCATTTTCCACGGTGTTGATTGCTTATAAAGAGTTGAAAAATGTGCTTATTTGGGCCGATAAGAAGCTTATAATGTATACACTTGACACTTCAGAAAATAGCAAGAAGGGAGAAAAACCTTTCCAGGAGAAGGCTCATGGCCATTCCAAAACACATAAGTCTGAATAACATCCAACCCTCCATCTTTGGCCTTCTGAATTAGATCAGGCCACATCTGCACACACCCACATTCATCATGAAACATTATTTATCAAGCAAAAATCCAAAATAAAAAAAGACCCACAAAGTTTTATGTATATAAATTACCCACAGATTTAACCAAAATTAATTACAAAAGGCAAAAAGAGAAAAAACCAAATCCATTACACACAAACTGAGAAAATCAGTAGAACCCATTGAACCCACATTCATCATATAGCATCATCAAGCAACAATCCAAAAATTATATATTTTATTAAAAGACCCACAAAAATGTTTTTTTTTATATACCCACAAATTCAACCAGAAGACATTATAAAACCAAACCCATTTCACAGAAACTGAGAAAATCCGTAGAACCCATTGAACCCACATTCATCATATAGCATCAGCATCATCAAGCAACAATCCAAAAAATATATATATTTTATTAAAAGACCCACAAAAATGACTTTTTTTAAATAAACATTACCCACAAATTCAACCAGAAAACATCATAAAACCAAACCCATTTCACAGAAACTGAGAAAAGCAGTAGAAATCAATTAGCTCATATTCATCCTAAAAAACACTCAATTCATTAAGCCATTATACAGAAACTGAGAAAAACAGTAGTAATCAAAGAACCCAGATTTTTCTCCCCTGAAAAATTACCTCAGGAGTGCTTCTGGGGTAGTGAATAGAGCCAGAAAGGAGGATCCTCCTATGGCCACTAATCACAATGGCTTTACTGTCATATGTAACTGAAGCTGCAGCAAACCAAACCATCAAACAACACACCACCAACAACACAAGCTTCATGTGTTGATTTGAACCCATTTCGCCTTGTTAAAGTTTGAATCTTTTTTCAACCTGTGTATCACTCTCCCATGAGGTTCTTTGCCCAAAAAAGGAACGAGACAGAAAGAGACAGATGGAGGAAGAAATGGAATTTCAATTTGGGTGCGTTTTTGTGCTCCCGTGAAGCCCCTCCCCCTCCCTTTTGCTTCTTTTGATGGAGAATGGAATTTCAATTGGGCAGAGTTTGGTTTTGGACTCTCAATTTAAATGGCTTTTCCCCCTTTTTGAAAATAATAATAATAAAATTGTCAATAAGGGTCCACTGATTTTTCGTCATTGTTTCAGCTCCCGCTCTGGCACGGAAACGGAGTTAAACCAACTAACCCACCTTTCTTTTTCATGTTTTTTTTAAATAAAAAAAATTCATATTGAGATTTTATTTATTTTGGATAAAATTTTGCAATTTGATTGAATTGGGGGAAAATGGTGAGTTCCTTGAAAGCAAACTATTAGGTGGTTGATGAGATGGGTGGCCGTGGTTGGAACTTGGAAGTCGATCATATGAAGAAAGCTTGTACCAGTGAATCTCGTTTGGGCAAGTCTGGATAAATAAAAGAGGTCATTTGACTCATTTCAGCATTTTAAGCGAAAAAAATATTATTATATATTTATATGTGCATGATTGTGTTTAGCTGGTATGAAATGGACTTATCTGTTGATTTTAGTTTTTTTTAAAAGAAATAGAAATGTTTTCAACAATATTTTTTTTAAAATAAAAAATGAAAATTTAAAAGAGAAAATTTGATGGAATATCACCTTTTCCTAATCTAATTAGGTTAATAGCATACTAAATTATAAGATTAGGTTAATAGCATACTAACTTTTATAATTTGTCGTTCTAACACCCAATTAACATTTATTAGTCCCTTAGCAGCTTTACTCTTTCATTTCCTTCTCCCCAAAAAATTGTCGTGGTGAGAGGTGGCCGGAATGGGTGGTCAGAGATATTCGACGAAGCTTCTGGGCAGGTGCAAGAACGGGAGGGTGTTTGCGAGGCTTCGTCGGTGGGGGCTAGGTGTCGGAGCGGCTGGATTTGGGCTCGGGATGGGCGGAATTGGTGGAATGAAGGCCGAAAATTGGGAGGTTCAGTGCTCGGTAATGGCGGATCTTGGCTGTGAAGGGGAAGGAGGAGGCTGCTGGTGCGTCGGGGAGGGCGGTATGTGGCCAAGGAGGGCGGATCTGGTGAGGGAGCGCCGGATCTGGTGTGGAGGCGCCGAATTCTAGCCAAAAGCGAGAGACGGGGAGCAGGGGAGCGAGAGGAAGGGGATGAAGCGAGAGCAGGGGAGCGAGAGCGGCGGAGCTATCGAGCGAGAAAGGTCGAGGTCGAGCGAGCGAGGTCGATCGGCCGGAGCGAGGGATCCAGGAGCGGCGGCTGGAGCGAGGGATCCAGGAGCGGCGGCGAGGGTTACAGAAGCGGCGAGGGATCCAGGAGGGAGCGAGGTTGAAGAAGCATTTTTTTTATAAAATTACAAAAATTAACCCATAAATAGCAATTTTTGTAAAATTACAAAAATTAACCCATAAATATGAGAATGGAAAAAACTATCTGTAATTTATTATATGATTCACTTCTTCTATATTTTTATATGCGATTTGGATGTGCGACTCGATCAGTCCATATATGTGCACAACGAAAAGTTATTTTTGCAAAACAAAAAGTTCTGAAACGAAAAAAAATTATATTTTGCACAGCATACGATGTAAGAGTTGCACGACTCTGTTGTAAGAGTTGCACGCTTCTGTTGTAAGAGTTGCACGCTTCTGTTGTAAGAGTTGCACGACTCTTGTTTTAAGAGCTGACTGAGTTATTGGATACAAATGTCATCAATGAAGTGTAATCACAAACGTGTCATCAGAAAATAAAAAGTAGAATCGATGAAAATATATCGATATATAATTGATTAAATTAACAAAAAAAAGTGGCATCAAACGATTTGATTAAAAAAATGGCATCAAATAATTACATTAGAAAACTGGCATCAAAACACTGATTTGAAAAAGTTGCATCACATTAAAGAAAAAAATTGTCATCAAAACATTACCTTGAAAAAATATGGCATCATCAAAACATTACCTTAAAAAAATATGGCATCATCAGTAAATAAAAGTAGAATCGATGAAAATATATCGATATATAATTGATTAAATTAAAAAAAAAAGTGGCATCAAACGATTTGATTAAAAAAATGGCATCAAATAATTACATTAGAAAAATGGCATCAAAACACTGATTTGAAAAAGTTGCATCACATTAAAGAAAAAATTGTCATCAAAACATTACTTTGAAAAAATATGGCATCACGAAAACATTACCTTAAAAACATATGGCATCACGGTAAAAAAATATCATCAAAAAATTAATATCAAAAAAGTGTCATCAGTTGTCAACGGTAAAAAAAATGGCATCAATGGTCAATGTGGCATCACAGTAAACAAAAAAATATCAGCAAGATTTGAAAAAAGTGGCATTAAAAAAGTGTCATCAATCCATTTTATTATAAAATCAAACGATTTGATTAAAAAAATATCATCAAATAATTACACTAGAAAAATGGCATCAAAACACTGCTTTGAAAAAGTTGCATCACATTAAAGAAAAAAATGTCATCTAAACATTACCTTGAAAAAATATGGCACCACGAAAACAGTACCTTGAAAAAAAATATGGCATCAAACGATTTGATTAAAAAAAGTGAGATAAAATAATTATATTAGAAAAATGGTATCAAAACACTAATTTGAAAAACTTGCATCACATTAAAGAAAAAAAATGTCATCAAAATACCACTTTAAAAAAAAATGGCATAATGGTAAAAAAACATATCATCAAAACATTGACATAAAAAAGTGCCATCAATAGTCAATAGTAAAAAAAAGGCATCAATGGTCCAAATGACATCACAGTAAACAAAAATGTCATCAAAGTTTGAAAAAAGTGGCATCACATAACATCAAAATGGCTACTTTAAAAAGTGGCATCACATTAAAGAAAAAAATGTAATTAAAAATTTGGCATCAAAACACTATGAAAAAATGGCATCAAAAAAAGTGGCATCAATTGTTTAAAAAAAACAGAAAAGTCAACGGTCAACGTTGACTGGTCAACGTTGACCGATTGGAAATGATGCTAGTCTACCTAATAAAATTAATTTGGGTGCTAATTATTTAATTAAAGGGTCAAAATAGCAAAAACACCCAATTTAAAAGGCCCATTATTAAATTTAAAAAGGAAAGTTCTTACTGTATTAATTAGAGCCTTCAAATAGGTTGGGTACGTTTAGATTGATATTTCAACTTTCTATCTAACTCATGAGTCATGACCATGAAGATTAATTGCATATATATATCTTGCAATTCAGAAAACCAAATTTTTTGGCATGAAAAATCAAAGTGATTAGGTAGTACCACTTAAATATATGTAATGTGGTTTTAGTTTACCAACAACTTTCACCCATTCTTTTCAATGGCCGCGCACTACTTTATTCTATTGAATTTGAAGGGTATCTGGGTATGTCATATAGTTGAATACTTGAATGTCCAAATTGTTGTGTGAATCATTTTACGATTTTTTTTTCAAAATATTCATGAAAAAATAAATAATTACAAAAATATTCACACTTTTAAATTATTTACAAAAATATTCATTTTTTTTGCAGGTCTGTCAGAAAAACGCGGGTTGAAACCGCGTTTTATTCATAGGGTAAAAAACTTGAAATTGGAGAAAAATATGACAAAAAAAAAAAACGAAAGAAACGCGGTTTTAAACCGCGTTTTTATTTTTAATTTTATTTCCGGATGAATTATGAAAGGGGATAATTTTTTTAATTAAGAGACGCGGCTTGAAGCCGCGTCTCTTGTTTTTTTTTTTTAAGAAAAGGAAAAACAGGACCGGGGAGGGGGAGGGTTCGGCCGGAGCAGGAAGGAGGAGAGAGCAGCCCGAGCCCGCGCCGCCGCCCGCGTCTCTGGAGGAGGAAGGAAGGAGGAGTCTCCGGAGCTCTCGTTAATGGCGGAAGCCTCGATCGGAGACGACCTTCCTCTTCGATTCGATCTAAGACGAGCCTCCTCTTCGAGACGGGCTTCGAAGACGCGGCCTCGGCTCCGGCCTCCGGGATCCGGCCTCCGCGCTCCGGCCTCTGCTTCCTCTTCGATTTGAGAGCGAGCTCCGATCAAAAGCGAGCTCCAATCGGAGACGGCCTCCTCTTCGATTTGAGACGGGCTTCGAAGACGCGGCCTCGGCTCCGGCCTCGGCTTCCTCCTCCGGCTTCTGGGCTCCGGCCTCCGGCCTCTGCCTCTCCTCCTCCTCCTTCCTTCCTTCCTTCCTCCCTCCTCCTGAGACGCTCCCCACCGACTCTCCCTCTCCCTCTGTTCACTTTCCTTTAAAAAAAAAAAAAAAATAGAGACGCGGTTTGAAACCGCGTCTCTAAGGTAAAATATGACATAATTCGTTTATAAATAATATTAAAATAGAAACGCGGTTTAAAACCGCGTTTCTTTCGTTGTTTTTTTTTGTCATATTTTTCTCTAATTTCAAGTTTTTTACCCTATGAATAAAACGCGGTTTCAACCCGCGTTTTTCTGACTGACCTGCAAAAAAATGAATATTTTTGTAAATAGGTTAAAAGTGTGAATATTTTTGTAATTATTTATTTTTTCATGAATATTTTGAAAAAAAATTCTCATTTTACATAAATTTTTTTGTTAGTAATTTCATTTTGATCATTATCAAGTGCGGTACAATTAATTTAGGCACAGATAAACATGAACATATATAATAATAATAATAATAATAATAATAATAATAATAATAATATATAGCTATATATTAATAAATTAATTTAGGGGGTTTTTAAATACACCGCAAATCCACATTTAAAAATGCATGTTGCTTTCGATGTGTAAGCCATCATCACTAATTAACATTTTTTTAAAATTAATTAACCCACTTTAACCCTGCACGTCAATTCTGACGTATAGGATTTGTGGTGTATATAGCGAAGGCGTTAATTTATCTTTCTGCTTTGTAAAAGTTTCGTCTCACTATTGAGTATTTGCGCAAACTAAAATAAATTGCTAAATTCATATAAAAAGATACGCAAATAGTACATGCGTTAAAAAGCAATATAAAAGATAGTTAGATACTCAGCGAGGAGGTCTGTTAGGGATTGATATATAATAGGGGTAATAATTGTAATTAGTAGGAAATGGGATTTTGGTATTATAAATACCTATCTGTGTGTACGGGGAGGATCTATCAATGAATGAAATTCCAATTTCCTAT
The DNA here is from genome assembly GCA_037127255.1 of Persicaria tinctoria. NCBI lineage: Eukaryota > Viridiplantae > Streptophyta > Magnoliopsida > Caryophyllales > Polygonaceae > Persicaria > Persicaria tinctoria. The sequence goes on from JBANSL010000008.1 coordinate 19,590,392, forward strand.
CTTCTTCTTCTTCTACCTCTCGCTCTCCTTCTAATCTCTCTTCCCTCTCAATCTTCCATGGTAGAGACCTAGGAGCCTAACAAAGTGGTATCAGAGCCCGTCGCATCCTTGTCGGTAGGGACATGAGATACTAGGATGAAGAACAAATATGAACAAATATGAATTCCAAACCGCAACTAGAAGAACCACATTACATATATATATATATATATATATATATATATATATATATATATATATATATATATATATATATATATATATATATATATGATATATTGTGGAGATGAAATTTGTGTGGGCTTAGGCCCAAATCGAGCCCATGATATTCGGCTAAGGAGTTGAGCTCAGTAGCCCAAGTCCCGGATGTGAAGCGTTGCGTTTTGCTTGGTTGTGTGCTTCGTCTTGTGACCTAGCTATAAAAGCTCTCTTCAGCTCCTTGCTTCTTTAGATTCATCTCTCTCTCTCTCTCTCTCTCCCCCAGGGTTTCTAGGGTTTGCTCTCATTCCTTTGTTCTCCATTCTCGATAGTGTTTGAGTTCGACGAAGAAGGTGGTTGATCTCGAAGGTCTTCTGGTGGTGGCGGTGTGGCGCAGTGAAAGCTTCTCACTTGGGTGACTGCTTCCTCCTCTTCTGAAGATCTAGGATTTGGAAGATCGAAGACTTCTCCGGTTCCCACACAGGGGTATTTTTATCTTCCCTATCTCCGATTCACATGCATGCTAAATCTAGGGTTCTTCTTTGTATTTGTTACTTGATTGTACCCTCTACAAACTTTTACTCAGTGGATTCGGTCAATTCTTAAAGTCCTAAGAACGTATGCATTCTTGCCGAACCTCGTAAAATCTCTGGTGTTCGATCTTGCAGGATACTTTTGTTTTCTTCGATTTTGTTCGCTTCCGCTCAAATCGTTTTTGTTCTTTTTAGAATCTCGGTTTTAACAATATTTATATAAAAAAAATAGTTTGGTGACCTAAGAAATTAATACGTCTTCCTATCATGTTTTCTTTGGTGCATATGTTGTATTTTATCATATTGCATGTTCTAAAAAAAAAATTGAGCCAAAATAAGGAAGATTCGTTGAATTTCTTTTGGACTTTTTGTCATTTTTGTTCATAATATAGTAAATTTTAAATCGGATAAATCTTATAAAACATTCTATTATTTGACTGAGAGTTTTGATACGATTCAATCCATTTCACCCCTTGGGCTTTGAGTATATATGGATCAAATTAGTTAAAGAAAAGGTCTAGTTGCATTAAATTACAGGGAACTTTAATTTTGTACCTAACCTAGCTAGCTAGTTAGTCTTTCGATCGGTAATAAAAGCTTATCGATCAATACAAGATTTAGCGAGATTTGCTACCATTAACTAATATGCATGGAAGAGTAGGTCATTTTTTTTAAATAGATAAGATGTTGACTCTTTCTTCCTTTCATATCATATTTATATGAATTGATCAATTCATTAATTAAAATTGGCATTCCGCTATATACACCCCAAATCCTGCACGTCGGAATTGACGTGCAGGGTTAAAATGGGTTAATTAATTTTTTTAAGTGCTAATTTGTGGGAAATGTTGCACGTTGAAAGAGACGTGCATTTCTGATGAAAGATTTGCGATGTCCCTAACAAAACCCATTAAAATATAGTGACCTATCAATCCCAAGTTGGCGCAGTGATTGTCATCTTATATCAAAATATTTAAAGTTTTATGTCCCTTATAAATATGAAGTCACTTTAGAGTGGACAATTTTTTTTTTTTTTTTTTTTTTTTTAAATGACGTGGGGGGTTCCGAGGTTGTCGACTAATCCCCCACGGGTCCGAGCCCTAGCCTGCAAAGGACCCGAACCGGGCAAGCCAGGCGGCAAGCCACCAGGCAGGCTCACCCAAGCCAATGAAGGCTTGAGCACCCACTTAATTACACAAAGTGTATATAAGTAATGGGATTTGAACCCTTGACCTCTTACAAGGGTTACCTCTCCCTTACCACTAGGGCAAGAGGTCATTGGTTTTAGAGTGGAAGAGTTAATCTCTCAAATAACTCTCCGATTTTTAATATAAGGCGTTTGACTTTTGTGCATGTAGTTTAATTTAGGCAAAATTACAGAAAACCACCCTTTAAATATGAGTGTTTTCACTTAACCACCCCTTAAATTCAAAATTACATAAAACCACCCTTTAAATGGTATTTGTTTACAACTCACCACCCATTCAACTATTTTTGTTACTTTATCATTAAATATATTATATTTTAATATTTTTAAACTCAAATTTGATTGTAAATATATTCAAATTTTGAATTTAAGGGGTTGATCATATTTTAGGGATTATTTTATTTATTTAAAAAAAATAAAATAAATATAGCCTAGAATTATTATCGTAATTTATGGTTGAAAATGTTTATAGAATTTTAAAATATTATGGAAATTACTCTTATTTATTTATATTTTAAATAAGAGTAATTTACATAATGTTTTAAACATTTATAAACATTTTCAAACATAAATTAAGATAATAATTCTAGGCTTTATTGATTATTATTTTTAAAAATAAATGCAATGATCCCTAAAATATAATTGGGCCCTTAAAATTCAAAATTTGAATATATTTACAATCAAATTTGAATTTTAAAATATTAAAATATAATATATTTAATGATAAAGTAACGAAAATAGTTGAATGGGTGGTGAGTTGTAAACAAATACTATTTAAAGGGTGGTTTTATATAATTTTGAATTTAAGGGGTGGTTAAGTGAAAACACTCATATTTAAAGGGTGGTTTTCTGTAATTTTGCCTTTAATTTATGTCCCTTATAAATATGAAGTCACTTTCGAGCGAGATTTTTAATTAATTTTTCACATTATAATACTTATTAATAATGCGTATTAGAATGTAAAACAAAATTAATTAAAATAATCAATAGTTTTTAGTTTCTTAAACGTCTTCTTATTAAAAATCAAAAATCAGAGGGAGTATATAATATCCAATCTTCGATTTAGATGTAAACATTGGTAGACTTAGGAGGGGCTTGGAGTGGCAGCAGTCCCTCTAAAGTCTAATCAGAAAGAAAAACGTAGAATTTTTTTTATATATACGTAAGTAGGTTTTTTTTTTTTTTTTTTTTTTTTTTTTTTTTTGTAGTTTTTACTAATTTTAGGGGTAAAAAGAGGGTAAAATGAGTAATGAATCACAAAGATAACTTGAGCTTAGTTTGGGAAAGAGAGGTTTTTATTACCTTGAGTTCGAACTCCATTAGTTTCATTTTTCATAATTTTTATTTCTCTTAGTTTTTTTCTACTAAAAATACCTTATTTAATATAAATTTAAGTTTTTCTCCAATATAGTTAAACAAAAACTTTCTTTTCTATATATACGTACATATATAAAAAATCATTTTTTGATAATTTTTTTTTAAAAAAAATTATACTGAAAAAGACTATTTAAATCACAAATTTAAGGTTATTTTTAATATATTTAAACAAAAATTTTATTTTTCATACTTATATACAACAAAAAAAAATCTCAAATTTTTTTATAGCCCCCTTTAAGAAAAATTATTGGGTTCGTCGGTAAAAAATCTGAGTTGGCTTTTGGTTGGGATTGTAGTGTTAGTTAAAGCGAATTTATTAATTGGTGTTATTTGACTTAGAAAATAAACTATATTGATTTACAATATGCGTTGAACGTATGATATCGATCAGTCGGTCAAGTTTCTACGTACCCAACAAATTGATTTTCCCTTTTTCAATCTATACATAAATCATAGCACACTCAATTACATATTATATTTATAGCTACATCTTGTTCATTTTGTTAAATAAGTTAAGTACGAGTACATTTTTATATATCCTTGATTCATATTGAGTTTCGACTCGACTCTATCACTAATTTTTTACCAAAGAATAGAAGTTTACTCACAACAACATTTTTATAAGTTGTAGTACCATACTTCCAATTAACATCCATTGTGTACTAATTAAGTACTGCGCCCAATGAAATGTCTGTTCGTCTCGTCAATCCGGTTCACATGATACACCAATCATTTAGACATGAGTAAGAATCAACGGTTGATTGGGTCATGTCAAGGGTCAAGAATCTATACGGATTGAGGGTTAGGATTAGAGTCGTATTGATTTTGACCGTGAATTCGGTGGGTTAAACCCAAATGGTTGACCTGGAGGATCAACCTATCGGGTTATCTACTTTAAAAAAAAAAATGGATTGAATGCACATCAGTACATGCATCGCTTATACTGCGGGGGAGATGAGGCTTAAATGGTTGTAGTATTATAAGGTTATTCTTGACATTTTCCTTTTTTGCTTTTTTGCTTTGACCCTTGACATAAAATGATCGATTTACAAATTTTTTATAAAATATTTTCATATGTTAGGTATTGAAGATGATCCCACCAGAGAAGTTCATACTATGGGTTCGTATGGGAAGAGGTTAATAAACTGACTAAAATTATAAACAGAGTAAAAATTTATAAACCGTTGGTAAAAGTAGTTAAAAATTTATGAAAAAATATAAACTCCGTATGGGGCGAAAAACAGTTTATTTGTAAAAAGTGGAGTTTATTTGGTTTTTACGAGGGGTATTGTGGTACTTTCAAACCAAATAAGATAAAAGAGAAGGGGTAAAATAGTAATTATGGAATATAAACCTTAAAATAAGCTTCAATCTGCAGCTTATTTATAAACCCTTTTTTTAACTGACTAAAACTTATTTGTTGTTCCCATACACCGTTTAAACCCGTTTATTTTTTTAACAGTTAAAATTTTTACACTTTTAACTTGTTTATATTGTAACCATACACACCCTATATGTACACACACTTGATAAGATTGACTATGTCTTTAGTTAAAGAATTATATGATCAAGTAATGTTCGACCATCTTAACCGTCTTCTGCTTATTTCATTTCTTCGCGTAATAATCATGCACTAGCACTACTGCACGAAGAGAGCAAGGATCTCGTCAAACACCACTTCAAAGCATAGTGAATACTATTCTACTACCTTTGAGTTTTAGGGTGAAGAGAAAGAGGATACATAGACAATTGAGAAATCGGTCCAAGATTTTCTTCCTTTTAAAAAAACTCAAAAACCTTTTTTTTTAAAAAAAATAGCATGTCTTAACCTGATGGGTCAAATAATTCGAACCGACCCTTGACCCGACGGCTCACTATGACCTACCGTCCTTTAGCTTGAGAAGGTAATGGTTAGGTACAAGAATATCCCAACCCTAACCCGATGGGTCTGGCTCGTGCTCACGCCCACCATCATTCCACCAATATATATAGGGAGTAATAAATATAGATAAAAAAGCAAAATTTTACAAAAGTTTAGTAAGTTAATTAATCAATTATTTTAAAGTCATAATTTTACGCCTTAAATATCTGGGTTTTTTTTCAAAATAGACAAAAAATTAAAAAGAATTAGCGAAATGGTCAATGTTTGAAACTTATTTGAAAAATAGTCAAAACATTGATAAGTCGTTGACTGAAACAGCGGGTCTCTCACAAGTTTTTTTTAAAAAATAATAACATTATATAGTCGTTGACTCGTTAAAAACAGCAACGTAGGTGATATTTTTTTAAAAAAAATTTGGGTATTTTATGTGATTTTAAAAATTTTAGGAGAAAAAAAATACTCGTATTATACAAGAGTTGATTGACTCTGTTCTCCTTTCTGTATCCTGAACTGATTTTTCTTCCTCTCTCTCCATCTTTCTCTCATGTATATACAATTTTCTAAAAAATTATAATAGTCATTGTTTATATCCGTGACTCTATTATAATAATATAATTTTTTTTAAAAATATTTTTAAAAATGTTAAAACTAGTGTAAATATTAAAAAATATGTAGGTCTCTATTTATAACGAGGACTTTATTATTGTGTGGAGCAAAGCATCATTAACTATTCCGGAATGGCTCACCGGAAAAGACTTGTGGGTAGTACTCATAGATTCCCGATTCAAACCCAAAATGACGGCTCTTTATTTACCAATTCAAATAGGAAAGCATCATTATACACTATCATTATTATGAATAGCTATAGTAAAGTCTCGAGTCGAGGATTAATATAAAACTCGTCGATTTATTAAAGTCTACACGTACAATTCGGATCAATTCAAGTTCCGATCATATATTCACTTCTTAAGAATTACTGTAAGATGGATGAGAATGCCAAGTGGACTTGAAGAAGTGGGGCCCGTTGAGAATTATGCAATCAATTCGAAGAACACAAAAGCCACACTAATCATGCAATAGTATCAATCACTTTCATGGCAGCCAATCAAATTGGATAAGATGGACATTATATATATATATATGATTGATTTTATATTACGTATTTTAAAAAATTAATATAAAAAATAACATTATGGGTTCGTATGGGAAGAGGTTAACCTACAATCTGATATTCTGTTAGATACTTTGTCTTTTTCTTATGTAGCTATCCGTCATATTTTCAGGGAATCGAATGCAGTGGCTGACTATCTCGCGCGCAGTGCACATGCTTCCCCTGCCGACGCCTGCTACGACGACGATCCAGAGCTCTGTGCTCTCATCCGCAAGGATGCGCTAGGAAGGAGTCCTGCTACGGCCGACCCAACCTAATTTTTATTCTGCGTCAAAAAAAAAAAAAAAAAAAAAAAAAAATAAACCGACTAAAATTATAAACAGGGTACAAATTTATAAACTGTTGGTAAAAGTAGTTAAAAATTTATGAAAAAATATAAACTCCGTATGTGGCGAAAAACAGTTTATTTGTAAAAAGTGGAGTTTATTTGGTTTTTATGAGGGGTATTGTGGTACTTTCAAACCGAATAAGATAAAAGAGAAGGGGTAAAATAGTAATTATGGAATATAAACCTCAAAATAAGATTCAATCTGCAGCTTATTTATAAACCCTTTTTTTAACTGACTAAAGCTTATTTGTTCTTCTCATACACCGTTTAAACCCGTTTATTTTTTTAACAGTTAAAATTTTTACACTTTTAACTTGTTTATATTTTTAGCATACACACCCTATATATGTAGTATAGTTTTTAGCTTCTCAAAATATGTTTTGAAAAATAAAAAAAATCTTATATTTTAGATTGGAAAAAGTATGTGTGTGTGCATTTGATAGTTTGGTGTAAAATGCACATTCTGTAAGGGACAATTTAGTAATTTTCCCTTCTGTTTCTAGGAGCTGAAATAGGCGAGAACTTCTGTTTTGGGGTTGTTACAGATTTGGGGCTTTTCTTGTAAGCTCAAAACTCTCTCTTTCAATGGCAATTTCTGAATCCAAATTTGTCTCAATTGTTGCTTGATTTTGCTCTTCTTGATCGATTCTGGTTAGTTCAAATGGTATTAGAGATTCGGTGAAAGCTTGGTCTCGTTTATGCTGTGTTATCGCCATTGTTGTGGTGTTTTTAGCATCTCTCTGAAATCATAGTTTCTTCTTTTAAATATGCTGATGGTTGGGCGTGGAAATCCATCGAATAGTGCTTAGAGTCAAGGATCTGGGACTGGACATGGTATTGGAAGATGATCTGGTGCGTTCTTGACAGTGATGCTACCAGCAACTCGCAGAGGATTTAATCTTGGTGCTCATGGCTTTCAGTTTGGGGATCTTGCTCATGGATTAGGTAATGTTCACTATAATCCTCTTTTTCTGTCAAATTCTGATCATCCAGGGATGCAGTTAGTATCCACGTTGTTCAATGGCTTGAATTTTACCGGTTGGAGCCGAGGAATTCACAGGCTTTGGGAGCAAAAGCTAAACTCGGTTTCATAACTGGTAGTTGTGTTAAGCATGCAAAGGATAGTGAAGATTATGAGAAATGGCTAAGCTCAGATTATATGGTCATGTGTCGGTTGATCAACTCAATGTCAAGTGAGGTAGCTGAAACTTTCATGTATGTGTAGTCGTCTAGGGAGTTATGGAATGAAATCAAGGAAAGATTTTATGAATCTAATGATCCACTGATTTTTCAACTTAGAAGGGATTTGTGTAACTTGAAACAATAAAATATGTCTGTTGGTGTCTATTTTGGCAAACTCAATAAGATTTGGGATGAATTACTTCTTCTTGATTCTGTGCCACATTGTACTTGTGGAGGAATTAGTCACTGTGCTTGTGGTTTGTTGTAGCGTGTGGTTGAAAGAGAGGAAAATGCTAAAGTGATGCAGTTCCTCATGGGTTTGAATGAGGTGTATGAACCTTTGAGGAGCAATGTGCTCTCTAAAGATCCTATGCCTGGTATGAACAAAGCTTTTCAGATGGCAGTTCAAATTGAGAGGTCAAAGGGAGTTACCTCTACTGTTATTGGAGAAAGCAGTGTGCTTGTTGTGAGTAATCAGACTGTAGTTGAGAGTGAAGCTAATGTTGTGAATAGATTTAACCAGGGAAGGAAAGATCAATACATGTCTAATGATGAAGGCAAAAATGATTACAAGATAGCTAAGTATGATAGGAAATGTGATCATTGTAATGAAAAGGGACATACCCAGGATTATTGCTTCAAGTTAATTGGGTATCCAGAATGGTATAGAGGGCCTAGAGAGGATGAGAGGCCTAGGAAAAGTGGGTAATTTGCTACCTATCTTGAAGCTCCTCGGTTTGATAATCTCATTGATGGCAATAGCAATGACCCTAGACCTGATCCAGCTATGGTAAATGCTATCTTCAATGAGGTTTTGAAGGTGATGAAGGGTAAAGGCAAGATGGAGCAGTATGACAGCTCTGCCAATCAAGCCACAATGCATTTTGCAGGTACATTAAGTGTACCCTTTCTTATTGGTGCTAATAAAGCTGATAAACACACTTGGATTGTTGATTCAAGAGCTACTTATCACATTGTGTTTGATAAATCTGTGTTTTCTCATTTGGAGAATTTGTCAAATGTCATTTCTCTTGGTTTGCTTGATGGATCTAGTATTGACATTAGTCAGTTTGGGATAGTTTGTTTGAGAAATAATTTGCAGTTGCATAATGTTCTTTATGTTCCTCGGTTTAGACATAATCTGTTGTCAGTACCAAAGTCCCGCACTTACAGCAGTTGGAATTTAGTTTTAATGGGGTCTCCTGCTGGTTACAGGACCTTACAACTAGAAGGGTGATTGCTCGAGGAACTGAAGAGGGAGGTCTTTATCTGATCAGATCACATGGAAATGAGCAACAATGTTTGGATGGAATTAATCATTTTGATTTGAAACATGTTGAACATGTATGTAATAAAGTTGTTAGTTTGCACACTTTACATGCCAGACTTGGGCATTCGTCTGTGTCTAAAATGAGACATATTGTTGATTGTAATCAAGATGGTTTGAATGAGTTTTCTTGTGAAACATGTGATCTTACTAAATTTCACAAGTTGCCTTTCTCTAGAAGTGATTCCTTTAGCTGATAGTTGTTTTCAGTTGATTCATATGGATCTTTGGGGTCCTTACAGGGCACCATCTTTGTGCGGTGCAAGGTATTTCTTACCCATTTTAGATGATAATTCTAGGACCACCTGAGTCTATCTTCTTCAAGATAAGATGCAAGTCTTGAGGGTCATTACTGGATTTCTCAATCTGGTTGAGAATCAATTTCAGATGAAAGTCAAGGTGATTAGAACTGATAATGGGATTGAGTTTACACAGAAAGATTGTACTGATTTGTTCTTAGAGAAAGGTATCATTCATCAGAGGTTAGCTCCAGGAGTTCATGAGCACAATGGTAGGGTTGAACGCAAGCATAGGCATTTGATTGAGACTGCTCGGGCTCTTAGGCAACATGATGGCTTACCTGTGCAGTTTTAGGGAGAGTGTGTATTGAGTGCCACTAATTTGATAAATAAGATGCCATATATCTTTTGTGCTCCATTGAAAGTCTCCTTTTGAGGTATTGTACCATATGAGTCCTTCAATTGATAATCTTAGAACCGTTGGTTGCCTGTGTTATGCAATCCAACCCATTGACTACATAGATAAACTTGGGACTGTCTCCAGGAAATGCATTTTCCTTGGATATCCTCCTCGTCAAAAGGCCTTTAAATTGTTTGATCTCACTAAGAAAGTCATTATTGTTAGTAGACATGTTAAGTTTGTTGAGAATGTCTTTTCTTTTAAGAGATCTGATGGGTTAGCTAGTTTGAATGGTAGTAGGAAGGTGATTGACGAATGTTTGTCTCATGACATTATTGACGATGAGGATGATTTGAGAATCCCATTTATGGCATCTAATGATAATTCATTGAGGTTATCTACAGTTGAGAATTCAGATTCAATGGATACTATAAACTTGAATGTTTCTGATTTAGTTGCGAGGACAGTGATGTTAGTTCTCCATCTGTTGTGAGGCCTCCACTGCCTACTGATCAGTGTATAGTGCGTGGTAAACGTGAGATTCGCAGGCCTGCTAGGTTGGATAACTATATCTGTTCAGGATTGCCTTATAGATAGAGTTGGCAATACCCGACCCGACCCGAGAAAACCGATCCGATTGATCCGACTCGAACCCGTCCGACACCCGAATAATTGAAAAAAAAGTTTGGATCCGAGACCGACCGACCCGATTCGAATTAAGCCCGAACCCGAAAGCAATCCGAACCCAGTAAGAACCCGAACACGTTTATATCCGAATGGACCGACCCGAAATCAACTCGAAACCCAAAATTGCCCGACCCGAGCATATCCGAAACTCAAAATTACCCGATTATACCCGACACCCAAAATAACCCAAACCCGATTATATCCGAAATCAACAAAAATCTTAGCATTTTCCCTAAAATACTCAAAGCAACCTAAGTATTTGATTACTTAATAATGGATGGTAATATTATCATGCATATAGTATAAATAAATATAATTTTGTACTCCCTCTATTAAAAAAGTAACTTTTTAGCATTTTTTAAGACGCCCAAACTATATAAATATCAAACTTTTTGTTATTTTTATAATTTCGTAGTTATGAGTAATAAGTATGAAATTAATATTAAAAAATAATATTTTATATGATTTTGACTTTTTTTAAAAATATTATAAAAAGTGAGAAGACTTACATTTTTGTAACGAATGTAGTATTGATTAAGAATTGATAAACATTAGCTTAATCTATATAGAAGGATAAATATCTCATAGGTAAAAAAAAATTGATTTGTTTTATCCAATATGATTCTTGCGGGTTCGATTTGACTGAACTCAATTCAACCAAAACCGTTGTGACCAAAACCCGATTCACCCGAACCCGTTTAGACCGACACCCGATTCACCCAAACTCGTTTAGACTGAAACCCGAATCGCCCGAACCGAATAGGACACAAAAACTCGATTGTATCCGATAAACTAATGCCCGAATAAACCTGACCCGAACCCGATCAGATCCGAATTGTCATCACACCCGATATCAACCCGAGCCCGATATGACCCAAAACCGAATAACCCGACCCGAATCCGACCGACTCTCCCGATTGCCACCTCTACTTATAGACATCAGGATCCTTCTTTTTCTTATTCTAGCACTTAAACTTTTGCAGTTTTCTCCATTCAACACCTAGCTCATCTTTCTGCAGATTATGTACAATCTTTTGTTCATATGTGTGATACATTTGAACCTAGATCTTACAGTCAAGCAAAAGGTATTCCTCACTGGGAAGAGGCTATGCAAGCTGAATTGTCTGCTCTTGAGAGGAATAAGACGTGGTCTGTTACTCCACTTCCTTTTTGTAAGAAAGCAATTGGATCTAAATGGATTTATAAAATCAAGTATAAGCCTGATGGAAGCATTGAGAGATTCAAAGCTAGATTAGTGGAAAAAGAATATAATCAGATCAAAGACAAAGATTATAAACAAACCTTTTCTCCAGTGGCTAAGCTTGCAACTGTTAGAATCATCTTATCTATTGCTGCTGTCAAGGGTTGGTTGTTACATCAATTGGATGTAAACAATGCTTTTTTGCATGGTTTTCTTGAGGAGGAGGTGTATATGCAAGCTCCTGCCGGTTATGCTATTGAGTCTAGTCTTGTTTGCAAGCTCAACAGATCATTGTATGAGCTTAAGCAAGAAAGTAGACAATGGAATCATGAATTGACAAAATTTCTGATCAGGTTGGGTTACAGTCAGTCTAAACATGACTATTCCTTATTTGTTAAATCAGTGGGTACAGAGATTACTATTGCATTAGTTTATGTTGATGATATGCTATTAATGGGCAATTCTAGTTCTGAGATCAGTCACACCAAGTCTGCTTTGCATTCTGCATTCACAATCATAGATTTGGATGTGGTTAGGAATTTTCTTGGCATGGAAATTTCAAGATCATCAATTAGGATCCTTCTTAATCAGCGGAAATATATTTTGGACGTACTTAAAGATGCTCAAATGGAAGCATGTAAAGTTGCTGATTTTCCTATGCAACATGGCACCAAACTCTCAACATCTATTGGTGAGCCTATTGCCCATTCTGAGGTATACAGAAGATTGGTAGGGAGGTTGCTCTACCTCACTCTTACATGGCCTGACATTGGCTACAATGTTCAACAACTAAGTCAATTCATTCAAAATCCTCTTCAATCACACTGGAATGCAGCTATGTACCTTCTTAGATATTTGAAGGGCAGTTTTCATCTTGCTCTATCCTATTCTGCATTGACAGATACCACTCTTACTGCCTATTGTGATGCTGATCGGGGAAACTGTTTGGACACTGGTCTTTCACTTTCAGGGCATTGTGTGTTCCTTGGATCGTCCTTAGTCTCTTGGAAGACTAAGAAACAGAAAGTGGTTTCCAAATCTTCAACTGAAAGTGAATACATGAGCATGTCCTCTGCTGCAAGTGAATTAGTTTGGATGCAAGACATTCTTTCTGATTTGCATATACATGTTCAGCTACCTATCAAGCTGCATTGTGACAACCGAGCTGCTCAATGCTTAGCTATGAATCCTGTCTTTCATGAGAAAACTAAACATGTTCGTATTGATTCACATTTTATTCGTGAAATGGTGCAACAAGGCTTCCTTCAGACGAGCCATGTCTCTACCACACTTCAAATTGCAGATGTTCTTACTAAAGTCTTAGGATGTCATCAACACAAGTTTCTTTGTTCCAAGCTTGGATTTGTGTCTCCCACCACATGTCAAGTTTGAGGGGGTACGTAGGACTATATGTGCATTTGATAGTTTGGTGTAAAATGCACATTTTGTAAGGGGCAATTTAGTAATTTTCCTTTCTATTTCTAGGAGCTGAAATAGGCGGGAACTTCTGTTTTGGGGTTGTTACATATTTGGGGCTTTTCTTGTAAGCTCAAAACTCTCTCTTTCAATGTCAATTTCTGAATCCAAATTTGTCTCAATTGTTGCTTGATTTTGCTCTTGTTGATCGATTTTGGTTAGTTCAAAATATAAGTTCTAGTGCCATGGAAAATACGGTACAATAGTGAATTTATGTATCTGGATACGAATATACTAATATTGTTTTGAGCAAATATGAATATAATGTTATTCATTTGATGACATGATGTAGAATAAAAATAATACATACCATATATATTCATTTTATGTGATTGTTGATTGAGTTTGAAACCTCAAGTAATTAATGCGTGTATGTATATATAAATTGAGACGTATATACTAGCTTTACATCGATGGTTTAAATGTAAAGGGGCCAAAGGATGGCCCTTGAAGTTGAATTGGTTGCTTGTGGGGATCCCAATCTAAAGGCTTTTTATATGAATGAGTTGTAAACGTGTAAGGAAAGCACCCTTCGCCGGGACCTTTAATTTTAGGTAATCCCTATGCCATGAATTCTAAACTACTTCATCCATGCCATCTAAACGTACGTACTCTTCCTTATAAGCTACCATATGTATATATGCCACTTGCTACGCTACCTACATATATACACCTTCTTGATTAAATTTACTCTCCCTTTTTCCTTTTCTTTTGAAATTTCAATTCTCTATCTAGACGGTGCTTGGGCGGTGCCTAACAAAATCCAAAACTGCATTGATACTTGAGTATGCTAGTTGAATATATATATATATATATATATATATATATATATATATATATATATATATATATATATATATATATATATATATATATATATATATATATATATATATTTTGTAGGGCCATATATAAAATATTATTCAATAAAAAACAAGTGGGAAGACGAAATGGGATGGGTAGGGCATATTTGTCCTCCGATTCATAAGTACACTAATTTGAATGTTGCGAAATTTCTATTGCTTATCCAGATAAATAGGGATAAGACGTTCTCCTTCACATACATGTGTCATGTGTGTACTGTAGAGCCGTAGAGGGTTGCTTATAACTCAAGGGTCCTATTCAATTACATAAATATATACAGTATGATATTTGGTGTGAATTTAAAAATCCATCCATGATCATGAATTCGAGTCATTAGATGAGCCTCGAGATTTTTTGAGAAGCTATTTAAAAAACTGATGAGTATTATCTCGGTTCATTTTTTGTTGTCATATTTTATAAGAAATAAAAAACCATATAAAATATTAATTTATATGTTACTTATTAGAAATTTGTATGAAAATATGTAAAAAATTTAATATTTTATAATCTTTTTTTTATATAAAAGCGCGTTGAAAAGTCAAAAGACAGAGTAATTTTAAATGGGAGAGGTGTATGGGATAAAACCAAGGAAAAGGAAACATTTCAAGGAGTAATAAATTTCCAGCGTGAAAAGAGAAACAAAAAGCATATGTTTATGATTTCTGTTTTCCCTTAAAAAGCAATTAGATTTAATTAATACGTGGTTCAATGCGTTTATGTGAACTTGACATGCTTGGGTATATATAGTACAAAATCTATACCTACAAGTTATGTGATTGTGAACGCAGTGACTTTCACTTGTATGTACTGGATTTCTTTTTTCTTAGAAAATGATTTCAGATGGAAAACAAAACTTATGCACCACTTTTTTATTTCCATATACAAACAAGCACTAAAATTAATTAAATAAAGAAAAGAAATTGTGACTTTACAGACTCACAACTTTTTTTTTTGAAGAAAATAGTATTAATAAAACTCATATATATAAAAGATAATAAAAACTATATAAAAAAGCTAATATTTTAAAGATTTTACCATTATAAAAAAATATGTGAATAATAAATGACATATATTTGATTAAATAGAAAGAGTAGCATTTTGGTACGTAATAAATCTCAACTTAATTATTGAGGATCGTATATTACTATTAGTATGAGCTAAGAATGAGCTGAGGGTAGCCTATAAGATAGAAACGTGATCAGGGTATATCATCATATACGAAATCAGAAATTAAAATTTAAAATAGATTAAGTAGGTTAAATTTTTCTGATACACGTAATTTTTATTAATAAAATCCTTAATTTAATAAATAAATAGATAATTTTTATTAAATTTTTTTACCTATTATTTTATGTTTTTTTTTAAAAATGGGATGGGCTCCTTAGCTGTATATAATAGAAACAATATTGTTGTATTTTATATATGAACCCGGTTTGTTTTTGTAGGATTAGTTAACAAACCAACTTGATTGACGGCCAAACAAAGAGGTGGCCGGTATGAAAGCATAGTATATATTATATAATACGGAGTACATTTATCTCTTACAGGTTAGTCAAAAAATCGGTTATACAAACACCACGGCGCGCCCCACCAATTTCATCGCCAAGTAAGCAGCTACACCAGTAGTAACCACTGGCCACTAACCACTAACCACCAATCAAACTGGCCGGTATAACTAATGCACAACTGAGACCGCTCCTGTGGAAGGGGTCGATCGACAGGGTTGATTGATCGAGAATCATCAACTACTCTAGGGAGAGAATTCTATTGCTCTTATCATCTATCTAGACTTTTCTCAAGCTTACTTATGTCTTGCCCTCCAAGCTAGACATGGCCATGGGTCACGGCCTCACGGGTTGGGCGGATCGACCCGTGACCCGTCGGGTCAGGGTCCAAGGGTCGAAGGATTGGCTCGGATTGAGGATCAGGGTTAGGGTCAGAGAAAAGATAACCCGTGACCCGGCGGGTCGGACGGGTTGGCCTTTGAAAATGTAACCGCTTTGTGTGGCCCCACTTGAACGGTTATTTTTTTTTAAAAAAAAGTAGTCGTTGCTCGGGTTGAACATAGGGTCGAGCCTATAAATAGGCATCCCTTCCACTCCAATTCATTTTACTTAAACATCCCATCAATCAAATTACATTTCATTCTTGTCAATCGTCGTAATGGCCGACCGTAGCGGATCCTCGAGCTCCTCGTTGTTCAATCATTTCAACAAGGTCGTCCAATTCAAGCCTCGGGGAAGATCGAAGCGGGGTGTCGTTATTGTGGTCATAAATACAAGATAACGAACAACTTGGGTTATGGCAATTTGAAGAATCATCTAGCGAAAAAAGCAAATATCCCGAAAAAGTCGATGAAGCATCGGGATCGTCGGGTAATTAGTAATTTAGTATTGTGTTGTGTGAAGTTTATGATGTTATGAAAATATGAACTTATGAAGTACTAAATAAAGTAGGAACTAGGTCATAAGTTAGTCTTTTATGTTGTAATGACATGCATGAGGCGCTGAGCGCGATCTCAATCGAGGCAATGAATAAGCTGGTACGGGTTTGTAATCGTTGTTCGATTTGTAATAAAGTTGTGTTTTATGTGTGTATTAATTGTTTTTTTTAACTAATCAAACATATAAACTAATAAACCTAAATAAATATTTTTGACCATCAAATAAATAAATAAACTCACAATTTACATAACAAAATAACAAATTTTGAATACAAACAATAACAAAACAACATAATACAAATTTACATTGTTATTTAATTTGATAAGTTAAAAAAAATTAATACCCAGCCTCTCAACGGTCGGATTTGGAGGAAGAAAAAAAAAGGGGCCAACGGTCAGATTTTTGAATTACCAACGGCCGACCCGTCGGGTCGACCGTTGGACCCAGCGCCTAAACCCTCCCAAACTTCCCTATAAATACTACCCCTTCTCTCCCATTTTCATCACATCATGATCTCTTCTAATCTCATCTCACACTCTCTAATCGCTCGAGAATCGAGGAAGTCAGAAGTTGGTGGTTCACGAGTCAAGAATTCGGCGCTTCGCATCACCAAATCCTACTTCTTTCATCTCCTTCTTAATTTCTTCATTATTCGATATTTTATCTTAATTACATATTCATATTATTTTTAACAAATATCTAATCCACTTTTATTGAAAATGTTTTCCCGAGGTCGAAGGAGTGTTAGCGGAGCACCGTCCTCAAGCAAGGGGAGCGGATCGGGATCAAGTAGCCAATCAGAGAGTAGGCTTCGACGTAGCGCCTCCATTTCCCGAGTTGGGACGAGCGGATCTCGACGACGTCGGGATCTGGCGCTAATCAATGAGCACTTGGGAATTGAGGAGGAGGGCGGGCCTTCACCATCCCGACTCAAGAGTCCGGTTTGGAGAGCGATCCCGAAGCCACTCCCGACGCCACCGACGAGCAAACGGTCGCTTGTAAGGCCGCCACGATGAAATACTGGTTCAAGAAGGGCCCGCCTGCTCCAGGATGGGGCAAAAACTATTACTCCATCAAGTGCAACTTTTGCCCACAAGTCTACAAGCACAAGAAGGGGAACGGATATGGCAACTACGGACACCATATCGAATCGAAGCATCCGGAGAAACTCGGTTTGGCCAAAGGACAAACTCAACTTTCCGGGTACGCAACTATTTCCGCTCAACCCCCTGGTTTATGGAGTTATGATTACGCTAGTTGTAGTGATAACTTTGCTTAAATGATAGCGGCCGAAGGCCTAGCTTATAACTTTGCACAACGTTTATATTTCAACGAATTTATTACGGAAAATGTTCAGCTCGCATGGCAATCTATTATCTATGAGTTGAAACACGGTTAAGAGGAAAGTGATAAAAAGGTATAACACCCGTAAAGCTGAATTAATTGAATATTTTCAAAAGTTTAGCGATTTACATGTTTCGATTTGTAGTGATATTTGGACCGACCACTAGCAACACCACTCATATATGGGTGTCACTTGTCATTGGGTGGATGAACGGTTCATTTTACACAAACGAGTTTTGGGTTTTTGAATTTTTGACGAGGCCCACACGGCCCGAAACATAGCTTCGATCCTTTTAAGAGTTTTACAAGAGTATAGATTGACTCAAAGAGTTTTTTCAATCAGTTTTGAAAACGCATCTGCCAACACCGCCTCTATTCCAAATTTAATCCAATATTGTCAGCTCGGGATAGGGGGAGATTTTTCCATATATTAATTGCGCACCTCATATTTTAAACTTATGTGTTCAAGATGGTTTAACTTATTTACAATCGATTATCGAGCCTATTCGATATGTCTTACGGACACTGCTTCGCCACCAATGGCACCAGTTTTGCCGATCTAACAACATCCGCCTGAAGAACTTCCCCTGAGATGTTAGCACTCGGTGGAACTCGACATACAAAATGATTTATGATTCTTATCAATATAGAGAACTTCTTTTCACTTTTGCCACCCAAAACATCGAAGGTTCAAACGTTTTTGGGGATGTGTGGCTACGTGGTTGCTCGAGATGTAATTAAGGTTTTCAAGGTTTTCCATGATACAACCGAAACTTTTAGTCATGCTTGCATTCCTACATCTAGTATTTTCTGTTTTGTCGCTATGAACATTGCCATAGCCCTTTAGGGTTTAGGACGGGCTTCAAGTGGAATGCATATCCGACGTTGTTTTCACCATGCGGGAGAAATGGTTGTCTTATTACAAAGTTATTCCTAATATTTTCCTCGTAGCTTGTTGTTTCGACCCTAGATAGAAATTAACTGGGCTCCAAGAGTTTTTAGAAAACTATTTTCCTACGCTCGATGTCCAAGATGATCCCGATCACAATGTTTCAATTATAGTTGCTAGAGTTAGGGGAATACTTGAAGCATTATATACTCATTTTTTTACGGGCGCTAGAGCGCCTAACATTCCTCCTCATGCGCCTTCCAGCTCAAGCGGCTCCTCCCGCACTAGTATTACCGCTCGAACTAAGGCTCTTGCCACTGATATTTTTCGCACAAAGAGGTCGAGGTCCTCGTCGAGCCCGCACTCGAAACTCGACGAAGATTTGTCTACTAATTTTGAATTTCGCAGTGATGAAGATGAAGATTTGGATATTATATAATGGTGGGGCCGAGTAGAAAGACAACGATTTCCAACCTTGCAGGTGATCGCCCGACAAATACTTGGAGCCCCTTGTTCCACCGTCGCAGTGGAACAATTATTCAGCTGAGGTGGACAAATTCTAACCATGAAGAGATCAAGATTGCTCCCCGAGAACCTCGAACCACAAGTATACCTCGCCGATTGGAAGAAGACAGAGATGAGAATTCAGAGGAACCTCATGTCTACCGAAACAGAGCCTGATGATCGAATGGACTCAAAATCGGTCGGTAGCTCCGTGGATGGTGGAGTCGTCGATGACCAACGTCAATCCGACACCGACGAATAGCCGAATAGGTAAGCGAGGTTCAGACAACAGGTAAAAGAACTACGTGGGCTTTGATTCCTCTCCCCCGGGAGGATACGTAGGCAATTGGGAAACCGATTCAAGCCCTTCTTTCCTCCTTTTTTCCCCAACTCAAACACCAATAAACACGAAACGGTATTACACAAAACCACAAAAAACATCACAAAACCGTTCATTGCAAAGTCCAAACCTGTTCAACCCGGGCCTGTCCCGGTGGGTCGCCCATTTTCTTCCTTTCACTGCCACGTGGCCAACCCAGCGGTCCGACCCGTCGACCCCGCGGGTCCGACCCGTGGCCACGTCTCCAAGCCATTATCCCTATAAATAAAGACTCAAGCTTAGTCTCTTGGTGGATCAATCCCTTGAATTATCCCACACTATTCAAGCTCCATCCACATTAGTCTATTCAAGTGTCCACACAAAGCCTTCATCATACAAACACATTCTATTCCACTATATTGTAAAGAGAGAGTTTTGTCCATTACCCCTTGTATTTTCTACAAGGTTTGTTGTACTCTTTCTTATTTGATAGTGGATTTGTTGGCTCTTGCCGCCCGTGGGTTTTCCTCTCAGTACGCACTACTACATATATGCACATAATGTAACACCTAAAAATATTACATTATCATCTAAATATGTTACATTAGGGCAAAGGTAACATTTTTTTTGGATTACATTTGCGGCCGTTGCCTTTGATCTAGTGTAACAGTTTTTAATAGCTAATGTAACATTGTTTCTTTCATGATACTAAGTGTTACATTTGATACTAAAACTGTTACCTTTGAGTTAAATGTTACATTTTAGAATAAATGTTACCTTAATAGAATTTGTTACATTTAACTAAATATGTTTCATCTAAACAATAGTGTTACATTTGAAGAACAATGTTACTCTTAATTTCAAATATTACATTTCAATTAAATTTGTAGCCAATGCGGGATTTGAACCCGCTTCTTTGTGCTTGAGCACAACGCTCTACCAATTTGAGCTAAGAGGCTTTAAACAAGCAAAAACAATTTAAAAAAAAGGCTGATTTTATACTAGTCCACGTGAACAGATAGAAAGTATAAAAAATCAGTACAAAATCAAGCATAAATGACATAGTAGGCCAAAAAAATTCAGCATAGGAATCCCTAAAACATCATTATTTAGTTCTTATAGAAGTTGAACCAGCACAAGGTTATATACAACGTGATATATACAACTTGATCCACAATTATATTTACTTAATAAACTATGGCCTGCTTTTATTTTAGCTTTTAGACCAGCTAATTAACCTTTGGAGAATCTACTTCCTAATCCTATTGTGGTTTGTCATCCATCATTCTCCATTGTAGCTACAGTCTTCCTCCAATTTAGAAACTGTGTTTAATAAACATACAAGTATATAATCATATTCAAGAACATACCTTGGATTTCTAAAGATCCAATTGATCCTGAAGCTTTAGTCAGCCCCATGCTCGTTCTTGATCACCACTCTCTATTGCAGTTGGAGCAAGGCCTTCTGCATGTCTACCTTTAATTTATAAAATGTGTTTAATAAATATACAATCTTTCTCTTACACTCCCAATTTCAAAAAGCCACAAAAGTTCACCACGGGCAGAATTTTGTCCACAATAAGACAAATATCAGTAGCTTGAAAGGACATAGGGAAGGTTATGTGTGAGTGGAATGAATTGTTTAAAAACAAAAGAGCCTACATATTATGCTAGTTAATAGAACAATACTAGCTAGTAAATAGAACAAATAAACCATTACATCCATAAAGAACATAGGCAAAACTACGAAATAAGAATTTAGATGCAACAACCAAAATTGCAAAGGGAAAGGATAAGACAAATTCTTAGCTATATAAATTCAAATTTAGAATGTGAATCACCTTATAACTCATTAACCTAAGGCTACTAGTTGAATCATTCATCATACAAACCATAAAAAGTACTTTGAGATTACCAATTACATATTATCATTCAGCCCACAAATTCAAATAGTAGTGGAAGGAGTTGAAAGTTTTTTACTTATTCTAAAGCACTGATAGGCAGCACATTGATTCCATCCTGAACAGCTCCAATGACTATAAGCTTAACAAACACCAAGTATCCATGCTCACAAGTCAAAACACAGTCTTAATCAAATTGAACCAAAACTATTCTTAATCAAACCAAGGCGTCGAGCCTAAGGACTCAGGCCACAATTCACACTCCAATTTAATTCAATCGAGAGACAAAAGTTCCAAAACCAGCAACATTTTTTCAATACAACAATCTAACCAAACAATCAATTAAAGCAGGGATTCAGAAGTTATACCCCATCTCGGATTCAAGACGAAGAGGCTCCAGGTGGTCTCGCAGACTCGCGTTAGGTTCGGCAGAAGGCTGCAGCTTCGGTGGTTGAGAAATTCAAGCTCCGGGGGTATCGACTAGGCCTCGGCGTCGGTCTTTAACGCCAGTCAGGTTTCGGCGTTGGCGTTCAAATGCTCGAACTCGGAGGTTCACGCCTCCTTCTCAATGGCTGCTTGACGTTGCCACGGTTCGCCATTGTTGGGTCGGGCTTGGCGTGGGAGAAGCGGCCAGAAGCAGAACAAAAGGGAGAGGGGTTGAGATCTGAGAGGGAATGAGGTCCAGCGACAGAGGGACAGAGATCTGTGGGAGCGGGAAGTTGAGAAGAAGGAGACGAACACCAAGTCACCAGTGGCGGTTTTGGGGGAGAACTATCATCCAGTTGTACAGATCCAAAGTGGATTGAAGATAGAAAGAGGAGGGTTTTGAGGGGATGACTCTTGGACCGTCAGATTGAATAAAGGGGTATAAATCAACGACTATTATTCATTATAAACCTTTAACATGGATTGTTGACATGTCAAAGAGTTTGATTTTTATTCTAAATAAATTTAATACTGTATAATGCTTTATCCAAAATAAAATTACTACAATTTTTTTTCTAAATTAAATTGACATAATATATTATTAAAATTGATATTTATCTTTATGCATATTAGTGTATGTTTCGTCTCATGTAAGGGGATATTCTAATACAATAATCTCAAATTGCATTAATATAAACTAAAGAAACAAGAAACGTATGCTTAATAAAAACTCTCAAATGTCACCTTCTTATGTCAAGTTATTTTTGGAGAGTCTATCTAATTTATATTAACTAAAAAGACACTATATCATTTTATACTACATTTTTTAACCAATGAGAATAATTCAAAACTTTTTTATAATAAAAATCGAAATGTATGAATTTTTTTTGCTCCATATATAATGAAAACTAATTTTGTTTTTATAATAACCTTATTTTTGGATTTTCACCCAACCAACCTAATCTACAAAAAATTTCAACTTATAACCAATGGGATTTATCTATTACATGAAACGTATTTTTACTTATATGTCATAGTCACCTTAATTTTATGATTTTCTCCAATCAACCGAACCTTGAAAAAAAATCCAACTAATGAAATTTTTACAAGTTTATTTAATTAAACTACCTATATATCTAACTAATAAAACACAATTTTTTTATTAGATGTTATAACCATCTTTATTTTAGGATTTTCACCCAAAATCAACCTATTATACGTAAATATTAAACTCATGTAATTTTTACATATTTTGTCATAAATATTTTTATTTTTATTTACTCTATCAAATCTTTTTTTTTTTCTATTTTATGTAATCATTTGGTAATAGTTTATTTAATTTTATAATATAATATTTTCATACTTACAAAATTTTATTTGTATTTTTTTAAAAAATATGCGCCATGGTACGGGGATTGCATGTACTAGTTATATGTTAAGAGTGCAACAAATTACATATTGACTATAATTGTTTTTCGAGTCGAAAAAGCCTGGTATGGCTTATCGAAATTAATTTATATTAGAAGGTGAAGGAAAATATTAATTGTCATCTTTTTTTTACATTTGAAGGTGAAGGAAATTAATTTATATTCATGGAAATTAATTTAAATATTTATTCGTGGAAATTAATTTATATTTTATTTATAGAAGTTTTTTTTTACTTTCACATAGAATTTTTAATTATATAGCAGGTGTTACAATAGAATGTAAAATGTGTTGCATATACAAAAGTGTTACATTATTCTAAGTGATGTTACATCCAATGTAACATATTTTGTGCTAATGTAACAATTTACTAAAACATGTTTAAATATGTTACAATAGATGCCTATGGTAACACTTTATAAAAATGTTACACAAAAAATGTTACATTAGGACCAAAAATGTAGTAGTGACGTACCCGGGTTTCCTACGTAAAAATTTGTGTGTTCCGTCTACACCTTACTTCTCTCTATTCGTGATTCCGTTCTTCCGCTACGCGCCCGTTATTCCGACTACTAATCCCTAACATTTATAGTAGGAGGGACTGAGGAGTGAGGGAGTATATATACATATACGTCGGTTGGGTTAGGCGTGGTGAGGGGTTAGCAAACTTCCAAAATTTTAGCGTATCAATTAAGAGATTATGTTATGTGGATTGTGATTCATTAACAACCTCATCGATCGGTAGTGATTAGTACATGAATGGTCATATTCATTCAATTCATCATCAATAATATCATATTCACATGCAATATTTCATTATCATTAATATTAATAATTCCATATTCCAATTCATTACCAATAATTCAATATACAATTCATTATCAATAAAAGTATTAGTTTAAGTTTCCTCATTCATTAGTGAACATATTGGGTTCGTATGAGACGGAGTTAATAAACTGATTAAAATTATAAACAGGCTAAAATTTATAAACTGTTGGTAAAAAGTAGTTAAAAATTTATGAAAAAATATAAAAAATGATTAGTTTATAATTTGACTATATATATCAAGATAGGTTAGCTAATCCATTTTACATTAATCATAATCCTAAAACTTAGTCCCATTGCAAATCTTTGGCGATCGATCTTATATATATAATTGGTTATGATCTTTACATTATCCAGCCATGCCATAACCATTAATTAATAAGTGGGTTCCTTAATATACAAGTACCTACATACAAAACCTATCATTATCATTGCTAATAAACTATATGCAAATAGTTTTCTAAAATTGGGTCCTTTGTGCAATCAAATATAATTAATGCATGCAAAGTACTGCAATTTGTATTTGTTCAACCACCATATTAGCTGTGCATTAACATAAGTATTACCAGTAATTAATAATTGAAATATATGAGTGATGACCTTCGAAAGTCCAAATCTAGTTAGTTATGTAGGGTCTTTGATCAGCACTACCCAACCAATATCATATCCATGTTACGTTGGGCGTCAACATATGTATTAATTAATTTCTCTTGGTGTCAACATTCAACAATTGTAATTTAATATAACATTATAATTAATAATTAATTACAATATTTCATCATTTAATTTCCACATATGTAAAATCAATTTCCTATTGCTAATATATAGTAGGATGAGTTTATATCTCTCATTTTCTTAAGTCAAAATTAGAATCTACTCCACGTTCTAAGTGAAGCTTAATTATCCTACTATACTAGTGTATCCTATTCAGATTAGGGAATCTGGATTAGATAAATCTATGAATTGACCCATTTAACATGTTTGACACTATCATCTACATTAGTCGAGCCCTGCCTTTTTAGCTAATCAAGATGACATATAGGGCAATTAGCAATTTAGCACAATAGGCCCAATTCCATAAAGCCCACTGACGAGGTGTAATTTCAGCCCAATAGGCCCACCATACCTGTTTCATCGTCACCCCTCACCTTGAATTGGTAAATAAAGAGCGGTCATTCCGGAGTTCGAATCGGGGACCTATGACTATTATCCACAAGTCTTTTCCGGTGAGCCATTCCGGAATGGTTTCGTCACCACTCACCACCCTAAAGGCTAAAACAAAGGAACTCAAAAATCACGTCTTCGCAACCAAACCCTACAACTCCACCAAACCTCCGGTCCTCCATGATGGCGCCTCCCTTCCGATCAGTTGACCGGAAGGATACATTTATTACGTAGTAAAAATAACAAAACACTTAATTAAATACATTTCATTTTGCGTAACACAACTTTTATATAAAAAAAAAATATTAGATACTTTACGTAAACTATAGTAAATTGTAATATGCATCCTTCTTTATTTTTTAAGAAAATTTATCACTTTCCCTTAAAAATAATATAACCTAAATACTAATTTACTTATTATAAGTGCACATAAATAAATAAGAATACAAATGAAATATATACAAAAAAAAATAGTTATAAAACTTTATATATTATTGAATTTGAAAAATCATTTCTAAGTTCAAAATAAAGGAACATTTATATTAAAAAAATCCAGTTAAAACAAAATGTCCAAAAATAATTTAGGATATTTCAAACTCTTTTGAACACGTCGTCAGTATTTCACATATGTTCTAGAAATCTACAACACTTATAAAATATTGTAAGCAAATATTACGAGGCAAAATAGAACTGCATGGTTTTCATAGAATTCATCAATGTGGAATATGCTTATCAATATTTCAAGCAAATATCTCCTACAACCATGTGAAGGAGTTACTTAAGTACCACATTGTCATGAAGTCAAGTTACCAGTGGCGGATCCTGAAGTTGTTGATTGAGGGGGCGAAAATTTATGATAAAAAAATATTGTATGTAAAATTAAACCCTCATTTTTCTTTTCCGAAAAATTATCAATATTATGGATGTGTAACTAGAATAAAAATTAACATAAATCTTGCATGATTTATTTCATGATTTTCAAATATTTCAAATAACCTCCTAATTTGAAGTTCTAGGATATAATTATATTATTAAGATATGAAATTAGTAAATGATAATTACAACAAAAATATATCGGTTTGATAAATGATGTAAGAAATATTGTAATTCAGTGCTGAAATTTGAAACGTTTATAACTTTTTACTCAGATATCGGATTTGAGCTTATAATATATCAAATCGAAGCTATCGACGAGAGAAATATGTATGTTAAATTTCATTTTCGATTGGGGGGGAGACTGCCACCACCGGCCCTAAAGAGGATCCGCCTCTGCTTCTTACTCATGCTCACCAAGCACTCCCTCATTGAATACGTAACAAGATAAAATCCAAAATTACAAAGAAAAATCTCGAAAATATGATGTGGGTGACGGGTAGACCTGTCCAAACACAACCCGACCCGGTGACCCGACCCGACCCGACCGATCGAAATTTTTTGGGTCAAGACCCGGAAATTTCGGCCAGAATTTTTTTTTCGACCCGAACCGAAAACCCGGAAATTTTTCGGGTAATCTCGGTTTCGACCCGGTGACCCGATTGACCCGGTAATTTTGACCCGATTGACCCAGTTGATTTATAATTAAATATAATTAATTTTTTTTATATTTAATTAAAATTTATCACAAAATTATCAAATTATGATTTTTTTAATTTAAAAAAGAAAAATTTGACAAACTCGAAATCGACCCGAACCCGCTCGAAACCCGGTCAAACCCGGGTTCTAGTCAACCCGTTTTACCCGGGACCCGTTTTACCCGAAACCCGGAGTGACCCGATCCGAACCCGACCGGAATGACCCATTTGACAGGTCTAGTGACGGGTAATGTGAGTGTCGGGTAACCCGCTCTTCGAAAAGGACTTTTACTAGATTGCCCTGTTATGAAAATCAAATCCAGTCATTGAATAAAGATAAGAAATCGACTAAAAAATGAATCAGTAAAATATGAAAAAGGCTTTTTACGGGATTGCAAAACAAATTCCAAAAGAGATTATAGAAATTCAAATACTAATTGCACCCGCTCTGAAGGTCTTTAATTTGAATTTGATAGAATTGAGAGAACATAAGTGAACCGAGAAATAAACTAACCCCGGAAGAACTAATCAACTAGTTTAACCGAGAATTTTGAAACAACACTTATATCATCAAATCAAGAAGGATCGCAAGTAAGATAAGAACATGTTTTATATGATACCATTTGGCTAGATTTAGAGTTTTAAGTCGAGTGTTCAGATCGAGATCGATAAGAACTCATCGGTAATTACAAAGCTTATTTCTTGAACTCATGTTTCAGAGATTTAAAAAGCTCATCAGAAAGCATACAAAGCTTACCTTCTGCCTTTATCTCTCTCGTTTTCTTTATTCTCTTTCTTCCAAGCAGCTATGGAGAAAAAATGTCCCTTGATATCCAAATTCACCTTTTTTACCACATGGAATACCTCATTTATTATATAAGCGATGCTATTAAACCTAATTATTCTTACTATCTGGTTCATTGTCTTCAACTGAATACGAAAAACATGTAACATTACCGTTCACATCTTATATCATAAAGATGTTCGGAATGATTTATAAGTAATTCAAGCCCTACTCTTACAAAACTCTTCCTTTTTAGGCTCCAAGTGAGAACAACGGTTTTGAGAGTAGAGATGACAATAGGGTGGGGATTACCCAATCCCCGTGGGGAATCCCCGATACGGGGACGGGGATGGAGATAAGGACAAAGACGGATGCAAAAATAATTCCTTGCATGGGGATGGGGACGGGGATGATAGTCTCCACCCCGTCCCGTCACCCGATGGGGAAACCCGCGAGGATCCCCAATGGGGACCCCGTTAAACACCTTTAGAAGGTTTTTACAAGCCCAGCAGTGCTCTGGGCTTCATCCTGGAGCCGCTGTTCTTCACGCAACAGAAGGCCGAGAAGTGCAACAGAGGTCAGAAGTTCAGAGCGAACTTGAATTGCAGCCCGGAAGGGGCCATAGGACACATCGATCTAATCCTTGGAGCATGCAGGCAACAAAATCATCATTCGAGACAGGTTAAAGGCAATTGGCAAGGGCATCTGCCATAGCCTGCTTTTTCTCGAAATACTCAATCATTGAAGATTTTTCCTTTCGGACGGTATGAAGATGTTGTTTGAGGTACATGGCTTTGGCTCGATGCTGATGTTGAAACATGTCATTGATAGCAATCCAAGCCTCGCGGGAAGTGGTATGTTTGACAAGATAACACGCAAGGGTGGCTGAGACAGTAGTGCGAAGCCAAATCAGGATGAATTTATCCTTCTTTCGCCAGGCACTATAGTCACAGGGTTGGGGGCGGTAGAGGCGGGAGTGGAGTCGGTGGCTGGGGTAGCGATGGTTTTGGATGGAATTGTATATGTCAAGACGAAGTCTTTGAGTTTGAAGGCTTCAAGGGAGTCAAGAATATTAGCACGCCAAATAGAGAAATTGGATCGATCCAATTTCACTGGGAATTGAGGGAATTGAAGGCCAAAGAAGGGTTGAGATTCGAGAGCAGCATTGAGGAGACCGGCGGAGGAGTTGTTGCTGGGGGTGGCGTCGGGTGTGGTGTTGGAGTCGACAGGGATGGTGGTGGATGACATGGCCACCAAGAACACACATACAACAGCTGAAGAGTCAAAACCATACATCATATAGAAGAGAAAGCAGAGAGATAGTCAACTAAGCAATTAAGGAACCATTCAGAAGAATAATGAACCAATTATATATATGTTTCCTCAAGAACTTGAACAAGTTAAGGACAACTCTTTTCGATTGCAATGATGTACCCAAATAATGAACCAATTATATATGTTTCCTCAAGTACTTTTAATTGGTGACCGTTTTCTCATAAGGGTATTGCAACACAAAATGGGTCTCAAGTCTATAACAAACATCGGGTTGCTGATCACTTTAGGATCAAATAGAGAAAATGAAGATGATTCCGGAAGATATATCTGATTGCCTCACATACGTCCCTTCCCACTCTATTCTAGGCGTCCTTGAAGAATTGGCTACCGAAGCCATCCCCTACATCATCATCATCATCATCATCACCATCACCATCAAATTGTGCTCCCTAGGGCCTTTTCGTTCTCCGTATGGCAGCGAGACCAGCCCCTACATCATCATCAAGTTGTGCTCCCGAATCAAGCATCGGTAGGTAGCGGACCCTGAGGCGATTCAGTACCAGCAAGAAGAGCATAGAAAAATTGATGCACATCTCCTCCTCAATATTCTCCCATATGTCCGATGTCATGCTCAGAATTACATCATCTCATACCTCTTTCCAACCTCATCCAAATTCCCAGTTCCCACTGTCCTTTAATTGTTGCATTTGCAAATGCGGGAGATACACCATATATTTTAGCATATCTTGCAACACACTACTTTTTAGTACAAAGGATAAAACACCATTTATTTAGCATATCCTGCAACATACTTTAGTACAAAGAATAAATGTATCAAAACAACACATCTAGTGGAGATAATAATATGTGTACCAATATACAAGGCATGCTGCAAATTATACATAGAGAACAATATATTCCTTTGATATCTATCTGTACATTAAGTTGCAATGGGCAAAGTGTGAACAAGTGAGCACAACCAATCAAAAATATCAAACTCGGAAGCTAACCAATGATTTTTTAGCCTATCCTAGGGAAAGACATTCAAAATATATCCCAAATAACAATAGGATTCGACAGGGGCCAGTGGTGGTGGATCTAGACAAACTAAATCAGCCATCACTCATAAGTCAAGAAAGAATGTACCATTGATGTCGAAGTGAGTAGAGAGTCCAATAATGTAGTGGAAAAAAGGAGTACCTTCAAGTTGATGGCCGAGGTCAGTTGGCACACAAATCCCCAGTTCTTGATGGTTTGTTGTAGCCAAAGTCTGCATGTGATTAAGAGCTTCAACAAATGAGTATGCCACTTTGTACAACCAACATATATAAACAAATGCCCAAATTGATTCCGAATCATTTATTTAAGTGATTGTTAATATTAAGTTCAATTTCCTTAGAGCTCAGAGAGCAACTTCGACTTGAATGATGCTCAATACATGTTCATATAATCCCAATTCAATATACTTATTAACATGATTTATTTGGTACATCTTGCAAATTCCTTTGTGCAAAAGGTGTTTGATTAGTGCTACGACTACAAGCAATATGTTTACTCTTCTTTCCAAATTTATACACCATACCTACCTGCCCATGCTGGAACCGGAGAACCTCTGCCATTTTAGTCTCAAGAAGTTGGCTCATAAATGCAATAAAGCACACCTCTTCATCCTAGCATGTGTTATCCCATAAGTGATAAGACAGAACAAAACTAGAATGAGGAAAACAAACCGCAATAAGTATCAGATATCCTTGCAATGCTTTTGGATAAATCATAAAACTCAACCAGATTCTTTGTTCTCACTGTGTCATCAATCTAAAGAGGAGGTTAGATGGGTTTTCAATTGGCTGGGCAATAAATCGCACATATTTTACTCAGTATTCCATTGCCTTAAACTATCATTTGAAATTACCATTTTAGTTGTTGTCATCTCCCTGTAAGTTTTCTCAGTATTCCATTGTTGTAAACTCTTTAAGGTTACTCAATATTCCATTGCTTTAAACTATTCGAGATTGATGATAACTGCAGTTTAGGGTTCAATCGGATAGCTTAATCGAATCCTTAATTTGCTTTATTTGGTACGGTGTAAAAGATGAGACAAAGATGTTAGCCTTTCAAGTTCTTATCAATCTGAAAAGCACAAAGCTTTCAACACAACCTTGACAACATAAAACAACATCTGCAAACTGATCGAAATACTCCTATGTAAGATTGTAAAAACAACTCATTTGGTACTGTGTAAAAGATGAGACAAAGCTGTTAGCCTTTCAAGTTCTTATTGATCTGGAAAGTACAAAGCTTTCAACACAACCTTGACAACATAAAACAACATCAGCAAACTGAAATACTCCTATGTAAGATTGTAAAAAGAACTCATGTCATTTGGTGTCACCAACAATAAAGATGTCATCCACAACAAAGTTGTCACCAACAAAGAACAGAGATTGTAAAAGTTCCTCAGAGATTTAAAGTTTCAAGTCGGGCTCATTTTAAGAGATTAAAAGATCCTTAGTGGGCATCCAAATCTTACCTTCTGCCCTTGCCTTTTTCTCGTTTTCTTCTTTCTTCTTCTTCCCTGCGGCTGTGAAGAAAAAAAGTCCCTTATCCAGATCCGACTTTTCTGCCACACGGAATCCAGCCTTTCTACAAGCAACGCTCTTGAACCTAATCAGTCTAACTATCTTAGTTGTCTTCAAGTTGATACCAAGAACATGGATTTTCAGAATCCCATCCAACATCGTTTTAAGGTGTTCTTCAAGCTTCACCTCATCCACCCGTAGGCACCCTGTGGTTATATATACCAAGGATGGAGTAAGTCAGTCTTGCAGATTTGGGTATGCCTTGGCAATGTAACACTACCGTTCACATCTTATATCATAAAGATGTTCGGAGTGATTTATAAATAATTTATGTCCTACCCATGTTACAAAACTCTTCCTTTTTAGGCTCCAACACATGGCCACGGGTCCGACCCGCCGGGTCGGCAACCCGGGGGCATGACCCTAACCCTAACCCGGGATTCACACGGGTCGGCGGTTTCGGGTCACCCGCCGGGTCGACGGGTTGGCGGTTGGAGTCCCGAGTCGGCCACGTGGCGGTGAAATGTGGAAATAGGCCGACCCGCCGAGTCAGGGCTGGGTCGACCCATTGACCGACAAGTCACATTATTTTTTAAATTTTTTTTTAAAAATTAACTATTAAAAATAAACAAATAAATGATATGTGAAGATAAAATCTTCACAACACATTTTATCACTTTGATATAAAGTGTTAATAATGTGGGAAGATTTTATATCTACATACCAAATCATTCATCCACAATGATTTCAATGTGGGATGTAAGAGAAAAAATACGAGGATATATTTTTTCTCAAACTTCATTTCCAACTTCATATCCAATGTAGAAAATGTAGGAAACAAGTGGAGTGATGGAAATAGGATAGTGGGATATATATATATATATATATATATATATATATATATATATATATATATATATATATAGCCTCATGGCTTCTCATTCTAACTTCATATTTTCGATGTGGGATGTAGTGGTTGTCCCACATTTCCAACTTCTCATTCTAACTCCAATATATTGTAATAGATCATCTTCGTCATTTTGTATCAATCAAGAAACTCTTCGGGTTGTGTTCTTGTTTCCTAACATCTCGCTCCATTTTCTCCACACAGAAGGTGAAAATGGACCTCGATCTAAACTTGTCATTGCATATTAGTTTATGTAATATTATTAATTATTCTAACAATAATTTATATAATTTATCTATTAATAATTATAAATTTATTTTATTAAAAAAAATTTATAAAAAAAAATATTTTGAAATGGCGGGTTGACCCGAGTCGGGCCCGCCGAGTCGACTCGCTGGGTCACAGATTATCTTTTCCCCGACCCTAACCCGAGCCGACCCTTGGACCCGTGGACCCTGACCGATCCGGCGGGTCACGGGTTGACCCGCCTGACCCGTGGCCATGTGTACTGGTAGGCACCCTGTGGTTATATATACCAAGGATGGAGAAAGACAGAGTTGCAGATTTCGGTATGTCTCAACAATGTGAGAAAACAAATGCTTCCTCTTAGGAAGCATCTCCACCTTGCCTTCCCTGTGCACACATGCACCTAAAAAATTGCCTCCTGTGCTTCAATCTGCAAGCGCCGCTGCGGCCAAACACTCCATCAGCACCTCCAGCCAATCATCTTTCGTTGACTGAGAGTTAACAGCTTCTTCAGCAACTCTTTTAGCAAGGTGAGCGTGTGATGAAGCCCGAAGGATCGATCGACCAAGGCTCGAGCTTTCGAACACTCTTTTTGTGGGACTAATTTTTGTGGTTTGTGGAAACTGGAAAAAAGGGATATGTGGAGCAAGATTCGCAGGCCTCTCACCCTTGAATCTCCTACACTCGATCTCAATCCTCTCGGAATCGCACTCCGAGGATCTCGACCCTTTGACACCTTCGCCTCTCACTAGGGTGTCACCCTCGGCCTCTCACCAAAGGGTTCGCTCTTAGCCTCTCACCAAGAACTCGATCCTTAACCCGGAATCATAGGAAGCTATTTAGTGGCTTAACTTTTAACTCAACTAAACTTGACTTGCTTTAAAATGAAGTTCTTACAAGAAATATATAGCATGAAAATGTAGCCCTCAAACATCGCTAATCGATGTGGGATTTATTTTAATAGAAATAAAAGCATGAAAAACGTCCAGATTTGAGCTGCTGGAAATAATGTCGAATTTGAGCATCTTCAAGGCTGATTTAGGAGAACTGTTCTTCATGGAAGTTGTAGCCGCTTAAAATATCTTTCCAACAAGTGCTTATCGGCTTCAATCGGAATTTTATACAGCCAGAACGAGCCAAAATACCACGGTGTCGCCATGCTGTTTTCTCAAACGAGAGTTGATATTCGGCTCCTGCGACAAAGCTTTGTAAGATAAATGAGTCGAGCTCATTGACCACTAGGATCACATCATCCTCCTCCCCTTGAAAAGGATTCGTCCTCGAATCCGTGATGGAAACGAGCGACTTCTTCGAACTTGCTTCTTCTTCCTTGAACGAGTCTTGAATCCTCTCTTCTTCTTGAATTGTGAAAGGCAAGCAAGATGGAATGAATGGAATCGCATCCAACCACTTAGTTGACATGGAATTCAGAAAGATAGGTACCTCGGTTGGCGTCCGCTTCTCCTTCCTCGAAAGCGCAACCTTGGGAATTTGGATGATTTCCTCATCTTTCTTAAGCTCGGGATTGACCTTTTCCATCTCAATCAGAACATCATTAGACTTGCCTTCTTTAATCTCAAGTGTCTCGCCCATGGTCGTAGAGGATGTTGTCTTTGAAGAGACAAGTGGTGGAGTTGTGGGCTTCGATGGCGTCGACCCCAATGAGCTGACAAGTTTTTGAATTTCCCGTACTTGTTGCATTGAGTCTTCCGCGAGCTTGCGGATCTCTTGCCAAGGTGGTTCAATCTTCTTCTTACGTCGAGCCTCATCCTCTCGAGCCCTTCTCTTTCGATATCTCCTCCGGAGCTCTTGATCAACTACATCATATGTAGCACCATCCATGTCGCTCCAATGAAGATACCCATCATCATAGGCTCGAATGGCCCATCGGATGTACTCCTCGGACAAAGGCTTGCAACTCGTCTTCTTGAACATTTTGACTAAGAAGAAAAAACTCGAATATCGAAAGCTCGATGGACTCGAGTCGATTAGCTCTGATACCACTTGATGAAGCCCGAAGGATCGATCGACCAAGGCTCGAGCTTTCGAACGCTCTTTTTGTGGGACTAATTTTTGTGGTTTATGGAAACTGGAAAAAAGGGATATGTGGAGCAAGATTCGCAGGCCTCTCACCCTTGAATCTCCTACACTCGATCTCAATCCTCTCGGAATCGCACTCCGAGGATCTCGACCCTTTGACACCTTCGCCTCTCACTAGGGTGTCACCCTCGGCCTCTCACGAAAGGGTTCGCTCTTAGCCTCTCACCAAGAACTCGATCCTTAACCCGGAATCATAGGAAGCTATTTAGTGGCTTAACCTTTAACTCAACTAAACTTGACTTGCTTTAAAATGAAGTTCTTACAAGAAATATATAGCATGAAAATGTAGCCCTCAAACATCGCTAATCGATGTGGGATTTATTTTAATAGAAATAAAAGCATGAAAAACGTCCAGATTTGAGCTGCTGGAAATAATGTCGAATTTGAGCATCTTCAAGGCTGATTTAGGAGAACTGTTCTTCATGGAAGTTGTAGCCGCTTAAAATATCTTTCCAACAAGTGCTTATCGGCTTCAATCGGAATTTTATACAGCCAGAACGAGCCAAAATACCACGGTGTCGCCATGCTGTTTTCTCAAACGAGAGTTGATATTCGGCTCCTGCGACAAAGCTTTGTAAGATAAATGATTCGAGCTCATTGACCACTAGGATCACATCAGCGTGTGCCGCCTTTGCCCCAGATCCAAAGGATATGAGGTCTAACACACCACCCGTTGAAAGCCTGACCGTCTTGTCATCTTCACCTAATAGAAGGAGATATGGGTTGCCCTCCCAAAACCCACCCATGCCAACCTGGATGGAGTATTTTTCACTCTCCATCTCCTGCTTAACACTCTCCATCAGTTTTGTAGGTGTAGATCCTTTCTCACGAATCTTTATCTTTATATGGGCCAGAGCCTTATTCATATCAAGATCGATAAGAACTCATTTGGTGATTACAAAGCTTATTTCTTGAACTCCTTACTCATATATTTAAAAAGCTCACCAGAAGACATACAAAGCTTACCTTCTGCCTTTATCTCTCTCGTTTTCTTTATTCTTTTTCTTCCAAGCAGCTATGGAGAAAAAATGGCCCTTTAGATCCATATTCAACTTTTGTGTCACATGGAATACCTAATTTATATAAGCGATGCTATGAAACCTAATTATTCTTACTATCTGGTTCATTGTCTTCAACTGAATACGAAGAACATGTAACATTACTGTTCACATATTATAACATAAATATGTTCGGAGTGATTTATAAGTGATTCAAGCGTTACCCATGTTATAAAACTCTTCATTTTTAGGCTTCAAGTGAGAACAACGGGTTTGAGGGTAGAGATGGAAATGGGGCGGGGATTCCCCAATCCCCGTGAAGAATCCCCGATATGGGGACGGGGATGGGGACAATGACAAGGACGGGTGCAAAAACAATTCCCCGCACGGGGATGGGGACGGGGATAATAGTTCCCACCCCGTTCCCTGCCCCACCCCGCCACACGATGGGGCCCCGTTAAACACCTTTAGAAGGGCTTCACAAGTATTATTTTAACATTTTTAATTATTATTTATTATTATTTAACCTATCTATATTATATTTTTTATTTTTAAAGTTTGATATATTTTGCGGTATGCATAAACTTATATATTAAACTAAGGTGAAACTTATATCATGGAATTTGACGGGGAAATTCATAAGGAAACCCTCGGGGAAACTAAATTGGGGATATTAAATGGGAATGGTGACAGCGACAATTTTCAATCCCCGTTCAGGGATAGGGACGAAAACGGGGGGAGTTTTGATAAATGGGGACGGGGAGGTTACTCCCCACCCCGAACCCGCCTCATTGCTATCCCTACCTAAGAGATCTAGGTGGCATGAGTTAACACCTCTTAAGACATCGGGTCTTACAGATTATATCAGAGCCGACTTCAAGCTCGGATGTGCTACAACAATATGTTTGGGTATGCTTCTTTTAAGAGCAGTCCATTGGGCCTGACGGGGTCGTCAATGTTTTAAGTGAGGGGGATTGTAACATCCTCATCGCACATCGATTATCATAAAGATGTTCAGAGTGATTTATAAGTTATTCAAGACCTACTTATGTCATAAAAGCTCTTTCTTTTCAAGGTCCAAGTGAGATCAACAGACATGAGAGAGTTAGGTGGCATGGGCTGGAGAGGTTCACCTCATTAACTCGTAGAAATTTTGTGGTATGTATATTAAGGTTGGGGAAAGTTAGGTTTTCAAGTGCAACCTTATTTTCCATTTCCACCTTGCCTTCCTTGTGCATCACTGCACTTGAAAAACGACCTCCTGTGCTGGAATCCATACATGCTGCTACTGTCGAGCATTCCATCAACAACTTCAATCTTTCGATTAAGATTTTGATATGCTTTCAAGGTGAGGGTGAGCAACCATGACCCCAGATCCAAATGCTACACAACCTAACCCTTGAGATTAACCAACTAAAAGCCTAAATGTCTTCTCATATTCATCGACTAAGATAATTAAATACGGTTTGCCCTCCCAAAACCCACTTAAACAAACCTGAATTGGGTAGTTTTTTAATACTTAGATTTACTCCACTTCTTAGACTCACGCTTAAGACTATCCATTACTTTTACAGGTGTAAAATATTTGCTAAAGATGTCTATCAAGACAAGAGCTTTTTTCTAAAATATGTCTTTCTAGCCAAACCTCCTATGCCACTTTTACCCTCCAATTCAAACAACCTTTTAGCTTTACCACACATGACTCTTTCATACTCCTCTCTCTTCATTGTCGGTCGACCATCAGCTACGACAATAATCCAATCATTCAGATGTACTATAATCAATGTGGTACCTAGATTTAGACTGCATAACACATAACAATAATAGAGAAATGATGGATCAAATGTTAACAAGTTTTATAGTGTTAAATGTTAACAAATCTGGACCATTGATTGAGGAAAAAAAAATGCTGAAATTAAATGCGGATTTTTTTTATTTTCTTTTTAAAAAAGAGTGGGTCCCACCTTAAATTTTCACCTACCGTCCTGATGCATTCGCGTGTTGAACCAATGTACATTTTCAATTAAAGAAATTTTCAAACTACTCCCTCCGTCTTAAAATACATGTCCTTTTAGGACGGAACACGGGAATTAAGGAGTGAGTTAAGTGTAATGATTAGATGTAAAAAGTAGGGTAAGTGTAATGATTAAATTTTGGTAATAGAGTATTTGTTTTTTTTTTAAAAAAAATTGTGAGAGGAAGAGTAGTGGTGATGTAAAAATTAGGATAATGATTAGATGTAAAAATAGGTGAGAGGTAATGATTAAATATAAAAAGACATGTATTTTTGACAAAATTTTAGGGGCTTAAAAGACATGTATTTTAAGACGGAGGGAGTATTATACTCACCACTAACAATATGTGAGTGGATCCATTTGTTAATTTTTATTTGAGCAAAACTTTTAAGATAAGTAATACGGATAGTTTTTTATTTGAGCAAAACTTAGCGAATAATCCCATTTTCTCACGAATAATTACTACCAATTTAGTGAATAATTACTATTAATTTAATAAATAGTTACAAAATTGACTCACACTTTTTCAAATTTTGAATATCAAATCTAAACGATAACGCCCTGTTAGACATGAATAATTACTATCAAGTTGACGAATAATTACTATCAAATTACCGAGTAGTTGCAAAATATAATCACACTTTTGCAAGTTTTGACTATCATATCTAAACGATAACTCTCCATTACCATTGGGAATTACTAACTCTCCATTACCATTGGGAATTACTAGCAAATCATCGAATAATCTCTATCAACTTAGCGAATAGTTGAAAAATTGACTCACACTTTTTACAAGTTTTGACTAAACGGTAACTCCCCATTGCCCATGAATAACTTCCCATTGAACTCCCATTACACCGTTTGTGAATACTAGGTAATAACCACGCGCTTTCGCGCACGGTTTTGTCGTATTTGTTATCATAATTGCTTTGACATAGCTAACCATCCAAGCGCATTTGCTCCATCACTTGACTTACAACAAATTGATTGTTTGAAACAGCATGAATACCTCTTACATGTTTCAAAAGAACTCAATCCAAGGAAGGGAGTTATTTAAACAGAATATTACAAGTTTCAAAAGAAAGAGGACATTTAAAAAAAAGTATGAATACCTCTGGTTTGATTTCGGTGTAGTACTGTACTATCAATTTGGTTTTCTTTTCACAAATTTTAATTTTAAAAAATAAAAAATTAATTAGGCTGGGGTAGGACCCATAAGAAGGGGCAATCTTTACCACACACCCATTTTTGGATACTTGATGGGAGCCAAATCCAATACCTCTTACATGTTTGAAAAGATTTTTAAAAGGATCTGACGAAGGTTGTAAGGATATGAATGGATTAGACCTGAGCATGGGTCGGGCCTCCACCTATTTTGCGGCCCAGTGTACCGGGACGGGCTTGGGCCAGGCTCGGTTTTTGGGCCTGTTACCTTGCCCAAGCCCGCCCTTGTAGGCGGGCCGGGCTGCCCACCGGGCTTAGCGGGCTATTATTTAGCCTATTATTTTACACAAATATATATATATATATATAATATTAATATATCATACATACATTCATACGGAGTATATTATACATACATTCACTGGCCACTGTCGACAAAATAAAATAAAATTATATAGCATATTATTTTACACACTACATTTAGCCTATATCATACATACATTCATACGGAGTATATATAATATATATATATATATATATAGGATATATAGGATTATAAATATATATATATATATATATATATATATATATAATATTAATATATACTGGGCGGGCCTAGCGGCCCGCTTGGACTTCATGCTCTGCCCAAGCCCGCCCGGTGGGTCTACCGGGCCGGGCCTGTCGGTCCGCTTGGGCTTATTGTTCTACCTAAGCCCGCCTTTTTTACCGGGCGGACTGGGCGGGCCGGGCGGGTTAGTCCACGTCTGCTCAGGTCTAGAATGGATAAACCACATAATGGGCATGCTTTTTTATTTTTTATTCTTAAAAGAAATTGATTCAGCATGTTATGGAATAAATACAGTTAAGATGATAAAAGAGGCAAGTCATTGAACAATGAATAAGACAAACATGTTGTATGAAATGGAGCTAATGATAGAATGAAGTGAAGGAATTGTATCCTTTAATTAAATGTGCAATGACTAAATATGGAATATGACGATTGATAGAGATATAAAATCCGATTATTTTAGGAGTCGTAGTGCTTTGCTAGAAGCCAACTACGATTAATGGAGTTAAACGGTTTAAATTCATGACTATTATAAACGGGTCCTATGAGCTCACACACTTTGAGTTTACGGACTAGATCCACGGGATTGATGATTGATGGTTAATATATATGTAATTTATTATTAACAAGTATTATTATTTATTTTAGAAATAAATAATTAAAGAGTTGAATTAGGGAGTTACACTTGGACAATGAATTAGGAGTTAGAAGACTACGGTAGTCTTTTGGTTTTCTCCTAATTAAGTGCCCATTACATCTTCTTAATTATATATGTGGACTAGCTAGCTTGGTGTGCAGTAAGTTTTTGATTTTTGAGAAAACACACACGTTTTATAAAGGCAAAGAGTTGCCGATTGCTAGAGGGATTTTTTACATAAGAAATCAAAGGCACCCAGGCAAAGTAGTTGCTAATTTCGATCATACGGTGAAGTGTAATCACCATTATCCCAACCAATTTGATTGCTAGTCTTTTGACCTTCGTCCTAGCAGTCGAAGGCTAAGGAGATCTAAACACCGGGCTCGTGTGGACCAAGTAGAGAAGTCGCATTTGAGGCTTTCGTTCTCTTTCGATTCCATCCAGATTCGATCCGGTTCACGCATCAAAGGTATATCCTCTAAACAATGATTGATCTATCGTTTATGCAAGAAGATCCTTGAATTAGATGTTTAGATATGATCTGAAATTCCGATAAATGCATCTAATTATCCTTCAATTGGTATCAGAGCCATCTTGCATAAATTGATACGATCAATAGATTAATTGTTAATTTTTGATGCGGATCTTGATTTAAATTGATGGTAAATTATATATGGATAAAATGTAAAATTGAAATGGAGATTTTGATGAATTGAGAGATGAAATTGTATGAATTGACATGGAAATAGAATACCACCGATCCGAGTCGGAGGATTCGATCCGAATCGGTGATGGAATCAAAACGGTGGATGATTTCCGAGTGTATATTTGGCTAGATCTCAAAATATACTTGATATAACATATTTGCCATAAAATATTTGGTTGTAAAATATTTGCTGGTGAATTGAGATTTTGCCCATTAAATTAAGATGAATAATATTATGATATTGTTTATTTTGATTATTTCCTAAAAGTTAGTAAATCCCACTTAAGATTAATATTTGATATTATATTTTTTTCATACAATTTAATCCAATTATTACATTTTATGGTTAATATTGATTAATGCCATATAAGGATTTAAATTTTAAATTGAGATTAATTATTATGCTTGTTTTATATTATGATATATTGCTTGCATATATAAGGTGACTAGTATGGCCCATAAATACGATCTGCGCATCGTTATGTTTTTTTGTACACGATCTGCGTATCGTTATGTATTTTTGTATTTAATTTTTGGTAATTAGATTATTAGGAAATATTGTAATACAAGAAGAAGAAGACATAAGAAGTTCAAGGATGGAGATTCATGAAGGATGCGAGGGTGGAGACTCATGAAGATTAGATCTTTAAAATTTTGCATCGTAGGGATCATACTAGGATCACAATTATTGCATTTTGAATGCTTTATTTTAAGTTTTTATATTGTCTTTATTTATGACATTTTTTTCACTTATAAATAAAGGCAAATAAAAGACTTAAGTTCCTAAGGTAAATTGGGGCAATGCCTTTCCATATCATAACTCATTAAGTTCTGGATTTTTGGTTGGATGGGCTTCACAAAAGTGAGGGTGTCTTTCCATAATCTTGGGCTAATGAGGGTGAATATATACGGGGATTCATAAACCTTGATATGGTTGTACCCAACGAGAGACCAAAAGACAAAGTTTTGGATCTTGAGGCATGGGGATGATTTTACATTGGACGTGGATCATCAACCAAGAATTATAAGGAGTTATAATTAGTAATTGTTACTTACCTTGAACACACAAGACTTAAGGCAGTGCAAAAGTACGTTGGGTCTTGTCTGTAATAGGATCTTGGAATCATTTTATTCACAGGGAACGATAACAACTTGAATAAAATGCGCATTTACTTAGTTTAAAGGTGTTTAATTTTAAGTAATTTGCATTTCGAACATATACTGATTTGCATGTCATTTCCTTTTATATATAGGCATTATGTCGAACGATAATTTGAAATTCACCCTGCGCTCAATAGTTGAGAAGAACAAATTGAATGGAACAAACTTTCTCGATTGGGAAATGAATCTGAGAATTGTTCTCAGGTCCGAAGGGCGTGAGTAGGCGTGGCCACGGGTCGGACCCGCCGGATCAAGGGTCAGGGTTGACGGGTTCGGGTCGACCCGTTGACCCGTTGACCCGGTGACTAGTTGACCCGTGAGATTAAAATAAATAAATAAATAAAATGTAAAGATTTTATCTTCACAACACATTTTATCACTTTCATATGAAGTGTTAAAAATGTAGGAAGATTATATCTCCATATTAATTCTTTCATCCACAATAATTTCATTGTGTGATGTAAGAGAAAAAAATATGAGAATATATTTCTCAAACTTTATTTCCAACTTAATTTCCAATGTATGAAATGTAGGAAACAAGTGAAGTGGAAGAAATGTGGTAGATGGGATACATATATATAGCCCCATGTCTTCTCATTCTCTCTCCATATTTTCGATGTGGGACAAAGCCTTTGTCCCACATTGGAAATGAGGGGAATGAAGGAAGCCTTCCAAGTCTATAAAAGGACAAGGGATTGGGTTTATGTGTCTCACATTGCATTTTGCATATTAGTTTATGTATTATTGTGAGTTATTTTAAGAATAATTTACATAATTTACATAATATTATAAATTTATTTTATTAAAAATAAATTTTTCAAAATTTTTTTTTTTTAAAAAGCAGGTTGACCCGCCGGGTCACGGGTCACGGATTCCCCGACCCTAACCCTAACCCGCTACCCGTCCCCACCCGCCAACCCGCCAACCCGGACCCGGCGGGTCATTGACCCGTACGACCCGGCGGGTCACGGGTTGACCCGTAACCCGTGGCCACGCCTAGGCGTGAGGACGTCCTAAACACCCCTATCCCTACTATCACCGACGACTCATCAGATGAAGAGAAGGTGAGAGTAACGGAGTTAAAGAGTGAGTCTTTGCCTGTTACTTGTTTGATGCTAGCAGGCATGGAACCTGACCTTCAAAAGAGGTTTGAACATCAGGATGCCTACACTATCATCTCCAACCTGAAAGTACTGTTTCGGGAACAGGCAAGGATTGAACGATATGAAACTCACAAGGCTATACTGGATAGCAAGCTTATGAAGGGAAAGCCAGTAGGTCCCCATGTGTTCAGCATGATCGGCCTTTTTAGCCGTATGGAAACACTGGGCACCCCATATGACCAAGAGTTGGCCACAGATATCGTCTTGCACTCATTACATGATGGCTTTGCCTCATTCAGGATGAACTACCATATGCATGGTATTAAGAAAAACCTGAACGAACTCCATGGTATGCTCAAAGCTGCTGAGCAAAATACTCCCACTGACAACAAGAAGGAAGTTCTTAACGTCAACAGAGGGAAAGGGTTCAGGAAGGTAGCCAAGAACAAGAACAATACCCAAGGGAAGGGCAAGGAAGTTGCAAAACCTAAGGGTGGTGAGAAGCCAAGGGTGGCTGCAGACCATGATTGTTTCCACTGTAAGGCTAAGGGACACTGGAAAAGAAATTGTCCCAAGTA
The DNA here is from genome assembly GCA_037127255.1 of Persicaria tinctoria. Lineage (NCBI taxonomy): Eukaryota > Viridiplantae > Streptophyta > Magnoliopsida > Caryophyllales > Polygonaceae > Persicaria > Persicaria tinctoria. The sequence continues at coordinate 19,634,097 of JBANSL010000008.1, forward strand.
CCTGGAAGACAAGAAGAATGGGACTTTGAGTTCCAACACTTCGGGTATTTATGTTATTGAATTACTGTCAACCAATGTCCTCACATTAGATAATGGTCCTACTTGGGTATTAGATACCGCATGTGGTGCTCACATTATTTCAAATGTGCAGAGACTAAGAAATAGGAGACAAGTGAAGAAAGGGGAGATAGACCTACGCGTCGGAAATGGAGCAAGTGTTGCTGCACTTGGCGTAGGAGATTTTAGTTTATCTCTTCCTTCTGGTTTAATCTTAGAACTGAATAATTGTTATTTTGTTCCTAGCATTACAAAGAACCTTGTGTAGCAAACACAATCACCATACGCGGGTTGCTTGTGGTAGATTGTGAAGGAGATTCGATTACAGGCTATTTTAACGGTTTGTTAGAATCGCTTGTATCTCATTATAATTCATGTTTGAATGCTATCACTTTATTATTCGGTGAAGGTTTTCCCTTGTAATTTGGTGATAAGTGCTTTTAGGACTGGTAGGACTAAAAGCTATTACACGATCTGAATTGAGAACAATTACTGGACATTAGAACTTGAGATTCATAGAATGCGATGATGAACCATCTCAATTGTTGTGCGGATAATTACCTGGTGTGATACTTTTCCATCATATATTCGCAACCTCTTATTGCAACTTGTTCTGTCGTCATTGATAACACACAAAACTCCCCCTTGAATCAGTTACTTTTGGGTAATAATACTTGCTTTTACAATTGATTCTGTTTCCCTGTGGGTTCGACCTTAACTTACCTACTATACTTGTTATAGTTTGTATCTTAGGAATTTACTTTGATTTGGCATAACGACTTTAGGCCTGCCAGTAAGATGACTCGATCGTAACTAATATCAGTGTCATCACTAATTGTAACTAATATAAGTGTCAACACTAATTGTAACTAATATCAGTGTCAGCACTAATTTTACCACTAGTTGTGCAAAAATAAGGCATTGATGAGCAAAAATAAGAGCATGTTGTGCAATAATTTATTGAGAATATATGAAATTATATTGAGTCGTGCAACTCTTAAAATAGAGTCGTGCAACTCTTAAAATAGAGTCGTGCAACTCTTAAAATAGAGTCGTGTAACTCTTAAAATAGAGTCGTGCAACTCTTAAAACAGAGTCGTGCAACTCTTACAATAGAGTCGTGCAACTCTTAAAACAGAGTCGTGCAACTCAAAACACAAGAGTCGTGCAACTCTTACAACAGAGTCGTGCAACTATTAAAACAGAGTCGTGCAACTCTTACAAGAGAGTTGTGCAACTCTTAAAACATGAGTCGTGCAACTCTTACAACAGAGTCGTGCACCTCTTAATAAAGAGTATTGATCAATTTTATTTCTATAAAACTCTGTCAGCACTAAAATTGCAAACACCGCTGACACAACCCTTGATTTCTGAAAAGATAATTTTACAACAAGTCTGCAGAAATTGTCGCCAGACATGCTAAACTTGTTTTGCACTTTCTGGAGGCCTTGGTTGTCCGATCGACTATTATGACCATGCGTTGGAAAGATCTTTCAGAGAGCTACAACTTTCATGTTGACGTCGAAAGCTAATTCGAGACGGAATTTTCGGGAAAAACCAATGTGGCGCGGCCGCGCTGCACCTGGCGCGCCCGCGCTGCTAACCGACGCGACCACGTTGAAGAAGGAAGTGCCTGCGCTGTTACAGCAGGTAGAAGTAGCAAGACGAGTCTAGGCGCGCCCGCGTCGGTCCTTGGAGTCGGATTCCTATCCGAGTTTCCCTTATCTTATTAGTTTAATATTATATTTTTATATTTTTACGGGATGTTAAACCCGATTTAATTAGTTTATATTACTGCGAGAAGGCAGCAGTAGAAAAAAAGGTTATTTTCCAGAGACGTATTTTCCCTTTTCTTTTTTGAACAGATTGCAATATAAATGGGGTTAGAAACATAGTGTAAGTAAAGCAACTATTGAAATGTGTAGAACTTGAAAATAAACAAAATTCCAGTTTTCTTCCCAGCTTATAATGTTAAAATATTCATACTAGGCATCCAAAAAAGGAAGAAATGGATTACATTTGATCCCCTAAAAATAATGTTGGATATAAGATTTATAAGAGAAGGAAAAAAAAACTCTACAACCATAACCCAGATTACTTATAATTAGGATAGTTATATTCGAATTTGGGACTTGTGAGTTGCTGTCATACAGATCAGCGATATTCTATTCTGTTGGATAAATGAAGTGTGTCGGATATAAATCTGTTGTATAGTTGTATCATGAAAAAAGAATTTGATAAGCACTCATACCTTCAGTTCACCTGCTGTCATACAGATGAGCTCAATGCTCTCAATTTTATTACCCATTGGCAAGTTCAGCAGCACAGGCATTAATCTCAGTCTCTGTACTTGGCTTAGCTGTGTTGTCCTCTTTCTCAGTCTCCTCTGTACTCTGTCGGATATTCCAAACAAATAACGAGGAGAGGGATAGAACCCACGTTCATTATGTGTCCACACCAACAACAAAAGAAAAGGTCAATTTAAGTATTCAAGTTTTTCTCACAGGAAGGTTCATGTACGTAGCTATACCACAAGGCCATGCAGAATTGGTTGGAAAGTAGCAAGGTCCAGATTGCAGGAGTGTGAAAATACATGCAGGCATTTCACTGCCAAACTAGCGAAGAAATCAAGGAAATCATATTCCACTACAGAGCTGTCGGATTGAAAAAAGGGAGAAAAAGGAGAGCTAGTTCAACAAAAGCTTATTATTCTTCCATCAAAATTAACCAGTGAAGGAACAGAACTCAACGAATGCCTAGGAATCTAGGATGATTCTAATACTTGAGTTGATAATCATGTCATGAATAATAAAACCATATGAGAGAGAGAGAGAGAGTTTGCATTTTATATAATCACAATGAACCATTCCCATTGTTGTTCATTACGAAGAGCAAACACCTTACCTGTCAAGACAATTGGATAGCTATGAGGATAGGTTGACACATCATTGGAATCAAAGCCTGATGAATAGAATTCAACTCCTGCAGGCAATACACACTGCATTATGCAGGCACCAAAAGAAGTATCAGCAGGTGAACTGAAAATATGAAATCGTGATGCAAGTATCAGATCCATGACTACTTCAGACTGAGAAGATATGAAAGAAACAGAAATTATTCCCAAGGAGATCTAACAAGTTTGATACAAGCTTGTACATTACCCTTGGCAACAAGCCTTTCAGTCAGAAGGTGAGAGAGAGGAGTGTTGCTAAGAGTAAGACTTGCAATAAGGAGGGAAGAGTGTGGAGAGATACTTGGTGTCTGTAATTGCCTTTGGCTTTTCTCGGTTGCTTGTGTTGTGTGTTCTGATCCTTTTGTAACAGGTCAGACACACTTGTACATAACCCATTCCTTTCCTTCTCGCTTAGGACTAAATATTTACGTACAAGCCAAATATATAAATATATATATAAACTATGCTGTAGGTAAGCCACCTCTATGAGCAAAGGTGGGAAATCTACAGAAATCTCTTAGAGATGCAAGAGAATTGTCCATATATTAGAAGCACTAGATTAAAAACTTATAAGAAGATGAAGTAATAGAGAATACTACGTAGCAAACAATTGCTCACTGTGTCGAATTATGCAATTCTATTATAGAGTTCACTAAATTAGGGCTTTTGGTGAGCTTTGTGTTTCTTATTGAAGAAAGGGAAAGGTCTAGTCATGCGGTCATGATGGGGCTTTGAAAGCATCAATTTCCAGATTCGTTCACTTGTACAAATCAATAAATCACAAGTCTTATGCATATACGGGTTCAAATCCCGCATAGGTTATCTATTTTCGGCTGCAGTAATTTATTCTGAAGGTTTTAATTTTAGCACTACAGATGAAGGTATAATTATTCACAAGAATGATATCTTCTATGCTCGTGCTCAAGATATTAATGGAATATTTGTATTCGACCTTACAACAGAATCTTATAACATAAATACAAAAAGACAAAAATCAAGTAAGTTGAGTGAAGCCTACCTATGACACTGTCGTTTGGGTCACATCAGTTTAAACCGCATGAAGAAGCTCCATAAAGATGGACTTCTAAAAGACGTGGATTGTGAATCCATTGATACATGTGAGTCATGTTTGATGGGCAAGATGACAAGGTCACCTTTCAAAGGAACAAATGAAAGGGCTACTGAGCTATTGGGCATTATACATACTGATGTATGTGGGCCAATGAGTACAGAAGCTAGAGGTGGTTATAAATACTTCATCACATTTACTGATGACATGAGTAGATATGGATATATTTACCTTATGTCACATAAATCGGAATCCTTTGAAAAGTTCAAGGAATTTCAAAATGAGGTAGAGACTCAAACTGGCAAGAAAATAAAAGCACTTCGATCAGATCGTGGTGGTGAGTACTTGAGCCATGAATTTGATCATCATTTGAAAAACTGTGGGATAGTAACACAGTTGTCTACTCCAGGAACACCACAGCTTACCAGTGTATCTGAAAGGAGAAACAGGACCCTGTTAGACATGGTCCTATCTATGATGAGTTTTGCTGACCTTCCGGTATCCTTCTGGTGATATGCCCTCACAACTGACGTACTTGCACTAAACAGGACTCCGTCTAGAGCTGTAGACAAAACTCCATATGAGATATAGACTGGAAAGGTTCCAAAATTGTCTTTTATGAAGATATGGGGATGTGAAGCTTATGTAAAGCGTTTACAAACGGATAAGTTTGCCCCTAAATTAGATAAATGCTATTTTATAGGGTATCCAAAAGGTAGTTTTGGATATTACTTCTACAGTCCCGCTGAACAAAAGCTGTTTGTTGCAAGGGATAGTGTCTTTTTGGAAAGAGAGTTCTTTTCCAATAAGTCAAATGGGAGAAATATTCATCTTGAACCAGTTCATGATGAAGAGCAACAAACTCAGCAACGAGATGACATAGATGATGTCGAGGATGAGTTGATGGTTTTGGAAGGCCAAGGGCCCCAAATCATCCAAGAACCGGAACAAGAGGATTCACAAACAGTTGTGGAAACTGTTCCAGCTCCAGTTGTTGAACCAGTTGAACCCACTCGTAGATCAGATAGGCCAAGGGTAAAACCAAGACGTTATGATGATTTCATCTTGAATGTAAACCATGATGTTCTTCTGTTAGAACATGATGAGCCTAATACTTATAAGCAAGCAACGACGGGTCCAGACTCCAAGAAATGGCTTGAGGCCATGAGATCCGAAATGGATTCGATGTTTGAAAATCAAGTATGGGACTTGATAGATTTGCCAGATGGGGTAAAACCCACAGGGAGCAAATGGGTTTTCAAACTCAAGACAGATAAGGATGGAAATGTATCTGTATACAAGGCAAGATTAGTTGCCAAATGTTTTAAACAGATTCATGGTATAGACTATGATGAGACCTTTTCACCAGTTGTCATGATAAGATCCATTAGGATAATCCTTGCTATTGCGGCCTATTATGATTATGAGATTTGGCAAATGGATGTCAAAACCGCCTTCCTGAATGGATTCTTGGAAGAGGATGTGTACATGACACAGCCAGAGGGTTTTGAAGATCCAAGTGATACAGGGAAGGTATGCAAGCTTAAGAGGTCTATATATGGACTTAAGCAAGCATCCAGGAGTTGGAACTTTCGATTTGATGAAAAGATCAAAGAGTTTGATTTCATCAGATGTGAAGAGGACCCTTGTGTATACAAGAAGTTTAGTGAGAGTAAAGTGGCCTTCCTAGTCTTGTATGTGGATGACATACTACTTATTGGGAATGACATTCCGATGCTAGAGTCCGTTAAGGAGTGACTGAAGAAATGTTTCTCAATGAAGGACTTGGGAGAGGCAGAGTATATACTTGGAATAAAGATCTGTAGAGATAGATCTAAGAGATTGCTTAGATTGAGTCAGGGAACTTACATAGATAAGATTCTCAACAGATTCAAAATGCAAGATTCCAAGAAAGGGTTTTTACCTATGCAACATGGTGTATATCTCAGCAAGACGCAGTGTCCTAAGGCACCTGCTGAGCTAGAGAAGATGAGTAAGATTCCTTATGCTTCTGCTATAGGATCTATCATGTATGCTATGGTGTGTACACGACCTGATGTTGCATATGCTTTGAGCATGTGTAGCAGATACCAATCTAATCCAGGAGAGGCACACTGGTGTGCAGCTAAGAACATCCTGAAGTACTTGAGAAGAACCAAGGATGATTTCTTAGTGTATGGGGGTGATGATAAGTTGATCGTGCAAGGCTATACTGATGCGAGCTTCCAAACTGACTGAGATGGCTTTGAGTCTCAATCGGGATATGTTTTCATCCTTAATGGAGGAGTTGTGAGCTGGAAGAGCTCCAAACAAGACACAGTTGCCGATTCAACGACAAAAGTTGAGTATATAGCCGCTAGTGAAGCAACGAAGGAGGCTGTATGGATGAGGAAGTTCATAGATGAACTCAGTGTTGTTCCTAGCATTTCAGGGCCCATTGACATCTATTGTGACAACAATGGTGCCATAGCCCAAGCCAAGGAACCAAGTTCAAGCTCCAAATCCAGACACGTTATGAGGAAGTATCACCTTATTCGACGCATAGTCACCGAGGGTAACATTAAGATGTGTAAGGTGCATACAGATGACAACATTGCAGATCCATTGACAAAGCCTATGCCTAGGCTCAAGCATGATAGTCACACTAGGGCTAAGGGTTTCAAACACATTGGAGAATGGCTTTGAGATTGCTTTATATTACATTTTATGTTTAGAGTGTTAGACATGAAGTTTATGTTCGATTGGATGATTTTATGATATATGATATTTCATCTTTATTTATATATTGTGTTGAACGATAATAAATAAAATGTCCAAATAATTCGTAGTTCGCAAATGGGATTATCTTAAGTGTTCTGGTAAATGAAACCCCATTAAGTGAAATGCAGTTATGAATTATCGCAAGTCCGTAGTCTGAAATCATCAACTTGGACATAAGTGATTTTATTAATGACTATATTGTAAGTTGACTGATAGCGCCAGGTTTCATGGGCTATAGGGACATGGAGATGTCTAGTCAATTACATATATATGTATGGATGATACATATAGGACAGACCCACCTTAAGACTCCACAAAAGGGATTGCAGAGTTTTAAGTTAAACCATGATTAGTAGATTCCTCATACATGAGTATGTTATGGTCTCTCTTGATGATTGGTATTTCTTTGACACGGCTAAACGCTTTCCGTAACAGGGAGTTATAAAGGTCGTAGTTGGGATTGCCAAAAGTTGAGTGGGAGTCATAGTCATACAAGACTGGAGATGTCCTCCTTCTTCATGCATACTGTGATGCATCGAAAATGAATGGTGTCTAGGCCACTTGAAGAGCAAGAACTGAAAATGCATGGCCATGCTCGGATGGATTATTCGTAATCATCTGTTTATTTGACAGTTCGAACTCGGAGTTCAAGAAACATATTTGATAATAGATATGAATGTCACCATATCATCAAATAAGACATTAAGAGACACGGGTATCTTATATTGCACACTTGTTTAAGGACAAGTGGGAGATTGAAGGAATTGTGTTCTTTAATTAAATGTGCAATGACTAAACATGGAATAGGACGATTGACAGAGATATACAATCCAATTATGTTAGGAGTCGTAGTGCTTTGCTAGAAGCCAACTACGATTAATGGAGTTAAACGGTTTAAATTCATGACTATTATAAACGGGTCCTATGAGGTCACACACTTTGAGTTTACGGACTAGATCCACGGGATTGATGATTGATGGTTAATATATATGTGATTTATTATTAACAAGTATTATTATTTATTTTAGAAAGCCCATTAATTGCACCTAATTAAATACATACAAATAAATCTAATATATATTTAATATTTACTTAAGAAATCAAAAGGTGGTGAAAGCCCATTAATTGCACCTAATTAAATACATACAAATAAATCTAATATATATTTAATATTTACTTAAGAAATCAAAAGGTTGTTTTAGCTTATTGGTTATAGGTATAGTTCCATTCCATGTGGTTAAGAGATCAAATCTCTACACTTGCAACATTTTTCAAGTTAGATTGTTTTTTATTTGTTTTAAACCTAAACACATGCAATATTTCTAAAGCAATTATCATTTTTTTTGCTTATATAGTTGAATTGCATGTAGAAGTGAGTAAGAAGATAAATAGAGCCACGTTAATATATTTATCAAATTTCAATGATATATAAAAACATATATTTAAAATTACAATGATAATATATTAATTAAAAATATATATTTAAAATAAGTCATCTATAACTACAACATGCATTTCTAAAGCAAGTATCATTTTTTTTACTTATATAGTTAAAAATAAGTCATCTATAACTACAACATGCATTTCTAAAGCACGTATCATTTTTTTTACTTATATAGTTAAATCACATATAGAAGTGAGTAGGAAGATAAATAGAATCAAACTAATATATATTTGTCAAATTTCAAAGATAACTAAACATATTAAAACTTTTAGAGATAAAAATTATTAGTAATAAAATTACAATGATAATATATTGATAAAAAAAAATATATATTAAAATAAGTCCCGTGCGTAGCACGGGCATGCTCACTAGTAAATAATTAAAGAGTTGAATTAGGGAGTTACACTTGGACAATGAATTAGGAGTTAGAAGACTACGGTAGTCTTTTGGTTTTCTCCTAATTAAGTGCCCATTACATCTTCTTAATTATATATGTGGACTAGCTAGCTTGGTGTGCAGTAAGTTTTTGATTTTTGAGAAAACACACACGTTTTATAAAGGCAAAGAGTTGCCGATTGCTAGAGGGATTTTTTACATAAGAAATCAAAGGCACCCAGGCAAAGTAGTTGCTAATTTCGATCATACGGTGAAGTGTAATCACCATTATCCCAACCAATTTGATTGCTAGTCTTTTGACCTTCGTCCTAGCAGTCGAAGGCTAAGGAGATCTAAACACCGGGCTCGTGTGGACCAAGTAGAGAAGTCGCATTTGAGGCTTTCGTTCTCTTTCGATTCCATCCAGATTCGATCCGGTTCACGCATCAAAGGTATATCCTCTAAACAATGATTGATCTATCGTTTATGCAAGAAGATCCTTGAATTAGATGTTTAGATATGATCTGAAATTCCGCAAAATGCATCTAATTATCCTTCATGAAGGCAATGATTTCTCACCGTACGTATTTGAGCTATTATGCTAAGATTTTGGTTAAGTTTAGTTTTCTTCACAGAAGGGTTGGGAGGTGGTGTTGCTACAGGTTTTGGTTGCAATGAGATTTATAAGCTAGCACACGACAGATTTAGAAAATTCAAGAAAATTTATGCATATAATTTACATACATTAATTACAATCACAAGTTTTATTTTATTCAAAACCACATAGTGCAAAAGATGAAGTGTATGGTAAGTTCATTTTATGGGTTTGCTATTGGCAATGCCTTTCCTTGGATGAAATTTTGAAACAATAAGAGCGATCTCTCCGGTTGTGTCATCGGAGCTTCGTGCGCGGCTCCTCGATCGTATGGTGGCAAACCACAAACTACCATTATTGTAAACTTGCGTCCACCCGGCAACCTGTTAATTAAGTTTCATTGCCAAAACTTCCATGTCAATTGATCATATCCATGGATTGATGTCCTTCGTCACGTACATATAACCTAGCTAGCAAGCGAGCAAGAACGAACAAATGGATCAATCAAGATGTGAATAACCTGTTTATTTTGCAACCAAGATCTATACGGCACGGTGGTGTTCAACCCCAAGTCCTTTGCTAGAGTGTTAACCAAGAATCTTGTCCCTATTAGCGGGATGACGGAGTCTTCATCGCCACTGCACAATAATATTGCATCCATATCCATTGTCATGTTAACTACTAGGTTGCGCGCACGACGCTTAGGCATGTCAATGGGTCGGATAAGTCGGATTCAAGAGTTTTACCTGTAAACCACAACTCGAACACCAAACTTGACTAATATGCCTAGAAGAGGGAGAGTAGGCACCAGTTCATCTCGGTGGTCGTAATTTAAATTACCTCTGCAGTCAATTTTCATAAGACAAATAATTAAATTAGCTATGTCATATATAGAAAATATTCATGGGAAAGAATTTATATTAATTATATTGAATCAATCCTTTTTTTTTTAATGTTGTTGTATTATACTAGTATTTAAAAAGAAAAAAAATGATCAAGCATCAACAAAGTCTTAGGTCATAATTAAAAATTTCATCACGAAGACATGGAAAGTTGTGGAGAGATCGAAGTTAGGACAAATTCCGTGGTACAAATAAGTTTTTTCCTTCATAATTTTTTTATTAAAAAACAATCAATTACCATATTATAAAATGGGTGATTTTGGTAATGGGCCTTTTTTTAATATTCAATTAGTCACCTATCCCCTATATCAATTTAATTAGTTTTGCCATAGCCCTCTTCCCAATAGGATGGGTTGGTTAATGGTCAACTGTTTGACCATTGACCGGTCAACGTTGACCAACCCATTTTGATGACAACTTTTTTTTTTTGATGCCAACTTTTTTTTTTTTTATGCCAACTTTTTTTTTTTTATTGATGCCGTATTTTTACCGTTTTGATGCCAAAATTTCACTATATTTTATTTTCACTTTGATGCCACTTTTTTGATAATATTTTTTCAAAGTAGTATTTTTGATGACATTTTTTTCTTTAATGTGATACAAATTTTTCAAAATGGCATCAATGGTCAACGTGACATTAGAGTAAACAAAAAATGTCATCAAAGTTTAAAAAAAGTGTCATCCAATAATTTAATTAGAAAAGTGGCATCAGAGTGAAAATAAAATGTAATAAAATTTTGGCATCAAAACGGTAAAATATGACATCACAAAAAATGTCATCAATGTTTTAAAAAAGTGGCATTAAAAAAAAAAGTCATCCAATCATTTCATTAGAAAATTGACAATAAGGTGACAATATTTTGATTCCACGTTTTAAGCTCTTATGCCATCAATTATATATAAAAAAAAAGTTGGCATCAAAATGGGTTGACCGGTCAATGGCCAACGGTTGACCATTGACCGAGGGCTAAGCAAGCTAAAAAAACAATTGGGCTAAGCATGTTAAAAAAATAATTAATGGGTCTATCTAGCTAACCAACTATGCTTAAAGGGCTTTTTCAACAAATTCCCTCTTATAAAATTTGTATTTCAATATTTTCCTCATCTCACCTAGATAAGTTTATAGGAGTTTTTCAATAATCTAATAAAAAACAAACTGTTTAAAATAAACTTCCCACTCACAAGCGTCTCTATGTTTCCACAGGGATTCGAACTTCGAACCTCGAGGCATGGGATGTAGCCCCATAACCACTACACCAACTTGTGATTGGTAAAAATAAAATAACCTTTTCTGTTAGTGTTGGAATGCCAGTGTCTAATACTCATTCCGATCCAAAATAAGTGTCGTTTTATATTTTCTAGGCATTTTAATAAATTAATTAATGAAAATTGTATTTGTTGATTACTTTTTCTTTCAAACTCTCCTGTTGAAATAGTTAGAAAAATGTATAAAACCTATTTTACTTAAAAATCGTGTCACAAGTTAAAATGACACTTATTTTGGATCAAAGGGAGTATGAATTAAACAATCGAACTGAACAATTCATTCAAGGTTGATGAACGATTCAATTCATCGTTAAAATGAGAAGATTTCAATTTATTTTGAATAAGCTGAAAATTATGATCTAAGAAGACAATAAATATATGAAATATAGCATATATAAATGAAAGCATGTGATCATAGGAATGTATCCTACAAGTTGCAAAGACTCCATTGACGGACTCCAACAAGCTTGGCATGGAGTGCTGCTTGCACATCCTTTCTATTTAGATACTTGCTTGTTTCGTCGAACAAACACACATCCGATTCGCTCAGCACCCTCCTCTTCCTCTACCCAAAATCATCACACCAAATTCTCATCAATGTAGATTGCAACAAAAGCATGAGAAGACAAACATGAAACATATATATATATATATATATATATATATATATATATATATATATATATATATATATATATATATATATATATATATATATATATATATATATATATATATATATATATATATATATATTTGTGTTGAATGCTAATCGATCATTCAATTTGCTCGTGATCAGATCTTGATACTCGAATATGTCTAACCTTTAAGCATTCGACAGTGGAGTTTTGTAGTCTACCTTGTCTTCTTATCTGAGAATAATTGCATACCGAGTTTAGCATATCATGTGTTGCATCGGATATTAGCCCGTGTGACCAGAAGTACTCTCCAACCGAGTTCATATCTATGTCGAAGTCCAGAAGCGGATTCCCTATCTATATATATTATGAAACCGATTAATTACTTTGTAGCTTGAAAAATTCAACCATGAACATGTAAATATGTTGTATAAATTTCTAGGTATACTCACAGCTATTCCTTTTAAGGTCGATTTTAGCTCCGATTCCAACACGAGATTAGCAAGTTGCGGAACATAGTGCCCTATTCATAATGTTAAGAAAACAACAAGGAACAGTTAGCTTGTAGTTTAAAGGTTTTCGATAGGTTATGATCGACTTATGATTACCTGCATAGCTCTCTCCAGTGATGAAGAAATCTCGATTCTTGTATTCGGGGTATCGTTCTAGCCATCTAAGTATGAAGTTGAGGTTGTCTTGTGCTTCATTTCATTTAAAAGAGGAGGGAAAACTTTCATTAGAGAAGGTTGTTTAATTTATTGGAAAGTAAGTTCTTGATTCGGAACCTGTGATCGTGTCATTTACATAGTACGATTGGTTGGATGCAAATGAAAATCCGACTCCAGCGGGTGATTCCAAGTATACGATGTTGGCCTCTACAACAAGATGAAATTTAGAGCATTTGTCAAGTAACATATGAGAACAAGTAACTCAATGAATCAACCTATGTTCCAGCTATAATTGTTGCGTTGAAGGGCATCTCCCTTGGGCCTGAAAGGACCGTGCTCAGAAAAGGCTCCGCCTCCAATAGAAGAGCAACCCGGTCCTACATCACGAAGGTAAAAGCAATGAGCTAAGCACAAAGCAAGGTGGAGTTCCAATGAACGAACTAAGATATAGATACCTCCATTGAGCCAAAGAACAAGAGGCTTGGTTTGAGGGCTGTTTTGTGCTTCAACGAAGTAGTAGAACAAAGACCTTTGTTGTACATCATCTACCGTTATGTAGCCTGCATATTGGTTGAACTCTACGGATGGTTGCCCTGGCAAGGCTGAGATTTTGTCATCATTCGACGACGCTAACACATTCAGCATGAAGCACGTTTGAAGTGCAACTAAACATGTAGCCTTGACTAGACATGCTAGAGACATGTTTAAATGGATGATTGAGCAAAAAATTGTTTTTTGGTGTTGATAACAACAATAGAAGGTGTAACTTATAGTTGTATGTATATACATATATATAGTAGAGCTTGAGAGCTTATAGAGCATATTTACCGGTCAATTATCTCAATTCAAGTTGATGCTTTCCCAGTGAAGTTTCCTTCTTCTTCTTTTTTTTAATTAAAAAAAGTATGAATAAGTTTGTGTATATACAGATTATACATTATTGTCAATCTATTTATTCACGACATTAAAAAAAAAAAAAAAAAAGTTTGAACAAGTTTGGGTATGTAAAGGTTATTGTCAACCTCTATTCATTTGTGTTTGAGTAAATGTTGAATATGATTCTACAGTGACTCAAATTATTGGGTTTTACTTTTATTTAATTTTTTCATAGATAGATACTTAGGTCATTACAATATGGAAAGGAGAATTCAAACTCATGATCTATTGGTCATTATATGACATTTTTACCGGCTAAGTTAGTAAGACTTGACAATTGAATACCCTGTATTGTTAATGTAATATAGTGATTGAATCGGTTTACTGTTTCTTTTAAAAATAAAAAAAAAAGGGTTTACCCATTCTGAGTAATAACTAGTTGTTGATAAGTGATGATTGAACCAATCTCTAAAAAGGACCGCTTGTTTTGGTGATCGATTGAACCAATCAAATACTATATTTTTTTTCCGAATTCAACTAGCATATAAGTAGAAAATAACATGACAAATATATATAATGGGTTCGAATGGAAGAAGAACAAAAATGCTAGTTGAATTCGGAAAAAAATATAGTATTTTCGATGGGGAAAAAAAAAACCTTTCTTGAGATCTATCAAGTGCTATAAGCTCAGCAATTCCGGTGCCAGCCTTTGAATGGAAGAAGAACAAAAATGAGAACACAGTTGAACAAAGCGATTTTGTATGCATATAAAGTTTAAGAAAAATACACCAAAGAATAGGAATCTCTATCTATATGTTGAGCCAAGGTTGAATTTAAAGATACCTACACCGTTTTGAATTTTAATTTAATGAATTGATTTTAATTGTGATTACGAATCCCTTGATTAAGAAGATGTGGCCACTTTTGTCTGCATTTTCATTTCCTTTTGTCAGAAGAGCTTTTGATTGAACTTTTTCTACCGATAGATTGGCTACTGCTCTCTTTTGCAGGTGAAGTGTATAGTGGCAATCTTAATCTTCAAAAACCTGATGAAGGGGTATTTTGTGCACAAGAGTAAAGGGGCGGTCCTGAGTAAGCAAGATCACTATACACTTGATGATCAACTATTTTTACCTGTAAATAATCTCTTGCAGAAAGAAACATATGCCCACATGGACCTAAAATCCATGGTGTATGCGCTATTGTGTAAGAGTTTGATTGAGTGGCAAAGGCTACTAGAGCTTTTAAGGGTTGGTCGAGTAACTACAGTTCTGCATCTGATTATTTCGAATACTCTTGGAAACATGGAGTCGATTAGGGGGGGGGGGGGGGGGGGAATTTCTCAAGTTGATAATAATTATAAGGCAAGCATAAAATAACTCCTTCCTTCCAAAAAATAAATGACAATTATAGGCTAGGGCAAGCACTTCGTTACATCGGAACTTTGAAAAAAATTGCACATTTTTGCAACAAAAAGCAACGGTGCAAACAGAGATTACAAGCCAAATAGAGCACTGTTGAACCTATTAAGCAAGTTCCAACAGAGGTACAACACAAGACAATCTTATAAATCGGAGACTTTCGAGCAACCGGGTAAAATAGTAAACAACAAAGGACATTATTTGAAGCATCAAACATAAATTAGAGGGTGGTATCAAGATTACTGAAAATAAAATAGACATGGGTGGCACTCTAATCGCTTGAAGAGCCGTCGTCATCTTTGTTTTCATGTTCGGCCACTAACTTCTCCAGGAATCTTCTCTGAACTGAGTTGAACCCAGATGTCTTTGATGAATCCGAGCCACTTTCTCCATCATTGAGGACAGGATCGGATTGACACAGTACTAATGCAACACCTACAATGATTCATTCACATGCGAAGAGAAATCAGAAGAAAAGTGGATGAATTTATCTACTTCTGACAGTTGTGCAAAAAAAAAAAAGCCAAATGATATCCAATAACGATAACAGATTTCAAATACAGTAGCAATTAACTGAGATGGAGGGAAGAAACCAGTGCACTAAACGAACACCCAGCATAAGACGATGTGTTATCAAACGACTAATGTTAAACTCCTATTGCACATTTTGGGAAGAGATCAAGCTCAAATCCTGTTTTTACTTTCAAGCGGGCTTATCCTCGCCTAAAAATGAAACTTTTCTATGTATGGTTAACAAACATCGATACATCATACAAAGTAATCAATACTGTATTTAGGAACAAAACAAGAATGAGAAAAAAAAGAACAAAGAAGACAATTTCAAGCATAAATCTCTAGCAGCATGAGTGCATGATTGACAAAAACGAAGGTATATCACCAACGTATGAAAAGTACTTCATGTGGAAATTACCTTCAGGTGTGCATCTCCTGCCAAAACTACGCAATCCCACATAATTAGCTTTCACAGCACTATTGTTGTAGACCAACAGAGTGGGAAGATTCTGATCCGGGTAATTTGGTATGCAATCAGTAGAAATTATCTTCACAAATTTTGTTGTGGGATATCTCTTGGATAGCTCTTCCAAACACCCCATCAGTGTTTCACATTCTGGAAACCTACAACACCGATCAAATATTGTAAGCAAAAATTAACGAGGCCATATACTATAGAACCGTATGGTTTTTCATAGAATTCAGTAATGTGGAATCTGCTTCTCAATATTTCAAGCAAATATCTCCTACAACCCTGCCGAGGAGTTACTTTAAGTATCACATTGTAATGAACGACTTCAAGCTATATGCCTCTGTTACTTTTTAATCATGCTCACCAGGCACTCCCTTGTTAACCTACCTTCCATTACCTACATCGTTTCTCATGTAACCCCAAAGACCACAATCTGTCTTAAACATTTTTGCTCATACCTTCCGGAGAGAACTATTTGACTTCAATCCCATGCATGCAGATAGTAAAGTTTGTTTCACATAATGTAACTACCCCTATGTTTGTACTATTTGCATCAATTTAACCCTAATATAGGCAATACAAAAATTCCGAGCATCAATAACAAGATAAAACCCAAAATTACAAAGAATCTCGAAAATATGATGTTAGGACAGAATAATTGGAAGCATTTCTTGGCAAAAACAAGTTGACAGCCAATAATGTTTAAAGAAACTTGGAAAAAGACAAAAATAACTCTCCACTTTGCAAGAAAATGAGAGGTTGCCATCTTGCCATTAAAATATCATTGGGTATTCATTCAGTAAAGTAAGAAATGCTAGTATAAATTACCCTTCCTTGTAGAGTATCACTACCACCCAAACATCTGAAGGGGCCTGAGAAACTTCTCGTACAAAGTCTGATCCAGAAATCTGCATGATTGACCCAAATTTTGCAACTTTGGCAGACTCCCTCAACTCGGCCAATCTCTTCTTCCTATTCATCAAATGTCACAAACAGTTCAGTCAAAAACTCTTCACACGATGGATCAAGTTTCTCCAACTCACACACCAAAATCCATAATTTCTAAATTAATGGATAGTAAAATGAGACCTGTATTCTTCAATGAAACGGTCATCATCTATATCATCCTCGAGGTCTTCAAGCTCCTCTTCGGTTTTTGAGTCTATCCATGATTTGTCCTTGGGCTTGGAGTCTTCATCTTCTGCAGGAACGAAAGATGGAGGCTTGAATGCTGGAGGCTTTTCTGGGAGATTTCCCAGCTTTCTTTGGATATCATCCCACTGTGTGGAAGATCCTTCCACATCCTTGTACACAAAGTGGTAGTCCGCCATTACTAAGCCTCTTTACCTTCATTTCATGCACAAAGGACAAAAAACCAAATCAACAACGTACTCTTGTCAAGAAAACTCACAAAAAATTCAGGAAGTATAGTCCGGTGCAGGTTTTAGAAAAGCCAAAATTCCACCTAAGTTTCTTATGGGTCATCCTGCACCAAACTGTAGCTCAATCAATGTTATGTCACGGTTTCATGTGTTCCATTCTCCAATTGCAGATTTGTTTCATTTTTGGTGAGTAATTTATTTTTAAATGTAGTAACTGGCTATTTAGAACAAGGAAAGATAATACGAAAACCTAAATTTGCAAGTTTAGATATGAATCATATGATAAAATATCAAAATAATTTGCAACTTTAAAGAATGGTCCTCATGACCCAAAGCACAATTCAGTCAAGAAATTTGATCTTCCAAACCCCATTCACGACCAAACACAAAAGCAAGCAGTGAAAAACAACTTACTAGCACATAGAATGTTAGGAGGGAAACTACTCTAAGGCCTTGTTTGATATTGATATCAAGATATCATATATCGATATCCATATGAGCTAATCAACACACATGTAGCTGCAAAACCATTCCAAAACCAACACAAATCAGCAATTATACTATGAAAAACCAGCTGTAAATCCACGTGAATACTCCAAAAAAAATCAAGCTCATATGTATCCATTTCTTTTTATAATAAAATCAAAATAAAACACAAATACCAGCACAAATGAACAAATTTATCACAAATGAAAGAAAGATATAAAACCAAAGCAAGAGAAATGCAAACAAAGTCGCATAACAAAAAAAAAATCAGATTATACAAAATTCAGATTTATAATTCCCTTTTCATTGTGCAATTGCTGAGAGGGGATGGCCCAGCAAAGAGATGCTGAAATTTCAGCGATCATCATGCAACAAACAACAATTAAAACGCACACTATCAGATGCATATCCCACCACAAAATCGTAGCAAACAGCAACAAACGCTAGATCTGCAAAGAAATAAAAATAAAAACGCACAGCCCAAGAATCCTAGATTTCCAAATCGGGATAAGCCATAGATTCCAACAAGCGAAGCAAAGAAAGAGAAGAGAAGAATAAGAGCGTACCTGTTGCAAAGAGAGCGACGAGTGTTGTCTGCCAGAGAGAACGAAAAGCGAACAGAGAATGCTGAGACCTGAAGTAGTATCCAAATTTGTGAAATTCACCTCCCTAAGGGGCCGTTTGGAAAGGGTATATGGATATCAAATATGGGTATCAAGCTATGGGTATGAGATATAGGTATGAGCTAATATCTCATATCTCATATATGTTGTTTGGAACCAGATATCAGATATCAGATTGATATGAGATTTGGAAAAAGGAATTAAATTGTTATATAATGAACCTAAACTACCAACAATAATAATAAAAAATGATGCACGGGTTTTTTTCTTTCCTTCTTTCTTCTTATCAAATCAAGCTCAAATGCGTCCATTTCTATATAACAAAGAAACAAAATATAGCACAAGTTAACTACAACAACTATCAATAACAAACATTTTTATAACTATCTCCAGTAGCATTCTCATGGAAGTGTGATTCAATAAGTATCCAAGTATTCTAGAATTTTGCATTTCACAAATTAAACACAGTCATCATTAGGGACATAAAAACATCAGACACTTGGAAATGAAGACTCTGAACTCATGAAAACCAATAGAGTTGAACAAACCGGATTTCTGCCCCATCATCACAAAAATCTCCCTAAAAATTGTTCACCCATTGCATCTTAACAAAGGATCGACACTATATAAACCCTTTATCGACCTGAGATGAACCAAAACGAAAACCCTAGATTGACACTAACCCTAGATCGAAAATCAAAACAACAACCTAGATCTAATTTCAGGAGAAGAGGGGAAAGTAGACAAGGAAAACGAAAACGAGAGAAAGAGAGAAGAGGTACATACCTCGCCTATGGAGGAGCAGCAGCAGCGATGAAGAGGAAGCAGGAACTCCAGAGAAGTAGCGAAGGAGAGCGAGAGGAGAGGAGAAAGAGAGCGTGCGTGATATGCCCCAATTTTTTCGGTGAAAGAGAGCCTGAGAGATCTGAGAACGAGGGAGAGAGAAGACGAATTGAAGAAGAGGAACGAGAGATGGGAGAGGGGAGTTTAGGTTTTCTACATAACACACCCTTAATTAGCGATTTTTCCCAAAACTAGCCATAAATTATGAAATTACACAAAACTAACCTTAAACCAGCTTTCTCTCAAATAAGTACGCTCAACTAAAGTCTTTTATCGTTAAAAATGTTAAAATATAATATTATTTTAAATTATTTGTTTGTTACAAACTCAAGATAAGGAGATCCTTTATTTTATTATACAAGGCAAGGATTTGGGGTTAGCGTCTTGACGAACGACGTCATCAATGTCAACAGGCATCCATTCGACGACGAAGAGAAGCCGATATGCACCATCCTATCGGCAATCAGGTTCCCCTCTCTAAAGGTGTGTGAGAAGCTAACACTCTCGAATGTACGAGAAATACTGAGGACATCTAAGACCTCCATCTCAATCTCTTAAGGACGCCACCTATCCCCTTCAATACGTTGATCAGCATCAAACAGTCTCCCACTCTCCCTCCACCTCAAGCCGAGATAAACCCCTTCTCAAAGCAACCTGGAGACCGAACAGAAGATCGCGACATTCCGCCTGCACACAGACAAACGATCAAGGTCCTGGGCGCCATAAGATATAACTGACATAGAGGCTCATCCTCACGCACCTCACGTTATGAAGAGACAAACGACCAAGGTATGGAGGCTCATCCTCACGCACCTCACGTTATGAAGAGTATGGTGCATACTGTCATGGAGGCTCATCCTCAGTCCTCACGCACCTAATACATTCAACTCTTAACTTCTCTCCACTTGCTAAGTTGCAATGGCCAAACGCTCTATTAGTCTTCAAGGTGTCAATTGTTTGAGCTAGTAATGACATAGACAATATATACCTAATATTACATAAGAAAGAAAGAAAGTTCATATTTGCATGTTCTTGAATTGAAAACTATCTTAATTTTTCAATGAAATCACGCTATGAAGACATTGGTGATCTAAAGCTCTATAATCTATATCCTTACATTTGATTATTTGTGTTTATTTCAAGAAAACGAGTAAGTTATTACGAACTAATTCCTTATATTCAATCCTTTCTCCATAACTCACACTTGCTAGTTGCTAGTCCTAGAAATCAATGGGGACTCATCTCAAGCAAGTCAAAAGGTACTCAGGTATCTCAAGGGAGTGGATGACCTATGTCTTTGGTATCCATGAGGAAGTCCATTTGAACCAGTTGGGTTCACTGATGCAAACTTTGCTGAGTTCATGGTACACCAGAAGAGCACTAGATCCTCAGCCTCCTATGGACCAAAAACCCATGGCAAGAGAGATTACAAATATCCTAAGGAACAAGGTTTTACACACTAATAATACAAAGTGTGAATGTCAACATCAGTGCCAAAAAGTGCTAGTGTACAGTAAGAGAAGTTATAAGGGAACCTAGAGCAACCTTTAAAGCTCTCGTAGCCTTTGCCACTCAATCGAACTCTTGCACAATAGCTCATTACGCCAAGGCTTTTGGGTCCATGTGGGCATGTGTTTCTTGCTGCAAGAGATTTACCGGTAAAAGTTCGCTGAACATCAACTATAGGCCTGTATTTCCATGCTTGTTGCGTTGTGCAGCAAACAGAACACCTCTGAATCGTATCTATGAACCGACCGGTTTACCATTAAGCTTAGGGAAGGGATCTTGCTTACTCAGGACTGCCACTTTACTCTTGTGTGCAAAATACCCCTTCATCAGGTTTTTGAAGATTAAGATTGCCACTATACACTCCACCTGCAAAAGAGAGCAGTAGCTAAGCAAGAGTTTCAAACTGCAGGCTTTAGAGGAGGGCGAGGTAACGAATGAGAAAATAAAGCAGCTACCTCATCAATGTCCATGTCAATCTCCAGCCATTTAAGTACCTTAACTATGACCTCTAGTTTCACCTGGTGGGCTTTGCTTGGATCCTTTTGCTTTTGGATGATATATCTAAGAAACACAAGAGGAAGTTTAATCAAAAGCCCTTCCGACAAAAGGAAATGAAAATGTGGACGAAAGTACCCACATCTTCTTAATCAATCTTCGGTAAACCTGAAGCTCGAGCTTTTCGAGCACTAAATAAACGCCGGACCTCAGGAACCTGAAGACATGGAAGCTCAACATTAATGGACTCTGAAAATACTATTGGCACAATATTGTTCATTACTTCACGAGCATTTAAAAGAAATTATAATAATTCCTCTCTTCAGGTAAAATGAATACTATTTTATCCATATCCAAATAGCGTAATGAATAACTTTATTCCTCAAAAGTAACATGCCTACAAAGATACCATGTTATCAAAATAAACCTCAAATACACACACACACACGTTATCAAAAAAAGATATCATGTTATCAAAAAAAGGTCACATGCCTGTCTTCGTGCTCTTGGAGAGCACATCTTAATAGTCTAAGGTCACCCCTTCTGAGAGCTTCAACTATGTCTCTGTACTGTAGAAATTGAAGCAAGAAACGTAAAGGTAAGCAAAAGCAAACTGAAATAATATTTTTCCGAATACATAAGAAAAAATAAAGAGACAAAAGTGAAAATTAAATCAATTATCATTCTTCAAGACTGTCAGTATATAGTATCAACTATTAAAAGTATTTATGACTAAGAAATGCAACATATCAATGTGATATTACATTGACATAAACGGGAATATATGTCGAAGATGTTCAGTAAGAATGAGAGTGCAAACTTAAGCATGATGCAACAAGAATGATGAATCACAAATGAAACATACCTCAAGAAGATTATATTTCTCCAACAGAGAATCTTTTGGAAAGATGCCTATCGAAAGCTTCACAGGTATTAAATATTTCAGGATCATCCTATTGTTTCCAGAAACCCAATTTAGGAAAGAGGGGGGGAATTATAAGCCACGGTATGGAAGGAAATTCCACATACTAAACAAAGAAACTCGTATAAATCTGCCAAGTAGCTCAAAATATACCTCATAAAATGTAGCAATTATAAACCTAATCAGAACAATAACTCTGGCAAGTAGCTTAGAATATACCTTATATTTGTATCATGCTGAGGGTTGCAATTAGTCAAAGCATATGTCAGCTTTTGATCTGCCTGCAAGGATAGAGAGAGAAAGAAGAGGTCACTCACAAAGCTATTTTGATGCTAACAAGTAACAACACAAATTGCTACAAAGCCTACAAGCGAAACTTGTTTGCTAAAACAAGTAATGTTACAAGACTTGTGGAAGCCCGCGTCTTTAGCATGAAAACTAATAACTTGAAGGCCATCCAATGGTAAATCAATAGCTCATATTAAGGAGCACAACAACATAAACACCTTTCTCTCCTATCACCTGATTTAAGTATCTAACTAACTTGCATTTAGTTGGACATCGATATTTTTCTAATCTAATGTATTTGATCTCAATAGTTGGCTTCATATGCATTAGCCTGAGGCCCTTAACTATGATTCAAAAAGGTAATTTTTTAATAATTATGCTGCATACACACACATATATATAGAAGCATATGCAAGTGCTTAATTGGTATAAACTTACAGCAGGAAAATTTTCATTGAAAACTTCCAAACGACCAGTGTAGTACATGTAGGTAACCTGTAATGACATGGCAAAAGTATGATGAGTAGCGCTCCTAAATTTTTTCAAGCAGTATATTTATCATCATGCATGTAAAAAAAAATATCCACACAAAAGCAAAAAGGTCAGTTTGTACCTTGTCTCTGACAGGAAATTCTTCAAAATCAAATATACGAGCAGTCTCAATACTTCTTATCACACTTCTACAGAGATGAACTGTGCCAAGCTGCATTTCAGTAAAAATAATGTGACTTTGATTCTCTCATTCCAGGGTCAAACTATGCAACAAACATGGATGATCCTGGGCTATAATGCTATGTATAGTTATAGCACTAGATTGTCTTAGAGAGTTAAGAGGTAAATGCAAATGCAGATAGGTCAGAAAGAAATCTGTTCTGCATTGTAATAGAAGTCACAATGTGGAAAAAGTAATAAATTGAGTAGGACTCACAATCGTATTAAAGGAGATGATTAAAAAAAGTAATAAATTGTCCACAAATAGGGAAACTACGCCAGTGTCAACAAATACCTTGAAGTATATTTTGAAGAGCTGACAAGTAACATATAGTGCTCCAACACGCTTTGCACCTTTCCCCTGTTATTACATTGTTGAGTAAAATTAGAAAAGGGTCAAGCATACAACCCCCAGCTAGAACGCCCCAACGCCCCAATTAATTAGTTAAATGCACAAGAAATATAGTAAAAGCAAATGGGGGACTAAAACCAAATTAAAGTGACCAGAACCATTATAAGTAGTAAGAGAACTGGATTATATAACATACACCATCACTTCAGTTTTCATCAATATCAGGATGCATTCATCTTTTAATGTGAAGAGAACCATTTATCTGAGATATGACTATTGGTTACACTATCAACAATCAACATCTATTAGTTATTTAGTTTTATTCAACTAATGTGATGATGTGGGGAGCTTTGGATGCTGAATACATGTATAGACATGGAATCCCACCCAGCAGCTACTAGTTTTTTCTCATAAATAATCTTAATAAGGTTAATTGTAGTCATGATAAAAATGATGAAAAACAATGGGATTGAATCAGAAGGTACAGAAATTCAAATAGCGCAACTGGAAATGACATCTTATCCATTCTCAACTCACCATCCATAGAATGGAGAGTTGCAGTAGCTATCGACTTATCAAGGAGAAAAGTGGGGATAGAGAAACATACCGCTAAAACACCAAAAACCTTCATCAGGAAAGAACCAGCTCCCTTCAACTTCTCAGGTGTCTTCCCACTGGATGCCAACTCTCTATCAGCCTAAACATATTCACTTGCATTTCAGTAAAAATTCAAGCCATACAATAATTTGAAGAGTTCCATTTCCCTTGCCTAAATCAATCTAATCTTGATATCAAAATAATTAGTCAAATAACAATTAACACACAAAAGTACACACAGCAAAGCCAAATCATTTATGCCTTTACATACCCTCTCAGCAAGAACCCTAATCTCATAAGCAACCACATAAAGTGCCTCGAGTGCCCAAGCCGATTCCCAATTCCGAAACTCCTGCACAAACGCACTGAATTTGCCAATGCACTTGTTACAATCAAACTAAACAAGGATTCAAACAAGAGAGGCCTTAAAAATCAGATGGACAAGGCAAAAAAAAAAGGACTTGGGCGATTTACTTGGATGATTTTTCAAAGGCGGTGTAAGCATCAAGCAATTGCCCAACTCTGTAACTCTGCAAAGATCGAAGAAGAGGAAAGAGAATCTCCGCGTACTGGGAGTAATCCTCCGACTGCCTGATCAACCGACTGAAGTCCTGTAAGGCAAATCGACAAAAGGAATATCAAATTTGAGCTATAATGAATCCATAAATCATCAAAATTGGAGGACTGTAAAACCCTAATTTATGCGGATGAACAAACCTGAAAGACGTTGAGGCCGTCGGCGACGGAGAGAAGGTAGGGACTGTTGGAGGAAAGGCCGAGGAGTTTGCTGAGAGATTCTCCGTCTTGGGATGCAACGGCGTCGTAGAACCTCGAGAGGTAGTCGGAGATTCGCCGATGCGCCTCCCCCATGCTAATGTACGCCATTGGTTGGGGTTTTGGCAATGGAGGAGAGCTTCCACTCCCAAAGGCAGAAAACCGGAGAAATTGAGAAGGTGGGAGATGAGAACTCAAACGACGTCGTGTTTAGTTTTTGAAGACGGTCAAATTGTAAAAAACTAAAAACAATAGGCCGCTTTGTGCAATTTACCTGCTTTTGAGGGCTTCCGTTTTTGACTGTATCCTACGTCTTTCTTCATCGATCTCTCCTTCCTTCCTACTGCAGCTGTCCATGTCAACCGCCAAACCCCTCAATCGCCCTCCTATACCAATCCTCACTCAATCAATCTCCATTCATCCATTTCATCAAATTTCTGAAAACCTTAAATTCCCCAATTTCTCAGCTTCTCTTTATCTTCCAATCTGATTCAATTCACAGCAAGGGCGAATCAAGGCCTCAACAAAGGTAACTTTCTCAAACTCTCCAGATTTGGTAGAATCTAATCTTCAAATCATTGAAATCGAATCCTAAATCAGATGGGTACAGCTGATTTCACTCCAGCAAACCCTACCCAAATCTCCATCCCCAACGACCAGCCAAATCCTACCACTGCCCTCCTCTCCTTCAACACCGATTCCACCACCGACCGCCGGCCGAAGTCCGCCACCACCACCGCGCTCTTCATCGTCCTCGTCCTCACCACCTGCATTGCCCTCGCCGCCGCCGCCGCCTTCGCCTTCCTCTTCTTCTCCACCTCCAAGACCGCACCTTTCACCCCCCAAACCACCGGCCGCTCCCTGAAAAAGCTCTCCCACCCAGTCGTGCTCCTCATCTCCTCCGATGGGTTCCGATTCGGGTACCAATTCAAGGCCCCAACCCCCAACATCCACCGCCTGATCAACAACGGCACCGAAGCTGAATTGGGCCTGATCCCGGTTTTCCCAACCCTAACTTTCCCAAATCACTACTCAATTGTGACTGGCCTTTACCCTTCCTACCATGGCATCATCAACAACCACTTTTTGGACCCGAAAACCGGAGATGGTTTCACCATGGCTAGCCATGAGCCTAAGTGGTGGCTTGGTGAGCCCCTTTGGGAGACTGTGACCAATAATGGACTGAAAGCTTCCACCTACTTTTGGCCTGGTTCTGAGGTGGTGAAAGGGAATTGGTCTTGCCCTGATAGGTTCTGTAAGCATTACAATGGGTCTGTGCCATTCGAGGAGCGTGTCGATGCTGTATTGGGATACTTTGATCTGCCTGGTAATGAGATTCCTGCGTTTATGACCTTGTATTTTGAAGACCCAGATCACCAGGGCCACCAGGTTGGGCCGGATGATCCTCAGATTACTGACGCGGTTACTAGGATTGATTCGATGATTGGGAGGTTGATTGAGGGATTGGAGAAGAGAGGGGTGTTTGAGGATGTTACTATCTTGATGGTGGGTGATCATGGGATGGTGGGTACTTGTGATAAGAAGCTGATTTTCTTGGATGATTTGGCTCATTGGGTTGATATTCCTGCAAGCTGGGTTCAATCATATACTCCCTTGCTTGCTATCCGCCCGCCCGAAGGACACTCTGTGTCTGATGTAGTGGCAAAGATGAATGAGGGCTTGATGTCGGGCAAGGTGAACAATGGGAAGAACCTCAAGATGTACCTTAAGGAGGATCTTCCTAGCAGGCTTCATTATGCTGCAAGCGATAGGATTCCCCCGATAATTGGGCTTCTTGACGAGGGTTTTAAGGTGGAGCAAAAGAAATCAAGTAGGCAAGAATGTGGTGGAGCGCATGGGTTTGATAACGCGTTCTTCTCCATGAGGACCATTTTTATCGGCCATGGTCCTCAGTTCGCAAGTGGAAGAAAAGTGCCCTCTTTCGAGAATGTTCAGATATATAACCTGGTTACCTCAATTCTTAAGATACAAGGGTCTCCCAACAATGGGACTGCATCGTTTCCTCAGTCTATTCTCTTACCAAGTCCTTGAACTGAATTTGCATATGGATGGGTCTTTTATCGAATGGTGCGTATATGATATGCAGTAGTCTTGAAGAACCACAACCCGAATAACTCCCTCAATGCAGTACCTGATTTGTACTGCTGTGTGTTCCTATTCAAACTACCATCCACCTGCATCAGTAGATAGAATTTGATGGCTGCAGGCCTGATTAGAATCTGTTCTATGATTGGGACTTTGTGTGATTAATTTCATGTCTATGCTTCCGGAACTGTGCATTACCGTTTCAGCTTGGTTTTTTACATGAATTTTCGACTAATCTCAATAGAAAGGCCTTACAGAGATGGTTTTTCTTCTGTTCATTTATTTATGCAATAGGTAATTACTCTTCTTTCCGGCTGATTTAGCTTCAGAGTTGAGATCATGCTGTTAGAACTGTAACTGTGCTCTTTTTCGACATCATTGTTGAAATGGGTGTTGTTGATTGGGTGAGTTTTACCTGGTATCCGAATCAACTCATCCATCACCCGTCCATCGATTTTAATCGGGTAGTTTGTTTTTGGTTTATTTGTCTGCCTGATCTGAACAGATCGAATGTATTATGTATGCAGCAGTTTAGGAGGCTATATCATACCAGAATACAGCAGCTTTACCTTAATCATATGTATGACTGGAAAATTGAAGGATTGTAGCAGCTTAGCAATCTAATACAGTACAAAAGAAGAGAAAATCATGACTGCATAATATTTTATATAGTTAAACTAAGTGCACAAAAATGAAATGTCTTATATTTATAATCTCAAGGATTATCAATTTGATTGGTTCAATTCAATCGATCACCAAACCAAGCGGTCCTTTTTAGTGATTGGTTCAATCATCATTTATAAAAAAACGGAAAAGTCTACTTTTACACTAGGTGTAAAAATAAACATTTTACACTACCAATTAAATTGCATGTTTTCCACTCATATGCCTACAGAGGAAAATGATTCAAAAAGTAAAAAGTAATTTTATAATTTCCATCATTATTTAGTTATTATTTTAAAGACTAATAAACTTTATGATATATAGAAATATTTTATTTTTATTCTTACAAAAATAAATTGTAAGTACAATAATATAAAATCATAGATTAAGAAAAAAAAATGTCAATTATTCCGTATAGTTCGTCTAACAAAGACATCAATCACTTGTATTAAGCAAAAAAAAAATTGTAAAAGAATACTTGTTCAAGGGAAAAAAAAGATGTGGTAAAACAAACGTTACATTATACTTCGTATTGTTTTGCTCGCAATATTTATTCAATGTATTACTGTATATATTATAGGTGGGCACAATCCCGCAAATCTCGTCCCGTCCCGATCCCTGTGGGATTTAGGAAAAAAAAAATCAATCTCCTCCCGTCCCGCATATATATAAAATTATATATATAATTAAAAAAAATAAAAACATACAAGAATATATTTATAGTATACCTTAACATTTATTTAAACCCAAAATTTAAAATAAAAAGGATGGGAAATTGCACTACTGTATTTGTTTTTTTTTTAATCGAAGCTACTGTATAATTAATTTTACATCATTACTTAGTTATCATTTTCAAAACTAATACTCCGTAAACTATATATATATTTTTCAAACAGGCGTATATATCGAAATGCAATTCAACATCAGCTATATTTTTTGAGCTCCAACATGTAAATGATGTAATTAACTATAACCAACTATACATGCAATAAGTACGTATTGAATTATCATATTCTCAGCAGTCCTATACTTAATGGTAATAAATCTAAACATAATAATTTATAATTACATGGATAGAAAATTAATGAACCTATATTTGAATATAATTAAGAAAAAAAAATCAGAATAAAATGAGTTGTTTGTAAATTGTGGGTAATGTCCACAATTATTAGTAAGTTTTTTTAAATAAATGAAAACCTATATTGAATGGGACCCACGTGAGTTGTATAGGTTATCATAAGCAAAAAAAAAAGAAGAAAAAAGGTAGACTTGACTTGTAGTTACTTTTTATATAACTTTTTTTTTGCCACATGTCATCTTAGTATTTGTGGTGTAAAATTAAAACTTTACACTAGTGTAAATGTATCATGGTCCAAAAAAAACAATATCAAATTCAATTAAATAAAAGTACAACCCAATAATTTTAGAATAATCTTCAATATTTACTCAAAACACAAATAAATAGAGGCTGACAATAACCTTTACGTATAGTATACTATTCCCAAACTTGTTCAAACTTTTTTTTAAAAAATAATGGATAATCTATATATACATAAACTTATTCATACTTTTTTTTAATAAAAAGAAACTTGACTTGGTAATCTCGAGGGGAAGCAACTTGAATTTGTAATCAATACTCACATTTTCTCAGTTGTAAAATAAGCTTTAAATATCTACTTTTACCCTCTCAAACAATTTTTAAAAAAAACAAGAAGTGAAAAAACCTAGAAAGTAGGATAAGTATTGTAATTTTTTTTTCTTCAAAATCTCATGAACTTGAATTCACATTCCTATAAAATGGGAGAATTTCACTTGAATGAAGTTTTAGACAAGATCCCAAAACAGTTTTTGTCAAGATAATTTCAAGTAAATTACACGCAAATCCTTTTCATTTTTCTTCAAACAAATTGTAAAACGGTCCAAAACTTTATCTTCTACGAATCGAAACCTAAATATGTTGACCGAGACTCGAATTGGTACATCAATCGTCTTAGATAATTATCGAATGACATTCGATGATTATTTGTGTCTGTCGTTCAAAAAAAAAATCGAGGCGTGCAGAGGATGAGCTAAATAAGGTGATGAAGGGTATGAAGAATATGTGATGCTGTTAGTCATCACATTTCTCTACTTTCTATCTATTTCCTTATGCTACATTTTGGTCATGTAATAAGCTACTGCAAAACCTTTCTTTTTCTGCATTTTGTCTTGTAGCAGCTTAGACAGCTGTAGTGGTAGAGGGCCTTAGCCAGCTGTGCTGTAATGCACACCCTTGTCACGTGAGTGACCTTGTTCAGGGTATATAAGCACCCCATGTAATCCTTTCCGGATTAGTAGGGTTTTGAGGATCTATTCCTCACAGAAAGAAAGAGGCGGCCACACCTCATTTTCATCCTTTGATGTGTTCTTCAATGGAACAGTGAATGTTCCTTTTATTTTGATCAAACCAAAACCAAATGATTCTAAGCACTTAGTGTGCTGAATTCTCAATCCAATTTGCAACTCTTATCATGGTATCAGAGCTTGATGGTTAGCTCGATCAATCATAGCTTCTAGTTGAGTACAGAAATTGATGTTCACTCCACCAAGAAACAGCACTGAGATCAACAACATTGAAGGAGACATGGCAGGTCAAGGTAATCCAAATGATCCTCTATTCTTATCAAATTCTGATCATCCAGGAGCCCAACTTGTTGGGGTTCCATTTGATGGAACCAACTTCATGACATGGAGTAGAGGTGTGACCATGGCACTAGGAGCCAAGTGCAAACTTGGGTTCATTGAAGGAACCTGTGTGAGACCTGCTGCAGAGTCTGCAGACTTGCAAAAATGGATTAGATCTGACTTTATGGTCCGTTGTTGGATCATAAATTCCATGACAAAGAACATATCAGAAGGGCTGATGTTTGCTAGCTCTACCAAACAACTTTGGGACGAGCTCAATGAGAGGTACAGTCAGACGAATGCTCCTTTGATTTATCAAATCAAGAGGAAACTTGCTAATGTGTCACAAGGAAACATGTCTGTTTCAGACTTGTATAACAAACTGAAGAAGTATTGGGATGAACTCCAAGTATTGGAGGGAGTCCCTGTGTGCAGCTGTGGTGTCATGGCCACTTGCAAGTGTAACTTGACTAAGAAGTTTGAGGAGATGGAGCAGAGAAACAGACTTATGCAATTGCTTATGAGTCTAAATGATAATTTTGATGCAGCTAAGAATAAGATTCTGGCTACAGATCCACTTCCCTCTGTAGGGAAGGCTTATTATATTTTGCAACAGGTGGAGACATGCAATGATCCCTCCAATGGGAGTCAAGCTGGATCCTCAGAGACTAGTGCTTTTGTTGCTATGAGAGGAGGATCAGGACAGCAGGGAAACAGATCTTACAGTGGGAATCAGAAACCTAATCAGTCCTCAAGTGGATCAGCTGGGAATCAAACTGTAGGAAAAGACTGGAGAGAGATCAGAAAGCAGTTGAAGCTTCAAAAAAAATGCACTCATTGCAACATGAATGGACATACAGTTGAGGAGTGCTTCAAGATACATGGGTATCCAAATTGGTTCAAAGGGACTAAGGAAAGAGAGAAGGCTGCCAGTACACACAGGGGTTCAGTCAATGCTGCAGGCTCCATGAATGTGAGTGCTCAAAACAGTTCTATGGATGATCTTGTTGGCTATGATGCAGGGAATCTAGACACAAGCATGGTGAATGTTGTGTATCATGAGATCATGAGGAAGATGAAAGGAAAAGCTGAGAACTCCTTTGCAAATTTTGCAGGTAAGATTTTGCCATATTCAGCTAACATAGTTGTAGCGAGTAACTATGTGAAAGACTGGATCAAAGACACTGGTGTCAGTGATCATATGATGCCAATGTGTGACAATTTTTTTGAGAAATCTAGGCTTGCAAGGCCTGTGCATATAGGCCTCCCTGATGGATCTGTTAAAGTTGTCACAAAAATGGGAAGATTATAGTTGACAGAGAACTTAGTTCTCAATCATATATTGCTTGTTCCTGATTTCCAACATAAGCTGTTGTCTGTGGGAAAGCTTCTTGATGAGAATGATCTGATAGCTCACTTCACTCGATTGTTTTGTTTGATTCAGGACCCTGGAACTGAGAGAGTTGTGCTCAAAGGAATCAGGAAGCATGGGTTGTATAGAGCGTTGTCTGATGATCAAGTGCAAGAGTGGGAGCAGTTGAAACTAGTTGACAAAAACATTAAGAAATGCTTTGATTACTGCCTTAGCAGTTGTAATAAAGTTAGCACAGACTTGAATGTTATGCATGCTAGACTGGGTCATAGCTCTTTGTCTAAGATGAAACATATGCAGATTACTAAGCAGTTGAATCTTTCAGACTTTAATTGTGAAATCTGCTCTCTATCCAAGCATCACAGGCTCCCTTTTGAAAGGAGTAACAGTATAGCAGACAAGCCTTTTGATCTAGTTCACATGGACCTATGGGGTCCCTATAAGGTGGCTACCTATAATGGGTTCCATTATTTCCTTACTGTCATTGATGATAACACTAGAACAACCTGGACCTTTTTGATAAAAGACAAAACTCAGGTATTCAAGCTTATCTGTCAATTTGTTGCTTATGTTAGAACACAGTTTAACAGTCGTGTGAAGTGCTTAAGAACAGACAATGAGACTGAGTTTGTTTCTAAGCAATGCACTGAGTTTTGTGCTTCAGAAGGGACAGTTCACCGGAAAAGTGTCCCATACACTCCACAGCAGAATGGGAGAGTGGAAAGAAAACATAGACATCTTGTGGAAATGGCCAGGGCCTTAAGGTTACATGTTGGTTTACCTCTCAAATTTTGGGGGGATTGCATCATGATAGCTACTCATATAATCAACAAGTTGCCTTCCAGTGTGATAGGTTGGGAAACTTTATATGAGAGACTGTTTCAGAAAGGGGTGAGTTATGAAGAGATGAGAGTTTTTGGTTGTCTCTGCTATGCCAATGTTCCTCATGGCATGCAAGATAAGTTGAAGGCTAAAGCCAGAAAGTGTGTTTTCCTTGGCTATCCACATGGCCAAAAGGCCTACAAAGTGTGGGATCTAGAAACCAGATGCACCTACACCAGTAGGGATGTCATCTTTCAAGAAAATATTTTCCCTTCAAGGAGGTTGAACCACCTTGCCTACCACCTGAACAATCTCCTTCTCACATACCACTACCCCTTGTCAACCCTGCAGATGATACAATGTATCATCTTGCACCTTTTCAAACACCACAAAATACACCCTCTCCACAAATCAACCTCCCAATCTTTAATGATCATGTTCCAAACTCCACTTCAGAAAGTGCCTCATCCAATTTACCAACCTCTGAAAGCACCCAAAACCAAGAGCCACTTCCTCCTCAAAATCAACCAAACTTCCTTGATGATCATGATCATTTCCCACCTCTCAGAAGGTCCACACGAGAGATTGTGAGACCTAGGAGATATCAAGACTATTTGGGTCAAACCATCAACCAAAATCCTTCCATGTCCAATTCATTCCTTTCCATTTGTTTATCAGAAATTCATGATCAAGACCCACACTATTCTCACACCTTTGCCTGTATGGCAAATGTTTATGAGCCTTCCCACTATAAACAAGCTTGTAGGGATCCTAACTGGATCCAAGCTATGCAAACTGAGATTCAAGCCCTTGAGAGAAATGGCACTTGGGAACTCACAGAGTTACCTCCTGGTAAGAAAGCCATAGGCAGTAAATGGGTGTACAAGGTGAAGTACAAGCCAGATGGATCTGTTGAGAGATTCAAGGCTAGATTGGTGGCAAAGGGATACAATCAAGTGAAAGGGAAAGACTACAAGCACACGTTTTCCCCAGTAGCTAAATTCACCTCAGTCAGAATTGTCATTGCAGTGGCAGCAACAAATGGATGGCCAATCCATCAATTAGATGTGAACAATGCATTCTTGCATGGACATCTAGAAGAAGAAGTTTATATGCAACCACCAGAAGGCTTTGATCAGGCTAAGATGGGCCAGGTTTGCAGGCTAAAGAAGTCAATCTATGGTCTGAAACAGGCCTCCAAATAGTGGAATCTTGAACTTTGTGGTTTTTTGACAAACCTGGGTTATAAGCAATCCATGGAAGATTACTCCATGTTTGTAAAAAAGGTTCCAAATGGCATTGTGGTGGCTCTTGCCTATGTGGATGATCTATTGCTCACAGGAGATGATTTAGCTGTCATTGCAGACACTAAGAAGGCCTTACATCAAGCATTTACAATCAAAGATCTAGGGGATGCTAGATATTTCCTAGGATAGGAAATAGAAAGGAACTTGAAAAGGATCTATTTTCATCAAAAGAAATATGTCCATGACATATTGAAGGATTGCTCTATGCTAGAATGTAAACCATCTCTTTTTCCCTTACCAAGAGGTTTGAAACTGTCTACAGACAGTGGGACATCTCTAAGTGATCCAGAAATCTATAGAAGACTAATTGGAAGATTATTGTTCTTGAATCTGACACGACCTGATACCTCCTATGATGTCCAACACCTCAGTCAGTTCATGACTGATCCAAGAGACACTCACTATCAAGTTGCTCTGCATGTTGTCAAGTATCTTAGAGGTACTGTCTCAGTGGGTTTGTTTTATCCAGCTTCCACACCCATAGATATCACTGCATACTGTGATGCAGACTGGGGTAGCTGTCAGTTCAGTGCTAGATCATTAACAGGGTTCTGTGTTTTCTTGGGTAATTCCCTGATTTCATGGAAAACAAAGAAGCAAAAGACAGTTTCAAAGTCTTCAGCCAAAGCAGAATACAGAAGCATGTCCAATACCACTAGTGAACTGGTATGGATTGAAGGGATGCTAAAAATCCTAAATGCTCAAATTCCTCTACCCATTCCTTTATACTGTGACAACAAGGCTACTATTCACATAGCCGAGAACCTTGTATTTCATGAGAGAACCAAGCATATCAAAATTGACTGTCATTTTGTGAGAGAAAGATTGCAAGCAGGATTTGTTCTTCCTCAACACATCAGAACTGGTGTTCAAATAGCTGATGTTCTAACCAAGCCATTGGGTGAAAAACATCACTTCTTCCTTGCATCCAAGTTGGGATTGATTGGTCTTCCATCATGCCCAACTTGAGGAGGGGATATGAAGAATATGTGATGTTGTTAGTCATCACATTTCTCTAATTTCTATCTATTTCCTTATGCTACATTTTGGTCATGTAATAAGCTACTGCAAAACCTTTCTTTTTCTGCATTTTGTCTTGTAGCAGCTTAGACAGCTGTAGTGGTAGAGGGCCTTAGCCAGCTGTGCTGTAATGCACACCCTTGTCACGCGAGTGACCTTGTTCAGGGTATATAAGCACCCCATGTAATCCTTTCCGGATTAGTAGGGTTTTGGGGATCTGTTCCTTACAGAAAGAAAGAGGCGGCCACACCTCATTTTCATCCTTTGTTGTGTTCTTCAATGGAACAGTGAATGTTCCTTTTATTTTGATCAAACCAAAACCAAATGATTCTAAGCACTTAGTGTGCTGAATTCTCAATCCAATTTGCAACTCTTATCAAAGGGTCACCCCACGAGCCATCAAGGGTGCCCACAACATGGATGATTTCTTGAATAGATTTCCAAGCAAAAAAAACTTTCGATGAAAACACCAAACTAGAAGAGGTGAAGTTATATGATCCAAGTAGGGGTGTTATTCGAGCCGAACGAGCCGAGCTTGGTTGGTTCAAGCTTGGCTCGAACGGGAGACGAGCCAAGCCGAGCTCGAGCCTAAAATTTAAACGAGCTTTTTTTGGCGTTCAAGCTCGGCTCGCGAGCCCAACCACATACTCGAGCTCGGCTTGGTAGGCTCGTTCAAGCCGAACGAACGAGCTTAGGCTCGTTCAAGCTCGTTGCCCAAGCTCGTTCGTTCAGGCTCGATAGGCTCGTTTGAGCTGTTCAAGCTTGAGAGGCTCGTTTGAGCTGTTCAAGCTCGATAGGCTCGTTTGAGTTGTTCATCTACAAAGAAATTTGTACTTCTTGTATGCAGTTTGAAATCAAAATGAAGCATAGATATTTTCCACTAGCGAAAACAAAAGAAAAGCATAAATGTCTAATTCCACAATACATTAAAAGCACAAGACTAAAATTAAAAGCTTGCAGGAGTTCAATCTTGCAGCTTGGTTACTCTTCTTCTAGTCAAGCTCCTCTTTTCTACCTTTAACAAGTGAGACATTGCCCTGCTCATAAGAACAACAAAGTGTATCAGTCACCTATAAGGCTATAAGATAACATTATTCAAGGAGAATGGATGCGAAGCAAGATTATACACACCAAAGGAAGTGTATGTCCATACAACTATAACAAAATGAAAAATGTGTCCCCTACAGAACTAATGTTATTGTATGCTAGTTTGCTGCTACTGCTGAATGGCTCCGGTGAAAGCAATACTGCAACAACTAGCCATTGAAACATCCAATTAAGCTTAATTTAAAAGACTTTCTAAGCATTAACTGAACAATAACAAACATAATATCCCAATATCATATAACATATAAGCATGAATTGAACAATAACAAACATAATCATGAACAAGTGCATAAGCTGAGACAAACAATAATAATCAACATTGGTGAATCAATAAGAGGGTTTGAAGGAGAAGAATAAAAATCATAAACAAGTGCATAAACAAGTATTTGGAGCTTTTGATCTCTGCATAGTTGAGAGAGAAACCCTAAATTGAGACAAAAGAATCAATAAATATCAAGGACGATAGAAATCAATTTCAACAAAAAGGGGTTTGAATGAGAAGACATACCTTTCACTTACACCTTCACAATTGACGTCGATTGAGAGCTAATATTCGATTTGGGAATTCGAAGTTACAGGGAAAGAGAAGGCAGCTGGGTGCTCGAAGTCGTCGAGAGAGATCTTTTTCAGATCTGAGAAAGAGATTTCTCAGATCTGAGATCTGGACTTTGGAGGACGTCGAGGAGGGAGTAAAGGTTAGGAGCCACGAACAGTTCGCCGCTAGAAGGAAGGAGAAAGGAGTAAAGTGTGAGTAGGGGTACGAGCCACGAACAGTTACCTTGAGGGCTGAGGCTGAATAGAACGCGGCGACACGAACAGGGAAGAGGAGAAGGAGGGCCGACCGGTGAACAGAACGCCGAGGTGGAAAGGAGGGCCGACCGCCGAACGACTCAACCTTCAGGAGAATCCGAGGAAGAGCGAAGAGGAGAAGTGGAGAATCCAAGCCTGAAGCCGCCAAGCTTTCTCTACCAACTGGAGTCTGGAAGGAGAAACCCTAAATCCTTCAAACTAATAACCTTAGGGGCATTCTAGTAATTTACTATATCGAGCTTCCGAGCTCGGTTCGAGCCTAAAAACATGTTCAAGCTCGGTTCGTTTTTCCTCTGCGAACGAGCTCGAGCTCGGCTCGAGCTGTTCGGCTCAGATAACATCCCTAGATCCAAGTGCAAGCATCCATGGTCCATGCAAGATGTTGAATGAATGATGTTATTTTGGGCCAAGTCTTCATTTGGGCCTACTTATCCATTATTAATTAGTATTTTCTTATGTATTTTTCTATTTATTTTAAAGACCTTTAAATAGCTTTAGGGTGCCTCATATTAAGTTAGACATTATTATTATTCCTCAAAAATCAGATTTGTTGCCTTGAGTGTTCGAGAGCGAAATTGAGAAGCTTGGCTTTTCAACCTTGATTCAGCTTGGTTTGTCTTAAGTTTGTCGATTCTCGCTAGTTGATTGGTGATCGAAAATGAATTTGGTGCACGGGAGGGGAAATTTGGATTACACTAGAATTATAATGGTTTGCTTACTTTGCTAAGGTAATATCATTACTTGAAATAATTTTATGATGAAAAATGTATTTTTGTATATCTTTTGCATTAGGTAAATTTTTAAATTAATTTTACATAATTAGGTCTTCCTAAGTAAAAGACTTTTTTATGTATAAAAAGCCAATATTTAATTTTTGTTTATTAATTTTATTTATTGCATGTTACTGAGTTTCTTAATTTGTTATGCATTTAATATAAAAAAACACTACTCTTTATAGTTTTACTATAAAAAAATCACTACATATAAATTATTACATTTATTATTTTAAAGCTATAATTAATGTTTTTAGAGTGTGTGTGTATAATCTTTTATTATATCACATGTATTATTTTAGAGTTATAATTAATGTTTTTAGAATGTGCATGTGTATGTATAATCTTTTATTGTATATAGAATATCATTTTCTAATTATATAACACACATTTTAAGAAGTTGTAAATGGATTTTTCATATAATTTGACCATTTTTTAAAACAAATTTATGTATATGCAAAATTAAGATATAGTATGAAATATTTAAGATATAGTATGAAAAAGGAAGAGTAATAAAAGTAGTATATTAATGTATATAAAAAATCTTTTAATTTTTAATAATTGAAATAATTTTGGCACTAACACCTAAATTATAAATTAATTTATTAAAAAATATATGAATCAAATTCGATATAAAATGGATAATTTCAATTTATAAATTAATTTATTCAAACATATATGAATCTATGCTAATTATTTTTATAAATATTTTACAAGAAATTATTTTATCTTTAGTTATTAAGATTAGACATGTTAGTTTATTATATGTAATGATAATATTTTATTATGAACTAACTATCTATTGAACAATAAAATCTCATCATATCAATTTCATAAACTCAAATCTACACTTAAAATATAATATTAAGGGAAAAAAGTTTCGAATGGTCTAATTTTCCCTCCTTTAATAAAAATATGTCACTTTGATTTTTAACACATTTTTAAGAAGTTAAAAACTAATACTATATAAAAAATTAATTTGTTTGATTTTTTGATAATTTTGTACTTATTAATACTCCTTAATAAATATAATAAAATAATATATAATTAATTAAGAAACCTTGAAGCAAGTGGGCAAATATAAATGTGAAAAACTAATGAAAATAACTAATCTTATCAAATATATATATTCTTTCATATTTTTGCTTTGAATAAATTTGGCGTATTAACACCCGTGCTAGAGTAATAAATTATGAGTCATGATTTAACTTAGCTAATTAATATATTATGAAATGTTTAAGATAAGATACCATCTAATGTTATTATGAAATGTTTAAGATAGGATATTATGAAATGTTATTAGATATTTTTATATAATTTTATCCAAATCCTCATTCTAAATAATTATTGAAAAAATATAAAAAAAATTATACGTATAATATAAAAAAATTGTTATTATTAATTTAAAAGAGGGAAAATATTATTTCAGTTTCATTAGTAAAGGGTAAAAGTGACTTATCTATTGTAAAGAATCTGCTTCTCAGGAGTCATAGACTTACTCCTTATAAGTCAAATAGATGCTCCTCATAAGTCACAGGTGAGCTAATAATGAGTCATAGCTCTATGCCTCTAAAGGCGCACAAATTTAAAAATAAAACAACAAATTTAATTTGTGGTGCACATAGTAAAATTTGGTGGTGTAAACATTATCACCTTTTATAAAACAAGAAAGATGTCTTATAGAACAATAACATGGTCTATATCTTTCTCTTCTCACTTAAAGATAAGCGAATTACCACATCAAGTTTTCCGCAGATTCAATTTGAACATGAAAGAGGAGATGTATTTGCGCAACCTCGACAAATTGTAATACCTCGTTCAGATAGGATAAAATAAGGAGGTTCGGAGTAATTTATCAGTGATTAAAACCCTACTTATTTATGGAATGTCAACATCATAGTCAAAATATTCTAGGAACTAGCAAGTGTATTGAGACAACATTCTGCAAAGTCAATGTATCATACTATCCTTTTTCCCATGGAATCCGATGGGATATAATATAATAAGGAGGTTCGGAGTGATTTATAAGTGATTCAAGCCCTACTTATTTATGGAATATCCCAGATATAATTATAAGAAAAGTGTTTAGAATTATACTTACCACAAGAATATTTCTCGAACTTTTCACTTAGAGTTTTAAAAAGAAGCTTAGAAGAATTATGGAGATTAACTAATGCATTTTTTCTCGTCTTCTCCCCTCTTTTTCTTCTTGATAAATAAGTATTCAATGAGTTCCAAATTAAATTTCTTTTCCTTAACCTCACATAATACATCCTTTTTATAAAACACACTATCAAACTTAATTAGCCTTACAATCTTTTTTGTCCTCAACTAAACTAAAAAATGTGAATGTTCCTAACTCCAGCAAATAAGCGTTCAAGATGTCTTTCCA
Organism: Persicaria tinctoria; assembly: GCA_037127255.1. Taxonomy (NCBI): domain Eukaryota; kingdom Viridiplantae; phylum Streptophyta; class Magnoliopsida; order Caryophyllales; family Polygonaceae; genus Persicaria; species Persicaria tinctoria. The sequence goes on from JBANSL010000008.1 coordinate 19,674,124, forward strand.
GTTTCACCTCATCAATGCACCTGATCCAGTGGTGATATATATCAAGCAAGGTAAAAGATAAAGTCTCCAATTCACATAGGCCTATGCTATATATGAGAAAATCGATGTGACCCCTTCCTATCAAGTGTCACCTCTTTTCCATTTTGCAACACTGCACTTTGAAAGTAGCCTCCAGTTGTTGGATCCATACAAGATGTCGCTGCCACACATTCATTCAACAACTTCAACCACACATCTTTTAATTGAGATTCTTTAAATATGTGCAATATGCTTTCAAGATGATAACAAACTATCAAAGATCAGATTCATGGGTTACAACTACCCTTTTAAGTGAACCCACTGAAAATTCAAAGCTATTATACTCTTCACTTCCTACCAAAAGTATGTAAGGCTTTTCCATAAAAAAACCATTTAGCCCAATATCTAGGGGATAGGTCTTTGACACCTTTTAAATTTGTGCTCTATCTTGGGTATAATCTTCTCGCCAAGATATACGCTCCTAGCTATCGTTGTAATGCATTTATTTGCATGCAAACTAAACAGTTTTTTTACCCTTTCCACCAACTATTTCATTATCCTCCCCCATATTTATCACTCTACCATCAGACACAAAAAGAATCAATCCATTTAAGTACATTGTGATCACTGTGGTACCCTTCCTTCCACTGCATAACAAACTCAACAATCACAAATTGAAATGCTACACAAACAATCCATGGCATTTAGATATGAATAATGAAATGCATGTGTACGGCAACTCACACATTTTAGCACATGTTAATGAGAGATTTTTGGTTGATTGGGTCGATATAGGTTCATATTTTTAGTTAATGAGATTGATAGCTTATTTGATGTGTGTTTCATAATATCCGAAGATTATTAAGGTTTTTGGAGTGTTTCTTCTTTGTCTTTGAACTTAATTTTTAATTTGTTGTTCAAAGTTATCTATTGGTCATTTTTTTCCCGTGTAGCGATGCCTCTATGAAGATTATTAAGGTTTTTCCCTTTAAATGAAATTACGAACCATTCATATTCCTCCATTTGCGCTCTCCTTGATCAATGTTTTCTTCCATTTCTCATGGTCACCATCTTCTTTCTTGCTTTTACTCTCTCCATCTTCTGCTGACCCTTCATTAGTTGCCGCCTTCTGGTTGCCATCATGAGAAACACCAAGATCGACTATCTCCATTGATTTTCAAGCTCTTTTACCTCTTCTCTTCTTCCATCTTTGACTTTTAAGTAAATTGTGAGCCCCAGTCCACCAATCCACCATGGTCGACTCTAGCGCACATCGCTTTTCAGGTAGTCTTGAGATGTCGACCCTCTTTCCTCATTCGCTTCGTCATTTCGGACCCATCTCCCTTTGAATCTAGAAGGGAGAGCTTTGGGCCGACCATTCCCGGTCTCAACGCATTTTGGAGCTCTATCTTTATCATCAGATTTCACCACTTTGGGGTTTCATTCTTGAGCAATTTCTTTTGGATGCATTTAGGCATCATATTTCACCATTGGTCTCCTCATGGGATTGTTAGTTTCTTTCCAAATAACATGTAATTGAGTGTATAAATTGGATGTGTAAGTAAATACTTAGGAAGGTTAGGTAATTGCTATGATATGGATGTTAAGTACTCTAATGCTTAGGAAGGTTAGGAATTGATATTTGATATGGATGTGTAAAGTAAATGTCACTCCCAAACAGATATATTATGTATATACATAGTAACATAGAAGCGTCAAAGCAGAACCTAATTTATCAGTTTTACAATATTGATGGGAAAAGCTCCATTTTGTGAGAAGTTGGGGTCGAAAAAGGGGTTATGGACCCCCAAAGAAGATCAAAATCATCTCTTACATTCGACCTAATGGCCACTCCAATTGGCGGCAGTGGGGAGATGGGTTAGGGTTTTCGGGGGTCTGGCGGTTTGGGGCTTTATGTTGTTGGCAGCTGCAGTGGGTTGTAGTTTTAGGGTTTACTTTGATGAGAGTTTCTCTCTCCCCTATCTCTATCATAGTTTCTCTTGTATAGCGACGCTCTGAAACCTAATTCGTATGGGGATGTGTGTTTGGCAAACGAGTTTTTTTAGGAGGTGGAGTGTTTTTTTTAGATTATGGAAATGTGGAAGGTGGATATTTAAAAAAATCTTGTAAAAAAATCCGAATGATGTTTAGTATTTATAAGGTATGGAAGTTGTTTTGTGGTGAAAAAAGAGAAAAATGCCCGCACTCTCTACCCCTCACCTCTCTCCTTATAAAAAAATATCTTAAACCTTACCCCTCAAGGTTCCATTTTCATAGATTAAAAACACCATCTTCAACTCCCACCCCATTCTTTCACCTCCCACCAAACACGTACCCTGCTTTTAGTTATTTTTAACCCCTCAAACCTCATAAATCTCCACCTATATCTATCACCAAACACAACCTTACTACCTTCATTGTCTTTTCAACTGGATACAAAGAACATGTAACATCCCTACCCATCTTATACCATAAGGATATTCAGATTTTAGAGTAATTTATAAGTGATTCAAGCTAGCACTATTCATGTTACAAAAGCTCTTCCTTTTCAGGCTCCAAGTTAGAACTACGGACCTGAAAGGGTTAGTGGCATGGGATGTCGCCTCTTAAGACCTCGATTTCTATAGATGGTATTGGAGGCGACTCCAGTTTCAGAGGTGCTTCAACAGTGTACTCGAATACGATCCTCTATAGAGTAGTCAATTGGCCTAACGAGATCATCAATGCTTTAAGTAGGAACGGAGTTTAGTTGTGATAGATTTATAATTTGGAATTCATTTTAGCATGTTTCTGATTTTGACATGGTTGTGTATTTTCTTCGAGTGTGTTCATGAATTGTCTCCTGTTTATACGAAAGGGTCGTGGATGTGTGATCAAGACCTAACAATTACTCGTTATTAATTGAATCCAAATATGAGATTTTAATAATTGCTCAATGAGTTTTTTCTGTGTCATCTCTCTCACTGGCTTGTAGAGTCTTTTTTGCTTTTCATGTCCATGTCTTGTCATTGATCGCTTCTTTAGAGTTCAATCTCTTCTTCATTTATTCTTCACAAGTGTTATCCAGCAGAGGCTCCATCTAGAGTAACAACTAAATATGCGATCTATCAGACATTCAAAGGCACCATCCAACAGAGGCAATGTACCATCCTATCTTATCCCATCTCTTTCCACTGAATCTGCTAGTGCTTCTTCTGCCTCACCAACTCCATCATTATGCACAGTTATCATCGATCATGTCGCCAATCATATGAATATCATCAATGTATTACCTTTATAATAAATGGCAATACATTTATAATAAATTTTAACTTAATTGATTTAATTTCAATTTTAAATTTAATTAATATAATTTCAATTTCCATCCGTAAAACATTCATCATCTGCAATTACAAAGGCGTAAGAGCATAAGGAGATTGATCCAGCAAATAGCAAGTTCAACATAACTTCACTGGTTTTTACAAAACAAAAGCAAACCATACCATGCCATCATCCAAATCTTCAACCAACAGATCCTCTATTTCAAAGCAAACATTGGCTTGATTACAAAGTAATAAAATAGCATTGTGTTAATTACAAAGTCATAAGCATACACAATCGTTAAGAGTCGACGGGTAGGAGAACAATCAAACTTAAATTCAACAATTGGCAACAATGGAACCGGTTTCATATTCCCGTAAAGGATAATCGCAAACATGAAAACAATAAAGAGGGCAAGTGTTTAACTGACACCACATTTCACATATGTAAGTCCCAATATCAAAACCATTAAGTTTGTATATATAGTACTACGGGAATAAGAAGAAGAAAAATCACTGATGAAACATAAAGTATTGAAAAAATATGAACAATTGCAATGAATAATCAATATGACATATTCATCATCCGGTTAAAAACTTCACATATCATAAAATCAGCATTAATACAAAGCACACAAGGAAATCGATCTAAGAAAAATTGACTCGTAAGACTTGGTAGAGGATCACTGCGAACAACCTTATGTTTGCCTTAAGGGAGGTTAATTTTCTTCCGACTCATCCTTTTCTTCTTGCTCAATCAACAAGAATCTTTCCCTTGTCTTGTTCTTCTTCCTTCTCATCTTCCTCAAGATTCTTAGAAACATAAATCATCTCCTCCTCCTTAGGCTTAGGCTTGTTACTAGTTTGGGAATGGGAAGGGATCGAGAGGTGTTCATTAACAAGCCTAAGAATTCTTATTCTTATGTTTGTTACCAAACACCTCCCGGTTAGTAACAAGAAGAAGGAGGAGATGATTTCCATTATTCAAAGAAGGAGATTCTTCCTTGAGGAAGAGAAGTAAGAAGAACAATTGAGATTCTTGTTGAGCAAGAAGAGAATGAGTAGGAACAAGAAGATGAAGGAGGAGATCACGACCATGTCAAGTGCAAAAAAAAAAAACGGATTAAGCTATTAAAATAAAGTCTTTGATGAATGAGGACGAAAAGTTTAGGCCTTAGCTCCTCAAATACTTGCTTGAATACTAGAAGGAAAATGGATCGGATCTCTTGACTTCCCTCAGTTACTTCCTCCCATCGATCTAAGATTCATTTCAATGCATACATTTATCAATGAAGTTTTGGTACATAGACGAGACTAGCTCCGTGGAAAAACAAATCCTCTTAGTTTGGTGGAAAGAGGCTAATACTTCATTAGTAAGTCTATCGTCAAAATGAGTCTTGATGCCAACTATGTTAGAGCAGGTGTAGATCGAATCTCACCCTAAAAAAGTTGGCATCTATCCCCATTCCAACGATGGACTTATCAATGAATTAGTAACCTCTTCCCACCGAATGAAGAGGGTTCGTCTTTCGCAAGGACAAGTGAAGTCTCATCTATGTCACAAAACTTCATTGATAGATTAAAAATGTTTATCTCATGAGAAGATAATGACTTCCTCATGCCGATCGAGAGTGTTCTTTTACTCGGACCTTATTGATAACCTGTCAATGAGCATAAATAGTGATTCAATGCAAGGAGAGCAAAACGGAATGCTTGAATTAATTGACAAGTTTAATTTTGAATCGAACCGAAAATATACAAACAAGATGAAGAAGGCAATACATACTAGAATAAAAAGAGTATGGTCTTCGGGGTGCTTTCTTTCGTTTGCCTATCATGGTTTTCCGGTGGTGAGCGAGTGTAGTCGAAACCCTAAACCTAGCTACAAATTTTCAACGACATTCAATAGGTATGAACTGGTGTGTGCGATTAATGCTGAAGATCTCGTGATTGAGATCCTTTCACATTGTAAATTCATTAGGTATACTATAAATCAATTCAATTCAAAACCTTTGATATGGTTTATATCTAGAGCCTCATCTTTTTTTCTTCTTCTTCTTACACCTATTCCAAAGACACACCATCCCAGCCCGGCCCCATCAAATTCCCAACGATGGAGAGCCCATCCAGCCCTTCATCCCTATGGATCTAGCATATGCAAAAGCATTCAACCCCCGGGAAAAGTCAAGTGACAAGCCGTCAAACAAGCTTACCCAAACTAACGAAATATTAATCAATTAACCACTTCTTACAAATTATAAGAAGTACAATTTGAACCCTTTTCCCTAAACAAAAAACTACTAGTATTGAACAAAGTATGAAAGATGACAATTCATTAGCACAATTAAGACGCTAAATATTTAATAGCCAGAAACTCCGATTAGACCTTGAGAAAAGTTAGATTAGTTGCATTACTGAAGTTAGTTTTACCATTATACCACTATACTGAGCTTCAGCCAAGAGATTGCCTTAACTTTGTCTACACCCTCCAATATCAATTGTACTACCGTATCTATTAATATTACTAATTCTGCTAACACTTTGCTGACGTGTCACGCCCACAATTAAAGTTGAATTTTTTATTCAAATGAGATTTTCTTATTGGTCAATATTATTATGGAAACTTTAAAATATTTGTTTGCTATTTTAAATATGATTTGAATCCATTCCTTTTTTTTATTTTCGGTTATATTGCCATAAATATTGAGACATGTTTTCATTTTTTTTTTTCCGATTGCAATATATCTATTATCTATCTATCTATTATCCATTATCTATCTATCTATCTATTAATCTATTAATATTACTAATTCTGCTAGCATTTTGTTGACGTGTCACGCCCACAATTAAAGTTGAATTTTTTATTCAAATGAGATTTTCTTATTGGTCAATATTATTATGGAAACTTTAAAATATTTGTTTCCTATTTTAAATATGATTTGAATCCATTCCCTTTTTTTTCGGTTATATTGTCGTAAATATTGAGACATGTTTCCATTTTTTTCCCGATTGCAATCTCTTTTCGGTTATATTGCTGATGTGTCACGCTCACAATTAAACTTGAATTTTTTATTCAAATGGTATTTTCTTATCGGTCAATATTATTGCTGAAATTTTAAAATATCTGTTTCCTATTTTTATACTAAAATATTATTTAATTTGATATGTTATATATCAATTTGTGATCTATTTTAATCGTCTACGTACATTGAACATTCGTCAATTCTTGGCTGATTTTATTCTTGGATATTGAAATTGTTGATTTATTATTTTTAACCGATTGCAATATTCCCCACAATGTCTGCATACAACGAACATGTAATAATCAATTTGTAAATATTCGATTTCAAAAATTAATTATAAAAATCAATTAGAGCCAAATAAGTGTTATTTTATAATTTAATTATTTTAGACATCTTAAATGACTATCGAAAAATAAATAATATTTTAAGACTCACAAGCATTACTAATACTTATTTTACATCTTGATGAGGCTTCTTAGATCACTTTTCTACCTTTAAGGATCTCTTTTTTACCATCTTACATTTATTTTCACTATTAATTTATCTATCTTTCTAACCATCTTTCTCATGAAAATAATCAATAAGTTATGTACATCTACATATTTAACTTCAAAATTATTCACACAATCATGTGCTTATGATTTTTTAATATTTGTACGGGAGCTTATATTTTACTTTTTTAGATCTATGCTAATGATAATAATTATATATTTATTTCAAATTATATTAGATGGTGTGTTTGAGTATTATTACTACTTTACCTTATTAAATCATTTTCAAAATTTGTATCGTATCTCTTTCCAACTAATTTATAAATTATAAAAAAATATTTTATACATATTTTTGTTGTAAACACGTATATATATATATATAGATATATATATATATATATATATATATATATATATATATATATATATATATATATATATATATATATATATATAGTATTATATAGATATATAAAATGATGTTCAAATTAAAATGGATCAAGCTCCCGTGCCTTCAAGGCACGGGTATTACACTAGTAGTAAGCCAAATTTTATAGACAAATATCCCAAATTAAATTTTCAAAAATAATGTAGTTTCGCTTCATACTTTTTTTTTAAAAAAAAATCAATTTGGGATATTTGTCTATCGATCTACTAGAATCTTTATAAAATCGGAAAACTTAATTTATGTCCGATGCAATAGATCGAAAATAGGCCAAAAGTCAAAGTTTTGCTTAAAGCAAGCCCAGCATCTTCTCTAAAATAGAGAAAATTGGAGATTTTAGAGAAAAAAACCATTTTTATCTCCCCAAGAGCTTCTCTAAACTCATCTCTAAAATAGATAAATGGATGGAGAGAGGGAAAAAATCTCTACATTTAGAGGAAGAGTTAGAATCTGTAAAACTTAATGCGTTCACCCCTTTCAATGTCTACCTATTTGTTTATTGGTGGTTGTCTATTGATTTAATGAAGTTATTGGAATTTTATTTATTAAATTATGAATTTATGCATCTATTATAGTATATAATAAATGTAGCAATTTGTATAATAGAGAATCTGTTGGAGTTGTGGTCTAAAATTTTTAAAGATTTTGTTATTTTGTTCTCTATTTTATAGATTTTTTAGAGGAGCGGTTGAGGATGTTCTTTTTACCATGGAAGATGGTCTATAATAATATACCTCGAAATACACTCTAGAAGATCTATTGTGGGGAGTTCGAATCTCTCTCCCTCTATATTGTAAATTGTAATGGACCTAGTGCCTACCTATGAACCAAAAAAGATCTACGGATTTTTCTAAACTTGTTATCATCTAAACGCCCTTAGGCTATAAAAGTAATATTGAGTATATTTAATCTTATTTGATTGCTCTTAATTACTAGTAGTAGACAAAAGTGGTTTTCAAACTAGTTTAGGAGAAAGCAATTGGTCTACCACAAACTCCAGTATAATAGCTATAGCCTCTTCAATTAGTTAATAAAGGTACGTATTGAAGATAAAAATAATAAAAGAGTATTTGTACTTTCTAGTCCAAGATTCCCAATATAATAAAATATTGTGTATAAAGATATATAGTGATCTATTCGATCGTTACATTGCCTAAAAGATAGCGGGAAATTTAAATGAAGAATAATAATGGTGGTTGTCACTTTAGGTGGAAAAGATATCCATTTTCTCCAATAAAACAACAAAAATAAAAGAGTAGAACTTTTAAGTTGTTTACTTATAAAGCTATTAGTATTAAAGTTGGTGAATAAAAGAGTTATTCAAATCTCAGTCAAGTCTTATTAGCTTGGTTGGTAAGGATGATGTGTAGTGATCAGTAGGTTAATTATGAGTTCGAATCCCCTTTTCTTATATTGTAACGGGTTTAGTGGCTAACTATGAACCAAAAAAAGTATTTAAATCTATATAAATTGAGGAGTACAATGGTATTAAAAAAATATCTTCAAGGATTTTTTCACTGAAATAAAGTTGTACTAGCTATTATGTATTGTGTGATTAATTTTAAAGTTGTTTATTTTGTGTACCTTTTTTTTTTTAAATGAAATTTCAATCTGTTGTGATACTTAGCATGTTTGGTATACTTATATATAAGAGTAAAAAAAAACATATTAGCGTTTAGTAAGATTTTGATGGGCGGCCCGGTGGGATATCGATCCGGTCCACCAACATAAGCGGGATTGGATTAGTAAGCGATCAAGTCCTGAGTTTGACCCAAGCCTGGACCGTAGAGATGGTTCAATATATATTCAAAAGCACGGCCCAAACCTGTCCCGTCTTACCCATGTTTAGGTCTACCAATGCATAAATTACGTAAAATCATTTCTAACCACACCTTTAGGCTTTATCATACTTTAATTTGTACAAATACATTTAATCACCCCGAATCATACTTCAATTTAAGGTGCGTATTGGGACAAATTTATAATCTAATTGAGTTGAAGTAGGTTTCATCTTTAAATTATATAAAAGCCTTTGTAATCTTATAAAACTCTTAATCACGCTCGAGTACGACAAACCACACTAGAACACACCATTACACCCACATTGAAACTACCCTGGCTCACAAGTGTTCAACCCTTGGCTCGGGCTAGGTTGGATGGTTCACTTGTGAAGCTGGCTCGAAGGGTTTCAATGTGGTGGGTTGATACTATATGTTTTTTAGCCTAACTTGTATTTGAGCTTATTTGTTGTATGATTGGACGCGCCGGAGCGAAACCTGCTTCTGGGAGTATGCATTTGATTGATGAAACGTAGTGTTTGGATTATGGCTCGTCTATATAAAGCCATAACCCTAAACCCGCTTATACGTGTTCATCGTGGGTGCGATTGAATTCAATCTTTCTTATGTTCGAGTGTACATAAAAAGCAGTTGAATCATTCTCGAACTTCATACTGCAGATTTTCCAGCAATAGAATATATAGAATTTGTGTACTAAAAGATCGAGTAGTCCAATTGGAGGGCGAAAAGTGGAGACTTTGATACTTAATTGCATGATTGTTGCCAATCAATGAAAGATCTTCTTTGGTGAAAGGTCCAATTAGAGTTGTTCTTAGCGATAATCAGTAGCTAAAAAGCTATATAAGAAAAATTATCTTCATAATTAAGCACTTGGAGTATATATATGATCTTAATCATCTCATAGTGACATTACATATGATCATCCTAAAACATAAGTAACTTTCACTACTGAATTAAAGTTGTTCTTTCACTAATGATCATTAAAGTTGTTATGTTCATGTTGCGCGAGTCCAGATTTGGATGGTTTGAAATTTGAATATAGGATAGAGATGTGAGTGCGACAATATATAGGTGTTTGGTGTAGTACATATAGAGGACGATCTAAGAAGAGCTAGAGATGTGATTAGACAAGATCTTATTCTTTTGAATCTTATCGATTTGCTATTAGAGTTGAAAAGTGCTAGATAGTTTAATTCATGACTAGTGAAAGTTACTAGATGTATAAGGCATTTTTAATAATATAAACATTTTAGAGAGATGTGTATATTTTTACAAATTAAATGTGTTTTCAACTATATAAGTTCATCTAATGTTATATAAACTTGTAAATTATAATATAAGAAACAAGAATATAAGCTAGATATCTATGGAATATATAAATGTAGGAGTATATAAATATTGAGAAATCTATCAATTGAGTTAACTGATTTAAATAGCATCACATCATCTTCACATCTTAATGCAACCCAAAAGTTCTATAGATCATCTTGTAAGTATGAGAAGAAGAAATTTTTTACTCGAAATAACATAACTAATAGGTTTCATACTACAAAGTACAAACTATTAGATTAAATAAAATAATGGAAAGAAGTAAGCACGAAAATGAATAATTTTAAGGGAATAAAGTCAATAATATCATATATCTGCCCTATAATTAAAGATGCAATATTATGAAATTAACTTTTGGATAATAAAATTAGTTTTTATTTTAAAAAAATTGTACCCAAACGCCTTTTTCCAAAAGGAAGGCGCCCATCTTTGCACCTAAGAGCCTCAACTCCTAGGCGCAAAAGGTGCTCGCCTTTGAAAAAGGATCCGCCCTTAGACCATCCACTATGGTTTTGTGTAAAATGTACACATTTGTACAAGATTTGTAAAAATGCACATCACTTTTTAGTAATTTACTCTATTAGTTAAATGTGCATTTTTTACACACCATTAAAATACAATTTATTTAAAAACAAAAAGGAAAATAGAAGTATAAAAAAATAAGCCAATGAAATTGGCTTGTTTTTAACAATTCCGGTCTTACAGACCTCATCCGCAAGGATGCCTTCGGGTAGAGCGTGCTCACCCAAATTTTTTCCTAATAAAAAAAAAATTGTCTTGTTTTTGTAAAAGTTTTTGCACGTGAATGGATGGTGTACTCAAATTTGCACATCACATGCTCAAATGTGTACATTTGCACACACCCAAAATCACCAATTGAACTAAAAAATGTCTAAAAATAGACATTTACACACAATCATTATGGATGGTCTTAAAGGTAGGAAAGACGGTATCTCGAGAGCCTCATCGCCTAGACACAAGGTGTTGGCCTAAGCATTACCTTTTCTTCACTGGTTCATTTTTCATTTTTTTAGGAGAAACATACTCCTTCCATTTAATAATACAAGTTCTTTGTCTTTTTGAGTTTTCGGTGCATTTTTTATGAGCTAAAAACTATAAAATATCATTTTTTTTTATTTTTTAAATAATTTCATTCTTATAAGTAAATAAGTATAATTTAAAAAAATAGTAAAAAAATTTATATTTATACTAGTTTTTAATTCTTAAAAACGTGTCAAAAAATAAAAGAACTTATTTTTAAATGGATAGAGTATTTTTTAGTATTTCTTAAAAATTACTCTCTTCATTCGGAAAAAAAAACATATCATTTATTATTCATACACGATTTTTTAGAATAATAAACATTATATAAAATATTTATTTTATATTTTTGTAATAATTTCATACTTACTAATGATAATTATGAAATTGTTTTAAAAATTAATAAAAAAAAAGGATTTTTATATACTCAATCCGTTCGCGAAAACTTGTCACTTTAGCTTCGGACACAATATTTAAGACATATTTAAACTACCTAAATTGCCCCTACTTTTGTCTTAATTATCTCAAAGTAAAGTCCAATAACTTTTTTCAAGGTGATTCAAATTTTAAATAAATGAGAGTAAATTGGAAAATATATGGGTAAAATATACGAAGTGACAAGCTTTTTTGAACAAAATCAAAACTCTAAACTTGGGCAGCGATATGGCGTCGGCAACTAAGGGAATTAATTCAATCTTGTCGGAGGAGGACAACCAGGAGCTCCTGCGTCCGTTCTCGACAGAGGAGGTAAAAACTGCCCTTTTCTCTATGCACCCTACTAAATCACCAGGGCCTGATGGTATGTCAGCACTGTTTTATCAGCGGTACTGGCATATCGTTGGGTCGGATGTTACAAAATTTGTGATTGACATTCTTGAAGGGGCGCCTTTTCCAAATGATCTCAACCATACGTACATTGCACTAATACCGAAGGTTCCTTCTCCGTTTCGGATGAAGGATCTTCGGCCTATTAGTTTGTGCAATGTTTTATATAAGATCATTTCGAATGTGCTCACTAATCGATTGAAAAGTTGTCTCATTAAGCTTATATCTCTGAACCAAAGTGCTTTTGTGCCTGGGAGGTTGATTACAGACAATGTACTATCGGCTTTTGAAATCTTCCACTACATGAAGCACAAAAGGGGGGGCAAGCAAGGATACATGGCTCTGAAACTCGATATGGCCAAGGCTTATGACAGAGTCGAATGGGACTTCCTGGAGCATTGCATGGAGATTATGGGTTTTCGCAGGGAATGGATTGGCCTTGTCATGAGATGTGTTCGTATAGTTTCCTTCTCGGCCTTGGTTGGAGGCTCTCCAACGCGTACTTTTGTGCCTGAAAGAGGCCTTCGGCAAGGTGACCCGCTCTCCCCTTACCTATTTCTTATGTGTGCCGAAGCTTTCTCTAGTCTAATCAGATTGAGTGAGGGGGAAGGGCGATGGAGAGGTATAAGGATCGCCCCGACGGCGCCGACCGTGTCCCATCTTTTCTTTGCAGATGACAGTATTCTATTTGCGAAAGCTACTTGTCAACAGAGTAATGAAGTGATACAAATCCTCCGTCTCTATGGAGAAGCATCCGGACAACAAGTTAACTTCGCTAAGTCAGAACTGTCTTTCAGCAAGAACGTGGATGAGGCGCTTAGGGATGACATTCAGGGGATATTAGGGGTTGCAGAAGTTGAGAAGCATGAGAAGTACCTGGGGCTGCCCACTATGGTTGGTCGGTCAAAGAAGGTCATCTTTAATAGTGTAAGAGAAAGGGTGTGGAAAAAGTTGAAGGGCTGGAAGGAGAAAGCACTCTCTAGGGCGGGTAAGGAGGTGTTGATCAAAGCAGTGATCCAAGCAATCCCTATGTATACGATGTCCTGCTTTCTCATAGGGCTGGGTCAAAACTACCAATACAAACCAACCAATTCCGTACCAACCGAACCAATTTAAATTGGCACCGATTAAATTGGTTACCAATTATATTGGTACGGTATTACCGAACCAATTCATCAAAGTTGGTTGGTAATGGTAATTTAGTTGGCGAAATTGGTATTACCATTACCAACCGATTATATATAAATATATTTAAAAAATTATATATTATATATATATATTACTAAAAGAATAGAAATGAGGGGATAGATTTTTGATGCAGAATATCCATTAAAGAATAAAAAATTAATATTCCGCATACATTTTAATATTTAGATTTAGGGTTCCTCCTGAATTGTATGAATTGGTATTTAATTCGGTAAGTGCGTTTATTTTGGTACTTATTTTTTATTTAATTTGGAGTTGCATGCTATTATTACGAAGAACTTGGTATTTTACCATTACCAACTATTACCAACCGATTATATCGGTTACCAATTAAATTGGTACACGAGCTTTTATGGTTGGTAATTGTATGAAATTTATCATTACCAATTTTAATTGGTTGGTAGACGGTAAGGGTGAAAACTAATTGGTAATATACCAATTCCACCCCTAGTTTCTCATGCCAGAAACCTTATGCAGAGAAATAGAGCAAATGATGTGTGATTTCTATTGGGGTGAGGAAGGGGGAAAGCGAAAGATGCATTGGCTCTCTTGGAAGCGCATGTGCCAGCCGAAGGTAAAGGGGGGTCTGGGCTTAAGAGATTTGGAAGCTTTCAATTTGGCGCTTTTGGCTAAACAGGGGTGGAGGATTGTACAGGAACCGGATGCTCTGTTGTCTAAGCTGTTGAAAGCTAGATACTTCCCTCGATCATCTTTTTTTGAGGCGCCTGTCGGGTACACTCCGAGCTACTCTTGGAGGAGCATTGTGCGTGCTATAGAGGTTCTGGAGACCGGATCTTTATGGATGGTGGGAAATGGAGCTAGTCTAAAGGCATGGAGCGATAGATGGATTCCTAGACCGACGACTTTTAAGGTCCTGGGGAACCCACAACGTCGGGAGCTCTCTACCCGAGTGATTGATTTCATCGACTGGGAGGAAGGGCGTTGGGATGAAGTAGCTGTTCGGGCTGCCTTCTTGCCTTTGGATGCAGAGAATATATTACAGATCCACCTAGTTGATCCTTCGGAGGAGGACTCGCTAATGTGGTATTACTCCCAAGATAAGAGATTTAGCGTCAAATCTGCATACCGACTGATCTTGGACAAGTTTTTATCAAAGAAAGGAGGAGGGGCAGAATCATCCACGTCCGGGGGGATTGAGAGGGTGTGGGGTTTAGACGTAGTCCCTCGGGTGCGAAGCTTCCTTTGGCGCGCCTGTAGAGATATATTGCCGGTTAAGGAAGCTCTTTGGAGGAGAAAAGTTACGACTGATCCGCTCTGCGCTGAATGTGGAAGAGAAGAAACTGTACTGCATGCATTGGTGGACTGTGGGTGGGCTCGTAGGATGTGGGAGCTAGCGCCGGCGTTGCACTCTACTAGAAAAGGGGTGCGGGAGATGATGCAATGGGTAGAGAAGGTTGCAACGATCAAAGATCCTCAACAAAAGAAACTTTGGGCCTATTTGCTATCAGGTATTTGGCACCACCGAAATAAGAGGTTGTTTGAGGGGATTGAGATCGAGCCAGAGCACATTTTTGAAGTAGCTTGGGAGTGGAGTAAAAGGGAACAACCGGGGTGCATAAAAGGGGCTGGAGGGGCTCTAAATTCAGCTGGGGGAAGAGAAGAGGGGCTGCGGGAGTATGCTCGGTGGTGGCTACCTGATCGCGGCTTCATCAAAGTAAATTGTGACGCTTCGGCCTCGGAAGAGAAGGGATGCGGTGTGGGTACCATTGCGAGAGACTCAAACGGGGCACTCCTCTGGGCAGCATCTGGAACTATACAAAGAGGATCAGACCCGTTTACGGCGGAGATTGAGGCGGCAATATGGGCTGTTAGACTAGCAGTAGAAAGGGAGGCATCAGCGGTAGTGATCGAAACTGATTGTGAGCGTCTTGTCCGTTGTATGAAACAGAAGACGTGGCCCATGGGAGTGGAAGGAGTTCTGCTAAAGGAGCTGTTGAACCTATCGAAAGGAATTCGGGAATGCCGCTGGAGTTTTGTGCGTCGAGTTGGCAATCAAGCGGCGCATTTCCTTGCGCAATTACGTCCTAGTGATTGTTTTATTTCTTTTTCGGAAGACGATTTGCCTCCGAGTTTGTTTGACATTGTTTTTGGTGACTTGATGATAACGGAATAAGATCGACGAAGTTGTTTATCAAAAAAAAAAAAAAATGATAAGTTTTCACGAACGGAAAGAGTAATTTTTATCAACTAAAAAAGGGATGTGAATAAGTAAACAACATGTTTCACCGAATAGAAAGAGAGAGTAAAAGACGAACGTGAATATAAAAACATGTTTTACCGAATAGAAAGAGTACATGTCCATTTAATTAGATTGGCTTGGTGTTCCGCCATTAATAAAAACACGAAGATCTTGTCAAAAATCAGATCTGATTGGGATGGTGATGTGAGAGATGGGGATTTGTAGGTTAATTTTTTTATTTTTTAGTTTTTACCACTTTTGGCCTGTAATGAATCCAACTTGCACATATATCAAACACAATTAAACAGGTCAAGACGTGACCCACTAATTCGTCTAACCCACAATTTTGAGTTAAGGTTGAAAACTTTTTACTCATCGTAACCAAAAAAATGTCCAATCAGAAAATAACTCTTTATATTCAACCTAATCCAAATCTAATACTGTAATACAACAAACTATTATCATAATAAAAATAGGTAACCCATGAAAATATGAATAAAATCTTGTCCATTGAATTAGACCAATTTAAAGATTAAAAATTTCACAAATTGTTGGAAGTTAAATCACAAATCCACCTGATATCATTCCACACTTATGCCTCACTCGATCAGTGGGGATCTATAACACAATCATCAAAAAGGGCGATGAAAAATGAAGGAAACACCCATGACATAGCATAATTGATAAAGAGGGTGGGTTCTCATGCCTCTTTATTTGAAAAGACCTAATCAGCAGTCGAGATACTATCTTTTTTTTTTCTCGAAGCCGATGGTTTAGTTTACCTCATATCGAGTAGACCCAATAAAAGGGTTAGAGTGATTAAGGAAGCACTGTGTTCTAATTATTCAATGAGAGACCTATCAGGCTATCTCTAATCCAAAACTAGTAAGATACAGTATCAGTTTATAACCTTGGTTATTGGAAGAAAAAAAAAATTTAAATCAAGGAGACAAGAGATGGGCCCCATCATATTTATGCTGCCACTGCAATCTTACAATAATAGAGAGCCCCTCTCTATCTTTCACACACTTTGATTTGGACTATTCAATGTGGCCTTCTTCATCTCCTTCCCCATATGCAACCTTAGCAATTCCAACTCTTAATTGAAATGCATATCAGTTTATAACCTAAAGATCCTTATGAATCTCCACCCAACATTTTCTTATCCTTGACAATACGAGCAAGAGATAAATCTTAAATAAACTAGAGCAAAGGTAACCATTTTGAAACCAAAATCTTACCTTTAAGATTGAGAACCAAATCAACTAGGCGCATATTGTTTCTTCTTGTTTCTCCCCTACGAACTGTCAACTTTTGTCGAAAAGCTGGCAATAGAGACCAAACAGAGCGCATAGAGATTCAGTACATATACTTCCAATACTATAACCAATAATTCAAAAATAAATAACATACTAACATAAATGAGCAAAATCAAGATAGAAGGTTGGGAGAGCAAATTGTAATAGTCCCCAAGTGCCAAGTTCTGCCATAGCAGATGTCAGAAAGTGCAGAGCCCCTTATTTTATTTATTTTTCCTTATTTATTTGTAATAATGTAAGAAAAGGACCAAATGAATCAGATCTCCAAAATTTTACCCCTGTCAGTTCTCTCCCTCCCTGATTGTTGTTGAATCTGAAGTAAAAAAAAAATGGCACATTCAATTCAAGCCCCAAGAACTACTGTATGAATTACAGCTCACAAGATCCAACTGCACCTAGGAAATGCGAGACAATTTTGCTGATAAAACTCGTGCATATAGCATAACACGAGTATATGTATCAAGGTATCGTTGCCCTGATTGAATTGACCTGCAACATTCAAAAACAAAAACAAGCTGTAATTGATACAAGAAAACATGAAAAAAAATGTTTTTAACCCTACATTCTTGTTTTTGTACTTGTCAAATTCTGACTATATGCTTTTAAACATGCTTAGATATAACTTCAAGTGACTTTCTTGAGTACAAAACAAAAAACCAGATCGCCCGAGATCCAAATTAAGCAAATCCTAACTAACTTGTCCAGGATTAGCTCAAAACTTAACATCAGCAAAGACCCAATTTAGAGACAAAAATCGGAATAATTGGAGTAACAAGACAATGACCCGAATCTGAATGACTCGAGGCCTGAACGATACGGATCACCAAATGCCACCTCTAAGGACAGGCAACAATGAAGTGTTCGTACAGAAAAAAAGGGACCCCTGAAGATTTCTGACCCCTATTCATGTGAATAGGAAATACAGAGAGCCACCAGCTCATTCAGTTGTCCCCCAAAAGCAGCAAATGGGTCACCCCACTCACACCCCCCTACAATATTCCTTGCACTAAAAGCTAAGGCCTTGTTTGGCTTTATACAATTCAAACAACCCCTAGTACCAAAAAGTTTAAGAGGGTAAAATCCAATCTCGGTCATCAGACTCATCAGTGATAGTGTGGGGATGAGGGCCTTCATCCAAGTCGAAAAAGCATCGGGTTTAACGGATCATGTCTATGTGATTAAACCCTTAAAACAAACACCCCCTAAACCCTAAGAGGTCAATTTAGAAGGATCCAATGTGCAGATATGCTTCCCTGTCACTACAACTATTCAAAAATGCTTACCTATGTAACTATGTTTATAGGAAAATGAAAACAATACATATGGAAATGAAAAGGACACAAAGGAGAAAGGGAAGCCTTAGATCCTTAAAAAACAGGATTAAAAAATGATCAAGACAAGAAAACAGGATTAGAAAATGTCTAGATAAAATGTGTCAATAAGTTTCCTAAAAAGAAAAAACCACAACTCAAGACATGCCTACATTATAAGCTCTTTATTACAGCAGCTCCCTTATTATCACATAACAAATTCGTTATAAACTCCTTATAATCAATTAACACATCGCCCAAATAAACTCTAAACAATTATCAAAAGAAGCTTGTTTTTAAACTGCAAATAATATGTAAATACATCTGAAATTGTGCCAAACTTTCTTTTCCTTCTCCAAACCACACACTAGTAGTCTTTACTCTTTAGATACCTTTTTATCTCACTGCCAAGATTTGCTTTCTTTATCTTTAGCCCATGCCCATAACCCAAATCACCCTTGAAAATAAATAATAATTAAAAAAAAAACATATAGCTAGGGGTGTCAAATCTTATGCATAAACCCCAAAGAGAAAAATAAAACAAAAAGAAACCCAATTGCCCAAATTACTGATTTTACAAACCCATAGTACAGTGATAGTGTTTAAGCAACCTGTTGGCTTCTCTTAAGCCACTGAAGTAGGCACCATGGGTAGTTGAGTAATGAGTCCTATGTGTTGCTTCACCAGCAAACAGGAGTTGAAGGGGAGGAGGAGGAGGAGACCCATCACCTTCATTACTAGGCAATGGCACAGCCATGGTGTCCAAATCATCACCACTTGACCCAACTGCAACATAGCTGTATGAACCCAAGAACAATGGATCACTTCCCCACTTGGACTTAAGGATCCTTGTGAACTTGAGCCCTGATGATGATGATGAGTGAGACTCTAAATTCCCATTGTGATGTGAATGATTTCCTTGCTTCATCTCCTCTTGCTCCTCCGGATGCCAAGAACTTGACAGGAAGCTTAAGGCGGTAGTTGAGACCCCATCAATGATGGCGTTGTCGTCAAGAGTCTCGAGCTCGAGCGCCTCTTTCCCCGCGAACCAAGATAGGATTACTCTTGAATCGTCGTAGATCGGATAGAGTGAAGCTGTCCTCCTCATCCACCATGGGATCTTCTTCTGCATGAACTCGGAATCCGGCCTCCGAAAAACCATCTGCATAAAAGGAAACAATCCCTTTTTGTTGCTGTCTTGTTCTTGTTCAGGACAAAGCTCTAGGAAGAGCTTGTTAACAACACCATAACCTAGCTTTTCTATTGCATCTCTCTTGAAACCAGGAAGTGGAGGGCTGAACAACCCTGACCCTTCACAGACACCAGCTTTGAGCACACCAAGTGACACTGTGAGGATCACATGGTCAGCTTCTATAACAGACCCATCACTGAAATGCAGCTTCACAGGCCTAAAGTTGTGCTCAAGCCACTCAATCTTCACCACTCTCTTGCCTAGCTGGATCAACCCTGCAGGCAAGGCCGAGGCCAACGACTCGACTACTCGAATATAGCCCCTCGGGATCGTGATTTCTTCACCGGGAAACATCTTGTACTCCCTTTCCGCGGCGTAGTCCAACTTGAATAGATCCCCTGCCCCTGTGTAAGTCCTTTGCACATTCTCATGCATGGCGAAAATTGCTTCTTCAAGTTCTCTCTGGCTCCAATGATTCCTCATCTCTTCCACTTCATTCTGCCCTTTCATCGATTCCCAGTAACCCTCTAGGCCCTGCCTTAAGAAGCTACCAATGTTTAAGTGCTTCCCATATGCTCCTGTGCCTCCATTGCTGCTCCCTCCATGCCTTTGTTCCTCTCCGTCTTCAACTTCATCTTCGTCTTCATCATTTCCCTGGGCAGTCCGCATCAGATTGTTGAAAAACGAAGAGATTGATTCAACAAGGATGGGATTCAGGACCAATCCGCCTTCCGCTATGGTTGTCGGCAGCAACATTTTCTCACTAGAGAACCCAGCCATGCACTCCCATGGCTGTTCTGATTGGAAGGAGTTGGTATCCTGAGCTATCTTGTGAACTGGACTCCCAATGATTCCATGAATCCACGTAGCACCCATTTCAATCCTGTCACCGCAGAACTCCGCTGTGTTGATTCTCCCACCAATCCTTGTTCCACCTTCTACCACACAGAGATCAAACAGATCCCTTGCGTTCTCTGTTGTGTAGAGCTTGTGGGCAGCTGTGATACCTGCCATTCCAGCCCCAATGATGACCACTTTTGGCTTTTTAATCCCCATTTTTCCTGCTTCTGAGCTCAGGGTTTTTCCTTTTACAAGGAGAGAGTGCAGAAAAATGTTAAGAGACTGGGAGAGGGGAGAGGAGGAGGGAGAGGGGGAAAGGGAGGGAGTTGGTGAGAGAAAGCAAAGTGGATTGTGTGGTGAGGAAGACTATGCTGATAAGGAACTTATAAGAGGGCAAGTATATAGTATAGTCTTTTGCTTATAGGGCAACAACAGTTGAATATGTATTTATGTGCAAGTATTGAAAAAGAAGGGAGTGGCCTCCTTTTTCTTGAGCCTACAAATATCTTATTAGGAATACAGCTTGTAGCCATCAAGAACACAATCTATAAAGGCAATTTATTCAAAGTCTTTAGTGGAAGAAAGAAGTTGGAGGTTTCAACAGACTCGAGAAAACAACCAACCTCTTATATCCTTACTCCTAATTAGAGAGAATCTGATCATGATCCATGAAGAAAAAGCACATCCAAATAAGTAGTTCCATGACACTAGCTACCACAGAACAAAAATGCCTTGCAATGCAATAATTGGAATATATATCTTAACAACACTGCTTTCATTGATTGAATAATTAAGCATGTATTCTGAAAACAACAATATTTGTCGGTAGGCTTTATATAAAATGAAGAAAAAAATCAGTATATAGATATCAAGATAAGTAGTAGTCCAGAGTATGATTGTACATTTTGTCTACCAATCACAACCACGAGTCTTACTTACACCGCCCCCACCAACTGAACTGAAGGTGTGATGCTGATATTGTTACTGTTGTGGCTAGTAATGATGAATTCATCATCAGTTCTTCAATGATAGAGGGGGAGATAAGGGGGTTTTACTTCTTTGGACAGTAATCAAGTCATTCTACATCCATGATTAAGAAAGTGTGGAGATTGAATGGAGGGGTTTGAATCAAGGAATTGACTTCCAAAAGAGGTATAAATCATTCACACTTGTTTCCAAATCACCAACTTAAGCAATTGACTAGGTAATTTAGTGTACGTTATTTGAATTTACAAATCACCAACTACAACCAAGGAGATCCCCGTCATCAAAACCTAGATAAAGCATATACACAGACTACAGTATCATCATCATCATATAAAATAATGGAAGGGACAACAAAAACGCTTACTCAGGAGTCAGGTACTCATTTTCGTATAATCAATTAATGAACTAGCCATTAAAATAACTGTTCGGCATTAACTCCACTTGTAAATCTGTTTCCATATCTCAAAACCGGTCAATTGTCTGGACTTTCGATCTCAAATAAATCCGAATCTCTAATAAATGCAAATCCCGAACAAATACAGTACCCGGAAGTAATAAACAATCCAAGCAATGGTCGGATCCCTTAATCAATCAGATAAGCGAGGTAAACTGCAAATTAGTTCTAGCAACCTAGCCCTAGAATCTTCCGTCTCATAAAAAATTCGCAATTCCAAGTATAAAATATCGACCGAGAAAAACTAGCTGCAATAATGATTGAATATTTGAATTTCATTACCGGAAGAAGCCACTGGAGTCGTCGGGATCGCTGATTCGTCAGGCATGAAAGCGCCGATGGAGGAATCAAAACAGGTCGCCTAATTCGATTTCACTTCCACATGTCGCTTTTTGAAGCAACCACCACCGGTGATCGGTCGGCGTCGACGGAAACGGATGCCGGATTCCTCAGCTGATCAGTCTCAATCGCCATTATCGTCGGGGATTGATGAAGACGACCTGTGGTGGAGTGACAGAATTGCCCTCTCACCATTTTTACTGTATTCCTTTTTTCTCGGAGATTCCGTCATTTTTGCGAATTTACCACATCGCAGACTTTGACTGCCGTTTGGAGCTTCGTTAAAATCTCATAGAGTCGGTAACTTTTCTGAAAAAGTAAATTACACATAGTCACCCTTAAATTAGGCTAGTTTTCACATAACCACCCATAAAATTATAAATTACAGAAAACCACCCATAAATTACATTTATTTTCACAAGACCACTCATCCATTAAACCTCTATTTGTTTTGTTTGAAAAGACTAAAAATACCCCTAATTCAAACTTATTTTTTAAAGGAAAGACTGAGGTGACAATTGGGCGAGTCGGGTCGGATTCGGTTATTCGGGTTTCGGGTAATGTCTAATAATTTGATCATTTGGTTGGGTCGGGTTCGGGTTTCGGTTGTATCGGGTTTCGATTGTCTCGGGTTTCAGTTATTTCAGGTTTGGATTGTCTCAAGTTTTAATTATTTCAGTATTCATTTTAAAAAATTACTAGAATCAATCTTAAAATTCGGGTTATATCGGGTTTCAGTTATAATGGATTCGAGTCTTAATGGGCTTCGATTGAATTGGGTTCGGTTCGGTTCATTCAGATTTGGGTGAGTTTCGGTTATCGGTTATTCGGATTTCCGGTCCAAAATGGGTCGGGTTGGGTCGGTGTTTTGGACAATCGGTTCCAAAATACCTACAATAACCCTAGAGCTGGCAAAACCCGACCCGAACCCGGAAACCCAACCCGGTCGACCCGGAACCGATTTTTCTGAACACCGACCCAACCCGGCCCATTCTGGACCTGAAATTCGAATAACCGATAATCGAAACTCACCCAAATCCGAATGAACTGAACCCGATTCAACTGAAACCCATTAAGACTCGAACCCGTTATAACCGAAACTCGATATAACCCGAATTTCAAGATAGATTCTAGTAGTAAATTTTTTAAAATGAATATTGAAATAATGAAAACTTGAAACAATCCAAACCCGAAATAACTGAAATCTGAGACAATCGAAACCCGATACAACCGAAACCCTAACCCGACTCAACCAAATGATCAAATTATTAGATATTACCCGAATGACCAGGAACCCGACTAATCCGACCCGACTCGCCTAATTGCCACATCACTCTTTCCTTTAAAAAATAAGTTTAAATTAGGGGTATTTTAGTCTTTTTAAAAAAAATAAATAGAGTTTTAATGGACGGGTGGTCTTTTGAAAATAAATATAATTTATGGGTGGTTTTCTCTAATTTATAATTTTATGGGTGGTTATGTGTAATTTACTCTTTCTGAAATTAAGTTACTCCGTATTGACGTATTGTATTGTTTTCTTTATTAAAAAAAATTGCGAACACGTGTACCTCGAATACGACTCGTACTCGCTCGATAAAAACTCGGTTTGAGCATGTTCATTTTCTAAATGAACCGAATAAGAATAAATTTTTAAACTCGGTGCAAAGTTCGGCTTGTTTAAATTAAGTTAGAATTTTATGGAACTTCTAAAATTTCCTTTAAGTTACTGTATAATGAGCAAGTAGAACTGCTTAAAGTTCAAAAAAAGCTTGACCCGAGCTCTTCCATTTCCTAAATCAGCCGAGTATGAACACATTTTTAAGTTCAAGTCAAAATTTAGGCTCGGCTCGAACTCGTTCAATTCTAAATGAATTGAATATGAACAAGCAATACTCGGCTTGTTCGGCTCGAATAACAATCATATTCAAAATATCAAATGACAGACAAATTTTGACAAAAAATAGAGATGTAAATCAAAAAAATCAAATGAGAAACGATAACACCAATAAAGAAGAATAAATTGAGCAAAATTATCACTCTCCCGTACTCTCGACATTCTTTGCCTATTTCTGGTCCTTTTGGACTTCCATCCTGATTGGGTTGATTGCTACTGTGATCAGTTGGGGGTGAGTCTTTCAATTTTATTTTATTTTATTTTTTTGTTGTATCATGACAGTTAGTTTGTCTACCGTTTTCGGCCTCTCAATTTACTAAACATGGTGATGTCTGGTAGAGTGAATCGGTTTCTTGTTATAAAAAGGATGATTTGCATAGATATACCAAAAAAAAAATTGCTTTGCAAAAATGTCAATGGTATAAATTGCAAGGGGGTGTCAAAATGTTAGATTTGCAAATAAAAATGTTACCTATCCAACCCTTACCCGGTTAAAAGAAGGAAGAATGACGTCAGTGCTTATTCACACCAAATTTGAAAGGGGGGCAAATGGGATGGTGACAAGTGGCTCAACTTAAGTTTTAATTCTTTTAAACTAATTTTCAGCCATTTTTATTTGTTAAAATAAATAAAAAAAATTATTTGTGAACTTAATTTAATTTTATCTATCTATAGACACCCACTTTATATATGTTTATGAAGAAAAAAAGTATTTCGAAATAAAGTTGGGTCTAGATCGCATCTTGATCTCAATTTGGAGTATGACATGGATAACCATTTGGACGGCAAAGACAAAAATTTAGTTGGCATGAAAATTCACACAACTAGCAAGATAAACCAGAAAACCTAGGCAGAACCGACAGTCGTTGCTCCGGAGATGAAAGGTACAGCTGTCGATGCGGAAATGGAGGAGGGGGCAATGCTCATAGAGGAGAGCGTATTGTTTGGTTCCATCAGGAGTAAGATAATGGAGACAAGCATGTACCCGTCTCGGGGAGAGTTCCTTCGCCGGAAGTGTCGGAGGACATAAGCAAGTGTGGCGTGGCAAGGTGAAGAAATCGATGTCTAGTGGGATAACTCTTCTTTTGCGTAGTCGAATGTAGTATCTTGTTAGTTTGCTTGTAACTCACTGACACTTTGGGGTTTTGGTGGTTTTGACTATACATAATTGGCCGTTTAGTTTGCCGACGATGCAAAAGACAAATGTATGCGTTTTTTTTTACTAGCCAGTATATGATTTTCTCTAGCCAATAAAATCAAAGTCTATGCCAATAAGATAATAACCCCTGACATATCTTATCTATCTCATAAACTTCTCATCCTAAGTATATCGACCATTAAACCCAAACAAAATGCGTCATAACGCATAATTCACAATAACCATCCATAACACATATAAACAAGTGACCACAAGACCACAACATACCTTATCAATAATCAAATACAAGTCATCCAAAAGGTGGAAACGATTAAACAATTAAGACCTAAACCAAAAACTACGAAGTACTAAAGTTCCTAACAAATACATAACAAGTTAAGTACAAAAAAACATAAGTAATGGATAAGGGCGCATCAATACGGCACATTGCTTCCGATCATTACAATGCCACCGATCTCGAAACCCACCAAAAGTATCCGTCACGTGGAGAGTATGTTTTTCAGAAGCGTCAGAGGACATAAGTAAGTGTGGAATGGCAAGGACCATCACACTTAGTCTATATGGCGTAGTCCATATGGCGATAAGAAGGAAATTATCTTTGGGGATGGTCATCGAGCGCATGAACCTTCCTTCCTCCCGAGGAGCTCTTCGAAAGAGGACCATCATATCCCCCACGTAGCGCCATCGGAGGGTTGTTTTGAAATCTCATCCGACGATATAGGCACTTATTTGTACGCGCTTTGGGGCTTCTCATCCCCCAGACCCCCACGCATTTCGGGGCTTCTTTTGTATTTACGTATATAGGCACTTATTTGTACCCGAACTACCTTGACTTTGCTTCCAATTTCTATCTTCTGAAGTTTATGATAATTTATTATGTGCCAGTTTCGACATTATCTGTGCCAATAACGTTTATTTACTTGCCAGTAAAGGTGTATACCTTGCCAACACATAAGAATCGGAAAAATAAAATCTAGTTTTACGATAACAATAAACCTAGGGAGTAAAGGTATATAACAAAATCAACCAAAGGTACGAGTCCTACATCCATCAAAAGCGACCAAATGTATGAGTTCTACAATGACAAAAGCAACCAAATGCACGAGTCCTACAATCTTAAAAAGAGAGAAAATTTTGGTTGCAACCACAAGGAGGCAAAAGCCTCTTCTAATCTGCAGCAGCAACAAGGGCGTTGTCCATATGGCGAAGGAGTCCCATCTTCCAGAAATGGTTGGCCCTCCTGATCTTAGAGAAATGGTTGGCCCTTCCAATCCTGCTTGATGGCGTCGGCATGACCTTCCCTCCTTTAGTTCTAACCATGACTCACTTATTTTTAAACCTGAGATACAAGTGTGTACATTAAAAGTTACAGGTTGATAAAACAAGTGCCAGTAATTACAAAATTTGTGCCGGTAAAGAAAAAATATGTGCTA
Source organism: Persicaria tinctoria (assembly GCA_037127255.1). NCBI lineage: Eukaryota > Viridiplantae > Streptophyta > Magnoliopsida > Caryophyllales > Polygonaceae > Persicaria > Persicaria tinctoria. The sequence continues at coordinate 19,700,727 of JBANSL010000008.1, forward strand.
GTAAAGAAAAAATGTGCGATAGAAAAAATGTATGACACTAAAAAAATCCGCGACAATAAATATTTCTCCATTCCAAAATCCACCAATTAATTGAGATTTTCAGTTCGATTCACACATGTTGATTTCCATGTCCCTGATGATTTCCATGTCCATTTGCACATCACAACTTCCTCAATTATCTCAAACCTTCCAACTCTCACAAAATTAGGGTTTCAAAAAAATTTCAACCCGATTTCTCCCCAACCTGGATGCTTATCACAATCTACAACATTTTCGAGTTCAAGAGAGGGAGAATGAGTACTTACTTTGTTTATCACAATCTACAACATTTTCAAGTTCAAGAGAGGGAGAATGAGTACTTACTTCCTTTGTGCGTGGGTGGGAGATTGTTCTTCTTCAATTGCATCCACTATTTCGCAGGGGGTAGGGTTTCTTTTTTTTTTCGAAACTCCTCCAAAGCTTCTTCCCTTCCTCATCGTCTTCTCCCTTTTGAAGTCGCCTCCTGGACTTCTCTCTCTGCAACTGTTTGAATCGGGCAACAACGGTGCTTCGATGACTCCTGGACTTGTCGATTGGTTTCTCCTTCTACTGAAACTATTGGTCGCCCCTCCTCCTCTCCTTTGAACTTCCATCACGATTACCTTCTATAGCAGTTAGGGCAACCGGTTAGTTTTGCCAATTTTTGAGCCCAATTGTTACTTCTGCAAATTTTGTTAGGGGAGAGTCGTTTTTGCAAACGGGCCCAATTGTTGGTATATTTGCTATCATTTTCTCTTATAAAAATTGAGCAAAATTAGTGTTGACACGGATGACAAATGATGAGATACCAAAACAAAGTGCAACTTTTTTTTATTATATTATTGTTAAAGATAATAGGAGTATTAATGTAGGAGGTCTTAGGAGATAAAAATTAAGTTATTGTGAATATAAATCCTAAAAGATTAAAAAAATAAAATTGTTATATTAAGTTTCTGAAACTCGATCTATTAGTTGATTTAAACAGCAATTACATCAAATCTTTATTAAGTACTGTTGAGAGAATGAAAGATGTGAAGAGATTAAAAGAGTCCCACGTCGATAGTTTAAACAAACAAGCCTTGGGATAGTGGGTTACTTCTTCTAATGCCAATTGGTTTTAGGAAGGAATCCCGCTCTGCTTATGTGCTAGACTATTAGCGCAAGGGTGCACACGACCCCGGATCTTCAAATGGTAGAAGTATGAAAATACAATCAGAATTTTATAGGCAATTGAATGATTGATTTAAGATTAAATTAATCAGACTAAGTTTATGCTCCATCCGTCCAAAAAATATATTAATTTTACCACGTAATTATAGATATTTTGGTTTTTTTTTTTTTTTTGATTAGGAAATAATTCGAGACCGGACAGGCCCGGACCTCGAGAGGCCGACAAATTCGGCAGACGGCTTGCCGTCTAAACATAGCAAAAGAAAATACAACATGGAAACATAATACAGTCACCTAATACAACAAAAGAACTACCCTAAATAAACCCGGAAAACCCCAGACCCTAAGCACACCAGCGGACACAGCAGCGAGAAGAGGGAGACCCGGCATGGAGAAGTGGATAGCGAGCGCATGGGACAGCCTAGCTGACACGATGTCTCACCGCCGGAAAGACGGAAAGCAGAAATCCCCGAAGGGCAAAGACGACTCCTGGGGAAGTGTGGATCACGCGACGTTCCCTCCACCTAGATGAAGAATCTTCGGACACCACGAACACCACCAACACGATCACTTCGATCAACCAGGGCCGCAGAACTGCTCCTCAACCGAAACTAACCACGGATCCAACAGACAGAACTCCAACCAACTCGAGAAAGTGAAGCACGATCGCGGGAAGACGAAGAGCGCAAGAAAATCCCGGAATTTATTTACACGAGTTATTTTATATATATATATATATATATATATATATATATATATATATATATATATATATATATATATATTATTTTATAACAAATTTTCGGGTTGCTTTGGGCCCAAGGATTAACCTTGGGCCCAAAGCAAAACACAGGCCCAGCTACGGCCCACCCTAGCCCGAGGCCAAAGCAAACAACAGTAGCCAAATCTGAGGGCTAAAGAATGGACAGTAGGCGGCACCAGGGCAGGCCGAGCATCCCGTCCGACGACTACCACTCTCCACCCAGGAAGGAGACATCGGAGGAGAGGAGAGAAAACGCCGGAACGCCAAGAGACAACAACTCCGGCGAAGCCCAAGGAGCGAAATCGGGGGCGATACCAAAGAGAAATTATCAGAGGAAATATCTATAGCAGGAGACCGAAACAAAAATCCCCAATTCGATTTGGGTGGCCGACGAAAGGCAGGAAAGCTTCATCCACCCAAAGAAGTGCAGGATGAGACCGAAAACCGACAAGCACAGGCCGGAATCGATCGACATAGTAGTTTGAATTGATAGGGGAATCCACACGGAATGAAAAACGAGATCAGACCCGAGAGATTTACCAAGAGGATAAACGAAATTAGAGAAAGGAGCCAAGAGAAACCAAATCCCCAACTCAATTTCAAGCTCCAACGAGAACTAACCAAGGATTTTTGGACTTAGGTTGAAGCCGAACATGACCGAGCCATGCCGAAACAACAGGGTAGCAGAGCCGCAGAGGAGCGAAGGCGGATTTCAGACGAGAACCGAAGAGGGGTTAGGCCTCCGAAGAGGGATTAATTGCCTCCGAAGAGGGGTTAGGGACTCCGAAGAGGGGTTGGGGCCTCCGAAGAGGAGTTAAGAGCCACCAACGAACGGAAACCGGCCACCGACGAGAGCAAACGAAACCACCCTCTCTCTAGAGGGTTAGAGAGAGGAGAGAGCGTTTTGGAGAGTTTTTCTATCTTTTGGTTAGGTTTTGCGTTCTTGTTGTGGGCTGCTTCATAGATATTTTGGTTTTTACTTTACATAAATGATCTTATGAATTATTAGTTTTAGTTTTTTAAAAATAAAAATATGGCATAATAAATAAGGATATAATAGTAAAAAAAATTATTTAAAAAAATACAAAAGAAACTAAAATGATATATATTTTCTAAATGAGTTGAATTTGTCACATCGTACAAGAATTATAGCTTGTCTATTAGAGTCACACAACCATTGCAATCCGAAATGACCGCTCTTTATTTACCAATTCAAGAGTCACACAACCATTTTGATGAATGTGGGAACATATATACGAAATTTAAAAATTAACTTGAGGTTGATGAAATCTTAAACTCACTAACCATGTTACATACCTTTTTTTTAATGAAATAATCTTATTATTTTTTTAATCGTGAAAAATAAATACACTGCAAATCACCACGTTATAGTGGTGATTGACTTCATTTCTTCATGGGCGTCCTCAACTTTTAGGGAGTAGTTCTTCTTAGTTCGTCTTATTTTATAGGGTTTATATTGCGCTTGTTACGTTTTATATTTGTATTGTATGTTTAGGCGGTTTTCCCCTGTTTTGTATTTGTATTGTAAGTTACGGGAGTCAAGGCTTTGTTTATTTGATCATGTGCAAAGAAGAGATTTGATTGCGTCAATGCGTATATGTGATAGTTTGGAGATTGATAGATCACAGCGGAGCAGAGGGAGAACAAAGAAAAGTTGGAGAGAGGTGATTAAACAAGATTTTGCTCTTCTGAATATTAACGAGAGCATATGGTTATGGATAGATGGTTATGGATAGGGCGTAGTGGAGGAGCATCATCCATGTCAGAGAGGGTTAAGTTGGACTTCAGAGGAGTGACATAAAATAGTATCTCCCCCCGTTCTCACACCATGCCTTTTCCTAATCTCATTTTTTCGTTTGTTATACTTTTATCATCGGTTTTGCTATGAGTTTACGTAGGTACGTGTCTGAGTCACTAGAAAACACTCTTACGAGATGATCGGGAAAGAATGCGTACAACTTGACCCTCATACCCTGCTTAGACAAGATAAGGTGAGAATGTTATTGTTGTTGATTCGTCAGTCTATCGAGAATCAGACTTACCTTATCTCGAATTTTTACTTAAATAAAAAAAAACACTTAACATTAGCAATTAAAGTCAATTACGTGCTTATTATGGAAATAGAAGTATATATGAGGAAAGTCAAGTACGTGCTCATTAAACATCATTAGTTGGTGCCTAGTGGGCTTAAATTAAATTACAAACATCATGAATTTGGGTGTTGCTTGATTATCAATCATATAATTAATTACTAAACTCTCATCATTATTTATGCTAATTAAGCATCTTCAGTCAAATCCTCTTATTTATCCAAATGATCAATGCTATATTACTATATATGGACAATGATGTCACATTTATAGCTAGGTTTTGGGATAATTTTTTTGAGTCACAAATTAAAACTGATTGATTAAGGGAGAGAGTGTGGGAATTTAATTACTTGAAACTTTTAATTGTTTGATTCCTCTCAAAGACATATGAACTTATTAATTATTAATTTAGATTAAAAAAAACTCAATTACATTCATGAAAAGAAAATTATATATCGATCATAATTATACTTAATTTGTTTTAAAAAATTAACTACATTTCATGTCATTTTATAAGTTAACGTACTTATTGCACGAATGTTATGTATCAATCCCAAAGGAACATTAGATCTCAACGAACTAATCATTAATTTTGGTTGTTTGAGTTATAATATATATTTTTTTTAAAAAAAAAGGGAAAAAAAAGATCTCACAAAGAATAACATTATAATATATTAATATGTTTGGGTAAAGTAATTATGAGAAATGGAGAAAGCAAAAGTTACCAAAATTTAGGGTGATGATTAGGAGAATATATAAGAGAGCTTTTCAAACTAGTTTTGATTGCAATTTGCCAAGTAATTGAAATGGTGTAGGGCATCCATGATAAGGACAACATAACAATAACACTATAAGCTAGAGATCCAAATATTTATTTCTCCTTACTCGAGGTTTATAATCATCTATTAGTGGTATATACTCAATCCGTTTAAAAATACAAATCCTTTTAGGTTTAGATTTTTATTTAAAAATATAAGTTCTTTTATATTTTTGTATCAATCCCAAAGGAGCACGTGTTAGAAGAATAATATATAAACTCTTTAAATATATATATATATATATATATATATATATATATAATAGAGGGTGGTTCATGGGTAAACAACCCTTATTGTGTATAATGAGAACAAATCTGGACCGTTGATTGAATGAAATGGAAGGCTGAGATTAAAAGGCAATTTTGGCTTTTTTTAAATTAAAAAACAGTGGGACCCACGTCGTTTTTTTGCCCACTTGCTGAAGGGAGGCGTGTGTGGTGCACTCTCTTCAAATTATTCGACAGTATATCTAGATTATTCGATCGTATCGTCTGATTATGCAATGGTATCGACAGATTATGCGATGGTATATGATTTTTTTTTAATAGCGTGTGTGATGCACTCTCTTGATATTATTCGATGTTATATCTGGATTATTCGATCATATCGACGGATTATGTGATCGTATCAACGGATTATGCGATCGTATCCACTTGCCACATGATGGGTGGTTATTTTTTTCTTCGAATTATTCGACAATATCACTGGATTATTGGATTGTATTAATGGATTATTCAACATGAAAACACCAAAAACTATTTACCAATGATTATTCGATGGTATTCCTTGATTATTCGATGGTATTGCTTGATTATTCGATAGTATAGCTCGATTATTCGATGGTGTTACAGTAATATAACTAAAATTATTCGATGGTATCACAGGATTATTTGATGGTATCGCATGATTATTCGATAGCATCGATGCATTTTTTATTCATACGAGTGTCAAATAAAAAAAAACAAATCATGAAGCACAAAATCACAAAATCGATCCATACATATGAATAATTCGGCTTTCTCTCCGAATATGTCTTTCAATCGAGCAATTAAATCAAGCAATTGCAAAAGTAAATCCTAACTAGTACACTCCGCACGAAGGGAACAAACCAATTCATTCCGTCGTAATTACAATAAAAATCGAACTTAAATCACTTCTACGGAAAACAATTTCAGTCCACAATCACTAGCAAACCTAAGATCCATCCAATTCAAACCAAAACTACCTGCTTTTAATTCAAATTCGCAAGGCATTGGATTCTCTAAAGCAAATACCACAACAGGACCTAAAAATCAGCCAGAGAACAGAGAGAGAAAGATAGAGAAAACAAAGCAATACGTACCAGAGAAGTGCTTGGAATCGGAGATGCCAACGAAGACAAAGAAGAAGAAAGAAGTTGCAAGAGAGAGAGAGAGAGGGGGGGCAGAGTTTTGCAGAACCCGAGTTGGGGGAATGCGAAGTGGAGCAACAAAACACGATTTGTTCAGGGGATCGGAAGAGCTTGAACGTGGCATCGGTGACGCAGCCAACGCTATGAGCCGTAGAAGAAATCGAGTGCATCAGCGCCACTCATCTCCTTTGCCGCATCTCTATGTTTCCAATTCGTCCTTGCCATCGCCATCGCCATCGCCTGGTATCGCTCATAGCCGCCACCGTGATCTTGTCCTCGATTCAACGCCGGCATCGAACTCGCCTTCAATCGCCGCTCATCTTCACCACGGGAGACCCACAGTGGAGCTCTCGCCGCCTTCGCAATCGTTGCCCAACTATTGTGCCCCGCCGCCTTCGCAATTGATGCCGCAGTCGCCCTACACCTGTCAAAATTGTCTTCTCTCTCACCGCTCATCTCCGCCATGGGATACTCACAGTGGAGCCCTCGCCGCCTTCTCAATCGATGCCCAACTGATGTGCCCTCGCCGCTTCACAATCGCCCTACGCCCTTCGAAATCGTCTTCTCTCTCTTCCTCGCACAGCCTCACGCCGGACTCCCGAGCGATCGAACAGCCTCAGCCCTAGCCGGACAAACCCTGTCGCTTTCTCCGATCGCCGCTCCTCTTTCTCTTTCTCTTTCCTGGAAAAACACGATTGTGGGGGTAGGTTAGGGGTGGGTGAATACACGCGCGGAGTATATAGCAGTGTTGTTGGGATTTTTCATTTTAATTAATCAATATTACAAAATAATCTCAGCCATCCGATTCTACTAAATCAACGGCCCAGATGTGTTCTCATTTTACACAATAAGGGCTGTTCTCATATGATCTACCCTATATATATATATATATATATGGTAGAGTTCAAGTGAGAATAGTATATACCGGTGAGAAGGAAAGAAGGGATCTCATTGGTCGAATTTAATTAAAAATAACAAAATTAAAATCCAGCCTCACGCGCCTCATTCCTTCTTTATAATTCCTCTTCTCCTTCCCCTTCTTCCATGGCCGCCGCCAGCCAGATCCCCGCCTGCCATGGCCTTCTCCCGATTTCTTCAACCTCGGTCCCTCTCGCACTTCTGGCTCCGTCCTCTCGCACTTCTCGCTCCGAGCCCGCCACTGCGCCGCACCTCCGATCAAGAACGCCACCGTCGTGCTCCCACAATCGGATTAAGTGGGAGCGTTTCCACAACTCTGGCTTCGGAGCCTCTCGCAGTGACACTCGGAGCGGCGGAGGATATCCCTCTTGTCTCTCCATCACCTCCGAATCGGATCTCCCTCTCTCTTTTCTATTCATCCACAATCGGTAGATCTAAACGTTCTCTTTGTCCTCCTCTGTAGGATTTGCTTTACTAATGAGATTTCTGTTTTGTCGCTTCCATGTCGGCACCGGATCCTTTGCAGGTGTTAATTCTTTTGCAATTTCCGATATCATTGTCATAAGTTTGCATCTTAATTAAGCCAGTCTTTTTTCGGTGCCAGGAATTGCAGCGTGTGCTCCTGGCCGGGATTGCCCATATTGTTACACCGGTATCGGCCACTGACTGTTTGCGTAGGAACGTAACACTTGCGCTCTATCACAAAGTCCTCGTTGTCAAGACAAACCCAACTGTTGATGTTGCTAATTAATCATTGTCTCATTTTGGATTTATATTTCACACCTCTTCAAATTTGTTAGCTGCTTCGATTAGTTGGAGTACGTACTTTGCATCGACGATTCATTCTCAAATTCCACATTTAGCCTAGAATTGGTTAAGATTGGTTCACTGGGTGTGGTTCACTGGATTCGTCAATCACTCTATAATTGGTTCATTAATAATGGTTAATATTGGTTCACTAGATGTGGTTCACAGGATTTGGTTCACTTGGTGTGGTTCACAGGATTTGTCAATCACTCTATAATTGGTTCATTATTAATGGTTAAGATTGGTTCACTGAAACGGTTCAGTGGCCGAATAGAGTGTGGTTCAGTTACCGAATATAGTGTGGTTCAGTGACCGAATAGAGTGTGGTTCAAAGACCGAATAGAGAGTGGTTCAGTGGCCGAATAGAGTGTGGTTCAGTGACTGAATAGAGAGTGGTTCAGTGACCGAATAAAGTGTGGTTCTGTGATCGAATAAAGTGTGGTTCAGTGTCTGAATAGAGAGTGGTTCAGTGACCGAATAAAGTGTGATTCAGTGACCGAATAAAGTGTGGTTCAGTGAGCGAATAGAGAGTGGTTCAGTGGTCAAATAGAGTGTGGTTCAGTGACCGAATAAAGTGTGATTCAGTGACCGAATAGGCTCATGAACCACATCTTATAGGCCCATGAACCACTTCTTTATAGCTTGATGAACCACTTCTTGATAGGTTGGTTCAGTGACTAAATAGGTTAGTTCAGTGGCTAAATAGAGTTTGGTTCAGTGACTAATTAAATAGAGGTTAGTTCAGTGACTAAATGAGGTTGGTTCAGTAGCTAAATAGAGGTTGTTCAGTGGCTAAATAGTGAGAGGTTCAGTGACTAAATAGAGAGAGGTTCAGTGAACAAATAGAGATTGGTTTAGTGAACCATTTTATTTTAAAAGAAAATTAATTAATTAATTAAAAACAAACATTAAAAGAAAGTAAAAGAAGAATGAAAATTTTATAATTATTAAATAGTAGTGGTTCGTGAAATAAATTCTAATGGTTCATCAAATAAAGAGTAGTGGTTCATGAAACATTTTATTTTAATATATTTAATCTCATTTTTAAAAAAATTAAATTATAAAATTATGAAACTTTTTAGGTTAATGAACCACTTATTTATAACTTCATGAACCACTTCTTTATAACTTGTGAACCATATGAATCACTACAAATAAAATGGTTGAACCATTGTGAAAAAAGTTGTTGAACCACTTTGAATAAAATTGCTGAACCACTGTAAATAAAATTGCCGAACCACTATGTATAAAATTGATGAACCACTTTTTGTCAATTTTTTTCCAACAAAACATATACAAAGTGGGTGTCTATGTGTAGATAAAATTAAATTACACCCAAATATATATTTTTTATATTTTTTTAACAAGTAAAAATGCAAAAAAATGATTTTTAAAAGTTCATGTGAACACTTTTACATGTACGTAAAATTTCTAATTAATTAGTAAATTGGCGCGTGTAATTAATTAGTATGTATGTGAGAGTGGGAGTGTTGTTAATTAATTTGGGTGGGTGTTACTAATTAATTGGGAGAAGTCGCGTGTCTCAGAATTTTAATTCACTTTTGCACATGTGGACCAATCAAATTGCTTCTTTCCTTCTCACTTTTGGTGACCTTTGCACCCGAACCCAACCCTATATATATATATATATATATATATATATATATATATATATAGGGTCAGGTTCAGGTAAGAAGGTCACCAAAAGTGAGAAGGAAAGAAGCAATTTCATTGGTCCACAAAGATTAAAATAATTTTAAAAAAAATCGTTCGGCGTGTTTTAGTTCTCCCCACACGCGCAGATCATACTCCCCCACTCGCACCTAGCGCGTGTGTACCACGCATCCACCCAGCCACTTTAAAATGGAAAACACGGAGCATGTGTTAATTGGGAATTGAACCCAAAACCAATACCTTCTCCACACATCATTCCAACCACTACATCAATACAACGTCCTTGTCCGTATAAATTTATTTAATTTTTTTGTTCATTCCTTTTTTTATTTTATTTTAATGTTTTTAATTATTTGTGTGTTTTTTTAATTATTTTCTTTATTAGTTAATTAATTAATTAATTTTAATTATTTATTTTTAAAATAAAATGGTTCATGAACCAATAATATTTATTTGACGAACCACTACTATTTAATTCATGAACCACTACTCGTTGTTTCATGAACCGGTACAATTTATTTCATGAATCACTTTTATTTTCTTTGAATGTTTATTTTTTTTAATTATTTATTTAATGAACCAATACTATTTATTTGATGAACCATTACTCTTTATTTCATGAACCACTATAATTTATTTCATGAACCACTACTCTTTTTTTTTTAATGTTTATTTTTTAATTATTTATTTGTTTATTTTCTTTTAATGTTTAATTATTTATTTGTTTTTAATTATTTATTTAGTCACTGAACCAACCTCTATTTATTCACTGAACCAACCTCTATTTACACACTGAACCAATCTCTACTTACACACTGAACCAACCTCTATTTAATCACTGAACCAACATATTTAGTCACCGTGAACCAATCTCTATTTAGCCACTGAACCAACGTCTATTTAGTCACTGAACCAACCTCTATTTAGTCACTGAACAAACCTCTATTTATTCATTGAACCAACATCTACTTACACACTGAACCAACCTATTTAGTCACTCTCTATTCGGTCACTAAACCACTCTCTATTCGTTCACTGAACCACTCTATTCGGTCACTGAACCAATCTCTATTCGATTACTGAACCACTTTATCCGGTCACTGAACCACTATCTATTCGGTCACTGAATCACTCTCTATTCGGTCACTGAACCACTCTCTATTCGGTCACTGAACCACTCTATTCGATCACTGAACCAATCTCTATTCGATCACTAAACCACTGTATCCGGTCCTTGAACCACTATCTATTCGGTCACTGAACCACTCTATATTCGGTCACTGAACCAACCTCTATTTAGTCACTGAACCAGTTATTATAAAATTGATGAACCAATTCTATTTAATTCATGAACAATTATGTGTCTAGTTGGTGAACCACTCTCTTTAATTAAATGCGGCAAAGTAATTTAGCCAATACTATTTATTTGATGAACAATTATGTGTCTAGTTGGTGAACCAATTCTATTTTAATTAATTATTTATTTATTTTTAAAATAAAATGGTTCATTAACCAATACTATTTATTTGATGAACCACTTGATATAAACACTCTGAACCATTCGGTATAAAAACCCTGAACCACCCGGTATAAAAACTCTGAACCACTTAGTATTAAAACACTGAACAATTAAATGTAAAATTCATGAATCACCTTTATTTACCTCGTGATTATACTTTCACTCACGGCGTAATCATAATTATTTTAAGTCATTGTAGAGGCTAAAATCACCATGGCCTAATCACTAAAACAACCATCAAAACTGAACTGAACTGCTACACCATGGCTATTGATGAGTTGATACATTAGTACGTTACCAGGTAAAGTAACAACATAGAACAATTCAACGACTTGTAGAAAAAAAACCCGATTGACAAAATCAGATTGAAATTGAAATTAGGTACAGACGCCAAGTGTTGTAGATTGAAGAAGCGTGTGGGGATGGGCAAATTGGATGAGGTAACAATTTCAAGTGTGTTCCACCAATTCAAGGCCCTTGCCCAATACACCGACAACAACGTCTGCTCCGCCAAGGCCGTTGCCCGTGCCGGGGCCGTCGGCTTCCTCATCCGCCCTCTGGTACTCCGAGCCTCGCCAAAGTCTCCCCATCCACCCTGCCTCCCGCTCCTGGAAACGCTCCTCCGCCCTGAAGATTCTCCAGGAGATTGCTCGCTCATACCGCGACGGTGATTCCGGTTCCAAATCTAGCCGCCGTAGCTACTTCTCAATGAAGAGTACGTCCATCTCTTCCGCTGGCCGGATCCTGGGATTCGCACGCCGAGATTAGCAAATTGTCGTCGCCGAAGTCATCCAATCCCTTGCGTCCGACTCCGAAATTCATGAACCCCTACAGGTGAATTGAGAGGGATGGAGGGATGAAGAATAGGCGGCGGAGTCGAATTAGGGCAAGTAGAACGCCGGTTCAGAAACTCTGGAAAACGGACGATAGAGTGATGAAGAGGAGTGGAGGAGACAGAGAGAGAAAGATGACTTGCTAGACTAAGAGAGGGTAATGGAGACGAGATTCAGGAGCGAGGAAAGAGGACGCGAAAGAGGAGGGAGAGGAAGCGCGTGGGAGGGTTTTTTTTCCTTTAAAATTCAGATCCGTTTTCACCAATGAGAACACTTCTTTCCTTCTCACCGGTATATACTATTCTCACTTGAACTCTACCCTATATATATATATATATATATATATATATAGGGTTGGGTTCAGATGCAAAGGTCACCAAAAGTGAGAAGGAAAGAAGCAATCTCATTGGTCCACGTGTGCAAAAGTAAATTAAAAAAAGAGACACGCGTATTCTCAAAATTAATTAGTGAAACTCATCCAAATTAATTAGTAACACCCCCACTCTCACTGTACACGCGCCACACTAATTAATTGCACGCGCTAATTAGAAAAGTTACGAAGACATGTCAAAGTGTTTACATGAACTTTTAAAAATTATTTTTTGGCATTTTCACTTGTTAAAAAATTATAAAAAAATATATATTTGGGTGTAATTTAATTTCATCTACACATAGACACCCACTTTGTATATGTTTTGTTGAAAAAAAAAATTGACAAGCAGTGGTTCAGCAATTTTATTCACAGTGGTTCAGCAATTATTTTCAAAAGTGGTTCAGCAATTTAATTCACAGTGGTTCAGCAATTTTATTCACAGTGGTTCAACAATTTTTTTCACATTGGTTCAACGATTTTATTCACAGTGGTTCAGCAATTTTATTCACAATGGTTCAGCGATTTTATTCACAGTGGTTCAGCAATTTTATTCACAATGGTTCAGTGATTTTTTTCACAATGGTTCAGCAACTTTTTTCACAATGGTTCAACCATTTTATTTGTAGTTATTTACATGGTTTACAAGTTATAAAGAAGTGGTTCATGAAGCTATGAAGAAGTGGTTCATGAACCTAAAAAATTTCACATTTTTATAATTTAGTTTTTTTAAAAATGATATTAAATATATTAAAATAAAATGTGTCATGAAGCACTACTCTTTATTTGATGAACCATTAGAATTTATTTCATGAACCACTACTATTTAATAATTATAAAATTTTCATTCTTCTTTTACTTTCTTTTAATGTTTATATTTAATTAAATAATTAATTTTCTTTTAAAATAAAATGGTTCACTGAACCTCTCTCTATTTAGTCACTGAACCTCTATCTATTTAGTCAATGAACCACTGAACCAATCTCTATTTAGTCATTGAACCAACCTCTATTTAGTCACTGAACCAACCTCTATTTAGTCACTGAACCAACCACTATTTAGTCACTGAACCAACCACTATTTAGTCATCGAACCAATCTATTTATGCACTGAACCAATCTCTATTTAGTCACTGAACCAACCTCTATTTAGACACTGAACCAACCTATTTAGACACTAAAACAACCTCTATTTAGTTACTGCACCAACCTCTATTTAGTCCATTGAACCAACCCTTATTTAGTCACCGAACCAACACTTATTTAGTCACCGAACCAACCTCTATTTAGTCACCGAACCAACCTCTATTTAGTCACCGAACCAACCTCTATTTAGACACTGGACCAACCTATTTAGTCACTAAAAAAACCTCTATTTAGTCACTGAACCAGCCTCTATTTAGTCGCTGCACCAATCTCTATTTACTTATTTAGTCACTGAACCAACCTCAATTTAGTTACTAAACCACTTATTATAACACCCTGAACAACTTGATATTAAAAACCCTGAACCACTTGGTATAAAAACCCCTGAACCACTTGGTATAAAACCTCTGAACCACTTGGTATTAAAACTCTGAACCACTTGATATAAAACCCTGAACCATTACGTATTGAAACGCTAAACCACCTAGTATAAAAACTCTGAAGCACTTAATATTAGCTATTAAAACCTGTTATTAAAAACATCATTCTGGAAAGAAAGAAAGAGAAAAATTTGTTGCTCATCATCACTTTATTATCAATTCGCTCTCCACTAAAAGAATTTCTAAGCTAGTTTGCAATTGGAAACAGTGGCTAGCTTGCAACTTTACACACGAAAAAAATTTCTAAGCTAATAGTGTAACATTGCAAAACGCAATTGAAATATACAGAAGCAATTTGCATCAGCATGAACGAATTCTCTTTTCATATAGGTTCAATTGCGTATGCCTAATCAATCTGCAAAATCCCTCTTTTGTACTCTGTAATAAAATGTAATTGTAAGTTGCAATTGAAAAAATCAGTAGCAGTGTCGTCTTCCTCCCTTCGAATCGAACAAGATGTCTTCCTTCCTTCGACACCAGCAGTGCTCGTCATCGGCCACCAACCCGACGGCAACTCGGCAAGAGCGCCTCTGTTGAGATGGTTCGGAAGCTCCACGGGAGCGGCGGCGGTGGCGATCCATGGAAGGAAGTTGAACGGAGGTTGGGAAGGAGGAAGGACATCCTAGCCTCTTCGTTTGCACTCATCGGCTTCCGACGAAGAAGATGGGATCGACGCCAGCGCGGAGAGGCCGACGAGGACATTATAGGCATCGCTTCCCCATCACCTTCCGGCAGAGGACGGCGAGGAATTTATAGGCGGCGAGCACCAAGAGGTTCGCAATCGATAGTTGCACCATCTAGAACTATAGCGCGGTGTGGCCCGACTCTGATGCGCTACTGAGATCTACAGAGATCAATCCGAACATGGAGAAAGAGAGAGCAAGGGACGCGAGTCCAACAATGGTGATGAGGAAGCAGCGAAAACACCGAAGGATGAGAGGTCAAGCTCCGGGAGCAATGACAATGGCGAGCGTAGTCTCAAATCTGAAATAGAAGAAGAGATTAGATCTAAAATAGAATAAGCGTATCTCACACGCCCGCGTAGCCCTAGATTTATTTCAACCAATCACATCCCTTCTCACCTTCTTACCGGAATCACTACTTCTCACTTGAACCCTACCCTATATATATATATATATATATATATATATATCCTTTTTTTTTAAAAATATATACATCAATTAGGAGGACCTTTCTTCCTTATTTAGAGGTTTCGAGCTCAAAAGCTAAATATAAAGTGTTTTTTAAACCTATATGAAGTAACATTTTACACTTGTTGATTGTGAACGATTCAAAAATAAAATAACTTGCATATTTTCACTCTTTTCATAACAAAAAAGGTAAAATTAGAGATGGTTTAGTACTAAAATTAGAGATGGTTTAGTAATCGTTCATAGATATCACTCGTAATTTTACAAATAAAGATGGGTTTAGTAATTGAGGATGAGGATCAAATTAGAGATGAAATTACGACTGAATTGGCTAAAAGATTTATTTCTAATAACGCACCGGTTAGTAGTAATCCATATTTCCTAAATTTAATTGATCAGACCATTACTGAATCTGAAAATAGAATTTTGACACAACATGTTTCAGATGAAGAAATTAAGGATACCCTTTTTTCAATGATAGATGATAAGTCTCCAGGTCCTGATGGTTTTCCACCAGAGTTCTATAAAAAATATTGGGATATTGTCGGTAAATTAGTTTACAAAGTTGTTAAATCTTTTTTTTTTTCATTCTGGTGTGCTACTCAATGAAGTAAATTCAACCTTCATTGCACTTATTCCTAAAATTGATGCGCCCAGTAATATTAACCATTACCGTCCGATTAGTCTGTGCAATACTATGTATAAGGTTATTTTGAAAATTTTGGCTAACCGTTTAAAGCCTATATTACCACGTATTATTAATCCTTTTCAAGGAGCTTTTGTACAAGGTAGAAATATTCAAGATAATATACTAATAGCTCATGAGGTTTTCCACTCTTTTCATAACAAAAAAGGTAAAGCTGGGTGGATGGCATTAAAGATAGATATGGAGAAAGCTTATGACAAAATAAGCTGGAGTTTTATTCGCATCATTCTAAATAAATTTGGTTTTGATTCTAGATGGATTGATTGGGTTATGACATGCCTAACTAAAACTAGCTTTTCAGTTTTAGTTAATAATTTGTCGGGCCCTACATTTCATACTCATAGGGGAATTCGACAAGGAGATCCTCTTGCACCATATATTTTTGTATTGGTTATGGAACTATTAGGGAGAATGTTGCAACAAGAATCTTTGGAATGTGACCCTTTGGTTGGAATCAAACTTACAAATAATAGTGATCCTATTCCATTTCTTTCCTTTGCAGATGACATCCTAATTTTTGGACGAGCTGATGATTTAAGTCTTCATACGATTAGAAATCTTCTAAATACTTTCTCCAATATGTCTGGATTAACTATAAATTATAATAAAAGTTTTTTACAAGTTTCTAAAAATATTCCTGTCAGTAAAGCCCAATCCCTTGCTCAACAGCTAAATATTCTAATTACGAAGTCTATGGAAAAATACCTAGGTATTCCACTTATTAGTGGTAGGGTTAGTAATGTCTTGTTTGATGAGGCGATTAATAGTCTTAAAAAGCAGTTGTCCAAGTGGAAATCTAATGTTCTCTCTCAAGCTGGTAGATCGGTACTAATTCAGGCAAATTTAAATTCTAAAACAAATTATTTAATGCAATTATTTCTTCTTCCAAAAGGAGTTCTACAAAAAATTGATCAGATCAACAAAAATTTCTTTTGGAATAAAATTCAATCTGATAACTATCATCCTCTAATTATTAGTTGGGAACATATGTGCACTCCTAAAAAAGATGGTGGGTTAGGTTTTAAATCGGCTGAGCAAATTAATATTGGCATGCAAATGAAACTTCTGTGGAGAATTGAATCATGGCTGATCCAGATAATATTTGGTCTAAGGTAATTAAGAATAAATATCTTTCGACAGAATCTCTTATGGAAAAAGGTAGATTCAAAACTTCTTGGCAATTTGGCAGACTTCTTAACATTAGAGATCTTTTCTCTAAAGGATTGCTCTGGTTAGTTGGTAATGGGAAAACCATTAATGTATGGTCTGACATTTGGGTAGATGCGCAATATCTTCATAGGTTTCGGAATGATCGTGATCCTAATTTAAAAGTATGCGATTTATTTACAAATACCAACTCTTGGAATACTAATAGGTTAAATTCTATCTTTCCTTCTCATATAGTTCAAGTAATTACTAATATCCATATTCCTGTAACTCATATCCCAGACAAGTTAATTTGGATTTACAGTAATAATGGAAAATTTTCTGTTAAATCCACTTCCTCGCTTTATAAAACTAGGAATACGACGAAAATTCCAGCAAATTGGATTTGGAAACTTAATATCCCTCCGAATATTAAAAATTTTATTTGGAAAATTTTCTTGGATATCCTGCCCACGACTGTCCGGTTAAATAGATTTATAAATAGAGTTCCTAGTACTTGTTCTCTTTGCAATTCTGATATTGAAGAAACAAATCATTTATTGTTTAATTGTCAAATTACAAAATCCCTTATTCAAAATCCGAGTGTTAAGTTGAACAAATGTTTCATTATGCCAAATTTAACAAGTGATGTTCAAGAGAATATTCTAAATACTAGGGCACTTAATCTAGATTTTACAGATTTATGTCATTTATGGCATTCAATTTGGGAGCTCAGAAATAGAATTATTTTCTGCAATACTTCTGATACAGGTATGATCTTTGCGTTCACTCGAGCTATTGATAATATCTCTTGTTGGAATAAAGGTCAGATTATAACAAAATTACCTAAACATGTTAGGCCGCCTGATAAAATGACGTGGAAATGTCCTCCAATAGATGTAGTTAAGATCAATGTTGACGCTTCGGTGAAAAGTGATACTCAACCACAGGTTGGTTGTGTTGTGAGGAATAATGATGGTCAGGTTATTCGGATACATAAATGCAATGTTAGGATGTGTTCTGTCATTTTGGCAGAAGCTCTTGCTGTTTATACAGGTTTAAGATTGGCAGCGGAGATGGGGATCCGTAAATTGATACTTGAGAGTGATTGTGCGATCATCATCGACGCCATCAATCATGCGAACAATAGTCCATGGGAGGTCACTCAAATTGTCCAAGAGATCCTTTCATTTAGAAGAGATTTTGAGAGGATCAGTTTTCAGCATTGCTATAGAGAGGTCAATGGTGCAGCTGATTTTATTGCCAAATCTCAGTTTAATTGTAATTTTATTTTGAGCACTTATTGTTGTGAGTTTCAGAACATCATCTTGCAAGATGATCATGGATGTCGTTAGTACATCCAACTTTTTGCCTACTGTAAAAAAAAAAAACTTGCACGTTAAATATAAAATTCTCTTTAAAACCAATAAAAATCATTTTGCATTCTTATCAATCATTATTTACCTCGGTCTTTAAGCATTATATCATTTATTATTTATATACATTTTTTAGAAGGATTTAAAATATATAAAAGAAATTTATTAAAATTTTATAATTTCATATTTATTAAGAAATTAATATTTTATATCGTTTCTATCATTTTAAAAAAATGTAAATAGCATAATTTTATAACAAAAGTAGCATATATCTAATATTGCGTTTAACCTAGCTGAGCTTGTCCCCTCTCGGCTAGCCGTTGTGCCACCCACGGGACTCCCATTTGTTCATGGCTCGCAACCACCCACCAACCGCCCACCGAACCTCCCCTCCTCGCCGACCTCAATCTGCCCTCAAGCTCGTCCGCTCTCGCCTGGCTATCGCCGCTTCCATTATGCTTCCTTCGAGGGTGGTTCACTTGCAATTCGTCAGAGAGAGCCCCGACCCGACATCGGACTCGTCGTGCATGAGTTCTCGTCCGCCTAGACTCAGTCAACTGGGGACCGAACTCACTCCCAACCATCCTGCTCCTTGGTGCACCCACGGTGTCACTTCTGCCTCTTTGCGTACGTGGACCAACGCTTGTGGTTTGGTCTCTTTGACAACCTTATGGGTTTCTTTTCTAATTGCTCTTCTGTTTCTATGCATGTTCATTGTTGTTCATTTTTTCTTCTCAGTCCCTTCTCATCCGCATCTATTTTGGCTTACCCTTATAGTAGCCTACTTAATTACGATCTTATTATCATCCTTGAGGGTTTGAGATGAGTTTTGGGGTTTTGAATGGGCGATAGTGTGGCTAGGGTTTGGGTTTGGGATTGGTGTGCTTTGTTGTTCTTGTTGTGGACTTGTGGTGCAACCATGCAAGTTTTATGTGAATAGTGATTTGATTTGTCATGCTTGGAGATATCTTGGAAATGTAATCGAAATCTGATGATTTTGTGGAATCCATAATATGAGAGGTTCACTAGTGATCCCAAAAGTTCTATGTATCCGTCTTCTATTTGACTGGTCGATTTGTTTATTAATTTTGTTGGCTTGTGTTTTACAGTGTAAGATCGATGTCATGTACTTTTCTTTTTCACATTTTTTTAATATCATGTACCTGGTATATTTTCTTTTCTGTCATTTGCTTGTGGTTATACATGATAGTCAATCTATCTACGAGTTAGTCCGGTCCTATTACTCTAAATATGTCTAGGTAATCGAATTGCGCGCTTTCCTGATTTAAAAAAAAAAAAGCACATATATCTAATGTTGTGATCGAAATGAGTCACGAATAAAGGTGGCTAGGAATGAACATGATCTCATAGGCTCTTAGCTTGATTGCTATCATGTATTGTCCTTTGTTGCATATACTTTTCTATCCTATCATGTTGAATAAAATTACCACATTGCTTTTACTTTATTTGGTAGGCTGAGGTGAGGGTAAACAATAGTAATCCTAGCTAGAGCTAGCTAGTCTTATCATTTTCATTTCTTTTGAAACCTCCACCATCGCCCATCCACAAGTTATAAGTTTTTGGGCACTAATATATGATTGTGTGATAACAATACCCAATCTCGTTTAACTTTTTAACACGTGTTTTAAAGAGCTAAAAATTATATAATATATTAACTTTTTTATAATTTTTTTTATAATCTAATACTTATTACCGGCAAATATTAAGTTGTAAAAAAATAATTTAAAAAAAGTTGATATTTTATATAGTTTTTACATCCTTAAAATACATGTTAAAAAGTCAAACAACATCCTTTGTAGATCAGATGTAGTATGAGATGATAAATATTCTATCTTTATTCATATAATTAAATTTTTAATTAGTCAGTTTTACACTTTTTAAGGAAACTAATACTATGTAAAAGGGGACTAAAAATCCATCTATAGAAATATACTAACAGTATATATGGTTGATTTTAGGGGAAAAAATATTAAAATAATATATTATAATACTCCCTCCGTTCCAAAATACATGGTCTTTTACTTTTCGGCACGCTTTTTAAGGAGCGAAAAACTCTATGAAATATTATTTTTTAATTAATTTTTTTTATATAATTAGATGCTTATTAGTAATAAGTATCAAATAGTATAAAAAATTTAATTAAAAAAATAATATTTTATATAGTTTTTCACTCCTTAAAAAACGTGCCAAAAAGCAAAAACCCATCTATTTTGGAACGGAGGGAGTAGTTTATAGAAAGTTATTGTAAGCCATAAATCTATATACAATATATTTTAGTTAATGGATAAAAATATAAATCAATACTATTCATAACCATACTTACCAAAAATATTAATAGATGAATATACCAATTCATAATCCACTCAAAATATAAAAAAACTCCCTCTAGGGTCGGGAAGAACGCGCTGGGGCTCTGCCCCACGCGCCTCCACCCT
Source organism: Persicaria tinctoria (assembly GCA_037127255.1). Classification (NCBI taxonomy): domain Eukaryota; kingdom Viridiplantae; phylum Streptophyta; class Magnoliopsida; order Caryophyllales; family Polygonaceae; genus Persicaria; species Persicaria tinctoria. Next base: position 19,721,538 of record JBANSL010000008.1, read on the forward strand.
CCTCCCTCAAACCTCCTTGGTTCACCTTGTAATCTCCCCAATCGCACCAATTTCTCTCGGCCTTGGCGGGCTTCGCTTGTCTTGGTCGGTTTGCCATCTTCGGCTCCCTCGTCGTCGGTCGTCTTCCCCATTTCGCGCTCCTTCTCCGGCCTCCCTCGACGCCGGCGATTGATCCCCTTCCCTTGGGTCCAACCTCCTCCTCTTGCCCAGTAAGGGTGTCACTCAATTTGTGCCCGGATGGGCTATTGAAATCCTTCCGTCTAGATTGGACTTTTTTCGATCCTGGCCGTGGTGTCGAATCTTCTTCTCGTGCAAAATCAAATTGGGGCTTTTGTGGTTTGAGGGCTCATGGTTCTCTTCCTTTGTGTCTTCATCAAGTTGGGATCCCCGGCGTTCTCTGAGATGCTGTCGGCATCCTGCCGTCATCACCTCGGTACGCCCGTCTTCCTCTCTCCGTTTCAGTTGGGGTTTGGGTTGTGTCATGCCGCTGGTGCTCCGCCGGTGGGCTTGTCGCGGTGTCGTTGGTGCTCTGCTGGTTGGTATGGCGGCGACACCGCTGTGTCCGGCGTCCTCTAGTGTAGATTGTCGTGCAAGCTTGCTGCCTGCAGGTCCTTGGCGTGCAAGCTTGCTGCCTGGAGGTCCTTGGGGTGCAAGGTCCAATTTCGACCTTGCACGCCAAGTTTGGATTAAAAATAATAATATTATATTATATTTTATATATATATATATATATATATATATATATATATATATATATATATATATATATATATATATATATATATATATATATATATATATATATATATATATATATATTACAAACCCATCCGAAAGGATTTGACAAAATTCCCGAAAGGTTTTGAGAAATCTCTCACCCGAAAGGGCTTGTGTAAATCCCGCAAGGGCTTGACCATTTTCATGTAGGTGAAATCTTGTTGGCGTTTTGTTCGAGCAGCTTGCGGCTCTACTTCCAATGTTTCTAGGAGGTCTTCTGCTTTGTTGGGGGGCGTGAAGTCTGGAGTCGGGACAGGCTGGGGTCGAGGTGGTGCGTTCAGGACGACTCCATATCCCGGACTGAGTTTCCTTGGAGTTTCGTCTGCACTACCCACAGGAGATAGAGTCCTGCTGTACCGCTGGCCCGCGGTGCCACTGTTCGGTGGTGCTTGGCTTCGTTCTTCATCGGCTTCCTCATCTTTCTTGGAGTTGGTCTTCTTGGATCGTTCTGCTGTAGAGTTTTTACTGCTTGTTTCATTTCGCTTATTTTCTGTATTTCTGTATGTTTAAGTTGTTCGTTTGACGGTTCGCCGTCTGCCGACTCTGTCGGCCTCTCGTTGAGTCAGGCTTGTCTGACCTTCGAATTTTTACCTATTCAAAAAAAAAAAAAAAAAAAAAATTAATAGATGAATATGTAGTAGGGCGGTTTTGCAAAATAGCCACGAAAATAGGCTTATTTTGCGAAATATCCGCGTTTTGGGACATTTTTGCAAAATATCCTAAATAAAAACCTTTTCCCACGCGTTTTCTCTCTCCTCCGGGCTCTCTCCTCCGGCTCTCCCTCTGCACGCTCTCTCTGCTGCTCAGCTATTCGTCGCCGATCATAGCGACTCAATCCCGACTGTGGAACTCCGATGACAGCTCCGACACTGTCGCCTCCCTCTTCTCCCTCTCTCGCGACAACGAGCGCCAACAAGACAACACTAGGCAATCCGAAGCCCTAATCGAGCGAACAAGACAACGGCCTCGGCATCAGATCTCCGGCGGCGGCTTCATGTCCTGCAAGCTTCCGCTGGTACTCTCTCTTCTCCACTGTGCTGAATTACTTCTTCTTTCTTTGCATATATCTTCAATTACTGCTTTTCTTCTCCCAATTGGAGCTAGGGTTTGTTCTTTAGTTGATTTGCGTAGATTATTCAGCTTCCTGGCTCCCTTATCAAGCGATTCTTCGATTTTAGACAATTTTCTTCAATCAATCGAAGATCGATTGATAGATTGCTTCCCTCCTGGCCTTAGATTGCTTCCCTCATGTACAAGCTCGCAGGTTCCCGTCTTAGAACTCTCAAGATTCGTCTTAATGGCGTTGCCTCCATTGAGCTTAAAAACGACCTAATTATTGTGCAAATTTTGTTAATCTGCTGAATATGTTCTCATTGATCTGATTATTGAGGAATGCATTCGTTATCTATGTGATAAACCTTCCTTTTCTTTTTTATCATTTGGAATAGCTAGTTCAGATTTGATTGTTTTTCAGGAGGAAGAGTTAAAAGGTTATGTTGTTCTCATCTTTGCAAACAAGCAGGTTAGTGTTGATTCCATAATTTGAAGTTGATTTGGAAATTGATCACATAAATTCACTTTTATACGGTGTTAGTTGATATGCTCGTTCTCTACACTAAGGCGTGATTAATGTGGAATTGTGTGTGGTGGATTGCTGGATGATCAATGATGAATCTAGTCTACTTCCAGGAATTTGATCCTTTACATTTTTGGCATTAATTTCAAAATGAAGAGCAATAGTGAGTGAATTATGTGCTTAATGTGGACCTTTGCCTTCTGTAATGATTGAACCAAGTCCTGGAAATAGAGTATGAGTTCAGTTATTTTTTCATTCAAACAAATACATGTCTTTGCCTTTTGGAATTTTGCTGTCATATTAATTGTAAGTAAGTGCACATTTTGGGCATGCTATTTTAATTTTAGGCTCCTGTTGGATTTTTGTCTGTGTTTTGAGAATTATTTAGATTTGTCAGATTGTTACTGGGGAATATTTGGTTTGATTTGACAAGCTTTATTCTCTTTATCTCTTAAGCCATAAATGCTCTAGAGCTGGCCATGGAAGCCCTGAAGGAGATCCAGGTACGGTTTTATAGAGATTTCCATCCACATCCTCAGGAAGAAGTGTATGGCTTTGCAACACCATCAACTATGAAACCAACTCAATGGAGTTGTGAGTCCTGAATCTCCTGACATTTAAAATAGCATTTCCCTTTCTCAGACAATTTCTATTCTTTGCTAAGTATCTATACTTAAAATGATTTCATGTTTTGGATTTCTAAATCTTCAAACCCCGGAGGTGGAATTAATCAAATCCCTGGTGACTGTGTAGTATCAGGTGATGTTAGGTATGTCGACTTTTAGCGCTCCATACAATGTCCTTTTTCCCTTTCAACTTAATTATTACTTATTATTTTGGCAGCATTGTCTTAGTTTCAATTTATTCTTGCAGGTTGACACCCTTTTACAGGTAACAAATCCAACACCTCTCATTCTGTGACTTCTGTAATGAGAATTGGTTATATGGCATGGCACTGTCATCAATCTGCTATTGCCTGATCATGTTTCTCTGTCACACCTGATCATGTTTATTCAATAATATACATAGATTGCTGCTAGAGCATACTTCTACAGTGTGCTTAACTGCCTTCTTCATTGATTTATAAGAGATGACCAGTTCAGCTATCTATTTATTGATCTGACAGAGAATACTGGATCGGGGCTGCAAGCATCTTGAGAAGAAAAATGGAGTACCAGCAAAGCTTATGACCTTCATCTGCAATGGTACTACTGTGCTGTGATACTAAATTGTAATTGTACTTGACGTTTAAATCTGGATGGAGTTATCCTCTAAACTCTTGAGTTTCTCTTTTCAGTTCCAGAAAGTTCATGTTACCATAAAAATCAGATAATTCATAATGCCATATGGGAACTTTTAATTTATTGTGCCTTTTCTCTGTGATAGTTTCTGTTTTCTGAACTGGCTTTATCGAACAAGATTCTGTTGCCGCATTAAACTGCCTTTTTCTCTTATGGTTTGGTTTGTATGGTGAAATATGGCTTATAATCACAGATTCCTTCTGCTGCCGGAGCAAACAAATGTTTCATTTTGGAGATGTTGAATATTGTAACTTGATCGTTTTGCTTGCCCAGTTAGTCTTGATTTTTTACAATTTTACTATGCTTTCAGTTTCTTTCTTTTTTGCCCTGAGGCTTGAGCCTGAACTTTTGTTTAATGGTACAAAGTTATATGCATGCTGAGATCTTATGGGCAGTTCCTTAACCTCTTCCTTTCCTGCCAATTTACATGCAGTCACCGTTATTAAATTTGGGCACATGAGTTCAGATTTACTGGCATATGGAGCAGTAGATGAAAATGCAGTGCTTCCTGGCTGCGAGCCTCCAAGTTTTGGCCTACAACATGTACCCTTCTCGCTGTTCTTGGTTTTCATTTCATGTTTCCTTGGTAGCTTCATTGTTATCAAATTTATGATTTCCTTTGGTTTATGAGCCCATGTATCTCAAAACTGAGCTATTACTTCTCTATTTTGAAGACAAAATGTATATCAGTACTCTTTTTCCAATATGTAATTTAATTTGAATGAGAAAATCTAGTATGAACATATATATTGGCAGTGGTAAAGCAGGTTTCACAGCAATGCCAAATGAAACAAATTTCCCTTTAGGAGCATACTTACTCACACTAAGATGTTTAGACATTCACATATCTTAGCAAAGTTTTCTTAGGCAGATGTTGTCTAACCAGTCTGTGATCCATTCAGATTCATTTCATAAAAACATCACACAAGAGGTATGTATTATAAGCTCAATCTATATATATATATATATATATATATATATATATATATATATATATATATATATATTTCGTGTTTCTTTTTGTTATATATTCTTCTTCAAATTGTCTCATGTTGAAACGAGTTTCATGTGTGCTTAGGTGCAAGGTGCACTAGCAAGTCCTTACTCGTCAAGCTTGGAGCGCGTAACAACTAGAAAATACATAGAGCATTACAACTTGGGCAATACGATGTTTCTTAAAACAACATATTGGTAAGAGTTGTGCAGTTTCGATCTATAAGAGCGAATCATCACTCACATACATATATGTTATAACTATATTACTATTTATCAGTTTCAAGAGCTTCTCAAATGAAGTCCTGTTGGGATTAGGAGTAGAAGATTTCAACTATTGCCAGTCAATACACCGTGAAGAGCTGAGGCAACTTGAACGGTATACAATACTTGTGCTCCTTTTGGTTCTAATCTCTACTTCTTTAGGTTCGATGCATTCAAAAGCAAATCGTGTGTACCATATATACCAGGTGGGCTGTGGAGAACAGGCTAGACCAGCTGGCTTTTTCTAGGCAGAAAGTAAGCTATTGCTACTTCTCGGCTGTAGCGACCCTTTAAGCACCTGGATTGGCCGATGCGCGCATAAATTCCAGAGAAGGAGGTAACTGAGAGAGGTCTTGACAGGGACAAAAAAAAGATGAAAATAAAGGATTGTATGATCAGCATCCGGAGAGTGAAGGTGATTCATACATCAAAGCCTCGGACCAGCATCTGTTGTTCTTGATTCACATTCTGTTATTAGTAGTGTAAAGGCTAGTGTTCATTTACTTCCAATTCCATCTCTCATACATATTGTCACCAATACATTTGCTGAAGTATGATAGGTTTATGCAATTATGCCTGGATTTTTTTTTCTGATGCTCAATTGTTGTTTATATATGTCTAGATATGTTATTAAAATTTGAGATATTACTAGTATGTTACTATTGTAATTGCACTATGAGTGATAGAATTTAGGTATGCCAATGGCAGATTGTTGATTATTGAGGGAGGAGGATGTTATGGCCTACAGATCCATTTGAAATGTCTTGACGATTTGTAATTGTTCTGAAATTTTGATTATTAAATGCAAATTTGCTTTGTAATGTCCTATGCAAATTTTATCTTATGCCCTGCAATGTCGGAAAGTTGTTAAAAAAAATGCGGATTTCTTGGTCCCGGACGATGGATAATCAAGTTTAAATGCCTAAACAAGAGAGAATGCAATTTTTTGTTCCTTCCTTCCATCTTAATCTCACTTGTCACATTTGATTAATGCTAACTTGTAATTAATCTAGCTAAGGAGTACCATTTTATGTGTTTGTTCGAGTGACAACACTAATTGTAACTAATATCAGTGTCAGCACTAATTGTAACTAATATCAGTGTTAGCACTAATTTTCACCACTAGTTGTGCAAAAATAAAGTATTGATGAGCAAAAATAAGAGCATGTTGTGCAATAATTTATTGAGAAAGTATGAAATTATATTGAGAGAAAATAAGATCATTTTGAGAACAAATTCAAAAGTCTCGATTATTGTGCAAAAATAACCTATAGTTGATAAAAAAAAAATAAGATGACATTGAGCAAAATTTCACCAATCCCCCATGTTGTGCAATTATTGTCTATTGATGAGCAAAAATAAAATCATGTTGTGCAATAATCTATAAAAAAAAGTATAAAATTATATTTACAAAAAGTAAGATCATGTTGAGACACAATTTCACAATTCTAAAATGTTGTGCAAAAATAAAGTATTGATGAGCAAAAATATGAACATGTTGTGCAATAATTTATTGAGAAAATATGAAATTATATTGAGAGAATAAAATCATGGTGAGAACAAATTCACAAGTCTCGATTGTTGTGCAAAAATAACCTATTGTTGAGCAAAAATAAGATGATGTTGTGCAATAATTTATTGAGAAAGTATGAAATTATAGTGAGAGAAAATAAAATCATGTTGAGCACAATTTCACAAGAGAGTCGTGCAACTCTTAAAACGGAATCGTGCAACTCTTACAAGAGAGTCGTGCAATTAAAACAAGAGTCATGCAACTCTTACAACAGAGTCGTGCAACTCTTACAACAGAGTCGTGCAACTCTAACAACAGAGTTGTGCAACTTTTACAAGAGAGTCGTGCAACTGTTACAACAGAGTCGTGCACCTATTAAAACAGAGTCGTGCAACTCTTAAAACAAAGTCGTGCAACTCTTGCAACATAGTCGTGCAACTCTTACAATAATATTGAGAGAACATAAAATCATGTTGAGAACAATTTCAGAAATCTCGATTGTTTTGCAAAAAATAAGAGTAAGTTGTGCAAATATAAGAGGACGTTGTGCAAATTTAATCATAAGTTGTGCAAATATAACCCTAGTCTAGTTTTTATTTATTTTATTTTTTTAACCTTTTATCGTGCAAATATAAGAGTACTTTGTGCAAATATAACCATAAATTGTGCAAATATGATCCAAGTAGAGTTTAGAGTTGCACTTTTTTCTGTGTCAGCACTTTTTTTCCCATGTCAGCACTTTTTTTAGAGTTGCACAAGCATGGATAACAATTTCACAAAGAATCGAAGAAGCACATAACAAATGAATCATAAGCCGATCAAATGATGTCGAACAATTCCATCAAGCCTGGATAACAATTTCACAAATATGATCCAAATCTAGTTTTTTTTTTTCTACATGGATAACAATTTGTTTTTACTTTATAATATTATTCGGGCGCATTTTATTCTAATTTGTGCACTTTTTATTCTATTTGTGTCAGCACTTTTTTCAAATAATTTTTTTCTTTCACGGCAGCACTTTTTTAAAATAAGATCATGTTGAGAATAAATTCACAAGTCTCGATTGTTGTGCAAATCTTAAAATAGAGTCGTGCATTTCTTACAACAGAGTCGTGCAACTCTTCCAACAGAGGCGTGCAACTCTTAAAATAGAGTTGTGCAACTCTTACAACAGAGTCGTGCAACTCTTAGAACAGAGTCGTGCAACTCTTATAACAGAGTCGTGCAACTCTTAAAACAGAGTCGTGCAACCCTTACAAGTTACAACAGAGTCGTGCAACTCTAAAATTTCATAGTGTTATTCATGAAATTTATAGTTTTATTCATACAAACTAAAATCTAATTTTAAAATGTATGTTAATCCATTACACTATGGTTATAATGTAATTTTAAAATTTTACACAATAATGTATGTTTAATTGACATAATTTACAAGATATTTCATTTAAAATTTAGTTTTACATTTTCTCGTACAAATATAAGAGTACGGTGTGCAAATTTAACCGTAAGTTGTGCAAAAGTGACCCAAGTCTAGTTTTTTTTTCTTCATTTTGTCGTGCAAATATAAGAGTATCATGTGCAAATATAACCGCAAGATGTGCAAAAATGACCCAAGACTTTTTTTTTTACATTTTGTCGTGCAAACATAAAAGTACGATGTGCCAATATAACCGTAAGTTGTGCAAATATAACATTTTGTTGTGCAAAAACAAAAATAAAAATAAAGATTATGGATCACATAATAAAATATAGATAATTTTTTTAATTTCTCATATTTATAGGGTGATTTTTTTAATAATATATAGATATGTTTTGTAATTCCCATTTTTTTGGGGTCAATTTTGTAATTTCTTCAAAACTTCATCTTCAACCTTGTGAAAGCCGATGAACACAGGCACATAGCGTCGCCTCGCAGCGGCAGCGGCGCCTAGCTCCGGCCGCTCTCTCGACCTCGCTCCGGCTGGATTGCTCGCTCGCTCGCGCCGCCGCCTCGCTCGACCTCGCTTGCACCGCCGCCTCGCTCGCTCCGCCGCCTCGCTCTCTCGGCCTCGCTCGGACGCTCCACTACAGATCTGGACCAAAGGAGAAGCGACATTGATCTGGACTCGCTCGTTCGAGCCACTTCAGATCTGGACCGGAGAATTCCTTTTTTCGCTCTCGATTTGGATGAAACCTCGAGGAAGACGATCGAAGAATCTTCAATTGAAAGGAAATCGGTCAAATTCGCACATCGACCAAGCACCGAGAGCAAAACGTCGACATCTTCATCGGTTGCAGCGGCGGCGGTGGATGAGGATCTCCGGATCCGGCGTCGATTTGCAAAATTCCAGATCCGACGTCGAGAGACTGAGCAAGCAAGAGATACGAGATCGAGAGAGCAAGAGAGATCAGAACAGGAGAGCAATAGAGCAAGAGAGATCGAGATGGAGAGAAAGAGAGATCGAGACAGAAGAGAGCAAAAGAGACGAGCGAGGAGAATCATCGATGATGAACAACGTACAGAGGATTTGGGCACAATTGGGAAAGATGTCCGTACAGAAGCGAAATTAGGTATATATAGGGGCCATTTTGCAAAATTGTCCAAACACGCGTCTATTTCGCAAAAACGTCCAATTAATGTACCTATTTCGCAAATTTTTTCTATGTAGTATTTGATAGGTGTTACTTTATTTATATCTAGATTATTTTTTGATGGAAATAATTATTCATATCAAAATTAATTATTAATAATTATTATTTTATTTATATCTATATTATTTTTTGGAGCCAAAATAAACTATTAAAATATTATATAGTCATAATATAGCCACAATCCATCAGTGCATAAATATTTTCATAAACTAACATAATAAAGACATACTACATATTTAATAAAAAAATAATATTAAAATATTTTAAAAAATCAACTATATGTTAAGTTACATGAGATTTAATTAACAATAGATTCAGAGAAAAAAAACGTTTACCTTATAAATGTGAATTTTATTTATATTTTGAGAGAAACTAAATAAAAAAATATTTAGATTATATATAATCCGTTGAAATAATTTTATTTATATCTATACGTGGAAACTAAATACACCACTTCCAAATGAACGTGGTGTTTGTGGTGTGCTAATTAATTAAAAAAAATGTGCTAATTGATTAAAAATAGTCACCACGTTGGAATGGACGTGGTTGAGCGAGGAAGATTTGCGGTGTATCTAATAACACCCATATCTATATTTTTTTTGGTGGACAAATTATTTATATTTAGATTATTATTTTTTATTTATTGAAATCTACCTGGATTATTTATAATATTTTATTAACGTACAGTGCATGGAACAAGACTTACACTTGCTTCTCCTTAATCGTAGTGTTTTTAACTAGGGTTGGCACGGAAACTTCAATCACAACGATACACACCTTTGATTAGTTGGGAAAATATATGTAGACCAAAGAGTCAAGGTGATCTTGGATTCAAAATTGCAGAAGAGATGAATCTAAGTTTGCAGATGAAGTTACTTTGGAAAATATATAAAGATCAAAATAATATATGGGAGTTATCAAAGAAAAATACCTTCAAACCGAAATAATTAGACAAAAAAAGAATCAAAATACTTCCTGGCAATTTGGAAGATTGTTACAACTACGTAAAAAATTCCACGATGGCCTTTTATGGATCATTGGAAATGGAAACTCCATCAATGTCTGGCAAGATCCTTGGATCCTCGATCAAAACTTATCTGACTACCAAGATAATCATAATCCTGAAATGAGAATAGCACAACTAATCACGCCACAAAAACAATGGAACCTAATACTCCTAAATCAATTATTCCCCCCTAACATTATACAAAAAAAAACAATAAAGATTCAAATCCCGGATTGGGATACAATAGATAAGTTAATTTGGAAACCAAACCCCAATGGAAAGTTCACAACTAAGTCTACTAATAAAATAACAAGACAAACGCATCAAGTAGACACTGACTATATGGATTACCAACAAAGGTTAGATTAAATAGATACATTAATAGAGACCTATATTAAAGTGTTGCCTCTGTGACTCTGAAGATGAGGATACTTATCACATATTCATGCATTGTCGGGTTACTAAGGCAGTAGTCTCGTGCTATGAACAAATGACAGGGAAATCATTTCTAAGCTTAAGAGAAAGAAATCTAACCGGTAGAAGATATTATGATGATTAGACATGAAAACTCACACTTTGAAGATCTTTGTTTCAGTTGGCAAACCATATGGGAAACTAGAAACGTGGTCATTTTCAATAAAAATAACTTAGAAGCTACAACATCTCTGGTCAAAAAGACTTTGTAATATGACAAACTGGAATAAGACAAAAGAAAATGTAAATATAAGCAAAAAACAAAACAAAAGGTTAAAAGCTAAGTGGAGCATGCCATAAAGAGATATATCCTTCAAAATTAATGTGGATGGCTCGGTTATTTCCACTTGCTTCTGCCAAGTGGAGGGGGGGGGGGGGGGAGGTCATCAGGGACTCCAAGGGTCAGGTTATTGATATTTTTCATCAGGAGACACGACATGGTTCAGTTCTCCAAATAAAACCTTCTGCAATCTGTGTTCTCCAGAGGGTTTCGAAAAGTAATCATCGAAGGGGACAGTAACATCAAATGGGAAATTATGTGTCATGTTGAGAAGATCAGACTACTTGCATACTCTTTTGATTTTATTGAATTTAGACATTGTTATAGAGAAGCAAATATGGTAGCCGATTATATTGCTAAAAGTAGGGGAAATTGTAATTTGTTTACACTCCCTTTTAATAGGGATCTTTGTAATATCATCCAGCACGATGATCAAGGAAGTGCTTTGCATTTGTAGCATAGCTTTCATACTGTTTGCCCACTGTTTTAAAAAAAAAACCTAGGGTTGGCATGGTATGGTAACAACAAAAAATGGTTATTATCATTACCATACCACCTATACATGGTACGTCTATTTTTATACCATATATCAACCACAATCATGGTAACCACCGATGTTGGTAACCATGTTTGTGGTTATCATCGGTACGATACCATGATTATAGAGCCTACCAATTAAGAGTAAGGATTTTGAAACTTATGTTGAGAATGAGACTTATATAGAAATCGATGCAGGCAGATCATAATATTCCAATTGAGAGAAATTGAGAGATCTTCGCTGGAAGCTTAGGTTTAGAAAGATGTTAGAAGTTTTGAATGATGCTAGTTCAATATTGCATAACGCCATAACCTCAATGAAGAAAAAGATTGCCTAGACACACCATTTGTTTTTCGTACAAGTTACATGATTTAAAATTTGAAAAAATAAAATAAATAAAAGTATACTATAGTCTATAGGATTATATAGTTACTCTATTTATTACATTTTGATTAGGATTTAAGTTTTCATTAAGCTCTTCAAAATTAATATATATAAAAAAATAAAACCAAATTTTGTAAGCATAATTTTTCGTTCCGGCTATATACACCGCAAATCATGCACGTCCTTAAGGACGTGCATGATTAAAAGGCTTGCACGTCCTTAAGAACGTGCAATATTAGACACAAGGCTTGCACGTTCTTAAGGACGTGCAATATTAACCTTGTGATTTGCGGTGTATATAGCAACACCCTAATTTTTCTAGTGAAGATTAAGCTGATTATAAATTTATAATACGAGTAATTTGAAATGATCATTAGCAATTACATAAAATAAAATTAAAAACACGTCAAAACTTATAGGGCCATTTTTAGCTAACGAGCTAGCCCTAAACAACCACGTGTTACTTTCCCTAAAAGTGCTTTATAAGCTATCAAACAACTTCATGGTCATCGAGTTGCTTGTTCTTAATGGTAAAGATCGAAGAACAATCTAGAGTAATCCCGTTTAGAGCAGGATTTGAGAATCATGAACGCATTCATTTCTCGAACAATCCGGTACGGATAAAAAAAACAATGACAACCTAAGAGTAAATCCAACCAAAAATACCTAAGAAAACATAGTAACATATAGATGAAACAATACGAACATAGAGAAACACGAAACATACGGGCCTAACAACAAGCACAACTCAACGATGCTCCGCCTTCAAACCATCGCTACCAATCGAAGAACGCTGCATTGGTGAGTATAATTAGGGTTAGACGGAGATTCTCGGATTTCGCTATCAGCATATCAAGTATCTGACGGAGAAAAAGACACGACGACTTAACCGCGACAAAAACAAGGGCCCCTTGCAGAATTCGAAAATGCAAGAGCAATGAAAATAGACAAATAAAGGATACGCCCCCAGACACTCCAAGCTACACTATTCTAAAGGTCTTTTGGACCTCGTCCGAAAGGATGCTATCGGGTAGAGCTTGCTTTCCCGAATTCTTACCTAATAAAAAAAATGTAATATATCTAATATGAAACAATGAAACAAAACCATGATACAATAATTTAATCATCTGTACAATGCATAACCACTCTTCAGATAAAAATTACATGTCAATGTGAGCCTGACCAAAACCTATACATCCCATGCTCTCCGACCGCCTCTCGCGACGTCGTCGTCCTAGCTCTCTTCCAAAACCTCCAGCTCTTCCCGCCTCCGATGGGCCCCGACGACGAATGCCTCCGGAACGACTCGGGTTCCTTGCAACCCATCCCAATATCTGAAGTTGATAACCCCTTCTCGAGATCCTCGGCATTCCTACCCGATCCATAGCTATGAGCGCTATAACCGCCTTGGAAGGGATCTCGGGCCTCGATCGGCGGGTTTTCGTTGTTGCAGCTCATCGGTGACTCGTCGCACCCGTCTTTCGAGCTGTCGCACTCGTTGCACACCAGCTTCAAAGCCTGCACGACCTCGCCCATGAAGGGGCGGTGTGACACCTCGGGCTGGACGCACATGGAGGCGATGGCTGCGACTTTGGCCACGCTGTCGAACGATATGTCCGGCCCCAAGTCAGGGTCGACTATCGATTTCAGAGCTTCTTTGGTGGTGAGATACGGCCTCGTCCATGATACGAGGTTCTCTTGGCCAGGCGGCTGCGACATGTCGACCGGTTTCCGACCCGTCAGGAGCTCGAGAAGGACGACACCGTAGCTGTAGACGTCGCTCTTTACGAGTAGGTGTCCCGTCATGGCATACTCAGGAGCCACATATCTGCAAGTTTTTAGCTTCCATATGAATATGCATTTAAGATATTTTGCACAAACCACCCCTAATATATTCTGTTTTGCACAAACCACCCCTAATAGACTATTTTGCACAAAACCGCCCATTACAAATAAAATCATTTAAGCAACAGAAGGTATCTCATACCCAAAAGTGCCCATGATTATACATTTAACTATTTAAGATGACGATTTACAGTAAAGTGCACAACTACCCCTAATATACCCTATTTTGCACAAACTGCCCGTAATATAATCCGTTTTGCACAAAACACCCCTGATATAGACTATTTTGCACAAAACTACCCATTACAAATAAAATTGCAGTTAAACACCTACAGTCCACAGTTTGTTATAAACCACCCCTAATATAAGACTATTTTGCACAAAAACACCCATTCCAAACAAAAGTGCATTTAAACACCTACTGTCCAACATTGGCTGAAAACTCCAACTCATTTTAGCATTAAATAGCACAAACCACCCGCAATATAATCTGTTTTGCACAAACCACCCTTAATATAGACTATTTTGCACAAAACCACCCATTCCTGATAAAATTGCAGTTAAAAACCTCCAACTCATTTTAGCAGTAAATAGAAGGTATCTTAGATAAGAAAAAAGAGAGAATTCGTACCCGAAAGTTCCCATGACACGGGTCGAAATGTGTGTGTTCTCTTCATCCAATGCAGTTCGAGCCAAACCAAAGTCGGAGACTTTGGGTGTGAAGTCAGCTTCTAACAAGATGTTACTAGCTTTGAAATCCCTATGTATGACACGGGGACTCGAATCTTCGTGTAAGTAGGCTAGACCGCGGGCAGCACCAAGCGCTATTTTCAACCGCGCTGCCCAGTCTAGCGGAGATATCTGCCTGTCTATTCCTGAAACATACACAAGATCGCTGTAAGCATCAAAAATATGCACAGATTAACTTTTAGGGAGATGTCTCTATACTGTCATTACCATGTAGGTGAGATTCGACGCTGCCATTTGGTACGAGTTCGTAAACTAAACATCGGAGATGATCCTCTACGGATATACCAATCAACTTGACTAAGTTCCTATGGTGAAGCCGGCTTAGCATCTCGACTTCAGCCAAAAATTCCCGACCACCCTGCTGGTCCTCTCTCTTGAGAACCTTCACGGCAACCTCAGTCCCGTCTTCAAGAACGCCACTGTAAACACGTCCAAATCCACCTTCCCCAAGTACTCTCGAAGAGCTAAGGCTGTCCGTGGCTTTCTCAATCTCAGCCGCACTGAAAGTCTTAGCTGATCCAGTGTATGCAGCAACACTCGATTCAAATGACAGCGAAAAACTCGGGCGACTTCCAGCCGATTGTCCAGTTGGCCCTGACAGCACAGTTCTTATTTAATCTATGCTGCAGGAAAATACATGGAATCCTAAATAAAATGAGCAGAGTTAGAGTTCGTTGCCTTACCTGTTGATCTTGCGATAGAAGACGGATAAACAAGTGGTGCTGCTGCTGATTGGTTAACTTGTCTTCTATATCGAAAGAGCAAAATCCACCCGAGTAAGAAGCACAGAAGCACAGCCCCGACTGCTGCTAAAACTATGATAGCTATAAGGCTACCACTAAGTCGGTGTTTACGCCCTTGCTTTGTTACATCAACTCCCAAGGGATGCATTTCACTACCATTATCCCCAGGAAAAGGGTCACCGTTAATAACAGCGATATCTGAAGGAGCCATGGGAGGAGAAGGCGGAAGACCTACAATTCCACGGAGTTGGAAAATAAACAAGCATGTAATGATCGAGAGAGTGATAGGGTGCAGAAGTTTGAAGCAGTAGCTACCTGGATACTGCACATAGAGAACTTCATAGCCACCAAACAGGGAATTGCTTATATTAACTTGCTTGTTCCAGAACCTCTCATAGATCAAAAATGCTGTGATGTTGTCGAACTTATCACCCAGTGGTACTAAGTCCATCAGGAGGAGTGTTTTATCAGGTTGTGCGCTTGCAGCATTTGCTCCCATGATGCGCACTTGGCTTGGCTCGATGAAAATGCCAGTTGCAACTTCATGTGCAAATTCTGGAACCGAAGGGAAAAAGATGTACAAAGGGACACCGAGTCGTAACTCAACTTTCATTGGAAGAACACAACCGCAAGGTGACCCTGCGATTGTATTTGTGTATGGCCCCAGGCATGAATAGGATGAGCAATCTAGAAGGGCATCAAAACATGTCAGAGATAGCAAGAAAAATGCAACAGGTAGACTAATAAACACTAAATCAACAGGGGTAATACCTCGATTAGGAGGTGGAGGTGGTAGTGCCAATATGGGTGGCGCAAGCTCCGGTTTCCTTGTTGTAGGAGAAATTTCAGGGGAAAGAAAAGGGGCTTGCAAAAAAAGAAAAAATGACAGATAGATGAGATTTCGCTTGCTTCTTCATTTAAACAAAACTATGAAGAAGAAGAGTTTTGCTTACATATGGAGTGACCAGATGGAACTGGCATGTCGGACATAGGAACGGGACTGATGTAAACTTCTGTTAAAGGAGAGTGGGAAGGAGCCATGGCTGCAATGAAAAAACCACATTAGAAGTCTGTAGTTCTATACTTCCATGTGTCGTCTATCCCTTCTCCCGAAAACCAGGTACCTGGATGATGACTGGTAGGAGAGTGGAATCTCCCTGCGCTTTCAGGTGATGGAGCAAGTAAAGAAGAAGGTCTATCAACTTGAACTACATCACAAGGAACAGTAAATTATATCCACAGTTAAAGAAAAACCAAAACACCCAGCCAAACACTTCCTTAAAAGAAAGATCGTACCATGTTGCTGTGGAGCTGGTGATGGTACAGTATACGAAGTTTCGGGAGCAGATTGGCTAACATTCCTTGGATGAGCTTTGCTAGTAGAGGGTAAAGGAGAAAATGAAGGGCTATGAGCCGCTTCAGCTGACGGGGATGTAGGTGGTGAAATAGTAGCAATGGGTGCTAAACTAGGCAGCCCTCTCAACTTGTGAAAGGAAGGAGCAATATATGGTGAGATGCCTACAAGTAGTTAAGGTAAAATAAATCATCTGGCTGGTAGATATTAAAATGCTACTAAATGCAATTTCAGTAGTGAGTCCAACCTCCTCACAAAATTTAAGTTTGGCAGTATCAATTCATTAACAAAAAAATGTTCCTTGTTGCTCACAGAAGATCAATGGAATGGAAAGTATGTTTCATATATGTGTTTTAACAGAAGTGAACAAGTGATTGACATCAAAGAGCTCCTTTATGATACATTACCTTGTTCTGGTTGATGATATGTAGGTGATAATGAGTGTGTTGATCCACTAGGAGCTATGGTAACTGGAGCTTGGTGTCCTCTTTGGTGAATGCTTGGAGCTGGGCTTGATACGCGTGGCAATTGAGCCTCTGTATAAAAACGTTGTTAAAATCATGTACAGAGAGAATAAGATTTCTTATTACAACAATAAACTATTATCACAAGCTATCGAAAGAATTATGAAGAGAAAAGCAATCTGGGGCACAATGCTTGGAGAAACACCCGGAATAATGCTAAAGATTAAAATGTAAGTCGTCTTAACTAGATGATCGAAAGGTAATTGCATCATCTGGATGATATAGTATATTCAAAAGATGTTTTACAACAATAGTACTATTATACCAACCGATATAAGCAGGTAATAAACGCAAAAACAGGTACATGTCTTTCTATGTAGGATTTTGAATCTCAGATGAGCAAAATGCAATCCTTCCTATGACGAAGCCTAGAGTAAAACAAATGCAACTAAGAAAAGGGGACAATTGACTCCAATAATTTACATTTTACAGAATGTATACTGAGAGCTAATCAATTCACCTGGAGGAATTGACGGAGGTTCTCTCGGTACAAGTGGAATGATTGATGGTGATCTGACTGGAGAAGCTGCCAACGGAGCTGCAATATCATGATATCAATAATTAATGCACAACAAAACAAGAACAGCAGCAATAAAAGATCCCAACATCATCTTGCTAGCAAGCAGAAATCAGGTAGTCAAATAAGCTAATATATTTTGTACCTAATTTCGAGGGTACTGGAGATGCCTGAGATATTGGAATCTTTCTCTGATGTGAAGCTGGTGGCATAGATCCCGACGTTACTGTGTGGATGGATGGAGGAGTTGCGGTAACAGGAGGCACAGCAGAGGTTGATGGAGCTGAAGCATTGGAGGACACTGATGCACTCGGTGGACTTGAAGCACTTTTTGATGCAGGCGAACTAGTTGGAATACTATAGGGAGGTGGAGCTGAAAGACTTGATTCTGCAGGAGGAGATGGAGTCAGATCATGTGATGGTGCAGCATCGGGTGCTGGTGGTGAAACAATAGGTGGCACTGCATGGGGTGGTGGATTTGACGCATCTATTGGTGGACTGGGAGGAGGTGGAGCTGAAGAATGTTCAGATATAGTGGCATTCGGTGGTGGAGCTGAAACGTATGGCGTAGAACTTGGGGGCGGAGCCAAAAAATGTGATGAAGCAGGTGGGAATTCTGCAGCTTTAGGTGGTGATGATGCAACAGTAGGTGGCACTCCATCAGGCGGGGGATTAGACACAAGCATTGGTGTTGGAGGCGAGTGAGATGAAGAATGTTCAGTTATAGTGGAGTTGGGTGGCGGAGCTGAAACATATGGCATAGAAGTTGGAGGTGGGGCCAAGAAATGCAGCTTGCCTGGGGGTGGCGAAACCACAATAGGGGGTGGGATAGTGGAAGGGATTGGTGGAACTGTAACATGAGATGGCACTGCTTCAGGCGGTGGAGTTGAAGAATGGGATGAAAGATGAGGCTTGGCTGGTGGGGGAGCTGAAGCATTAGATTGCATAGGAGGCGTTAGATTGCCTAATGCATGTGGTGGTCCGGCATCTAGATATGGAGAAGGCTCATGAGGTGCCACAGCAGGAAATGGAGCAGAATCATGAGGCAACCTGGTAGGAGAGGGTGGTGGAGCTGACTCAGCTGACGGCATAACTTCTAATGGTACAAAATGCGGCGAAGAAGCTAAATGATGGTAGTCAACAGGAGATGGTGAAGTGAAATGATGTAATGTCTTATGATGTGTTGGTGTAGTTGGTGACAATGTGGATGGCCTCTGACCAGCAGTATGGGATGGTGCTGAAGCATGTTCTGATGGTAGAGGAGGTGGTGCGGCCAAAGAGCGTGGTGGTGGAACAGATGGTGTAGATAAAATAAATGGAGAACCCGGTGGTGGTGAAGCAAAAATATGAGACGACATAACAGGTGGGGGTGAAACTGAAGTGTGTGGTGATTCTGGTGAAATAGCTGAGGGCGGTAAAGATGAAAAACGTGATGGAACAGCAGTTGACGCTGGACTAGAAGCTTGTATTGGCATACTAGCTTGGGGGGGAGCTGAGGCATACGGGGCAACAGGCAGTAAGGGACTTGGGATATGGGGTGGTAGAGCAGGCGACTGTAAAGCTGGGACACCCGGAAGCTTAACAACAGGTGGCGGAGCATACAACCGTGCAGGATTTTGTGGAGCTAAATCACGTAATGGCGCCTGAGGCTCAGGAGGTAGAGGCGCAAAAAACTCTGGCGAAGGTGCAGGTTGTTGCAAAGTCAAATCATGTGATGGCACCCCAGTAGGTGGTGGGGCCGGTAACGGTGGTTCCTTAGAAGGGGAGACTTTAATAAACGCATTGGGGCCAGGTGATTTCACAGTGGGTGCTGCTGCCGCTGCTGACTGTGTTGGTGATACAGTAACAGTACTAGGCAGATGGGGCAATGGCTGAATATTTTCAGGGCCCAGTGGAGAAGACTCGAACGAATGAGATGCTAGCGGAGGCTGAATAGCTGATCCTACATCAAAACAAAAAATTCTATTACATTCTCCTTAAATCAACAACAGCAAAAGATGCCAAAGCACTATTGCACTAGTATGACAGAAAATTACCATTCGAGAATGGAGCCGCACGGAGTATGTAACCAAGATTTTGTGCTTCCACAGGGGGGAAAGTGGATAAAGGCTCCTTGGAAGGCAATATACTAAACCCTGGATGCAAACAAAAAGTTTCATATCCTCAGTTCAGATAGTAAAATGATCAATGAAGAACAATTTTGATGTATTATGAATATATAGATGATGAAAACAGGTTGAGAGGTGGCTTGAAAAGCATGGATATCCGAGGAAAAGATGAGAAAATACAGGTACATTCAATGAAATGAGTATGTTTGATGCCTTCATTCACTGAAATACTTCACCGAATGTAACTTAGATCTATTCAGAACCTCTACATGCTAAATATGTACTGAATGAACACTTGCACTGCTCTTGAATAAGAACCGATTCAATCATTTTTGCAGGTCAATCACTCTACAGTGAAGCAATAAATGAAATGAGACAAAACCATGAAGACGATAGACCGTCAAGTGATGGCAGATAAAAAATGCTCAAGTTCCTAAATTTCCAGACTCATAAGCAATCAAATAAGTAATAACCATGAAATACAAAGCTATTGCAGAAGTGAACATAGCTTGAAATATGTAATGGTAGCTTTGAAATTAACTTTGAGCAATCAACCACATTGTCTCGGACAAGTAAATTTAGAGGCTCTTAGGAACATCATGGGTGACAGAAACCCGATTCATATTTACCCTAAATTGATCTGATGTTCATTTCCCCAATCACTAGAAGAACACAAGCAATGTAGCCAGATCATAAAAGATCCTTTAAACATAAACCAATCCAAAACCCGCATGAGATTTGTCCCCAAATAACCCAATTTAGGTCACTAAAGATTTAATTTTTACAAGGGTGATTGGAGCAGTACCTGTAGATCCCTGAGCAGCCAAAGCAAAACCAATGGCACAGAGATTGAACAAGTGCCAAATTACTTTCAGGTGAGGAGTCATCTCAATCCCATAAAGAAGCAAACCTCCTGAATGGCAAGAGAAGTACAGAAGGTGCAAGCAGCACAAACCATATACAAAAAAAAGGGGGAACTGTACTAAAATAAACTATTAATTTAAGAGATCGGTAACTTGAAGCAAAATTAGTGAAGACCCACGAGCTGTGATGGCAACACTAGAAGAACCCAGTTGAAGAAACCCACCAAACCAAGAGTTGGGTTTGGTGGCGGGTAGGGCAAGAAAACGCCGGAGAGCCCAAATTGAAGGAAATTGCAATCTCTGAGGAGCTTGGAAAGCTCGAAACTGCAGAAATTTTGGTGAAAGGTTTAATTTTTATTGAAGGGTTTCCCCACATTCAAGTTTGTGGGCTATGGAAGGAGGGGGGAATGGGGGGTAGATTCATGGGTTAATCTGACATGGAGGGAAATGGGGGTAACTGGTGGATCACAGAACGGGAGGGAGAGAAAGTGAGAAGTACACAAAGGCAACAGTTGAGTGGGAGGAGATGGAGAATTCAGAATTTGGAGTATTAAAATTGGGAATAAACCGAAATTGGGTTGAAAATTAAGGATAGGGATTAGTAGTTTAATTAATTTTTAGGGGTCTACTTTGACTACTTACATTGCAGTTAGATGATGGATTTGTAAGAAATTAATTTAGGGCACTAAGTACTTTTTAAAGTCTTTGACTCTTTAATGGGTGTAATTTTATTTGTTTTGTATGTTTGATGAATTATAAAACTTTTAATTATATTTTGTGAGTGGTTTATTTCTTCTTATAGAAATATTAGGGTTTATTTAATTAATAACCGACAAAGGGATTTATTTAATTAATGTTCTAGCTTCCAGTTTTTCGTTCAAGAGTTTTTTTCCCCCTTATATTAGTAGCCTTGAATTGATATTGCAAAAAAAAAAAAACAGAGAAATGTTTTTTTAAAACAATACAAAAATAAATCAGACAGGCTTAAATTTTAAGTTTTGTAAATTGCAATAAATTTTCTTTTCTTTTTTTTTGGTAAGAATTGCAATAAATTTTCTATACCAACATTGTTTCTTACTAATTTGTAGATATAGATTTCACTGCCAATCACTGGAAACTTTATAAGAGGTTGTACTTATTGAATTGAAAATTAAAGGTTTTCAGTTTTATGTTAACATGTAAAAATATACGGAGTAATATTTAATCTATAAAATCAATTAATAAGAAAAAAAAATCAGAAATAAATTTGCAATGCAGGACAGTTGAGTTACAAATTTACAAATATGACCCCCACAATAAATAAATAAACAGATTGTTGTGCAATTGTGATCCTTGATTCCATGGAGATGGTAGAATAGATCCGATTAAAAAAAAAGGATGGAGCGTAGAAGTTGTAAACATTGGCCAAATTGAGCACACAATTGTGGACCAAACCATTAACTGAAAATAAAAATAAAAATAAACAATCTGGACCCCAAATCTTTATTTTAAGTCTTTATTTGCGCATATATGTAGGTTAATAGTAGGGGTGGGCGCGGGACGGGACGGAGGTCGTCCCGCGTCCCGTCCCGCGTATTTTTTGCGGGACGGGACCGGGACGGGATTTACTCTTTTTTTCTTCGTCCTACACGGGCCTTGTCCCTCACGGGACGGGACGGGACCGGGACGGGACGGACCTTGTTCCTCAAATAAAAAAGATTATAAAAAGTTTAAAACTTCTTGTATATTTTGCGATTTTTAAAGACATAACACATCTAAATCTATAATTTTTTATATATATTTTACGAATTTTCCTATATATATATACATACATATATAATAATCATGTGTATATATACACACTGATATGATGTAGTAGCTAGCATTATTTTTTTTTTGGTGGAATGAACAATGCAGTAGCATTAGACATCCATTAGTGTGTGTATATGTATGCATATACACACTGTATAAAGTGTATGTAATTTATATATAGATTATATATATTACAGAAGGTATAACATAATGTATTATTATTATTATTATTATTATTATTATTATTATTATTATTATTATTATTATTATTATTATTATTATTATTATTATATATGCGGGACGGGACGGGATTTGCGGGATTGAGACGGGTCGTCTCGCGTCCCGTCCCGCATAATTTTTGTGGGACGGGACCGGGACGGAGTATTTTTTTATAAAATCCCACCGGGACCGGGACGGGCCCGGGACGGGACCGGGATTTGCGGGATTTGTGCCCACCCCTAATTAATAGGGCCTACAAATAATTTACCAAATAACAAGGGTATGTGAGATGGGGTGTTAGATAAAAGTTCAATTGTATTATTTTGAAATTACCAAAATAATTTACCAAATAAGAAGGGCCTACAAATAATTTACCAAATAAGAATTTACCAAAATAAAAGTTCGAGTGGTGTTAGAGCATCTTCCCCCGTATGCCATAATGGCTAGGAAAAATAGACTACTAAAAGATAATATTCTATGAAATATTCTTTTTTGACAAATGTACGGTTTTATTGTTTCCACCGTAGGCCAATTTCGGCAGGCTAATTTTCTATAAATACTTATATAATTTAGAATTTTCACATCTCATTTCCGTCACTCGATTCTATCATTATCATTTCGATTTCAACCAACAATGAATCATTCTCAAATATCATCATCATATCACTCTTCAAATGAAACTATTGAGATTTCTAATTCAATCTTTGATTCATGATTCAATAGTTGGTTGTTTCATTTTATTTTTGTTTTTTCTTCTTTAGTACTTTAAGCAACTTAATATTTATTTTTATTATAATTTTGATGAATCTATAATAAAATAGATTAATTTCATTTTCTAAAAATATTATTTATGGAATAATAATTCAAATATGTCAAATATTATAGTCATATTGAAGAACTCTTAAATATCTTTACAATACTACAAATTTTATTTTTAATTGAAAATCATAAGTATATACTCCGTAATATATAGATTTAAAATTGTATTATTTATAAATTTAATAAATATTAAACACTTAAAAATAAATAAATAAATAAATAGGATTTGACCTTCCAAAAGTTGAAGCAAAATTTGGCCTTTGTTTTGGAAATAAGCCAAATACAAAAAGGCTAAAATGAGTTTTGGTTTAAGGTGGGAGCAAAATTTGACCAAAACCCATTTTTTGGCTCACCGTGAGAGATGTCCTTAGACTCGGCTCCAATTGTATTATTTTGAAATTAAAAACTTCGGATAAC
Organism: Persicaria tinctoria; assembly: GCA_037127255.1. NCBI lineage: Eukaryota > Viridiplantae > Streptophyta > Magnoliopsida > Caryophyllales > Polygonaceae > Persicaria > Persicaria tinctoria. Next base: position 19,745,228 of record JBANSL010000008.1, read on the forward strand.
AAAATAAAAGTTCGGATGAGTCATCTTGTATAAGAGAACTTAATTTATTTCTTAAAACCTAAATGAGAAAAGTTAGAAAACTCAAACAATGAGATCTAGGATTGATATGAATGGCTTTGTGTATAATTGTATATACTAGAGCAATGCATTATTCTATATGCTCCAAACACCCTCTAAGTACAGTATAAATTATAATGTTTCACAAGTAGATAGTACTCCGTATTAGATACAATTCGTGGAAGTCTTATAATGCAAACATAATCTTGAAACCAATTATACTCTAATAAGTAATAAGTATCAACAACTTAAATTCAATAAGACATTTTACCAACGATTTAAATTCGACATAATATTTGGACAATGTTTTCTCAATTTCAAGTGAAATAACTTCATTGTATAACAATTTGTCAAAACTATTCCTTGAATTTGTAAAATAAAGAGCGGTCATATCCGGAGTTCAAACTGGGGACCTTTGAGTACTAATTGCAAGTCGTTTTCAATGAGCCATTCCGGAATGGTTTTGTCAAAACTATTGCTTGAATAGGTAAATAAAGAGCGGTCATTCCGGGGTTCGAACTGGGGACCTATGGGTACTACCCACGAGTCCTTTCCGGTGAGCCATTCCGGAATGATTTTGTCAAAACTATTCCATTCATACAAAGCACACACAATTACAAAACATCCCATCTTTTTTTCAAATGAATAAAAATTCAATTAATAAGCTACATTTTAAGAATATTTATCTATTAATTTAACAACATTCTTATAAATGAGAATATCCAAAGTTAATTATTAGAGGAAAAATTATCTATATAAATAAAATGGAATAAAAAACGACTATGATTGAAATAGTTATAACTTGTTCTATCTATAATTCTACTTTTATGGCTATATGGTTGATTATATTTCGAATTGTACCCTTAAATCTCTTGTCTTATAATTTACATCCATAAATTAAACACAAGTAATTTTTGGATAAATTTTGGGACATCCCATCTAAAAGATTGATGTTTTTTTTTGGTAAAAAAGTGATCATTACCCCATACGTTGTGTAATTGTAAGGGTGAAAAGGCAATGAGATCCAATGATGTACAACTCTTATCTATTGCAATGGCCCTTGACATTCACTACTCATTTGCTTTTGCAATTTTTATTGTATTGTCACCTTCTTCCAAAGCCAAAGTGTTATAGGACCATGCATGTATAGGTGCATCTTTTACACTCTTTAGTTTTTAACTTGTTGCATTTGTGGTCATTTTTTTTCACCAATATGAAACTTCAATACAAAATTCATCACTTAACTATAATTGTAGAACCCCTAGTATAATGAAGCTAAGTATTGTGTCTAGTTCCTTGGCTATAGATGATGACTTGTTGAGTTTGGGAGAATGAGCATTTTATAGATTACAAAATATAGATTAGTGGAACAAAATTTTGATTTATAATAGTGTAAATTTTCAAAATAGTGTACCCAACTCCATAATTATGAAAAAATAATTAATAACTAAATTCAACATTAAACATTTTATTCTTTAATGACATTAGTTTACAATTTAGGAGAGGGTTTGGTAAGGAACCATATTAAAGCTGATACACAAGCATACGGAACTAGCGAGCTTTCTGAAAGTTTGATCTATTGGGCGAATAAAGGAAGAAGATAAAACACGGGGATACTAAACAGAATTTGTCAAAATAAAAAAAAAACCTTCAAACCAAAATGTGTGAAATCCAAGCAAGGCATTGGAATTAGGAAAGGGGAACTGAAAACTTGGAGAAGAGAAGATGGAGCATGTGCATATATGCAATATTAGCTGCATTTTCAGTGCCACTTCACTCTGTATAATTGTAATTTCTGATGTTTTGTTGTTGTTTTCAACCTCCTCTTTTTTTTTTTTTTTTTTTTTTATTGTACTTTCATCCCCTTTACTTTGTTAAGGCTGATAAAGAGAGCCCCCTCCAGCAAAATCAAGGATCAAATCCACAAAAGAAATGATCCCCACTTCACTGTGAACATGTGATCTTATGTAACCCCCCCATGTTTGGCTTTCATAGTTTGAGATGTGCCTTTGTTAGTTGTTTGATTCCTAAAAGTTTTTAACCACTTGGAAGTTTGAACCTTTTTCTCCCATGGTATAAACTATTGGGTAATTATCAAGTTATTTGCCTTTTAACACTTTTTTTGTTAACTGGTTAATTAGATGGTAAAACACTCAATTTACATATTTTTTTTTAATTATCAACCCATTTCATTCATGTGGGTAATTTACTCAAAATTTAGGATAGATAGTTGGGTCAATTTAAATCATCTAGCCTAAGCATCTAGACACCATTAACAAGAGTGGTGTTACATATATATAATAATGCAAATTGAGTAGATGTAAAGTATATTTTGAGTTAGGACAGTGTATAATAGTGAGAATCATTTGTCCATGCCTGCCTCAACCAAAATCCAAGCAATATTGTTGGCTAGATTTGAATTTGATTATATACTTTATTTGGATTTTGGATCTTATTGGGTAGATATGGTACATGATTTTGGGTTATAATTTAGCCTTTGTTGTTTTTTTTTATCTATTTCAGTCAAATGTTGCATTGATGAATCACTCTTATCAAATATTGAATGAAATGGAGGTGGTTGTTCTATGTCATGTAATAACACTCTATTTGCCTATTTGGGCATTATGGAAGTCTTTAAACACCTCATTTTCATTTTTCGAAAAATTGAAAGGTAAATATTACAGTATATTACAAAAATTAATTACGTGACATATAAGATAATTTTCATTTTCATTTGCTTTTATTTATAATAGTTAGTTTATCTATCGGCTTGTCCGAACTCTCGATTACTCTAGACATGAAATCCTTTCCTTTATTTTTTAAAAAGAATCTTATAGAAAAAGTAACGCTAAAGTTCACCTAAAGATTGGACATAGTGTATTTACTAACACTTAATTATTATATTTTATTTTAGAATGATTAATCTCAGCTCTAAATCACTTTCATTAGATCATACATTTTCTCCTCTATATCTCCAAGTTGTCATGTTATTCATGTTCTCTTGTACACATCATTTTCCAATCTGAAGAATATAAATGATAAATTTGTTTCCAAATGAGGTTAAATTGTGATTGATATGCCATTCTCCAACCCATACAGATTTGCATTTGTGCATCAGATGCCTATAGAATCACATTCAATCACTACATGTCAGTGTTGCTTCAATGGAACATTCACCTCAGACCAATCCCCATTTACCCAACTAAGAAATTAGGGTTTTTTTAAAGCATGTTTATAGGAACAAGCATGAAAAGACCAAATTGCCCCTATAAGAATCTGACCACCAGATGCTGCAAAGTTTGCCTGGATTTCCACATGGGCTGGTTTTGGTTTTCTGCAAGAAGAAGACAACCAACACCAACCCATTGTTAGCTTACACACCCCATGGAGTGTACTGGGAACCGTCAGTGTAGCTGACGTGTCGGAGCGAGCTACATGATTTTCACAAATGATTGTACTTCCAATTATGCTAAGTTCCTGATTGAATGAGTTACAGCATTGATCTCGAAAATGGCGATAACAATCGCTTTTCGGACCAGGTACTCGGTATTTGAGTTCAATAACTACCCACGAGTTACGACTCAGGCATACTCGATGACAGGTGACCGATAAAAATGTAAAACAGGTATTCCGTCACTGAGCCTGTAAATGATCAGATCTAAATAAGAGCAAAAATTCATTCTTGAATCAAGATAGGTGGAAAACAAATAATTGATATTCTCACTAGTAGCTACAAAATCCTAACTAGATCAATTTTCTGAGAAGACACAAAAAAAATATGTTTAGGTCGCCTCATTTGGTGAATATGAACTTGGGAACATTTTCAATTGACTTGGATGCATCGACTGTTAAGGTTAGATTGTATACGAAATATCCCAGCGTCACCTCACAATGCTGTCTGTCCTGGTACGTTAAGGGCGAAATGCAGCACATACTCTGTCTGTAGCTTCCCCTGGCGATGAATCTCCAACTCATTGATTGGGATCGAAGTCCTTGAACTTGCTTTTAAACGATTCCACCAGTTCTATCTCATCCTCTTTGCTAAGCTTACAATTTCTCCAATCAGCCCTATCCGGGATCTTCAGGAGGCCAGCCAAGACCTGGGACACATTATTACGATGTTAGAGAGCGAGACTGTAACATTTGGGTTGCAACTATAGTGCAGATAGCATCATGGGTAAATATCATTGTTCAAAAAATGCAATCTCCCCACTAAGCAAAACTTTATTTCTGATAAATACAGTCAGGAACTTGTTTGCTGAACTAATACTGGAAAATCCATTTGCTGAACTAATACGTGAGATTAGATTAGGCAGTAATGTTACTGCCTAATCTACAAGACGACAATATATATAGTAGGTAGAGGACTATATATGGACCCACCCCCAACACTTTTCCCAATCTGATTACTGATGTCTTTTCACTTGGATCTAGAAAATAGGTGTGAAGAACCAGGCATGAAAATGGAGAAGTTGCCTAGATTAAATAGATACTCCTTAACCAAACTATATTACCTCACGTCCGAATTGGGGTGGAAATTCCGAATCTTCCTCAATAGCATGTAGTAATATCGTGCCATCAGGGAGTTCCACATAGAATATGCCACAGCCACTATCTACTTGTGACTTCAACAATTTCCTTCCTTCTGCGCTATTATCCTCTGAAAGTCAAAGAGGGCAAAACACAACTGTTATAACCATCATACCCCGAGAGAATGAACGAGACAATACACATGTTAAGATGCAGCTTATAAGATACACAAGTTGAGAAAGGGCTGTTAACACTATGTTGCGAGAATGAAAGGGAGGTTTGTATTAATCCAGGGCTTGCTTAAACTCGTAAGACATTTTTACTGCTCATCTTAATCAATATGGAGTATCTAGCTTTAGAAAACACCTAAAAACACCATAATTCTTTCTAGAAAAATGTAAGCCTAACCTTGATTTCAAAGCTCTCACGGAATCAATTAAGGAGCACCTCAAAATAAAAACATTGATTTTTCATCAGAATCCATGATTTCAAAGCTCATTCCATTTCTTGGGCAATTAAGGGTACCCCAACTGTAGGCTAAACCTAAAGGTATCTCTTTCTGTCCATCACCCATCCCTCCTCAAGCACACAATTAATTTCATAGCTCTTTCATTCTCTTCATTTTAACGGGTTGAGGTTGACAACATTGTCAATAAACAGGCAACTCTAGACTAGCAGCAGATTGAACACAAAATAAACCTTCTGAAGTAGCTAATTCAACAGAAGTCCAAGATCCCAGCCATTATGCCACGAAGAAACTTAGTAACAAACAGAGAGAACATGAAAATAAATGCAGCAAAATAAAATTCATGAAGAACCTCATTCCAACGAGAAGTTCATACCAGTTGATAATAGTATTTCCATCCCCAAAAAAAACATAATCACCAAAATTAACTTACCCTTGATTATTTTGAATTCAAAGGATAGCTTCTTAGCTGCTAAATTGAAGATATTCTTCACAATAGATGATTTGCCTGATGGAAGAGGGACAACCTGCAGTAGATGTGAAGGAATGCTGAGTACGGTTAACTTATGGTTGTTACCAAAATGCCTACTCTATTCATTGAATATTTGAATGTGAACTATATATTGACTCACTGAATAAAAAGAAGCAGTTTACCTGAAGATTTGCATGACTGCCTCGTTTTGAAACAAATTCAAAGAAGATCATTTCCTTTCCTTTTTTCTGACTATATGTCTGAAGGCTTCTCTGAAATTTGTAAAGCTCTTTTTCACACTCAGGAGGAACGGACAGGGTACTCGGCGAATGCTCAATAGGAACGATTAGCACATGATCATCCACAAGACCACCTTTGGGCAATGCATAATAAAAGTATTCTCCAACACTAATGATTAGATGAGACTCCACACTGGGGCTTGACAAACAAAACCAGCATTCTTTGGACCTACAGTTTGATTGTATCACTCTTAGTTTTCCAGAAAAGAGCTAAAGAATGTACCCAAAAACAGAAGGAACATAAAAATATATGCAGATAAGGAGAAGACAATATAAGCAGATGAAAACAATTCATGACTCAAACCATTGTGGAAACATGGAAACATATTCAAAATTTCAAACACTAGGTCCACTAACCTGGTACCACCAGCACCAGCAGATCTGTGCTTCCTGTTAGACACAAGATCTCCTTCTTCAACTAGGTTGTGCTTAAATTGACAATCTGGGCCTCTCTCACATTTTCCTTTATTAAGGAAATCAAAACAGACACCTCTTGAGCATTGTTCCTTGGCATCTGCATCATGTCTAAAGTGGCACTTCTCTCCTCGCGGACATGACCCAGAAGACACATATTTGAAACAGAGCTTATCCCCAATTCCTTCCCCAACCCTCTGTTTTTTAACATCATACCGCCAAGGTTGTGCCTCAAGAGCATCCTCCAACGGTCGCTTTGTCGTTTCTGTGGCATTTATATTTTTCTCATCTACACCAAATGGAAACAAGGTAGTATTTGGAGGCTTGTTGCAGATCTCAGCAGTTGTCATAGTTGAGGAGGGAGTAGGAGAAATTGCATGCATGAATTTCTGAGATGAAAATATGAAGTAAGTGGAAACCCAAAAGTATGGCTTCAAGCATTACTAACACCATAAATATTGGTGGATAAATATGCTAGAAATAACAACAGAAACCATTAGCATAAGACTTTGTATGATTAATGATATTACAAATACTTTCTCATTGATCAATTGATAAAAAAAAAAATTATCTATTGATTAAGTGATATTATTTTATTTATTTATAATGGTGTTGCTACATTGTCTACGTTTTTACAGCATGAGAACAAAATTGTTTGAAAAAAATGTGTCATGTATATGCTGATCAGATACCTTTCAAGCAATTTACAAACCAACAAAATATTCTTGTCAGCTGATAATCAAATTGACCTGGCTCTAAATAGAAATACAAGACCCAATAAAAAATCACCTGAAACCCAAAATGACTAAATGAGTATGTATATGAGCAGAAACTTTTTTTTTTTTAAATTTAGGGACTGTTACTCTCTTTATGGCAGTTTATTGCATATATTAATCAAGGAACTAAGTCACAAAAGGTAAGGGGGATATTGGTATTGGGAGAGTGCTTTATGAATAGAGTTAATGAGATGTAACTGCTTTCAGGGTTACTAAGCGTAGAGACAATAAGAAATGCGGTGTGTTCATTAATATAGGATGGAACTTGAGTGAGAGTTCCCCTAAGAAAGCATATGCATAAACCTACATATTTCTTGCCCTGATAATACCAGTTATTTATGCTCTTCTGACAAAAAAGAGCTCAAAAAGGTATCTACAAAGTCACGGCCTTTCTGCAAGAAATATTCTTAACAGGGCATACTTCAAGATCTGTCCAATTGTCCACATTAATAATGGCCTTAGTCTAAGACAGACAAATGCTCGCTTGATAGCATGCATAATACAAATTGCAGATTTTACTGAGACGGGAACACTTGTTTATATGGCATCCAACTTTTTTATTGGCTCACTGAATAAATGGAGCTGCTCCAAGCTTGCATAGTCATCCAAGCATTGTAATAAGGTAAGACTTTTATCAACCTAAAACACATCTTGTTATGCATCGGTCTATTACGCATTTACATCATAAAATCTGTCTTCACTCTTCAGTACTCAGTTAAATATGTATCTCCTATGTTCCCACATGTCCTAGCAATGCCATTGCCAGGAATAGTCACACCACTCGAAGAAAGCAATTACAAGATGAGTGATTCTAATATCCAACAGGACCGATCTCCAATAGTCCTTGTAAACAACATAGAGAGATGAAAACAAATTGAGCAAGTGTATAGCAAAGAGCAAAATAATAACAAACAGAAAGTGCTAATAACAAATAGAAACAATCTGCAAGCAGAAAACTGAATCAAGGGAGGCAACAATGCATAACCAAGCAGAAATCTAAATAGTGTAGACAGAACTAAAGGCCGAACCTGTTTACTTTTATTTCCCACAGAAGCAAGACCAATGAAACGTGTCACGTGCATAGCATTGATGTTAGAGTAAGGCTCACGAGCATAAAAAACACCCATGGAACCCGCAATGTGATACCTGTTCTAGAAAAAACATAGTATTGGAATAGCAATGGATAATACATAATCGGAAATTTTTAAAACAAACTTCTAATACCAGAGATTTATTTACAGACCACTTTATAAAACAAAGGCCTACTATCTCCTTTCCTCATGAGGGAAAAAGAACGAAATAAGAAAGACAGATCATACTTTTATCTAAATACCTAATATCCAACCATCTCATACTGTTCATAAACCAATATGAAGGGATCTACATAAGGAACTCACCGAGGCTTGATCTCAGCCACAAGCTCTGCAACTGTATAGTCACTTCCTACTGAATCAGAAATTCCCGGAGGAATATCTGAGGTAGCAGCCTTGTCTGTAACTCCAGTTGGCCATTCATTAGTGTAGGTAGTTAAGAATCCCATAATAAAGAACAATAGGCCACTAGTACAATGAAGAAATAAATCTTAATGATTAAATACATGGGAAGCATAGAGCAAATAAGGATATGTGAGGAACAAATCAACTATTCCCGATTCTTCTGCTATTGCCCGCAATGCATCAACATCGTCTTGACTATATTTTCCATATGGTTGACCACTTGATGACTGCCTACCAGATAAGTAGGCCACAGATAGCCCTGGTTAATAGGATGATTGATCAAAGACAGAAACAAGCAATGGTCAAATATAATCCACTGAAAAACTCTATATGATTTCTTACTGACTATATCATAAAAAGATCTAACAATGCTAGAAACGCAAAACAAATTAACAGAAAAGCTCTGAAATATATTTACTATTTAGCACTATTTCCTCATGAGTTATGAACTTGTTAAATGTCAATCACTAGATAGGTGAAGGTGCAAAAGAACGTATAATGCCCTATATTTAAAGACATAAACCCTCGTCATATAATGATAGAAATGAAACATGGGAGAAAATGAATTTTGTTTATTGAAAAACTCAGAGGGAGCAAGGAAAACTCTATTTTGGTAAGAAAAAAAAATCTCATATATTAAGAACTCTTAGATCAAATGCTCCAAACAGAGCTTCAGGGCCTAATGTGATAACTTTTACACTGTTAATATATAAACCAGTTTTGTCACAATGGCAATGATATTGAGGGCAAACACACCACTCCTGCAAAACAGCATGACCAAACAAGCCCAAAATACGAAATTCGCATACATTAGATCAACTAAACATGGGAATGGATAGGTCATCGATTACTTGTACAACTCCCAAAGAACATGTACTTTTTCCACTTCCACTCACCGATAGCTTCCATAAAACACAGAAATAAATTATGATCGGGGCCTTGAAATCTTTGGTAATGTATAAATGAAATTATCTTGGATAGACCTAACCTCCGATGCACTGGCTCTGTACTATGGTCTTTCATACACTACGACAAGGCAGTTACAGAATTTCACTTCCAAAATGAATATTTTCTAGTCGGGTATCACATGAACCAGTGCTACATTTCTATAATCCACAACGGATAAATTTCATCTAATACAAACTATTTGGACAACTTAAGCATAAACAATCTAAATCACCAAGACAACGCAACTCTACAAGTCATTTAAGAATACAAACATGTCTCTAAATGCATCGCAATCAAAGTTCATCAATCACATAAGCGAATTCGAAAGAGCAAAAGCAGATACCATGTAATTGAAACTTTCCACTGCCTTTCAGCCAGTAGAGATTCTCACAAATCCGCAAACCATCCATCTTGAACCCCTGGTTCAAGGGATCCCTGGCCGCCACAGAAAGAACTTTCTGCGCGCCAACGCCGTAGTCACCGACGAAGTAGGTCGGAATGGGAACCTCCAACCTCCCTTCCACGTAGCTGGTGAGCTCGTCGAGCTGGTCCGGCGAATCCGGGAAGAATTGGCCTACGCAGAGCAAGGCGTCAAATGGACCGGCCGATTTATTGACCTGAAACACACAAAATCGCCGCAAAGCTCAATGCCAATGTCTAAACCTAGAAATTTCTCAACGGCGAATTGAACACAAAATCATCGGAATCGGAAAGGCGGAGAGGGAGTTACAGATGCGACGCGCTTGAAGAGCTGGTTGAGACGGCCAAGGACGTCGCCGCATAGCAGAATCCGGGGAGGAGCCATGGCTAACTCTGCGTGTGAGTGACTGGACGGACGTTTTGCGCCTTCGAAGTTTATATATTAGCGGGCCGGGGCGGGCCGGGCCTGACCAGACCAGACCTATCTGATAGCAATCAAATGCAAAAATGAAGCGGCATCAGAAATCCGGTTCTGAATTCTACTGAGAAAACGAAGAAGATCGAAGAAGCACCATCGAAGAGCTCTCCGCCTCTACGCGGTGGCTTGAGACTGTGATTGGAGGCGGCGGTGCGGCCTAGACCGATGAATTCGTTGTGAACGCAGCGGTGGCGGTTATGGCGTCTTCTTCATCGTCCTCACTGTGTTCCAATCCCCACCCCTTCCCACCGTCTCTTCCTCGGCATTTTATTCATCGTCGTCACCTCCCACTCAACCTCCCCTTGCGCTTCAGATTCAAAACCCTAAAATGCGCGCCTTATTGCTCCTCCTCGCGCGCCACAATCAACGAAGAAGCTCAGGGGAAGAAGCAATCCCGGAAGCCTAGACCTAGCTTCAACGATCAAATTTCCGAGAAATGGTCCCGCAGGCCGACTATCTCAACCAATCCCCCATGGCACCGAGAGGAAACGATCGTAGAAGTGGAAGCCCGAGGGGAAGATAGAGCGAATCGGCCCATTGAGTCACTGAGTGAACAGCCGAGTTCAAATTCTCCTGGTACTGAATCTATTGCTGATAGTAGTGTCGTAGGTGTGGCTCCATGGGGTCGCATACCTAGGAAATCTCAGAGAAATGCTGAACGGATTTCGGTCGAGAAATGCTCTGAAAATCAAGGACGCGCTATGCTGGGAAACGACTCGATAGCAACTACTAAGGTTTCAGGTGTTGGGAGATCAGTGAATTCGACTCTTTCGTCATTTTCTAGCCGTTATGAGAGCTTCATTGGTGGAAATTTACATGCTGGTGATGGTGATGATGCCAAAGGTGAGACCTTTAGGGAAGCAAGTTGTTCCAGTAGCTTACCATGGGAAACTAGGGCGGATTTAGGTGACAATGTAGGTAAGAGGATAAAGAATGGCAATGCCGAGTTTGCAGAGAAAACTATCCCGGAGCACGAGTTGAAGAGGCTCAGGAAGGTGGCTTTGAGGATGTTTGAGAGGATAAAGGTTGGGGAAGCCGGTGTTACTAAAGCAATGGTGGATGAAATCCATGAAAAATGGAAGGTAGATGAAGTTGTCAAGCTGAAATTTGAGGGGTCTCTTGCCATTAACATGAGGAGGACCCATGTAACCTTGGAGGTCAGTTGATGGAAGCTCTTGGATTTTTTTTATTTGAATATGTTAATTCAGCAAATTGTGAATTGATAACATTTGGTATATTGATTGATTTATGCTGGCCAACTAGCAAAGTATGTTATGCATAATTTTTTCTTATATGTTGTCGAACCCCATTCGAATGGAAATTCTTCCATCTGATCTTAAACAGGACCTTCATGTGATTCTATGCTTATTCAGTGCAATTCTTTTATTTTATGAACTAAATACAAGGGCCTTGTTGTTCTTGTGCACCAAGATTTACAGACGATTTGCTTCATTTCTTAATGGCACGGTGTCCTCATCAGTGTGGTTGTTTACTTGTTTTTATCTCATTATATCATCTTTGCTTTTGTGTTCATAATGCCTTCTAATGTATTTTAATGTGAATATGATTACTGCAGAGAAAAACAGGTGGTCTGGTGATATGGAGATCTGGTAGTTCAGTTGTATTGTTCAGGGGAATGAACTACAAACTGGACTGTGTACAATCATATAACACACAGAAAAACGGTGATTTGCAAAATCCCGAGGTTCTAGAAAAATCAGCATTTTCTAACTCTTTGAAGCTTCCAAGTGGTCTTTCTGAAGAAGAGTTGACAGATGTGATTGAGCTCCAAAATTTGTTGGATGATTTGGGGCCGCCGTTTGAAGACTGGACGGGTGGCATTATGAAGCCGGTTGATGCAGACTTGCTTCCTGGTGTGATCCCAGGATATAAACCTCCATTCAGACTTCTTCCTTATGGGGCTAGGCTTGCTTTAAAAAATAAAGAGATGACATTCTTCCGACAGCAGGCAAGAAAGATCCGTCCACAGTTTGCCCTGGGTATGGTCCATTGGTTTATTAACTCATTTGTCAGGGTTTAATAAATGTCCTTCATGTGATTTTAGTTTCCTTTTCACGCTGTTCTTCAACCATTGTATTAGGAAGGAACCGAGAATTGGAAGGTCTTGCAGCAGCAATGGTGAAGTTATGGGAAAAGAGCGCGATTGCCAAGATAGCCATCAAACGCGGTGTCCTCGATACTAATAATGACAAAATGGCTGAAGACTTGAAGGTAACATATTTTCTTTTGCCAATATATGATTTTCCCAGTTTGTGCTATTACTTTATAGATATGGAATCTTCTTCGTGTTTTTGGAATGGTTAAACCTTGGTTTATATTCATCTAGAAGCTGGTTTTGAATTTGGTTGATGTATCGTTGTAAGAAAAATCGATTGTAACAATTCATCTCTTTTGGTGCAGAAACTAACTGGAGGCACACTCCTGTCACGGAATAAGGAGTACATAGTCTTCTATAGAGGCAACGACTTTTTACCACCTGCTGTCACTGAATCCCTCAAGGAAAGGGAAAAGATGGCTGGACTTCAGCATCAGGAAGAGGAAGCGCAGAGGGATGCGTCACATTTGATTGATTCAAAGGTGAAAACTTCCAAACGCCCGCTTGTTGCAGGTACACTTGCTGAAACAGTTGCAGCAGCCTCTCGCTGGGTGAAGCAGACGGATGGTGAAGACTTGGTGAAAATGTTGAAGGATTCAGCCATAACTAGACATGCTTCTCTGGTTAAATACCTCGAGAACAAACTAACCCTTGTATGTCACAATCTTCTAACTCGAGAACATGACCTCTTACAAATGTTCATATCCTTGACAATATTTGACTCCTTCAGGCCAAAAGGAAGCTTTATAAGGCTGAGAGGGCACTGGCAAAGGTCCAAGAGTACCTACAACCTGCAGAGCTCCCCTCGGACCTGGAAATGGTAACAGATGAAGAAAGATTTTTACTTCGTAAAATGGGTCTAAGTATGAAGCCCTTTCTACTTCTTGGTAAGTGTTGGAACTCTTGTATTTGGTCTATTATTTCGTAACCCATGAGGAATCAATTTGCATATATTTTCTCCCATAGGGAGGCGAGGAGTTTTTGACGGTACAATACAAAATATGCATTTACATTGGAAGTTCCGCGAACTGGTGAAGATTATTGTCAAAGGAAAAAGTTTCGCGCAAGTAAAGCACATTGCGATTTCTCTGGAAGCTGAGAGTGGTGGAGTGTTTATATCAGTTGATAAAACTACTAAAGGTTATGCGATCATCATGTACCGCGGGAAGAACTATCAGAAGCCCCTTCAGTATAGACCCAGGAATTTACTCACCCGAAGACAGGCATTGGCTAGGTCGATTGAACTTCAGCGGCATGAGGTAAGCATTCCATGATTTCTATGGTTCATCCTTACCTTCTCATAATGCTTGTTTTTATGCTTTATGTTTCTTCTTTAGGCGCTGAAGCATCACGTATCAGATTTAGTGGAAAGGATGGAATTGATCAAGTCTGAACTGGTAAAACTTGGCTTCCTTCTTCCTGATTATCTGTGGCTGCTGTAGTGAAGTTGAATAAATTATGAGCTGTTAATATTGTTGGTACAGGATGATATGAAAAGTATTGACGAGATTGATGACAAAACCTTGTATACAAGATTAGATGGTGCTTTCGATGATGGTGATGACAACGATGATTGGGAAGAGGTAACTGACTTGGCATAAGAGTTCTTGTTCAGTTCATGAGTCGTGTGCCTCTCGTCTTTGGATTTACGCATAGCTATTAAACCTTTCGTTGTTAGCAGGATGATGGTGAAGAAGCTTACCTGGAAGTCTACGACAGTGGGGATGATAATGATGATGCCAATATCTAACCCAAAGTTCCAAACCCATTGATAAAAAATGGTGCAAGGATCAATCTTCAATGAACCTTTTGGAACAACAGTGGCATACGATGAATGACCCGGAGAAGTCCAAGGCGCGGAACAATAGGCACATCTTTCGCTGGGTATCTGCAGATGCGTTGTAGGCACATCTTTCGCCGATTTTATAGCAAAGTGTGTTGAGTCGCGATTGCCTAAGCCTTACATTCCCGAAATTGATCGCAGGAAATGCCCCCTGGAAGGCGAACAAAGCGTGGAGTATGCAGAAGGCATATAGCTTGCATACAAACGGGGTTTGGAAACAACGGGGTTTCTGGGGAGGTAGAGGTTTTTTTGGAGTCTGAGTTTATAGCCTTGGATGGTTGGAGTTTGGTAATTAAACATTGTATTCTATATATAATCTTTGTTTAATCTTAAGTGGTGACATCATAAATATGGATTATTGGATGCTGTTTTGGTCTATTAATTGCACTATGGTCGTGATTTGATATTGATGCTTTCTAGTGTTCTAGGATTGGTGCAGGCCAACTAGAAGTGAGTCGTTACCCAAGGGTACCGTGGAAAAGGTGAATAACCATGGAATGAGACTGCTATGGGGTCAACTGGCCTTAGGTAAATCGAGTGGTGAATGATAATGTTTTTACTTGTGAGTTTTTGACAAACAGATTGTCCACCCGATGAATTTGCTTGCTGTTGCGGCTGGGATCAAGCAAAAACTTCTCATGAATGAAATGGTTAGCAAACGGATCATGGCTCATACGAACCATACTAAACTATGTCTGTAAGAGCAAGCTTACTTGTAATGTTATGTTAACGTTTTCTCGGGTACCTCTTGTTGCTGTTTTTTGCCAACGATTTGTGGTAATGATTTTCCATTATGATGACAACGTCGATGATTGGAAGATATTTGGATGGAGGGATAAAGTGATACATGTATCTACAGCCAGTCAAACTAAATGGTATCTTTTACTCGTATAGATATTTTTATGCTCGCACTTTCCACTGAAGAATACTCCGTATTTGTTGACACTACCAAGTCAAAATGAGTTGAACTTATCTTCAAGTGGGAAGAGAATGATAGACCATGTTATTGTTCTCTAAGACCTCTTTTTTATTTTGTAAATGGTAGACCATAATGTGTCCATGTTTAATGAGGAAAAAGATGCAACTGCAGAAGAGTTGAGGTAATTATTGTTAGTGTTATGTCTTGTGCAAAAAAGAGAGAGGAGTATGAAAGAGTCATGGATGGTAAAGTTAAGAAGTTGTTTGAATTGCAGGGTAAAAGTGAGATAGTTGGTATTTTGCAAAAAAGACTCATGCTTGATAAAAAAAACTTTAGGAAAGGTTACACACCTACAAGATTAATGGAGAGTCTCAAGCATGAGGCTAAAAAGTGGAATAAGTCTAAGCATTCAGAAAAATACCCGATTCAGGTTTGCTTGAGTGGGTTTTGGGAGGGCAAACCATATATACTTATACGGAGTATTAGGTAGTGAAGATGAGAAGACTTTTATGCTTCCAACGGGTGAGTTAGGGTGCGTAGTTCTAGGATTAGTTTTATTAATTATTTTTATTACTACTACGTTTAATTATATTGATATAGTTTTTTTCTTATATAATATTTACTCTTTTATAAGATATTTCATCTATCCAATTATATGTGTTAATAGTAAAATAAAATAATTGTTTTTATTAGATTTCCTTTTTGACGGGAGAAAGTTTTGCGAGACGCACTCACGTGTCACCACGTAGGCAGATTCACTCACGCGCCGTCACGCAGGCTTCAATGCATCGGTTTTAGTATATGCATATAGATAGATAGATTTATTGATTTCCTAATATATAAAATCCAAAGGTATAAGTGTTTAAATTAAAATTAAAATTAGAATATATTATATTATATTGAATAAAAAAATATTTTTCATTTTATGCTATGATATATGTTTATTTCTGTCAAAACATTTATTCTTCTAGATATATTTAATGTCCAAAAATTATAATTTTATGATTTCTCTATCCTATTATTAGTTTTTATTTCCATATTTTTTGCATGAATTCTCCAATTGCTCATATCCTGTTTCTTCTTTGTTCATTAGTTGATCTTTACATTTTTATTTGTTATGTTGAAAATAAAAATTTCTTAAAAGATACGTACTTAGTATCCTAAACAATACTAAAGCATAACCTTATTCTGCCACATGTCACAATTCTATGAATTTTTTTCCCTCCAAAACTAATTATTTCCATAATTATTTTAGACTTTTAGTTGTTTATTCCTAATTTATTTTTTTTTATTTTTTTTGGTCCTGTTTTATTTATTTATTATTGTAGTTTATTTTGGTAATGAATTGATTTTTTAATGACAAAGACTATGATCTATCTCTAATGCAATTAAATCAATTATGTACGTTTACTATATGGTTTTGTATATTTCAATTATATAGGCTATTGAGTGAAAATTAGGCTATTTTAGGGAGATTAATCAAGTGAAAAAAGCTATTTTATCTTGAATTTTGTAGCATTTACTCTTATATTTGTTAATAATATTGTGTTAAGCTCACTGACCAGATCGCGCAGATATGGTCAGCGGGCTTACTTGAGATACATGGTCGCTTTTTGAACCACGTGTCCTAACCTGGGCCGTTGAACCATGGTATACATTGCGCGGTCTTTTTCTCTTCCTAAGAGGGATTCACCATGACTAGATGAAAAGAGGGGATTTTAATCACAACCCTTTATTAGGAACTCCGTGACACTTTACCTACCCTTCACTCCTACTTCCTTAGAAGCCTAGGTCGGCTTTATACCTGTACAGCGGTCAGGAAGTAACTTTCAAGACTAATTTTCAGACGCGGACTTTCGATGATCGTAGACAAAACGTCTCCCCTCCAAAAAAGCCCCTTCTTTCTATCTTCAATCCTGATTTTATAGGGTGAGACACGTATATCCATTTGGATGACAAATGTCAGGACAGGGTGCAGGCCACGTGGCGTTATCTTGAAGACACGTGGGTTGAGGGAACAAAGGCCACGTGGTGTTTAATTGGCTAGGATGAATTCTGTCTAACCGCCACGAGAGGAAATTTGGGCCGCTCTCCTTTATCCGCGAACACCACCTTGTGTTTGAAAGAGACCGAGTTACATCAGTTTCAAAATTATACAAAATTTTCTACAATACTAAAGCATGAGTTATTGTGCCACATTTAAAAAATCAATGATATTAATTTTCAAAGATGATTAGAGTCGGATAGGTCCAATAGTAAGAGATAAAGTACCTCTTTATTCTATAATTTACATATTTTGAAACAAATATTGTAATAAATGAATTTCTATTTATTAGTTTAATATTTTTTTCACCAAAATGTGATTTATTAATTAAAGACAAGTATCTTTAATTTATAATTTAAATGAAGTTATCTTACAAAAATGTGAAAATAAAGTTATAAAGAATAATACGTGTTATTTTTATACTAATTTCAATGATTTTTATAGATAAAAAATATTTATTTTTAATGACATAATATTTTTAGCAAAAAATAACATATTATTTCACTAATCAAATTAAACATTCACACACTTCATAACAAAAAAAATTATATAAAATTGATTAGAATGGTTATTGAAGGAATTTTGTTTTAGTATGTTGTCAACCAAGTTGAGTATAATTTTGCCCAAAATATTTTTTAAAAGAAGATAATCTTTTTGCATATTATAATACCAATTTGCGGATAATTTTTTTTTTGAAATATTTTATATACTAATGATGTAAGCTAATATTATATGGATTTTTGTAAAAAAAATATTAAATAAGTATAACGGTTGAATCCGTGCATTGCACGGGTATAAGACTAGTTATTTCTATTTTAATCCCTTCAAAATGTGTGAAATAGTATTCTTGTACGAAAGAATTATCATTTTTTTAGTTTTGCCTTAAACATGATTAACAACTATAATTAAGTCAATGATATTAATTGTCAAAGATGATTAAATTCAAAGATTTTCAATAGTAAGATAAAGTAACTCTTTATAAAATTTTATAGGTAACCAAGTGTTTCATTATATCAAAGTACTGGTATTTTTATAAAGGGGAAATGACCTCTTCATTCAATTTTCGTTTGGTTTTACATAATTTGAAATAAATATCACAACAAATGAACTTTTACTTATAAGTTTTTTATACCAAAATGTGATTTATTAATTAAAGACAAATATCTTTAAGTTATAAATTAAATGAAGGTCTCTTTACAAGAATTTAAAAATGAAGTTATAGAGAATATTAATAAGTGTTATTTTTATAATAATTTTAATGATTTTTATAAATGAAAAATGTTTATTTTTAATTAGATAATATTTTTTAGTAAAACATATTATTTTAGTAATCAAATTAAATATTTACACACTTTATAACAAAAAAAAAAACATTTGAAGATTATTGAAGGGATTTTGTTTTAACGGGATTTTTTCAAACCCTTTGAGTTTGATTTTGTCGAAAACAAATTTTTTTCAAGATTATCTTTTTGTATATTAGGATACAATCTTATGGGCAAATTTTGTAAAACATACTTATTTTATATTTTAACAGTACAAGTTAAGTATTATATTTATTTTTATATAAAAATAAAAAATAAATATTTTAAATTAGTATAACTATTGAATCTGTGCATAGCACGGGTATAAGACTAGTGTATCATACGATCATTTTTCCCATGGAATCCGATGGAATATAATATTAGAAGGAGGTTCGGAGTGATTTATAAATGATTTAAACCTTACTTATTTATGGAATATCAACATCATAGACAAAACATTCTAGGAACTAACAAGTGTATAGAGACAACATTCTACAAAATAATGTATCATACTATTTTTTTTCCCATGGAATATAATATATTAATATATTGAAAATTTTAAGAAAAGTACAAGAATATTTCTCAAACTTTTCACTTAGAGTTTTAAAAAGAAGCTTAAAAGAATTATGAAGATTAACTAATGCATTTTTTCTTGTCTTCTCCCCTCTTTTTTTTTCTTGGTAAATAATTCTTTAATGAGTTCCAAATTAAATTTCTTTTCCTTAGCCTCACATAATACATCTTTTTTATGAGACACGCTATCAAACTCAATTAGCTTTACAATCTTTTTTGTCCTCAACTGAACACAAAAATGTGAATTTTCCTAACTCCAGCAAATAAGCGTCAAAGATGTCTTTTCAGTTTCACCTCATCAATGCACTTGATCCAGTGGTGATGTATATTAAGCAGGGTAAAAGATAAAACCTCCAATTCACATATGCCTCTACTATATGAGAAAATCGATGTGACCCCCTCCTATCAAGTGTCACCTCTTTTCCATTTTGCAACACTGCACTTTGAAAGTAGTCTCCAGTTGCTGGATCCATACAAGATGTCGCTGCCATACATTCATTCAACAACTTCAACCACTCATCTTTTAATTGAGATTCTGTAAATATGTGCAATATGTTTTCAAGATGATAACAAGCTATCATAGATCAAATCCATGGGTTACAACTATCCTTTTAAGTGAACCCACTGAAAATTCAAAGCTATTATCCTCTTCACTGCTTACCAAAAGTATGTAAGAAGACTTTTCCATAAAAAAGCCATTTAGCCCAACATCTAGAGGATAGGTCTTTGACACATCTTGACACCTTTTAAATATGTTCTCTATCTTGGGTATAATCTTCTCTCCAAGATATACGCTCCCAGATATCGTTGTTATGCATTTATTTGCATGCAAACTAAACAGTTTTTTTACCCTTTCCACAAACTATTTCATTATCCTCCCCTATATTTATCACTCCGTCATGAGACATAGAAAGAATCAATCCATTTAAATACGTTGTGATCACTGGGGTACCCTTCCTTCCACTGCATAACAAATTCAACAATCACAAATTGAAATGCTCCACAAACAATCCATGACATTTAGATATGAATAATGAAATGCATGTGTATTAGAACACTCAAATAACTAAAATCGTATGGCTACGACAACTCACACCTTTTTGCACATGCTAATGATGCTAAAGAAAGATTTTTGGTTGATTGGGTCGATATAGGTTCACATTTTTAGTTAATGAGATTGATAGCTTATTTGATGTTTTTTTCATAATATCCGAAGATTATTAAGGTTTTTGGAGTGTTTCTTCTTTGTCTTTGAATTTAACTCTAAAATCAGGGCACGAGAGATATGACGATGACCCTTGACTACGTGATGGAAAAAGTCATTACTTTAGCACATTGTACAATGCACACTAGTTACTCCGTCCGTTTATGTCTTATTGATTTCAAAATTTCAGTACTTTAAGAAATTTTAGCTACTTTAAAGAAAATGCAAAATACTCCGTTTGACTTACTGTTTTATGGCTTTTTTCGATTGAAAATGTAAATTTTTTTATTAGTTAAAAATTCAATGCACTGAACAAGCACGGCGGTGGGTCGAGAGGTCGAAGAAATCGGCATGGACAAACCGTCAAATAAGTTTTTTTTTTCTGATGAAAATGTAAGGTTTGAAAGATGTTTTGTGGTGGAAAAAAAAAATGCCCTCACTCTCTACCCCTCACCTCTCTCATTCCCAAAAAAAATCTCCTAAACCTTACCCCCAAGGTTCCATTTTCATAAATTAAAAATACCATCTGCAACTCCCACCCCATTCTTTCACCTCCCACCAAACAAAGTTTAAGTAGGAACGAAGTTTAATTGTGATAGATATATAATTTGGAATTCATTTTAGCATGTTTATGATTTTGACATGGTTGTGTATTTTCTTCGAGTGTGTTCATGAATTGTTTCCTGTGTATGCGAAAGGGTCGTGGATGTGCGATCAAGACCTAACAAATCGTTATTAATTGAATCCAAATATGAGATTTTAATAATTGTTCAATGAGTTTTTTCTGTGTCATCTCTCTCACCGGCTTGTAGAGTCTTCTTGCTTTTCATGCACATGTCCTGTCATTGATTGCTTCTGTAGAGTTCAATCTCTTCTTCGTTCATTCTTCACAAGTGCTATCCAGTAGAGGCACCATCCAGAGTAACAACCAAATATACGATCTATCGGACATTCAGAGGCACCATCCAGCAGAGGCAATGTACCATCCTATCCTATCCCATCCCATCTCTTTCCATGGAATCTGCTGGTGCTTCTTTTGCATCATCAACTCAATCATTCTGCACAGTTACCATCGATCATGTCGTGAATCATATGAATATCATCAATGTATTACCTTTATAATAAATGGTAATACATTTATAATAAATTTTAAATTTAAATGATTTAATTTCAATTTCCATCCGTAAAACATTCATCATTTGCAATTACAAAGGCATAAGCGCATAAGGAGATTGATCGAACAAATAGCAAGTTCAACATAACTCCACTATCTTTTACAAAAAAAAAAACTATGCCATGCCATCATCCAAATCTTCCACCAACAGATCCTCTGTTTCAAAGCAAACATTGACTTGTTGATTGCAAAGTACTCCCTCTGTTAATTAAAACTTGTCGTTTACTATTAATGCACGTTTTTTTAGAACGATAAAAACTATATAAAATATTAACTTTTTTTTAAATTTGTTTTTATAAATTCATACTTAATAGTAATAAGTATGATATTATTTAAAAAAATTATTAAAAAAGTTAATATTTTATATAGTTTTTAACACCTAAAAATGCGTGCGTGAATAGTAAAACGTCAAGTTTTAATTAACGGAGGGAGTAATAAAGTAGCACTGTGTTTAATTACAAAGTCATAAACATACACAATAGTTAAGAGTCGACAAGTAGGAGAACAATCAAACTTAAATTCAACAATTGGCAACAATGAAACGGTTTCATATTCTCGTAAAGGATAATCGCAAACATGAAAACAATAAAGAGGGCAAGTGTTAAACTGCCACCACATTTCACATATGTAAGTCCCAATATATAAAAAATTCAAACCCATTAAGTTTGTATAGTACTATAGGAATAAGAAGAAGAAAAATCACTGATGAAACATAAAGTATTGAAAAAATATGAACAATTGCAATGAATAATCAATATAACATATTCATCATCCGGTTAAAAATTTCACATATCATAAAATCAGCAGTAATACAAAGCACACAAGGAAGATCACTGCGAACAACCTTATGTTTGCCTTAAGGGAGGTTAATTTTCTTCCTACTCATCCTTTTCTTCTTGATCAATCAACGAGAATCTTTCCCTTGTCTTGTTCTTCTTCCTTCTCATCTTCATCAAGATTCTTAGAAACAGAAATCATATCCTTCTTCTTAGGCTTGTTACTAGTTCGGGAACTGGAAGAGATCGAGAGGTGTTCAGTAACAAGCCTAAGAATTCTTATTCTTATGTTTGTTACCGAACACCTCCCGGTTAGTAACAAGAAGAAGGAGGAGATGATTTCCATTATTCAAGGAAGGAAATTCTTCCTTGACTCCTTGAGTAAGAGAAGTAAGAAGAACAATTGAGATTCTTGTTGAGCATGAAGAGAACTAGTATGAACAAGAAGATGAAGGAGGAGGAGGTCATGACCATGTCAAGTGCAAAAAAAAAAAAAGGATTAAGCTATTAAAATAAAGTCTTTGATGAACGAGGACGAAAAGTTTAGGCCTTAGCTCCTCAAATACTTGCTTGAATACTAGAAGGAAAATGGATCGGATCTCTTGATCGACTTCCCTCAGTTACATTCTCCCATCGATATAAGATTCATTTCAATGCATACATTTATCAATGAAGTTTTGGTACACAGACGAGACCTCCGTGCAAAAACAAATCATTTTAGTTCGGTGGAAAGAGGCTAATACTTCATGAGTAAGTCCAATGTCAAAATGAGTCTCGATGCCAACTATGTTAGAGCATGTGTAGATCGAATCTCATCCTAACAAAGTTGGCATCTATCCCCATTCCAACGATTGACTTACCAATGAATTAGTGACCTCTTCCCACCGAATGAAGAGGGTTCGTCTTTCACAAGGACATGTGAGGTCTCGTCTATGCCACAAAACTTCATTGATACATTAAAAATTATTGTTTATCTCGTGAGAAGATAATGACTTCCTTATGCCGATCGAGAGTGTTCTTTTACTCGGACCTTATTGATAACCTGTCTACGAGCATACACGCCTTAAAGAGTGATTCAATGCAAGGAGAGCAAATCGGAATGCTTGAATTAATTGACAAGTTTAATTTTGAATCAAACCGAAAGTATACACATAATAACAAGATGAAGAAGGCAATACATACTAGAATAAAAAGAGTATGGTTTTCTGGTGATGAGCGAGTGTAACTTTCAACGACATTCGATAGGTATGAACTAGTGTGTGCGATTAATGGTG
Organism: Persicaria tinctoria; assembly: GCA_037127255.1. Lineage (NCBI taxonomy): Eukaryota > Viridiplantae > Streptophyta > Magnoliopsida > Caryophyllales > Polygonaceae > Persicaria > Persicaria tinctoria. The sequence continues at coordinate 19,768,808 of JBANSL010000008.1, forward strand.
AAGATCTCGTGATCGAGATCCTGTCACATTGTAAATTCATTAGGTATACTGTAAATCAATTCAAAACCTTTGATATGGTATATATCTAGAGCCTCGTCTTTTTTTTTTCCTTCTTACGCCTATTCCAAACATACACCGTCCCAGATTCCCAGCCCGGCCCCATCAAATTCCCAACGATGGAGAGCCCATCCAGCCCTTCATCCCTATGGATCTAGCATATGCAAAAGCATTCAACCCCCGGGGAAAGTCAAGTGACAAGCCGTCAAACAAGCTTACCCAAACTAATGAAATATTGATCAATTAACCACTTTTCACAAATTATAAGAAGTACAATTTGAACCCGTTTCCCTAAACAAAAAACTACTAGTATTAAACAAAGTATGAAAGATTTACCATATGCCCCCCATCTCTCCTTCTCTCTCCATAAAAAAAAGGAAAAATGACCGAGAATAATACCAACTATCACTCGTGAACAAAAAATAATACGAACTTTGAAAATTACTAATTGGTATACAAACTATATCTAATTAAACCGATTTTGATACCATGGCTAAAATTCATAAACTAAAAAACAATCTACACTCACAATACAATTAACAACAAGTTTGGGAAATTTTTATAAAATTGGGGAAATTTGTCACTGTTCATCGTCACCATCCCAGCACCTCGGTGCGATGAAGCGACGGTGGACTGAAATGCCAGCCACTGAAGTAAGCCGCGAGCTCGAAGACGAGCAAAAGAAATACAGTAAACAAGAATCCCTTGATTACTCGATACAATCGGGAGTCAGAGCGGTTATGCGGTGGCGAAGACGGAGCGATCCAATGGTTAGCGGTGCGGAGGAAGAGGAAGCGGGCGGCGAGGTGGGACTGTGGGAGAGAGAATTGAAGAGTTTCTGGAATCTCGTTAGAGACATAAAGGACAATTGTCGGACGCTGTGAGTCCGAGGTCGCTCCCATCGGTACCGGCGACGGAGGTAGAGCCATGGATCTTGAGTGCTAAATAGCTAGGGTTATCGGGGGATGAGATTATGAGAAGACGTCGTTGTGCTTGTTCTACCATTCCTAGAACTCATCATTGGTAGGGGGGGACGAGGCCCTGGCACAGGCGGCGCAGAATCGAGGGTTCCAGGGGCAGATCGATCCTTCTAGATCTCCTCATCGAAACACGACGAAGTGTCAATCTAGATCGTCGGTCGGCGACGGTGGCGGTGGCGGCTTTGCCGGCGGTGTCGGTGGCAGTTGGCCTCTTTCCCTAATTCTCTTATGAATGACTCAGTGAGTTGTGAATAGGAGAGAGTAGAGAGGGGGAGGGAGACAGACGGAGACGGAGATGGAGATGTGGATGAGATTTGACTATTTGAGGATTGGTGAAGAAGGGGGTTACTGCGCAAATTTAGTTAGTTTTACAAAACCCTCCCTAACTTGTTATTAATTATATTTCGAGTGTAATTTATTTTTTTTGCTTTTGAATTTTACCTATGGTATCAAAATCGGTTTAATTGGTTTTTTTTTTTTTTTTTTGATTAGGTAAAAATTCGGATGGGGAACCCTAACCGAAAGCATCCTGGCGGATGAGGTCAAGAAGACATGTATCTAGGTATAACTCAGGCCCCTTGGTGGAGTAGCTAAGGTGTGCAACCTTATCCGCTACCCGATTACCAATACGGGGAATATGTGATATACTAACATTCCTTATTCCTTTGAGAAGGCTTTGGATATCTGACATAACCATTTCTATTTCCCAAGGACATCCAACTTGTGATTTTAGATACCGTGATAATCTTAGAGTCTCCTTCTATTATTAGATTGTTTATGTTTAGTTCTCTTGCTTTTTCTATCCCTAGGCGTAGCGCTAAGGCTTCCGCTATAAGGGGTGATTGTCCACCACTAGCTTTTCCGCCCATGTTGATTGGTTCTCCACGCCAGTCTCTGATAATGTATCCAATGGAACTGTTTGTGGTTGATTTAAATGATCCGTCAAAGTTTAATTTATATTTGCCCTCCGGAGGTTTCCTCCATTGGTAGTTTTTCCTATTGTTCCCTGAGAGCTCTTTTCCTTTACTTTGTTTCTGTATGTCGTCATCCTCCATTTCATTCCATCTACTAGCTTTCCTCCAATTTTCAATATTGGTCATGATCATTTTCTTGATAGTTTCTGCAGAAGGGATTGTTTCATTTCTAAAGATTGATTGGTTTCTTATGAACCAAATGATCCACCATCTCATTGTTATATGTTGTTTCTTCTCCATCGGAAGAGTGGAGCCTAAAATTTGTAAAATTTGATTTATATCTCTGTTTTATGTAATTAGGTTGTTAATGTTTTGAGATACTTGTCCAGGGAATTGTTGTTGGAAATTGTTGATGGGACATTCTATGAATAGGTGAATATCATCTTCCACGAACTGATTGCACAAAATACATGTGTTCGGTACCGCCACCCCTTTTAGGGCCAGTCGGGTAGCCGTGGCTAGTCCTTTTTGTTTTATTTTCCAAATGAAGTTCTTAACTTTAGGTGGGACGTCGAGTTTCCAGATCCATGAGTATTCATCCGATGGTGTTTGTGGTGTGGATGCGATTAAGTTGTATGCACTTGTCGTTGTGAACCATCCCTTTTTGGCGGGCCACCAATACAGTCTGTCTGTAAGGGGGGTGGTTGGCAAGGGGATTTTCATAATATCCTCCACTATGGGCTTAGGAAGTATCAAATCGAGTTTTTCCTTCCACCATTGTCCTCCTATTATGAAATTGCTTACGAGATCATGTGGATTAGTGTTATGTTGAGAGTCTATTTTGTCTTTTAGAGGTGTCGTAGCCACCCAATTATCTTCCCAAAACTTAATTGATTTCCCATCCCCCACTTGCCAAATGAGTCCCGTTTTGAATTTCCGAATTAGATAGCTCAGTTTCGACCATTGCCATGAGGCATTGCCTTTTCTAGAGTAGGTAAGGATATGGTTTTCTTTTAAATACTTGTATTGTATGATTTTCACCCAGTTATTTTCCGGTTCAGCCAAAATTTTCCAGAGGAGTTTTAATTGAAGAGCTTCATTCATATCTTTAGTTTTTCTAATTCCTAGTCCTCCGTCCCTTTTTGATTTACATATTTTATCCCAACTGATTAATGGGCTGTGTTGCGCATCTTTGTTCCAGAAGAAGGTTCTGTTGATTTGATCTAGTTGTTTGTGGACCGCTTCCGGAAGCATGAAGCTCTGCATTGAGTATAAAGGTTTTGATGATAAGTTAGACACTATTAGGGTTGCTCTGCCTTATTGAGAAAGGGCATTAGCACGCCATTTGCTCAATTGATCTTTAGATTTGCAAATCATCTCGCCAAAGGTTTCCTTTGTAACCCTCCCATTTATGATGGGACATCCTAAGTATTTTTCTAGGTTTCGTTCAAGGGGTATATTTAGAATCCCTTCTAGGTCTCGGGCCCTTGATCTAGGAATACCTGGGGTGGTTTGAAAGGACGATTTGTGGTAATTTACTTTTTGCCCTGAGAATTTACAATAGTCTTCAATTATCTCTTTAACTTTTGTACATGCAGAATTACTTCCTTTCGAGAATATTATTATGTCGTCTGCAAATGCCAGAAACGGAACACAGGGACCCGAATGACCAAATTTGAATCCTATGCTGTTGTGATTAGAATCTGCCTCCCTTGAGAGTTTACGCGCAAGGATTTCTGCCCCGAGCAGGAATAGAAACGGGGAGAGGGGTCCCCTTGTCTCAAACCCCTTGAAGGTTTGAAAGGATCCGTGGGACCGTTGTTTACTAGGACAGAGAAGGAGACTGTGGTCACACATTCCATAATAATATCCATAAATTTTTGGTTGAATCCAAATTTCTGGAGAACTATTTTCGTGAAATGCCAGTCTACTCTGTCATATGATTTTTCCATATCTAGTTTTATTGCAGCCCACCCCTTAGAACCTTTTCTAGTCCGAAAGGAGTGGAATATCTCGTGTGCTATTAGGATGTTGTCTTGGATTGCTCTGTCGGAAACAAAGGCTCCTTGTAATAGGTGTATAAGTTTTCCTATTACCATTTTTAGTCGTTCTGTTATTATCTTTGAAATGATTTTATATAAGGTAGAACATAGGCTAATCGGGCGATAGTGTGTAGTCATAGAGGGGTTATCAATTTTTGGTATGAGGGAGATGAAAGTGTGGTTAATTTGTTTTAGCATTTTGCCCGAGTGAAAGAAAGCTTTTGTAGCCCGAATGATATCAGAGCCAACGATGTCCCAATAATTCTTGTAGAACTCAGCCGTCATTCCATCAGGGCCAGGGGATTTGTTGTTCCCCATTGAGAAGACTGCTTTTTTTATTTCACTGTTTGTTGGTTGTTGAATAAGTGAATTGTTTTCCTCTTCTGTAATGATTGGGTTGATTTCTGAGAGGTATTCTTCTAATTGGGAGGTCCTATACATTTGTTCCCGATTAAATCTTTTCTCAAAATCTCTTTGAATTTCCCTTTTAATGTTTTCATTACCAATTATGTTTGTTCCTTCTGTCGAGGTAATTGTTCTAATTATCTTTCGATTTCTTCTCCCTGTGGCTACTCTATGGAAATAGGCGGAGTTAGTATCGGCTAACTTTAAGTGTTTTGATTTAGCTCTTTGGTTCCAGTAAGTTTTATGAAAACTGAGTAGCTTTTCTCGTTTAGATAATAGATGTTGTTCTTTTGTGTATGCTTCTGGGTCTTGGTTAGATTGTTGGATAGATTGTATTTCGACTAGGGCCTCATCAACTTCTTGTATTTGTCGGAAGATGTTTCCAAATGTTTTTTATTCCAGTTTTTAGCCTTTTGTTTGAGGATTTTTTATTTGTATGTTATTCGGAACATAGCAGAGCCTGCACATGAAGCTCTCCATGCCTGTTTAACAATATTTCGGAAGTCTCTCCTTTGCAACCAAATGTTTTCAAATTTAAAAGGGGGTGGTTTAAAGCTAGTGTTCTTGGAAATGTTAATTGAAATAGGGCAGTGGTCCGAGTTAGAGAATGCTCCATTTTTAGTTACCAACTCTGGGAAAATGTTGATTATTTCATGTTGGACAAGCACCCTGTCAAGTTTTTCAAGAATGTTATCTGGGCCAAATTGTTTCTTTCTCCACGTAAAGGGATTACCGTACGAGGGGATTTCCAGCAAGGAGCATGCATCTTTGAATTCCATTATTCTTCGAAATCTTCCAGGAAGGATTTCAGCTCCTCCGCTCTTATCCGATGGTTGGCTTATTTCGTTTAGATCTCCCATGATTAGACATGGAATGTCGCTTTGGGTAGTCAGATTGTGTAGATTTTTCCAAAAGTCGTCTTTCTCTGAGGGGTTTGGGGGGGGGGGGGGGGGGGCGTATACAAACAGCATTAGACATTCAAAGTTCTCTTTTATGCTCTCGTATTTTACGCCAATAATTCTTGGGAGGTGAATAGTCACCGAGATGGATTCGTCGATGAAGGAGTTTTCATTCCAGAATAGAGCAATACCCCCGGCCCGACCAGAAGCCGGGGACCAACACATGTTTGTGAAACCCGCATTTTTCCATAAGGATTCCTTTGGTTCTGTTTCAGTCTTTGTTTCTGCTAAGATTAGCATTTGCACATGATCTATCGATCGCCATTCGTTCATGTTAGTCCAGAAGGTTTGCTTTCCAATTCCCCTACAGTTCCAATATCGTATGATCATGACCACCTTGTTTTTGCATAGGAGGACAAAAAGTGATCCCTCCTATGCCCATATATTACCCTTGTTGTGATTTCTCTTATCGAGTGGGGATTTCTTTTCTTGGGTTTTTTCTTTGAGTATTTTATTTTTATAAGTTTTTCCATAGTTGTTTTATTTGGGACATCTATTCTACTAAGAAAATTGTGATTCTTGCTATTGTGATTTTTCTTCCATGGTCTTCTCCGTATGTAATTAATTTTATCATGGATACTCCTTTTTTGCATTGTCCTTTTATTAGTCGACAAGCTTGGATTCAAATCTTCAGTAATCATGTGGATTTTTGTTTTTCGGAAGAAATAAAGTTTCATACTTTTGGTGTTATCTTGTTGGGAGATTGTTATAGTCCTAGCATGTAGTATAGAAAAGGAGTTGTGGGTTGTTTCCCATTTGTGTTTTCTAATTTCATACCACAAATTAAATGGACTAAGGTAAACGGTGGTCAACAGAAACTTTTCCAAAGGTTGTCTAAAGTAAGAATTGGGAGCCGAACCCATAGACCATCTATACTTGCTTTGATAGTCTTCCCATGTAATCCTTGGGCAGTTTTTATACCCAGGTAAATCGATTTCTATGGTAGTTTGGTATCCATGGAGATGGGGGATCCTTAATCTCCATTTGATATATTGGTTAGTGCTTTTATGGGTGTTTAATTTTCCATATATAGGTAGGTTGGTAATGAAGAAGGTTAACCCCCCATCAAGACAGAGAGGTTTAGGGAGCAAAGGAGCAAAATACACACAAGGCTTTAATATAGCCGAAGCTATTACTGCAAACATTACATAGTCATTACGCCTACTGGGATCGAAAGAGACTAGTACAAACCGATCAAAGTTCTTCAAGGCATAGCCTGCTAGACTTACATAACAAACAAAGCTTCCATAATATAGCAAAAGGATAAGCGAGTTCATGAGATAACTACCTCTAGAGAGGCTGTCAAAAGGGGCAATGCAAAAAGATGTTCTTTGCCCATGGTAGCTAAGAAAAGGTAGTTGCTTCATCAACCTCTTATAGCTTGTATTCCAACTACCAGAATAGCAAGCAAGAGGGACAACAAGGGGTTCACATACCATTCTTCCCGCGCTTGCTGCCTCCACCCATCAGTTTAGAGCAGGCAGTCTCCCCTTCTTCTTCCCCGAGTTTGCGTTTGCCCGATTCAGTCCTTGTAGAGGCCTCAACCAGCTGCAGCTCCGACTCCATGGCAGATAAGGGAGTGCCAGGAGGAGCAGCAAGCAGATTGAGGGGGTTAGTGGCCGCCCGGGCTGGGTTGCTCCGAGCAGGGAGCTCATATTCCTCAGAAGCAGGAATGTTAGCAAGCATGACATCAAACTCCGCTTGAGTCATGTCAGCTGGGATACCTCCAAAGCCATCCACAAGCCCGGTCTCTTCTTCATATTCCATGAATGCATCATCATCGGTTACGTACAACTCGGGGTCGAGGAAGTCTGCTTCAGAAGGCATCAGGGGTTCATCATCTGGGTGGTCGGCAGCTAGGATGGGCTCATGGGCTGGCTCATCAGTAGGCAGGGAGTTCACATCAGTAGGCAGAGAGCTCACTTCTTTTTCAACATCAATGGGTATGGGCTGAGATGAGGAGATATCTGCAGACATAGCAGAGGAGCTAGAGGAGGATGAGTCAGAGGATGTAATGACATTTTTACCCAGGCAGCTCCAAATCATGGCCTTGGAGTGGCCAAAGGAGGGTGGACCGGATGCAGGGGCCTTCCTAGACGCCACCTGAACCCACTCCCCACCATCGGTGGGAGGCGGGGCATCCTCAGCACCCTCCCCGCAGCCAGGCTCCTTGCCCAAGATACCGTCAGCAAAGGCGTTGCACAGTTTCCTTAGAGGGCAATCATCAAATACTTGATCAAGAAGACCACAGCTCCCACAACCCTCGGGAAAGTCCTCGAACCATACAGGGAATTGCTCGTACTCGCCTAGCTCGTTGAGTAGTGTGACTTTCCTAGCCCGGATGAGGCCTAGGTCAGTCGAGATACAGATTCGAGGGTATCGGAGCCTAGCACCCTTAGCACTGAAGGCAGTGACCCTGATCACCTCGCCTATCTTGTTTCCTTCAATCAGATCTTTAAGGATCGAATCACTTACAAACTTTGTTGGGAGCCCTGGGATCCTGATCCAGAGATCCAATTAGTTTGTATACCAATTAGTAATTTTCAAAGTTCGTATTATTTTTGGTTCACGAGTGATAGTTGGTATTATTCTCGGTCATTTTACCTCGAAAAAAACCTCCCAAACCTTCCCCCAAGGTTCCATTTTCCTGGAAAAAAAAACTCCACCTGCACCTCCCACACCCCCTCTTACACCTCCCACCAAACACCATGCTTCTAGGTTTCTTTAAACCCCTCAAATCTCACAACGCGTTCCCTATATAGACCGCAAATACTTCGTCGGATCCAACGTTGTAGCAACGTTGGATTATACGTTGCTACAACGTCCAATCCGACATTGTTAATTGTGTACTAATTTCACTTATCGGATGTTATAACAACGTTCAATTTGACGTTTTACAACGTCAAATTGAACGTTGTTAATACGGGTCAGATCGGACCTAATATAAGATATAAAAAAACAAAAAAAAATTGATTTGCATCGTCCAAAAGAACGTTGTGTTTTTTTTTTTTTGTGAGTGTGGGTGGGTGGGTACGTGTGATTTTTAGCCCGGTTTGGCCCGATCTGATCCTTCACTTCATATATTACAATGTTAGATCCGACGTTGTAATATAATTAATGTTGCAACGTCGAATCCGACGTTGATCAGCAGCTCTAATCCGCGGATTTGTGATGTATATAGGGACACCCATCTCACAAACCCCCACCTACACCCCCACCAAACACACCTTAGTACAGAACCAATGGATAGAAATTTTGTTATTATATTTATGTTCAAGAAAACATGATGGTTGTTGGCAAAACACGACTCGACTGAGAAACTCGACACAAATTCGAACCTTTTTCGAATCGCGTGTCCTGAAAGGCAATAACTTTGTCGACGATACCCGAGCAACCCAAAACTTTGTCCGGAACATAAAACAACGACATGACCCAAAACCGATATAAATCCGATCCCAAATTCGAAATCAAAATTGATTATTTACAGTTTTACAAAAACTTCGACCGATTATGATCCGATTTGAAAATAACCCGACCCGGAATCAATCGGAATCGGAAAAATCCAATCTGAGAACGCTATTTTATTTTTACTGACACGAAATAATCCGTTTTGAAGCCAAAAAAATGGCGGCTTTAAGAATGGACTAAACTAGTGAGCTCGCTGAAGAGAGAGGGAGATAGAGAGATGGGTATCGACTTGACAAACTGGGACGAAGAAGTGTACAGGGAGAGCATTCTCCAGGAGAGGGAAAGCCAATGTCGAACCGTGTTCAGAGCCATCTTTGCCCCAAACCATATCCCAACCCCTAACCCTAACCCTGACATTGTCGTTGCTGCCTCCAGCGATGGCTCCGTTGCTACCTACTCCATCGCCTCCTGCCTCAATTTGCTCGACTCCACACCTCAACTGTACCGATTTCTTTTTCTTTCACCTTTGATTTTGAATTTGTTTCTTTTGGTTTATTGGTGTTGATGAAAATTGAAGATCGATTCTTTAGGTTGCAGGTAGCTGAGCCGCTTCGCTTTCTTCGTGCGCATCGTGGCCCTGCTTATGATGTCAAGTTCTATGATAATGCTGAAAGTTCGTTGCTTTTAAGGTTTATTTCATCTTTCCCTTTGTTTGGGGTTGATTTAAGGAGATTAAGTTACTAAGCCTTGATTGTTGGGAAATGCCTTTGTTTGGTATTTAAATCTCTGATCAAGTTGAACTCTGATCATTCTCTGAGGATTGATTAATGATTAGTGCTGTTTTACTATCTACTTATGAGCTCTAAAATACTATGATGTTCAGCTTGATTTATATAATGAAGCATTTGGTGCTAATGTTTTGAATGATACCGTGCAGTTGTGGTGACGATGGCAGGATCCTTGGGTGGAAATGGAGCGAAATGACAATGTCAGAGTCCTCTATGCAGACGCAAGGTAAACTGTATGATTGACTAAAAAAATAACTTTGTGGAATCATGAGTTTTCTTATTGTATACTCCGTAAAACATAATTGAAGTTTTGATATTTTCAGAGTATATGCAATGTTATCTACTTATGTTATAGCATAATGTTGATTTGGGTTCTGACCTAAGCAAATATCTTGTCAGCACATATGCTTGATTGCTTACCCTTATCCAGAGATGAGTGAATCATTCATGTGTTTGTTTGTCTTTGTTGAATACTAAAAGCATCTAAATGAATAGGTTTGTCCTCTACCCGTAAAGTTATTATGCCACCCCAGCTACTGGCAGCACATAATGGACAAATGTGTTTTATTTTCCTAGATCAAAAACTGAGTCTTTTCATTCATTTGTATTCCGCGGTAACTAAGTTGTTGATGATATGCAACCATAATGAAACATGTTTTTGGATAAGGGTGGCCACCTTGTTGTTGACAAAAGCTCTTTTTATCTATTTCAACTTTCAAGGCTATTTCCTTTTCTCATTTGTATGTTTAACTTTCCTGTGATATAATTCGTACTGCATTACTTGCCATAAATTGCAGGGCCAGATTTGGAACCCGTACTTGAGTTGATGAATCCTCAACATAAGTAAGTCACTACATTTCCTCTCTCCTTTTGCAGCTGCATGTTCTATTTGTTAAAATTTACTGATATACTACAAATGATACTGTCATCTCTGCTCTGGAGTTATTTTTATCCATGATTTAGTTACCTTAGAATCTACTTTGTTTTTCTCAATTATTCATGGAACAACTATTTCTTCTTTACGTATGAAAGTTGTATACTGTTTAATATGAAGAGAACTCTTTGCGCCTAAGATTTTGCGAAGCTGCACTGAAATCTTGCTGCAAGGATTTGCTAAGGTGCACTTAGGGATGAACTCTTTAGCTTTTGCAGGTGAACATAGGGCTGAAGCTATACAATCAATTAGTGTCTAGCAGTTTGGATCCCTTAAAATGGGCTATATTCTTTTGTCATGCTGTTCGGCCTGTTCCACACAATTCATTCATCGCAAGTGCTCAATTTTCCTATGCATTTTCAAATAGGAATTTCAGTGATGAAGTTGGAAGAAAGAGAATCTAATTTAATGAGCTCTTCTGCCTCTTTTCTTTGGCCCCAATGTTAACCCTATGCACCCAAATATGTTATCAGCTTTGCAAGTACTACATGAAATTTCAATTATCATCATGAATAAGTGAGTTATGAATACATCAATCTTCAACTGAACTGCTTAGGGATATTACCTTCATCTATAATTAAAATACTAGATTATATTATCCTTTTTGACAAAAAAAAAAAAAAACTGTCTAGAATTTGGTCTTTGTTTTCTATTATTTAATTGCACAATTACAAAAATGTGATACCACATTATACTCAGGGAATGGCATGTCATCTGTCAAAAAAAAAAAATGCAAGTCAAGCATTGCTGGAATGGAAGTACAAGAACTTGTTAGCATCAACTATCTGGAAATTTAATATCATGTTTTAGAGTTTATAATTTATATTCTTGAAATGTGAAATGGAACTTGTCAGGGTTCCATTTGACTCTTTTCCCCTGTATTAATGGCCTTATATCCTTTATGGATGTTAAGCTTCTATCAAATTGCTTTTCCTTATTCACAATGGTTTACTTTCAGTTTCTTTAATCTAATTTTCTGGTCAGGGGTCCTTGGGGAGCTCTCTCACCAATCCCAGAAAATAATGCAATTGCTATTGATCGCGAGGTTTGAGATCATTTCCTTTCCTGCATATACTCTCTATTTCTCCGTTCTCATTACATTTTTCACTTCTTGTGAATTTTTTTTGGTGTTCACACTACAATGTTCTATCATTAGTAGTGTAGTACTATGGGAAACCTCAATATTGATGTTTATTTTTTGTGAAGCAGAAAGCTTGTTGCTGATTGCTTGAATTTTTTTCATTACTATGGACTGCATGTGAGGGAGTGTTTATGGAAAATTTGATACCAGGCCTTGTGACATAATAAGATTCTTAATGAATTGCTTGCTGTTCTGCACTGACGGACAACAATCTACTGTTAGGAATTTTGCAAACACAGACCATATCTAGAAATGGAAGTTTGTAACCAGTACACAATTCTGAACAATCTTCTTGCAGAAACAATAAAATTTTCAAAAGGTTCCACCTAAATAAACGAATGTAGGAAACTGAAACTTAGCAATTCAAACAAATCTATAAAAATGTTGTTACTTCTATCTTCCTTCTTTCAGATGAGAGTTATTAGTTAAAGCGAGTCATAAATGTTCGGGCTCATTTTTTTCATCCTTGAGGTGAAAGCCTGTTGGTTTCTGAGCAATTTGTATTTACTGAGGATTTTTCATAAGCTGAATTTTTTTAAGTACTGTAGTTCAACTTTGACGCAATCAAGGTCGGGAATAGCAACGCATCACACTTTCTGTTTGGTCTTTCTTCAAATGGATGCAGTATGCACTAATATTCTGTCAAACAGTGGCTATTTTTCATAGTCATAAACTCATAATGTATCTTCAAACATATTGGGAAGGTTTCTTTTCCTTGAGATTGTAATGATTTGTTTCTCTTGTAATGAATGGAAAGAGAAATATATAATGAACTTGGTTTGTGTATGTAAATCAGGCAGGGTCAGTTTACGCAGCTGCTGGTGACTCATGTGCATATTGCTGGGATCTGGTATGTCATTTCATGTTTTCTTTGACAAGTATGACTTTGATATATCACTCACATTTCCGATTTGATATTCATTTTGGTACTTTGCATATCTGCAAAGGCTCGGCTCGGAGAGAAAAATCACTTTTACTATTCATGTTACTCTGAGGATTTCCATTTTGAGCTACATAATTGTTTCTATTAACACAGATTCACATTGATTTATAGTCATATCTATTTTGTATTTTCAAGGAGACAAGTAAAATCAAGACTGTATTCAAAGGACACACAGACTACTTGCATTCTGTTGTTACTCGAAAATCCTACAATCAGGTCAAGTTCTTAAAATTCTTCTGTTATTCTGGATATAATCAAGATTTATTTGTTCAAGACTTTATGAGTGTGAAGTGTGAACGACACGATACATCACATAGGCTCTCTCTTTTTTTTTCTTTTTTTTTTTCGTTTTTAGTTGTTAGGATAGAGGAAACACTACCCTGAGGAAACAAATGGAGGAAGTGATTTCATCTGGCATCCATCTATATAGAAAGGGACTAGGGAATTTAGCTTCATAATGCCACCACAAAGCCCCCATACTAGTTTTTTTTTTCTCTGCTTGATGATGAGGTGTCCATGAGTCGATGAGAATTCTTTGAATTCACACTTATTGTTTGTCTTTTTCCTCTGCTTTCTTTTTCATTTTTAGATTATAACTTGTTCAGAGGATGGGACAGCAAGAATATGGGGTAAGATAATGTTGATGGTTCAGTTAATTGGTTACATGCTTATGATTGTTGATATAACATTGCCTTCATAGATAAAGTATTTGTTGATGATGGCTGTTGCAATTTTGTCTAGATTCCAGAAACGGAAAGTGTGTCCAAGTGATTTCTCCAAAGAGAGATAGACAGAGAAAGGAAACTTCTTGCATTACTGGCCTTGCCCTTGATTCGAGTGAGAATTGGCTGGTAAAGTTCATAGACATTGTTATTTCATTGTTACATCACTTGCATGTATCTTTTACGTTGTGTTAATAAAGATTCACCACTTCATGATCCGTTGCACTGTAGTTAGAGGATGATACAAATTGGATCATCTTTCATACTATTATCTACCGACTGTATTTGTTGTTAAATATAGGTGATTCAGGCTTGTTGATTAGTCATTAGCGGATAGTTGCATTTATGTAGTGTATTAGTTAACAGCTGTGAAAGCAGAGGTTGAAAATGAGAATCTATATTACTATATATGATTGGAGTTTTGTCTGTTCATGCTATGTATTTTAGATGGAAATATTGTTTCTGTTAAATAGCTTGAGTACTGCTGCTTATGGTAGATCTAGCTAGCTTAATCTTTTCAGCCTTTGTTTCTAATCTGATGTCTGTTACCATGAGTCTTGTATATGAATCAGGATACCTGCTCTTTTTCGTATGTGGCTTCCTCGCCTCCTCGGTAGGATGTAAAATACGAAAGGGGTCTCATTAGTATTTTTCTTTGATTCTATGTGAGTGATCACATAGTTACTGACTGCACATTCGCTTTCTGCTGATTGTAGGATTTAGCAACAAATCTAATTGAACTAATCTCAACAGTTGCACCATTAGCATAATCTGAGTGACTTTTTCAAGTGTATGTATGTTTTTCTTTTGGTTGTTTATGATGTAATCTCTATTCACAGGCAATTGGAAGTGGTCAGAGTTTGTATGTTTGGAATCTTTTGGTGCAAGAGCAAATCTTGAGGATCCCCACTCATATGTCTACCCAAGATGTGCTATTTCACGACAATGAAGTGAGTTTATTTACAGTGTTCTAGTTTCTTACCCAGTTATAGAGCTATGTTCCCCGTTAATGAGTTTATCTTGTGAATGCGGTATGACTTTATCTTGTAAATAGGAGAAAAGATGGATTCACGTCTTTGGAATATGAAACGAAGCACTTTAAATCCAAGGACCAACACAACATTTCCTCTTGTCGACATATGGATTGTCATTGAGTTGTCTCATGTCAACAGATAAAACAAAGGAAGTAATATAACTAAACGTATGCATTGAAAATTGTAATTTCTCGACACTTGTTGTATGAAAAAGATGCTGCATTTCTTGTTTTAAACTAGTATTTGAATTGCTGATTGAACAATATACGATTTTCTTTCCTTTGTGTACAGCTCTTGGTGGAGTGGTGGGTCTTGTTTGTTAAAAGGGAAAAATAAATGGCTTTGGGTACATTATGTTGTCTCTTTTCGATACATGATTCTGACTCCTCGCACATCTTTGATGCAGATTCTAGCAGTTGGAGCTAAACCTGTACTTAGCCGCTATGACATGAGTGGCACGGCTCTCTCTGAAATACAATGCGCTCCCCAGTCAGCATTTTCTGTCTCCTTACATCCTTCTGGTGTATGTTGATCTTCCTCGCTTGCTTTCTTTCTATTCGTGCTTTCTCCCCGTTAATTTGGATCACTTGCTTTCTCTTACACATAGTAGTTTTGAGCCAAATGGTGATTCTTTAGCAAAAAAACGCTAGCGGAATTCGATGACAAACTAAAGTTAGGGACCTTGTGACTTGTCAATTAGCTTTGAAATTTGGTGGATATCTTATGCTTTCTTGGACTTTACTGATCTCTACTACAGTATGCAGTATTAGATTCATGATTCCTAGTGTGAGTTGTGACAGTTGCTGTGACGAAACTCATCCAACATCCTCATTTTGTGTGGCTTGTAATCGTTGTCCAGGTTGTGGCGGTTGCTGGCTACGGAGGCCTCGTAGACACTGTGTCGCAATTCGGAAGCCACTTGTGCACGTTTAGCTGCAAAGCTGGATGAGCCACGGACTAGGGTCTCCCTCCAAAAGCGTGCTGGTTCGCGCAATTCGGAGTATGTTCTATGGGACCAAACACACTTTGTAAGCTTGAACTCAACTACTCAAGTATGGGATCAATCAATGAGCCATAAATACACTTAAACTTGTTCTAAAAGCTTGTTACAGTGCAATGTTGAAATGATGTGATCGAAAAGTAGGATTGTAAAAGGACAATGAAAGCTTAGAGTGATAATTTGACATTTTTTTAAATATTGCACTTAAAAAGGGTTTCGGGTGAGTCAATTAAAGGAGTTTACTGTAATAAAATATTTAAGGTTGTGTTTGGCAGTAGGGGGTATTTTTGGAGGTGGAGTTTTTTTTTTTTTGAGATTACGGAGGTGGATATTATTTTGGAGATGTGAAAGATGAAGTTTTTTTTGAAGTGTGTACATTTGAATGGCTATTTTCTGATGTATGGCTTTTTTCGGTTGAAAATGTACGTTACGTAAATGATAATCGGTCCCTCCATTTAAAAATTATAATCCATCTGTTTATTAAAATATGTCGTTTTAAGATGTAAATCTTGTTAAGAAAAACTCGTCATTTTGGCTATTTTATGATTTTATCATCCACTTTACAAATTTGCCCTTGTAATGACTAGTTGTATTTTTCAAGAAAGTAAAAAGTACTCCCTCCGTTCTTTTTTATTTGTCTTTTTACTATCCAGGTACGTTTTTTGAGGTGATAAAAACTATATAAAATATTTAAATTTTTAATAAATTTTTTTAATAACCTCATACTTATTAGTATTAAGTTTAATATTATTAAAAAAAATTGAAAAAAATAATAATATTTATATAGTTTTTACCTTTCTAAAAAAGCGTGCCCACTTTAAAAGTGTCAAATATTAAGAAACGGAGGGAGTATTGTAGAATAACACTTAGAGCATCCGCATCCATGGAACCCGATTCGGTTCCTTAACTCTCATTTTTATTTTTCTCTCCTTAAGAAACCCAACTTAATTTTTAACTCACATCCCTACAACTCATTTTTTTATAAACAAATAATATAAAATTGAAAATAGCTCCACCACTTACCCTAAACCTCTCTCTTTCTCTTTCCTCCCCTCTCACTCATGTTTCCCACATTCTTTCTTTATTGGGTGTTTAGGAGTTTCTTAGTAATGAACTCATCAAATCACTCCTTACCAAAATACATTCATCCTTTATTATTTTATTGATAAGTTTCTTATTTTCATCTTTAAAACACCCCAATGTGGGTGCTCTTAGGGATATAAGTGTATTTTTTTTCCTTAAAAATTGTGTAGGTTTCTAAAATGACAAATTTTAATTAACGAACGGAGTATAAAATTTTTATTTTTTTATTTTTTTTACTAAAAAATATGAGATTAATTTAATTGAAATTTTAATATTCTATCATAAGAAAACATGTGTAAATAGTGAACGACTTATAAAAATAAACGGAGGGAGTATAGGTCTGTATGGGGTGGAGTTAAAAAAAAGTGATTAAAATTTAAAAACAATTGAAATTGAAAATTTGTGTAAAATAAAGGTTGAAAGATTCTGGAATAATATAAACAGCGTATGAGACGAAAAAGAGTTTATTTATAAAAAGTGGATTTTATTTGGTTGTTATTAGATCATCCGCATCAATGCGGGTTTCTAGAGTTTCTTAATACCACTTTATCATTTTCTCTCTCCTTAAAAACTCCAATGTACTTTTTCATCCACATCCATATGAGTTTCTAGAGTTTCTTAATTTACTTTTCACCAACTATTATCTATTATATATTTAAATTTACATAATAATAATATGTTATATATTATCTACATTTGTATTATATTTTTTTTATGTATGTATTATATTTTGTTCAACATATATAATATTGGTGTCTTTTAATAACTTAAAATAAATTATGAATTTTAATAAAAGATTATTTTTTATTTCTTATATTTAATGACTAAAAACTAGCTAAAATGAATATAAACGAATACAAAAATTAAATTTTTTACCCATTTTCGGTACTATCTAAAAACTATTTTATATACTCCATCTGTTTCAAAATAAAAGTCGTTTGTCTTTTCTGCACGCTTTTTGAGGAGATAAAAATAATACTACAATATTGTTTTTTTTTATCAATTTTTTTTAATAATTTCATACTTAGTAGTTATAAGTATCAACTTATCGAAAAAAATTCATAAAAAAAATGATATTTTATATAGTTTTTACCTCATAAAAAAACGTGTAAAAAAATCTAAAGACTTTTATTTTGAAACCGAAGGAGTATAAACTAGCTAGAGGGGCCCATGCAAAAAAAAATAAAAAAAATCCAAAAGATGGCCAAATAGGGAGATGAGACCCATTTAATGGGCTTTTAAGAGAGTTTAGAAGTAGCAAACTCTCTCTTGGGTTTTGAATTTCCCCCCTCCCCTTTCTCCTACTTCTCATGACATTTGTATCTTAAAAAGTTAAAAACCCTTATGATAATTTCAAAACAAATAAACTAAATAAACACCAAAAAAGCTTGTTGCTTTAGCTTTTTTTTTTAACTACAAACTCACTAAATGGGTACTCCATACACATGTTAAATATAAACCTCATAATTTTACTACTTTTTTATCTACTAAAAATGTTCAACCCATACCCATATTTAACGGGATCAGGTCGATCCAACGGGTAAAGAGCGTTACTCATCTAGAATTTTTGAAATGACATTTACTATTCACATAAGTTATTTAAGGATGATAAAAATATGTAAAATGTCAAAAAAAATTATTTGTTATAATTCCATTCTTTTTAGTGTGAAGTATATGAAATTATATATAATATATAAATTGATATTTTATATAATTTTTATCGTCCTTAAAACCACACATGAATAGTAAACGACATTTAAATGTAAACAGATGGAGTATTTTTAATGAGTATTTACATAGTTCTTAAACCTAAAATTGTTATATTAATAGTTATATTATTGAAAAGAAGTAATTAATGTAGCTACAATAGGAATATGTATTTTTATATGCAAAACAATTTGTAGTGTTAAATTATAAAGTAAAGTTGATGATAAAAAAGAAGAAGATAATATTCAATCATAATTATTACTCCCTCCGTATCGCAATACTTGTAGTTTTAGAGTGGTGAAGTTGTATAAAAAAAACCTTATTGTTTTAGCTATAATCATTATCTTTATAGGTAATGATTGCTCTTTTTATAGGTAATAATTGCTACTTTTAAGTACTTTAACCTATAAAAGTAAAGTAAATACGGAGTCTAGGTTTTGTTAATAAGTGCGTATAGAGCTAAAACAACAAGTATTGCGAGACGGAGGGAGTAGTAGTTAGTACTAAATTTCAATGGTTTAGTCACTCACGATCTTGTTATCGTCCTTTTAGGGTTTTGAGATGGGTTTTGGGGTTTATTGAACAAGGGTTTAGGTT
Source organism: Persicaria tinctoria (assembly GCA_037127255.1). NCBI lineage: Eukaryota > Viridiplantae > Streptophyta > Magnoliopsida > Caryophyllales > Polygonaceae > Persicaria > Persicaria tinctoria. Next base: position 19,787,522 of record JBANSL010000008.1, read on the forward strand.
GGATTTGGGTTGGTGTGTTGTGCTGTTCTTGTGGTGATGCAGGTCTTATGTGAACGGTGTTTGATTTGCTATATCCGAAGACGTCGTGGATTTGCGATCGATATCTGAAGGCTCTTCGGAGTTCATAATCTGAGATGTCCGCTAGTGTCCCCGGAGTTCATCTGTTCAAAAGTTTTGACAGATCTAATCCTACTTCATCTGTTCAAAAGTTTATTGTTAGTGATAAGTTTTCAAAAGAAAAAAAAATAGTGTGATGAAAAGGATAATAGTACAATATATCCCATCTCATTCGGTTTAGTTGTGTTTAGTTTCGCCTTGTAGAGTGTGGTTGCCTGTATTTTGCACCATCTTTATATTTTTGTTTGTTTATGACGGTTATCCGTCTGCCGACTTGTCGACATTCAAGGTTCAGGTATGTCTGATCTTGAATTTTTACCTTATTAAAAAAATAGTACAGTATATTTATTAGTTTCCTTAAAATTAACGAAATAAACTAAGGGTGTGTTTGGATTCGATTGCATTTTAATTATAATGCAATTATTTCACCTCGTTTTATGTGCGCGTTTGGTTCTAAAAATAAAAAAAACTTGTAAAAATCGAGGTAAAACTGTAATTTAACCAAATAATCACATAAATTGAGATAAAATAATTGCATTATAATTAATACATCGTGGAATAAAAAAAACATTGTAATTTAAACACCTTAAAAATTGTGTTAATCAAACACCACCTTATCATTTTGTATTATAAACATAATGCATTTGGAATCTAAACACACCCTAAAATGATATATTTTGCCCGGAGAAATATAAATTAAAAGTAAAAAACACATTGACCAACCGTGATCAAACATGGGAATGAAAATTTTTGTTCTTTGATGATGTATTTGTTAGTTTGTGGACGAATGGAAACTGGAAGCTGCAGCTGCAGTATAAAATCAATTACTCTTAAAACCATTTTCAGATTTGTGTGGTCCCTGTCACTCTCTCACTCTAAACTCTAAACCACACTGACACTACAGAATAAAAATGAATTACTCGTATCATCATTGCTTAGCTATTTCTTCAGTGAGGAGTTTTGGAAGACCCAATTCAGGGTGGATCGCCCTGTTGATGCCTAGACTAGATTGAGCCTTGAGGGCAGAAGCTTCAACCGAAGAGGGCCCACATTATAGAGCCACCTAGCGCCAGGACCGCACCCTGATGCTATGCTCCCGAACCCACCGTGGTTGAGCCTGATGGAAGGATGGATATTTATGCATCAAACTTCATTTTGACCCGTGAAATTAATTAGTATATAATCCTCTATATATATATTATATAATATCAAAAGAATATTTTAAAATTGATTACAAGGCTAAAATTTTATTTCAAAATTCTAAAGTTTCGCTACTTCTCAGGTATGTTTACACCATATTTTAAAATTGATTAAAATAACCGACGCTTTTCCTGAACCATGTTGGCGTTATTTCAATTTTTTGCTGAGTTTGACGAATCATACAAAATATTCACTATTTTCCCGAGACAATTGATCTTTCGAATTTAACAAAGAATAGTGCTTTTCACGTACTATGTACGATTTTTTGGGGTCTAATTACAGTTTCAATTTTAAAAATTATTAATTGTCTATTTTTTTAATTATATGTCGGGGTACTTTTTTTTTAAAGACATACGGAGTACGTATAACAAATGTGAAATGTCTATTGATTAGGGGTGGGCACAAATCCCCCAAATCTCGGTCCCGGTGGGATTTGAGGAAAAAAAAAAAGTGGACCCCGTTTCGGTCCCGTCCCGTAAAAATTATGCGGGACAATTGGGATCCCGCAAATCTCAGTCCCTTCTCGCATGTATAAATATAAATATAATTATATAAATATAAATATAATTTATTTTTATTTTAGTAGTAGTAATTTAGTGATTTATAATTATATATATTTAGTTATTTTAAACACCAGCTACGTACAATCATACTGTAAGGCTAAGTTCCCTCATCTTTACTGTTGGCGGACGACTCTTTCGGGTTGTTTGGGCGTTTTCTTTCATCTGTGTTTATTTGTGTCTGTACTCTGTAGTATGTTGTTTGTTGACGGCTAGTCCGTCTGCCGATTCGTCGGCCTCTCGAGTATCAGATTTGTCTGAGCTCGAATTTTTTCCTAATAAAAAAAATAAAATACTGTAAGGCTAAGTGCTAACCTGCTATGCACTTTTCTACCTTTCATTTTGTATGATGTATATACTGCTCCAACTGCTCCATAATAAAGTATTTCAATTCCAATTCTTGAAATTGATTCTTGATGATTAACTAATTAAGTATTTTCTCTCTTGCTCCAAATTATGGGTATTACCATCTATTATTAAGTAATCAAATACTTAGGTTGTTTTGAGTATTTTAGGGAAAAAGATAAGATTTTTGTTGGTTTCGGATATAATCGGGTTTGGGTTATTTCGGGTTTTGGGTATAATCGGGTTTGGGTAATTTCGGGTATAATCGGGTTCGGGTAATTTCGGGTTTCGGACATATTCGGGCGAGACAATTTCGGGTCAGTCCATTCGGATATAATCGGGGTCGGGTTATTACTGGGTTCGGATTGCTTTCGGGTTCAGGCTTAATTCGGATCGGGTCGGTCGGTCTCGGATCCAAACTTTTGTTTCAATTATTCGGGTGTTGGATGGGTTCGGGTCGGATTAATTGGATCGATTTTCTCAGGTCGGGTCGGGTATTGCCAGCTCAGACAGGACCCGAAGAAGCGCTTCCACTTGCCTCATATTACCTAGGGTAGTTTTGGAAATTGACACAACTCGGGCTTTTGAGCTCGGCTCGGGCTCGTGTCTAGCTTAAAATATTGTTCAAGCTCGGCTTGTTTTATGTATTCGAACGAGCCCGAGCCGAGCTCGAATTGTTCAGCTCACATAACAGCCCTATCTCACATAACAACACCAGTTGTATCCAAAATCTTGCCATGCCTGAATTTTCATATATGCAACTTATATTCACCAGAAAGTATATGGTGTAAAGTAAGATGCTGACAAATTCACAAATACATAGATTGGGTAAAGTGACTGGGGTCCTTAAAAAAAAGTAACCATTCTTTTACAATACTCCTTCCGTTCTAAAATATAAGACTTTTATTATTTACGCACGCTTTCTTATGATGATAAAAACTATATAAAATATTAATTTTTTTATTAATTTTTTTTAATAATCTCATACTTCTTACTAATAAGTACGAGATTATTAAAAAAATAAATAAACAAATTAATATTTTATATAGTTTTTAACATCATAAGAAAACGTGCGTGAATAGTAAAAGTCTTATATTTTAGAACGGAGAGAGTATTAAACAAAGAATCCAAATAGAAACAGGTTGTATCGGGTTGTATTATGCCCTTTCTTGACCCTTTTTTTTATCAAAACAAACAAACCCTAATTGTATTAGAACTTAGAAGACACACTAAGGATTTGGAATCTAATTATTTTTATTTAAGATTATGTGAGTGTTTTACTATATTAACGGTTATTTAATTTAATTTAATTTTTATAAAGACGATCCTCTAAGAAAATTTTCGAACAACAGAGTCACCTCGATACACAACGTTACGAGGGTGGAATAGATCCATTGGACCACTATTGTTTGACTAGCACGGAAAATGATATCCTGGTCCCTGGATATGCATTCTTGTAGTATCATGTTAAGCATTTGGATTGATAAACGGTGAAAATGATTTACTATACGGAGTATATTGATGGTAAATTGCCTTAAAAATACTTTAACCAATCATGTGCTGACACGTGGAAGGAAACTTTGTTGTTGTTTTTATTTGGAGAAAGGAAACATGCAGCCTTCAATGGACAAAGAGTCCTTTGATCTTCTCTTTTTGCAATTCCTCTTTTATTCTCTTCAACTTGCAGGCTTTTCCTCCCCTGCAACTGAATCATACCATAATAAAGAAAAAGGTAAATTACGGAAAACTACCTTTAAAATAAGAGTTTTCACGAAATCACCCTTAAAATAAAAGTTTACATAAAACCACTTATAAATTTGATTTTTTTTAAACAATCACCCATGACCATTTTTAATTGTAAAATATGTTTTGAAAATGTTAAATTCTCACATTTTGTATTCAATACGGAGTATGATCTAATTATATGGAGTAATAAAGTAACCAAAACTTTTAAGAAAATATGACAATTTAACATTTTTTTTAATAACTTGTTACACATAAAAGGGTTAAGGGTAGACCTAGTCATGATAGACCTATCAATCGGGTCATTTGGGTCGGATTCGGGTTCGGGTCATTTGAATCTCGGGCAGATCGGGTTTCGGATCAATCGGGTTACCGGTCATTTCGGTTCGAGTCAAATCGAGTTTGTTCCGAATTCGGGTCGACTCATGATCTGATCTAACCAAATCATATGTACAACAGTACAAGTATGGCGAAAATCACAAATCTCCAAATTCAATATGGCCTTTAAAGTTTACTTACTCAAAACCATGCCTCAAACTCTCAAAAAGGGTCCAACCTAGTTTGATTATGTCTATATCCTGATATATGAATAGACCCTCTCATTAAAACCAAACAAGACAACTCATTCATTGAGACATTTTTATCAAACAGATAATGGACAACGGTAATGTACCATGAGTATCACCATATTATATATATAAGAGTCACCAATCAAACCCTAATCTACTACCAGGGAAAAGAAATTGACATCATTTTAGATCAAACAGCCAAAACTAGGGCCCTCAAATGGGGAAATTAGCTAATTTCCCCATTTATCAAAGAGATCGTGGGCAAGCAAAAGAAATGAAGAAAAGCACAGCAAAAAGTAGATTGAGGAGGGGTGACCATGCCAGAGGCCCAGAACAGTGCGGTGGGAAGGGACGAAGGGGGAGTCGTCGCCGGCGACGGGGACGACGTCGGAGAAGGCGGGGGAATCGCAGTCGAGCGGGGAGGAGAGCCTCAAGAAGGAGACCTTGGATTTGAGCCGGCCATCGATCTCAGGCTTGAGCCGGTGCGACATCGCCGGCGTTCGGGGAAGAAACGGGAGGGGAATCTTGTGGCACCGTTTTTTTAAAAGGAATATTTGTTTTTTAAAAAAAGATATAAAGAGAATAAATTAAAATTGTTTCTTAATATTTTAAAATTATTACCAAATTCTTGTTGCTTAATTATGAAATACAGAGTACTAGGTACTTACTATTAAATTATACTAGTATTCGGTACCCGCCCGTTGTGCGGTTTTTTAAATAAATTTTATTATATAAAATATCTCTGAATTAATATAAATTATTACTCCATATAAAGTAAATATATATAGTTTTCAGTTGTGTTATCTTTTTGAGAATGTAAACAATTTTTAATCTACATTAATCATATTTGTTCTCTTATTTATTAAAAAGCTTCATCATTTAAAAATATTAAATGTAATCTGTATATTGTAAATAGAGATGGCGAATGATTTTATGAAATTAAAAATATTAATGGTAATCTATTTATCTACGTGTATTTTCATAAATATACCCCATAAAAAATCATTAAATTAATTAGTAACTTCTTAAAATTGAAACTTACTTTACGGTGAAACTTCTACCGTATCTTGCTTGACATTCCAACTGATTAGTTTAAAGATAGATTCAAATAGTCCGATTTTAGATTAACGGTGCTATATATAAATATATTTTATATATTAGATAGTTATGACTTATGTGATAGATTTATGTAAAATAATTGCCGGCATGAAGCACACGTATATATTAGATAGATTTATCTAAAACGATAATTTTTCTACCTAATTAAGATATAAGACTGAATATTTATATATAAAAAAAACTAATTAAGATATATGTTATATTGGATATATTATTCATCTAAAAAGATAAGTTTTTTTTATCTAACTATGTTGACTTATTAATTGATGTGGCCCAAAAAGATCTAAAAAATTACTGTTTTAGTATATTAATTTTGATGCATTGCGGTTTTTTATTTTATTTTTGAGTCAAAGGGTCTTGGAGATTGATTTAATATATTAAAAGTAGCTCAAAATCAAAAGATCTTTACAATGATATTTTTTCCTTTGATTAAGATATGAGGTTAATATTTATATTGACTTATTAATTGATGTGATCCAAAAATATAATGTCAATTTAATTCATAATATGACACGTAAGTAGAAATAATTCCGTTTTAATTCAGAAAATTCAATTGATGCAAAATCGCAACAGAGCCCGTTTTAGACAATTTTGTCAAAAAAACATGTATTTTGAGATCTTTTAATAAAACCTTTCCATCAATTATAAATAAATTAAATTGAAAAAATAGTTAGTGAAATTCAATATACAAAATAAGATACATCAATGGGTTTTCTCGATATTATTTGTGAACTCATAATTACTTATCTATCTATTATGTATATCAATATATAAATTAATATACAAACATTAGGTCTAAATTTGTTTAAAAGAAAATTGAGAACCAAAATTTAACGGTGCTATATATATATATATATATATATATATATATATATATATATATATATATATATATATATATATATATATATATATATATATTTTAAAGATTTCTTTTGTAATGTATTATAAATATTCGTTTTAAATATATATGTTGATACATATTATAATTTTACATAGTTATTATATTTACTTTAAATATAATTTTACATTAAGTTTTTTGCCCAACTATATTGGATTATTAATTGATGTGACCCAGAAATATAATATCGCTTTAATCCAGAAAATGCCACGCATGCAAAAATAATCCCGTTTAATCCAGAAAATTCCGTGACAGCGAGGTCGTTTCAGCGGTCTCTGTTTTAGTATTTTATATAGATAAAAATTTTAAAATATTGAAAATTGGATTATTAAAAGATTAAAGAAAAAAAGTCTCCAATTTGATTTGGACATGTTAATTTATACTAACTATTTATGATTTATGATTGTGGTGAGCTCAACCAGTAAGACACTTAAATACTTTTGTTTTTTTTTCTTTTAAAATTTTAATATAGTCTGAACCGGGCTGCCATATCCTTATTTTTTTTTTCCCGAACGAGGATGGGCGATGACTCGATAATGCCCACTGCCTAGTGCCCACCCCTGAATCTGCACCTTCTTGCTTTCTTCCGGATTTGTTCCTCCATGGATTTCTCAATGTCGATGGAGATCGATCTCATCCTAGTGGGAAGGAGTTGGATTGGAATTGGAGGTTGTTTCAGAGTGGGAAATGAGTATCTCTTTAGTTGCTACTCCCTCCGTCATAAAATACATGACCTTTTAACATTTTGCACAAGTTTTAATAAAACACCTTACTTTTAAAAAAACATCATCACTGCACTAACTTTTTCATAAATTTTATTATTTTTTAACACCCACTCACATTTTAACCAATCAAATTATTTTAAAAAGTCAACAACACACAAACCAATACAAATCATTTACAACTTTTTACCTAGAAAACCTAAAAGTCCATCTATTGTTGGACAAAAATTTACCTCTAAAAACTCATGTATTGTTGGACGGAGAGAGTATTTGCTAACTAAGGCTGAGGAGATTGAGGAGGAAGCGGAAGTGGGAACGAAACGGTGAGGTAAAAAGAGGAAACGTTAATTAATTTTTAAAAGAGTATAGTTAGTTAATTACAGAGTAGGTTTTAACTTTTAACAGATACTCCTCTGTCTCGCAAGTCGCAATACTTGTTGTTTTAACTCTATCCACTCTTATTAACAAAATCTATATTTACTTTAACTTTATAGGTTAAAGTAATTAAAAGTAGTCATTATTACCTATAAAAAGAGTAATCATTACCTATAAAGATAATAATTATATCTAAAACAACAAGATTTTTTGATACAATTTTACTACTCTAAAATTACAAGTATTGCGAGACGGATAGTACATTTTAAAAGTATTGCCTAATTTTCCTTAATGATTTTTATTATCAATTAAATTAATTAAATAAGTGATTCTTTTTAAGACAAATCCATTTTAAGTAAAACTTTAGTATGGATGGTTAATTAACCTATCAAGAATAGCTTATGCTAACTTAAATTATGTGAAATATCATTTTCTTACAAATATATGCACTAAGAAAATTATAGCAAATAACCTTAAGGACAATTGTAAAAAAAAAAACATCTTAATTTTTTTTGTGCGAAAAACATCCTAAATTTTAATGTTAGGGAAAATACTCAAAATAGACCCAATTGTGGGAAGCACGGATTCAAGCCACACTTCATTTTTTTTCTTCATCGTTTGAAAAAAAAATAAAAGAATAAAAAACGGGTTGTCGCGTTTTATTCGTTTATTTTTTTTCTACATTTTATTCAGTTTCAAATTTTACTTTACTCCTTCTGATTGAAAATATAAGACATTTGATTTTTATACACGTAGTTTAAGGAGCTAAAAACTATATAAAATATTGATTTTTTTAATTAATTTTTTTTACACGGTATAAAATAAGTATTATAGTGTAAAAAAAATTAATTAAAAAAATCAATATTTTATATAGTTTTTAACTTCTTAAACTACGAGCACAAAAGCCAAACGTCTTATATTTCCAATCGGAGGGAGTATGAATGAAAAGTTGTTTGAACCTGTATTTCTCCATCAACCTGCAAAAAAAAAATATTTATATAAATATTTTAAATGTGTGAATATTACGATAAATAATTATTTTTTAAATATTTTAAAAAAAAACCAAAACTAGCCTAATTGGTTACAAGTTTTCAAACTATTGAAAATTCATGTATCTTGTGATTCTTGTCATTGAAGACTCGCAAACAAACAAACCTTAAAACCGATTTAGCTATATTTAGAGTACATTATTTATAACTCACCTTGCACCAAAAAAATACTACTAGTAGATTATAGTGTACACAAATTTGAAAGATTAGTCTATTATCTACTCACAAAATTGAGGATATTTATTGCAACTTATTGTAACTCACCTAATAATGTGGCTAAAGTTTGTAATTTTGCTTTTATTGTAACTCTCTTAGAAAATAAATAAAAACAAAAACCTCACTTTTGCAGTTTCCTTGCCGCCTTCTTCACTCCTCCTCTGTCTTCCTCAGTTCTTCCTCTCCCCCCAAACTCCATTGTTGATGCTCAAATAACCCTTCACTCTCATCTCCCAAACTCTCTCCCTCTCTGCACTCTCATCTCGTCCTCGCAGGCCTCGCTCTCGCGCACTCACTCTCTAGTCTCTCCTCGCTTGATCTCGAACGCTTCGCACTTGCCGGAACTCTCTCTCCGACCCGCTCTCGGCCTCTCCAACTCACTCTCCGGCCCATTTTTAAATGAAGGAACTACAAAATCGAAAACGATCTGCAGGAATGGAGCCTATTGCGCGAAGGACCCGCCGGCAGATGGAGGAAGATCTCATGAGACGCTACGCGGAGTGGAAGAAATCGGAACCTTCATCCGCTCTAAAAAAAGATCCGTCGGCGCCCCCACAATCAGGTGTCAGTAGTGGGTCGTCGGTGTCGGCGTTGCCATCGGCTACCGTCGATCGTCCCCTTGTTCTTCGTGAAGAAGATGACCGTGGTAGCTCCGATCGTACGGGCAATGTGGTGGAAAGATCACACCTTTTGTTGGTTTCGAGCTCTTCGGAGTCTCAGGAAGGCTCTGAAAGCTCTGAAAGAATTGTTGGTGAAGTCGATCAGAGACTTGGAACTTCGAGCTCTGATCGTACCGGTGTTGATCAGAGACCTGCAATTGTTGCAGAGGAGGAGGTGATGGAGACCGAAAATGGAGTTGAAAAATCCCAACAGTTGCTGGTTTCGAGCTCTTCGGAGTCTCAGGAAGTGGATTTGGTTAATGATTCCGAAAGCTCTGAACTTTCTGAAAGTTCTGAAATTTCTGAGAGTTCCGACTCCGATGAGGAGAGCTCCGAACACGAGGAGGAGAGCTCCGAATACGAGGAGGAAGAGCCCAAAATCAATTCCGGTTCCGTCGAGCCTCGGAGTCGGAAAGAGGGAAGTGGAACCGCCCGCGCCAAGACTCAATCTTTGGAAAGACCTACTGTTAAGGAGGAGGAGGATCTTGACGATGAGGAGAGTGGCGTAGAAAGCGAGTTTCCGAAGAGAGGGAAGATTGATGTGGATGGATCTGATGAAGACGTTGATGATCTGAAGGAGAGTAATGTACAAAGAGTGGCTCTGAACAGGGGCAAGGAGAAGGAGATCGAGGAGCCTAAAAGGAGAGATCAAAAGAGGCCATTCACTGATTTTGATGGATCTCATTCTCGCTTCAATCGATTCGACGCGGATCAAAATCGTCGACGGAAGAAGCTATTCAACGATCACGAGGAGGAAGAGATTCACGTTGGAAGAGAGGCTCCGTGGGTGACCGAGCAGTCTGCCAACAGGGGAGTTCGAAAGAAGCCGTTGACTGCTGGCGATATTCGTCGAGTCTTATTCAATTCAATCATGGATTCAGACAAGGTAGTTGTTGAAGAGCCAGCAATTAGTCCACAGAAGACCGAAGACACCACCTCCTCCTCCGACAATGATGATGATTCCGACTCAGAGGGAGGTTCCGAGAAGCCGGAGCAGGAGACTGAAGTCGAGTCGTTGTATAAGATGATGGACTTCTGCCTTGCCATCGATGGAAATGACGCTGACAATGCTGCTGCTGATGCTTTTCTGGTATGCTGACATTGATTATCTCCAATCGTAGGATAGACTTTGATTGATATTGTTTCTAATTGTGGTTTATGGTGTATCTGTTGTTGAATCAATGTTGTTTTGTTGCGGAATGAGCTTTCAGTTGCTCGTATCGTGTTTGGCTGAATGACAATGTGTGCATTGTGACTTACTATATGCAGGCGGAGGAAGAGGCCAAGTTAGATGCTAAGAAGAGCCAAGAGCAGCTTTGCAACGAAGGGAAGCACCATTTTGTTTTGGATGAAGAGATTGGCATTCTTTGCCGATCTTGCGGTTTCTTGCGAGAGGAGATCAGATATGTCATGCCGTCATTCGTAAGCATCCTCCGTCAATCTTTCTTATAGTACATAACTACATATACAAATTGATTTCATATGACTTAGAAATAGGAACCTGAGTTGATGTGTGTTGTTTTTTGGAATGTGAAGCACCATAATCTGTTTGGACATTCGGATAGAAACCGATACTCCATGTATGATCGTCGGGATGGTGGAGATCGCCCTTGCATTGAAGATGATGAGCACGACAAGGATCAAGAGGATGCCAATTTTGATCCTAGTGGTACAGTTTGGGAGATCATTCCCAGCCTCAGGAGAACATTGCTTCCTCACCAACGAGAGGCGTTCGAGTTCATATGGAGGAATGTGGCCGGAGGGACAAAGTTAGATGAGCTGAAGAGCAATGCTGCGAATGATGGAGGTGGCTGCCTCGTCTCCCATGCCCCCGGCACTGGGAAGACTCGCCTCGCCATTGCCTTCCTTGAGACTTACATGAAGCTCTACAAGAACTCGAGGCCCGTCATCTTAGCTCCTGCAGGCATACTTCTCATATGGAAGAAGGAATTCGAGAAGTGGAAGGTTGGCATTCCGTTTCAGAACCTGATCGATGAAGATCTCTCTAAGGATGAGAGAGCTTTGGCCATCTCTCTCGGAATACAAGTTCATAAAAGCCTTGAAAGGACTACGAAACGTTTGATCAAGCTGCTGTTTTGGAGAAGACACGAGAGTGTGCTCGGTATCAGCTACACTCTGTTCGCGCAGCTCGCTGGAGGAAAAGAAACGAAGAAGAGAGGCAGGAAGAAGGAGAAGCCGAAGACGAACATCTCTCACTACCTTGATGAGAGCGAAATGTTTAGAACGATGTTGCTCGATAGACCTGGCCTGCTCATCCTCGACGAGGGCCACATGCCAAGGAACGAGAATAGTTGTATGTTTAAGGTACTTTCGGAAGTGAAGACGAAGAGGAGGTTCATTCTATCGGGGACTCCCTTCCAAAACACCTTCCGGGAGCTACATAACATCTTGGAGTTGGTGATGCCGAAAATCTGGAAGAAGAATCCTTTCAATTCGAGTGCTGGGAAGGTGGATGAGCACAAGATCAGAGAGCTCAAGGCGAAGATGGAGCCGTTCATCCATTGTTACGAAGGCGGTATTGTTGCCAAAATGGTTCCCGGACTCAATGACAACTTAGTCTTCCTGGAGCCATCGGAGCTGCAAAAGAAGCTCCTCCACGACGTGGACACCGACCTGAAGAAAGCCCATTTCGAAGCGAATGTTGCCACAGCCCTGATCTCGGTCCATCCAAGGCTAATCGACCTAAAGGATAGGAGCTCGGACTTAGTCGAAGAGCTCAAAAGTGGCAAGCTGAACATTGCTGATGGTGCAAAGTTGAGGTTCCTAATCCGCCTTATTGAGCTGAGCTTGCCTTTGGAGGAGAAGGTTCTCGTGTTCAGCGAGTACCATCAACCTCTCAACTTAGTGAAAGCAGTGCTCGAGTCCAGTGATCGCTTTGGGTGGAGGGAAGGGCGTGAGATCCTCGTAATTTCTGGCCAGCAGGAGATGGACACCCGCAAGAAAAACATGGATGTGTTCAACAAGGCAGGGAGCGAAGCCAAGGTGATGCTTGCGTCGATAAGGGCAGCTTCAGAAGGAATTGAGCTGACTGGTGCTTCTAGAGTTGTGTTGATTGACGTCGCTTGGAACCCTGCTGTCGACCGGCAGGCGATAAGCAGGGCCTATAGGCTTGGCCAGGGTCGGGTGGTGCACGTCTACCGCCTCTTGATGACCGACTATGACAGCAACCGGCACACCAGCCAAACCCATAAGAACAAGTGCTCAAACTATGTGTTCTCGCGCAACAGGAAGAATGACGCTCCAGGGTCATCCAAGCCTGCCTCCGAGGATATAATCCTTGAGCAGCTGCTTGGAGAGAACATCGTTAAAGAGGGTGTGCAGCGGAATGTGTGTGAGTCTGGTGTAGATAACAGCCGCCCTTGACTGTTGGCTTTCGTTGCATCTTGCAAGGTAAACTCTCTACATTAGCTAGTTCAGTACTTTAGAACATATTGTTTAGGACTATCTAATCTAAAATGTGTGGAGCATTGTGTAGGCGAATGCTTTTGCCAAGTATGCAGATATTTTGTGTATTGTTGAATCTATGTATTGTATCCAAGACTTATCAGCTTGATCATGTAATGTGTTTCCTTGCTGTGTTGAATTGTTGTGTCGCCATTCAGAAGCCGCTTGTGTCAAAAATGAATCCAGGAGCTGAATAAACTTTGTATGTTTAAGCTCAAGTGTTGTGTCTGACTGGCTATGAAGTAGTAAAATTGATTTCCTGAAGTATAAGCTAATGGCATTGCTTGTTTGCTGTATACATTAATGTAATAGATAATGACAGTCCATAAACAAGGCAAAAGGGTCAGCCATTAGAATCCCAAAAGAGTTTGGTAAAAGGTAAATTGCAGTAGGAAAGCCAGAAATTAAAGGACTGGTTGCATATGTTTGGGTTGAAATTCAGGCATGGCAGATTGGCAGTAATAAATGGAAAGGGATGAACTGATGAAGACATACATATACATCCCTCTAGGTTGTTTAATTGAATTTTTTGTCTTGGTTCAATCCTTAAAAATGGGAGTGTGGGTGTGATTTTTAATCATCATTCAAGATATTTACAGTAAGGCTTTGAGTAAGGAGCTGTGTATCCAAAAACTTGCCCTACAGCTTCATCTCATTCACTTATCAGCTTCTGTATCACAATGCAAATTTTACAAGGCACACATATTTGTTGCAGCATACTACTGGGTACCATTTGGAAACATATCTAAAAGGGTTCCAATCCTGCTCTGTGTCTGAACAATTAAGCAGGACCATTGAAATCTGTAAAAACTCATATAAAATCAACAGCTTGTGGATGGAATTCCTCTGTGCAACTTATATTCACCAAAAAGTATATGGTGTAAAATAAGATTCGGAAAAATTCATAAATACACAGATTGGGTAAAGTGATTGGGGTCCTAAAAAAAAAGTAACCATTCTTTTACAATACTCCGTATTAAACAAACAATTCAAATAAAAACGGGTTGTATTATTCCCTTTGTTGACCCTTTTTTATCAAAACAAACAAGCCCTAATTGTATTAGAAGGCACACTAAGGATTTGGAATGTAATTATATTTATTTAAGATTATGTGAGTGTTTTATTATACTAGGTATGTTGCCGTGTTACACATGGCGTTAACACATGGCGTCGAGATGTGATGAATGTAATTTGTAGGACGTACTAGACGAGATGTGTAAGATTGACTTAGCAGCAATTTAGAATTTAGAATGTGTATTAAGGTGAAGTTTGTAGTTGTGGACATACAAAGATCTCCTCAATCATTTGGAACTACAAAAATCTCATCTTCAAGGAAAAAAGTTTGCAGTTCTAGATGTACAAAAATCTGTCTCAACAGTTTGTATTTGTAACTACAAAAATCACACCAACATGGACTGGGAAAAAAGTGTACAATCCTAGCACAGTAGGTTCTAAACATATTAAAATAGCAGTGTGTTCTTAACGTATTTAAACAGCACAATTGAAGTTAACAAGCCGCTGAGGTATACTTTGTTGCGCTCGTCTTTGTTGATCTTGAAGCTGCCTCCTCCATCCTTCTATCAGTTGTTCTTGATTCTTGATTACTGTCGTTTTAACCTTCAACTCTCCTTCCATTGTAGCAATATCCTGTTGCAACCAAGCAAAACAGAGAAAATAAAATTACTGTTTCTTTGACCTGTATTAGGAAAAAGGTAACTGAAATACTCCAACCACTACAACCTTTCATAGCATCTCAGCGCTGCTATTTCCTGGTTGATCCTCACGCTGCAGTGTAGTAAGATATAACTGGGGCTTCTTTGCAGCCTCCATAATCAACTGGAAAAGCAGGACAGAACACTTTCAGCAAGTTTATTCCATTTCAGTGCCGTATTTGCATTCGATGTCACAAATAGACAAGAGAACAATGAACTTATGTCTACCCTACTCCTTTCAATTATGAAACTTACAAGTTGATCACATTAGCCAACTGAGGTACAACAGGAACTTTCTAAGCTCAAATTACATCAGAAAATAACAACTTCTACGTTCTAACAACCCTATTTATCATCAAAGGACCAACAATTTCATGCCATCCAATGGGGAGCACTTTCACTGATCGGGTTTAAAGAGCTCATGTATAGACTAAAAACAACACAGTTAATTCATTAAAGCAGAATTAAACAACATCGATAATAATCACACTAAATTGAGAGAAACGTAATTAAATAGACAAATTAAAAAAGGCATTTGCAAAAATAGACCAACTTGGTGTCTCAACCTTCTTAGGAAATGGCATATCAACTTTGACTAATGGTATTTTGCAAGTTGTTCAAAAAAAGGAGCACGTGTACATATTTAAAAACACAAGTACACAACATACAAAAATCCTCAGCCAAAAATTCTCAAAAGTTCTAGACAAAGAAAATCAACGTATATCATAGAGGACAAAGAAGTATAGAACTCTTAGCCCTATCCTGTCAAGTTTTTATAGCAAACCCTAGGCAAAATTTCACGGTGACTCGTGAATGAATTAATCATAGAGGGGCTATAGATGCTGTAAACTTTGAATTTCAAACTTTCAGCTATAAAATTTCAGCTCTATAGAACTTATTAATTGCAATTCAGCAGTAAACTTCCAACTTCAACTTTCAGTTGTAAAATTTTAGCTTTACATAATTTCTCACAATTGATCTGTAAACTTTTAAGTTCAAACTTTCAGCTGTAAAATTTCAGCTTTCTAGAGCTAATTTGTTGTAATTCAGTTGTAAGATTTCAGCTGTACACAACTCGTTTCTTATAATTCAATTGTAAGCTTTCAGCAATCAATTTCAATTAATGAAAAATGCAAAATAAAAAAATCAACAAGAAGAATTTGAAACTAAGCTAAAGCCACGGAATACCATATAATGCCAACTTCCAAAAATTGTCAGAAATGGGAAAGAACTTAGGAAGACATTTGAACTTTCAATTTTAAAAAAATAAGCAAGGAGAATTTAAACTTTCAGTTAAACTTTCGATTAATGTCAACCTCAATCAGTTCTATAAACTGCAATAGCACAAGCAAAAACTTACAAGAGCAACACAATGCCATATAATTTGAGCACAATGAAATCACATTATTGGCCTAGAGCCTATAAAGGATCCAAAGGGATGTAATAAAACACCAAAAGATGATGAAGATAACATGGATAACAAAGATAATTGAATTAAAGCAAGAACCGAAGATAATAATGATAAACTCAACCTGTATGGCTATATTCTCGAGAATCATCTGGGTTTCATCTTCTCCCAAGATTTATAGGGGTTTGAGTTTCCGTACCTTGTTGAGATGAGTGAAATCTACATCAACCAATATATATTCTCTTTAACAAGCAACACAGGAAAAAGAAAAAGAAAAATATTGTGTTGTGGTTTATGTGATATGTCATTTCTAATTAGGAAGAAAGATTTTAAATTTGGATTCTGGGTCCACTACCTACTTGATGTAGTTGTAGTCAGAGGAAACACAATCATAGAATTACTTGCTTTTGCCATTAAGGTGATTGATCTGTTTCTACATGTCCATGTGTTGAGTTATAGCAATTTGAGAATGAAGCATGTAAAAAAATATGAGGAACTATATCAACACTAAAGAAAATAAAGGGATGCAAAAATCAAGTAATCCTAGGGTAAACATGAAAAATAGCACATAAAAACACCTAATACAATCATTGGGAAAAATCTCCCAAAGAAATCAATAGACAAGCTGAATGAACAAATGAGAACACAATTAACAACATAAGAGAGGCGAAAAGGTGAGGAAGTTATTTGAATTGAAGGAAATAAAGGATTACCTGGATTTAGAACCTGAATATCCAAAATCATGGTGGAAGAAATGATCTCAAACTAATCTAAGAAACAAAGAGGTTGAACCACTGAACCAAAGAAATAATCATCAACCAAAATTAGGTCAGGAATCGGGATTATACCTCCAAATCTCTCGGCCTCCCTGTTGTAATCCACGAGTACCTGCAATTTAGTCTGCGGGCGATCGATATCTGCCATGACAGCTTCGGTGTACTTCTCTTCCTGCTCCATGTGAATGTCCTTGTGTCGCATCGCAAACTTGTCGGTAAGCTTAGACATCCAGCTGTAGGAATCCTGCTACTCCTCGTCGTGGTGACTTACCTTCTTAGGCTTCTTTGGTGGCTTGGGCAGCGTTGGGGTTGGCCTCTTTAGGAATCCTGCTGCTACTCTCCGTGGTGGCCACACGGCATGCATCGTATTTGTAAATCATCATATAAAGCCTTAGTTGCATACTCATGCCTCACTTCAAAAGGTCTTTGTATTCAATTCCTATGAAATGCTTAAAAAAAATTGTTTCATATGATGAAAACTTATATTAATACAGTAAATGCAATAGATAATTTGCTATACAAGTCCTGAAAACTCAAACACTATTGGCTGATTTTAAACCATCTTTAAGTACAAATGAGACAAGAAACACATCGTATCAAGTTACTCCATATTCAGGAATACCAAATCAAGCAAGTGGAGCTGGTAACTTTATTAAAAAAGATAAAACCTTTTGTTGAAGATGAGTATCATGAAGTATCATAAAATCTCTAGGGTTTCTATTTTATCCAGTTCACTGACTATAGACCTATAAACCACAAGGAAATCCATAAATGAGCAAAAATACCATGCCACAGTGCCGGTGACCAGAGTGAATTCGCCTATTAGAACCAGGTAACATCATCTTAGACTGAATCAGCTTCTCGACACCCTTCAAATGCAATCAGTCAACAACATTAAACATCAATGGACAACGACGCTAGTAGCCCACGGGCTATGGCATGTTTGGCCCATTAGAACAATGTATAATCAGCCCACAATTACTCTACTGTAACCTAGCTACTCTAGCTATATATTGTAATCTTCTGGCACTTGTAAAGTCAATGTGTGAATCCAAAACACGGCACTTCAAATCAACACAATGTTCCACTATGGTGTCAGAGCTACATAGGACAAACGTCCACTTCTGTCAAAAAAAAAAGTTGAATCCTTTATCCTTCTTCAACCTTTTTCTTTTCTTCCTTTCTCTGTAATCCTAAGCATCCATGGCACTAATCCCACAAAACTCCCTCAACCTTCCCTCCCTTTCACCTCACTTTCTCACCCTCAAACTAACCAATACAAACTTTCCTCTCTGGAAAGCTCAAGTGCAACCTTACCTCCAAGCCAATAATCTCTTTTCTATTGTGGATGGAACAGAAATCTGCCCTCCACCTCTCCTAAACGGAGCTGAAAACCCAGACCACAAAAAGTGGCACACCAAGAATCAAATGGCAATGGCCATCCTTACCTCTTCATTGACGGAAACCGTCCTCGCCCAAATCATCGACTGCACCTCATCCTCACAAATATGGACCACTCTTCATGACCTCTTCTCTGCACGCTCAAGTGCCCAAATTGTCCATGCTAGTCTTCAGCTTGCATCACTAAAGAAGGGATCGGAATCGATTACCGATTTCTTCAACAAAGCCAAAGGGCGGGTGTCTCTCATTGCTGCTGCCGGCCAAAGCATTTCTGATGAAGAGTTCTCCACCTATCTGCTAGCCGGCCTTGGAACAGAATATGACCCTATTGTGACCTCCCTCTCTACTCAGCCGGTCTTCCCCACCTCCAACAACGTACTGTCTTATCTTCTTCGTTTTGAGGATCGCCTGACTCGACAGACGCAGACTCTGTCCACCAACATATCGGTGAACAACACCGAGACCACCCCCGAGGCCCACTTCACCACTCAAAGCTCCAGGGGTCGGGGCACTTACTCCCGCGGTCGTGGACAAGGATCTTCCCGAGGCCGCGGTTATGGCCGAGGTCAAGGACAAGGCCGAGGCCCAACTGTTAAGGAATAACTAATTCCTATTATGTAGGATTTTAATTTATTTAATATTGTAATGTAGTTAGAATAAGTCAAAGGAGGTTGAGATATTATCTCCATGATTTGGTAGATCTCTCCACACGTTAGCAGTAGTTTAGCATAGCGGTTTCCTTGTACTGATATATATATTTCCATTTGGGAATTCATAGAATACAAGCAGAAGATATTCAAAACCATTTCATAAGTTTACATGGTATCAGAGCCTGGTCGCTTCCTCTATCTTTCTATCTGTTCACCTTTCAATGGCTTCTGCTACAAACCACTCTCTTCCTAATTTGGCAGAACCATCTAAGCCCTTTATCCTTGTTCAATTTCCTAATGCAATGAAGCTTTCCCCCACCAACTACATCTCCTGGAAAGCCCAAATAAAGTCCATCCTTGTTGGCTACGGGTTGTTCAATTTTCTGGATGGCACCAACCCTGCTCCTCCCCTCACCATTAACTCAGACCAGCCAAATCCGGCACATGCTACATGGATCCGACAGGATCAACTAATCTATGGTGCGCTCGTCGGCACGCTATCCACTTCGGTGGCCGCGTTGGTGTCTCGAGCCGAAACCTCCCATAAGGCTTGGAAGACTTTGGAAGACACATATGCCAAACCATCCCGAGCACACATCAATCTTCTCAAGGAGAAGATGAAGACTCTTACAAAGGGCAATCTTCCCATCTCAGACTTCGTTCAACAAGTCAAAGGCGTTGCTGATGTGTTGTCTTCCCTCGGCAAACCCCAAGATCCTGAAGATGTTATTGATGCCATCCTCAAAGGGTTGGATTCTTCTTTCCAGCCGGTCATCGATGGCGTCCATGCTCGGGATACCACCATCACTTTGGAGGAACTTCATGAGAAACTCCTTCACAAGGAACTTTCTCTCCGTATTGCTGCTCCGCCTGCCTCTATGCCTGCGTCGGCATTGGTGGCTCAATCCAAACCCAACAAATCCAAGTCCAAGGCACCGTCATCCTCTTGACACTCCCCTACCCCATCCTCCCAACCTTCTTGGCAGCAACCTACCCAATCTGCCTCATCATTTCGACCACCATCTCCTCCTTTCAAGGGTCGCTGCCAATGGTGTCGGGAGCACGGGCATGTCGTTGCTTACTGTCCGATCTTCCGCCAGCAGGCTCCGTCCTTGCACCCACCTCCACCACCCTACAAACCTCAAACTCCTCCCACCCAACCACCTCAAGTCCATCACTCAACCCTTCCACACGGACCACACCCCACCCAGCCGTGGTTGGTTGACAGTGGAGCCTCTCACCATGTGACTAACGACCTCCAAAATCTCAGCCTGCACTATCCTTATGAGGGTCCTGATGAGCTTGTTGTTGGTAATGGTAAGGGTTTACAAATCACCCGCTTTGGAAAACTTTGTTTTGATACATCAACCAAAACTTTTAACTTTGATAATGTGCTTTGTGTCCCTGAAATTTCCAAAAATATTATTTCTGTTTCCAAGTTTACTGCCGAAAATAATGTTTCCGTTGAGTTCTTACCAACTTGGTTTCGTGTTAAGGATCTGCTCTCGGGCCAAACTCTGCTTAAAGGTCCCCTCCAAGATGGTGTTTACTCCTGGCCAGCTTCGTCATCCCCATCTGTTTCTTCAGCTCGTCTCTCTCTTGGTTCGTTGTGGCATCATAAATTGGGTCATCCGTCCCCGCCAATTTTCAAGATTCTCCAGTCTCGTGTTTCGCTAGGGCGCCTCCATTCTCAATCTGATTTTTGTTCATCTTGTTTGGTTAATAAAGCTCATAAGCTTCCATTTGCTACGTCATCTATTCATTCGTCAACTCCTTTGGAGATTATATTTTCGGATGTTTGGACTTCTCCTATTACATCTTTTGATGGCTTCAAATATTATGTGCTTTTTGTTGACCATTTCACCAAGTATATTTGGTTATATCCTCTCAAACAAAAATCAGACACCCAACGTATCTTTATCACCTTCAAAGGCCTAGTAGAAAATCACTTCAAAACCAAAATCAAAATATTTTATTCGGACAATGGCGGGGAATTTATTGCCTTACGACCCTTTTTAACATCTAATGGTATCTCTCATTTCACATCGCCTCCACACACCCCGCAACACAATGGTTATGCTGAGAGACGTCATCGTCATGTTGTTGAAACGGGTTTAACCTTGATGTCGCATTCGTCATTACCACACAAATTTTGGTCATTTGCTTTTCAAACGGCAGTTTATTTGATTAATCGAATGCCCACTCCGACTCTTCAAAATCATTCACCATTTTTCAAGCTTACACAAACATCTCCAAATTATCAAAAATTAAAAAGTTTTGGTTGCTTATGTTTTCCTTGGTTGAAACCTTATACTGTCAATAAAATGGACCCGAAATCCATTGCCTGTGTGTTCATCGGATACTCTCTCACTCAGAGTGCCTATTTTTGTCTAGATCCCCAAACCAATCGAATCTACACCTCTAGACATGTGACATTCGTAGAACATGAATTTCCCTTTCAAAAATCTATTAACATAAGCCCATTATCACACCCACCTCCCCCAATGGATGATTACACCTCAGCAGCCCAATCATCCTTTCTACCTAATTGGGCACCCACTAACCCCGTCACTTCACCCACTTCAACTAATTCTTTTCCTGGGCCCGCTACCTCTCCTAATTACACTTCAACTCCGACGCCGTCAATGGACTCCACTCCTTCTCAACCCTCCCCCTCCATACCTTCTGACCTACCTCACTCATCTCCCCCATCATCGTCAGTCTCTCCTAACCCCACATCCATCGCTTCATCCTCTCCCCTCACTCCTCCACCTCGTCAGATTATCACCCGTTCTCAAAAGGGTATAGTCAAACCCATCAACAGACTAAACCTTCATGTGTCTCTACCTCAACACAAAGAACCCCAAAACATTACCCAGGCTCTTAAGGATCCGGATTGGCGAGACGCGATGTCGAAGGAGTTTGACGCTCTCTCCTCCAATCACACATGGGAACTTGTTCCCATATCCTCCTCTCAAAACGTCGTTGGATGCAAATGGGTATTTCGTGTCAAGGTTCATCCGGATGGCACATTAGATCGGTACAAGGCTCGTTTGGTCGCTAAGGGCTTTCACCAACGCCCGGGCTGTGATTTCACGGAGACTTTTAGCCCGGTTGTTAAGCCCGTGACAGTGCGCACAGTCCTATCCATTGCTGTTCACTCTGGGTGGTCTATTCGGCAACTCGATGTCAATAATGCATTCCTTCAAGGAACCTTGTTGGACGATGTCTTCATGGAGCAGCCACCGGGCTTCGTTGAAAAGAGTTGTCCTGACCATATTTGCAAATTGAAGAAGGCGATTTACGGTTTGAAACAGGCTCCTCGAGCCTGGTGAGCCTGGTACACTGAACTCCGGTTGTTTCTTCTTCAACTCGGCTTTCAGAACTCGGTTGCTGATGCTTCTCTCTTTGTCCTCAAGACCAACGATGGAGTTCTCTACTTGTTGGTCTACGTCGACGATATCATTATCACTGGCAGTCACCAACCGACCCTCATCGATGTCATCAGCCGTCTATCATCTCGCTTCTCCTTGAAGGATTTAGGTATGCTGTCATATTT
Source organism: Persicaria tinctoria (assembly GCA_037127255.1). Classification (NCBI taxonomy): domain Eukaryota; kingdom Viridiplantae; phylum Streptophyta; class Magnoliopsida; order Caryophyllales; family Polygonaceae; genus Persicaria; species Persicaria tinctoria. The sequence continues at coordinate 19,810,068 of JBANSL010000008.1, forward strand.
CTTGGGCGTTGAAGTTCAATCACTGAAATACCCTCGTATTTCCGTTTATTTAATTTTAGAATTTAATTAAATAAAAGTCGGAATTACTTCTTATTTCTATTATTTTAATGTGTCCAGTTCGTAAGATAATTATTTCACATTTTATAATATGAAATGTGGGAAATTAATTTATTTAAATTATTTAAATAAATTAAAGTTTTACAAATAATATTTATATATTATTTATGGGTAAATTAGTGGATGACTAGGTTTATATATATGTGTATATATTATTTATGTATGCACGTAAATAGTATATATATATAAGTGTATACCTTATACACTTCGGCTTTGTGATCCGGCCCAGTCCAATGTGAAGTTGTCCAACACCGCACACGCCAGTCGCCACACGGGAGAAGAAGTGAAGAATCAGATTTTCTTAAACAAAATTCTATCTTAACTATAGGATAACTAGTAATCTTTGGTCAGATTTTTCAACCTCAAATCTCTATCTTTAGGGGATTTGGATTAGATCAAATTGAAGGGAACGCTGCATTATTCTATTCCAGTTAACCCTCTCGCCATAAACCTTTCCCATTCATTCTCTACAAACCCATCAACAGCGACCGAAGATCACCAATCACCAACTATCTCCGATCACCCTCGACCGCGATTCCGGCGACACCAGGGCTGAAGGCCGCCACCACTGGTCTTCTCCAACACCCAGGCAACCACCGTGCAAGCCCCGACACAGCAGCTCACCGGAAAGACGTCCAAATCGGCGTCGGAAGTTGCTGCAGAACAGTGTTCGACAAGCCTACTTTCGGGCTTTGCCACCACCAGCACCGTGGTCCAAAGCCAGATACGCCGACTGCATCAGAAAGCTTGCAACACCCTCTGTTGAACCCATCTGTTCGTTCCTTCATACCTTCTTCGAGGCAATCACAAGACAGCCTCGAACTTGACTGGTGAGCAGTGTTTCTGTAGTTCAGAAAAACGTGATTTATGTTCGTTTTTCTTTCTTTCCTTCAATCCAAGGGCTGTTATCTGACCAAAATTATTCCTTTCAGATTCATACCATATCCAAGGGTTCATAAGCTCGAAACTTGGACGTTTTCGAGTCTCGTTTGGGTAAGATCCGCTCTATTCATCGCAAGTTGTCGAGTTTCAAACAAGTATGCGATGTTTAATCTAACCTACCTACTGTTTTGGAACAGTTTACAGCCTTCACAGCTCCTGAGATTGTGGGTTACAGAATCGGTTTGGCTTTTGGGAAAAAGCAAGGGTAAGTTTTGAACTTTTTAAAAGTTACGGTGCCGTTTCCGTAATTTCTGAAAAGTTACTAATACCCTATTTAATTCTGTAAAATCTCAGGTCCTTTATCAGATTATTTTGCTCAACCACGGATAAGCATTTCGTCGGATTAAGGCAAGTAGTTTGGTTCAATCAGTGCATTTCTGCAAATTTCGTGCCTTTTACGCAATTATTGCTTTTTTTTTGTGTCCTTTATAAGTTCCATGCTATGAGTTTGTGATAAATATGCAAGTTAGTTCAGTTTGTTGCTATTTATCAATTCCTTAATCTCACATAGCATGTCAACTCGGGTAATTATGATTTGATCCTATGGTTTGAGAAAATTACATTAAATGCCCGAACTTCCTAAAAAGCATGATTTGTCCATTTTGTTCCTTCATGCTAGTTAAGTATGGTATATTATTGGTTTTGAATATCCATGCTTGTCAGTTATATTATTTCGTGCACTTTAAAGATCTAAAGTGTACATTATGCTTTTGTGGTCACCTAGGATGTATTTGTGGATTGGTACTTATACGAGTTGTGTTATTATTATTGTTGTTGTTGTTGTTGTTATTGTTATTATGATGTGTCTTAAATAATGGAAAAAAGGGTAAAGTCAGGTCAAGGCTCAGTTATACCTTGCTCTATAAACGTCTCATGAGATGCCCCTTCGAAATTGCAAATCTCTCGAATGGGTACATCTACCTAAGGGTAGTAGGTCATCCGCCCGGTATATGCGGCCGAGGCCGGTACCACTCGTCCTAAGTAAACGATAATGTTGTGTATATTGTGTTATTACTATTATTGCGTTGTACATTACTTACTAATAGGTGACCCACTTTCAGTGATGTTATATCATATTCTTTCCGTACTCGGAATATGATTCCCTAGGATCTCCGGATCCGCATCCCATTCAACCACTCGGTCCTTTCTGGATCATCCTGTTATTCTATTTTATTTTATATTAATCAAACGAGTCAAGTTCCACATAAATATTTACTCCTAATTCATATTTTAGTCTACAATCACCAATACCCTTTTATGGTCAATGGGTGGTAGACGGAGTCTTGAACATTTTACTTTCTGCTACTTGCTAGTCGTAAAAAGACTAACCGTCCTATTTTTCTCCTTTGGACGGTTGGGGTCCCTGGTCTGCATACTACACCTCAGCCGTCGACCCACAGGTTTAAGTAAACGGTCTTGAGGCGCTGAAGAATAAAAGATTGCGTTGTTTTCAGTTTATTTGTGTTTTTGAATTAAGGTACAAACTTTTAGAATTTATGGGATTTATTTTATTCATTCCGCTGCTACTATTTGAATATTATTTCCGCTATCGTTATTTCATTATTTCAGTTGTTGTATTTGGACCCTTTGTTTTGGGTAACTTATGTTATTTCAGAATATTACTTTATATTTAAGTCTTCCGCTTATTTAATATTTGTATTTTATCATCTTGTTTATGGGAGCATGGTTGCATGTCCCTATAAGCCTCAGGCGGTTACAAAGACATTAAAGTCTGCGTAATTGCTGGCGCTGCAACATCTCTTCAGTGTATTAAGAAGGGGTGTTACAATCACATCCTCTTGGTTTGTTCCTCGATCAACGCAAATACATATCCGATCTACTTTCCAAAGCTCACATGGCAGATTGTAATCCCATCTCCACTCCGATGTGTACATCCACTGTTCTCACCAAAACATCTGGTACGCTCTTGGACAATGCCACTGAGTTTCGCATGCTAGTTGGAAGCCTTCAGTATCTTGCACTCACAAGACCTGATGTTGGGTTTGCTGTTAACAAATTATCCCAATTTATGCAATCTCCGACAACGACCCATTGGAGTGCTCTCAAACGACTGCTTCGTTACATCCGTGGCACACTCGATCAAGGGCTCATCATTCATCGACATGGTCCACAGATTCTCCATGGTTTCTCTGATGCTGATTGGGCAGGTAACAAAGATGACTATACCTCCACAACTGGATATGTGTTTTATCTAGGCAAAACCCCTATTTCCTGGAGTTCTAGAAAGCAAAAGACGGTTGCTAGGTCATCTACAGAATCAGAATATCGGGCACTCGCAGATTCATGTTCTGAACTAGTCTGGATCTTGTCCCTTCTCTCTGAGTTAGGGGTGCAGCCCTTGAATCAACCAGTCATCTACTGTGATAATCTGGGTGCCAAAAGCCTAAGCTCCAATCCTGTGTTTCACTCTCGCATGAAGCATGTTGCTTTGGCCTATCATTTTGTTCGACAGCTCGTACAATCCAACAAGCTTCGAGTTGCTTATGTGTCTACTGATGACCAGCTAGCTCACATTCTCACCAAGCCGCTTCTTCGTCATCGGTTCAACCGTCTAGTCTCCAAGTTCGGACTCTCCTATGTGCCGTCAAACTTGCGGGAGCATGTTAAGGAATAACTAATTCCTATTATGTAGGATTTTAATTTATTTAATATTGTAATGTAGTTAGAATAAGTCAAAGGAGGTTGAGATATTATCTCCATGATTTGGTAGATCTCTCCACACGTTAGCAGTAGTTTAGCATAGTGGTTTCCTTGTACTGATATATATATTTCCATTTGGGAATTCATAGAATACAAGCAGAAGATATTCAAAACCATTTCATAAGTTTACACCAACCACCTTCACTGGCGCACCTGACAACCGCCCTCTCTGCCAAGTTTGTTCAAAACCGGGTCACACCGCACTCTCTTCCTGGCACCGTTTCGACCAAGCTTATCAGGCGCCCCCTCCGCAGAGATTCGAGGCCAACAACACCACTCACACCTCCTGGTTCCCGGATACGGCGGCCACACACCATTACACACCGGACCTTGCAAATCTCAGACTCGACAGCTACCAGTATCACGGCACTGATCAGGTGTCCCTAGGCGATGGCTCCCAAATCCCTATCCTCAACCACGGTTCTTCTTCCTTCTCCTCTTCTAATCGTATTTTTAAACTAACCAATCTACTTCATACCCCTTCCATTACAAAAAATTTGCTCTCCGTAAGACAGTTTTGTTCTGACAATAATGTGTTTTTTGAATTCCACAAACATGGTTTCTTTGTGAAGGATTCGGTGAACAGGGCAATACTTCTTCAAGGACCCGTTAGAGACGGCTTGTATGTCCTTCCGACGACCACTACTGCACCGCCGCCTTCACCTTCCTCCCCTTTTGCAAACTTCACAGCCGCTGTCACTAGGAGTCTTTGGCATCAACGATTGGGCCACCCATCCTCTAGGGTTACAAATCAGGCTCTCCAGCCCACTTTTAAATTAGGCCCAATAACTCAGTCAGACTGCTCTGCTTGTTCGTGGGCCAAAGCCCATGCTTTGTCTCATCCTCCCAGCCCGAGTAGCTCTCCAAGGCCCTTTCACCTTTTGTTTCTAGATGTCTGGGGGCCAGCTCACCAAGTGTCTGTAAAAGGGAACACTTACTATTTATCTATAGTAGATGATCACTCTAAGTTTATTTGGATATTTCCTTTTGCCACAAAAAATCTGGTTTCAACTCTTGTTTCCACTTTTATTAACTTTGTAACAAAATTCTTCTCCACCAAAATTTCCTTCATTCAAACTGATGGGGGCACAGAATTTCTTCCCCTTAAACCAATTCTCCAACAATTGGGCATCGCTCATCGAATCACATGTCCCTACTCTCACCAACAAAATGGAACCGTTGAAACTCGCCATCGTCGAATTGTCGACACCGGTCTTACCCTTCTAAAACATGCCTCTCTTCCCATTAAATTTTGGGATTATGCCTTTGAAGCTTCCACATATCTCCAAAATCGTCTCCCTACTCCCATCCTTCACAACAAAAGCCCTTACGAAATCCTCTTTCATGAAGTCCCGGATTACTCCTTCCTTAAGGTTTTTGGTTGTCTTTGCTTTCCAAACCTTCGGCCTTATCTCCAACACAAATTATCCTTTCGGTCCCATCCTATGATCTTTCTTGGCTATAGTGGGAACCATAAGGGCTATATTTGTTTTGATTGGGAGCATGACGAGGTTTATATTTCTCGGGATGTCCGATTCCATGAAACTCAATTTCCCTTTTCGGCTGCCAAGTCAATTCCTACTAACCCAGAGCCCACCCCTGTTGTGCCACTACCCTTCTTCACTACTTTGGAGTCTACATTTCCACCCACAGGCCCACCGTCACCCAACTCTTCAACCTCTACCCCAAACCCGGACTCCCTCCCCTCATCCAGTAGCCCAAGCAACTCAAGACCATCTTCACCCACCTCATCCAGCAACCCAACACCCTCCTCCGATTCACAATCTTCCCACACCGGTAGTGCACCGTCTTCGCCAACTCCACACACATCGACCCATCCTATGGTCACCCGATCCCGCCTCCACCTCTCCAAACCCTTAATCCGCTCCGACGGGACCATTCCTTGGCCACCTACGGCTAATCTTGTTGTCGCACCCAACATCCCCGATGAACCTCATTCCTTCACCGAGGCATCTAAGCATCCGGAGTGGCGTCGTGCAATGGAGGTTGAATTTCAGGCTTTGCTCTCTACTAATACATGGAAATTGGTTCCCCCGTCCACCTCATCCAATGTGTTAGGTGTTAAGTGGGTTTACAAGACGAAGAGGCATGCCAATGGCACAATTGAGCGACGCAAGGCCCGCTTAGTCGCCAAAGGTTTCCACCAAATTCATGGTCTTGATTTTGATGAGACCTTTAGCCCCGTCGCCAAGCCCTCAACCATCCGTCTCCTCCTTTCCCTGGCAGCGGTGCAACAATGGCCAGTTCGACAACTCGACATACAAAACGCCTTCCTCCACGGGGCCTTGCAGGAGGATGTCTTCATCACCCAACCTCCAGGTTTTATTCATCCTACCTTTCCTCATTTTATTTGTAAGCTTCAAAAATCACTCTATGGACTTAAACAAGCCCCTCGGGCATGGTTCGCCCGGCTCAGTGATGCTCTCATCACCATGGGTTTCACACCCTCCCAAGCTGATACCTCACTTTTTGTCCATCGCCAAGGGAACCGGGCTGTGTTCGTACTCGTATATGTCGATGATTTGCTTGTTATTTCGACGTGTAACACTCTCTGTGATGCCTTTGTTACTGCTCTAGCTGCCCAATTTCCGGTTAAGGATCTCGGTCCCCTTAACTTCTTTTTAGGCATAGAGGCTCGTAGGGACTCCACTGGAATTTATTTATCACAAACCAAGTATATTAAAGACCTCATCTCCAGGGCTAAAATGTCGGATTCAAAGGCTGTTAGTACCCCCATGACCACCGGCTTTCAATCCTCCACAGAAGCCTCCCCACCTTTCCATGATCAGTTCACCTATCGGAGCATTGTAGGAGGGCTCCAATACCTCTCCTTCACTAGACCCGACATCTCGTTTGCGGTCAACAAACTTTGTCAATTTATGCACACCCCTACTGAGCTCCATTGGCAAGGTGTAAAGCGTGTTCTCCGTTATCTCAATTCTACTGCCACCCTTGAATTTCGGATCTCAGCAGCTCCTGATGTCACTCTCTCGGCTTTCTCCGACTCAGACTGGGGCGGGGACCCTATTGATCGTCGATCCACAAGCGCCTATTGTGTCTTCCTTGGCCCGAATCTGATCTCCTGGACCTCAAAGAAGCAAGATACGGTCGCCCGATCATCAACCGAAGCCGAGTATCGGGCCATGGCACTTGCCACTTGTGAACTTTTATGGATACAGTCCCTACTTGCAGAGCTGCGCATCACTCTTCCGAAGGCCCCTCTCTTGTGGTGCGACAATCTCGGCGCCACATACCTTGCGGTCAACCCGGTTCTCCATCACAAGATCAAGCACCTCAACCTTGACTTTCATTTCGTCCGGGAGCGTGTTCGGAACAAGTCACTGCAAGTAGCTTTTATTTCATCAAAGGATCAAACTGCTGATGCCTTAACGAAGGCTCTACCCACTGCCAGATTTCTAGCTATACGATCCAAACTTTGTTTGCAACCCGTTCGGATCGAGGGGGAATAGTAGCCCATGGGCTATGGCATGTTTGGCCCATTAGAACAATGTATAATCAGCCCACAATTACTCTACTGTAACCTAGCTACTCTAGCTATATATTGTAATCTTCTGGCACTTGTAAAGTCAATGTGTGAATCCAAAACACGGCACTTCAAATCAACACAATGTTCCACTAGACGCAGATTAGGAAGCAAGAAACAAGATAGTCGAGGGCAAAAACCTAACCAGAATGATGGCATCCTTGCATTTGATTCCAAAAACAATTCTGATAATAAAATAAAACTCCCATTCAGCTATGAATACACAAATTAAGGAGTTTGCAGATGGAACACAAACCTGCTGTTGTCGACGTCTTTGGTGGCATACTCGATTTGGAAAACAGGGTCATCGAGGAAGAATGTGGTGACACAGAGTATATCAGTATATAAGGTTGATTAATTGCCTATAGTACTTTGAACCGGCATATCCATATCAACTCATTTTTCACAAAACTGCAATTTTTATGGCCAAACAAACGGGGAAGTTCATAAACCGATCATCAAAAAACTCATCTGATCCAATAATTCCAAGGAGGAGCAGTGAAAAATTTATATCATAAGTGTAACACAAAAAAGCAATATGAACCTGTAATGAATCCTAGCGTACTCTTGAATCAGCAAATCCATATGAACTCAAAAAATTTAACAGAATTGCGATTTATATGGCAAAAAAAAAAAAAAACAAGGAAGTTCACAAATTAGGTCAATAGAGAATTCATCTGATCCAAAGATTCAAGGAACGAGCAATCAAACAATGATATCATTAAAAAATAATAAGTTGAACCTGTAATGAGCTAAATACCGCACAATCATATCGATTAAAAAAAAAATCGAAATTCATTTGTTTATCCAATTCCAATTCAATGAACTAAATATTCTTATGCGTATGTCTAATAGTTGAAATCGGAATCCTAAAATCACAATAAAGAGCAAGCTGGAGAGGATAAGTAGACAATCGAATCAAAGTGAAAAACGGAATTAGGGCTAAGAACAGAGAGGAACCTGGAGAACCATAGGCAAGAGAAAGCCAGTGACCACGAGCAGATGAGAACAAAACAAACCCCTGAAAAACATCAGTTAATAATAGACGATAAACCCTAAAATCTTCCACCGCCATTAGAAATTACTTCATCCATTCTATAAGCAAACATTTAGAATAGCAAACGTTAGTAACACAAACCAGTGAAGAAAATACATTCCAGGAACTAAATCAAACTATGGTCCTTAATTCATGTCAATTAAACCTGCAATTAGGTCATAACAGATATTTTGGGGGAAAACGTTACTAATTCATCCAGAAGAAGAAAGGAAATAGGGAAAATTACAGAAAACCACCCTTTAAATATGGATGTTTTCACTTAACCACCTCTTAAATTCAAAATTACAGAAAACCACCCTTTAAATGATATTTGTTTACAAATCACCGCCCATTCAACTATTTTCGTCACTTTATCCTTAAATATATTATATTTTAATATTTTTAAACTCAAATTTCATTGTAAATATATTCAAATTTTGAATTTAAGGGTCCAATTATATTTTAGGGATCATTGTATTTATTTTTAAAAATAATAATCAATAAAGCCTAGAATTATTATCTTAATTTATGTTTGAAAATGTTTATAAATTGTTAAAACATTATGTAAATTACTCTTATTTAAAATATAAATAAATAAGAGTAAATTCCATAATATTTTAAAATTTTATAAACATTTTCAACCATAACATAAGATAATAATTCTAGGCTATATTTATTATTATTATTTTAAAATAAATAAAATAATCCCTAAAATATGATCGAGCCCTTAAACTCAAAATATGAATATATTTACAATCAAATTTGAGTTTAAAAATATTAAAATATAATATATTTAATGATAAAATAAAGAAAATAGTTGAATGGGTGGTGAGTTGTAAGCAAATATCTTTTAAAGGGTGGTTTTATGTAATTTTGAATTTAAGGGGTGGTTAAGTGAAAACACTCATATTTAAAGGGTGGTTTTCTGTAATTTTGCCAAGTAAATAAGAGGTGTGAATCTGAATGAAGAAGTAAACGGTGAACTGAAAATGATTTACTATAGGGAAAATTGCAAAAAATAGTCTAACCTTTAGGGGTAGTTGCGCTCAATAACCCGAACTATAAAAAATTGAGAAAATAGCCTCAAATATTTACTTGGTTGCAGAAAATAGCCTCAAGCTACACTTAAATTCAAATAATTACCTTCAAATTCAAATTAATTATAAAAAACAACCTTAGGTTGACTTTAAATTCAAATTAATTATAAAACCACTTCAAAATAATTTTTATTTAAAAAATCATCACTTCTTATATAAAAAAAAATGTTACACTTAATTGTTGTTATCTAAACTCATAGCTAAATTAATTATAAAAACTATATCAAACCATATAAATATAACTTAAATTTATTATTCTAAAAAATTAATTAGATTATTTACATATCATTAAAATTAAAAGTAAATAAATACTCAAGCTTCTATTTACAATTGATCTAATAAGCTTCTATTCACAATTACTTAGATTTTTTTAAATTTTATTTATTTACACAATTTATATGGTATAAGGTAGTTTTTGTAATTAATTTAATGATGAATTTAGCTAATAATGACTTAGTGGGAACAAAAATTTATGAGAAGTGGTAGATTTTTGGAATAAAAATTATTTAGGCCATTTTTTTTATAAGAAGTGATGATTTTTTTAAATAAAAATTGTTTTGGAGAATTTTTGTAATTAATTTAAATTTAATGACAACTTAAGACTTTTTTTTATCATTAATTTGAATTTAAAGGTAATTATTTGAATTTTAATGTAGCTTGAGGCTATTTTCTGCAACTAGTTAAATAATTGAGGCTATTTTCTGCATTTTTTATAGTTCAGGCTATTGAGCGCAACTACCCCTAAAGATTAGGCTATTTTTTGCATTTTTCCCTTTACTATACGGAGTATTGATGGTAAATTGCTTTAAAAAATACTTTAACCAGTCATGTGATGACACGTGGAAGGAAACTTTGATGTTGTTTTTATTTGGAGAAAGGAAACAAGCAGCCTTCAATGGGCAAAGAGTGTCCTTTGATCTTCTCTTTTTGCAATTCCTCTTTTATTCTTTTCAACTTGCAGGCTTTTCCTCCCCTGCAACTGGATCCATCATCCATAGATTCCATACCATAATAAATTAATAATAAAAGGTAAATGACGGAAAACTACCTTTAAAATAAGAGTTTTTACTAAATCACCCTTAAAATAAAAGTTTACATCAAACCACCCATAAATTTAATTTTCTTTTAAACAATCACCCATGACCATTTTTAATTGTAAAATATGTTTTAAAAATGTTAAATTATCACATTTTGTATTCAATATGATCTAATTATATAATAAAGTAACCAAAACTTTTAAGAAAATATGAAACTTTAAGATTTTTTTAATAACTTTTTATACACAAAAAGGGTCAGGGGTAGACCTGCCATTCGGGTCAGAATCGAATTCGAGTCATTCGAATCTTGAGTATATCAGGTTTCATATTAATTGGGTTACCGGTCATTTCGGGTCGAGCCAAACTGGGTTTGTCCCGAATTCGAGTCGATACATGATGTGATCTGACCAAATGTAAACTCAAATCATAGAAGTATGGCCAAAATCACAAATCTCCAAATTCATTATAGCCTTTACTCCCAACCATGCCTCAAACTCTCAAAAAAGGGTCCAACCTAGTTTTTTTTTATGTCTATATCCTGATATATGAATAGACCCTCTCACTAATACAAACGTCAAAAATGAATTCAGGAGCTGAATACACTTTGTATGCTTACCTAAGCTCAAGTGTTGTGTGTGACTGCAATCGAGATCACCTACAACACACTCGGTGTGTCACAAAATTAGTTTCTATAAAAATTATTGTTAAAAAAAATTTCAAAAATTATAACAACTAGTATAGGTCCCGCGCCATAGCGCGATTTTTACAAAATAAATTGATATTATACCATTTACTAAAATATTATTTAAATATTTTGAACTAAACATATAAAAACAAACTCATAAAAGTATGATATAATAATCGCAATTAAGATGGACTCCATTGTATGATAGTATCGAATATTTGCAAATAGACATAGGTTTATATTCATTTAATATTTTGAATTAAACCCATTGATTATTTTTAAAATGAAAATCAATTTGAAAAATTAAAAGGGGGAGAAAAAATGATTAGTTAATTAAAAATAATAGAATTAAAGTAAAAAAGAAGAAAAAAGGATAACTAAATTAAATGAAAATTAAAATTAAAATTAAAGAGAAAAATAGGATTGGTCAAAACTCCTAAATTCACTCTAAGTGTGACACGTCAGCCTAAACTTTTCTAAATTAAGAGTTTATATAGATATTGTATTTGATAATTCATACATATTTGTAAAAAAAATATTTTGAAAAAATCATAAATATATTTTTCTAAAAAATACATATGAGTGAAAGTAACAAAATAACAACATTTTAGCAAAATAATTTTTTTTTCTAATGATTTTTTTTTTAAAAAAAATTACAAATCTGTATGAATTATCAAATCCAATATTGTTATAATTTTTGAAATTTTTTTTAACAATAATTTTCATGTAAACTAATTTTGTGATACACTGATTGATGCATATTGTGTTATAGGCTTATAGGGGATCTTTACTGGTGTGACTCAGACTGGCTATGCAGTAACTTTGATTTCCTGAAGTATAAGCTAGTGGTATTGCTTGTTTGCTGTAGGCATTAATGTAATAGATAATGACAGTCCATGAACAAGGCAAAAGGGTCAGCCATTAGAATCCCAAAAGAGTTTGGTAAAAGGTAAATTGCAGTAGCAAAGCCAGAAATTAAATGACTGGTTGCATATGTTTGGGTTGAAATTCAGGCATGGCAGTAATAAATGGAAAGGGATGAACTGATGAAGACATACATCCCTCTAGATTGAGTAAGGAGTTGTATCCAAAATCTTCCCATGCCTGAATTTTCATCTATGCAACTTATATTCGCCGGAAAGTATATGGTGTAAAATAAGATGCTGATAAATTCACAAATATACAGATTGGGTAAAGTAATTGGGGTCCCCAAAAAAAAAAGTAACCATTCTTTTACAATATTAAACAAACAATCCAAATAGAAACGGGCTGTATTATTCCCTTTGCTTGCCCTTTTTATCAAAACAAACAAGCCCTATATGCATTAGAAGGCACACACTATGGATTTGGATTTTAAAATAAATTAATTATAATGTAATTATTTTTATTTAAGATCATGTGAATGTTTTATTATATTAACTGCTATTTAATTTAATTTTTATGAATTTTTTAGTTGCACACACTCTCATAAGCAAGTTAAAATTTGATAATTGTTAAGTATCTATAATCTATAATCTATAACTAACTATTAAAAGAGAATCATTTTTTATGAGACATCACCATTACCATAATTATGGGGTTTTTAAACAATCAAATTAAAATAGATTTTTTTTTTCATTTTCTAATCATCTAGTAGAATCTACTTCTATAATCTATACTAACTATTAAAAGAGAAGCATTTTTTATAGGGATGATTTGCCAAATATACAAATATGAAGGCCAAATTAGCCAAATATACAAGATTTTGGTAAATTTGCAAAACTATACACAACCCTTGCCCCTCCTATGTGCCCCTTTGCCCCCCCTCCAGCGTGCCCCCTGTGCCCCCCCTCCACGTAAGCAATTTTTTTTTTTCCTCGCGCGTCAGTGCTGACGTCATCATCGGGAATGCTGACACCATTTACAAGGAAGGTTTTTTTTTTTTTTTTTTTTCGCGTCAATGCTGACGCCGACGTCGGGAATGTTGACGTCAGCAATGCTGACACCGTTTACAAGGAAGGTTTTTTTTTTTTTTTTTCGCGCGTCAATGCTGACGCCGACGTCGGGAATGTTGACGTCAGCAATGCTGACACCGTTTTACAAGGAAGTTGTTTTTTTTTTTCCGCGCGCCAATACTGACGCCGACGTCGGGAATGTTGACGTCAGCAATGCTGACACCGTTTACAAGGAAGTTTTTTTTTGTTTTTTTTTTCGCGCGTCAATGCTGACACCGTTTACAAGGAAGTTTTTTTGTTCCACGCGTCAATGCTGACGCCGACGACGGGAATGTTGACATCAGCAATGTTGACGCCGTCTACGAGAATGGTGACGCCGACGACAATGACGTCGGGAATGCTGACGTCAGCATTGCTCACACCCTCTACGAGGATGCTAACGCCGACAATGATGACATCGAAGATCAATATATTTGACGTATTAAGTCATTAAAAATATAAAAGGGGGAGAACAAAAAGACAAAAGGAGTGTTCTACCAAAAAAAAAGAAACGAATATTTTATTGTATTTTTGGTAGTGAGAAACAAAGAATAACGGTAAACAATTAAAACAAAGAATTTTTCGATGCCGACAATGCTGACCTCTTGCCTCATCTATCTCTTATATTGCAAAAACGATGTCAGCAAATATATACCTACACAAAAATACGCATGAAAACGATGTCAGCACTAAAAATTACGTATAAAAACGATGTCAGCACTAAGAAATAAACCAATTTTTAAGGAGTCAAGCATACATATATACTTACATATATAATATCAAATTAAAAACGATGTCAGCACTAAAAAATACGTATAAAAACGATGTCAGCACTAAGAAATAAACCAATTTTTAAGGACTCAAGCATACATATATACTTACATATATAATCTATACAAACCTAAAAGCAGAAGCAATGCTTCACCAGTGAGTTGCTTTCCAGATGTCAAAACAAGGAAGAGCGTTTCTGCTTTCCTCTCCACTTCATACCAATGTGGCACCAGGTGGCAACCTTTTTTTACACCCTGGCCTCCCCACGTTCGCCGCTCTCCTCCCACGTTCTCCCACGATCTGCTCTGCAACTATGTCGTTGAAGTAACGACGTTGATCTCTACAACTTCCTTTCCATCGCATCCCGCAGGAGGAGAAGGCGATTCAAGGTCGACAATCTCAGAGGAACGCCTATTAGTGTCAGAGTTTGTCGCCAATCCCTCCCTCGCCCTCTCTCTTGCACCGGCGCTCCGCGCGCACCTCGCCGGCAGCCCTCCCTTGCCGATCGCGTGCCCTCAGACGATCACCAGACGGGTCCAGACCCACGCTGACCCGAGCACCACCATCCCCTTCACCCTCCCCCACCCCTTGTCTTCTTAGTATATATAGATTCAATCCATTATTCCTTCAATTTCTTGGTAAACTCTCTTCCCTCAAATCTCTTTTATATTGATTTTTATTTGATTATTTTGAAGATTTGAAATTGTTAGGGTTTGAGGGATTCATTTAGGAAATTGGGGATTTGTGATTTGGGGAAATTGATTTAGGAAATGTTCGTCGATTTTTCTAGCCTCTTCATCACTGTTTTCTGTTTCGATTTCAACAGGGCTTGCAAAGATGATGAGCTCTTTCTTATCTCTTTGCTGGATTCGTTTTGCTACCCCATTCTTGTCGATATTGATCTCAAACTTAATTGCTACGGTGAGTTGGCAACCATGTTTCTTCCTCAACGAATCTTTGGTTAATCTACGGCGAGTTGGCAATCGTTCTTTTGATTGTGAAGTACTAAAGTATGTAGTTTTTGTTTCATCAGATTTGGGAATTCATAGTTTAATAAATCTTCACATTTTGGATTATTATACATCAATGATGCACTCAAGGTGTTCGCTCAAATGCCTATGAGAAAAAGATTGCTTATTTGGGTTATTTTCGCTTTGTTCAACTTCCTGATGTTTAGCTCACATTGGTAAGTAAGTAGGTAATCTATATTGCATTAGCATTGTAGTTGTTGATTGAGCTACATGTAGTGACCTAAATATGTGAAACATCATACTGTGCATAAAATTGATTCATTCATATGTTGTTTGATGAATGGAAGCCCATATATTTTTAAAACTTTCATTGAAGGTATCGTATTTTGTCTATTTATATAAGTATAATAATGGCCCTTGGGAACACAATAGTCATCTTGGGGATTTTAGCCGGTGCATCTTTACTAGACATATTACTTTACTATATATTGAGGTATTTTCCCAACAAAATTAGTTATCGTATTGCATTCTCGGGTTGAGTTGCTTATATTTATAGTTATATTGTGAGTGGCTGTTTGTTGTCTATTAACTTCTCACTTTCTCAGTTTCTCCAATGGCAGTGCAAAGGCATTAGGGCCTTCAATCTTGAATGTTATTGGCTGTTTGTTGCACATTGATTGGCCTCTTAGTCAGCTGGCGAGTTGTTGGCATCGCCCCTAAGTTCCTAACATATTAGGAGGTATACTCTATGACTTTGATTCTCCACTCTTTGCCACTTTATGCTGTTGTTGGAGGTGACATTCTTTAAGCATACTTAGACAAAATCAGATAGCATCCATTATCATTTTTATTATTTTCTTATACTATCCGATTAATGTTTATCAAATTAAAATCTTCTCTCTTGATCCGATATGTGGATGATGGTTGGTTATATTAGTGTCAAAGTATGGAGGCAATTTTGTAACGACAAAATTTCATCTGTAGAAGAATCACACATCTTCAATATTTTTTCCTAACTGACACCAACTGTTCTTGATGATAATAGCTTCAATTACTTTTCATGAATGTTTTTACTTTTAGTTAACCCTTCAGCTTATTGTTAGGCAACAAACTATCCAGGAATATATGAGTTAATTTTTCAAGGTGCATTAGGATTTGAATATTATGCAATCTTTTTGCACCAGATATGTGATCTTCCATTCTTCAAAAGACTATTGATCATGAATAGAGCATGAGTACGGTTGGACATCACATTTATTAGTGGGGAAATAGAAGTGATGGATTGCATGTGGTGATGTTTTTATAGTGATGTTGTACCTCTGCAGGCCAAGGCAGCCACCCGTTGGGGAAGAGGCTGAGAAGACTACAAACCTAATTTGTTTAACTTTTCAACTCTAGGGTTTCGATCAATGCTCCGATAGTTTTGTACCTCCAACCATTAATTCAAGAAGACATTGAAGAAGAAGAAGGTATTGATGTCATTAGGTTAATGTCATCTTCAATTTTGCTAATGTACAGTTATGAATTCGCGGGCGGACTTCTGAAATTCTCCCTTTCCTCAGGTTAATTTCATCGTCAAATTTGCTAATTCATGCCTTTTTTTTAAAACCAGTTACATGGAGTAGAGGGAAAAAGGAGTGTGCTTTGAGATGCTTTTCGCCATGAAGGCAGGGAAGATGCAGCTACCAAGGATATGAAAGTCACGGTTCACAATCAAACGGTGTGCAAAAGAATGGTCATTTCCAATCTAATAGGAGTTTGCTTTGGAAATTCTCCCTCAAAAGGAGTGTGCTTTGGAAATGAATCACTAGCCATCAAACAATTTGTGCAAAAGAATGATCATTTGATCGACATGGAAATTTGTTTGGTGTAATTATGCCTAATTCAGTTCAGTTTTCTAGGAATTAATTCAAAGCATGAAAGTTTAGAGCTTTCTTAACACGGACTAATATATTCCATCTTTAAATTTCAGGTACATGACAAACCTTGTAGTCGTGTCGGTGAACTCGGCTTTCCTGGTAGCTGCACTAGGTGAAATGGCTTGCTAATATTCCCTGTAAGTAGAAATAGTGTTAGTATGTGCGATAAGACTACTGCACTTTCTGCTCATGAATTGTCTCTGATATTCGATTTGGTTTAAATTTATAAGATTATCCTTTATTTGTAACAGTTGTAATCTTGGTGCATTGGAATCTCGGATTTGTAGTGTAAGCTTCTATCAACTCTATTCTATGAGATCAATGAATCTTTCAAGGCGGATCATCTTCTGATGTTCTAAAACTATTTTGATTTGATTGTGCAGTGCTCTCTTTTTCTGTTGGATCTTAAACACACTTGCTGGGTTCTTACAAGCGTCGATTTATTCCTTCAGAAGTGAGTAACTAAATCATTGGACTTCTGTAATTGATGAGTCTGGGCATATTTGATGCTTCCTTTTTTTAGCTTTAACTTGGTTTCCTATATTCCTACAAGTAGAATCAACTTGACATTTCTCTTATTATTTTGTTTCCAATCTTGGCTTTGTTTTCTCTTTTCTTTTGTAATTTCATCGAATTAAACGTGGTTGCTTATAGAAGCTTATCTTCAAAGGAGGTGGATATAGAGATTTTTTTTAACTTGCAATGTTTCTTAGTTTCTTGAAGTTATTATCCATTTAAACGTGGTTTCTTGAAGTTATTATCCATTGTGTTGTCAGATTATCAATGTCTATGATTGGAAGTACGAGGGTGCAGCAATCTTCGGGCCAGATGCGCATGCACCGACGAATTATCATTGGACTAATCATTTCCTAGCTTCTGTTGGCAGGAATGCTGAGTAACAAAAGCCTCCCATTGTCAACACCGATGCTTTTAGTGCTTCCTATGCTGACAATCTGGTTCCGCGTAGTTTGCAAGAGTGGATTCGAGTCAGCATTTAAGAATTTCCCTCTACAGGTGAGTTCATAAACCCTTTATGGTTTATTTTTTCATAGATTTTGTAAGTTTATACAACTAAACGCAACTGAACCAATGCCATGATAACGTATTATTTGATGAATGAACTCATAACACAGGATGCAATGGCGAGGGACGCTCTAGCGCGTGCATTGGACCTGCAGCTGAACATAATTACATATCTTTGGGATGTGTAGGTTCAAGACGTCAACTGAAGCCGATCAAGACGATGAACCTCCACTGGTGCCGACAAAGGGGTCTCGTAAGAGCAGTAGAGTTACCTCCGTTTGTACCGGTAGTAATTATTTATGACAGCTTAGAAAGTACACAAATGTATATTGTACAATGTATAACGATTGTTACCTATTTGTAGCCAAAATGTAAATACCTTTACCCTTCTCCTGAAGGGTTGGTTCTCCTGAAGGACGAGCAACGGAATAATGCAAATTGTTCTCCTGAAGGGTTGGTTCGGCAAGTAATAATGGCAACCAAGGCTTCTGTCACTAGAATTTGATTAATGCTCCAAAACTAACTTGAATTGACTCAGAACTTGAAATCGGGTTCGGTTGGCATCTTAACAATCTATATATATATATACGACATATTTATATCTATACTAAATACATTTATATTATCAATCTATATATCTTTTTTTTTAAATTTAATCAATCTATATATCTAGAGTTTCTTTAGATCCTCATTTCACTATATAAATACCTTTATAACATATATAAAATCATTAATATAGTTTCAATGGTCCTTTTCTATATGATATTTATCAATTTTGATAATTTATCGTTATTTTCTCCCAATCCATATTTATTCGACATTTTCCATTTGTTTTCTATTTATAATGTTGTAGGAAATGTTCACTGTTGAGTCAAATTACCGGTTGTTCTACTTTGTTTGAATACTCGACATTTGATAAATATTTGGAGAGCATTAATATATTCGTATAACATTACATTAATACTCCATTCGTCTCAAAATACATGTCTTTTTAGGACAGAGCACGAAAATTAAGGAGTAGGTTAAATGTAATAATTAGATGTAAGAAGTAGGTTAAGTGTAATGATTAGACTTTGGTATTAGAGTATTTGTTTCTTTTTTAAAAAAAAATTGTGAGGACGAGGGTAAGGATGATGTAAAAATTAGAGTAATGATTATATATAAAAGTAGGTTAAATGTAATGATTGAATCTAACAAGACATGTATTTTTGACAAAATTACATGGGTTAAAAAGACATGTATTTTGAGACGGAGGGAGTAGTATACAATAAAAAAAATTCATAAAGGCACGGGCCTTACACTAGTATCAAATTAAAAACGATGTCAGCATTAAAAAATTGGAATAATAATAACAAGATATATGGAAAAGTACACAAAACCTTAATTGATGCATTTGCTGCAACACTACATATTCCACCGGCTTACATCTACCTACCATCTATCTAATCATGGCCAAACATAAAGATAAAAAAAAAACACAAAGCCTACAAACTATAGTTGAATTAGAATACTGAATAGTCTGAATGCCTGTATACCCAATATACACATATAGGACTTTCCACCTCTCCCAGGTGAAGCAAGTTTGCAAGTTACACAAACATTTACATAAAGAAGACATAGATAGGACTTTCAACCTCTCTAACTACGGAAATCTACCTCTGCAGAAAAGATGAGTGGAAAAAACAATCTAGCAGTTGAAAGCATTCATGTCCTATGTCATGCATATAACATTTATAACAATACATAGTCAAGAACAATTCAACACACAATTTGTATATCATATAGGACATTAAAAACGGTGAATATTGCAAAAGCACAAGTTGAAAGCATTCATATCCTATGTCAGCGCCTAATTGAATAATCAAATAATCAAATTGAAGATTATATGTGGATCTGTGCAACAAATTAGACAGATTTCAGAAGCATTGATCTGTGCGAACCTGTGTAGGGAAATATCTGATGACATTGACGACGTTGCTTCGCCAAAGAGAAATTACGCCTTCGTCCTTGATGGTTATGGAAAAGCAATCCGAAGCGCCTCCGAAGCATTGATCTGTGCGAACCTGTGTAGGGATCCGGTTCAGCCTCCGCCGATGGATCGCCGCGAAAACCGCCTCGTAGTCCGAAGCGCCTCCGCAGGAACCGATCTGCGTGATGTGGTTGCAGAGCGCGTCAATGATGGCATTCGCTGCGACGAACTCCCCTCGGTACCAGGTGATGATGGCGTCCTTGGTCGCCATCTCGGCCGCAGCGGGGCAGATTCGGCGATTGCTGATCTCCCTCCATTGAAGACCGAACTCCATTCCAGCCTCGAATCTCAGATTCGGCGATGAGCGAGAGGGCGAGGGCGAGGGC
Source organism: Persicaria tinctoria (assembly GCA_037127255.1). Taxonomy (NCBI): domain Eukaryota; kingdom Viridiplantae; phylum Streptophyta; class Magnoliopsida; order Caryophyllales; family Polygonaceae; genus Persicaria; species Persicaria tinctoria. Next base: position 19,830,280 of record JBANSL010000008.1, read on the forward strand.
GAGGGCGAGGACGAGAGAGAGAGAGAGGGGGAGGGAAGGAGGGCATCAGATCTGGAGGTAGCGGACAAGCGACCATGGGAGAGAGAGCGAGATCTCAGATCTGCGGGAGTGGAGAGAGATAAAGAGAGATTAGGGATTTAGGGTTAAAAGATATAAAATGTACTCCCTCCGTTCGGCAAAACTTGTCATTTTAGCTCCTTGCAGAAGTTTTAATAAAGCTAATAATTACACTCTTTTTTTACTAATTTACCCTCATTTATTACTCTACTTTTTACTTTATAAAAAACTACAACTCACAGTACATCAATCAAATTAAGGGCATTTTAGTAAAGTAAAATCAAAAATACCTAAAATGACAAGTTTTTCCGAACAAAAACAAAACTCTAAAACGACAAGTTTTGCCGAACGGAGGGAGTATAGTTTTGCAATTTTTACACAAACGTGTATATTTGGCTAATTTGGCCGAAAATTTGCGCCTTCGGCGCAAATTTTCTCTTTTTTATAAGGTATATTATCACCACCATAATTATAGGATTTTCAACCCATCAAACTAAAATATTCTTTATTTTCTAATTAATTGATTCAATTTAAAATATTAAATTAATATATAATATATTCCTTAGTATATTATATATTTTCTAATAAATTGGTTTAAATCAAAACATTAAATCAACCATATTTTATTTTATTTAATAGTAATTTATTATATTATTATGATTTTATTTATAAAAAAATATACAACATGGAGTGGAGATTGTACTAGTATGTATACTTTATAATCAAACACCCATAATACAGGAATCCAAAACATACCATTTAAGGAAACAATCCAAATCACCTACAACACTTCCTAAACCTCTATTTTATTGTGTTGATAAGTTTTTTTTTTTTGAAAAATCTTGTTTTCAAAATTTTTTAAAATTAAAAAGGTACTCTTTTATAAAAATATAATTATAAAAAAATTCAAAATATGATTTTTCAAAAATAAAATTTATACACCTATAAAAATACTCCGTAGATGTTTAGAGTATCTTTAGTGCTGGTACTTGGAGTACCATAACCTCATTTTTAAATTAAAAATAAAAATAAATATAAGAGTTGGGGTGTGAATCAAGACAATTATTACAAGTGTACACAATATCATAAGTTTACTCCAATGAACAATAGCATGTGGGAACCACTTTTTTTTTCTACCCTTCAAAGATTTAAAAATAAAATAAAATATATGTTAAGATACTCTTGTGAGTATCATGGTTGTGCATTCAAGTATCTTAAAATGATTTAGCAAGAAAAAATGTAAGATATGATACTTGAATTGGATATCATGGATAAAGATATGGATAAAGATGCTCTTAGAACATGTATATAATTTTTATAATTTGTTAATATTAAAATAATGTGATGTAAAAATGTTACGTATATGAGTGCTGTAGAAGATTTGAGTTGTAGAGGAAAAGGTGACTACTTGACTAGCGGAGTAAAAGAGTCTTTTTGGGAGTAAAAGAGTCTTTTTGGCCCACTCCTACTGTAATTACCGTAATTCTTTAATTTTAGTTACAGATTTGTTTAAGTCTAGTGTCATCATTTAATCAGATGTAATGATGTATTTATAAGATCTTTTAGGTGTGTACACGTTAAGAAAAACACAAAATTATTACGGAGTACTTTCTATCCCTCATTAATTATCCATAACCACTAAAAACTAATAATATTTTATAAAACAAGTTAAAAAGGTACTTTTATTTTCTCCGAATGTCTAAAAAACTTAAAAAGACTTATATTTCTAAACAACATTTTAAACCTAAAAAGACTGGTACTCCCTCCGTCCAAAAATACATTGTCTTTTAGCATTTTGCACAAGTTTTAATAAAACAACCTACTTTTAAAAAAACATCATCATTGCACTAACTTTTTCATAAATTTTATTATTTTTTAACACTCACTACACATTTTAACCAATCAAATTATTTTAAAAAGTCAACAACACACAAACCAATACAAATCATTACAACTTTTTACCTAGAAAACCTAAAAGACCATCTATTGTTGGACAAAAATTTACATCTAAAAGTCCATGTATCGTTGGACGGAGGGAGTATTGTTGGACGGAGGGAGTATTTTTGAATGGATGGAGTATTTGACAACCGACAATTAATTTCAATCGGAGATTTGGCCAAAAATATTGTGTCACTAAATTAAGGAGAAATAGTGTTTAGGGGCAGGTGATGACTGATGAGTGATCTTATCCTAGCATGACTTCAATTTATTCAGATTTGACACATTAAAAAAAACGAGCTTGGCTTGAGTATATGCGAACTCACGAGCTCAAGCTTTCATTTTGACTCGCGAGTCGAGCTTAAGCCAGCTCTTTAGTCTTTAGGTTCGTTTTCAAATGGCCTCGGGCTCGAGCTCGGCTCATTTAAATACGAGCCGAGCTTGATGATATCACACTACTGCTTGGCTCGTAATAGTTCGGATATTTAATCCAATGCAGAAACTACACCAGTGTGTTTGAAGTATTTGTTTAACATAATTTATAATTTGTTTAAAATAGCATAAATTTAAAATAAAATAATTTATAAATTATGTTATTCAATTATATTAAGTTCATAGTTTAATTATAAACATTTTGCAATAGTGAGTGCTTAGTTGATATTGAAGATGTCCGTTTTTTCAGTACAAATCACGCTCGGTGCACGCAAATCGAAAAGGTTAAAAAGTTGATCTGGGAGGTCGAAACCAACTCCGACCTCCAAACACCGACCCCTTATCCAACACCCTATGCCCTCTATTTATAGAGAATTTTAATAGATATTTAGCTAGTGAAGTTCAACTTTGCTTTCTCAAATCTTTCAAAAACTTATTTCGCGGGTTTGATATTGTGTGTCATATAATCTCCTTTCGTTTATATTAATATAATGCGTAACCATCACTATTTTTAGAGCGTCGTCAAATATAATTTATAAGATACTTTTAAAAAATTACGATATTTTAAATATTATTATTATTATTATTATTATTGTATTAAACAAGTTTTCAAAATGAAATAATGCATAATGCATTACAATCTAAAGGTCGTTGGTCCACACTTTCCATACGTACTTTCTCATGTTTATGCTCCAGTTTCTTCGGCGGCGAGAAGCCGTGGAAGCTTAATGGTTTCATCCCCAGAGTCTCATTCGGCTTCCTCCTTTGCCTGATTTTTCTTTGCTTTGTTCTCTTTGTGCTTGGATATTTATGTATTAACTTGTTGGTTTCATGACGGTCACTGTCGTTTGTTACGGTCTATCATTTACCCGACACTGGTGTGTCGAGTATTTCGAATCTTTGTATTAATTTGTTTTTTTTTTATAAAAAAAAAACATAACCTTATTTGGGTTTTTTTTTTAATCAGAACCTTAATTATTTGGTTTGTTTTGTCTTTTTCCTTTAAACCTTATTTTGTTTGTTTTGCCTTTTTCCTTTTAAGGCATTGTTTGCTTTCAGTTTCCTTTGCCCCTTTATTCACGTTTCCAGCTTTTCTTTTATTCTTTCTACACCATCAAAACGTTAATTTCCTGAAATACCTCAAACTTTATGCGATTTGCACTCTCTACCCTCAAAAGTGTGACGGAATACAAATTTTGAAATTTATGTGTGCTTTAGCACTAATAAATAAAGTTATAAATATTACTCCCTCCGTCCAAAAATCCATATCCTTTTACTTTTTAGCACGTATTTTTAGGAGCTAAAAACTATATAAAATATTAACTTTTTTATTAATGTTTTTAATAATTATAAACTTATTATCAATAAGTTTATAATTATTAAAAAAGTTAATATTTTATGGCGAAACTAGTTAAAATAACCCGACCTTTAAGGGTGTGTGAAAAATATATCCCAACCTTTCAAATGTAAGATAAATATCCCGACCTTTAAGGATATGTTAAAAATATATCCCGACCTTTCAAATGTAAGATAAATATATTAGCCTTTATAAGTGATGTTCAAATAATATATAAAATAATTCTCTACCAAAAAAAACTAACATGGCATACATATGTGGCAAACTAAATTAATAAAAAAAAATATAAAAAATTAATAGAAGGGTTTAAGAAAACAAGTTTTTTCATTTATTATTTAAAAAAAAAAATCAAGACACTTTATTAATATTTCAATTTTCCATATTATTCCTCTTTGTTCAATTGTCCCATTTTTTTTTTGCATAATTTATTTACTAAAATTCTAACTATTCTTCTTTCAATTTTAAATTTTCATAAAAAATGCGAAATTAGTTAAATGGTCCATTAGACGAATATGGGTGTTATCCCTCAAATATAAAAATAATATAAATAAAATATTAAACACTTGTAAATATATCATTTATATATATATATATATATATTATTAATTTATTTCTTTCCCTTGATAAAAAAAAAGAAAAAGAAAAGTGGTTTAATAAAACAAGGTTTTTAATATAGAGTTATAAGAAAATAGTGTGTATAAAATATAAAAGACGAAAGATATGTAAATATATAATTTTTTTTATATAGATTTTTTAAAGTTTTTTTTATAAAAAATTTTTTTGTCATATATGCATGTCTTGTTAGCTTTTTTTTGTACAAATTTTTTTGAGATATTATTTGAACATCACTTATAAAGGTTGATATATTTATCTTACATTTGAAAGGTAGGGATATATTTTTAACATATCCTTAAAGGTCGGGATATTTATCTTACATTTGAAAGGTTGAGATATATTTTTAACACACCCTTAAAGGTTGGGTTATTTTAATTAGTTTCGCCATATTTTATATAGTTTTTAACTCCTAAAAAAAGTACATAAATAGTAAAGGAAAATGTATTTTTGGACGGATGTAGTATTTTTTAATTAGTTTTTTTAATAATTCTATAATTATTATAGTACTATAATAGTATGAAATTATAAAAAAAAATTCATTAAAAAATAATATTATAGAGTTTTTACCTTGCATGTCGAATAATAAGATGCCTTTTATTATGGAAGAGAGGGAGTATTATACGTAGTATATGTTTTCCAAACATAGATGATTTCAAATTCAAATTTTACCGTTATTTACAAATAAATGACTTTTTTTAGTTTTAAAATTACTGGTCATTAAATGAATTCTTACCCAACCAATCACAAGTTGGTGTAGTGGTTATGGGGCTACATCCCATGCCTCGAGGTTCGAAGTTCGAATCCTCGTGGAAATATAGAGACGCTTGTGAGTGGGAGGGTCAACCCCTTAATGGGCCTACAATAACCCGACCTAGATGTACCCTTTCCATGATAAAGTGTGAGTGGGAGGGTCAACCCCTTAATGGGCCTACAATAAATCCCACTTGAACTGGTAGGTAAAAAAAAAAAAAAGATTCTTACCCTTTCCATGATAAAGTGTCACGCGTATTATAGCTTGTTATTTTAGGGCACACAATTTTTTCCCACTTTTTCATATAATAACATATTTCCACCTTATAATGTCAAATTATACGATTTTATGTACTTTTTAAAGTTTGTTTTGTAATCAATTGTACGTAAAAAAACTTGTACGTTTTTAACTTATTACATTCAAATTGAAAGTTACCACATAACATTCCCATTGAAGCTCATATTCAATTTTTATACGTTTTTTTAATAACCTAATTTTTTTTATAAAATATATTAATTATGTATATTTTTTACTATATTCATACTAATATTGAAATTGTTTTATAAAATTAAAAAAAATATTTTATCAAGTTTTTAGCTTTTAAAAAATATAATACTTCGTCCCTTCAAAATTATAAGTCATTTTAGGTGTTTGCACACATACTAAGGAAATCACAAAAGTGTTACTTTTATATCACTCATTAATTACCCACAACCACTACCAACCAATAACATTTCATAAAACAAGTCAAAAAATTACTTTTCTCTTGACCCAATCCTAAACAATACTAAAGCAGAACCTATTTAGGACACGTGACAACTCTTGGTGAAAAAATTTCCCGCTCAAATGTGTAGCCAATAACACAATCTTCTTCTTTCCTTTTTTTGTTCTTGGCAAGAATATCAATATTGTAATTTTTCCCCTAAATATATGGCATACGCTTGATTTTTTTTCAACCAGTAACATCCTAATTAGCTTGGTAACACATTTTTTAATCCTTCGTTTTTCAATAATAAAATGTAACATATATATAGTTATATATATCTTATTTTATACAATCATATACTCCGTATAATATTAAATAGAAATACTTCTGGTGTAAAATTTTCCTGCTCAAATATTTAGGAATTATATAATATTTTATATTAATGCATGCCAAATGTATATTATTACATAATGTTAGTTTTTTTAACAGATAGTCTGCTTTTTTGGCAAGAGTATCAATATTATAATTTTTGTTCCTAAAATATGTAGCATTCGATTGATTTTTTCCCAATGACATTCCTAACCTAGCTAACTCATTTTTTAATCTTTTTTCCTCAATAATCTAATATATTATATTCCGATCCTTTGCTTTGAATTAGAACAAATTGTATAATACTTATACTCATACTCATATACATCTTGATTATTTGCGAGCAACTAACATTCTTGATTATGAGTGTAAAAGAGGTAATGTCTCATGGCAATGGTCAAAATTGAGAAATCTTATTCTACTGTTTAAGGATGGCCTCACCTGGACGGTGGGTAATGGCGAAACAATAAACTTTTGGAAAGACAATTGGATAAAACAGGTTGGCCTGTTACAAGAATGCCTTTGCCCAGATAACATCAACGTCAGAGAAAAGGTGAGTAACTATATACATAATAATAGTTGGGATATTGGGAAACTAAACTCAGTTCTCCCACCTATTATTGCTACCCAAATCTCAGATAGTGCTCTTCCTGTCAATCCCATGGAAGGCCGCCTATATTGGTGGCCGGACAAAAAGGGGTGGTTTACTACATCTAGTGCCTATAAATTAACAACTAGTTCAACAAGAGAGCCCGTTGATGATAATGCCTGGATATGGAAGGTCAATGTCCCTCCGAAGGTTAAAAACTTCTTGTGGAAAATAAGCCAGAATGGTTTACCTACTGCATCCTGTCTTTCTAGAAGAGGTATCGTTGTCCCTCCTTATTGCGCAATATGTAACCACCATGAGGAAGATAATGCTCACCTCTTATTTGAATGTAAATTCAGTACGTTCTTCCATAAAATGAAGGCCCAACAGAAGACACATATCACACAATGTATATCACTAAATCGTGACTGCAGACAAGCCATGGCCTACTTAGGGAGTATTTTATCCAACAAAGAAAAAACTGAACTGGCATTCAGCTGGTGGACCGCATGGAACGTTAGAAATAAATTTATCTTCAACAACGAGAAGCTGCCTACTATTGAAGGCTTCAATCGAGCTATAAGAATGCATAAAGCTAATTGGTTTAGGGCTAATACGCCACCCAGTACACAGGAGTCGACCATATTCCGATCAGATACAAAGTATGGGAAACACAACGGGTACTCAGTGTCGAAAAGTATCTAAATGGAAATCACCCCCATTTGGGAAATATAAACTAAACTTTGATGGGTCTTCCTTAACCAACGGCGATAGCTCGGTTGGTTTCATCATTCGAGACTGGAAGGGTAATCCTATTCATATTGGAGGGCGGAAAGTAGGCAAGCAAAATCCAATTCAAGCTGAAGCTTTAGCCCTTAGAGATGGAATTTTAGAAGCAACCAATCTAGGAATTCAAAATATCATTGTTGAAGGTGACTCGTTGCTCATTATAAATCATTTCAAACAAGGCTCTAAGTGTCCGTGGGAGGTGGAGCTGCTATTATCAGATATTAAAACGCTTCTCTTAAAGATTACTGTGGTAACATTCTCACATGTTCTAAGAAGCGGGAACTGCGTGGCTGACAAGGTTGCACACCTCAGCCGTCATTTTAGTGATCGTACCTTGATCTCTGACACAGGTCTTATTGACCTCATCCGAAAGGATGCACTCGGTTAGCGCCTCGTATGAGTTGCAGCCGAAATCTTACCTAATAAAAAAAATAATAAAAAAATATATATACATCTTATCTCATATACAATAGTAACAATACCAACTTCTGCCACATGTCGCTACCTAGACATGTTAATATCGGATCATTCGGATTGGATTTAGATCGGATCATTTCGAGCTCTGGGTAAAATGGGTCTTGCATATATTCGGGTTGACTCGAACCCGGGTTTCACTTTGTTTTGGGTCAAATTAGGTCCATTTTGGGTTTGCCAAATTTCTTTCAACTATATTAAAATAATTTAACTATAGGAGTGATTTTAACATATTCTAATTTTTTTCAATTAATTAGTACTTCGTATTTTCTTAAGTTTTGTATATAGGTAAGTCACATTTTAATCTATATATTTTTTCTCCACTTAAAAGTATAATTATGAATTAATATGTTTGATTACATACTGTTATGATTTTTTACTCTATTTGAACGGTCTTTTAATTTTTACTCTATTTGTATCAAAACACTTAACATTATAAATATATTTAATGCCTAAACATTCTAAATTTTTTTTCCATTTCCGTATATATTAGTTTTTATTTCCAACAATGTCTTATTAATTCTCTAACTTCTAATATCTTTCTACGTTGTTCATTGACAATGTTGATTTTTACCTTATTAATTTGTTGTATTGAAACAAAAATTGTTAAAAAGATAAGTATGATTAGAAGAACAATTATTGTGAATTTGTGATACTAGAAAGAAGTATCGTTTTTATGGAATTTTTAAATTAAACATGATTAAAAAAAAACTATGATTAAGTCAAAGATATTAAATTTCAAAGATGATTGGATTAAAATAGTTTTAATTGAAAATTATAACATACCTCTTCATAAAAAAATTTAGGTGTTTCATTATCAAAGTACAAAAAGGGCAATGACCTCTTGATTCACATTTGTTTGACTTTAAATATTTTGAAATAAGTTTTTATGATAAATAAAATTCTACTTATTAGGTTCATATTTTTGTTCAAATTTAAAATGGTGTATTAAAGACAAATATATTTGAAGATCTTTTATAAGAATTTGAGACAAAATTAACACATTTTATATTCAAACTAATTTTAGAGATTCTTTTATATATGGAAGATATTTATCTTTAATAGCACATTATTTTTTTTATATAAAAAAGTATCATATCCTAAACAATACTAAAGTAGGAGCTGCTTAGGACACGTATGAAAAATTTCCCGTCTTTTTCCCCTTCTATTATTGTGCCACGTATGAAAAATTTACCACCTATTTTTTTTTATTTCTTTTGATAATAAATTATCATATTTTGAATATAAAATGTGGATGACCATTCATATATACACCAAATATTTTATAAACTTATTTTAATTTTGATTAAAAAGAAGTCTATAAGATATTTGTAAAATTTATAACCATTTTTAGGAATAAAATAGGAGAATGTGTTCATATATACACCAAGTTTTTTAAATAATATTTTTTTAAAATTTTGGTAAAATATATTTTTTTAAATTTATTTGAGATTCTAATTTAAATAAAGCGTAAAATATTATAATATCATATATATTTTACATAATCCTAATAGAAATTGACAATAGGTGGTGATTTGTTAATAAAAAAAACATTTAATGGGTGGTTTTCTCTAATTTCGTTCATAACAGATGGTTAAGTGTAAAAGTCTATATTTAACCGGTAGTTAAGTGTAAAAGTCTATATTTAACGGATAGTTTTCTGAATTTCCCTAAAAATATCTTTCTCATTAACGCAGTGGGTACCTTGCTTGATTTTTCATAACATTAATCTTTAAAATTTTAAATAAGTGTGTATTAGAAGTTGTTAAGTACAAGTTAAACTCTGAAACTTTAACTAATGAAATTTTAGGTTGATTCGGGGCGGTGGTTGGCATGAATTGTCATTTGTAGAATTGAGCCAGTTCTTTTTATTGAGTTTTTTAATTTCAAATCGGTTCAGAATCATTTAATATTGGATATGATTATTACTGCCTTACTGGCTCAAGGGAGGTTAGATATCATGAAAATTAAATTTATATAAGTTTTAAGTACAAATTCTGTCAATAGATTTTTTAAAATATTTTTCTATTAAAATAGGTTAATAAAAATTATTGTATTTTAATTTATTTATTAACCAAAACTTATATAATATTTTTGTAATCTACAACCCGTGCAAAGCACGGGTAATGAACTAGTGCCTAAAAAATCTAAAAGGAACTATATTTCTAAACAAAATTTTAAGCATAAAAAGGACTTACATTTTTTTAAGGAGTGAGTAAAAAGTTAAATAATTTATATTTTAAATAAAAATAAATAAATCAAATTGTGGTTAAATATTGGGATTTTATTAGATTTTCCATTATCTTCGAGTTGACGCTTCTGCAACAAAATATCTCAATCCCGCCTTCTTCTTCCTCTTCCCTGCAACCCTTTTGCCCTAACAAGTAACCTCCATTGTCGCCTCTCCCCGCTTCCCAATACCCTAATGATTGTAATTCATCATAATCAATGAAATAACCTAACACTCCTTAACTCTCGCCTAACCCTCTCCCTTTCCTCTTTCCTTAACCCGGTCCTCTAAACTCTCTCTCTCAATCTCTTTCCTCTTCCTCTCTCAATCCCCATTGAAAGCCAAGCTTTCTCTACACAAGTCCTTTGGGACATAACATAAACCCTACATTCACACTACTGCTTCCTCTTCGTCAAAGCTTCTGTCTTTTTTCGCTTCTCGGTTCTCAATTGCAAAGCAACAATGGAGCCCGTCGCGAAGAGGACCCGCCGGCGGGTGGAAGAGAAATTGCTCAGCGATTACAGAGAGCGGAGGAAATCCGTTCCGGTGAACAATTCGCCGGCGGCTTCTGCTTCCCGTACTGTTATTATCATCGATGAAGACGAAGAAGAAGAAGAATCGGCGAACAGTGGTAATTGCTCTGATCATACCGCCGGTGATCCAGTAGTTGTAAAGGAGGAAATTCTTGATGCTTCCGATTCGCCCCTGATTGTGACGCTTTCGAGTTGTACGGAGTCCGACGAATTCGCTACGGAGGAGGAGAACAGCGAGAGCGAGGAAGATTGGAAATTGGGGTCTCGTTCCGTCAAGTCTCAGAGCGCCAAATCTCCAGATCGGGAGAAGAAACAAGGTCTAATTGTTCTTCACGACGACGATGACGACACTGACGATGCTCAATGCTCGCGGAAGAACATTGATGATGAGGAGGAGGAGAAGAACAGTGAGAGCGAGGAGGATTGGAAATTGAAGTCTTGTTCCGTCAAGCCTGAGAGCGGTAAAACTCCAGATCGGGAGAAGGAACAAGGTCTGATTGTTCTTGACGACGACGACATTGATGATGTTGTTGATAGATCTCAACCCGACATTGAAGGAAGTGCTTACGATGCTCAAAGCTCGCGTAAGCGCATATATGATAATGACGATGAGGAGGAGGACGAGAGGGAGATATGGAGAGGGGCTAAGAAGAGAGCCAATAGGAGGCGGCCATTGACAGAAGTCGAGATCCATCGAGTGCTGTTCAACTCGATCATGGAGGTGGACAATTCCGGTGTTAGGGAGTCAGTCAGCCCACACAAGACCGACGAAACCACCTCCTCGGGCGCTGATTCCACAGTGGACATGGAAATTGAGCAGCCGAAGGAAGAGGATGAGCTTGATTCAATGTATAAGATGCTCGACTTCTGTCTCGCGTACGATGACATTGATACGACGGATGCTTGTCTGGTATGAATTTTCCCCAAATTCAAAATTGATTCTTGAATTGGTACTGTGCTGAATGAATTGCTTACTGTTCCATTAACAATGTGTTCATCTGTGATGTTTTTGTAGGACGACGACGACAAGGACCAAGATCAGCTTTGCAAGCAAGGGGAGCACTACTTGATTTTGGACGAAGAGATCGGCATTGTATGCAAATCGTGCGGTCTAGTGCGAGAGGAGATCAAGCATGTGATGCCGCCTTTCGTAAGTCATCGAAATTGACTTCATATGTATGATTAAAGAACTCTGAGAACCAACTAATGTGTTGTTTTTTCGGCCTGTGAAGCATGATAACCCGTTCGGAGAGTCAGATAGAAGGCGCTACTCGGTTTATCATCATCCGGATGATGGGGATCTCCCTCACCTTGTAGATCCCAACTGCGAGTACCAACAGTGCCAGGAGGATGTGAGATTTGATCCTACAGGTACGGTTTGGGAGATACTACCTGACATCAGAGGTACATTGCTTCCCCACCAGCGAGAGGCGTTCGAGTTCATATGGACAAATGTGGCTGGAGGGACGAGGCTAGATGAGCTGACGAGCAACGGAGGTGGCTGCCTCGTCTCCCATGCCCCAGGCACTGGGAAGACGCGCCTTGCAATCGCCTTCATGGAGACCTACATGAAGAAGTACAACAACTCTAGGCCGGTTATCGTAGCACCTGCTAGCATACTTCTTACTTGGAAGAAGGAATTCGACAAGTGGAAAGTCGGTGTCCCTTTCCAAAACCTCAACGACGAAGAGCTCTCCAAGGAGGAGATGGACATGGCTCGCTCCCTTGGGATAGCCTCTAGCAAGAAGCTTGAACCGACTGCTAAGCGTTTGATCAAGCTCCTCTTCTGGAGGAAACATGAGAGCGTCTTGGCTATAAGCTACACTTTGCTTACACAGCTGGCCGGAGGTGAAGGTGTGAAGAAGAGGGGCAGGGCGAAGATTCACCATCGCCCTAGTACCTCTCAATGCCGCGATGAAACTCAAATGTTCCGAAAAATGTTGCTTGATTTGCCTGATCTTTTGATACTTGATGAAGGCCACGTTCCAAGGAACGAGAGGACTAGCTTGTACAAGGTTCTGTCGGATGTGAGGACGAAGAAGAGAGTCCTTCTGTCAGGAACTCCTTTCCAGAACAACTTCCGGGAGCTGTATAACATCTTCTGCTTGGTGAGGCCAGAGTTCTCCGAAATCTGGGAGAAGAATCCGTTCAGATCAACGGTTGATGAGGCTGATGGCGGCAAGATCAGGGAGCTCAAGGCCAAGACGGAGCCTTTCTTCCATCGGTATGATGGCTCTATTGTTGATGCAACGGTTCCTGGCCTCAACGACAACATCGTCTTCTTAGAGGCCTCGGAAACACAGAAGAAGCTCCTGCAGGATGTGGAGCAAATGAGGAACCATTTGGAGGCGGATGTCTGTACTGCCTTGATCTCGGTCCATCCACGCTTGCTGGATTGCAAGGATAGGAACCCGGACTTTACACAAGAGCTCAAGAGGGGCAAATGGGACCTTGCTGATGGTGCAAAGACGAGATTTATATTGCGCCTGATTCAGCTAAGCTCGGCTTTGGAGGAGAGAGTTCTTGTGTTCAGCGAGTTCATTCACCCACTCAACTTCATCAAGGCTGTCCTGGAATCCAGTGACTACTTCGGGTGGAGAGAAGGGCGCGAGATCCTCCTCATGTCCGGCTCCAAGGACATGAAGTCGCGGAAGAGAAGCATGGATTTGTTCAACAAGAAGACGAGTGAGGCCAAGGTCATGCTCGCTTCAATAAAGGCTTGCTCGGAAGGGATTGAGCTAACCGGTGCCTCCAGAGTCGTGCTGCTCGACGTGGTATGGAACCCTGCAGTGGAGAGACAGGCAATGTGCAGGGCCTATAGGATCGGCCAAGGCCGGGTTGTGCACGTCTACCACCTCATCATGACCGATCACGACAGCAACCGCCACATTACCCAAACTCAGAAGAACAAGTGCTCAAAATACGTCTTCTCCTCGCGCAGTGGGAGGAGCGACGCTCCTGGGTCATCAAAGCCTCGCTCCGAGGATCTAATTCTTGAGCGGTTGCTTGAAGAGAACATCGTCAAGGAGGCTGTCCCATGGAAGGCTTGTGAGCCCGGTCTGGACACCGCCTCTTGACTGCCTCATACTTGCAAGGTAAGTGTACAATAACGCCGATTGAGCGAGGCTGTTTCGAACTCTCAACTGATGAGCTCAGATACAGATCACAATGCTTAGCGAATTATTGCTTGTATATAGCCTTAGTGGCTAGTGCCGTAGTAGGATGATGTTGATCTATTGAGTAGACAAGGCCGAGATTGGTCTCCTGGAATGTAAAAAGCATTGCTTTTGTTAGGTTTTGTGGTGAACTGATTCGCGACTTTGCTGATTTCTGATCGTTGTTCGGTTGGCATTGTATTATTTTGACATGGTTTTGTTGCTTGTTTGCTTCTGTCTGATGGTTGGGGCTGGTGTTTGCATTGATCAGCATGATCAGTAGTTTTGATGTTCACTTGGATTTTCTGGTAGTTGGTAATCCAGATCTTTTCCCTCCTTTTTTACCTTTTGAAATTCAGTTGGTTTTGTTTTGTTTATATCCTGACTCAATTACTTACAAGTGGTTTATTTTCGCAGAATAGGGAATATTGTGGTTCATTATACGGCTAGTTTACCATTCATAAATTTATGAAATAGTATAAAAAAGAAATGTTTCGAATCATTGTTATTTGAAGTCGGGGAAACTGAAATACATCTCAAGAACAATAGCAATCAATTCAACACTTGGATAGACCAGTTACTTACAAAGTTACAAGTGATAGCTATATGAAGAATAAATGCATAAACTGTATAGGGACGGGTTGAGAAAATGCATTTCCCGAACAGCGTTTAACACTTGGATGTACACATTTTATATACTAGGTGCGAAGCCATGCCCTGCACAGTGAAGATTTTGTGGTAATTAAGTATGAAAGAATTTATATTTACCTTATGTGCATCGGTATAATTTAGATGTCTGTTCAACATGTTTCTCCTTTGGGTTGTATCTTGTTTGAATGCATTGCCATTCTTTCTGTTTTTTTCATGATATCTCACACACCCGACTTTAGGAAGTCCTCATTCCATGACGTCCTCTACCCTAACTATTCTCCAATCCCCATTAAGGCAATTCGAACCTGGAAAACAGTAAAGCCAATAGGCAACCATTTAGCATTCTTCACTAGAAAACAAGGAAATAGGCTAGGCTTATCATCTTCCAAAGTCCAAACTACTTAAACAACATACAAAAAGGAATGAGACACAAATCCAAGTACCTGAAATATCTTTTGATGGCTTATTTGTAATGCTAAATACTCAACAGATGTCTGCAGAATATAAACTATTTCTAGGATTTTCCATTAAGAAGAAAATAAAATATAAACAAAGCTTGTGAAGGGCTCCAAGTGCAGGAAAAGTTAAGAATTCCTCAAAGATTTGTCTCCAATTATGATTTATAAACTACAATGTCTCATAGGATTATTAAGTGGTGAACATAATGATGGAGGTGTAACAAGATAATCTCAATGCTAAACAAGTTTCCCCAAACTTTTCTTTTCTACAACAAATTGTGAAACATTGGCTTACTTGATAATAATAGACGCAGTTGATGGAGCATAAAGAGGCCAAAGGAATCAACATGAAGCCAATGCATTCCGATGACGATCTCATAAGTTCCAAAATTAGCTTCTCGCAGATTCCTAGATAGCTATTTCAGTGGAAAAAAAATTGCCATAAAAAAATACAACAAGAAATAGAGAAAAATAAGCAATGCATTACGAAATAATGGACAAGAAAATTCCTGCATTACCAAATAATGGACAAGAAAGTTCCTGCATCAGTGACAGCGAAAAAGGTGAAATCGTCTTGTTTGACACAACTTGCAAGTGAAGTGGAAGAAAGAATAACAGCTTGAAACAAATAGATACGGGGAAGGAGACAACCAAATCAATCTTCAAAGGTGAGAAAACAAACCGGCGAATCTCAATCCAATCGATATCACCAAAAGGAGAAAAACTCATGAATTTCCCTTTGTGTAGCTAGGGATCTGATAGGTTGTTGACTCAAATCATGCTCATTTGCACAGGAAAAAATGCAGAAAAAATTGGAGGAATGACTGAATCTAGGGCCTTACCAGAATAAGCATATTAGCTATAAATGCATAGAATTTGACCAAAACTTAGGTCAAAATATTATTTATTTTCAACTGCAGTGACAAAACATAGATCCTTGTACCATCTCAATTACCGGTCCATTCACAGAAGATAGATCCTTGTACAAAGACTCAATTTTCCCATTCAAAATGATATATCGACCTCAATTTTTGACAATAAGCTGCCGTCCGTAAGCAAGACCTATTCTTTCACATTACCAGTCCAACTCATTCAACATATTAATGATTTTTTTAAATCCAGATAAATCAAGCATGTGTAAAATGATAGTGTTATGTTTCTTATCAGAAGATTATCCTAAATGCTTTTGAAAAAAAATGACGAGTCTAAATGTCAAGAATGATAAAAATGATGATTGTAAAACATAATCAACAACGCAAGGGAAGAACAAATTTCTCTATCTCCATTTGCTGAAAAAAACAACAACTTACTTGGATCGTAATCAGTAATCATGCCTTCCTTGCCAACTTTCTCCATGGCTTTAGCAATCAACTCACCAATTTCTCCATCTCCATTGGCTGATAAGATTTCTCAATAAATTGATATGCACAGTTTCTCAATTAAACTTTTGAAAATCAATATCATGGCGAAGAACAAACCTAAGCAATCCGTTCTCACATGCTGATCAGCCATGCTCTACTCTTCAAGCTTGTGAAGACAGGGTCAATTGCCATACTAATACCTCTCTTGAGGTCCATTCCGTTCATTCAGGCAATAACTAACTGCAAACCTTCAGTGAAGCTTGCCCGAGTAAGAACAGTAGTATAAGTGCTATTTAGGATTTCATCAATGTAACAAGCCAACAATGCATTCACAATTTATCATTAAAACGACAGGATAAATAGATATTGATCCATACCATGTCTAACAACATCATTGGTAGCATTGGCAATTTGTGTAATGCCTAATTTATCATTGAACTCTACACTATTGGCAACGATAACACTGTCCTTGATCACTTTAGGAGCAACCAAACTTTTCCAATCACCATTGTATGCCCCTATAATCAATGATGGGAATTGACTTGAAGCAGCTTCTTATTGACTTGAAGTTGCCCAACAAGCTGCTAATATGGTGTATGATGAAGATGGTGAGACAATGTTTGGGCAATTATGTTTATGAGTTATGACATAAAAACAACTACAGCAACTACGTTTGTATTTATTGCAGATAATAAATTAAATTCACACCTTATATTATAGTTATAGATTTGCAAGGGCGGTTGTAGCCGAATTTGAAATGACAACCAGCATTCACCCTTTGGAGAAGCCTTTCAAAGCCGCCGTAAATAGTTTCATAGACCTTTTAATACTCCCTGCATAAGGAGTAAATCAATAAAAAAAAAAAAAAAACATATTTCGCAATCTAGAATAAGGAAATCAAACTAAAGAAAATTATTATTTAGGTGCATGTAAACCCTAGGACAAGCTCGCCGATTCCACTCGGGATCAGCTGATTAACCACGATGACGGCAAAGAATCAGATTGATATATGGCAGTAAAAGGAGAGAAGAAAAAACGCATAGGAAAAGGGAAATTGAAATCGACAGAGAAAAGGCGTTGAGGAGAACAGGAATTGTGTACAAGAATAGGGAAATCAGAAAGTTGTGTATACGAAAAGGGAAATTAGAACAAGTGGATACCTGAAGTGAGGGGAAGGAGCGGAGAAGCAGTAGTAGTAGAGACGGTGGATAGGGGAGCTAGACAGCTAGTGACCACGAGGGACGAAGAAATCGGGAGAGGCGATGGTCGCATTGTGACGGCCTTTGCTTTAGCTAAGGATTACACAGAGCACTTACTGCCGCCTGATTGTCTAGTTCCTTTGCTGGGAAACCCCTTGATGTTATTTCTAACAAAAAAAAAAAATAAACTTATACCTCTAACTATTTCTCTACTTTTTAGTTGTTTTTTATATAAAAAAACCAATTTTGTAAAATGGATGACAAAATGCCTAAAATTGTCAAGTTTTTCTTAACGAGATTTACATCCTAAAACGAGTATGTTTTAATTAACGGAGGGAGTATAACTTTATAGACTATTAGATTATATGCTACTGATGAAATAAATTTAAATAATAGTAGTTTCTTGATGAGTCATTTGACTTTAGATCATCAAGCGATTACTAATAGTAATTGAGTTTGTATGGCGAGTAAAAAATGTTACTCCCTCAGTTAAAAAAAAACATGTCGTTTTAGGTATTTTGATGTTCACTTTCCAAAATTACCCTTGTATGATTAGAATTTGTTAATTAACTTAATTATAGTTTTCAATTAAGTGGAAAAGTAAAGTAATAATTAGGGATATAAGTGTATTTTTGTTTGTTTTTATTTACTTTCTTAAAAAATGTGGAAATGTCTAAAATGACATGTTTTAATTAACGAATGGAGTATTAATTATAAAAGAAAAAAGAACTGAATATCAAAAAAAACTTGGAGATCAAGTGTTTAAATCTAATTTAATGTTTGCATAATCAAATATTGGCCTAAAGATTTTTTTTTTTGGTGGACAATTGGCCTAAAGTCTACTCATAATAATATAACCTCCATTAAAAGGTGAAACCATTTATTTCACCTTGTATGAGCTTTTATATTGAATGATATTACCATGTATGTGCATAGATCATTTTATCAAACTTTGTTAGGTCTCGACCACATGGAATAAACATTTCAAGATATACATATTCACTCATACTCCAATCATCCATGTTAGAAATAATTTGAAGCTACATAATTTTTTTTTAAAGAAAATTCAAAATCTTCGAAGACTGATAACTAAGGCGTCACATATTCAAAATCCTACTATTGAGCATAATGAAACTCGAAATGACAGAATTCATAAAAGCATTGAATCTTGAACCATCCAATCATACAATCTACATAAAAAAAAAATGTATGAACGACATCCCAATAAGCTTCTTATACCCTAACAAAAATCCCTCCAAGTATGACCTTCAATCCCTACCATAGAAGCTAGCTAGGATGGAGTATGGATATGGCTGCAATCAAATACATTAATGTAGACGTTGCGTTAAATGACAGGAAACACTTGTCTACAATAACATACTCCAGCTGGAAATCATACTAAACGAAGAAGTTATAAAAATAAAAATTGGGGATTGCTTAAATGTTTGGTGCACCTAAAACTCGAACGATCGAGATCAACAATATCATTATTTGTTTCACAATATATTTCGTTCTTGGCTCTTGCACACAAGGAAAGCCAGGCGATTTAACATCAGCATTATTTTGCATTTAAACATGTAGAATGATAGAATTGATGTAAAGTCCCCCTTAGGATTTCCATTCATTGATATAACATATATATATATATAGGTTACAAAGGTATTGGGTCTTAATGGGCTTTTGGCCCACTATACAATATTAAGACCTATGTAATCTATCAAACCCCCGCAGTCGAAACTGGAGGGGGTCGTACAGTGAGACTGGAGCGAAAATCAATGAACAACTGTCTAGGTAAACCCTTGGTGAATATATCAGTGTACTGATACGAGGACGGGACATGTAGAACGCGGACATGTCCTATGGAAACCTTGTCCCTAACGAAGTGGAGATCAAGCTCAATGTGCTTCGTGCGTTGATGCTGGACCCGCCTCTGCCAGATTTAGACCGTCCGGCCTCTCCATCCCCTTTATCTAATTAGCATACTAATTAGCACATCCAATTCCAAACAAAAAAAAATATAATAAAATTATCATGGCCTTCTACGATCACCAACGACCCTTCGTCGGAATCATCGCCCCTTCAAGTCATTTAAAGAGGGGGTATTCCCCTAGTGGAGCCCATCCACAGGGCTACCCGGCCTCTCCAACGAGGCCATACCCGAGCCAACAGGGACTCCTTGGGCCCTCTCCGCACCAACATCACGCATTCTTCTCTATGCAGCCGACATCTCCCGACTCTTCTTGGTACATGGACACTGGTGCCACCTCCCACATGACGAACTCCTCAGGTAACCTCTCATCTATTTCTTTTAAGGGCCCTGCCCACTCTATTATCGTCGGAAATGGTGGTCGTCTTGCTACTTCGGGAATTGGCCACGCCAAATTACAGACCCCAACCCACCCACTACACCTCAACAATGTCCTTATTGCCCCAAAGATTGTCAAAAACCTTATATTTGTCCGTCGGTTCACTACTGACAACAACGTTTCCCTTACGTTTGATCCCTATGGTTTCTCTGTGAACGATCTTACTACGGGGGTTACTCGCATGAGATGTAACAACACCGGGGAGCTCTACCCTGTCACACCACCTCCTGCGTCTAGTCAGTCTTGTCCGGTCGCCCTCTCGGCATCATCGTCCAGCCTGTGGCATGCACGCCTGGGCCATCCCAGCGCTGCCGTTCTAGATGTCCTCTGTTCCCAGAACCTTGTCACATGTACTAAAGACCCACGCTCTGGTTTATGCTCTTCCTGCCAACTAGGCAAACATGCCAGACTGTCGTTCCAACGGTCTTTGACCTCTACCCTTGCTCCCTTTGATATCATTCACAGCGACATTTGGACCTCTCCCGTGCCTAGCAAGGAGGGTCACAAGTACTACCTCTTGTTTCTGGATGATTACACTCATTACTCATGGGTCTTCCCGTTGCATTTCAAGTCCCCAAGTGTTTCCTATTTTTGCCAGATTCCATACCTACATCAAAACACAGTTCCACATGTCCATCAAATGTTTTCAATGTGACAATGGCCGTGAATTTGACAACAAAGACTTTCACTCCTTCTTTGCCGCAAATGGGATCTCATATCGCTTGTCTTGCCCCTATACTTCTCAGCAGAATGGCAAGGCAGAAAGAATCATCAGAACCATTACCAACATGATGCGCTCTCTCCTCTTCCACGCATCTATTCCCCTTCCCTATTGGCCTCACGCCTTATCCACCACATGTTATCTCCTAAACATTCTCCCTTCCACTACCCTACACCATCGCTCGCCAGCTCAGACACTTTATTACGCCGAGCCTAGGTATGATCACCTTCGCACCTTCGGGTGCTTGTGTTTCCCAAACCAGTCATCCACAGCCCCGCACAAGCTTCACCCGCGCTCCACTCCATGTGTCTTCCTAGGCTATCCGTCTGATCATCGCGGTTACATTTGCCTCGACATCAAGACCCACAAGATCATTCTCTCACGTCATGTCACATTTGATGAGTCGCGGTTTCCCTTTGCGTCTCCCACACCCCTTGTGTCTCCGTCAGAGTCTGAGTCACCATTCCCTCGCTTTCTTTTTCCCCAGAGCTCTCCCGGTGCTCCTGCCTCTCCCCCTACACCACCACCACCCCCACCCCCCACCAGACCACACACCCGCAGCGTCTCTGGTGTCTTCCGACCCCGTCAAATCGTCTCGATGACCACCGCACATCACCTCGCCGCTCAACACCATGCCTACATCCCTCCGTCGGATCGCCATATTCTAATGTTGCGCCCGCCACAAAATGCGGCGCCCGCAGCCAATCAACTAAACCATCCCTACCCTCCGTCCCACACACTGGCGGCGCCCGCCGCCAATCAACCCCGCTCCGCCCCTCTTGCCCCCGTCCCTCCCAACTCCCACTCAACCCCTTCCTCCACCTCGACCTCCCTGTCCCCCATACCCACCTCCCACAAAACAGCCCTCCTCGACCCGAATTGGCAGGTGGCTATGCTCGACGAATACAGGGCCCTTACAAAGAATGGTACTTGGGTTCTTGTCCCTCGCCCTCCAGCGGTAAACGTCGTTCGCTGTATGTGGATCTTCCGTCAAAAGTTCCGCTCTGCAAGGGGCATCGTAGCTCAAGCAGGAGATTGCGGAGCCAAGAGCACTCGGAGACAACGTTGGCAACTCAGTCCAGCATCAACGCACGAAGCACATTGAGCTTGATCTCCACTTCGTCAGGGACAAGGTTGCCATTGGACATGTCCGCGTTCTACATGTCCCGTCCTCTTATCAGTACGCTGATATATTCACCAAGGGTTTACCTAGACAGTTGTTCATTGATTTTCGTTCCAGTCTCACTATACGGACACCTCCCGTTTCGATTGCGGGGGTTTGATAGATTACATAGGTCTCATATTGTATAGTGGGCTAAAAACCCGTTAAGGCCCAATACCTTTGTAACCTATATATATGTTATATCAATGAATGGAAACCCTCAATGAGGACATTACAATCAATCTCATGATCTCACATGGTATGTAGAATGATAGAATTGATGTAAAGTCCCCCTTAGGGTTTCCATTCATTGATATAACATATATATAGGTTACAAAGGTATTGGGCCTTAATGGGCTTTTGGCCCACTATACAATATTAAGACCTATGTAATCTATCAAAACAGATGGACTCTTCAAAAGTCTTCAACTTGATTAATTCAAACATAGTGGAATCCACATTTGCCAACCATTTCCATCGTGACGATGAATAAAAAAATTAAGCAATGATCAAGAATAAGGAGGGGATGTATGTTCACCTTTGACATTTTCCATCAAGATTCATGGAGATGACCATTTCATTTTCAGCTAACCAATAGAGGTTCGAAACATCATTGCAAGAAGCACCATTCATTGCACCAATAGAGAGGGGATCAAGAGAGAATTGATGAGAGCTTCGGATCTGTACTTGTCAGTTGTCATCATCATCGGCTTTGTGATGAGATGTGCAAAGCAGACGACTTGTTCGATTCCACCTCCACCAGAGCTCTTAGCAAAAGAGTCATGAGATGAGGCGTTTCTTCTCCAAGTCAAACGATCTTGTTTTCCTTGTCTCAACTGCACATAAAGTAAAAGAGATCAGGGAGCGGCTAGATGCCATAGCAAAAGACATCAACCAGTTTGGCTTTATAAGGAGAGTAAATGAGAAACCTCTTATAAAAACAAAGCCACAATCTCACTCTTACATTCGAGAAGACCAAGTAATCGGAAGAGAGAAAGACAAGGAGGAGATATTAGGACTGTTGTTCAAGGATCCCGGTGGTGATAAGTGTGTCTTTGTCATTACAGTGGTTGGCATTGGTGGATTAGGCAAAACTGCTTTGTCTCAGCTAGTGTACAATACAAAGGAAGTTGAGGATTTCTTTCAAGTACGAATGTGGGCTTGTGTGAATTATTTCACAAATTTGAAAGATGCCTTGGAGGGAGTAATGAGCGAGAAAACGCCCATGAGTCTAGATGAGTTACAAAATATGATGAGGAAAAAGATCCAAGGAAAAAGGTTTCTCCTTGTTTTGGATGATGTTTGGGATGATATTAGGGAGCAGTGGCTTAGACTGAAAGAGTTATTAGACGCCGGCGACAGAGGAAGTAAGGTGTTAATGACAACACGTTCAAAAACAGTGGCCCAAAATATTTCCACGGTCACACCTTACTACACTCTAAGAGGACTATCAGATGAGCGCGCTTGGTCATTGTTAAAGAAAATGGATTTTGATGACAAACAAGAAGATGGATATCAAGCAAAGAAAGAATTGGGAAGGCAGATTGTGAAGAAGTGTGCAAATGTTCCGCTTGCTATACGGACAATTGGTAGCTACTTGTACAAAGAAAGATATGAAGCAATGGTTAGAACTTGTGGATAATCAGGTCATGAATGAAATGCATGATCACCCTGAGAATATGATTATGGAAGTGTTGAAGATCAGCTACGACGACCTTCCTTATTCATTAAAACATTGTTTCGTATATTGTTCACTCTTTCTTGAGGATTATAATTTTGAAAAGACAAGTTTGATCCATCTATGGATGGCTCAAGGTTTGCTTCAATCATATCATCTGATGAAAATGATTGCTTGGAGGGTGTTGGTGAGAGCTACTTCCAGTGCTTAATAGACAGATGCTTCTTCCAAAATATTAGAGAATATGATGATGGTCGTGTATCGTGCAAAATGCATGACCTGTTTTATAGTTTGGTTGTTAAAATTTCTAGAAAGGAATGCATTGCAATGAAGAAACTTGAAAAAAATATCAAAGGGAAATCTCCCCGACATTTGCTGGTAACGGATATTGAAGGTGTACCACTTCAAAGTGAAGGCATACGAACCCTTAATTGTGTCCCCTGCAGTGGGTTTAGTCGAAGGATCAGTGCTAGGTGGCTTATTCATGAAATCGACAAGCTTGCGGACATTGAGTTTACAACATTTAGACACCGAGGAATTACCGAGTTCCATAGGCAAGTTGGTTCCATTTGAGGTATCTTGATCTCAGGACGAGTGAAAATTTGAAAGGGCTTCCAGCTTCTCTTTGCAAGCTGCAAAATCTGCTAATTTTGAGACTTGGTGGTTGTTCGAATCTAACCAGGTACAGACACTAATAAGCCTGAGATATTTGGAAATTAAGGGATGTGATAAGCTATACCATATGCCTTCAAGATTGGAAGAGATGACTTCCCTTGTTATGCTTGATCGACTTATTGTTAAAGAAGATCACGGAGGATTCAAGTGCTTAAAGCACCTCAACAACCTGACATGTGCTCTACGTATTGAACTTCCACGAGGTCTGTGGAAAAATCGTGTTGTTGATGTAGAAGAGTCTATGTTAAGCTGCAAAACAAAATTAAGTAGGCTATTTATAAAATTTGACTACTCAAGAGAAGTAGAAGAGACTGTGGATGTTGATGTTTTGTTAGATAGGCTCTAGCCCCCCAACAATATCAATCATCTGTGTGTATATCTTTTTCCTGGAGTGAAATTTCCAGATTGGCTTTCTTCTCTTACGAATCTTGTCGATTTGGATCTTGAGGCACTGCATTAGTTGTTGTGAGCTCCCACATGTGAGTCTACTATGTCAACTTAAACGGTTGGACATTCGGTTTTTTCCTCTTCTCGAGTATGTGGCGAATGATATTTGTTATGACGGTGGTGATGTATCTTTCTTTCCCTCACTTAAGAAACTTAACATAACTTCGCTAATCAGTTTAAAGGGATGGTGGAGGCCAACGGCAGAAGGTAGCTACGCTAATCAATTGTGGTTTGCATGGCTTTCTCACTTGGAAGTATGGAATTGTCCACAACTAACTTGCTTATCTGTGTGTCCTTCTCTGAACAATTTGACACCGAACAATGTGAATGCAAAACTGATGACACAGTTAGTAAGAGTGCCAGAGACCAAAGTTCCTCCGTCTTTCTCTTCTTTTCAAACAGTCTCCACTCCAGATGCTGAATTGAAGCTTGTGTCTGCTCTCCGGGAATTGACAATTTGGGGTTGCTCAATCTTTAGTCGCCAATCTCTCTTTCGTTCACTACAATCTATGTCTTCTCTTGAATCACTCGCTTTCAGTGGCTCATCTTTTGAGAGAGAAATATATAATGATGACAATTGGGAAAACGAGGTCACGCCATGATTCCCCTCACGGAAGGTATGAGTGAAGGAGACACCATCAAACGCACGACAGAGACCCATAGCATCGAAAATCGTCGGCTCAGTTTCCCATGGACACTGCCAAACCCCCTTCAAAGCATTGATCACCTTCAAACTATTCCTCTCGACTTCAAGGCAGGAGTAGCCCTGTGTCGCAGCTTCCTTCAAGCCAGTCAGAAGGCCAAAACACTCAGCATGATCCACTGACACCATCCCGTGATCCCGGGCACCGCAGAACAGAACCTCCCCATGGCAATCCCTGAGTACGAATCCAGAAGCCGCACGACCCGAATCGATCTTCGCACCGTCGAAATTTAGTTTAACAACGCATGCAGACGGTTTTTTCCACTTTACCATTCTTTGCCTTTTCGTTTTCTTTTGACATGTATTGTTCCTACTATTGTCTTTATCATTTTCTACATCTCCGTTTGCGCTTTCTTCCCGTTTATTCTATATTGCTTAATGAACCTTTCCCAATCTTCTATCTTGCCAACATCATTGTTATCAAATAAAATTTTGTTTCTCATGATCCAGACACTCCAAAGCGAGAACGCTAGGGCTGATTTTTGCTCCGAAGAGAGTTTAGAAAAGATCGTACACCAAGTTTAGTTAAGTCATGTGAAATGTTAACAAATTGTACTGTATTTAACAGACAGTTTTGTGTAATTCTGAATTTAACGAGTGGTTAAATGAAAAAACTCTATATTTAGTGGGTGCTTTATGTAATTTAACCCTAAAAATAGCATCCGTTAGGCGGTAATTCGGACATTTTCCAAAAACCCTACCCCTCCCAAATAAACTCTAACTCTACGCGGCCCCTCCGACATCCGAGTCTCCGACCTCCGTTGCCGCCGTGTTTGTTCTCCACCGGACGCCGCTGGACACGCCACCACTATTAGTCGACACCTACCGCTAATTCAAAGAGACTCACGGTTAGTATTAAACAAAAAAAATATTTTAAGAAAATCGACTTGGGGTTGAATGATGAATCTGTGTTTTTTTTGCGATGAGAAAATGTTCAATTTAAGTTTCTAATGCTTCCTTGCCTTTTTTGTTGCTCATCCGAGTTTAAGAAGTGAATTTCTGGCAATTCTTGAAATTACGATTTAGAGTGGCTGAGAATTTTGGGGAATGTCTGAAGTATTTTCGTTTTAGGAATTGCTAGTGCGAATTCTCCATGCTGCTGTAAAAATTTTCGAGTCTCAAATACATACATGAGAGTTTGTTGTGGTAGCGTGAGAGCGTGAGTAGACTGGAAATTTGTGATAGCGTGAGTAGAAGTGAAATTTGTGGAATCGATTTTAGTGTATAATTGCCCTAGTTTTGAACTTCATGCTCGCAATTGATGTTTCCTTTGTTGATTACAATTCAGCCTCTTTCACCAGTCGATGGCTACCTTTGGGAGCACCATTTCAGCGGCAAATCCAAATCCTAACAAGTCGGCTGAGGTATTCTTGATGGATGGATCTTCCCTTGGATATACATTGCTCACTTTATATATATTTCTTGCAGTGCAGCTGTGCAGTTGTGTTAGACGATGAACATGTTATGATTTATTTTACCTTTGCAAAAATAATTAAGCTGCTAATTTCTGTTAAGTTGACACTATCCATGTTCAAGGATGAAGTTTAACTATTCATGATTTAAAGAATATTTCCAAAGTAAAACTAGCAATACATGGAGCAAGAAACATAGATTGTAGATGCTGGATTATAAATATATTTTCTTTTGAATATTTTGAAGTTAGCGATGACAAATTCTTTCCAGTTATTGGATGTGGAGGGCCTCAAACCTCGTAGCTGTCTTAAGATTTAAGAGTTTTTGATGTGGTGATGACCTGCTTATTGAAGTTTGTTCTTAAGCTGGTTTTTAAGGAGGTTGCTTTTTTTAGCGATGAAGTGTTTTTAGGAATCTGTTGCTTATGACAAGTTATCTATTTAGATATCTTCTTGTGTTTGTGTGCACATGATTTTTTTTAGTTCAGCCAAATCTGATGTGATACTCGACATTAATGACATTGACATTTGCCTGAAATTTAGTTAATTTGATCTCTTACTAACTTTAATACTTTGGAGTCAATGGCTTTTTTACTCTACAGTTGTCCCAAATCCCTCTTTGACTGGCTTTTAAAAGGATTATATGATAACATGTCTATGATGCTATAAATAAGTTAAAAATCTCACAGCTTTTTGACAAAAGATATCAGTAAAATTAGGATTAAAGAAGTTCTAATTTACAGTCATTATCGAAGCCTGTTATCTATGCTTGTAGTAATGGATGGAGATATCTTCAGCATCTTTCTTTTATTTTATAGTAGAAGGCTTCTCATTTTTTTAGTGTATGGTCCCTAGTAGAAATTAATTTTCCTGTCATTGACTCAATTGTCAACCGATATGTGAGGAGAAAGTTTCCCATCATCTGCAGAGTACTGGTTTTGGTGCCTTTCATGGGCTATATTGTTTTCTTGTGGTGGATTGTAGGGATAATTATCTTTGAAGATTCTATCATCATGCAGAATTTCATGTCAAATTAATTTCTTTGATGGACTTGCCACATGTCTGATAATGCACTCGGGTTTTTGGCTGATGTGCATTATGACATTTGTAATAGTTCTATGATAAAGGGATTGTATATTTGCATGTGATTGTGTATATATGGCATCTTTTGTAACATTTATTAATACACGTGTTTAGAGTTTTTATCCTCTATTGGATAATCTTTATTCTAAAATTTTAATAAATGTCTTATTTATCTGAAAAGATTTGGAACTTATTGATAGCATGTGGAAATGCCTTTTTGCAGGTTGCTCAACCTCCGACTGATTCAGTTTCAAGTATTAGTTTCAGTCCGAAGGCTAATTTCCTCATTGCAACATCGTGGGATAACCAGGTATATCTGACTATTTGTTGGTGCTTGCATCATTTCATGTATATTGTATAGTATCTTTTATTTAGTATTGTAGATGACTGGAGTATGAACCTCGTCGTCCACCATTGACCGGAATGTATTTTTAATCCTTTTTTTCGGAGTCACAGATATAAACTAGCAGACCCTGTTTTCCTATTCGCTTTCTTTTTTCTGATCAGGTGTTTTTCTTTTTCTTTCGTTGCGTTTTATTATCTCATTTCCTCCTACTTCTTTATCTTCTCTTCTATAATTGCAACTCAAACGTCTTTCATTTCTTCTGTAATGGAAGTACAATACTTATTCAGTGAGATTGCTTTAAGCCGCAATTTGAATGTTGTTTTTATATTTTACATTTCCATTTGTTTGGAAATTAAATTTTAAACATTGTATTTGTATGCATATGCACAATGCAGGTACGATGCTGGGAAGTCATGAAAAATGGAACTACTTTAAACACAGTTGCCAAGGCTGCAATATCTCATGAACAACCGGTAATTATACATTAGGTTGACAGATATTCACTTCAGAAAAATGGGCATCATACCTGTGATCTTCTAATAATCCATACTCCATTCTTTTGAAAAGGTTCTATGTTCCTCTTGGAAAGATGATGGAACAGCGGTCTTCAGCGGAGGGTGTGACAAACAAGCCAAGATGTGGCAGTTAGGTGGTAATCAACCAGTGACGGTTGCTATGCATGATGCCCCCATAAGGGAGATGGCTTGGATCCCAGAGATGAGTGTTTTGGTTACAGGAAGCTGGGATAAGACAGTAAAGTAATTGTTTTATTGGCTTTTCTCAAACTTTTTTATAGCCTGTTAATTTTGATGAGCCCTTCTGATGTGGATTGTGGAAACTTCTGTTCAAGAAATTTTAGATAAACATTTTAGAAAAGTTATTTCTTCCTTTACAATGAAAAAGTGTGAGTCTTTAAAACACTACTTGAATCTGTTGTCCAACATACTTATCCAATCCAGTTTTAGATAACCATGGGTGTTTAAACATTTAGCTCTCCTAAATATGTATGAAACATGTGAAATCTTCCAAAACTTACACAGTTGTACCCACTATATTGATCATATATCCACTTCATAAAATTGTTGCTTGCGATCAACTGATTTGAACCAAGTCATGTCAACTTACTGAATTTGATATTCTTGCGTGAATGTAACAAGCTTACTCATTTCTAGGTCTGTTTATATCCATCCTTGCGTGATTTGTAGCAACTTTCTTGTCATCTGCTGCTTATTGTTAATCTGCCTGTTCTTGTATGTCTGCCTGAGTTTTTATTTTGTATAATTTTGAATGAGCATATCATTAATTTCCATCTATTTCTCGAAGAAAGGTACTGGGATACAAGACAAGCAAATCCAGTCCATACACAGCAACTTCCTGATCGTTGCTATACTCTAACAGTGCAGCATCCACTAATGGTTGTTGGTACTGCAGATAGAAATTTAATCGTTTTTAACTTGCAGAATCCTCAGGTATTTCCCTATTGAGTTCTGTTGTGATTTCTCGTTTTCATCCTTGATTTCAGACTACGAAGTACAATCATTTCATTATCCTAATTTTACAGCTGTATTTTGAACATGACTTCGTTCTATGCAATATTTGCTGTAAAGATGTTGACGTGTATCTACTTTGATTTTATTTACCTCATTTTCTGCTTCTAATCCTATATTATTTATTTGCAGGCTGAGTTCAAGAGAATCGTTTCACCTTTGAAATATCAAACAAGGTGTCTTGCTGCCTTTCCTGATAAACAAGGATTTTTGGTAGGACATTTGTAGTTCTGTGTTGGTTATCCTTTGTTTGCTTCATGATTAGTCAATTAGTTTGCTTTAATGCTTTGGATATTATTACTTGCGCTTACTCATGTAATCGAATAGTGATGTTTGGTTAATATAAAAAATTAACATAGGCAATAATTTATTGAACACTTTAGAGATCTGTTTCTCCCTCTGTTGAATGTAAGTTGGAGATTGATTGTATTGTGTTTATTCCTTCAGAGTTGATACAGTTGCTCACTCTATTCTACTCTTCCCTTTCTCTAGAAAGTGTATTCCAGTTACACAGATGGGCGGAGTGCTTGCTTATTGTGATTTGTTTTAATTGAGTTTAAAAGATGCGCCTTTGTTGCACATTGAGTTCAATAGCATGATTTTGCCTTGGTAGCATAAGCACAAAAAATTGAACACTTGGATGGGAACTCCATTATCTAAAAGAAACTTTCACAGAGAGTTAATTATTGGTAAATATGTTGTTGGTGAATTACTTCTGAACTCATGACTAGAATGTGAAATTCATTGCAGAAATACAAAGAACTAAAATAAAATTTTGGTGAGAATGATAATTGTGAGGAAGGATCATAAGTGTCAATGAACATTGTTTGTATAAAGGGCAATAGTCGTTATTGTGGTGGCAGTATGTGTGCGGTTCATCTTATATACCATTTTAGGCTATATTACATGTTCAAGCATTCAAGTTCTGTTGGCCTCAATGCCTTATCGTTATCATTGTCGGTGTGTTTCCTCATTATAGCATTTGGGCTCTATCTCCATCTATTTGCGCTTTGTAGGTTGGCTCGATTGAGGGACGAGTTGGTGTACATCATTTGGATGATGCACAGGCTAGCAAGAACTTCACTTTCAAGTGCCATAGAGATGGCAATGACATCTATTCTGTGAATGCAATTAGTTTCCATCCTGTAAGTATGTCGCTTTATTTCAACTCTATGAGTTATCAACCAAACATCACTGTTTTGCAGTCCCATGTTCATGTGTCTATAATTTCGTGTTTGATGGGATAGATCCCTGTATCCCTCTGCATATAGATTGTGCTATCCCAGTGAACAAAACAAGTGTTTGCCTGGGCTCAGAGCTTCCACTTTGTTGATGAAATGGCCTCCTTTCCTCAGATTGCTTGAGGCTAGCTGAGGTTATGAGGTGCATGCGCTTTAAAGTGCCAATCTCATCTTAACTTAAAATGAATTTAAAAAGAAGATAAAGATCAGTAATTCTCTTTATCTCTCAAATTTGACTTTGGTAGCTGCTTATCTTGCCACCAATGGCGATCTTCGTAAATGGAAACTGGTGGTGAGGTGGGAAACTCGAGTTGCGGTTGGTTTTGTCTGGGTGGATTTGGGGTAGCGAGAAACTAGTGGCTGGTTATTCTTGACTCCCTGTACTCCTCTTACTCTTGTTGACCTCTTCTCTTGCTTATGACATGTATTGTCTGTTTTAAAAAGCTCGTCTTGGAACACCGGTCACAAAAGCGCAGGGCCTTTATGCCCATAACCTTAGGGTTAGGCAAGGCTATATAGGACAGATCCCACGCACTTTTGATTTGCAGTGAGTTGTAGAGGCTCTCTATTCTGTGAAAATATGTTGGTAATTGGAGGAAAATCTGTGCTACTGTCTGTACTGAGCCTACTCTTGATGTTGTCAAGCTTATGTTTTTATTGGTCTTCAGCTGCATCAAACATTTGCAACAGCAGGTTCTGATGGTGCCTTCAACTTCTGGGACAAGGATAGTAAACAACGCCTGAAAGTGAGTCATCGTGATTTTGATTCTTCTTATCTTTCCGCATACCTTGATCTCTAAGCTGATACACTTAATTTTTGCCCACTACTTTTATTGATCTCACTTACATAAGATCAGAGATGATGCACCTTCAGCGTAGCAATGTTCTGGAAAAATAATTACCAAACAATTAAACAAAAACATAGCAAGACTAATATTTGTTCTTTCACAAAAGATAAAAATGTATTAGTAAAATTAGGATTAAAGAAGTTCTATATTATTGTCATTGTAAAAGCCTGCTATCGATGCTGCTTGTAATGGCTTTTTACGTAGCTTTGATTGATTTATGTCTTGTTATTCAAGAATCAAGCTACCAGTTTTTCATCTGACATGAATGTGTTCTTTCATCATCAGGCTATGTCAAGGTGCAGCCAGCCTATCCCCTGCAGTGCTTTCAACAATGATGGTTCTATATACGCTTACTCGGTTTGTCTCTTGTCCCTTTTTACACTGATATTGCAATAAAATGCTATGGATCCCTATCACTGGTTTTAAGCAGCAATATAGAATGCCTTTCAAATGATGATTATAGTTGTAAGATTAGAAT
This sequence comes from Persicaria tinctoria, assembly GCA_037127255.1. Taxonomy (NCBI): domain Eukaryota; kingdom Viridiplantae; phylum Streptophyta; class Magnoliopsida; order Caryophyllales; family Polygonaceae; genus Persicaria; species Persicaria tinctoria. The sequence goes on from JBANSL010000008.1 coordinate 19,862,651, forward strand.
TTGTAGCAGTGTTTACCCCTATTTCCATTTTTTTTATCTTGATTTAAAAGCAAGTGCATACTATGCGATTAAGGGTTGAATTTATGAAGGAAACCATGAGATATTATTAACTTGATTGCCTGTTTAACCAATAATCTGGTTAGAAATGGAGTATTTGATATGGTTGTCCTTGCATAAGCACCCTGAATGTTTTTTGATGTCGTGATATCTTTAATTGAATACAGTGCATTTTGTTTGCCAATGTGACGCATCCCTATTTGCACTGATGTTTGTGTACCCATAGATATAGATGATCAGAGATCTAAATTGGCTCTCCTGATATGCCTTCCTTGCTTTGCTTAGAGCTGTGTAGTTTTTTATGACAGGGATGTTGTGTTGTTTTGCCCTATTTACTTTCTTATGTTGTCAAGGATTATGTTAAAAAGTTCAAAATGAAGCATGGTTTATGTCACATAAACGGTAAACCAGAATGATACCTATTGCTTTGAACCATTAGGGCTTTGTTATTTTGTTGCTTGCCAGACGGGTAATATCTCGCCTTCTTTAAGGTACAAGCGACTCATCGAATTGTTTCCTATGTTTACGCTGTCAGGTTTGTTATGATTGGAGTAAAGGTGCCGAGAATCATAATCCGCAAACAGCCAAATCCACCATCTTCTTGCACTTGCCGCAGGTAAATTTTACCATCCTTTTTCTTTTGCTGTGCACTTAACCTCCCTTTTTGCTTGAAAAGTCGAGGAATTGGTTGCACACTTTATCAGGATATCCCTGTTTTTTCTTTCAATGAAGCTATTGAATAAGTGGTTTGTAAACTCGTAAGTTGGGGGATTAAATCATTTTCTAAATTGTGATTGAATTTAAACCCTTGTCTCTTAACCTTGTTCTTTTGTTGATGTAGGAATCTGAGGTCAAGGCAAAGCCACGGGCTAACACTGGCAGCAGAAGGTGAACAAAGGATCATTCCGAATAAAAATGCATTAATGTGCCTCATGCATAATGTTCTGCAACCGCTCCATCTTCGCTGTGCTTCTTGAACTTGAGTTGGATATGAAGGGAATTTTGTGCCCTTTCCACCCGGGATGCTTCTATCAATTTCGGATTCTCATCACTGGTGTGCTTATGTCGAGGTCTTTCCTCTGTTGAACGTTTTAGAACATTCTTGTAGATTCATGGCTATCGCCCCATTACTAGTTAATCAACCAATTTTCTATAGATAAAAAAAGGTTCAATTGTTTGTCGGATTATTTCGGATTCCATTACTGGTGTGCTAATGTCGAACTCTTTTCCTCTGTTGAACGTTTTAGATCATTCTTGTAGATTCACTGCTATCGCTACTGCTCACATTGAGAGCTTTCTGCGTAGTTGGCTTTGTATGCTCATGGGCTATGGCTACACTCTTTGACGAGTCAACTTTTTTCGATCTGGAGATTCATTGACATTTTGCCTCGAGGATCTGCTAAACATAGATCTAAAGTAGATGCAAAGGGCATATGGAACCCGGTGTACCAAATATATAATGTTGTTTCAGCCCGGCGGAATCAGCTAGATCATGCAGTTTCAGTAAAAGATTATTTCAGAAGCTAAACTGTCATGCACAGGTTCGGATTACAAGTGAGCACCAATGGTATAACGCTAATATAAAGTATGCACGATCGTTTAAGTGAATGGTGAAAGCATCACACAGTTCCACACAGGGATGTACCACATAAATGTTTTAGCAATTCAGTTTAACTATACACAACGACGCTTATAGCTCAGATGGAAGCAACCGATGATGCAAGCCCAATGTAGAAATCAAAGCCAATGCAGGACAGCTGCGCGTTGCTCTCATCCAAGATTGTCATCTTAAGTGAGTAAGAACCCTGAAGGACGAAAGCACAATTTAGAAAGCGAGGAAGAGCACAAAGTCTTGGATAGGTAGTAATTTCGCTATTGCAGACGTTCAGCAATCATGTCGGTGTTCTATAGTTTGTAACACATTGACATGACATGAAAAGAGGATTCAAAAAGTTCAAAGATAACAAGATTAGGAAGATCACTTACCGGGGGTGTATATCCGGGCAAAACCTGAGAGTGAGCAATCACAAAGTCGCCGACTGCAACAGGGCAAGACGTCTCTGCGCAGAGGTCGTGAGTTTCGCTGTGTACATGCCAGCCAAAGTACGAAACATCAATTGCTAGTTTCCCTCCTGAGATTGCTTTTTCTGCAGAATGAAGAATGACAATGAATGGCCAGAATCGAAATAAAAGGCAACGGTTATCTGCAAAGCTCTCATGAATCCATAAAGCACAAAATAACAGTTTCAACATCTAGATTCTAGAGCATTCAACAACAAATCTTACATGATGAACAAGTAACTCGATCAATAGCTAGAATAGAAGAAACAAAGAAAAACATGAAGAAATTTATAGCGGCAACCTGACATCCTTTAACGCACAGAAGGTACCTGAAGACGCAGAGATGCTGAAGGTAGCCGGTGCACCTCTGGCAACTGGGTTTGGTGTTATTTCAACTCCAGAAACCTTCACATCATAATCACCCTTCTTATCTGCAATAGTTTCAAATGATGCTAGACAGATTAGTATACCCTTTCAACCCTGTTTTCAATATATTATCAAGTACTGTATAAATTATAAAAATTACATAGCTTGTCACTATTTTGATTTTACACAATATCATCCTATCTATAATTATTGCTATTTTTAATAAAAATTATAATGATAACTGATTCAATTTATTCATTTTCTTATGTCTATTTTTAACCCAACACAAATATGAAATCAATTTTCCATGACAAATAAAATAGCACATAGTTGATGCAAATTGGACATATAAAGTTTTATATAACCATAAACGACATTCAAACTCAAACACAAGAGAAGGAACTACTCAAAGATTTAATCTTTAATATCTTCCATTGACATTGGAACTCCCTGATTTTGTGATCATTTATGAAAATAATATATTCCGGGTGTTCAGATCAGCGAGTCAGGTATTCAATTGGTCATTGGTCAGATTGAAAGGGCACCCATAGTTGACATAAAAAATCATCCAATCTAAGTAAAACCCTATAAACAAGGTCAAAATCAGAACTTGATTTTGGGAACGAGAGCATAAAACTAGATGAATTGACAAACAGCAAGAACTAGCGCAGACAATTTATGCAACTGAATCATAAAAAGTAGAAAACCACATCAAAGAGGGGAGAGAAAGATCACCGCAGTAGCGAATATCGTCGGCGAAGGAGAGACGAGCGAGGAAGGCAAGGGAGAACAGGAGAGAGAGGATGAACTTGGAAGAGGAAGCCATGGAGGATGATGGATTGAGTTGAGTTGCGGGTTGCTTGTGCAGAGAGGGATTGGGGTATCAAATTGGGGGAAGGGATGAAGACCAGCGGATGAATGCAGAGGAAGGGTAGTTGGCTATTTGACTGGTTTTGATGTGACGCCCAAACCGTTTACTTTTGGGCTTTTCTGAGCCCATCACCGATCCCCAAATTTAAGCCCACTAAGTAATTTGATCGATGAATGAAATACTCCGAATTCTCAACCGTTGCCGCCGTGTTTGTTCTCCACCTGCCGCCGCCGGACACGCCACCACCACCGGCGCGAAGTGCCGTCGACGCCTACTGCAAATTGAAAGAGACTCAGGGTTAGTATTCAATAAAAAAAGGTTCTTTTTTTAAGAAACAGAATCGAATTAGGTTGGAATTTAGATTATGAGTTTGCCTTGGATGATGAATTTCCAATGCTGCCGTGCTCATCCGAGTTTAAACTGAGTGTATAATTGCCCGGATTTTGAACTTAATGCTTACAATTAGTGTTTTCTTTGTTGATTAAATTTTGAATTTGAAGGGAGGTGTAAAGTTGTAAGTTGATATATTGTGGGGAATTAGGAGATGGTTTTGAGGAAGTTGTAACATTGTTCCTGTTTAATTTTGAAGTCCAAATCCGAACAAGTTGGCTGAGGTATTCTTCAAGGATGGATCTTGATCCCTTTGATATACAATGTTCACGTTATATATTTATTGCAGTGCAGTTGTGTTGGACAATGAATATGTTATGACACTATCCTATATAGCTTGTTCAAGGACATGAGCAAGAAACATAGAATGTAGATGCTGGATTATAAATATATTGTCTTTTGATTATTTTGAAGTTAGTGATGACTAATTCTTTTCAGTTATTGGATGTGGTGATGACCTGCTTATTGAATTGAAGTTTGTTCTTAAGTTGGTTTTTAAACGATGAAGTGTTTTTAGATATCTTCTTGTGCACATATGATTTTTTTTAGTTCATTAAAATCTGATGTGATACTGTACATTAATGGCTTTGTTGAGAATGAAATGTGAAGAGACAAAATGTCCCACATTGAAAGTGTGAAACATAAAGCCTTAGCATATAACCTAGTGGGCAACCCCACCTAAAGCCAATTGGTTTTAGGATGGAACCCCGCTCGGCTTATGTGCTAGGCTATATGCGCATGGGCGCACGTGTGCACACGACCCCCGATCCCGAGTCCTAAACGGACTTCAGTATGGTATCAGAGCGGAAAAGCCAAACGGCCCGACTCTCGATCCTGGGCTAGCTAAAAAGAGAATGAGATGCTAGACCCGATGTCCAAGTGTCAACTAGAGGCGAAAGACGACCCTAGTTGCACTTGCGGGGGCGTGTTGAGAATGAAATGTGAAGAGACAAAATGTCCCACATTGAAAGTGTGAAACATAAAGCCTTAGCATATAACCTAGTGGGCAACCCCACCTAAAGCCAATTGGTTTTAGGATGGAACCCCGCTCGGCTTATGTGCTAGGCTATATGCGCATGGGCGCACGTGTGCACACGACCCCCGATCCCGAGTCCTAAACGGACTTCAGTAGGCTTTGACATTTGTCTGAAATTTAGCTAAGTTGATCCATTGGTAACTTTTACTATGCACTTGTCCCAAATCCTTCTTTGACTGGCTTTTAAAAGGAATATATGATAACATGTCTATGATGCTATAAATAAGTTAAAGATGTAGCAGCTCTTTCACAAAAGCTAAAAATGTATCAGTAAAATTAGAATTAAAGAAGTTCTAATTTACTGCCATTGTAAAAGGCTGTTATCTATGCTTGTTGTAATGGATGGATATATCTTCAGCATCTTTCTTTTATTTAGTAGAAGGCTTCGCATATTTTTTTTTGCATATAGTCTGTAGTGGAAACTATTTTTCCTCGCCGCGTATTGAATCTATTATATTAGATGGATACATTTAGTTATTCAATGCATATGGATCAAGTGAAGAAAGGGTGAATTTTCCTGTCATTGACTCCATTGTCAACTGATGATTGATAAATGATGATTCAATTTACTCTATAAATTCATGTGGATTGCTTTGAGTAAGCAAGGAGAAAGTTAATTTCCCATCATCTCCAGAGTCCAGAGTACTTGTTTTGGAGCCTTTCCTGGGCTATATTGAATTGTTTTCTTGTTGATTGTTGGGCTAGTTATTTTTGAAGACTCCATCATCATGCAGAATCTCAAGTCAAATTAATTACTTTGATGGATTTGCCAAATGCTAGTTGTCAACAGTAGGTACAACTGTCTGATAATGCATTTGGCTTTGTGGCTTTGTGCATTATGACATTTGTAATAGTTCCATGATAAAGGGATAGTATTTTCACCTGTGATTGTGTATAGAGGACATCTTGTGTAACTTGGTGTAAGATCTTCTAATACGCGTGTATGAGTTTTTATCCTCTATTGGAAAATCTAATTTTAATATTGCATTCATATGCACTGTGCAGGTACAAAACAATACTATATATGAAGTCATGAAAAATGGAACTACTTTAAAGACCATGGCCAAGGCTGCAGTATCTCATCAACAACCGGTAATTATACATTAGGTTGACAGATATTCAATGGAGAAAAACAGCCATCATACCTGTTATCTTCTAATAATCCATTCATTTGAAAAGGTTCTATATATGTTCCTCTTGAAAAGATGATGGAACTGCGGTCTTGAGCGGAGGGTGTGACAAACAAGCTAACCAAGATGTGGCAGTTATGTGGTAATCAGCCGACGACTGTTGCCCTACATGATGTGCTAGCTCCCATAAGGGAGATGGCTACTAAACATTTAAACAAAGACATAACAAGATTAATATTTGTTCTTTATTTTGACAATGTCAAAAACTAATGAACCTATGAATATGACAAAACTGAAACAAATATAGTGACAAAGATATTCGATTGGGTGGATCTGGCTTGTTATAAAAATTGGGTTAATAAATTTGCAAGTGATTTTTGGTTTGGAGTTCTTGAGAAGAGCTAAGAGTGATTTGAGTTGGCATCATTTATAGGAATATTTTTGGTGTTCATTTCAATCTGTTGCTGAGATTGCCCTTAAAATGATACAGCAATAAAATGCTGTCACTGATTTTAATCAGCAAGATAGATTGCCTTTAAAATTACAATAGTAGTTGTAAGATAATTAGAATGTAGTAGACATGCTGGCTTGCTTGAAACATGTTATGTTTTGTTTCTTTCATAATACTTTATACTGTTGTTGAACAAGGATTATGTTAAAATTGTCAAAATGAAGCATGATTTATGAGGGTTTTTGGTGCATGATGCATTCGCCATCGATGACAAGGAGCGGTATCGATACCGCTTACATTGGGAAACGCGCCGTTGGCTGAGCCGGAGCCTGAGCCTGAGATTATGGTGCATGGATCTCCCAATCTCTGTCTGCTTTTTTTATTTATAAGTCCATTTTCCAAACAAAGTGAAGGCAGGCAGGCTTCATTTAATCAGAATGGGTGAGGCAAAGGAGGGAAAAGGAAAGCTTGTAAAGCAATCCAAAACTAGAATGAAAAGAAGTTATGGTATCATGTTTCCAATGCAATACACAATATGACTAGACCCTTCATTCATAGATATGCTTCAATTTATGAGGTTTTCAAAACTTCATTCATTGCTCAACCTTTTCTTGCTTTCCTTTATCCTCAAATTCTCATAAAATGTGCCTCCATTTGACCACCTTTTTTACATCTTCAATATGAATTAAATTCATTTTTTTCACTTTAAATTTTATCATATGGATTATGGAGTGGCATTTTGTTTTTATAATTTTTATTTTTATGTCTTGGATTGTAGAAGAAAACAATACTTTATTTACAATATAGAGTATTGAAATTAAAATCAGCGGGTGTGAATGAAGATCCTTGTACCTAGTAACTACCTCCATTAATAGTATTGAATAAAAGAGTGGTGTGTGTGTGTTGGATTCATCACAAAGAAAGTAGAGAGTGGATCAATTAATAAGAAAGGGTCAACTGGTGGGTTTGGAGTTGCAGGCAGGGCTCTGTCAAATAAATAAATTACTGCTTGCTTTATACACTGTAGCAGCGTTAACCGGTGATTGGGGTAATTTTGAGAGGTGTGGTCATAATAAATATGCCCAATTTTGCAAGCTGAGTAGGTAAACTTTCAAAATGTTAACCCCCAAAACCTTTTCCAAACAAGAAATTGCTCTTCTATAAATAAGTTCAATAGTTTCTCCCCTTTTTTACTTAGTGTTTTTCTAGATGGAAAAAACAAGTAAAACAAATTATAATCATGAGCTTAATAAATTTGGAAAAAACTTGACATATTTCTAATGGAAAGTTTTAGATTCCTTGAATAGGTAAATAAAGAGCGGTCAATCCGGGGTTCGAACCGAGAACCTATGGGTACTACCCACAAGTCCTTTCCGGTGAGTCATTCCGGAATGGTTGAAAGTTTTAGATTCCAATAATAGATTGATGACAATTACCATCTTTAATCTCGATTTGATTTTAAATTCTATGGCCCTAGCATATATAGTAGAGACCACGTCATATTTTTCCGTTCCAATGTGGCGGGTGGAACTAGCGCGGATAATAAATCTTGCCGTAGTTCTCTCATCTTGAGTTTTTTGAACAATTAATAGTTATTTTGTAGAAATTTGATTCTAGATGTGCCTAGTGTATCTATCTTGTTTTTCTCTTATGAGTTCTTTGTATTCAAACAAATGTCGTTTGAACTTCTCGCATCTTCATAGCCCCTGAAACTTCTTCGTAGTGGCTCCTTAATATTCTTGAATTTCTTGTTGAAATCAATGTTTGTTTGACAGTAATAATACTCCCTCCGTTCGGCAAAACTTGTCGTTTACTATTTATGCACGCTTTTTTAGAACGATAAAAACTATATAAAATATTCATTTTTTTATAAATTTTTTTTAACAAGTTTGTACTTATCAATAATAACTACGAAGTTGTTAAAAAAATTATTAAAAAAACTAGATATTTTATATAGTTTTTATCCCCTAAAAAAGCGTGCATGAATAGTAAAGTGTCAAGTTTTTCCGAACGGAGGTAGTATTAATAATTGGTCTTGTTTCTTTGATAGCAAATAGACTATTAACGCCCTCAAATCGAGGTGACTACTTGACGATTATCAACGCTCTCGAAGCCGGAGAAGCTTGTTGGAAGTCAAGATGCTTATTTCAAACTCTCACCTCCCTTGTCAGTATTTTGATGCTATATCATCCTCCCACACATTTAGAGAAGACAATTGGGTTAGTGACTGGATCACATACTTAGGCTTGACTTCAAATTCACTGCCTAGAGATCCCATCCAAAGATTGAAAAACTCGTTCGAAAGGATGATATTAGGTGATGATACAATCGTGTTGACGATGCCCAAACTCTAGCATTTTATATACACATAGCAATTCAAATAGACCATCAAACTATAGGAAAATTTCTCATCTCCTTATTATCAAGCATTGCCCTAACTCAATAAGGCGATCTTTAGATCCATTTAGATCAAACTCACTGGGTACTTCATATTGTTAATTTTTTTGGCGAAACTAATTAAAATAACTCGACCTTTAAGGGTGTGTTAAAAATATATCTCAACATTTCAAGTGTAAGATAAATATCCCGACCTTTAAAGGGGTGTTAAAAATATATCTCAACCTTTCAAATGTAATATAAATATCTTGACCTTTATAGGTGATGTTAAAATAATATCTCAAAAAAATTTGTACAAAAAAAAAAGCTAACAAGACATGCATATATGACAAAAAAAAAAAAAACTTTAAAAAATCTATATAAAAAAATTATAGATTTACATATCTTTCGTCTTTTATATTTTATACACACTATTTTCTTATAACTCTATATTAAAAACCTTGTTTTTATTAAACCACTTTTCTTTTCTTTTTTTTTTTTATCAAGGGAAAGAAATAAATTAATAAAATATAAATATATAAAAAAAATGATATATTTACAAGTGTTTAATAATTTCTTTAGATTATTTTTATATTTGAGGGATAACACCCATATTCGTATAATGGACCATTTAACTAATTTCGCATTTTTTATGAAAATTTAAAATAGAAAGAAGAATAGTTAGAATTTTAGTAAATAAATTATGTAAAAAAAACGGGACAATTGAACAAGGAAGAATAATATGGAAAATTAAAATATTAATAAAGTGTCTTGATTTTTTTTTTTAAAATAATAAATGGAAAAACTTGTTTTCTTAAACCCTTCTATTAATTTTTTATATATTTTTTTTAATTTATTTTTTTATTAATTTAGTTTGCCACATATGTATGCCATGTTACTTTTTTTGGTAGAGAATTATTTTATATATTATTTAAACATCACTTATAAAGGTTGATATATTTATCTTACATTTGAAAGGTAGGGATATATTTTTAATATATCCTTAAAGGTCGGGATATTTATCATACATTTGAAAGGTTGAGATATATTTTTAACACACCCTTAAAGGTCGGGTTATTTTAATTAGTTTCGCCATTTTTTTTTTCTAAAAAAATCATAATATGATTTATTTCATATGCCTATTTGAATGCTAAAATGAATTAACATTTTGATGTTGTTGTTGTTGAATGAGCGGTACAACTTTGATGCATCCCATATCATTATATATAAAAATTGAAAAATTCGCAAATGATTTTTTTATTTTTATTTTTATAATAGAGATAGTTTTTAAGATCATAATATATTTTAACATAATTCAAATAGTGTTTTTGACACTCGTAGAAAGTGGAATGAATCGATAGGACATAGAAAGACTTCGAGTAAATCACCACTAATTTCGAATAATAATAATATAAAGTAATGTCTTTGGCCTATTTTTATATGCTGTTTTTACCAAATATTTTGATTTTTTTTTTCACTTTAACTTAAATAATACAAGCTTAAAGTATACGCAAGCTAAACTTTATATGGAAATTTACGCACGCTAAAAACTCTAATGGTCCTAAGAGCATGTGCTAAAAACTCTAATTTGATTTTAAAAATAAATAACAAATTTTGAATTCTACAATATAATTAAATTGATTTTAAAAAAATATTAAAACACTCCATCTTTATTATAATAACTAGTACGATCCCTGCGTCATTGCGCGATTTTTTTTATAAATAATATTTAGATATAGACAAATCATAGACATTAGATTTAATTCAATATTTTTAATTAAACCCATTGATTAGTAAATGTGTTAAAAATAATAGAAAAAAATACACGGGTTAAAGAGATAAAGATCAAAATAAATAATAAATAGTGAAAGATAAAAGTTTTGAATTAATCTCATTGGTTAAAAAATGTAACATCAAATAATATTGAGTAATTAATATTAGAATATTTTTCAAAAAATATAATATTAGAAAATATAGTTACCATAATAAAATGATATTATGTAAATAATATTTCCACAAATAACTTTGAACATGGAGAGAACATGTGACATAAATTAATACTGTATAGTATATAGTATATAGATATAGATAGTTAGTAAATGAATTTGAGTTAAGCCCAATAGTTATATTAGATTAAATTCAATGTTTTGAATTAAGTCCAATAGTGAGTAAGATTAAAGCAAAAAAAAAGAATTAAAAGAAAAAGAAGAAAAAAGGAGAACTAAAAAAAAGGATTAAAGAGAAAAAAATAAAATTGTAATTGGTCAAAATCCCTAAAATATTTCTAATGTTGACACGTTAGCATAAACTCTTCTAAATTAAGAGTTTATATAGATATAGATATAGATAGATTGTTGTTTTAGGGCGATCTACATTTTCCAAAATATATTTTGTTTTAAATTATCAATTAATTCATTAGTAATAATTAATGTATATATTTTCTTCAACCTTAATTAACTTTTTATTTTATTAATTAAATAATGTGGTTTTTTTTTATAAGAAAATAATTCGATGCTCAGACAGACCTGACTCATCAAGAGGTCGACAAAATCGTCAGACGGCGAACCTCAAACATACAAAATAATTTGGTATTCTAATTTTTTTCCCAACATTTTACATTATTATAGTTTATACTATTATACTAGTAATTTATAATTAAGAGTTCCTTACTCCCTAATATTGATCATTTTTAGTACTCCATAATATAAAAAAAATACGGAAATTTCGCCAGGTACCCCTGGGGTATTGCAATTTTCGCGAGATATACAACTTTTTTGCATATTTCGCATGGTACCCCTGAGGTTTTCAATGATTTCGCCTCATACCCTTCCCGGTTAATTTTAACAGTCTTGTATTACTTCCGTTAGTTTGCAATTAAGAAAAATAAAAGAAAGGAAAGAGAGGCCGGAGAGCAGCCCTCGTGCCCCGACGGTCTCGCTTGCTTCATCTTTTCCTCTGCACTGACGGAGATCGCCCCTGCACCCCTCGGCTGGTGTGTGCCGCCTCCTTGTACTGAAGACTCCAGCCCCCGCGCCCTGTACTCCGGCCTCGGACGGAGAGAGCTTCGAAAAGGAGAGCCGAGAGGAGGAAGAAGACGGAGCGGACGAGTGCCTGTAGGAAGGAACACGGGGGCCAGGTCGGCCAGCCCTAGTCCGCTGCCATCACCGCCACTTCTCGAAGGTCAGACCGGAGCACAGGGGCACGAGCTAGGGCTGTTCTCCGCTGCCCTTCTTCCCCAAAACAGAAATTGAGCAGCAATTTCAATTCTCCCCCCAAATCCCCAAATTCCCCAATTCCAATTGCACACAAAACATAAATCGAGCAGCAGTTTCAATTCTTCTCCAATTCCAATTGAAAACGAAAGAGACCCTCAATTTCAATTGGAGGACGACCTCACCTGCCTCTTCCCTAACCCCCAAATTCCCAAGCCCTAGATTACGTCTTCGATTGCAGCAGCAGCAGGAGGGTACGTCTTCACTTGCAGCATCAACGACTTGGCCTTCGAGCACCGGATCCGAGCAGCAGGCGAGCAGCGACTTGGTCTTCTTCGAGTGTCACCCTCTCTTCGCTCTATCGGGAAGACGTCTCTCGTTGTTCTCTGGTTTTCTTTCCTTTCTTTTTTTTTTCCTTAATTGCAAACTAACGGAAGTAATACAAGACTCTTAAAATTATCCGGGAAGGGTATGAGGCGAAATCATTGAAAACCTCAGGAGTACCACGCGAAATATGCAAAAAAGTTGTATACCTCACGAAAATTGCAATACCCCAGGGGTACCTGGCGAAATTTCCGAAAAAAATACATAAAAACAAGTGTGTTAGGAAGGGTGTCAAATTTGTGGGGACCAGATACCTCTAGGAAAACGACAAAAAAAGTGGTGATCTTGGCCTATGTTGGTGAATGGTGATTGTGTTGGTGGAAGCAGCTGTGTGAATGTGATGTTAATATGTTATGCCTTTCTCTCCTTTTTCTTCTTTTCTAATCATTTCTATTGGGATTCATATCTTTTTTCACCCCTTTATAAATTTATATAACTCCACTTTTGATCATTTTATACATGGAGGGAAAAATATTACAAAAGAAGAGTAAATTACACTAAATATCAAATGTGAAAGATAGTTGTCAAAAAAGTATTCAATTTTTCAGGTTATGAAAATTAAAATCAAGTATACAAGGAACTTATAATATTCAAATATCACTAATAATGAGTTGTTCAATATATCGAAATGACCAGTTAATGATAAGATCCACGTTTATAACAATAGGAAAATTATTCATAAATATTATTAACCAATCATCATGAGCTAATGGTATTTCGCTGTAATTTAAAAGTCCCCCAATAAAATTTAAAATATATACTACCATTAGTTTTTTTTTTTTATCAATGGAAATGAGATTACAAATGACAAATGTATATAACACAAAAGTCACAAAGCATACTAGCTACTATATAAACTCTTTAGTTTATTTAATACTTCAAACAAGTTACATTCGCCATAAACTTAATTTATTTTTAAATGAAACTAAGTTAATATTTCATGATATTAACCTTACCAATATACCTAGTTGGTCTACTATAAAAGAAAATACTTAACTCTATGTGTTGTGTAATGAAGTCCCATAAAGCTCTAGTATTTTAGAAGATTACACTTTCAAATGAAGTCTCATAAATCTCATTTATATATAGAATTAAAAAGTGATTGTCATTATACGTCATGATAACATATAAGTGAAAACTAATCAAATATTATAATTAGCACCTAAACTTTAAAAAAGGCAAATCAATTTCTCATTTTATGTATATTTTGAAATTCTTTTTTCCCTTCCTTTTGAGTACTCTCTCAATTTAAAAATATAAATCATTTGACTATTAACATATTTTTTAATAAAATAAAACTATATAAAATATAAATTTTTTAATCAATTTTTTTATAAAATATAAATTTAACTCCGTTAAAACGTGTTAATTTTTTTTGATATATAAAGAATTTAATGTAACTTATTTCATAATAGTTTTTAACTCATAAAAACATGTATTAGAAAATAAAAAATATTTTCAAACGGGTGGAGTATAATAATACTAATAACAATAACAATAAAAGAAATTCCATTAGTGGGTGGGATGGAATATATTATTCATTGAAATTGGTCTTCCTCTGAAATCTCTCCTCGGCAATTCCAGAGAGAGAGAGAGAGAGAGAGAGGAAGAAACGTGGAAGGGGGTCTCAAAGGAAGGAGACATGCCCAAGTTCTCCCCAACACCTCCAATTCCTGCCTTCCACTCCCCTCCTTGTCTCCTCCCCAAAGGTTCGTCCTTTTTTTCCCTCTTCCTCACTCATTTGATTCCCATCTTTGTCTTCATCTCCCCTTTCTCCTTTTCCCTCCAATCCGTTTGATTCATCCCGAATTAGATGCCCCCTTTGTTTCGCCTGCTGCCTCCTGTTGTATTGCATGCTGGATTTTTGGGGGTTTTCGGGGGGGAAAAGATCGGATTTTTATTCAACTGCCGATTTTTCTGTCATTTATGTTCTATTGGTGATGTGTTTGGTTGGAATTTGTTCTTTTGTTGCTTACTTGCTTGCTTCCGCTGGATCTTTCCCTCTCCCGTGATTCATTGGCTAGTCCATGGATTTCTATTTATGCTCTTGCTTTTACTGTAAGGGTTTCTATTTTGGGGATTGATCAGCTTGTCTGTGGGTCGTTGCCTATTTCTCTATCTGAAATTTTGGTTGAATCGTTGCTCACTCAAATAGGAAAGTAATTTCAAATCATGGGCCAATTTATATAAATTTACCACTTCTTCTATTTTTTGTATAAATTGCCATTACCGGTTTTAGGAAGTAGCTGTAGGTGAATGCAAGTCTATTCTATACACATTCATATGACATTTTGTTTTGTTTTTGCTTGTAAATTGTGGACCCAATTTGATTTTGTTTCTGCTGATTTTCTTTTTATTATCACTTTCACTATGTTCCAGAAAATAAAATATAAAGATGGTAGGGGAGACTGGAAAAGATTCTATTTTTAGCTTACATCACTTGAGGAGTTATGTTATTCTCTCATGTTTGTCTTCACTTCTTGCATGTGTTCCTTTTCTGTTCCTACCAAATCCATCTGTTGATTTTTAATAAATATGATCTAATCTAACATCTTGAATCTTGAGATAGTTTAAATAACAATTTAAAAAAAAATCCTTAATTTTTTGGTTCATCAAGTATGATCTTATTTGTAACTGAGTATGTGGTTTAGTGCACTTACTTTGAAATGGTTGTAGTTGTTTTGCAGCTAAATTAACTCGACTTCTAGTGTACGAAACGTTGCTGTCGAAGGTTCCTTAAGAGTTAGTGCATCATCAAGAAGCGAAATTCGCATTTGGATGGCCACAAGGATCCAAAACCCGACAAACAAAAACCTTGATCAAAGCTCGGTTCAATCAATGTCCCAGCTGTACATGAACTACCCTTCCCATTGGAATTCACATGAGCAACATATTTCAGATTCCTTGTCAAAGAGCTTGTCCTTGAAAGTCGATTTCTCAGCTCAGCTATGTACCAAGCCAAAGGCCCCGGGCTTACAAATGCACGATGACTCGTGTTCTAGTCAGTCAACTCAATCCAATCATGATCTTACTGGTGCTGGTGGAACCAACTCTCATGATCAGTGCAATTCTTCTGAATCTGGTATTTCCTTCATCTATATGCCTACTTTGTGTTGGTTTAAGACGAATACCAGGCTCTTAACCTTCCGATAAAATACTTGACGTTTTTGTGTTTCAAGGTCAAGATGTGAGCTGTGGCAAAAACGTTGAAGGCCACATGAAGCATGTTTTCATGATGGGTCAATCAGATGGCGCCGTTAATCAACCTCAATCCAATTTCGCCCAAACAATAGTGAGCAAACTCGTCTTATCATTACGAATCTTATATTGTTTTCACATCATCACCTTGTTATGTATTTTCCCTCCCAGGCTTGCTTGCCCTATGCTTGCGCGGATCCTTACTATGCCAGTGGGCTTGCATCTGCATACGGAGCAACACCTATTGTAAGTCCTTTGACACAGTTTCTGCTTTAAGCCATAGCCATATCATTTGGCCTAAAAATCCTAAGCATTCCAAGTTCCTTATCACTGTCATTACTCATTAGCACATATTTCATACATTACAAGCTCCATGTTGTATCCTTATAAGCAATCAACACATTGTGCAAGAAACTCGTGTCCATAAGTTGGACCATACCACTTATCTTAGCATTGTTATTAGAGGTCATTTGTGATGCAACTCTAGCATTGGAGATTCGTCAGGCTCGTATTTCTAATCCGAGATAGTTCCTCACCTCGCATTTAGTTCCTTGTCTTCACCTACGTTGTTTCCTGGTTGTTTTCTTGTAGCAGATGCAACCACAGATGTTGGGTGCAGTACCAGCTCGAGTGCCTCTACCTCTTGACATCGCAGAAGACGAACCCATTTATGTCAATGCCAAACAGTACCATGGAATCCTGAGAAGAAGGCAGTCCCGGGCTAAGATGGAGGCTCAAAACAAGCTCATCAAAGCTCGCAAGGTGGGCGGCTTTTCTTACTCAACAACATAATGTCATTGCCCATCCTTCGAATATTGATTCCGTTGTATGATTGTGCAGCCGTATCTACACGAGTCTCGGCATATTCACGCTATGAACAGGGTTAGAGGCTCCGGTGGACGCTTCCTGAGCACCAAGAAGCTCCAGCAAGAAGCTTCTTCTAAGGGAACCGGGTCTCGTGGCCACCCCAACTCCATCCCATTCCACCATCAGAATGGCAGCAGCGCCTCCTCATCCGCGCCTCATCTAGGTTTCAACCTCACGGACCTTTCCAATGGCGGCTTCTCAGGGTTCATCAACAGCAACCCTGCTGATCATTGTGCTCGTGCTGTCCGGTGATCAAACACCGAACTAAAACAGCAGATGCTGCTGGTCTATGATCGGCGACCAGGCAACTCATCCTTGGCTTATTCTATATTTCCGCTTTGCTTTTATATCATCCTGTTCTACACTCAACTGATATGTTGTTGCTAGTGTTACTTACTTGGATTACTTTTTTCGGATTTCTAGCTTATGTTTTCTCTTGATGGCTGATGCTGTGTTGATTGGAATGGAGACTTGATTTGTAATACACTGTGTAACTATGATGGAATGCTTGGTTTAGTAGCTAGTTATGGTGTGGATTATATGTCTCTTACTTCACATCGGGTAAATCCAATAAAGGTAAAAATGCACCTTGTGATTGAGTTCCAACTTTACCAGGGAGATTAGGTTAGGTTTTTTGAATTTATGAAGAATAATTTTGTTTCGTTTTGATAAGAAGAGGTAAAGTGATTTGATGGGTCAAGTTTAATTGGTAAAAATAGAGGGATTGAAGAAATTGTGTTTGTGTTATGAACAATCCAAGATATAAGATGAAGTGGGGTACGTAGGAAGTTTGTTGGGTCAATGATCTTGGCCTTGATTAGGCGAACAATAAGTTTGATAAATGTTAAAATGTTGTAGTAGCTAATAATTACTTTGATAACTATATGTTAAACTCAACTGTGTCTGTTTCGATGAGGTCAAGACGCTAGAGTAAGATGGGGTGTGGGCTCGTATACAAGAGACACAAATAACACATAAATTCAACGGCGTTTCATTTCAATACTAATTAACAACGGATGAGTAATCTGTTAAACTTATATGTTGTTCAGTTTATCTCAATATTTTCCAATGCAAGATAACCACATATAAACTTTAAATATTTTTTTTAACAAATTATCTATAAGAGGAATATCCATTTATGCGATTTATTTACAAACTTGAGTTGACAATAAACTCTCATCCATAATTAAGGATCCGAGCTTTAATAGGAATGAAACATCGCTGAAACCTATAACCATTACTCGATTTAGAAAAAAAGGCACCACTTATTAATTTTTTTTTTTAAAACAAAGCATTTGCACTGAGTAGATGTCGTTAGACATACTCAAACCATGACAAGACATGAATACACACTTACACACACCTTAACACAAAAGAACTAGTAGGACTTGAATTTTGATCTCTTAGCCTCATGGCAGTGAGACATAAAAAAACAACTCTATTACTATGAAAACAATCATTGATTAAAAAGGTAACACTTGACATATTAACGAGAAAACATTCTTGATCCATTTAGACTTCGTTGTAGCTTATATTTAGCCTTTGTTTTGTTTTTTCTTTATAAGTTAAGAGTTCGGGTAAGATCAAACCCTGTTGAATCACCAATTAAGGATATCCTTACAAATAAGCACACACAAATTCGAGTTGTTGAGAAGATCTTGTGAGGACACCGAGTGGAGAATACATGCAATCGTAGCTATCATTGAGTTGTTCTCACAAAAAGACATGGTTGAACTGTACCCTATCGAAGAGCTAGAGGAGGAACATGTATTTGACTTTCATGTTCCTCGTATCTCGGTCGTTTTTCAAATCTTTACCTTACTATTATTTTTTTAAGGGTAAATTGCAACTAATATCCCAACCTTTAGGGATAGTTGCTTTCAATACCCTAACCTTGTAAAATTTTACAAAATATCCTAACCTATACTATTACTTGCACTTAACACCCTAGATGAGATTCTTAAATTTAAAAATTACCCACATCATACAAAAATTACAAAAATCGCCCATATTTATAAAATGTTTTCAATAAACTCCTAATAAATTTTAAAATTTGAAATTAAAAAAATCTCTTACAATTTAAGCTCACCCAACCCACCATCCAAAAATAATTATAACAAGTATATAAAATCTACTCCTTTAAAAATATAATATAATTATTTTAGCATTTACTCATTTAATATCTTAATATAATTACTCGAAATAATTAATTATTTATCTTAAACATAATACTTTTACAAAAATAAAATAATGTAGATTTTAATAAATAAATGCTATGAGATATGATAACCGTTTGTAATATATAAAGAGTTACATGATAAAGATATATTAAAAATAATATGGTAAAATTATTATTTTTTACCATATTATTTTTAGTATATATTTATTATATAATTATTGATTGCAAATGGTTATCATATCTTTTACCATTTATTTTTAAAATCTACTTTATTTTATTTTTGTAAAACTATTATGTTAAACATTTCTTATAGAATCATTTTTTTAATACCATGGAATTTATGTGTGATACATTATAAGATGTTATGTATTAGTTTTAGTATATATAACATAATATTAACCAAAAAGACAGTATATATTGTATCAAATAATATATATGGAATATATAGATGTACAAATCGGCATGTATCGAGACAGACTTATATAAATTTAGATTTTAATTATAATGTTTGTTTTTTAGATAAATAATTAATTATTTTGTTTGATTATATTAAAATTTTAAATGAGTAGATGCTAAAGTAATTATATTATATTTTGAAGGAGTAGATTTTATATACCTGTTATAATTATTTTTGGATGGTGGGTTGGGTTGACTTAAATTGTAAGAGATTTTTTTAATTTCAAATTTTAAAATTTATTAGGAGTTTATTGAAAACATTTTATGAATATGGGCGATTTTTGTAATTTTTGTATTATGTGGGTAATTTTTTAAATTTAAGAATCTCATCCAGGGTGTTAAGTGCAACTAATAGTATAGGTTAAGATATTTTGTGAAATTTTACAAGGTTAGGGTATTGAAAGCAACTATCCCTAAAGGTTGGGATATTAGTTGCAATTTACCCTTTTTTTTTAAGATAAAGTAATTTTAATTTCATAAAAATTGATGTCTCCAAAACAGGCCAAGGATTAAGTGGGCTGGGCCGCCATGGCCCAGGAAGGAAGGAAACGTTTCTCAAATCGGATATTGTGCGGAAGCTTCATCCGCCATGGCTAAACCTTGCATAAACCCTTTTCAAAAGCCCTAAAACCTTCTCAGCTCCAATTCCTCTACCCGCATTCAAAGAAGCTCATTTTCGACAGAGATGGTTTGGTTTCAGTGCGAAGATTGCGGCGAGAACCTCAAGAAGCCCAAGCTTCCCGGCCACTTTCGTATGTGCTCTGCCTTCAAGGTCTACCTCCCTCCTCCTCCAATGTCGCGACTTTGTTTTCTTCGTTTTTGTAAGTGAATTAATATTCCGATTTGCACCAATTGTTGATTTTTCGTGTTTCGCACAGCTCTCTTGCATCGATTGCGGTCAGGTTTTTAGTCAACAAGCCGTTCAAGGCCACACTCAATGTATCTCCGAAGCGGTAAATTGCTATTCCCGGAATCAATTTCTACTTTGATTTGCATTTTCGGTTTAGTGCTATGAGTTCATCACTTTCATTAAGTTTGCAGAAAAATAGAAATTTATTTTGAGATAACATCAATGTTGAAGGGTTTGGTTTTGAGGCGACATTGAATTTTTGTTTGCTTAGAATCTGAGATTCGTGATAGTGAAGGTAGCACAGGGATATTTTCTAGGGTTTGTTGTATCTTGTTTAGCCAAATCTGTGATTCCGACTCTTGATGTTTTGAATCATTCTGATAGAATTGTCTATAGTTTGAACAAAATCTCAGCATCTCATGTCATATGAACCCAGCCTAATATGCTTCATTAATTTGTACATGTAAGATCTGAATGCAATTGAACTTATTATGAGGAGTAGAGTTTGATCAATATCCTCCTTTCAGGAAAAGTATGGTCCAAAGGGCCAAGGAAATGTTGCAAATGGGACACCTGCTAAACCAAGTAATGGGAAGAAAAATGCAGATGTAGATATACATGTAGGGCTATCTAATCGTCCTCCATGGTTCTGCAGGTATGTATCTGATCTTTTATCGTTTTTTTAATGTTGTATTGATTTCATTAACTTGCTTAAAACTACGAGTATCACTTCTAGTTTCCAACTTATATTACCAGAGTGCAGTAAATGTTGTTGTTGAATGTGATGCTTGATTTTTCCGATGTAGCTTTATACCTTGTCTTTTCTTCTTGTGATATCCTTTCTACTTGCTGATAGTTTTGTTTTGAGACGATCAACGAACTATTCGTAACATAAGAAAATCTGATTGCATACCCTTCTTTGTTTTATGATTGCTTAGCTGAATGCACATTGAGTAGTTTTTACAAAAATTATTGAATTAACCTTCATTTGGTTGACTTTTAAAGTTCCATTTTTCCTGGTGAGATTTGTAAACATCAATTTCATGGATGATCTTGAATTATGCTGTTTTCTGTTTTTCTTTTCATGGTGAGATTTGTAAACATCAATTTCTTGTTGTGTTTCTGGGGTGATTTGAAGTACTTGAAATAATGTGTTGAGCTTTATACTAGTTTGAAATTAGATTACCCGTGCCTACTGACTTTATTTTGCGTATCTATATGTAGTCTTTGCAACACCAGTGCCACTAGCCAGCAGACTCTGCTTCTCCATGCTGATGGGAAGAAGCACAGGGGAAAAGCTCGAGGTTTTCATGCTGCAAACCAACCTAAACCAACAGAAGAATCCAGTGCAGCTGATACGGCCTTAGCTGACAAAGCTTTGGGAAATGGCGTCTCAGAAAGCAAAGATGCTAAAGAAGAAGCTAAAAATCCACCTAAAGTTGCTTCTGATGATGATAAACTTGCCTCCCAAAATGGGAATCTGTCGGTGAAGAAGAGAAAAAACGAGTCTGATGGCAATGGTGCTACAACGGATTCTGCATGTGATGTTAAAGGAAACGAGGAAGTTGTTCAAGTCCAAAAAGAATTAGATGAAACAAGGAAGAAAGTTAAAAAGGCCAAACATGAAGACGAACAGGAAAATGGAGGGAATAGATCTTGCCCTCCTGCTTCAGAGAAGATAAAGTGGAAGAAGCTACTCTCTTCGACCCTGAAATCGGTGGGCATTCTCTCCTTGTTGTTATACTCGCATATATTTTAGTAGAGTATCCAACATGGCGATTGATTGCTATGATCCTTTTCTCCGAAATGTGCTGTATAATTTTTATTCTTGCCCAAATATAACCATATGTAAGCATTGCGGGGATTCTCCATATTTGTCCATCTTGTGTCTGACACTTGAGTCATCTACTCTATTCTTATAACAGACACCGGATGGGGCTGTAAAGATGAAGAAGCTGCAAAAACTTGTTAGAAAGTCTCTTCAGGAATCTGGGATCTTCATTGATGTCACTGAACTCAACAGTACTCTCGAGCATAAGGTAAGCTCATTGTTCCATCCATTTTCTGTCAGGTGCATAGCCGGGTCTGTTGGATGATGTGATGTTGACATTGTTGGTATTTGACAGGTTAAGTCAAGTTCCCGACTCACAGTTGATGGCAAGTATGTTCGGTTGGTGTCCAGAGAGTAATGCCAAAATCTACACATGACATACAGAGATTTTGACCTTTCAGTTCTTCATCGTTCAATGCGGGACCAAGAAGATTGCTAGCAATTGGAATGTCCACGGGGACGGGGATGAAGTGAAATTTTGCAATTGTAAGTCCATTATTGTTTGTCAAACCAGTGCCTTTTGCCTTGCCAATGTGACAAATTGATTTACTTTTATGGAAGTAGATCCACTTCTTGTTGTGTTGGATGTTAATTTTAGCTCTGCAAATTGAGGTACTTTAAAAGTGACTGCTTTGTTTGCCAGTCTCCAACCTAGAAAATTCACCAATTAGCAGTGCAACCCAGGACAAAAATTTCAAAATTTACAGTTTGATACTTCATTCTCATGTCAGATATACAGCAAGTTCTCACAGTATTTCACACTTGGTTACTAAGGGGTAGCAACACGAGTCCTCCACTCTTGTATGGCTAAACGCAGAGTTTTGTTCGGAGTTAGTCCAAAGTGCTGCAATTTAGCCCCTGTCACTGGTGATACATCTTGTTTTTCAAGCCATGCCTCCATTGCCGTGCGCTCGTATGTGTATCCATCAGCTGCAATATGTGGGTCATCCATGATTTCCTGCAATGTGCATCAGTAGAAAATAATGCATAAGACCATAAAAAACTATCTTGTTTTTAGTTCAAATCTTCCGCCCCAAACGCTCTCTTGTTATTGCGACACGTTTGAGACGGAAGATTTGGACTGAAACTAAAAGATGGTGTTGAGTTTCCATACCTTGATTATAGGGCAAAAGTAGTGACTTGGTGCAAAAGCACTATTTCTATCAACCTTCATACTAGCATTAGCAACATCAGCAAGCTTCTTGAGAACTGGGAGGATCTGGGTATCGAGATCCGGCCTATCCCTGCACCTAAGCTTGCAGCATTGCAAGGCAATTTTCGCCAACTCCTCGGCCTCAGGCAAGGGCCAGTCTAGGATAGCAGTGTCTAGCATATACTGCAAAGAGTTGCTCTCCATGGCGTTTTCCATGACGAGCAATAGTCCGTTGGGATGTCGAGCAGTCAAGAGCTGCAGAAGTATGATCCCAAAAGAGTACAAATCCGACTTTGGCCGGACAGTGCCTGTCCTTTGATACTCAGGGTCCATATAGTACAGTGTCCCTGCGAGGATAGAGTGTCCGAAGTACGTGACACTGTCGGGGACTTGCTCGGATATCATCTTGGCGAGGCCAACGTCGCTGATCTTGCTCAGGTAGTTTCTTCCGAGAAGGATGTTACCTGGCTTGAGATCTCGGTGGACTATAGGCTCCGGCTTGAAGCTGTGCAGGAAGGCAATGCCGCAGGCTATCTCAAACGCGATCTTGAACCGAGTAAACCAAGGGAGAGGTTGCCTGCCGTTGTGACAGAAGATGAGCTCTTCCAAGGACCCGTTTTCCATGTACTCGTAAACCAGGCAGCCGCTCTCAGGGCAGGCTCCGAGCAGTAGGACAATGTTCGGATGCCTCAGTTTGCTCAGAATCCCAACCTACAACATGTTTGGTTGCAGGTGAGGTTTCTCATTGCGAAATCGAATGCCAAAGATAAAGAAGGTTGTACAGTACCTCTTTGAGAAACTCTTCCTTCTTATCACTGGCATCTTGCTGGAGAACCTTGATCGCGACAGGGGTGTGATCGAGGCTTCCCTTGTAGACCTTCCCGTAACTCCCTTCTCCGAGGATCCTACTGTTCGAGAAATGATCCGTCGCCACCTCAATTTCACGCACACTATACTTCCTATAGCCGCCGATATCACTGGAGATGAGCTCATCCACAATCTTCATCTTCTCCGAGGACTCCTTGAGGGCATTGAGCTCGGCAATCTGCCTCTCGTATGCCTCTCTCGCGAGTAGCATCTTAGCTTCCTCGGCTTCCTTGACAGCCAGTAAATGCCTCGCCTTCTCCTCCACAGCCATCTTTCTCAGCATCTCCTCTCGCTCCGCTGCAGCATTTATCTTCTCGGCTTCTTCAACGCATTCTGTGGACAGCATTTCTACCTGGGTTTGGGCGTGAATAAGATCCTCACAAGCTAGGTTGTATAAAGCAAGTGTTGTCTGCAGCTCCTCCTTCAGCTGATCTACTTCACTCTTCAAGTCAAACTGCCAACATATACACAGTTCATGTAAGCACCTGGCTGGTGTTTGGTTGGAATTCGAGTGTCGTTAGCACAAAGAATCAATCAAGTACCTGCTCATACGAAGCACCAGTATGCTCAATGGCCCGAGAAGTCATAGAGTTGAGCTGATCAGCCTTTTGGGGAGTCAGGTCTTCGACAAAGGAGTTCTTCCGTGAGCCCTTTTGTGACCCCGAAGAATTGGAACGACTGGGTGCTACTGAGAACGACGATGCCCCAATCAGTTTGGGACCTCTTCGCTCCAACGAGGAGGTAGACAGACGAGGCGTATTGCTGCCACTGGCACCAGCATTCGCTACGAAAGCAACCAAAATATGAACACACCAACCACACAGTATTGGAATAAGATGAAAGGGTTTTTTGCGACAATACCATTAGAGATCGCTGAAACAGCAAATTTGGTGATCACTCTATGTTTGGACACCACAAATATGTCACAGAAGTCAGGGCTGCACTTCAGGACCGTCGATGATATCCCCGGCCCCTTGATCTTCCTAACATTATACGCGATAAAATTACTACGAGCAGCACTACTTAATTGCGACGCAATGACAATATAGCAACGATTATTTCGATTCAGGTGTACCTCCAGAAGAAATTCGTCGACTGGGAACCCAACACGACACTCCGGACATTGGACATGGAAATGTATTTGAGAATCGCGGTTGCGGTATTGTCATCTTCAAGCACCATTGTCTCCAACTATCAAGAACATCAAGACATTAGATTTGGAAGATTCCGAGATCTCGAAGGATGAATGATCAATGGTACCTCGATGATGTCCGTTTTGATCAGCTTCTTGTACGGAGTGAAGATCTCTTCACATTTGAGTCTTATATCCTGCAAGTACTTTGTCACGACGACACGATCGAGCTCTTTGATCGAGACGCGTTCGCCCGCTGCTCGACAAATAACAAAGGGGGAAAAACATACATAAACTGTCGTTGAAAATGTAACGAGAATCGAAACGTCGCATTAAGGTAACGTACTAGGGGTGGGGATGTGAGTAACGTTGGGCATGACATGGACTAAGATGATGCGATCGGAGTTGGGGATGAGATTCTCGGCCGCCCATCGGACCGCCCTTTTGCTGCCGTTACCTTTGCCGTTGGCGCCGTTGGCCACCGCGACCGCCACCGTCGACTTCATTGATTGATGACGAAAAAGAGGAGTGGGAGAGGAGTGGGAGGGAGGGAATTGAAAGGGAGAGAGACTCGTTAAAAGGGGTTTAAATATGAGAGAGGAATTCAAGGGGGAGATACTATCGGATTTGGCGGGAAGATGGGGCCAATGGGGAATGTAGGCTTATCAATCACAACAAGTGACAGTTTGACTTTTATTTAATTATTATTTTTTGATTAATTTAATATGGAGTAAATATTTATTTTTATTGGATTGATTGATTAAATAGTGCATTAGCATGATCTAAGCACTATTTAAAATGCTAACCATAACTCTATTGCAATGAATCTATGGTGTAGTGAATATACTCAATGATTAAGGAATTGGTGTAGGAACATTCATTTCATGTTTTCAATTAGATGAACTTGTCATGTTTTAAAGGTTATTTTTGTTAGAGAGTAGTAGCTATTAAGATTGATGTGTCTGGGAGAGTTGAAGCGGATTGAGTAGCTGAAGACCGAAGTTAATCAAATCATAATTTTATTGATAAAGGAAATGGGACTTCGACCAAATTAGAAGCAAAATGTAAAGGTAAACGCTTTTCTGAACATGAAAATAAAGTTCTAGATGGGCGAATAGAAGTTAGCGAGTGAGTTGCTTCGTTCCTGTTCCTACGAATAAATGACCAACAACAAGTGTTTGAACTCTCGAGCCAACTGCAACGCTTTGTCCAAGAGATCAAGGACCGATTTCATTGACAATTGATCGACGCACGTACATTGAGTCAAATCTTCAAGCTTTGCAAGTTGAAGAACCCAAACAATTGCTTTTTGCCTTCACTACCTCCGACATCGAGTTCATTTGGGTTGAGCAAGCAACAACAAAACCCAACTTCGACGAAGTTGGCCAAGGGTGACAAGCAAGGTGATTCACTTGGTAGAGAGCACTCTATAAAGAGGTTAAAGGAGGTGATTAAATATGAACTTATTTTTTTAGACTTTACTAATTGAGAACATGACAATGGATCAGACACGATGGAGGGCCAATGGCCAAGTAGAAAATGGCTAATATGCATTTTGTTTCTAGTTGTTTCCTCTTGTTTTCTTGGCACCCCTTGTACTTGTATGTTGCATTTGGTTACTTGTAAGTCACTTGAAAATACCCTTTTAATATAGTCAAGGAAAGAGTGCATATACTTCGATTTCAAAACTCTTCGATCTAAAAAAAAAAATACTGAATTTGTTATTCTTTTAGGTTGCTCCAATAGAATTGGACAAACATTAGCTCTATGGCTATATTGAGAGAACTCCAGCCCATAATTTAATTAACCTTAAAAATATTGATTAACAAAATGATAGGTTGATATATGGAAAAAATAATGATATGTGGGTTAAAAAATTATTATCTTAATTTAATTCATATTGATATATGGTTCAATAAAAGTAATTTTATCAAATATATAAAGATAAAATTTAATTTTAACAAATAAAAGTAATTTACTTTTTAATTTTCTATAAGAGAGAAAATTGCAAGTCAAAAGACTAATAATGCACTATTTGGTTTAGGAATTAAAAATAATATGTTTTATATTTCATGAAAAAATCTCAATAAACAATGAAAATATACACTGTTTTTTTTTATTATTAAAATATATACACTGTCTTTAAAATACTATGAACTACCAAAATCTCCTGATATATTTAGAAAGGGGAAAAACGTTTGGATGCAGATCGAAGTTTTCCCCAAAATAAATTTAATATACGAGTCATTCAATTTTTCTGGGCACCAGCTGATTCAACGTGTAGGAAAGCATCAACTTTTATTTGTTAATTTTTTTAAAATTTATTAAAAAAAATTATTTAAAAGCTTCATCAAATCAAGTATCAACAAAAAAAAATGATAAAAGAAACGTGATTGGTTGGTATATGAAATAATTGATGTGCGAAACAGCAACAAGGAATATGCTGCGCACAATATCTATTTCTCCCTTCACTGAAATCGACTATTTTATTCCAAGTTGTTAATAATATCCATTATTTCATTACACTAATTTTTATTTTTATTTGGTCTCCATCAATTTAGACTAAAAAAATCTTCTCATTAATATTAAATAATTCAATTTTTAATTATAGGACATTTATCATCTCGATTCTCGTCCATATATTTTTACTAATAAAAGACAACGGTGTCCCTCTCACAAAATTTAAAACTTCTTAGTTTCTAATATTTGAATTCGAATCATTTCGGCAAATTGAGTGTTATTATTCATTTTTTTTTTATAAAAAAAAATCGAAATCGGCCAATGTTGAGAATAATAGTAAGAGTGCATGTTCTAGAAAGTTCTAATTTTTTAGAATGTGCAATAATTAGGAGACCATTGGGGAACCTGATCTCCATTATATCCCTTAGGATGATTTGACACAGTTTCCTACGAGTCAAGAGAGCTAATGTTACATTTAGATTAGCTATGAAGTCTGCTACTGAATTGACTTCTCGCGGGTAGAACTTGAAACAAATGATGTGGAAAGCGCCAACTAGAAGAACAGTTTCCTAAGTGATTTGAAGAATCTCCCAAGGAACACTAATATTCCTATTGAGTACGTACATTGATGATCGTTAAATTATCACATTCTATGAGTAAGTTTGTAATTCCTTTTGCCATGACATGTTTGAAACCAGCCGTGGCCAGGGGCGGAGAAAATGATGTTAGGGGGGGCTCATTCACACCTAGGCTTAGAAAGGGTTGAAAAAAAAATTGAAAAATGAGGGTGAAGACATTCTATGAGTAAGTCTATAATTCCTTCTGCTATGACCTGTTTGAAACCAACCGTGGCCAGGGGCGGAGAAAATGATGTAGTAAGTCTATAATTCCTTCTGCTATGACCTGTTTGAAACCAACCGTGGCCAGGGGCGGAGAAAATGATGTTCAGGGAAAATGAGGGTGAAAGGGGGTTTCGAACCCAGGACCTTCACTTAACCCACCCCACCCTCCAACCAATTCTGCCAGAATGTTTTGTTGTATCATTTATGGCCTCTTTTGCTATATATATAAAACTATATAATTTTTTTTTTAAAATTTTCAGGGGGGCTCGAGCCACCGCATGCCCCCTGCCTCCGCCCCTGGCCGTGGCTGCTAGGGCTTCAATTTACAGAACCGAGTTTGGCGAGACCTACTGACGAAAAACACATCTCGCCAAATCCAGGTCATTCCTAATTAATCTTGACATCCAATTTGACAGTCTCCAGATTGTTTGACCGAGGCGTACTAAGCTTGTAGTAGCCTGTAGGCGATCTGTGAGAAACCGAGAATTCCGAGCCGGGTCGTATCAAATCGGGAGTCGTGTCGGGTTTATATTGTTTTTGTTTATAAGGTCGGGATCCACCACTTTACACAAAAGCTTAAGCCATTGTGTAGGAGTTTCTCCCTCCCTTGTGTTTTATCCCAACACGCCTCCTCAAGTGCAACCCGTCTGGAGCGGGTTGCACTTGAAATCCTTTTTTTTTTTTTTTAAATCTTCTCCCAGGTCGAGACTCTCAATCTCTTTATAGCTCGCCCGATTTTTTTTTACAACGGGATTCGACATCTCAATCACTTTTAGCCTATCCCCGAAGCCAGGAAAACCGACCCGACTCGGACCTGCTCTGATACCATGTGAGAAACCGAGAATTCCGAGCCGGATCGTATCAAATCGGGAGTCGTGTCGGGTTTATATTGTTTATGTTTATAAGGTCGGGATCCACCACTTTACACAAAAGCTTAAGCCATTGTGTAGGGGCTTCTCCCTCCCTTATATTTTGGTTTGTTTTTCACTCCACCACCGATGTGGGAAGTGTTTTATCCCAACACGATCTTCTCCATTGAGCTTGTCATCTTCCCTTTTCTGTCTTAGGCAGGATTCATATTTACATCTTGTGCCCACTTGTCAACCATCGAAGTCACCTTATGAATGAAACCCGAATTGAATGCATCGACTCTATTGAAAAATAAGCTATTTCTGCTTTCTCAAAGGCAGTGATAGAGGAAGCAAAGGGAGGTGAAGTGTTTATTTATTTCTTTTGACTTAGCAATGTTATCAAATACATTTTCCATTAGTGCCAAAGGAATGGACAAGAAGGAGGAACCCTGGTATTTGAAGGAACAGACAAGATGGAGGGTCTTCTCCCGACGGTGGTGAAACAAGTGCAAATTTGTTACAGAGCACTTTGAAGCTGTAACCCGAGAGGGACTAAGAGCACCCACATTGGTAGTTTTTAGTGGGGTTTTTAAGGTAAGAAAATATTATAATATTAGAGAGGTGTTAAAAACCCAAATTTGAGTTGCTTGTGTAGCAACTCCTCTAAAAACCCAAGAAACCCAAATTGAAGAGAGATATAGAGAGAAGGGGGGAGAGAGAGTGGGTGGGACAAAAGGAAATATGAGACCACATGGTTATTATTTATAGTATATAAATAAGAAATTGGGGTTTTAGGGATGTGAGTAAAAAAATAAGTTGGGTTTTTAAAGGAGAGAGAGTGTGATAAAAGAGGTTAAAAAACTCAAGAAACCCGAACTGATGCGGATGCTCTAAGTTCTACTTTTTTTTTTTTTTTTTTGGTAAACAACCAAGTTCTACTTTATAATGAATAAAATCGGGCACTAGCCCACTTAATTAAGGACCAAAAAAAAAAAGAGAAGGGAAAAAGGTATATAAAGTTCAACGTACACATTAACTGATTGTAAGAAAAACGTTATGTGAGTCGTCGCATTCTTCCATGTTCTCGACATTGATGGCTCGTTTTGGATCTCCATCGACTCCTCCGCTGACTGACGGGTTATATGAGTTATTAGAGTTGTTTCTTTCATTAGTGTTATTTTGTGTGTTGTTTGTTGACGGTTAGTCCGTCTGCCGATTCGTCGGCCTATCGAGCTTCATATTTGTCTGAGTTCGAAATTTAACCAAATAAAAAAAACCGATTTTAAGGAAAAAAAAATTGGAAAGAAAATGTATATTGTATATATAAATAATGTCCCACATCGTTTCTTGATAGTAGACATTTGAATGTCCTGAAAAAAAGCCCTCTTCAGGACATTCATAAAAATTTAAAGGAAGATATATCTTCCGTGTCAATTTTCGTAGTGCAGTCCAAAAATTTAACTCTTCAATCATTCTGATGGATTTAGTCAATTTTTTCTAGGCACGTGCACGAATTAAACCGAATCGGAACCGGCACAAAAGCGGAAAAACTGAAACTGAAATATTCTAAATATTCAAATCGATAATTGGACCGATAACATTCCGGTTCGGTTTAAACCGAACCGGAATATAGAAACTCGATCTGGATTCAGAACCGAAACAACCGAAAGTAGATATATAATTATCTTTCATCCTTAAAAGTTCTTGGATAATATTATATTTTTTTCCATTTAAATCGGTATTGCAACAATTAGCAATGGAAGTATACAACATTACTAGTATTAATTACCTGATCGATCAAGTGCACACTCGAAACCAAGAGGTGGAAAAATTTTCAACTTTGAATGAAGTTTGGATTTCGCAAGATTGCAGACACGTCGTGTTCAATTGTTAGTGCTTCGGCTAGAACAATTGAACAAGGTAACTGGCTTACTGACTAGCGAGACTAGGTTTTAAAACTTATAGGTTGGTTAGATTCACCCAACATATAAGAACGATTGAACAAGGTAAACCGCCGGTTGTTACCAGAAACGAAATTTAGCAAAAACACCAACCGAATAGCAAAACCATCAACTCACCTCGTCTATATGCATTCCCACATCGATTAACGAGAGAAAGAGTAAATATACAATGGTCAATAAAATGATGTAACTTTCTCATATGAAATGCATACAAATACGACATAAAGTTCTCTCTACAATTTTATTTCATTCTTCGGGATGCATCTCCTTATGAATTTGTGGGTCCCCTCTAGTTCTTCGGATCATAAGCGGTAATAATCTCCTCTCTTCATTTCATTATTTCTTTATTATAATAATTTTTCCTTTTTATTCTCGAGATTGTTTTTTAAATACTTATAGCATTTTCAGTTAGCTTTTATGTTCTTTTTTATTTATGATTGTTCCAAATTGTATATATATTCTGACCTTTTTCATTTTATATCATTTTACTAAGATTTTAACTATGTCTTATAGCTAATATGTGGGTGATTTATTACTATTTAATATTTAATTTCATTTCCTCTATTTTATTAGGTTTGATGGGATGATGAAGCACATAATCACAGGACGTTATTCATTGCATTTCAGAGAGAAATCAAGCACCGCACTACAAGAGCAATAGCATTTTCCGATGATAGTTTACCAACCATCTTCGGAACTCAATCAAAATAATGTAGTGAATCAGTACAAGGCTTGCATTTTAATGATGAATTTGTATCATAGACTACAAGGGAATGTAAATGTTATTTACATATATACACATAATCTTCCCTTTTCATCGATCCTTCTTGATGGATGGATTGAAATTTTTTTATACATCACGGAATGATAACATGTACGGATTTTATTCTCATTTGCTAATTTTTGCTTACACTATTATGTTTTTCTTCTACAATTTTTTTTAGTTCATCTTCTTTCATTGAATTTCTTGTTTTCCAATTTCCACAGGAAAAAATGAGCAAAGATGAGTAACTATTATTAAAAAAAAATTGTTATGGTAAATTGATCAAATGTGTACTGGAAATGGATTAGGCAATACAATGATGTGTAAAATAATTTCAATAAAAAATCAATTAAAATGCATAAATAAAGAAAGGGAGAAAGTTCATAAAAATGCCATGAACTTGTGTTTATAAATAGGATTGAATAAAATGTTTCTACGAAATATGGATTAAATGAAACGTTTCTTCAAAAAATGGATTAAATGAATTAATGTTTCTTAAAAAAATGGACTAAATGAATTGTTTCTTAGAACAAAAAATTAGGTAATGTACGAATAAAATACAAATGACTTTATAGACGAAATGGAAACAAATTAAAAAGTTTTCCACACTGATTTTAAGATAATTTGTGTATACTAATAGACATCTATCCCACATCGATTGTAAATCCAAATATTTGAGATATGAAACCCTATCTTTACAATCAATGTGGGGCATTTTTTATAGAAAAATGAAGGAAAACTCTATGAACATAGATCACATCATTCTTAGTGAAAGAAGAGCAATAGAGAGGGATGAGCAAAAAACCTATCGTCGAATGAGATGGTTCAGACTGTTGGGATTAGAAACCACTTTCTAGCCGCACCCGGAAGCGAATTAGGGTAATAGGAGAACCAACAACAATCAGCCAACAAACCACGACCAACCGATAATATCCAATCCGGAAACCAAATAACCATGATATCCTTTAGGATGATTTGACATAATTCCCTACAAGTCGAGAGAGCTAATGTATTACATTTAGATTTGCGCTGAATTAGCTTCTCGAGGGTAGAACTGAAAACAAATGTCGTGGAAAGTGCCAACTAGAAGAAAAGTTTCTTTAGTGATTCGAAGAATCTCCCAAGGAACATTAATCTTCCTACTGAGTACATTGATGATCGTTAAATTATCTCATTCTACGAGTTAAGTCTATAATTCCTTCTGCTATGGCTTGTTTGAAACCAGCCGTGACTGTTGTTGGAGAAATGTTCATTGTGGGGGTTTTCAATTGTGTCTTTTGAACTTCCTTTGTCCCACATTGATTAAAAAAGAGGTTGGGGGGGATTGTTTTTAAGGAGGAGTTTTTCAAGGGGTTATTGAGAGTTGGGATAGGGATCCCACACGCGCGCACCACCACCGCCGCCGCCGGTCCGTGTGCGTGACACGTGCGCGTTGAGTTAGGGTTTGACTAATTCAGCACTGCTTTCAAAACGTTTTAAAAAAAAAACTGTTTTGATTTTTCCGAGATCTCCGCTGGGTGGAGCGTCCACTTTCTGGTCTTTAAAACCGACGTTCACCCTTCTAGTTTTACATACAGAAAAACCGATCCCCTCCTTTCTTCTCTTCTTCTGTAAACCGTTCTGGGTCCTGGGTGGTTCCATTGCTTCAACGGCGAGTGCACGCCAGAGAAGCCGCTGTGTATCCTTGGGGGGCGACGCCAGTAGCCGACCTGCACCGTGGTGTCGGGGCGATTTCGCTTCTAAGGCAGTGGTTCTGTTTATACCACGCCACAGCCTTAAACACATTTAAACACAGGTTTTCTTTGATTTCCAAAAGCGGTTTTACCTTTCAAATTGAGGCTACATTCGCAGATTCAATCCTACAATTTAGAAGCGAAATTCTTCTGTTTCTGCGATGGCTTTGCAATTCTTCAAACCGCTCCTAGATCTGTCGAAATTGGAGCCGCTGGATGGGACGAACTACAAGCGATGGTCGCAGAAGATGCTCATCTTCTTCGAGCAGTTGGAGATCGACTATGTCCTTCTTCAGGACGCCCCTGCTGCTGCGGCAACCTCCTCTTCCACCACTGTCGGCGACAACAAGGCTGGTAAGACCACCGTCGTCGATGACGCTGGTGATGCTGTCGACAAGGGTAAGAAGGTTGCTGATGATGACCTCGCACTGGCTAAAAAGTACGAGTCCGACAATAAGTCAGTGCGAGGCCATCTTCTCAGCCATGTCTCGAACCCTATTTTTGATCTGATCTCTGTGCATAAATCTGCTAAATATATTTGGGATCTGCTGGAGAAGAAATATGGGGCCGACGATGCAGGGAAAAAGAAGTATGTTGTGGGTAAGTTCATGCAGTTCAAGATGGTCGATGATAAGCCTATCATGGACCAGGTGCACGAGTATGAGAATCTGGTGGCTGACATACTCTCCGAGGGTATGAAGATGTGTGAGATCCTGCAGGCGAATTTTCTGATCGAAAAGTTGCCGGATTCGTGGGGTGGCTATTGAAACCATCTGAAGCACAAAAAGAAGGATCTGATACTGGAGGAGCTCGTCGGTCACATGAAGATCGAAGAGGCTAATCGCCTCAAAGACAAACCTAAGCCTACATCTGCTGATACTGTGAAGGCTAATCTGGTTGAATCTTCTGTGAAATCTGATAGGTCCAAGCAAGGAAACAAGTCTAGAGGTTCTAAGCCTAACATGAAACCAAAGAAAGGCCAGAAGTTCAAGAAGTCTGGCAATCAGCCGGACAAGCAGCAGAAACAGGGAGGCACTGGGATCGGCTGCTATATCTGTGGCAAGCCAGGCCACAAGGCTTGGCAGTGCCGCAATCGGGCTGACATCCAGAACCAAGGACAGCAGCAAAACAAGCCCGCAGCTCCAGCCCAGTAGCAAGCCAACGTTGTCCAGGACAACAACCAGCTGATAGCTATTATCACTGAAGTCAACCATGTGGGCGGCCAGGTTGATTGGCTCTTGGACAGCGGAGCCACTCGACACTTCTGCGCCAACAAGGACCTGTTTGCTGAGTTTGAGGATGCTACAGACATCGACCAGGTCTACATGGGCAACTCGAGCATCTCTCGAGTGCTAGGCAAAGGGAAGGTTGCACTCAAGCTCACCTCAGGAAGTCTCTTACCCTAGTGAATGTGCTTTATGTTCCTTCTCTGCGCCGAAATCTGATTTCATGTGGTTTGCTTGAGATAGCTGGAATTAAGCAAGTGACTGATGCTGGCAAAATGGTTTTAACCAAAAATGGAAAATTTGTAGGAAAGGCTTATAGGGCTGATTTTGTGTATGTGCTTGAGACCATGATTGAGAATAATGAGAATGCTTCTACTTTTGCTTATATTGCTGAGTCTGTTGATTTATGGCATGCTAGACTAGGACATGTGAATGCAAAATCTGTATGTCGTTTGCATGATATGGGTTTGATTCCTAGCCTATCAAAACATGACCATAGCAAATGTGAAATATGTGTTGAGGCCAAATTTCATAAACAACCTTTTAAAACGGTGTTAGAAAGGACAACTGAATTGCTGGAGTTAGTCCATTCTGATTTGGCTGATTTTAAGACCACTGAGAGTAGAGGTGGCAAACGCTATTATATCACATTTGTGGATGACCATTCTAGATATACTAAGGTATACTTGCTTAGGTCTAAAGATGAAGCAGAAAGCATGTTTTAAGTGTATAAAGCTGAAGTAGAAAACTAATTAAATAGAAAGATTAAAAGGCTTAGATCCGATAGAGGCGGCAAATATGTCACTCATTCTTTGAGAGAATTTTGTGAGCAAAATGGCATTATTCATGAGTTTACAGCTCCCTATAGCCCACAACAAAATGGTATTGCTGAAAGGAAAAACAGAACTTTAAAGGAAATGATGAATGCTATGCTTTCTAGTTCTGGTTTGCCTGATAATATGTGGGGGGAAGCTGTATTGTCCGCAAATCATATTTTGAATAAGGTACCTCATAAGAAGCTTGACAGGACACCTTATGAGCTTTGGAAAGGGCATCCGCCTAATCTGAAATTCTTAAAGGTGTGGGGGTGTCTAGCTAAGGTGGGGTTACCTTCGTTCAAAGTTGATACTATTGGGTCTAAGACTTTTGATGCAATAATGATTGGTTATGCTGATAACAGTGCTGCATATCGCTTTATGTGCTTGAGTGATCGTACCTTGTGTGAATATCGTGATGCTGTTTTCTTTGAGCATGTGTTTCCTTTAAAGAAATCTGCATTGCCTGCTAATGTTTCATCTCATGATGCATCTTCATCCATGCCTAATACTATTTTGCCTAATGCTCAATCTGATCATGATGAACCTAGGAAAAGTAAAAGGCGTAGGAAGGAAACTAGTTTTGGTCCTGATTATGTGACTGCATTTCTAGTTGAACTGAATGATTTAAATGAACTAGATGAGACGTTCATTAGTCTTCACATGATAGAAGATGATCCTAAGACCTATGATGAGGCAATAAGTTCACTAGATGCTAGTTTCTGGAAAGATGCTATTAACAGTGAGATAGAATCCATTATGTCTAATCACACATGGGAACTAGTTGATATGCCTAAAGGAAATAGAGCCATTAGTTGCAAGTGGATCTTTAAGAAGAAGCTTAAAGTGGATGGCTCAGTTGATAGATATAAGGCACGACTAGTTATAAGAGGATTCACTCAGAGATATGACATTGACTTCTTTGACACTTATTCTCCTGTTACAAAGATTGCTACCATTCGTGCTTTGTTTGCTTTGGCTTCTAGCCATAAAATGCTTGTTCATCAGATGGATATTAAAACTGCATTTTTGAATGGTGATCTGAATGAGGAAATTTATATGGAACAGCCTCCAGGGTGCATTGTTCCAGGACAGGAAAACAAAGTGTGCAAGCTACAGAAGTCATTGTATGGACTCAAGCAAGCACCAAAGCAATGGTATGAGAAGTTTCACACAACTATCCTAAGCTTTGGATTTGAGGTAAACGGATCTGATGCTTGTGTCTACTCTAAGAGGTTTGGTGTTGATTGTGTGATTATATGTTTATATGTGGATGACATGTTGTTATTTGGATCACACATAAATGCTATAAACACAACCAAACAGTTTTTGTCATCTAAGTTTGAGATGAAAGACATGGGTGAAGCTGATGTCATTCTAGGTGTTAAAGTAACTAGAAAAGAAAATGGCTTCATTTTATCACAACCTCATTATGTAGAGAAAATGTTGAAAAGGTTTGATAAATTTGATGTTGTGCCAGTTAGAACTCCTTATGATGCT
Organism: Persicaria tinctoria; assembly: GCA_037127255.1. Taxonomy (NCBI): domain Eukaryota; kingdom Viridiplantae; phylum Streptophyta; class Magnoliopsida; order Caryophyllales; family Polygonaceae; genus Persicaria; species Persicaria tinctoria. The sequence goes on from JBANSL010000008.1 coordinate 19,899,669, forward strand.
AGCATGCAATTGAAGAAAATTTTTGGAATTGGTGTTTCCCAAAATGAGTATGCTAAAATAATTGGGAGTTTAATGTTTCTGATGAACTATACTCGGCCTGATATTGTATATGCTGTTAGTAGACTCAGTAGATATACCCATAACCCCAGTAGTGAGCATTGGATCACACTTAATAGATTATTGAGATATCTTAAGGGCACCTTTGATTGGGGTTTACATTATGTGGGTTATCCCCATGCTTTAGAGGGATACTGTGATGCAAACTGGGTCACTGACAATGATGAGGTTAGCTCCACTAGTGGTTATGTGTTCACTTTATGTGGTGGTGCTATATCATGGAAGTCATTAAAACAAACTTGCATTGCTAGATCAACTATGGAATCTGAGTTCATAGCATTAGATTTAGCTGGTCAAGAGGCTGAGTGGTTGAGAAGCTTACTGGCTGACTTACCTTTGTGGGGGCATAAGACCCCAACTATTTCTCTACATTGTGACTCACAATCTGCTATTTGTGTAGCTAACATCAATACTTACAATGGTAAGAAGAGACACATACAGATTAGACATGAAGATGTGAGACAACTGATTGCTACCGGTGTCATTTGCTTGGAGTATGTGAAGTCCGAGAGGAATTTGGCAGATCCGTTGACGAAAGGGCTGAACAGAAGGATGGTCCTTGAATCGTCTAAGGGAATGGGGCTCAAACCCACGTGAGCTGAGATATACTATACCCATTCCCAGGACAAGTGTATGAGAAAGGATGAGTCTAGAACTCTTAATGAGTCTATAGCCCAAAGTTGGGTGGTCCTATTGAGAAGGACTTGATGGATTCACCGAAAACTGTAGAGGTTGAGCCTTGTGCTCTTAATGATACCATAGCCCTGTAAGGGTGGTCTTATTGAGAAGGACTTGATGGAATCACCTACGAGAGTGTGAAGGGTTGGTCGCCTTCTATGGAAGACTAGGGTTGTCTTTCTAGAGCACTCTTCACCACCCAAGGTATGAGATGACTATTACAGTTGACAGTCAGATCGCGGAACCACCAGGGCAGTGGTGAAGGTATGTGCTGCTGAGGTCAACTCACGAGTCTGGAAGTTCAAGATTCGTTCACTTCTATGTCTTGTGAGATACTCAGCTTCACTATGTGTTGGTTCAAGATTCGTTCACCAGCATTTAAGTACTTTCTCCACGAAACCAGCTCAGAACGATGTTTTTGTCTTAAAACCCCAGTTCCTCACATTTGTGGGGGACTGTTGGAGAAATGTTCATTGTGGGGGTTTTCAATTGTGTCTTTTGAACTTCCTTTGTCCCACATTGATTACAAAAGGGGTTGGGGGATTGTTTTTAAGGAGGAGTTTTTCAAGGGGTTATTGAGAGTTAGGATAGGGATCCCACACGCGCGCACCACCACCACCGCCGCCGGTCCGGTCCGTGTTCGTGCACGCCAGAGAAGCCGCTGTGTATCCTTGGGGGGCGACGCCAGTAGCCGACCTGCACCGTGGTGTCGGGGCGATTTCGCTTCTAAGGCTTAAACACATTTAAACACAGGTTTTCTTCGATTTCCAAAAGCGGTTTTACCTTTCAAATTGAGGATACATTCGCAGATTCAATCCTACAACTGGTAGGGCTTAAATTTGCAGAATCGAGCCTAGTGGGACCTGCTGACAAAAAACACATCTCGTTAGACCCAAGTCATTCCTAATTTCCTAATTAATCCTCCAATTTGACATTCTCTAAATTGTTTGACCGAGGTGTACTAAGCTTGTAGTAGCCCGTAGGCGATCTTCTCCATTGAGCTTGTCGTCTTCCTTTTCTGTATTGGATGGGATCCATATTTACATCTTGTACCCACTTGTCAATCATCGAAGTCACCTTATGGATGAAACCTAAGGAATTGAACGTATCGCCTATATTGAAAAATAAGTTATTTTTTCTTTTTCAAAGGCAGCGCCAGAGGAAGCAAAGGGAGGGGAAGTGCTTATTTCTTTCTTTTGACTTAGCAATGTTATCAAATACATTTTCCGTTAGTCTTGTCTAGGTATATAGAAGGTGTGTCCTGTTTTGGCAGTGAGTTGCTGGATAACTGAGATAGTGATTGGGCAGGTGAAGAGGAGATGGTTGCTATCTTCGTCCCATTGGTGACATAGACAATATTAAGATGAAATTCTATTCACATATTTGTTTAGTCAAGCCTTTGCAGGGAGAGCATCAACTGCGGTTTTCCAGATAAAGTTGATGAGTTTGGAAGGGAGTCAAAGTTTATAATTAATAACATTATGTCATTATCACAATAATGATCATCTAGGAAAACTGTATCTAACCATATGAATAGACTATAGAGTCATATATACATCTTCTATAGACAAAAGGGAATGTATATTAGAATAAAAGGGAAAGGTATATTAAGAAAATGGATATTGTACACATTAACTGATTTTAAGGAAAAACTTGGAAAGAAAATGTATATTGTATATATAAAATAATATGTCCCACATCGTTTCCAAGAGGGATAGTAGACATTCATTCCTTATCAAAAAAATTTAGGTCTTCTTGACCTTATCCGCAAGGATGCTGTCGGGTTATCTGAATTCTTTCCTTATCAAAAAAAAAAGAAAAGATAGTAGACATTCATGACAATTTAAAGGACGATATAATCTTAATTCAGTTTCAATTTTCATAGTGTAGGCCAAAAAGTTCAACTCTTCAATCTTTTTGATGGATATATTTAGTCAATTTTTTCTAGGCTTGTGCACCAGTATAAACTGAATCGGAACAAAACCGGAAAAATCAAAACTGAAATATTCTAAATATTCAAATTGATAATCGGACTTTAACATTCTAGTTAAGTTTAAAATCGACCTCGAATATAGAAAGCCGATCCAGGATCGAAACAACCGGAAGTAGATACAATTATCTTTTATCCTTAAAATTTCTGGGATAATATTATTATTTTATTTAAATCGGTATTGTAACAATTAGTAATGGAAGTATACAATGCCTCCATAAAAAACGCTCTCCCGAGCAAAAAACCCCTCTTCGGAGCCCTGTCCCAACCACGTTCTTGCAAATTCTTCCTCTAAATCGCCTTTGTGTGCCTCGATTCCTCTCAACTCTTAACAGATTCGATCGAATTCTTCGCCTTCCTCCTGATTCAAGTTCCAATTTGAGGCGATTGGAGTACTTCTCCTTACCCCCCTTTTCGCCTCCTCCTCATCCCGTCTCATGTGGAGGTGTTCTTCGATTGTCGTGGCGGTTACGTCAGGTCCATGGGGAACGAATCCAGATCTCTGAATAAGAGAGGGCGCTTGTTGGAGGCTCTTCGGTTGAGTTGGCCTGTCGGCCTTTTCCCAAGTAAGTCGATGTTCGTGTGGAAGCGGTTTGTGCCGATTCGAAGAAAGTTTAGAAAGAGGAAGAAGAAATCTCCGAATTGGGGGCGGAGGTGCGGCTTTCCTGGTCCCTGGAAGAGTAGCTCTAGGCGCGGGTGCGGTGGTTCAGAAGAAGGCTGTCATTGTCGGTGGGAGAGTGTCGGTCGCTGGTTTCGGCTCTGCCTGCAGTTTTTGTTTGTTGTTTTTTATGTGGTTTCATCTCTTGGCAATACCAAAATCAGGGTGGTGTGGTATGCACCTTCCCTCTCTAACTCCCGAAAGGGCCCAAATCCTCCTAGAGAGGCTAAACAACTGTTTCAGAGTTCCATCTCTGATGACAGTATCACACGATTTGGCATAGATCACTCGTTGCCCTTGTGCTTCAAATTTCATTTCTTTTTAGGAGCCCTTGGAATTCATTCTAATTCCCATCTTTGTGTGTTTGTGGGATGGCTCCTGTACAATTATTCCAGTATACATCCCAAACTTTGGGTTGGTATTGATGGTCAAGATGCATTTGGGAATTCCTTTCTTCTAAAAATAGAGTTTTATGCTTCTTCACCTCTTACCCCCGAATTTCGGGCCTTAAACAATCGGTGGGTTGTGGGGAATTTATGGCTCCTATCTCCAGTTCTGGTGGAAAAATTACTTTCATATACTCTGTCAATGAATTGTTGCTCCCGGTCCGTGACAACAGAGCATGGTCAAAGTGCGGATTCTTGCTACGCCAAAAATTGGTAATATCTCTCCAATGAACTCTTCCCATTCTTGTTGCTTTTGACTGGGCCTTTGATTGTGCTTTGGTGAATCAATCTAAATTCTTATTAGAAACCTTCATTGGCTGTGCTTTGGTGAATCAATCTAAATTCTTATTAAAAACCTTCATTGGTTATGATGTTGGCCTTTGCATTACGAATAGATACGATGAGCCTAAATTGGGATGGTCTCAGGTTGGTCGGTACTGTGTGCTCGCTCCTCTTCAAGTTCGGGTGGCTCTTAAGGGGCTGGGTATGCATTCCGCCCTCTCTTTTCCCCTTTGCCTCGCTCCCTCAAACATCAACTGCGCTATCTATTGTTTAGCGGTATGGTGCGGTTGTTTGGATTGCATTCTTGTATTAGATCGTGAGGTAGTTCATGAATTGCAATACACCTACTGGTGGATGCTGATTCGTCTGTGCAGTAGGATAAAAGAGGCGCAAAAAGGCGGTAACATGGGCTACATTGAATGTTATTCCATCTCTTTGTGTTTGGTAACATGGGCTACATTGAATGTTATTCCATCTCTTTGTGTTTGTGTGACAAATCCAAAGTAGAAATTTGTGATGTCTTTGATCATGCTAGGAGTGATCCATATTTTCAAAAGTATTTTAATTGGCAAAGGCTTCTTGAGTACCCACTAATTCATACCTACTGTCATACTTCACATGAATTCTCATTTGATAAAACAATTGGCAAATTAACTAAAAAAATGAAAAATCTAAACACAAATCCTCAAATGAAGTACAAAGTAGAACCTTCTTGGTCGAATCCGGCCTATGAGTTGGGCAAATGGCACCTAAATATCAAAAGGCTCGGTAAGGGTTACTTCGTACTAATTCATAAAAAATTCTTCGATTTAAGGACTCTGAAATATCGTCCTTTTATCATCAAAGGTTTTTTATGAAGATTTGTTTCTGGAATTGTCGAGGGATTGAAAAACGAACGTTCTGGACAGAAATCGACTCAATGTGTAAAAACAAACACATTCAAATCTTATCGCTAGCAGAAACCAAATCGGAAAATATTCCCGATGACAAGTTGTGGAGAAATATCGGATTTGATGAAGGGGTTTGGTCGCCATCTATCGGGAGATCTGGTGGAATTGGAGTCCTATGGAAATCTCACCATCTATTAAATTTTACTATTTCCATTGTTATCCACGCACCTCGGATCATCGGACTCAGATTGGAAAGTTCGCATGTTGGGTTTCCGTTTCTGGTCCTTTTCGTCTATGCACCACCAACTCCAAATGATAAAGATGTATTATGGAAAACACCTAAAACGATTGTAAATGACTCCTCTATACCGTGTATTGTGCTTGGGGATCTAAATGAGATTCTTTGCAGCACTGACAAGCTCGGCGGGGCATCTACCCGGACATCCAGGTTCTCTCGTCTTATCTCTTTCAAAAACGAATGCTCTCTTCTTGATCTCCCCACCTTTGGAAATCCGTTCACTTGGAGGAAGAACCCGGAGGAAAATTTCAATATCCGTGAAAAGCTTGATCGGGTGCTTGTCCACCAACAGGTCATTGCATCTTTCCCTAATATGATAACCTATAACGGTGCATTCTCCTCTTCGGATCACTGCCCTATTTCTTTTTCCCTTGAAGTTAATTCTAGCTTCAAAGCCCCGCCTTTCAAATTTGAGAATGCCTGGCTACTTCGGAAAGATTTTCGTAACATAGTCAAGCAGTCCTGGCGAGCGTCTTGCCCTGGCTCGGCCATGTTTCAATTAATTTTCAAACAGAAAATACTGAAAAAGGCAAAAGAATGGAATAAAACAAGTTTCGACAATATATTCCGTCAATTAAAGGAGGTGGATACGAAGCTCCTGCGTATTCAATCTGCAGGACCCGGTGTAAACTACAAAACATACCATAGCAAGGAAAAGCGGCTCATCATGAAGAAAGAGAAGCTCCTACTATTTCAAAAATCGTTCTGGAGCCAAAGGGCTAAAACTAAGCACCTCAAACTCTCGGATTCCAACATAGCGTACTTTCACCGGGTGGCTTCGGGTTGAAGGCACAGGAAACAAATTCGGAACATAATCTCCTCCTCTGGTACGGTGATTGTGGGTGAAGAAAATGTTAAGAATGAAATAAAAAGGGATTTTGAGACAAGGTTCAAGAAAGAACCAATTGATGACGTGCTCCTTACTGAAATGCTGGACTTAATACAACCTTCCATCTCGACAGAGGAAAACAATTTCCTCATAGCACTCCCGTCTAACTCAGAAATTAAAACGGCGGTTTTTAATCTAGGGAAAAACAAATCTCCGGGGCCGGATGGATTCACAGCTGAATTCTATACAAAATATTGGGATATCGTTGGAAAATCTGTAATTTGTGCAGTAAAAGGGTTTTTCCACTTCGGAAAAATGCTTAGACAAATTAACCATACTTTTATCTCTTTTCTCCCAAAAAAAGATGATCCCACAACCACTAGTCATTACCGCCCCATTAGTTTATGTTCTAATATCTACAAAATAATTTCCAAAATTCTGACAGATAGGATGAAAAAAGTTGTTGGTAAACTCATTCATCCGCTACAGGGCGCCTTTGTGTCTAACAGGGCTATACAAGACAATGTCCTTATAGCCCATGAAATCTTCCACTCCTACAAAAGTCGTAAGGGCCTGGAAGGGTGGCTAGCAATAAAATTAGATATGGAAAAAGCATACGATAGGGTCGACTGGCATTTCCTTAAAAGCGTGCTCCAAAAGTTTGGATTTCACGATACATTTATCGCTTGGGTTATGGAATGTATAACGTCTGTTTCATTCTTGGTTCTGGTCAATAACGGCCCTACTAAGCTATTTCTTCCATCAAGGGGAATTCCTCAGGGCGATCCTTTATCTCCTTTCCTATTTATTTTAGGTGCTAAGATTCTGGCTCGGAAATTGGCTGATGAAGCTAGCCTTGAAAGAACTCACATTGGTTTCCCGATTGGACACAATGGTCCCCGGGTTCCGTTCCTTTCTTTCGCCGACGATATCATCATCTTCTCAAAAGGAAGCGTGGATGCTGGGCGTAAAGTGAAAATGATAGTTGATTCATACTGCAAAGTATCAGGCCAAAAGGTCAATTACCACAAATCTAGCTTCCAAGCAACCAAGGGTGTTGAGCAAAAATGCGCGATATAATTGTACAACACATTTTATTTAATTTTTAATATTTGAGTTCGACCCCTCTTGGTTATCCTCTTGATTCGAAGTCGTATCGATACCAAGATTTTGTTGGTTTTGATTATTTGGGCTGCACCCGAATTTTAACGGGTTGCCTACGTATCTCTTGGAAGAGAATCAAGCCTCACGTAGTTCCGAGTGGTTTTGGATTTTGTGTTTGGTTTGATTTGGATTTGGTTTTGATTTGATTTCGTTTTCTTGTATGCATCAGAGGATGAAGTTCAAACCCACCTTCTAGGAAGGGTAGCTCGAACAACACTCCACCCGAGTAACCTGAGCCCACCTTCTCGGAAGGGTAACTCAAGTAACCCGCCTATCATTTGCATAGAAAACGATTTGATTTTGATGGTGGAGTTTGGTTTGATTTGATTTGAGATTTGATTGAAAAGTCAATTTGGGGGTTGTGATTGAACTCGTTTGCGAGTTTCCTACGTACCCTTTTGGAATGGATCAAATCGCACGTAGTTCTTGAAAAAGACATATTTGAATTTGGTATTTGAGTTTTTGAAGTTTTGATCGTGACCGAACTCGACGAGCGGGAGCTTTGTATCGAGTCGGAGGAGACACTTTGTCTTTGATGGAAATTTGGTATTTGGGACGACTTAAAGTCGAAAAGTGAATTTGAGGAGATTTGATTTGAAAGTTTGGATGTGACTGGACTCGGTGATAATTTGATTTACACCGAGTTTCCTACGTATCCACTTGTTTGGTGGAATCAAGTCACCGTAGTTCGGGACAAAAATAAATTTCATATTTGGGTTTGATCATGGGATCAGTTGAGGGTGATGATTGAACTCGATTAGCAGAAGCTTTGTATCGAGTCGACATGAAAAATTTGAATTTGTTTGATTTTGACCTCATATTCATTTAAAGGGAATTTAGAGGTCGACGACTGTACCCGATATATTTTTTAGAATTTAATATCGGGTTACCTACGTAGCCGATAGGAGGCGTCAAGTCTCTACGTAGTTCTAAACGAACCAATTTAATTTTTTATTTGACGATTGAACCCGACGAGCTTTTTGCTTTATGTCGAGCCTCCTACATACCCGTTTGAACGGGATCAAATCTTATGTAGTTCTTAACAAAGAGATATTTGAATTTGTGGTTTTGACTCCGTTTTTGTTGGAGCCGGTTTGAGATTGCCCCACTAGAATTAATTGGTAAAGAATATTTGACGAGTTTAATTTTATATTTCGATCAAACCCGAATTCTTAATTTGTGCCAATATTAATTCTTATATTTTAGTGGGTGAGTTTTGCAATTAGACATATTTCAAATAAATATATGTCTTAAGGTTATAATACACTTATACGTGTGTGATGTGTATGTTTCCAATTGAATTGGAAATGCCTGCTATCAATTCCAATTGAATTGAATTAACGGGCTAAACCCAACATCAGCCGAGCCCAGTTAACTTTCAAGGCATGCCGAGAGCCCAATTTCTTTCATTTAATTTTTTTTTAACCAATCCCTAATTGCACCATTCGGGACTTCCAGTGCAAGGCTCTTCACCGCAATTCACACAGAGAGAGAGCACTGGTAGGGCAAACGTTCCCCGGTTGACGACACTCAGATGAGCTCCCGCTTGGATGATCGGGAGAGAGGGCGACAGACATGTTAGGGCCTTCAGGGATGTCGCTGCGAGGAACTACGGGAAGAGGATGCAACTCCAGTTAAATAGGTATATGCTCAATCTTTCCCGAAAATCTCCAATTCGATATTTGGTTCATCGTTTGGGTGATTTGTGCCTCGAATCTTAGATTTCCTCTCGCGTTCACCTCCAATCGAATGCCCAATTTCTTAGCTGATTTCTGTCTGCAATTTTCAATTCTCAGATTGCGATATGAGCCTTTTAGGGCTTTTGGTTTGGGTAGGGGGCATCCCGGGCTCGGGCAGTTTGACAGGGCCACAAATCGCTCGAATTTGAGCGCTTGGAAGGAGGAGCGGTGCAGCAATGCAGAGTCGGAGACGACCATTACCTCGGCCTCTCGGCTTAGGTATGTTAGATTCACCTCCTTTCCCCTTCCTCTTTTTTTTTTACTGAATTGAAACACCAGTTCATGCTAGGCATAGACTGATTTGGATTTCAATTTGTATGCTCTCCTGCTGGATCAACCTGTTAATTTTGAGACGGGAAATTTGAGTTCCCATCTCTTGATTTTCTTCATGAAATGCCTGGTTTAGTTGTTTCCAATTTCATGTCAGTTTTATCAGCGATTAGAGGCTTTCAAAGTAATTGCAATTTGGTAGCAATTAGGTAGAATTTAGGGGACTTGTTTTTGTTGATTGCAATCGCCTGACCCAGGCATCTTCTAATTTGATGGCTGCCTTGCATTTTTTGTCTGCAATTTTGTTGGTCCGATGCTTGTAATGTGCTTGGACACTCTGCTTGCAATTTGTTTCATTCCAGCAGTAGAAAGGATTCCCATCAAATAGGGCTTTTCAGTTTTGTTCTGACTTGCACCATACTTCAATTTTAGAAGTTTTTAATCTGATAAGGCAATCCAATTGAGTGCTGGTAGGTGCAATATGCATAGCCATGTCTCTTTTTCCAATTAGCCACCTTATGATCCTGGGCAAAATTCGGCAGCATTTCTCTCCTGTAAACCGATCCACGCCGGGATCGAGTGTAGTGGCGAAAAAGAATTTCGAGCCAACTACGAGAGAGAGTACCCTCAACCTATTATGAAGTTGATCCCTAGGCACAAGTAATTTTATACTTAAGCCTATTATCGGGATCAACCCCTAGGTGAGGGTACTTACATCCAAGCCCTTGCTCCTCCATTCTTCTTCGTGTACCTGCAAAATAAGTCATAGAAAAAAGTTATAGGTATAAAGCTATACCTATTTCAATTTTCCAGCAGCTGAACCCTCACAAAAGAATCCAAAGGTTTATCCCTTTGGTCCCTTTCTTTCTCTTTTTTTCTGCAGTAGAAGCTTTTTTTAGCAAAGTTTGCTTTTGCTGATTGTGTTTGTGTATATGTGTTTGCAGGTATCTCCAGAGCAGGAAAAACTAGGAGGGAAATAAAATTTGTGCTTGCTGTTTCTCCAGCCAGCAGGGAAGGAAGAAGATGTTTACTGCTTTCGTTGATTTTGCAGTTAAACAGCCCTATAAAGGAAGAAAAAGGAAGCAACTTTTTTGAGGAAGAAGAGAGCTAGCCGGAAGAACCCTCTGAACTGCAGTGATACCCTTTTTATAAGGTTGGATGAACCGATGAAGGCAGTTATCAGATTCCCACTACATCACTTTCTCTGCAGTTTTTTTTTGTTTTGTAACACGTTTAATTTATTTGTGTAACCTCCATCAACTGCTCATTTGTGGATTGTGGATTGGGCTCATTTGAGGATTGGGCTTGCATTGGAATTTGTAAGAGATCCAACTTTAAATTGCAAGCCATGCCTTTAAATTTAATGAAATTAATCACATATTTTCTACAGCATAAATGTGACAATATTATTACATGGAATCATGAATAAATAAAATTCATGAAATTTTACCCTCCAACAAAGGGTATTCCGAATCACAGGATCCTGGAGTTGTGTAACTACCTCAACATTACAAACGAACATTCAATAGAAAAATATCTAGGCTGTCCGATTATTAATGGAAGAGTCACCAACAGCACATTTGAAGATATCATCTGTAAATCCAGACAGTAATTGACAAAGTGGAGGGCTAATGCTCTCTCCCAATAGGGACGGGCCACCCTGATAAACTCCAATCTTTCTGCTAAGTCATTGCATGTGATGCAGAATTTTATGCTCCCTACTGCTATGCATAAAGAACTAGACCAGATAAACAGATCTTTCTTTTGGAATAAGGACCTCCAATACCGACCTCTGATTAGCTGGGATAGGATCTGCAAACCAAAGTAGTTTGGGGGACTGAGGATTCGTAAATCTAGTGATATGAATGTCGCTCTACAGATGAAGCTTTTGTGGAAAATTCTGGCAGAGCCTAGCAATATCTGGGTGTCCTTGATCAGACATAAATATCTGCGCTCCACCAGTATTTTCGATCACAAAAGATCAGGGGATAGCTCTTGGCAATGGTCCAAGCTGTCCGACTTAATTGACACTTTTAAAGCGGGCCTTATTTGGTCGGTAGGAAATGGACGCACTATAAAGTTCTGGACAGATAACTGGATCACAACATCCTCCTTACTGGCTAGGGTTGATTTCCCTCAATTCTTCAATCCGGATGAGACCTTCAGTGACTATATTTTGGGAGGTAAGTGGTGGAGTGAAAAACTTCATGGGATTCTGCCTACTAATATAGTACAAAAGATTTTAGACATTCCTCTTCCTGCTACGAATTTGCAAGACCATCTATACTGGTGGCCGGATAGAGAGGGATGATTTACTACTGCCAGTGCTTACAAATTGATAACAGCTCAGTCCTTACCATCTCCTGATTGTAATGCCTGGATTTGGAAGATAAATATCCCTACAAAAGTTAAGAATTTTCTATGGAAGATTGCGCAAAATGGCCTGCCCACAGCTTCTAGGCTAGCGTGGAGAGGTTCGGCAGTTCCACCCACTTGCTCCCTGTGCAATTCGGCACCCGAGGACGAGGTTCATTTGTTTGTGGAATGTTACTTCATCAAAGCATTATACAAATTTCCATCCCAATACCAATCAACTATTGCTTGTTTGATTGCCTAGTCTCGGGATTTCAGACCCATTCTATCTGCGCTTGGGAAGAGTCTACAACCTGTGGCCCTGTCTAACCTCGCTTTCGCTTGGTGGACGACTTGGAACATCAGGAACCAACACTTGTTTCAAAAGACCGCTATCCCGCGAAAAGAATCGGTCCTACGAATGATCAAATCTCACATAGATAACTGGAACAAAACGTGCGCTGCCGAGGCGGAATTCGAGGAGGTTATACGCCCCCATCGAGGGGTATCTTCAAAAAAGAACAACAAACAAAAAAAGATTCAGTGGCGGAAGCCTCCAAGGGGTACGTACAAACTTAATTTCGATGGTTCCTCTCTTTCTAATGGCGACAGCTATTCCGGTGTCGTTATTAGGGATTGGGAAGGTCGCCCAGTCTCTATTCACCACCAACAACTTGGTAAACAGAATCCACTTATAGCAGAGGCTCTTGCACTCAAAATGGAGGTCCAACTAGTATTGCGACTCAACTTAGATTGGATCCAAATTGAAGGTGATTGTAAGATAATTATGGACCATTTAAAAGGGAAAACTAAATGCCCTTGGGAGATAGAATTAATTCTCACTAACGTTCAAGTCATGCTATCGGATGTGAGAGAAGTAGTGTTCTTTCACGTTCCTCGTATGGGCAATAGAGTGGCGGATAAGGTTGCACACCTTTACCGCTCTGCCCGAGGAGTCGATATCGAAAATGACCCAGGTCTTCTTGACCTCATCCGTAAGGATGCTGCCGGGTAGGGCCATTCCACCAGAATTCTTTCCTAATCCCCCAAAAAAAGGAAGTATACAACAATCAGTAATGGAAGCTAGTATTACTTGATAAACTGCACACACGAAACCAAGAGGTGGAAAAAATTTCAACTTTGAATGAAGTTTGGATTTCACAAGATTGCAGACACGTAGTGTACTAGTGTTCAACTGTTAGTGCTACGACTAGAACAATTGAACAAGGTAACTGGCTTACTGACTAGGGAGGCTAGGTTTTTTTTTTTTTTTTTTTTTGATAATAGAAAGTGTTTAGGCCTGACTACATTCTGTCCGTAGTTCAGCCTAGAGCATCCACGGATGAGAACTTGCAATTCTATGTCGGAGTCAAGGTTAGCGTTAGGGGTTAAATGTCCCAAGTGGGCCAGTCTATCCGCAACGCTATTAACTTCCTTAAATACATGATGAATACGGACCTAGGAAAATTTCAGTAGGTCTAGTCGGGAGTCCGAGATGAGCATTTCGATCTCTCATGGGCAATTCTAGGAGCCCAAGAGTGCGTTAATAATACATTGATTATCTCCTTCAATTTCAATGTTTTTTATATTTTTATTGAGTGCTTCTTTAATACATTTATATACCGCCAGAGCTTCAGCCCCGATTACAGTGTTACAATTTCCTTTCTCAGCTTTTAGAGATATGGTGTGAGCATTGTGGTCTCTTATAATATATCCTATCAATGTTTCTCTAGATAGAGTCGAGTCTTGATCCATCAAAGTTTAGTTTATAGTAGTTTTGTTGTGGTTTTTCCCATTTTATATTTTTCTTTTTTTTTCGAGTTGTCGTTTGTTTCTTATCATTTTGACTCTCTCTTTCATCCTTTTCGAGGTCCTTTTCAGAGAAGTTCCAGTTCAATATCGTTTTTTTTTAAAATAAAAGTTACAATAGAATTGATATTCCCAGTGTCGTTTCTAAAAATTATTTTGTTTCTAAAGTACCATATATAGACTCCACCAGATTGTTGCCATGGTAAAGGACTCTCTACCTAATATTAGTTTTAGATCATTTAATGTTTCGCTTGGATTTTTATCAAGGTTCATATATTTACTGATCTCCCGATATATTTTTGGCTCAATATTGGTAGCAACGTTTATTGTGTTTGGGCATTCAAGGAAAATATGGTATAAATCTTCTCGTGGATGGTTGCATAATTCACATTGCATGGGCATTACAATTCACCTTTGTTTAAGTTTAGCTTTGGTAGGGAGTCCATTTCTTGTTATCTTCCAAAGAAAGTTTTTAATTTTCGGTTGGGTGTCAAGGTCCCATAGCCATTCGCAATGAGTTTTTCGATGTCCTCTATTCGTGTGCATTAGATTAACTGCTGAGCTTGTAGAGAACCATCCGTTTTTACTAGGTCCCCAATAGAGGCGATCTGTAATTTCATTTGTAGGGATAAGTATATCACAAATGTTCTTAATTAGAGTTGGGCCTAATAGTTGTTGACATTCACGAGTTAGCTTGTCTACATCCCATTGTTTTGTTTGTGTGATGTAATTTTGCACTGTTGTGTCTTTGTTAATGCTGCTTTGTTGTTGGATAAGTGAAGATAGTGGTTTCTCCAGGATCCAATTATCTTCCCAGAACCTTATGGTTTTTCCATCCCCCACTTTCCAATGTAGACCTTGTTTGAAGGTATCTCTTAGAGACATGAGTTGCGTCCACTGCCATGAGGTGTTCCCTTTCCTCTGGTACTCAAACATGGATTAGTTTTTAAGATATTTTTCATTAACCACCTGTACCCATATATTGCTTGGTTCCGCTATAATTTTCCATAGTAGTTTTAGTTGTAGTGCTATATTTATGTCTTTAGCTTTTCTGATACCGAGGTCTCCATTTTGCTTGAATTTGCAAATTTCATCCCAATTTATTAAGGGTCTATGTTTATCATTCTTATTCCAAAAGAATTTTCTGTTAACCTTGTCAAGTTCTTCATAGATATGTGTGGGTAGTAGAAAACTTTGCATTGTATAGATTGGTTTTGATTAGCATACTCCTTCCTTCTTGTGAGAGTGTGTTGACTTTCCATTTTGTTAGTTGTTTAGTTTTTGTTAGTTGTTTAGTTTTTGTTACTATCTCCTCGAAAGTTTGTTTATTAACTTTGCCATTGATGATTGGGCAATTTGGGCATCTTAGGTCTTTGTGTAATGCCGTTGTGCTTGCTATAGCGAGGCTAGGTTTTAAAACTTATAGATTGGTTAGATTCACCCCAAATATATCAATTAGAAAAATAAAAAGTAGATTTACCTTCTCTTACAATCTTCATCGGGTCGAGAGGTGAGTAGTGTTCAGAGTGAGCGATTTTACCTTTTTTTAGCAAAGAAAAATAGAAAGTAGTGCATAGTAGGATAGTATTGATAACTAAATAGGTTTTCAAACTTATTATTATTTCTTTATCAAAATAAGCATAGATCTTTTTTCTCATATGAAATGCTTGGTAAACTCTATGCAATGGCCAATAAAATGATGGTTGGTAAACTATATGCATTCCCACATCGATTAACGAGAGAAAGAGTAAATATACAATGGCCAATAAAGTGATGTAACTTTCTCTTATGAAATGCATACAAATACGACATAAAGTTCTCTCTACAATTTAATTCTTCAGGATGCATCTCCTTATGGATGTGTGGGTCCTCTCTAGTTCTACGGATCATAAGCTGTAATAATCTACTCTCTTCATTTCATTTTTTCTTTATTATAATAAATTTTTATTTTTATTCTCGAGATTGTTTGTTTTAAATACTTGTAGCATTTTCAGTTAGCTTTTATGTTCTATTTTTTTTATGATGATTGTTCCAAATTGTATATATATTATGACCTTTTTCATTTTATATCATTTTACTAAGATTTTAACTATATGTCTTATAGCTAATATGTGGGTGATTTATAATTTATTACTATTTAATATTTAATTTCATTTCCTCTATTTTATTAGGTTTGTTGGGATGATGAAAGCTTAATCACAGGACATTATTCATTGCATTTCAGAGAGAAATCAAGCACCGCACTACAAGAGCAATAACATTTTCCGATGACATAGTTTACCAACCATCTTTGGAACTCAATCCAAATAATGTAGTGAATCAGTACAAGGCTTGCATTTTAATGATGAATATGTATCATAGACTATACAGGGAATGTAAATCTTATTTATATATACACATATATGTATGCATATATGTCGAATACATCCCTTATCGTTATAGAAGCAAAAATGGGTGTATTGTAATTTTTTTGGTAAACAAGGCTCTATCTAACAAGATCTTGTTCCTCGACGAAGCATTTGTCATAAGTTCTTGATCGATCAAAGGTTAGTACTCATCAGATAACTTATCCTCTTGGCGCGAATCGCTCCTTGCATCTTTCAATGGCGTTCCTATTTGCTGGAAAAAAACACAGACATAGACACTTGGGCGTTAGTTATAAATTGTGTAGAGATTCAAAATTCAATAAACAATAAGAAAAATTGAACAACATATGTATATTTACCTGTTTGGGAGCCAATCTGCAAACCGACTAGCGAATCCGAAGAAGGCAAGTCTCCACTTTCGTACGAAGTTCAACGACGCAAGGATCGTCAAGAAGCCGACAGAAAACCCAGCTCCTAACCCAGCATAGAAGAATTCCTCGTCGTCGTCGTCTGTTGGAGACGATTGTGGGGCTACGAGTATCGAATCACCTCCGTCTCCCGGGCACTTGTTCAGCGGTAAGCCACACAAACCCGGGTTCCCTTCGTACGCTGACGAGTTGAAGCCTTGCAGCTGAGTGCTGCTCGGAATTCTGCCCGACAGATTGTTGTGCGAAAGGCTGAATGTACCGAGTGATGAAATGTCCGAAAGGCTTGATGGAATGTGGCCAGAGAGTCGGTTATACGAGAGGTTGAGAAGCTCCAATGACGCGAGCTGGCCAATCTTCTCGGGGATCCTTCCGACCAGCGTGTTGCTAGACAAGTCTAGTGACTTCAAGCCTACAAGAGATGTTATGCCAATCGGAATTTCCCCGGTCAAGTTGTTGTTAGAGAGGCCGATGAGCTTCACCATAGGGAGGGTCTTCTTGAACCGCCGGTCTAGGCCTTTCCATTTGATCATTGCGTAATAGGAGAATGTTTTTTGGAGTGGCAAGGATACGGTGAAGTCCAAGCTTGTGTTAACATCACGAGCCATCGCGGTCAAGTTGTTGATGCAAGAAGGGATGCTTCCCGACAACTCGTTGTGGGATAGATCCATGATTTGGAGGGAGTCAAGACGACACAAGCTTGTAGGTATCGGACCCTTTAGATGATTGATCTGTAAGGTAATCGATACCACGCTTGTCAAGTGTTCTCCTATCCAAGATGGCACAACTCCGGAGAAGTTGTTTGAGCTCAAGTCGAAGATCTTCAATCCTGTGCAGTTCTTCAGCCATTGAGGTAGTGGACCGGAGAAACTGTTGCCACACAAACTCAGTAGGTAAAGATCACATGAAGGAGATCCCAATGGGGTTGGGATTTCCCCGGAGAAATGATTGGCTTGCAAGTAAGCAGACCTCAGCTTTTGTAGCTCGAACCACGAAGGAAGTGGTCCTGATAAGTGGTTGTCCGAGAGATCTATAATGGAGACACTAAACCTCGAGAGAGGCGATGGGGGAGGAGCAAAGCTTGAGAAGTTGTTCTTGAGGAGGAGCAACACATTTGCCTCAAACAATGAAAAGGGAATTGGACCAGAGAAGGCATTTGAGGACAAATCTATGATTAGCTTGGAATACGAAAATCGGAATGGGAGATTTGGGACTATACCATGAAGAGCATTCATTGAAAGATTCAAGTACATCAATGAGGATGGTATGTTCTTCCAAAACATGGTAGGAATGGAGCCGGAGATCATGGAATCGGACATGTCAAGAACGACAAACCTCGTTTGTGTAAGAATCCAACTCGGAAAATTAGAACTCAACTTACATGAATGTAGCTCTATAAGCTGTAGTTGGAAGGGTGGTTTGTCGAAACTAACTGTCAAATTTGGATTGCTAGAAAGGTCCAAGTATACCAATTGCGCGAGGTTGGTAATGTATGCATCCGAAATCACACCATTCAAGGAGTTGGAGGATAGAAGGAGAGATCTAAGAGGTGTTGGGAAGAAGTGAAGTGTTTTGTTTGGTGGTGAGAAGTTGGTAAGAAGATTGAAGCTCAGGTCCAAAGATGTTAAGAGTGGGAAATTCGACATGGGAGGAATAGTACCGGTGAGATTGTTCTGGCTCAAGTCCAGGGTCTCCAATGAACTGCTAGCGCAACTTGACAAGGCTTCAAGAGTGTGAGTAAGGATTTGAGTGACGCTACACTCGGATGCATTCAACTCTTTCAAGTGGCAAAGGTGTCCAATGGACTCGAATATCCCACCTTCAAGGTGATTGCCTGATAGGCGTAGCTTTGAGAGGCTATCGACACCTTTCACCAACCAAGAAACGGTGGAAGAGGACAAGTTGTTGTAAGAAAGATCGAGTGTTTGTAGAGAAGTGGAGGAGTTAACTTGTTCAAGAGCGATGGGTGAGAAAATCGGAGGAAGAGAACACATTGAACACTCAAAGGAAGACAATGAGGGAAGCTTCCTTATGGTATAAGCCCAATCCTTAGCTTCAGTGAAGTTGCTAGAGCTAAGAGAAAGGCTTTCTAGAGAAGAAAGACGAGAAAGCCATTGAAAGTTGTCGCTAAACAACTTATTCGAACTAAGATCCAATGTTTTGATGCTGGAAAGATTGCCAATATGAGGAGGAATCATACCGAAAAATCCAGCCTCCGAAAGATCAAGAAAGGCCAACTTACCAAGAGAGCCAATGAACTCCGGAATTTCCATAGAGAAGTCATTCCCACCAAGGCGTAAAACCCTCAATCCGTGTAGCTTAACCAAGGAAGGGCGAAGTTGAGAGCTTCTTAAGCCTTGAGACCTAAGATCTAACGATACGACATGTCTTGTGAGGTTGTCACAAGAGATCCCTTCCCAAGTACAACAGTTCGCCCCCTCCTCGGATTTCCAAGAAGCAAGCTTGTCGTCGTCTATATGAGATGACACAAAGCTTTTCTTGAAGTCGAGGAGTGCAAATCGCTCTGTTTCTAAGCACTTAACCGAACCATTGGCACATCCGACAATGGCGAAAGTTACAAGAAGTGCAATATGTGTCTTGAAGACTGAAAAAGGAAAGGAAAGGGCCATTTTTTGTGTGTGGTTTGTGAAGAAGATTGATAACTATAAATAACCATACAAGTGTTAAAGGACTTATATATAGATGTATATATGTATGAAATGATCAAAGGGGGATTTGGTTTTCAACAGTGCTTACTTGGGGTCAAAGTGAAGACTTTTTCACACTAATTGGACTTGTATGTCACAAAAAACCAAGTGTAGATTGTACCTGATTTCTAGGAGTGACATGATCAATTTCATTCTAGTTGAAAAGTTCAACGGTGTGATGTTATCTAAATATTTGACACATTCATACTTGCATATAAG
The DNA here is from genome assembly GCA_037127255.1 of Persicaria tinctoria. Lineage (NCBI taxonomy): Eukaryota > Viridiplantae > Streptophyta > Magnoliopsida > Caryophyllales > Polygonaceae > Persicaria > Persicaria tinctoria. The sequence continues at coordinate 19,918,909 of JBANSL010000008.1, forward strand.
CACGTTGTTAATTATAAATGTTATTTGGGTACCATAATACTGTATTTGATTTTAAAATATTGTAAAATTAACTACAAAATTGTTTTAAAAAGTATGTAAAAATAGATATTTTATATAATTTTTATTATCCTAAAAAAACATGAATGATTGCTCATTTGGATTAAATTAAAAAATAAAAAAACCTCAGGAATTGAAATAACTCATAGAGTAGATTTCAGTACATATGTTGGATTATAATTTTGTTTTAAAAAACTCATGAAGTAGAATTTTTGGGAATTCCAATTCCATTGATGTGGAGGAATTGAAATTACCATGTGAAGTGAGTAAGGTGAAATCCACCATTTTTATTTATTTAAAAAAATCTTTTCTTTTTCTTTTTAAATCACAAATTACGTCTTTGCCCATAATTTAAATACGGGATTGCTATTCGCACTGCAAATTTCTTGACAATTGCACGGTCTCTTCGCCGTTTGCGCATCACGCATGCGCGGTTCTCACTCGGCTGACGTCATCCCCAAATTCCCAATCCTTTTACCGGTTCCTCAACCTGCAATCCGTCGGTGATTACAAGAGGGCAATTTTGTGCGATTGTGTGGGTCACTTGACTTGGCAGTGGCGGCGTCGGTCGACGGTGAGGGGGTCCTGAACATGGCAAAGAGGAGTAGGCGGAATGGAATCCCTGCGGGCTTCGATTTGGAGAAAAAGTAAATCTGGAGAAAGAATTACAACAATCGCTCTTTAGATCGGGGGTCGAAGTGCTGCAATTTCATATTTGGGCAGCGATGACAGTTTGTGAAGCACTGCAATTTCTTTCCCGTCGACGGTTTGCGAAGTGTTGAACTTTTGGGTGGAGAAAACGGAAGATCTGGTAGGCAAGGGTTTGAGATGAGAGAACGGAGGGATCGAGTGACCTTCAATGGTGGCGCTGTTGCGGCGTCCCATCTCGAATTTTCCGGCACTGATATGGCGGAGGGTGCCTCTCAGGGGAGTAATTGCTCGACTGACGCGGCATCGCTACTACAGACCTCCAAATCGGAAGCGGATCTAGGACAAAGAGGACCCTTGTCGTTGCATAGACACCGTCTCCCATGAATTTTGGCGGAAGATGGCCTACAAATTAATTGATTTAGGATGAAGCTAGAGGATGAAGCAGAGGTCTGACTTCAACAGATTTAAAAAAAAAACACCTGCAACTGCGTAATGCTGATACGCGATTATATCCGTGCATTTGGCTAAAAAGGATCGTGCAAATAGTCATCCCCTTTAAATAAATAGTTTTGATTAATAAGGGTTACACAAATAATTTTCATGAAAGTTCATATTCAACCAAACAAAATAAGAGATTTTAATTTATAGGAAGTTAAACTTATCGATTTTTTTTGAAATATTCATTAAAAAATAAAAATTTATAAATAAACTCACACATTTAAACTATTTACACAAATATTCAATATTTTTCAGGATTCAGTTAGCGTCACGACATAGGGCCTGTATGGGGGCCATTTCAACGGGTTGAAAATAAAAATTTCAACCGGTTAAAAGCTTAAATGGTGTATGGGGTAAAAAATTTTAGGGGATTTTGGTTTAAATGAGGGGTTATTTTAAAAGTTTGTTTTGGAAGCTTTTTTGTGGTTTTAGTAGTTTATTTGGTTTGAAAGTACCACAATACCCCTAATAACAACCAAATAAACTCAACTTTTTACAAATAAACTGTTTTTCGTCCCATGCGGAGTTTATATTTTTTCATAAATTTTTAACTATTTTTACCAACAGTTTATAAATTTTTACCCTGTTTATAATTTTAGTCGATTTATTAACCCCGTCCCATACGAACCCATAATCAAAAGGAAAGAGTGATGGTTACCGGCGTTTCAGGTATAGCAGAGATACCGCGTTTCATTCACGAGTAAAAAACTAAAGAAAAGTATTTTTTAAGCAAAAAATTTTTTTAGGAATTTTTGTCCTTGCGAAAGGGTGGGAGTCCCGCATCTAGGGAGATAGTTTGACAGCGATTTTCGGTGGTTGTCCGATTGAGATTGCCGGCGTTTGATGGTGGAGGGAGAGGGAAATAATGTTGAATTTTTTTAAAATTAAGAGATAAAAAGGGTAAAAAGGGTTTAAACCACGTTTTTATAAGAAATTTATCACTTTTTCATCTCTGATGATAAATACCCAATTAACACATGAAACGCGGTTTGAAATCGCGTTTCTCTGCAACTCATGACATATTTTGAATATTTGTTTAAATAGTTTCAATTTGTGAATCTACTCGTAAATTTTTATTTTTTAATGAATATTTCAAAAATAAAATATCAAACTTATCCAAACATGTGTTTTCTTAAATTATACGCAGGAAGTTCTTATTTCTCATGAATTAAATTCCTAGGAAGTGTACTTCCCAAGTACATCCAAACTAGCACTTTATAAAATAATAATTTTTTAAATATTTTTTTTCAATAATCTCATACTTATTGGTGATAAGTACTACGTATAATATTATTAAAAAAAATATTAAAATATTCATATTTAATACTCCCTCCGATTCAAAATATATGCCGTTTGACTTTTCAACATGTATTTTAAGAAGCTAAAAACTATATAAAATATCAACTTTTTTTAAATCATTTTTTATAACTTAATATTTGTTGGTAATAAGTACTAAATTGTAAAAATATAATGATAAAAAAATTAATATATCACATAGTTTTTAGCTCTTTAAAATACGTGTTAAAAAGTTAAACGATGTGATTGACTTGAAAAAAAAGTTATTTAAAAGGAAACGGAGGGAGTAAATAACTTTTTTTTTTTTCGATAGAGTATATTTTGTTTATATTTGACATTAAATGTGGGGTAGGTAAGTGGAATTTTTTCTTCTTCCGTATATTTGGTGCTCATTTGATGTGGTTAGTCAGAATAAAAATAAAAGTCTAAGATTGTACAAACATTGAGTGACTTATGGTTTAGGTAAGTGGAGATCCATAAGTTTTTTTGAAAGGGTCATAATTTTGGGTGAGGGTTGAAGTATCGAACTTTTAGTATCTAAATTTTCGTGTGACTAGTTAATATCAGTGTGTATCATCTGCCCCAAATTTCCGCCCCACGACTCTGTCTCACAAAAATATTTCACCACTAAATTAATATTAATTTTAAAAAAAAAAATATATTTAGCATCTACATGATTATTATAACATATTTTTAAAAAAAATCTAAAAAAATCAACTTATAAAAATTATAATAATTCAATAGGGATAGAGAGATTTTTAAAAGTTATAGAAATATGTTATTTTACTATATGATTTTTTATAATTTTTGTAAGTTAATTTTTTTAGATTTTTTTTTCAAATAGGTTATAATAATCATGTAGATGGTAAATATTTTTAAAAAATCTTTAATATTAATTTAAGAGTGAAATATTTTTGTGGGACGGGGTCGTGGGGCAAGGTTTTGGGGCAGAAGATATGCACCGAGTTAATATATGTCAAAAATTTTAAATATTTATAACTTTTCATAGGGACGTACTCAACGAGGATACATTAATTATATATTCAAACAAATATATTGACGAATAAAGCATATATAAGTGGTCCATTTTTTTTCACAACAAAAATCAATTAGGATGAACTAAACATGATTAGTAGTTCATTCTATGACATCTTTTCCGATGAGAACTTGTAGCTTTGGATCCATGATAGGGTTAACAGTAGAGGTTCTAAGACTTAAGAAGGCCGATGTATTCGCTACATTGTTAAATTCGCTAAACACGTGACGAATATGGATTGTCAAGAAGCGACAAAGGTCCGTCGAGGAGTAAGAAATTATCATTTAGACTTCCCAACGATATTTCCAAATACCCTTAAATACATTAATAATGCAGAGATGTCACTTTCTATCTCAATGTTTTGGATATTTAGTTCTAATGGTATACGAATTCCGACTCTCACAGCAGTAAGTGGATCATTGGAGACAGGGATAGGAAACTGGCCTTTTGTAAATCTCTAGGCCTTAATATGATTTACCATTCAACATACATATTTTTTCTTAATTAGATGTTGTGTTCATTATAAGGTTTCGTATTTAATATAAAAGTTTAAATTTTTGTGTAAGATTCACTCTATATTGCAGGCCTTATATTTTGTGTAAGATTCACCCTATATTGCAGGCCTTATCCACCTCTTATACTTATTATTTTAGAAGCAATCTTTTTGTTAAAATTTGCACCACGTGTCTATCCCTGAGCAACCCTAAGAATTACCAGCCCACGTTCTCTCAAGTTCAACCGTTTCTTCACATTAGAAATTGAAATGAGTAAATCTCATTAGTTTAAGAACGAGGCGCCGCTCAGAGGGGACGGTGGGAGTTTCCGCCGGCGGTTTTGCCCCTCTCTGAAATGGCCGGCCGCCGATCTCTGGCGCCCGCATCATTGACGCCGGTGATTTCTAACGTTCCTCCTAAAACCGCCGGTTCCATGTCAACACAACACTCTCTCTCTGGGACCAAGTCGTGAAACCAATCCAAAAAAGAAACACAAACAGAAGAAAACAAAGAAATTGAAATGAGTTTCAGTTCCACGTTCGTCATCGGAATTGATTGGGGACTATCACTGTGGAGGCGGTGCGAGAGCGGTGATCGATTGGTGGTCGGCGACGCAGTCGGGGACGGAATCGGTGACTGATGGTGGGCGGCGACATAGTCGGTTAGGCTGGAGGCGGCAATTTACTCACCCACTCCATGTTCTCTTACCATCACAAAAGAGTTATGGCTCCTTCCCTCCTCTCAATCATCATTCTATGGTCGATTTTGGGGGCGAGTTCACAATATTTGATATCGAGATCTGTTTTGGTTGTTGACGGAGGGAAAGTCGTTGATTTTCCTTGCCAAAAATAATTCCCAAACGAACAAACTAGTATAGTATGCAAGTAAGGGGTCGAACCCTAGAGAATCAAGTATTTCTAAATATTGTGTATTTATCAATATAAAAAGAAACGATTTTTATGAATGAAAATAAAAGAAGATAATATTGACAAAAGCAAATAAATGATGGAAGAAAAGCGTTTCCACCTACAAGTTCTCGACTTTGGTTGGTTTTATTGATCATCGAATCCTTTTCAAGCTATTATCGTTTCCTACGAATTCCTCCCGTCTTGGTTTATATAGATTAAAAGTCCTACGAGTCCAATTAATCCCTTACACCTCAATGCAACCTTAACACGGTCAAGATTTAACAAAGAGATAGCAAATAGTCCCAAGAACTTGAGCATATAAATAACACCAATTAAACACGGTAAATCAATGTTTAAGATATATGTCAACTCCCTACATAATCATGCTTCAAACACGGAATCCACATTCTTATGCGTGCTACTACGGAAATAACACAAATACGAAAGTATTAAATCCTAGCATGAAATCAATATTATCAAGGTAGCTAATCAAGATAACATCAATAACATAATCAATATCACACAAAGAAGTTGAAAGAATTAAAGAGGAAAAAAACTATTAGAAACTCACAAACCACCAACCAAGTCTCGAAAGTGTAGGCGGAAACTACAAAATTAGCCAAACATGGCTTACCTAAACTTTCTTCTCTTCAATGGTGATTTCTCTACTTGAAAACTTAATTAAACTAACCCTAGAACATCCTATTTATAAGCCTAATGTCTTCCATAAAAGGTAGATAAAAGATAGATAAAAGATAGAAATTTCCTAAACAAACTAGATCAAAGATAGAACTTTCCTAAAATAATTCAGCGTCGGATTCCGCTGGCAGCGAGAAATTTCCGCTGGCAGCGAATGGCCTTGATTGAGCTTCTGTTGGATTTCCGCTACCACCTCGCTAGCACACTCGCTGGCAGCGACTTTCATGCCTTAGAATCTTCTCGAGCTTCTCCATGGTCCCTTCCTTCCGCTTCCGCGAGTACCTGATTCCGCTGCCGCGAGCTGGGGCTTCCGCTGCCGCGAGAGCTCAAACTCGCTGGGGCGAGTTCTCCCTTCCGCAGTCGCGAGTGGCCGAAGATTCGTCGTCCTGGTGATTTTCGCTGGCAGCGGATATTTCCGCGGCAGCGGACGTCTCGCTGCAGCGAGTGATGCCGCTACCAGCGGATGGTGTTGGCTTGCTTGCTTGCTCAGCTTCCTCTCGCTGGCTCTCTCTTCCCGCGGGCTCTCTCTCGCTGGCTTGCTGGGCTCCAGGCTTCTGGTTCCACTCGCTAGCAGCGACTGATCATTCGCTGGCAGCGATTGATGCCCAGAAGCTCGATTCTTCATTGTTCTTCCCTCTTTCTTTCTCTTCTCCTTTCTTTCTCTTCTTAGCTTGATTTCTTGACTTCACTTGGCCATGTTTAACAGCTTTCCCTTGCTTTCCACCATGTCGGATCTACGATTCTGCACAATTCAACCGAAATAGCGTAGATTCCGAACTTTTCCACAAAAAGAGTTTTATCTAAATTAACACTAAAACATGCATATTCTACAATGTAAATGCAACTAAATTATCCTATAATGCCCATTAGAAATGAGCATTATCAGTTGTAGTAGTGGCGGCGTTGTCGATTCTATGACTCCTTGGGAGGGTCTCGCTCTTGCTGCCAAGTGCCAACTCTAAGAGTAAGGAGACATAAATCAAAAGGATCTGATGAATTTGGGTTTAGGAATTCCATTCAGGATGGATCTATTTTGGAAGAAGGAATTGGGGATGCCGATGGTGACGACGGTGTTGGAGCCGGAGAGCGAAGGGGGTCGGCGTTGGATAGATAAGCAGTTTCCCTTATTGTGATTTTCTGATTCGATTTTCATCCGGAACGATTGAGCATGAGATGGCTTCGACTGTGAGGAACGACCCACACCTGTCATGGATCTCCATGCCATAAATCCGATTCGACTCTACCGACGACAAGGAAATGGCTGACTCCGATGCCGACCGAAGCCACGTTGCGAGATCCAAAGAGAACTTATACGACCCTACCGTCGAATCTTTTGGGTTCTAGGGTTTGTTCCTAGTGATTAAAATCATCCCAATCCGATTTGTGCATTCGATTAGTTGTTCGGCATTCAATTTGTGTTGTTGATAGGTAGTCTTTGTTGTATAAATTCACTTAACTGATTTTTTATGTGCATTCGATTAGTTTGAGTAATTCCTTTGCTCGAAATTATTTTACTTTGCCGAATCAATTTATTTGATAGGTATTCCTGGGTTCCATTCGATTAGGGGTTCAGGCATTCGATCAGCCTATTTGTTGCTAAATGAATTTATTTGATGAGCATCGGCCTATTAGCGGATGGGAGTTTTGTTGCAGCTGGGCAGAGGCGGATACTGGTGGAGTTTCTGCTGTCGGATGCTGTGATGTTTTTGCTGTTGCTGACTTCATAGGTTTTGGCATTGATTTTTGGGAGTTCTACGCAAACTCTCTTAAATTTGCTGTCATACTTTGTACAGGAGCTTTAGAGTGAAGAAAATGGGCTGGAGTTAGATATAAATTATTCTTTTGGGGTGGGCTTAAAATATTAGGCCGATAGGTTAGTGGTTTTTTATTAGCTTAGGTGGAGATTACTTTCTTTAGCCCATCCTGTTAGGCTTCTGTTTGACTTTGACCCACTTTAAATACTTGCAAATAAATATACCTTTATTTGCACTTATTTAAATGGGTGCGAAGTTTAGCTAGATGTCTTTTTTAACGGGGTGGACTGGGGCGTGGTGCTAGGTAGTGGTGGATGAATACTTTTGTGTGGTAGTACCATTTTATGTAAGACCCCTTGAATGGTCTTATCTTTTGTTATCCCTTGGGTTTTGCCTCATCTATATATTTACCTTTTTAGTGGGCAGAGGCGGATACAATCCACGAGTGACGCTGAGGTTGCTGAGGGAGAAGCGGTGTGCTGGCCAGTTGCGAAAGCCCGTGGATTAAAGGAGGTGCAGTTTGAGTCCGACTGTTTGCCGCTGGTGTCGAAGATTAGGAGTGGAAATGCAGGAAGGGGTACAATTGGGATGATCGTTCGAGCCATAATGCAGGACGCGACGAGCTTCAACGTTGTACACTGGACTCATGTGCGGAGAGAAGGAAATAGGGTCGCGCACTGCATTGCGGCTTCTACATCTGGGGGATCTTCTTTGATTTTTAATTTACTATCTTTGCAAAGCAACATTGTTAATTTGATTTATAATAAAATGAAATGAGCTGGACAAGCTTTTCCAAAAAAAAAAAAAAAAAAAAAAAAGCATTGCTCTTTGACTACTTTGAGTTATATTTTTGCATTCTCTACTATAGTGCTACTATGCTTGACTTCTTTTCCTACCGGTTCTTGAAATTGAGATTATGTAACTCAAACATGCACGTGATCGAGCAAGTGAAATTGAAGCAATCTCCAATCTGATTTCTTCTTCAACAATACTTTATGTTCAAATACGTTAGGAAACATTTAACCTCTTTAAATAGTTGCTATGATTAAATTTAACTTATTCTTTGTGTTCAACTACATTAGAAAACTTCATGTTTAACTTACAGTTGTTTAACAAATTGTACAAGAGTTAATAAAATTGAAATTATATTATGAATTTGTGCATTTATTATGTACAATGCAAAAATCCGTGTAATAGATAAGCGGTTGGCGTGTAATTTTTTTTGAGATTTTACAAATTTGTTCTCTATTTTAGAGATTTTATAAAGGAGTTGTTGGAGATTCTCTTAGGGAAGTGTTTTTTTAGGTTTGTAGTTTTTTAGGTATAATAATCTAAGTATCTAACAAATAGAAGTATTAATGCTTTAAGTGGAACTGATTTTGTTAAAGGAAATAAATTTATTGTGGGATGAGCATAAAATTAATCTCCTGCGCTCATCTTTAACAAGATTACAATTTTACAATACCCTATATTGGAAAAAAGGATTGGGAATTGGAACAATTATGTTAATTTATTTTCTCAAAAAAAATATGTTAATTTGAGTGTGGGTAAGCATTTACAGGTTCACAATCCTTTTGTAATTTGGTGTTTAATTACGACGAGTAAAATAAGGTTTCAATATTAAATAAAATACGAATAAAAACATCAAAACGTAAAAACATATAAAAATAAATTGTCTATTGTATGTCTATTTGGAATACTTGGATTCCCATGAAAATACACACTCCCTTAAAATGAGAAAAACATAAATCATTCATTTTATTCAACCTTATTCACAAGCATGGTGTGAAATATATTATGGCGATGAAAATTATGTTTCAATATTAAATACAATAGGAATAACAAATATCAAAAAAAAAATATATCTAAAAAGATTATTCTATTAGAGGGAGATATGGAGTAACTGGTTTCTGATTAAAATACACACGACCTTAAAATGATTAAAAACATAAATTATTCATTTTTTGCAACCCATTTTACAAGCATGGTATGAAATCTATTATGGTTATGGAAATTGATTTTCATTATTAAATATAATTGTAAAAAAAACAATAAATATTTGATGCTCAACCCATCATATATTTAAACTTGGAGATTTGACAAGAGTTCCAAGATATTTTCATTGGAATATATTTTGGGCAAAATATTTAGATAGTAATGCATAAGTTGTTTACCCCGTTGATGAAATTTGTGAAATTGAAGATTATAAATTATTGATCAAATTTCATCATCGGATATTGATGTTATTCAAGTGAAATAGAAGGTTATAAATTGTGGTTTAATGGGTTTAATAATTGTCCATGAGGTGTTCGATGAAATATATCTAAGTATTTAATATTCCAAATATGGAATTGTATTTAAAATTAATTTTTAAAATGGTCCGTATTGAAATTGATTTATAATTTAGATTAATTTGATAGGTATAACATATTTTTTTAATGTTTTGGCCTTTTAGGGTTTATACACTAAAACATAGAGTATCTTTTTTCTAATTAAGGGTCTAAGACACTATAAAAACACATACTAAATATCCTTTTTTTTTTATTCTTTAGCTATATAAGGTTTATACATTTAAACTTAATGTATCTTTACCAAATCGGTTTATAATTTAGACCAATTTAAAAGGAGTAGCATGATGTCAGATGTGTAATAGATAAAGTATCGTAGTCCAAACTCAATTTTTTAACCCAAAAACTATAAGGTTTCTTCTGTTTGTCTTCAATTAGAATGGATGTTAGGAGAAGCGTGGAAGTGACCGATTTAATATTCTTTGTCAAATTTAAAGTACCGATTATCTCAATAAAAGAAAATTTCAAAGAACAACATCACAAGAAACAAGGGTAATATGTTAGTAGAAATTTGACACGTTAGATATTTTATTGAATACGTCAAACTCGATCGAAAATATTATAAAAAAACCCGAATAGGGTTCGGGAAAAGAACCAGTTATTTGTTATTTTGTTTGGTTTCCAATAAACATGGCGTAAGATTTTTCAACAAATTTAATTGATCCGTCACTATAAAAAATATTTTTTTTTCAAAAAAAAAATCAAATTTGAGTCATATAAGTGGGATGATATCAGATCGCTTTGGATTTTGAGTAAAAACGGGTCTCAGAACAACTCGATCAAAGCCAAGTTTGACTCATTTTCTGATCGATTCTAGTCTATTTTGGATTTATCGATTATATTTATTTTTTAATTAAAATTCATGATCGGTTAATTCAATATGTAAGTTAAAATTTGAGGATTTGAGATGAGTTTAGGGGGGTTTTGTTTTGCGGGTTGATATGTTTTGCTGTTCTTATTGTAATGCAGGGTTTATGTGAACGGTGGTTGATTTGTCATCCTCGTAGCTAGACGTTTTGAAAATGCGATCAATATCTGATTGCTTTGTTAGAGTCCATAATTCGATGTGTCCGTTAGTGATTCCAGAATTGTCTGTGTGCGTCTTCCATTTGGCTGGTCAATTTATTTATCCTGCTAACCGGTAGGTTACAGTGTAGGATGACTTGTGTTTTTCTTTTTACAATTTATTTTTTCTATTTACTTAGTATATTTTTGGGTAAATTGCAACTAATATCCCAACCTTTAGGGATAGTTGCTCTCAATACCCTAACCTTGTAAAATTTCACAAAATATCCTAACCTATATCATTAGTTGCAATTAACACCCTAACTGAGTTTCTTAAATTAAAAAATTACCCATATCAAACAAAAATTATAAAAAATCACCCATTTTCATAAAATATTTTCAATGAACCCCTAATACATTTTAAAAAAATAAGAATTAAATAAATCTCTTACAATTTAACCCCACCCGACCCACCATCCAAAAATAATTATAATAGATATATAAAATATACTCCTTTAAAATATAATATAATTACTTTAGCATCTAATCATTTAAAATATTAATATAATCAATCAAAATAATTAATTATTTATCCCAAAATATACATTATAATGAAAATCTAAATTTATATAAGTCTGTCTCGATACATAGCGATTTGTACATCTATATATTCCCTTCATATTATTTGATACGATATATATTGTCTTTTTGGTTAATATTATGTTATATATACTAAAACTAATACATAACATCTTATGATGTATCACACATAAATTCCATGGTATTAAAAAAATGATTCTATAAGAAATGTTTAGCACAATAGTTTTACAAAAATAAAATAAAGTAGATTTTAAAAAATAAATGGTAAAAGATATGATAACCATTTGCAATAAAAAATTATATAATAAAGATATATTTAAAATAATATGGTAAAAAATAATAATTTTACTATATTATTTTTAATATATCATTATTATGTAACTATTTATTACGACTGGTTATCATATCTCATACCATTTATTTATGAAAATCTACATTATTTTATTTTTGTAAAGGTATTATGTTTAAGATAAATAATTAACTATTTTGAGTAATTATATTAAAATATTAAACGAGTAAATGCTAAAATAATTATATTATATTTTTAAAGGAGTAGATTTTATATACATGCTATAATTATTTTTGGATGGTGGGTTGGGTGGGCTTAAATTGTAAGAGATTTTTTTAATTTCAAAATTTAAAATATATTAGAAGTTTATTGAAAACATTTTATGAATATGGGTGTTTTTTGGTAATTTTTGTATGATGTGGGTAATTTTTTAAATTTAAGAATCTCATCCAGAGTGTTAAGTGCAACTAATGGTATATGTTAGGATATTTTGTGAAATTTTACAAGGTTAGGATATTAAAAGCAACTATCCCTAAAGGTTGGGGTATTAGTTGCAATTTACCCTATATTTTTCTTTATGCCATTGTACTACTAGTTTGTTTAATTTCTCCTTTTCTCTACACTCGTTAGATAATCGAATTTATTTCCTAATAAAAAAATAGACAAGTTAAAATGGCTAAAATTAAATTGTATAGACTATAGAGTCCAGAGCCGCCTAGGAACTTGAAATAAAAGGATCAAATTAATGTGTGAATTTCACACTTACGGTATATCCTCTAATAGTCTAAGGGTATCCCCAATAGCTTCTCTAAAATGAAGATTTTGGTGGTTTTTGGAGAATTTTAGCTATTTTCCTCAAATTTGCAGTATTCCCTAAAACTAAACGATTCTCTAAATGGACGAAAAGGAAAAGCTGTTGGAGTTAGAGCAAAATAAATTTGGAGAATATATCTTTTAATTCTCCATTTTGGAGAAGTTATTGGAGATGGTCTAATATAAGTGTGAATTCCACGTGGATCCCAAAGTAACCAAATTTTCAAAGGAGCTTGTTGACCACCTTGCACATTGACTTTCTTCAATAAGTTGGGTTGATGGTGTTCGTGAGCGTGCATACAAAGTGTAAGATTGCATAGAATGGTTCAACTATATCTTTTGTGTAGTGTCAATTTTCCGTCGTCACTGTTACCTACTACATACGTAATTACGTATTATAGACATCCTAGTGTTAAATTCGCGTCAAAGTCCTATGTGTTCCAAGATTTGAAAAATAGTGTAAAGTGACCTCATGAATGATGCTCTGAAATTCCACAAAATCTAAATACACCGCAAATGATAGTTGTTGGGGAAGTTTTGTTGGGCCCGACTAGAAAACCCAACATATAAGTCAGACTGATGCACAATACCAAAATTAATTGGCGTTAGATGGAGTAGCCCATCCACTTATATGGTAGGTTCAGAATCCTTTCACTTCCGATGTGGGATTCACAATAATCCCAAGAAATCCTCATCTCACTTGTGAATCAATCACAAGTCTAGCTCAGTTGGAATTGAGGCCTCCACACAACGGGTTCGACTAACCTGTCATCGATACAGATGTGTAGCCCATCTCAATCTTCGGTGCAACTGGTCCACCCGCCGAGCCCGGCTCTGATACCAGTTTGTTATGACGAGAATGAAATAGCGAAGAAAGACACATAGATTCACGTGGTTCGGCAACGGTGTGTTACCTACGTCCACGGGCAGAGAACCAATTTTGTATTAGAGAAGACGAAAACAGATTAGGGTTACAAGGGGTCGGCGTTTCATGAGTATATGAAGAGACTCATAAAACCCTAAACAGACAATGGACTGAAAGTCCAAAATAGACAGACGATAGGCCCGGTTACAAGGGGTCAGTGAGACCACCACCGGGGGGCTCCGCCCCCCGATGCGTCGCCGGTCAATGATGATTCAAGGCACATTAATAAATCTCCACCTTGACTTGAATCCTCTCAGAAACAGATGCACTTATGACAAAGTGCCTAGACGTTCTCTGCCTCATATTGGTCCTTGACGAAGGACCCAGACTGCCCCGCAGGGTAACTCAACAGCTAGTGATGTTAAGCAAGTGCAAACAGTGTTGAAACTTGCTCTCTGGAACTGGCTTAGTGAATATATCAGCGGGATTATCAGCTGTTCCCACCTTCTTCACCCTGATTCTCTTCTCATTCATCAGAAAATGGTACCTGACATCAATGTGCTTCATTTTCTCATGATGGACTTGATCCTTGGTTAATCATATTGCACTCAAGCTGTCGCAATATACTAAAGCCTGATCCTGATGTAGGCCTAAATCATTGACCAAGCCCTTAAGCCAGATTCATTCCTTAGCAGCTTCTGTCAACGCCATGTACTCTACCTCCGTGGTAGACAAAGTGATTGTAGGTTGTAGAGTTGCTTTCCAACTCACCACAGAACTCCCAAGAGTGAAAACATAGCCAGTCATCGATCTCTTACTATCCACATCGCCGGCATAATCAGAGTCTGAAAACCCAGCAACCAAGCACTCTGTATCATTCCCATATCACAAACCAACATCAGTAGTGCCTCTGAGATACCTGAAGATCCTCTTCACAGCTTGCCAGTGTTCTTTCCCGGGCTGAACCATAAAGCGGCTTATCACACTAACAATAAATGCTAGATCCGGTTGAGTGCAGTCCATATCATACATCAAACTCCCAACTGCGCTGGCATAAGGGACCTTAGAGACATGTACTCCTTCTCCTCCTCAGTATGAAGTGTGTACATTCCCAGTTTGTTGTTAGACGACATTGGAGTATCTATAGACTTAGCCGAAGACATTCCAAACCTGCCCAATATCTTCTTGATGTACGCTTCTTGAGATAAGAATAGTTTTCTCTGCTTCCTGTCTCTATAGATCTCTACTCCAAGAATTTTTCGAGCAGCACCCAGATCTTTCATATCATGGTTCCTTTACAAAATTCCTTGATAATATAATACAGAAATGATAAGAATAATAAAGCATAGTTTTTTTTTTATTTTTGCTTTTTTTTGTCAAGGTTGTTATATTTTAATAATCAGAACTATATTTTAACTCCAAATTTAGACAGTAAAACAAATAATTGGAACTATATTTTAAAAGTAGCACAGTCATTTAGTAAAAAAAAATGCATAAAGTCTTTGTCTTAAGATTAGCATACTCATCTATAGTTTTCTCTAGTATAACCAAAAAGAAAAGAAAACCCAGTTTCACCCAAGAATGTACTTGAATTGGCCAACCTTAAGAACAACAACCATTAAACAAAACACTGGTTCAGAAGACCTAACCTTTGTTTCAAAAAAAAAAACAAGGGAGATGAAGGCAGGTTAAGAGTCTCACGGTGTAATCACTGAACTTGTCATTGCTGGCAGCTTCCCATCCAGCATGAAGGTGGGTGTTTATCTCATTGATGATTGAGTCCTAGTAGACATATTTATTAACAGTGTAAATGAATCAATTCAATAGTATATAAATAATAAAATAAGGTATCTTAAGGATTAAGATGGTGTAACTTAAGAATCTTGGAGCTTAGCTTTAGCTCAGAAGCCGATTCAACAATAAGAACCTGAAGAAAATTAAAGAAAGGGAAAGAAGCTTTAAAAAGTGGGCATCAAAATCACATTGTGTCCAAGTAAAAATCAAAGCTATCACTTCTGTTGTTTGCTCCTCCATATTTTATAGCTGGAAATCAAGAGAAAAGGGAACAATATTCATATGTCACAAAATGGATAGCCATGAAGCATAAACAAACATAACCAAGCAACATGAACTCAATTAAGAAGACTCTTGTTGCTCCATATCACAGAGGATATCCATATTTTCATGCTCAAAGGTTTAAAACGTGTGCACAACATAAAAGGGCCCCAATACACCATAGCAATAAGGATATGGAAATCATCAGAAATTGAAATACTCTTAAAGAGGTAAATAAATAGAAGGTGTAATTGAGTATTTTGATATTAAGTCTGATATAGGTGTAAAGCATGAAATAGCTCAGTGGTATGGATTGATGTCAGGCTATTCAAAACACAAAGTATGGGGTTTGATATGATACGGATACAGATAAAGTAATGGTGACAAACGACAGTTGTAAAGAATTCCCAACAGAGAGATCTACAACAGATTAACAGAGAGAGAGAGAGAGAGAGAGAGAGAGAGAGAGAGAGAGAGAGAGAGAGAGAGAGAGAGAGAGAGAGAGAGAGGCTTACGGTGGATCTGAGAAGTGGACAGAGAGAGGCGAAGAAGACAAAGTACTATAAATGGAAGCCGACGATTCAAAGGACTAGCGGAAGCGAGAGCCTTATTCTGATTTAGGCATAGAAAAGTGAAGAGAAAGGAGGATGAATGAAGATGGGATTTGGCGATTTAGAGTTCTTCAACTCCTAACCATTGTCACAAAAAGGTCGTGGTCGGGATGGGGTTTAGAGAGATGATAGGAGGAAGAAGGCAGTAACGGAGGAGGACGGTCGCCGGAGGAAGAAGGTCGTAACGGAGGAGGATGGTCGTCGGAGGAAGAAGGCCGTAACGGAAGAGGATGGTCTCTGGAGGAAGAAGGCAGTGGTGAAGAGTTCAGGATTTGGGGATTTGGTGGGTTGGCTTCGGGTTAATTGAATGTGAGAGGGAGGGAGGAGACAGATAGAATAATAGAAATGGTTGAAGTGTGTTAAAAATTGACTTTGAATTTGAAAACCCTCCAATTTTTTTTCTAAGTATCAGATCCCGCTTTTTTCCCCTAGACGCGTGTGTTTTAATTTTTTTTAGAACCAATGATTTAACATCTGTCCATATATTTGACTGTTGTCTAAACTGTTTTAAGCATCACAAAAATATATATTGATGTAATAGATAAATTTAAGATCTGTTGCGTTCTTGACAGACTTAAATCGTATGATGTCTAATTACAGTATTCTAGTAGTGCTCCGAAGTCTCACCTCTATTACTCTCTCCCATAATTTCATCGTGTGACTCAACATTTTGATACCTCTGTAGTTAATGAAACACTGTGTTAGATAGAATATATGTATAAGCCCAATTACCCATTTGTAATTGGGGTTAACTATCTTGTACTCCTATATATATTCTAATGATAGCGAAGGCAACCCCATCGGGAATTATTCACTCTGACATGGTATCTGAGCCTTAGGGTATCATCAAAATCAACCCTAATTTTTTTCTCTAGAGGTCGTCTTCTTCCTTCTCTCTGTCCAGATCCCGCCGCCACCACCAGCTGCTCACCATTGCCGGTCACCGCAGCCCCGTCCTCTCCTACCGTCGGTCATCCTCTCTCTCTCTCTCTCTCTCTCTCTCTCTCTCTCTCTCTCTCTCTCTCTCTCTCTCTCTCTCTCTCTCTCTCTCTCTCTCTCTCTCTCGTGCAATCTCGCCGTCCTCGTCTCTCTATTGTCTTGCCGGGCGATCTACTGCGTGCAATCTGCTGTCCTCGTCTCTCTCGTCCACACCTCCTGCGCGCAATCTCGCCTGTGCGAAATCCGACCGCCTGTGTCTCACACCTCCGTCCTCCACATCAGACCGTCTCCGGCCCCCCTGTAGCCGCCGACGCCACACCCGACATCCCTGAACCACCAGCATCTCCTTCCTCCCAGCCGCCCTCGCATCTCCTTCCTCGCTACTCTTGCCTTCTCCCTCGTCTATCCCAGATCCGACCACCACACCACTGCCCACACCGTCCCTGTCGCCCCGAGCCCAGTTCCGAGCATTCCCCTCTCGCTGCCCTCTTCCCTCGCTCGCCGAAACCGCATACAGCACCTCCGCCACCACATAATCCCACCAGATCCGAGCACCTCCGGCCACCGCAACCACAGAGCCGGCCACCAGCCCTCGGATCTGCCACCTGCGAGCCCATCTCCGACACCCAGCCGCCACCCAACAACCCTCGGATCACACCTGTTTGTTCTGAAGAAAAAAAATGAAAAAAGGAAAAAAAAAATCCTTACCATGGCCTTCTATAATCCACAACAGCCTCCCGTCAAGGTTATCGCCCCTTCAAGTCTTTTACAGAGGGGGTATTCCCCTATTGGAGCCCTTCCCCAGGGCTACCCGACCTATACCTTTCCGCCTCCCCCGTACGTCTCTCCAACGCGGTCATGCCCGAGCTAGTAGGGACTCCACGGGCCCTCTCCGCACCATTTGGATTAGGCCTTAGCAGCGGAATCATCATCATCGTCTCGACACAGGCCGCCCGCCGTCATGACACCTACATGCATGTCACCTGCCGATCCGAACCGGTACATGGATAGCGAAACCACTGCGCACATGTCGCACAACCCAGGTATAATTTATGTCCCTGCTTCTAAGAGTCTTTCTATCTCCATTATTGTCGGCAATGGTGAACGCATTCCTACCTTGGGTCTTGGGCACACTACATTACCAACACCTACCACTGACCTAAGCCTTAACAATATCCTCGTCTCCTCTAGCTTAACAAAGAACCTTGTATCCATTCGTCGCCTCACCACAGACAATAATCTCTCCATTGAGTTTCACCGCTTTGGGTTTGCTGTCAAAGATTTCACAACTGGAGTACCGCTCATGAGATGTAATAGAACTGGAGACCTATATCCTGTGACCAACAACATACACCCTGTCACCTTCCCTGCAGCAACCAATTTTTTAGCAGTTGCTCGTTCGGCATCTCTCTAGCACGCCCGTCTTATACTCAGGTGCGTGCCAGCTTGGCAAACACACTAGATTGCCCTTTGCCACGTCTTCTACTCAGGTGCACGCTCCATTTGACATCATTCATGGTGATCTATGGACATCTCCTATTATCAGTCTTAATGGTTTCTGCTATGGACTTGTTCTGGTTGATGCATTCTCTCATTATTTTTGGGTGTTTCCCCTAAAGTACAAATCTGAAGTTGTTACACACCTTATGATCTTTCATAGCTTCGTCCGCACCCAATTCAACCTTCCCATTAAATCCTTTCAATGTGACATCGGCGGTGAGTTTAACAACAATGCCCTTACATTCTTCTTTACTACTCATGGCATTCAATTCCGCAATTCTTGTCCCCACACCTCCTCCCAGAATGGGAAAGTCGAACGGAGCATTCGCACCCTTACCACTTATATGAGGACTCTCCTTATCCATGGGTAGGGGTGGAAATGGGGCGGGTTATGGGTGGATGAAGCCACTCCATCATCCGCCCCGCGGGTAAATAATCTCACCTGCTCCATCCATCACCCGCAAACTTCTTCACCCTCATCCGCCCCGCGCGGGTGATGCGGGTGGAACGGGTACCCAATGGGTGTAGTGATGATTTTTTGAGTAACTTTGAAAGATGAATAAAAACTTAAATTTTAATTTATAACTACTACAAATATAAGTTCGTGGAATTAAAATATACACTCATACATCACAATAACGTGTTACCTAAAATTACAAAATGAAACTAAAATATATGAGAATGGAACCAGAAGAGTAGATTGTAGCAGAATCGCACGTTTTTCCTTTTCAATAATTAAGCCGATCCACCACAATATCCTAGCATGCACATGAGCAAGTAAAATTATATGTTCTCTATTAAACATGTAAAAAAAAAAAAGATAGACAACTACAATTAGAGAAAAATAACTTACATTTTCAATTAAAAAGGGTAAAATAGTAAAATCACACACACATATAGAATATTATAGATATATTTTTAGGGTTTTATGCGGGTATGCGGTGCGGGTTAATGGGTGGACTATTGGGGCGGGTGATGGGTGAAAAATCTTCACCCATAATCCATCCATCACCCGCTCCACCCGTCACCCCCTTTTTGCAGGTTTTCGCCCGCAAAATTAATACGGGTGGAGTGGTTACCCGCGGGTAATTTCCAGCCCTATCCATGGGCATGTCCCCCTACAATATTGGCCATATGCTATTGAATCAGCATGCTATCTTATCAACATCACTCCTTCCACAACCATCCAGAATTGGTGCCCTGTTGAGATATTATTCCGAGTCACTCCTAAATACGACCACCTCCGTGTGTTTGGCTGTCGGTGTTACCCCCAACCAAGCATCTGTTGCCCCTCATAAACTTGCTCCTCGATCCACGCCTTGTGTTTTCCTCGGCTACCCCTCGAATCATAGAGAGTATAGGTGTTTTGATTCCATTACCAAACGCGTCATCTTCTCTCGCCATGTCACATTTGATGAGACCACATTCCCATTTTCTAGTCCTCCTACATCCCCAAACACCCCGCCCCCTTCTGATGACTACCCTACACCCCACCTCCTTCATCAACTATATCCCACTTCCTTTCCGAATGCTATTACATCTCCGGCCCGGGCACCCAACCCTCCCCCACCGCAACCTATCCTGCCACCTCCTCCCCCCGTCCAGCCCCCTGCGGCCCCCGTCCCATCACCTCAAGTCTCTGTCCCATCAGCTGCAGCCTCTACCCTGCCACCTAACCCTACACAGTCGGTCACCCAGATCCAAACTCGGAGCATGAGCGGCATCTCTCTCCCCAAACAGATTTTTGAACTCTCCGCTTCTCACCTATCATCCATCCCTACCTCCCACAAAACAGCCGCCTTAGACCCAAATTGGAATGTTGTCTTGCTCGATGAGTACAAGGCTCTTATTAGCAACAACACTTGGGTCTTGGTTCCGCGACCTCTTGGGGCCAACATTGTGCGGTGCATGTGGCTCTTTCTGCACAAGTTTCGCTCTAACGGATCTCTTGAGCGCTATAAGGCGCGACTGGTCGCCAATGGGAACTCTCAGCAAGTGGGGGTCGATTGTGGTGACACTTTTAGTCCGGTTGTCAAACCAGCTACCATCCGTACCGTCTTGCATCTCGCTGTCTCTAGGGATTGGCCTATTCATCAGCTTGATGTCAAGAACGCATTTCTTCATGGTCATATGAATGAGACAGTGTACATGTTCCAGCCGCCTGGTTTTATTGACAGGACCAAACCAGGCCATGTTTGTCTCTTGCAGAAGTCTCTGTATGGCCTTAAACAGGCACCTCGGGTGTGGTATCTTGGCTTTGCTACTTACCTGCACATGCTTGGCTTCGTCAGTAGCAAGAGCGACTCCTCTTTGTTTGTCTTTCGCCGAGGTAATCAGATTGCGTATTTGTTGTTATATGTCGATGATATCATCCTTACTGCATCTTCAGAGACTCTTCGGGCTGCCATTATCACTCAACTCAGTAAGGAGTTTGCTATGTCTGATCTCGGGCCTCTCAACTTCTTTTTGGGACTCTCTACATCTCGATCTGCATCTGGTTTGTTTCTCTCATAGGAGAAATATGCCAAGGAAATTATTGCCAAGGCTAACATGGCTAACTGTAAGCCTGTTGCAATGCCTGTTGAGACCACGGCCAAACCGGCCCAAGTTGCGGGTCCGCCTGTGTCTGATCCGACTTTGTACCCTAGCTTTGCTGGTGCTTTACAGTACTTGACATTTACTCGTCCTGATATTAGCTATGTCGTTCAGCAAGTCTGTCTATTTATGCATGACCTCATAGAGTCTCACTTTGCTGCTCTTAAGCGCATTATCAGGTATGTTCAGGGTACTACTTCTCTTGGCATCACTATTACCCCATCAGCATCACCTCTCTCCATGGTTGCTTACACGGATGTTGATTGGGCTGGTTGTCCGGACCAGACGGTCTACGTCAGGATATTGTGTGTTCCTCAACGACTCACTCGTCTCTTGGTCTTCTAAGCGCCAACATGTGGTTTCTCGCGCTAGTGCTTAAGCGGAATATCGCGGTGTTGCCAATGATGTCGCTAAGTGTGCCTGGCTTCGCAACCTATTGCTTGAGCTCCATTGTCCGCTCAGTCAAGCGTCTGTTGTAGGTATACAGACAATGTCAGCGCTACTTACCTTGCTCACAACCCGGTTCACCATCAGCGAACCAAGCATGTGGAGATTGACATCCACTTTGTTCGTGAGAAGGTCGCTATGGGACATGTGCGTGTCCTACATGTTCCCTCCCCGTACCAGTATGCAGACGTATTCACCAAGGGATTACCTCACCATTTATTTCTTGATTTTAGATCCAGTCTCACTATTCGCTACCCTCCTGTTTCGACTGAGGGGGTATGTTAAATAGAATATATGTATAAGCCCAATTACCCATTTGTAATTAGGGTTAACTATCTTGTGCTCCTATATTATTCTAATAACTCCAACGGGGATTATTCACTCTGACACATTGAACATCCCCCTTATTCTTGTAGACTGGGACCAACTTACTAAGCCTCCATTCCGAAGGCATCTTAATTTCAATTTCTTGTAATTATTAAATTTTAAAGTAATACTCCATCCGTTCGACAAAACATGTTTACTATTCACGCACGCTTCTTTAGAATGATAAAAACTATATAAAATATTTATTTTTTTATAAAGATTTTTAAACAAGTTTGTACTTATTAATAATAACTAAAAAAATTATTTAAAAAAAAGATATTTTATATAGTTTTTATCACCTAAAAACACGTGCGTAAATAGTAAAGGGACATATGTATTTTGCCGAGTATAACATTAGAGTATGACTCCTAGAGAAATAATTGAAAACTAGTACGATTCCCGCACCATGGTGTGTTTTTTTTAAAATAAAATATTATATATAAAAATATTATAAAATGCCTCTAAGATTAGTTAAGACTCCTAAATTAAAGAAAAAAGAGAATTAACGGAAAATGAATAAAAAAAAGAGAATTAAAGAAAATCAAAGAAAAATGACCAAAAAAAAATAGATTTGTCAAGACTCCTAAAATGTCTCTAACATTGACACATCATCCTAAAGTCTTCTAAATTAAGAGTTTATATAGATATAGATTAAAAATCAATCTTAGACTATTTTAAGATTTTAAAAAGGGAGTTAAAACATAAAAACTTGTATAGATAATCGATATATAGATAGATTAGGACTCGTTTAACGATTACTCGCAAACGAACCCTAATCAAATAGCTTATAATGCACACAATGCATATAAGTTTTTTGTTAGGACTCTTATTAACATAAACAATGGTTTATTTAAAAAGCGATCCCCATAAACAATAATCACATCGCGTCAAAACAAATCCAAGATGAGAAATAGGATGATGAGGAAATCCGGAATTAAAGCTTCACGCAATACAAAAAAGGCATACGACAAGGGGATCAACAGGAGATCGGCCTTAGAAACGATCGCGGAATGTACCCAAACACGGTTGTGCTGTCTATTTATTCATACAACTCATATATATATATATATATATCGTTGTCCATCAAATCATAACGTGCAATTTATTTAGTTTCCTGAAACGGTAACAAACCTCACTAATTGGCTTTCATCCTCCTTTTAACACTTTTGCTCATTTTATTATTATTATTATTACTCCCTCCGTTCCAAAATACATGGGTTTTGACTTTTCGGCACGTTTTTTAAGGAGCAAAAAACTATATAAAATATTATTTTTTTAATTAATTTTTTTATATAATTTAATACTTATTACTAATAAGTATTAAATTATATAAAAAAATTAATTAAAAAAATAATATTTTATAGAGTTTTTCGCTCCTTAAAAAACGTGTCAAAAACTAAAAACCCATGTATTTTGGAACGGAGGTAGTATTATTATTATATTATTCCCAGACATACATACTATGGGTTGTGGGACCAGGGATGTGTAGCCCTGACCCCACACGCTTCTCAATGATTTTTTTAACTACGGAGTATTAATGTAGTACAATCTATTAAAATCATTCTATATTTGGATAGAATTAAATCATCTATATGACCTATTAGGTGTGTTTAGATTACCATATTTTAAGACTTATAATACACAGTATTGCAATATGTTATGTATTACATTATAAATCATAATTATGCTGCAATATTGTGCATTATAAGGTATAAAACTTGTTATGTGAACACGATCGAGTAGTTCGAATTTGACTCGTACTCGCTCGATAAAAATTTGACTCAATCTTGTTCATTTGATGAACAAGTCGAGTATGAGCACATTTTTAAGCTCGGTCCAAAGCTCAACTCGTTCGAATTAAGCTCGAATTTTATGGAATTTCTAAAATTGTTGTATAATGAGCAAGTAGAACTGCTTAAAGCTCAAAAAAAGCTCTGCTCAAGCTCGTGAATTTCCTAAACGAGCCGAATATAAGCACATTTTTCATTTCGAGTCAAATTTTAGGCTCGGCTCAAACTCGTTCATATCCTAAATGAATTGAATATGAACAAATAATACTCGGCTCGTTCGGCTCTAATAGCAGCCCTAACCATAAGGGGTATCAGGGTAACAAAACTTTATTCTTCCAATATCGTATATTCGACCTTGAATAGCATCTGTCACATATACCTGTATGGGGCATTTAAACCCCAACTTATTTTGGGGTTTATTTATATTCTTGATGAAAATATTCTCACGACAACTTTCAGAGTAGTTTTGATGGGCATAGAAATGTGGCGCCGATATGGTCACTTTTGGTCCGGAAAAGTCATGGAAAGTTTTTTCGTCCAAAAAGCTCTCATTATAATCTATATACAATATAAACATGTTTGGGACAAATTTGAGCGAAAACAGAATAGTTTTGATGGGCATAGAAGGGTGACGCAGATATGATCATTTTTTGTCCGAAAAAGTCATGGAAAGTTTTTCGCCCAAAAAGTTCTCATTATCATCTATACACAATATAAACATGTTTGGGAAAACTTTTTTAATTTCATCTAGATTATAAACTCGCTCTCGTAGTAGTATATTTGTGATTTTAATTATTTGATATAGTATATTTGTTTTTGTATCATTTTATTGATATAAAAAACGTAAACATTCTTTACATTTTTTTAAAGGCATAGGATTTTGAGGTTAATGATTAATCATTCACGTGTTCAAACACTAACATGTAGCACTTGAATCAAATAAACAAAACACATCAATATGCAATACGTTTGAGGCTATTCATCAATTGTAGCTCTCCTGATTCTAGGGAGATTTGTTTAATCATCCAAATAGATGATTAAGGTTAATCTTTAGTTCTCAAAAGGTCTTCTAATTCTTGCATACTTTTTCAAAAAAAATATTAAGAGCTTGCGAACCTTTTACATATTACAAACTTTTAATCATCATTCGAGGGAAAGAGATGATAAATAAATATTCCTTTTGTTTCGTAATTTAAGTCACTCTGATTTTGATACATTTTTTTAAAAAAGAAAAAACTCTATAAAATATCAATTTTTTATAATTCATATCTGTTAATAACAATTATTATATCGGTTTAAAAAATATGCCATTTACTATTTATGCGATGATAAATAAATACTCCTTTTATTTTGTAGTATTTGTTATTAATTTTTTATGCCATAAAAATTTTTAAAAAATGATTTATATATTTTTATCTCATTAAAAAATCAATATCTAATACTAAAACAGAGGCGTGGAAATTCTATATGGCGGGCTCTGATGCGATTCGTTTACGTGTCGTTCTCTGGTGCAATCTGGCCCGGGTTTTACTGACACGTCAATTAATGACGATACAATAAATTTAAGCCACGTCAGGCGATAACTCCATCTATTTATACACGTGTCGTTCTATGTGTCCATTTTAATTGATGATTAAATTAATTTTTAATATAAATATTCAACATCATATCTCACAAATCTTATCATTTACCTTAAGTTATTTTATAAATATTTTATCTACAAATCTTAGTTAGAAAACTTGTCTTTTATACTCCACATCTAAGAAATAATCTTTTAAATATAATAACTTTTTTTTAATAATTTCTATCTACATCTTATCTATAGTTACTAATTGTATACGGAGTACGTATTATATTACAATAAAATAAGTTATAACAAAGAAAAAGTTACATATCTTAAACAATATATACTCCGAATACATTTGATTGACATTGATGTTTAAACAATATTTATTTTTTCGATTAAAATCTATCTTATTAATCAACCTTTTATCTCTTTATTTTCAATTTTTAATTTCTCCTTATAATATATAAATTTGATAAAAAAAATTAATAACCCTAATGAATTTTGCCAAATTAAAAAAAAAACTTATAAATATATATTAATTGGAAACTAAAAATAAAACCCCGCAAATCTTTAAGTAAGATATATATTAATCGAACACTGATCGGATAATTGATCGACATATATGAATGATGAAAGGAAGAAGCGTTTATCAAACTCATAAATAGTTTAGATATATATGTGCAAGCTATCCAGGGATTATATATTGATTTCATGGGTCATTTTGATTTATTAAGATCGATTTTTACAAGGTATAAATATTGAAATGGAATTTAAATTTTTGTTTATATATTTTTTTTACAGTAGACAAATAAATTGGATGTACTAATGACATCCATGATCATTTCGCAAGATGATGTTCTGGAACTCACAACAACATGAACTCACAATAAAATTACAACTCAAAATAAAATTTAAATTATATATATATATATATATATATATATTATATATATATATATATATATATATATATATATATATATATATATATATATATATATATATATATATTTTATGACGTGGAGGTTCCGAGGTTATCGACTAATCCTCCACGGGCCGAGCACTAGCCTGCAAAGCACTCGAGCCGGGTAAGCCAAGCGGCAAGCCGCAAGACAGGCTAACCCATGCCAAGGTAAACCAAGGCATGAGTACCCACTATATATAGCACAAATTGCTCATAGTGGGATTTGAACCCTTGACCTCATGGCAGTGAGGCACAAGGAAGCACCTCACTCTTACCACTAGGGCAAGAGGTCATTGGTAAAATTTAAATTATATTGTTTAATAGTCTTTTCTAGACTATACCACATATCAACCATTAAATATTTAAGTAAATTTCCTTAAAACTATAAGCAATTAGATTTATTCTATTTATTCACCTTAATTAATTATAAAATCTATTATTTTTAATATAAATATTTAATCTCATATCTTAATTGATTACAAACTTTATCATTTTAATATAAATATTCAACCTCAAATCTTAATTAGTTATAAAATCTATCTTTTTTAAGCACAAAATAATATTTTATACAATTTTTATAATCTTACACAATTTGTGCGTAAATAATAAAAGTCATGTAAAAAAAAGCCGCAAAGTTCGCGGGTAATAAGACTAGTGTTTACAAATAGTAAAGTGGTATATTTTTCAAAATGGACGGAGTATGTAAGAAATTATTTTTAAAAATTAATAAAAAAAAAAAAGTTATATTTATTTATATAGTATTTTTAGCTTTAAAAAAATGTGTCAAAAGTTAAAATGACATGAATTAACATGAGACGGAAATAGTATTTTTTTTTAAAGATTATTGCTAAACGAAACCTAATAATGAGAATGCCTAAAATGTTGTGTATACAAGAGACAACACCCACATCGTTCCCTCCCATACCCTTCTAGAATTAATATTTCCTTAAATCCTCATAACCCAACAAACCAACATTCCCTTTCTCTTTCTAGTTTCTATCATCCATTTCACCACATAAATACAACTTTTAAATTGAAAATAAAACCATATAATATATAATAAGATCACTCTATATAGTTAACAATATTCATCCTATATATCTATAGCTCTCATCTTAATTTTGTAACATTTCATGGAGTACTCTACCACCAACATAAACACTAGTCTAGCCCTAGGCAGCCCTGCAAACAACCCTAACATTAATCCGAGCCACGACGAAGCCAACGTCGAACAAAACCGCCATGATCTAAGCCTTGATCTAGGCCTAGTCTGCCCATCATCGTCCTCCTCGTCGTCTTCTCCCCTTTGCTTGTCCGCGAGCACTTCTTCTTCATCAAAGGTCGCGGACAGGGCTCGGGCGTTCCCTTGCAAATACTGCAAGCGGAGGTTCTATAGCTCCCAAGCGTACGGGGGCCACCAGAATGCCCACAAGCTCGAGCGGGCCCACCACAAGCGCACGGAGGAGCTCATGGTTCTTACCAAGGCAAAGACCGCCCTGCGGGACCCACACGAGTCGATGGCTGACCTGCCCTCGAGCGAGGAGATGGTTGCAGCCGGTGGTATGAACCAAGATGATGATCCGGAGGAGGCTAGCCACCTTGACTTGTCTTTGAGGCTTTGAGGGTCAAATGAGAGTGTGCATCCTTTGTAGTTAATTTGTACTAGTTCTCGAGTTTGAGACCTCCTTGAATTATTGAGAACAGATTTTTAAATATGTAAATTGTCTTTATTTTGATGATCATGTCTTGTCCCTCTCGAAGCATCAAACCTTTCAGATGAAATCCATGGAGCAATTCTTAGATAGTAAGCACTAGTGCGACTTCATAAAAAGCAATCACATACGTAACGAAGAGAATGTGTAGAGTAGTGTTAGTATGAGGGCATTTTCATCATTTTATTCTCTTCGTATTTTTGTTAGAAGGTTGTTGCTCTTGCTTGTTGTATAAATAAGAGAGTTGCTACTCTCAGACGGGGATAGTTTTTGTAACAACCGATTCTTGACTTTCATCAATGGAAATCTCCATTTTCGTTTTCATTTGAGAGCTCATATTCTCAAATGGCATCAGAGCCTCTCAAAAGTTTTTGAGATCTTGTTTTCTGGTTGCGATCCTTTGCTCTGTTCTTTGTCGTTTTTATTTGTTGTTGCTGTTTGACTGAATAGTAACGAAGATAATAAATTTGACTAGCTTCAATATACTCACAAATATCAAAGATAAATGAAAGAAACCTAGTGTGAGAGTTCTATGAAATTATACAAGTTATTATTTCAAATTTTTTTAAAAAAAATAAGTAAAAGCAACGAGGGTGGGCCTCTCCCTACTAGGACTTGGGCCGTAAACCTATCCAGATTGGGCTCTCAAGAATCTCAAATCTGAATTTGGGCTCTTTTTACTTACAACTCCGAAATTTGGTCGTTGTCAAGTCTTGTAAAAGAGCTAATGAGAAGAAGCCTATAAAAAATTTTGAGAAGAAAGAACTTCAAATCATATAAATTACACATATTCGATCCTCCAAATCTAATATATTCAGATCAACTAAATTACAAATCTAATACATTAATTCAACTTCAACCACCCAATACTACAATCAACACCAAAATCAAGCACTATCGGTTAGGCTTGCGGCTTGCCCTACACAAAATCTTACCTAATCAAAAAAATCAAGCAATCTTGTCCCAAATTGCCAAAATCTGAAACCCTATAATAATGAATACGTTTAAAAGAAATGCATGAAGTACGGTTGTTAGGTTTAACTTTACATGTAGTAGAGTATTCACATTGTAGAATATAGTGCCATGTACATAACAAGCTTACATTTCACACCTTAGGGAATTGATTCATTGTGTAAGCTTAGGCGGGAAGGGCATTTTGGTAACTTCACAGGAGCCCAACTTATAGCAGTTGGTAGTTAGTTAGGCTCAAGATTCTTGGTGTAACAAACTAAGAGAGATTGAGAGTTGGGAGAGGTTTTGGTGAAACCTCCATTGGAGCTCAGCTCTTGTTCATCGTTTTGATGTGTTTGATTGATCAATTGAAGTTTTCTGTTTCCAAATGGTATCAGAGCAAAGGTAAGTTGCCTTGCTGCGTTGTGTGATTTCGATTTGCTGTGGTGTGAAATCGGGAATTGAATTGACGATGTCTGGAAGAGGGAATCCGAATGCGAGTCCTCCTAGCCAAGGCTCAGGCATTGGAGGAGGAAGAGGAACGTATGTTACTCCTCCAGCGCCAGGTGCTGGTAGGGGATTTGGCATGGGAACGACGATTCCCACGGGGTTCCAATTTGGGGATTTTGCGCAAAATCTCGGAAATATTCACTACAATCCGTTGTTCTTGTCCAATTCGGACCACCCTGGGATGCAGCTTGTGTCCACACCGTTCAATGGAACGAATTTTGTGAGTTGGAGTCGAGGAGTTCATATGGCTTTGGGAGCCAAGGCCAAACTTGGATTCATCACAGGGAGTGTTGTTCAACCAGCTGCTGAGAACACTGAGGAATTCGAGAAATGGATGCGCGCAGACTATATGGTTAGGTGCTGGCTTGTGAATTCGATGACTAGTGAGGTAGCTGAATCTGTGATGTATGTGCAGTCGGCGAAACAGTTGTGGGAAGATATCAAGGAGAGATTCTATGAGACGAATGATCCTTTGATATATCAGTTAAGGAGAGATTTGAGCAATCTGAAGCAAGAAAATCTCTCCATTGGGGCATACTTTGGTAAACTGAAGAAAATTTGGGACGAATTGTTGCTTCTTGATGCTGTTCCAAGTTGCACATGTGGTGGCATGATTCAATCTTGTTCATGTTCTGTGATCAAGCATGTCATTGAGAGAGAAGAAAAAGCAAAGGTAATGCAGTTCTTGATGGGACTTAATGATGTTTATGAGCCATTAAGGAGTAATGTCTTGTCTAAGGATCCAATGCCAAGTCTGAATAAAGCATTTCAGATGGCTGTGCAGTTGGAGAGGTCCAAAGGAGTGACCTCAATAGTGCAAGGGGATGCAAATGTGTTAGCTGTTGGTCAACACAGCAATATGGAGTATGAGGCCAATGTTGTGAACAGATATTCACAGTCAAAGCAAGAGTAGTATAAGTTCAGCAATTACCAGTCGAAGAAAGAATTCAAGAAACCAAAGGTAGAAAGGAGGTGTGATTACTGCAACAAAGAAGGTCATACCAGAGATTACTGTTACAAACTAGTGGGGTATCCTGAATGGTACAAAGGGCCTCGTGATGATGATAGATCCAAGCAGGGAGCTAAGATGGCTGCTTACATAGACACTCCTCATTATGACAGTCCACTGGATGGACAAAGTGATGACAGGCTAGACCCTGCTATGGTGAATGTTGTGTTCAATGAAATTGTTAAGATGATGAAAGGCAAGGCCAAGGTGGATCCCTTTGAGAGTTCAGCAAATCAGGCATCTGTGCACTTTGCAGGTACATTGAGTGTTTCATTTCTCATTGGTGCTAATAAAGCTGATAAGAATAGATGGATAGTTGATTCAGGAGCTACTGATAATATTGCATTTGATAAATCTGTGTTTATGAGTTTGAGAAATTTGCAAAGCATTATCAGTTTGGGTTTGCCAGATGGAACAAGTATTGCTGTGAGTCAGTCAGGGTCTGTGCGGGTCACACATGATTTGTTGTTGCAAAATGTGCTCTATGTTCCCCAATTTAGGCATAATCTGCTTTCTGTGTCAAAGGTTTTGCATTCTCAGAAAATGGAATTCCATTTTAATGAGGTCTCCTATTGGTTACAGGACCTTATGACTAAGAGAATGATTGCCCAAGGGACTGAAGAAGGAGGTCTATACATATTGAAGTCCCAGAGAATGCTGAGCACGAGATTTAAGCATTTTGAAAGTCTTATGTTGGAAGGGAAAGATCAGATTTCCCATGATTGTAATAAAGTAGTGAACTTACACACTTTACATGCTAGGTTTGGACACCTTTCTGGTTCCAAAATGAAACATTTACCCGATTTTGATGATGTTGAATTGAAAGATTTTGTTTGTGATACATGTGAATTGACAAAGTTTCACAAATTGCCATTTTCTAGAAGTGAATCTGTTACAGATGGTCCTTTTCAATTAGTGCACATGGATTTATGGGGTCCCTATAAAACTCCAGCATTATGTGGAGCTAGGTACTTCCTGACCATCCTTGATGACTTCTCCAGGACAACTTGGGTATATTTGGTACAGGATAAGTTGCAAGTATTAAGGGTGATTACCAATTTTCTCAATTTGGTTGAGACACAATTTCAGTTGAAGGTCAAGGTATTGAGGACTGATAATGGTACTGAGTTTACACAAAAGGGTTGTGTAGAGCTGTTGCTGGCTAAAGGGATTATTCACCAGAGGTCAGCTCCTGGTGTTCATGAGCAGAATGGGAAAGTTGAAAGGAAACACATGCATTTGGTGGAGACTGCAAGGGCTATCAGGCATCATGCTGGTCTTCCCATTAAGTTTTGGGGAGAATGCGTGTTGAGTGCCACACATTTGATCAACAAGATGCCATCAAGTGTCCTGCACTGGAAGTCTCCTTATGAGGTTTTGTACAAAATTCCTCCTTCCTTAGAAGGTCTTAGAACAGTTGGTTGTCTTTGTTATTGCTTGCAACCAAATGATTACAGGGATAAACTTGGGGTTATATCAAGGAAATGTATATTTCTTGGCTACCCTCCAGGCCAAAAGGCCTACAGATTGTTTGATATTCATAGCAAGAAGGTCATTGTTAGCAGACATGTGAAGTTTGTTGAGAATTTTTTCCCTTTTAAACATACAAGTAGCTCTGAGGTTTCTCATGCAGTTCATCCTGGTATGTCACATGCTTCTATTGATGATAGTGAGGGCTTGTGGATCCATGATTCTAGCATCCCCTCTAGCTCTGACAGTTCAGATGATCACCACCACAACATGGTCAATGAGTCTCCTAGTGCTGTTCTATCAGATCACTCTCCAGTTCCTGCTTCTCCTGTTTCAGTTGACAGTA
Source organism: Persicaria tinctoria (assembly GCA_037127255.1). Lineage (NCBI taxonomy): Eukaryota > Viridiplantae > Streptophyta > Magnoliopsida > Caryophyllales > Polygonaceae > Persicaria > Persicaria tinctoria. Next base: position 19,951,054 of record JBANSL010000008.1, read on the forward strand.
CACCTGTGGTTGAACCTCAGGCTCCTATGGCTGCTAAGAGGGTGATACACAGACCTGCAAGACTGAATGACTACATTTGTGCAGACCTTCCAACAAGATTGCAGAGGAGTGATTCAGATTCTGAGAGCCAATCTTTTGCTGTATTCTCTGTGCAGAATCTAGCTCATTTGTCTCCCAGTTTCATCCAGTCCTTTGTCAATGTTTGTGCAACATTCGAGCCTAGCTCTTACAAACAAGCTAAAGGAGTGGAGCAATGGGAGAATGCTATGAAGGTTGAATTAGCAGCACTTGAGAAAAATCACACTTGGACTCTCACAAGCTTACCTGCTGGCAAAAAGGCTATAGGATCCAAGTGGATTTTTAAAATCAAATACAGACCTGATGGCAGTATAGAGAGATACAAAGCAAGGTTAGTAGCTAAAGGCTATAATCAAGTTAAGGATAAAGACTACAAGCAAACATTCTCCCCAGTTGCCAAGCTAGCAACAGTTAGAGTCATTCTTGCACTTGCTGCAGTAAGAGGTTGGGTGTTGCATCAATTGGATGTCAACAATGCATTCCTTCATGGTTTCCTAGAGGAAGAGGTGTACATGCAGCCCCCTGATGGTTATGAGGTTCAGTCAGGTCAAGTTTGCAAACTCAACAGGTCTTTATATGGACTCAAGCAGGCTAGCAGACAGTGGAACTATGAATTGACCAAGTTCCTAGTAAGGCTGGGCTATACACAATCTAAACATGATTACTCATTGTTTGTCAAAGCTGAGAGGTCTGCATTCACTATTGTCTTAGTCTATGTAGATGATATGTTGTTGCTGGGGAATTCAGAAGTTGAAATTGCTCACACTAAGGATGCTCTACACTCCACTTTCACCATCAAAGACTTAGGGGTGGCCAGGTATTTCCTTGGAATGGAAATCTCGAGATCATCTTCAGGAATCCTACTGAATCAGAGGAAGTATATCTTGGATATTCTCAAAGATGCTCAAATGGAAACTTGCAAAGTGGCTGCTTTTCCTATGCAACATGGAACCAAGCTCTCTGCCAATATTGGTGATCCTTTTGCCCATCCAGAAAGCTATAGGAGGTTAGTTGGGAGGCTCCTATATTTGACCTTAACTAGGCCTGACATTGCATATACAGTCCAGCAACTAAGCCAATATTTGCAACATCCTCTCAAGCCTCATTGGGATGCTGCTATATACTTACTTCGATATTTGAAAGGATCCTTTCACATGGCTCTGTCATATTCATCTCAGTCAACTCTAAATCTCAGTGCCTACAGTGATGCAGATTGGGGGAATTGTGTTGATACTGGGAGGTCTCTATCCGGGTATTGTGGTTTTTTGGGGAGTTCCTTGGTTTCTTGGAAAACTAAGAAACAGAAGGTAGTTTCTAAGTCATCAACTGAGAGTGAATATCGCAGCATGTCTTCAGCTGCTAGTGAACTGGTTTGGATGCAAGGATTGCTCACTGATCTTCACATTGATGTCAAGCTGTCCATCAAGCTGCATTGTGACAACAGAGCTGCTCAATGCTTAGCCTTGAACCCAGTTTTCCATGAAAGAACGAAGCATGTTCGCATTGATGCTCACTTCATCAGGGAAATGGTCCAACAAGGCTTCCTGCAAACCTCTCATGTGGCCACTTCACTGCAGCTCGCTGATGTTCTTACTAAAGCACTGGGTGCTAATCAACATAACTTTCTGTGCTCCAAGCTTGGACTTGTGCTTCCCACCCACGTCCAGCTTGAGGGGGGTATGTAGAATATAGTGCCATGTACATAACAAGCTTACATTTCACACCTTAGGGAATTGATTCATTGTGTAAGCTTAGGCGGGAAGGGCATTTTGGTAACTTCACAGGAGCCCAACTTATAGCAGTTGGTAGTTAGTTAGGCTCAAGATTCTTGGTGTAACAAACTAAGAGAGATTGAGAGCTGGGAGAGGTTTTGGTGAAACCCCCATTGGAGCTCAGCTCTTGTTCATCGTTTTGCTGTGTTTGATTGATCAATTGAAGTTTTCTGTTTCCAAACACATAATTATGAATTTTGGTCGATTTCATATCTTAAAATGCTTCAACTATTTAACAATGATAAATTTGGAGTTCTCTGTTATTTTTATGACTCTCTCTAAATCATTCTTCTTCTTTTTTCCAAGAAAAGGGGCGAGACAGGAACCAAACCGGGACCTCATAACTTCCCTCCTTACTCTACACCACTGGTCTATTTTAGAGATTGTTGAGATGTGAAAGATAAAGTGTCTTGCATCTAATGTACGGATTTAAAAGGTCCTCTATATAAATCATTGGACGATTTCTCCTATTGTCAATTGATTTTAGGATGCAATCTCACCCGGTCAATTAACATTTTAATTTTAATTTAAGTAAGAGTCCCCAAAATACATTAATTTGATTATTTTTAAAGTATTTTTATATGTTATTTAAATAAATATTTTCCGATTGAAATTCTTATCGTATATCCTAAAAACACCTTATTAAAATATACGGTGATACGCAAGTGTTTCATGATTGATTATGGTTTACTTATACGGAAAAAACCACGTGAATTTTTAAAAGATGCTGTTTTGAGTTATTAATTACTGTGTAATTTTCTCATTAATTTGCTAGATGCCTAATTCGAAGCAACCTTTCCATTTTTTTTCTTTCTTTCTTTCTTTCAAAAAGCAACCTTTCCATCTATCTCAATTTTCAAGTTTCCCCATTTTTGGTTGAGATTCCATGACTTTTATGAAATTCGTTAGAAAAGGGGATCACTATCATTTTCTTGGACATGATTAGTTTAATTACTCCATCGAATATTAAATAATCAAGCTTTAAATAATTAACCCATCTTTTTTAAAAAGATAGGCTTGGATGACTTTGCTGCAAAAACGTAATTAATTTTACTTAATCCCTTTCAATGATAATCATCATATTAGTGCTATTTATGGTTCAATCGGGTCAAATTTTGCAATTTACGTAGTACAAATTAAAGTTACTTCATAAAACACGATGTAATCATATAAGGATAAGGATAGGTTGTTTATTTCGAAATACCTCATTGTTATAACGAGGCGAAAATGGTGATACAAAATCTTGCTAAAATTAGTCATTTGTCTAATAGGGGATTAATTATTTGATTGGGATCCGATAATTAATTAACATTTTCGATTATGGTTGGGGACTTAGGGTTGGTTGTTAAAATATTATAATTGTTTTTATCTCGATAATATGTCCGAGCACCGTGTTCGAAGATCTGAACACCATGTCCAAGCACCTATGCCCGAGGACACCATGTCCGAGCACCTCGGACACATGCTCGAACACCATGTCTAATCACCTCAAACACATGTCCGAGCATCCGTGTCCGATCCCTCCTGTCCGACATCATATCCAAGGACCCAAGCACCATGTCCAATAAACTTTAGGAGTATTTTTGTTGGTGAGTGAATTGGATTATGACTTATGAGACAGGTTATGTTTTGTGAAGTTCAGCACTTTTTTTTGGTTGGGAAAAAAGCATCCAATACCAGATTACAATTTGGCAGCCACACATTTAATTCCTTTATAAGATTCTTCCCAACTAATTTACCCTCTTTATTGACCCACTAACCCCAACTCAATTATATAATTCCCTCCCCTAATAAGTAAAATATGTCATTGAAAGCTAACAAATATACTTTACATTATTATATTCTCATATATTACTCTATTTTTTTCACTTTATAAAGAGTTATAACTAATCATCTCCATTAAGAGCTACAATCTAAAATGACATTTGATTAAAGTATAATTTTAGTTATTTATAAGAATGGGCACAATAGTTAAAGATATATTTTCTAATACTACATCCGATCCAAAAAGAATGTTATTTGACTTTTTAAGACGTATTTTAAGGAGTTAAAAACTATATAATATATTAACTTTTTTTTAAAAAAAATTTACAACTTAATATTTGTTGGTAATAAGTATTAGATTATAAAAAATAAAAAAAAAAGTCAATATATTAGTAGTTTTTAGCTCTTTAAAATACGTGTTAAAAATCAAACGACATCCTTTTTAGATCGGAGGTAGTAATGATTATTTGATGCTCGTTTCATATATTACTCTATTTTTTTCACTTTATAAACAGTTATAACTAATCATCTTCATTAAGAGCTACAATCTAAAATGACATTTGATTAAAGTATAATTTTAGTTATTTATAAGAATGGGCACAATAGTTAAAGATATATTTTCTAATACGTAGTAATGATTATTTGATGGTTTCAAATTGATTTGCTATGTTTATGTCTGGTAGATTAAGAGCCGAATAAAATTAAGGGTTGAATTAATATACTAGAAACCTAAAAAAACAAAAAAAAAACATGATTTGATAAAAAAAAAAACCAATACAAACAATCTATTATAAAAGTGAAAGAGATTTCGAAAAAAGGGTTCGAATATGACGAGAACATGGACGAGGAGGATAAGTAAACGTCACTATCGGTTAGGCTAAGCCAACCGAATTATTACCTTATCAAAAAAAAAAAAAAAAAAAAAAAAATGTCACTAATTGGTGTTTCCATACGATTAATATACACACGATTTTTTTTTTTTTTTTTTTTTGTTTTTTTTTGCAAATTTCATAAACATATGAAGGTCTATAAGGATCGAGTATGTGTATACGCCTCTTACCTTTAAACATTACTCATTAGCTTAAGGCCTTAACCTTTTAAAATTTTTATTCAAGGGAAAATACATTAAAGTCAAAACATATGATTAAAATAATTACTTAAAATGTCCCCTATTTGAATTGATTGACATACGGCACCATATAATTTGCAAGCTCAAGTTGTTGCTTTAGCTTAGCTTGCTAAGTTATTCTAAAATAGCTCCTTTATCCTCCTTTCAACTTCTCACCTCTATAAGAGGAAATTCTTGCATATCCATCCATCCATAAAAAATGAATCCTGTGGTTGGCAAACTCTACTGCTCATCATCCGAGGTGGTTTTGGTGGTTCGGAAGCGGCCTCGTGTCGTCAATGGAGGCGGCTTCGTGGTCACGAACTGCAGCCAAAGGGTTGTTTTCAGGGTGGACGGTTGTGGAATCGTTGGTCGCAAGGGCGAGGTGATGTTGCGCGATGGTGATGGTGTCGAGCTCCTCTTAATCCGTCAGAAGGTACACTATCTGTCTAACCTGCTCTGATACCATGTGAATTCCACATCTAAAGAGTTACATGTAACTTCATTTGTGTTTGATTTCCGATTTGGTACTGAATTTGAGGGTTGCAGGGTGGGATCATTCAGGCATTAAGCATCCATAAGCAATGGAAGGGGTATGCATATGACTATGAAGGGCTTAAACAGAAGCCGGTGTTCAGTGTGAAAGAGCCCAATGCCTGTTTCTCAAGAAGCAATGTCATCAAGGTCTCTCTTGAGCAATCCAAGGGATGGGATTTCGAGATCGCTGGGTCTTTCCCTGATAGAGACTGCACCATACTCAATCACCTCGGAAACCCTGTCGCACAGGTAACTTTTAAGTCCAGTGAGGTTTCATCCTAAAATGAATTAACAATCTCGATTAGTCAATGGAAGATCTCTTCTTGGGTGATTGCAGATTGGAGTGAAAGAGCAGGTGCAGCAGGTGATGCAAAGCAAAGATGTCTACCATGTGGTGATCAAATCCGGTGTCGATCAGGCCTTTGTTTTCGGAGTCATTGCTGTTTTGGACTACATTTACAACGAGTCCACTCGCTGCTGATCAACTCGAGTCATGTTCGTGTCATCGTGTATTCGTGTCCGTGTATTTGTATAGTAATAATGAAAGCTTTCTTATTGTACAAAAACTATGTCATTAACTGAACTTTAACCGAAGGAACAAGTGATCGTGAATTCGAACCCACCACGAAACCAATTACAGCAAAAACAGTCACAATCGAGGACCCGAATTTAGGAAGATACAAGTAAAAATACCTGTCTATGTTTCCCAAGATTCACAGGTTGATGTTGATGATTCCTAAAATGAAGTTTCATTGCAAAGGAAACCATGGAAACCTGATGAAAGCTTCACAATGAATCCTATACAATCTGTTCTTATAAGCTTCTGGAAGTCGAATCAATGGCATTTCGTATGACAGATTGTATAGTCCAACGCGCATAAAACAAGGCGACAGGAAGCATCAATCGGTGCTATTATACATGAATATTAACAATCTACATTACAATTCAGCAACGCCATACATACAAAGCATCGTATAAGTTCGCTATTGGATACGTGCTGATCATCAGCTAGCAGTCGGAGAGGCGGTGCCAATGGCAGTTACAAGCCGAAAACAAAGGAACATAAGGTAGATAGTTATGAGGCCGATGCCTAGCGTCCTGTTGGGGCGCATATCGCTGTTGGGTAAGACGACCAGCGCCCATATCAGGCCTGTCATGAGGAACCCGATAGTGTAAAACAAGGTAGCATCTAGCGGGATCACGTATCCGTTCGGCCCTTGTGACCAGGCTCCAAGGAGCATGGAGACTCCAAGGCCAATGAGCGTGTTGAACATCGGCCCTGCGTAGCACCCTGACATGGCAATCTGGACGCCGTCTTGCTTGTTCATCGCAAGGGCGGTATTCGAAATCAGGTCGCCCATTGAGTTTCCCCACGCGAGGATGGTTATCGCTAGGAGGGATGGGTTGATGCCGAGTATCGTGCCTAACGCAACGAGCAATGCCACGAGCTCGTTGGCTATGAGATAGAACCAAATGATGCTCATGAAGAAGCCTCCGAGGACCCAAGGGAGCAGGAGTTTTCGAGGCGGATGGTCAGGCTTCGTGTACGAGAATGCTAGGAAGGCGAGTACAGAACCCGAAGCAAAACCGATCAGATACGCAATCCTGCCACTCAATGCACCCACATTCTGCTGGGAGTTCCATATGCAAGCAAGGAGCAATGGGGCGAAAAACGCGCTCCCGACAGCATAGGGCTTCGACCACCTCTCCTCTTCGACGACAGGTATGGTAAGCCGTCTAGGTATGATCAGGGGAACCTCCAAGAGTGACCACAGTTTCGAGCAAGAGGACGATGAGCAATCATCGCCATTGCTCATCGGATTCTCATCGGACCAGCCCCATAGAGGCCGAGGGCTCGGAATCTCATCGACATTTGACTTCAAATAGTCCGAATAGATCAACACATTCGAGGCCCAGACCCAATGTGGCAACTTGGGCACCAGATAGGGGTTGTCATTGTCGCATTCATCGCGGTTAGGCTGAATCAAAGAGGCGCACAGCGACTCGTCCTCTTCGGATTGGAAGAACCCGCTGGCAACGGGAAGCAGCGGGTTTATAGAGCCGTTGCTGAACATCAAGACCGCGCCTTTCCTACTGAGGATCTCGCTCAGCGCAACCGAAAACGCGTAGACGGCGTAGATCAACACGAATGCGGTAGCCATTCCGACAGAGACTCTGCCAACCACCATGATCAGGGCAAGGCAGGAGATCGCGAAGAGGAAGAAGCACACGTCCCTTATGAAGCACTTCCGATCGATCTGGATCGATTTCTTGGACACAGAGAGGGAGACAACTCCGACAACAATACAGGTGACAAACACAGCTCCTCCTAACACACTACTGAGCCCCATTTGGCTGGAACCGCTCCCCATAAAGGCGGCGATACTGGAGAACACATCGGGAGCTCCATTGCCGAATGGAAGCAAGGTAACTCCGGCTAGAGTGGGCGATAAATTCAGCTGATTGGAGAGGCGTTCGAGTGAGCAACAGAAGTAATCCGCAGCTGTGTTACCGAGCAAATAGAACAGTACAGCGAGGCCGGCGGTGAGGACAAGGTACCCGAAAAAGCTGTACTGACCGCAACCGCAGTAGAAGAATCGGAGGTAATAGAAGAAGCCATCGGAGTCGCAATCTGGGTGGGCGACTAAAAATTCACACTTGGAACGAAACCCCTTGTGGTTGAAGAGATCGGAACACGATTCGGTTTCTGAAATTGACTGATTGAGGTGAATTTCTTCGGCGATTCTCCTATGGAGGGGCTCAATTTGGGGGTTTCTCAAATTGGGGGAAAACCGTAATAGGTCGTTTCGGTTATAGAAACAGGCGAGCAACAAAAGAGCCGAAATTGCTCGAAGAAAGGCTCGGAATTTTTTGTTTGTGGCACCAAAAGGGGGTTTCAGTGCTTGCATTTCCAGAATATTTTTTTTGGAGCCCTAAAAATTAGGGCTAAGACAAACTCGATTGGGAATTCGCAATTGACAATGTGGTTTGGGTTTAGTTAAAAATGGGATGATAATAGTAATATAGAGGACGCCCAGAAAGCGGGAAATGGAAGATTTTGAGAGGCGATTGAAAAAGAACAAAACTTTTTTGGAGGATTGAATTTGAAACGAGGAAGAAAAAGGAGTGAAGGAGAAGACGAAGATAGGAGAGGAAGGGTACGAAAGACACAGGTAAAAGTGAGGTTCCGGGTAGTTTCGGATGAGGATGTTTTGTTGCTGGGTGGGGGTGTTGTCGCTGTTTGCAGAGCAGGAAATTGGAGGTTGCTCTGTAAATGATTTGTTGTTTCAGGAGGTGGAAGACGAAGAAGATGAGGTGAAATAGGCAGTTCACAGTTGGGCGAATTTCCGGTAGAACCGGTTATTTGCTGGCAGTGATTTGGAGGGGCTTTCTCGCTAATTCAACGCGTTGTCTATATCATCTACTCCGTATCAAAATTCAAAACCATTTTTCGATTTATTAATTTGATTTTTTAAAATTGAGGCCGGCAAGAAATGGACATATTTACATTACTGGTTCAGTGGTTCCTGGTCAAAAAGAAAAGGAAAAATGCTTACAGGTTAAGGGAAGGGGACGTCGGCACATGTTGTTATTTCACTTATTTTTTTTGTTTTTTTTTATTTGGTAAAAATTCGATATCAGAAAAATCTAAACCTCGAAGACTGATAAGTCAGCGGACGGTAAACTGTCTAAACAAAGAGAAAATACAAAGATGGTGCAGATACAAGCAAAAACACTCTACAAAAGCGAAACAAGATAAACCAGGCCGAACGAGATGAAGATATAGACGAATGACGAAACCAAACACTCCTTTGTGTTTGCTAACACATATTGGTAATGTAAATTATTAATACGGCTAAAATTGAGTTCAATTCGGTTCGGTTAAGCTGTGTTACGGATCGGATCGGATCGAGTTGGGTTGCTTATTGGCTTTGCGGTTTTGGAAAATGCAAGTCTTTATATCAAAATTAATTAGCTTGAATTAGGTTAATCAACCATAACTATTTTTAAAAAATGATGACTCAATTTATTAGATTGGATTTTTATTTTTTTTAGAGAACTCGGCAATTGTCACTAGAGTTTAATTTGGACCAAGGATTATGCGTTCATCTGGGAGTGTTTGCATGCTAGGGATGTGTTAGAAAAGTATTATCTCTAATGGCGTTTTGACGAATGGCGGGACTCACACAGGAGACACATACTACTTCTCAATATAGGTAGGCTTACACCAAGGTTCAGCTCTAAACCCCTTCCTCTTCACTGTGGTAATGGATGTGATCTCGAGATCCATCCAAGAAGTGGTGTATGCTTTTCGCGAATGATACTGTCTTGGTGGATGAAACAAGAGAAGGTATTACAACAAATTGGAACTTTGGAGAGAGAGACTTGAAGCACGAGGTTTAAGATTGAGCAGGTCTAAAACAGAATACATGGACTTCAACTTCAAAGGGACGGATTTAACGGCTGATGATTTAATGTTACAAGGGAGTCAGATTCCTAGGAAGGACAATTTCAAGTACCTGGGATCGATGCTGCGCGCAGAGTGATGGAGGAGTCGAAAAAGATGCAAAGCACCGGATTCAGAGGGGGTGGCAGAAACGGAGGGCGGCTTCGGGCGTCTTATGTGATAAGAAAGTGCCATTGAAATTAAAAGAAAATTTTTATAAGATTGTGATGAGGCTTGCTATGTTGTACGGAGCAGAGTGTTGGGCAACTACGAAGATTCGGGAACAAAGCCTTATGATAGCTGAGATGAGGATGCTCAGATTCATGTGTGGACACGTCCACACTTGCTTGGACAGAATTAGAAACAAGATAATCCGTGGAAAAGTAGGAGTTTGATGTATAAAGGACAAGTTAAGGGAATCTAGGCTCAAATGGTTTGGGCATGTCCGTAGAAGAGATCCGGAAGCTCCGGTGCGCAAATGTGACCTTCTTCCGATTGAGCGTGTACGACGTAGTAGAGGGCAACCCAAGAAGTCATGGGGGGAGGTCATCAGGTCTTACTTTGTTGCACATACCTGAGGGTTTAACGAGGGATCGAAGACTATGGAGAGAGACTATCAGGGTGAATGAGAGTTAGCCTGGGCTAACCGAAATAATAACATTTTTATGTGCTCTACTTCTCTATCTCCTCTTCTTGTGTGTCTATGCGTGTTACTACATGCTTGCTCTTTTTGTTCATGCTTGTTTTGTCTGGTTTGACTCTTTCACATGTACGGGTCATATGTATGAAAACTCTCTCTCAACTTAGTCGGGGAAAGAGAGCGTACCCCGCTCTAAGTGGGATATATTATGGGCTTGTTATGTATTAAAATTCAATATTCTGCATTATAATTATAATTTATAATGACTAATATCCAGAATTACGATAACGGAGGCACTTAAAAAGGGGGTTACAACCTTTATATGATTAACTAATGACCAATACTGAACGGTTAGGTCATCACTACAATATCTATTATATTTTTTATTTTTTGATAAGGTAAGAATCCGAGGGTCAGACAGGTCTGACACCTCAAGTGATCGACAAAGTTGACGGACGACGAACCGTCAAACATATAAGGAAGATAACAAAAGAGATGCGCAGTGACACAATATATATTGTAGTGACAAACTTTGATTGCATGTGTACGTGTATGATTAATTAAGTTTGTAGACAAAATATTGAAAGAATATTTTAGAGACTTAATTGATTCGATCGTTTCTCTCCACATATATGAAAGAGGAATCCGAATATATTGTTTTATAATCCAAAATTATAGATGATCATGAAACTAATCTAAAAATGCCATTTAGCTAGCTAGATAATCAAATGCCATTAATATTGTTTGTCACCTTCTATATAAGTGTATTATATTAATTGGCGGATCCGAGGGGTTCGGGGGTGGCTGAAGCTCTTTCTAACACGAATGAGGGTGAGACTTGGGACAATATATACTCAAGGGATTACCAATTCATCACCGTCAAGTGGCTTGTGCTATTGGATAATTGTTGCTTAATTATTTTGCTCAAGTTAAATGGCTCTCGTACGGTTGGACATGATACTGCAAAGTCTGCAAGTCAGTACAACTAGGGACATTGTTAGGCTAAATTTGTTAGGAGAATGGATGACGACAAAGGCTAGCAAATAATTATGGAAGAACACAGGGTGATGCACATCATGTTTGTATATAAAATATCTACTCATTGCAAAATTGGTTATTATGAGAAATTGGGTGTAATAAACCCATCGTTCTATTTGAAGACATAATTTTCATTTTTACTCCTATCAATTATGAGATTTTTGTTTGTAATTGTAAGTGTTATTGTATTATAACAAGAGTTGTAATTAATAGCATGATAACAATTCAAATGAAATATATTCATGGTATGGGGGAACTAAGGCGGTAAATTTCATGAAAAATACTCACTTGTACATGGTACGAGAAAAGTACTAGTTATTATTATTACAAGTTTATGAAATATTATTTAATTGAAAATTTATTAATTATTTTTCTTAACCAATCTTAAACATTTACCTAAAAATTCCAATTTAATCTAAATTATTTTTTAAATAAAATTTCTTATTCTATTTATCAATTTTTAAAATACCTTAGACTAATAAGGCAACAAATTCAATAAGATGGGGACTTAAATTAAATGAACAGAAGTTTAGAGACTAATATGAAATAGGTATAAAAGATTATTGATTTAAATAGAATGAACAAAAGGTTAGTGAAATTAAGGTTAAGGACTATTGACATGATACTAAATTTTATTTTATTTTTAAAAAGGGCTATAGCTCTTCAATTTTCATACATTGATTAGCAAACCGACTATAATTTGGAGTAATTAAAGGGCCAATAATTGATGATGCAAGGTAGGTTGAAAATGATGTGAAATAAATAGTGATCTTCCGAGTAACATACAAATGAAGCACGTACAGATTTGTCAAAACGACGAGCATTGATATTTGGACTGTATAATGGAGTTGAGTACACATATGTCATTGTCATATATCCATATGAAACAAAACGGTCATGAGTGAAGAGTCGGACCACATATATCCTATCATATTCAAAATAATAAATTATTGCGATTTTTGGGATTCATGTGATAATATATATGCCTTCTCATACAAAACACATAAATCCGTATTGTTCACTTATAATCAATTAATTATTGTTGTGGTCCATTTGTTTATACTTTGTTGCTACATAAAATTATATGTAGATATCGTTCAAGCAAAGTTGGTGGAGTCGGAGAAAAAATTATCGAATGTTGGTTATTTAACCACACAAAAAACGATGTGCTGATCTAAATTTGTGTTGTTTTACTTCGTAGTTTTATTTGTTTAGCAACAACACCAACACGGTATAGTCCGTAAAAGTAAGGTCTGGGGATCAGGATGTACGCACTCTTTCACCGAATAAGTCGAGAGAGTGTTTCCGATAGACCCAGAACAATATGTCGATACAAAGAAAGCATGACTCGTAGAAGTGAAGCAGAATCGGAAACGAATCTGGGAGCAGACATAAATGAAGCAAGGATAAAAGTACAAAACATCAATGTCCAAAACTTTATACATCCGCAGTCCGAATGCACGTCCTCCATTGATCCCTATCCGTAGTTTTATTTGTTTAAAGAGAAAAATCTTCAATAACTTTGAAGATGAGGAAATCAAGAATGGTGAGAGAGATTCTTGAAGCTCACAATCGTCAAAATGATATTACTGAAGCTCTTGGATCTGTTACAAGAAGATATTGAGTATATATAGACCCGAGGTCAAGTTAATGCACCTTCCAAGTCTGAACAGTGGCATAGGCTAAGAGAACTCTTACTGTTGCTAGCTTTGCAACTGGAGAAAAGGTAGCCTTGTAGTCCTTGTCTTTGACACGAGTTCACCCTTTTGCTACAAGTCGAGCCGTGTACCTCTCTACACTACCATCAGGGTTGTATTTCACCTTGTAAACCCATCGTGACCCTATTGTCTTCTTTCCTGCTGGCAATTCAGTCAATGCAAACTCCAGGTTTGGTTGGCCTCCAATGCATCAATCTCCTTCTGCATTGCTTCTTCCCAGCAATCATTCCCTCTTGCCTGTTCATAATGAGCTAACTCTGGCATCTTGCACACATTGAACAAGGCAGATGTGTATTCATGAGAATACTCTTTCATATCCAACAACGTATGAGCAAGGAAAGATAGAGACAGCGAATTCTGGGTGTTAGACTTAGCTCCATGAACATAATCCTGGAATTTCATGGGCACATTCCTTGTTCTCTTAGACCTCCTGAGACATGGTTGAAGTATTTGATCACACTCTACTGAATCAGTGTGACTATGGCTTGTGTTTGAGTTTTGTGTTTGGTCATTTTGCGTGGGTAGGTTGTCTTGTGGAGTTAGGACTGTTACTCTGTTAGGCTATGTTGGGCAGGTAGGCTATTTTGTGTGGGTAGGCTATTTTGTGGAGTTGGACTTGTTATAAGAGGACTTTGTGTAGGAATTGTCAACACATACTCATCTCCTACTGGATTCACAAGAGGCATGATTGTCCTAGGTGCATCCTTTGGTGCAACCTCATCCTTTCTGAAAGTGAAAACATCCTCCGTAAAAATTACATCCCTGCTCACAAAGACCTTGTGAAACTCAAGATCATATAACTTGTATCCCTTCTGGCCAAATGGATACCCAAGTAACACACTTCCTTGTTTGAAGCCCAAACTTGTCCTTTCCTTGCCCTTGAATGCTTGGCTTACCAAAGCATAAACATCTCAAGACCCTCAAGTGATCAAACTATGTCTTCTTGTTGAACAACAGCTCATAAGGAATGCTCCAATTAAGCACTGAACTCGGCAACATGTTGATAATATGCACTGCTGCTAAGACACAATATCCCCAAAATTTTATTCCAAAACCAGCATGAACTCTCAAAGCTCTAGCTGTCTCAATTATGTGCATGTGCTTCCTCTCAACTCTTCCATTTTGCTGAGGATTACCAGGAATACTTCTTTGATGAATTATCCCATTGATACTCATCAAATCCTTGCATTTCTGCTGCACAAATTATGTCCCATTATCACTCCTTATCACCTTGATCATCTTACCAAACTGTGTTTTCACATATGCAATGAATGACTGTATTACAGAAAACACTTCCCACTTGGCCTTAATCAAGTAAATCTAGGTGTACCTTGTACTGTCATCAACAATGGTAACAAAATAGGAAGCACCATTCATTGTGGGAGTCTTATAAGGTCCCCACAAATCTATGTGAACAAGATCAAAGGCACATACAACAAGAGACTCACTTCTTGTAAAAGGAAATTTTGATTGCTTTGCAAAAATACAACTCTCACAAAATAAGTGTTTCTCTGCTAAACTCTTGAACATAGGCAAATGTTCTATCTTTCCATATGAGCAATGGCCTAATCTAGCATGAATAATACTTGCTGATTCTTTATTACAGCCAGAAAACAAAGAAGTCTCACCAATTCTGCTACTGCTTTCAACTTCATAGCTTGTCCTATCTGACATGGCTTTGAGAATGAATAATCCTCCATCTCTCATTCCCGTTGCTACCCTCCTCTCAGTGAAAAGGTCCTGAAAAACACATTTATGCCGATTCATCTTGATTAGTAGGCCATTCTCCTCTAACAACTGAGTAACTGACAGGAGATTGTATTTAAAACCAGGCATCACTAGGACGTTATACAAAATTCAAATTCTCATTTATCTTTACAGCACCAGACATTTCAGCAATTATGGTGCTTCCATCAGGTAAGGCCACAGGTATAGGTTTCTCCAACCTTTGCTTATGAAAGACCATACTTTCATTCATATAACAAAATGATTTGTGGCCCCGGAATCTATAATCCACTTATGAGTTGAAGGAACATTTGCACCTAAGGCATGGGGAATCATACCTGTGACATTTGCAGTGACAAAATGTGAACCATGGTACTCTTGCTTCTCCTTTCCTTTGAAGATCTTTGCCATTTCCTGATACATGGCACTCACAAGAGCCATTTCCACACGTTGTTCCTTGTTATCCACCTTCTCATCAAGTGGACTGTTCTCATACTCACCCATCCAGCTGTTTCCTTCACCATCAGCAGCATTAGCCATTTTCCCATACCTCTTGAACTGTGATCCCTTGCCTTTCTCAGGAAACCCATGAAGCCTGTAACAAGTCTCTCTAACACTCCCTTTAATGTAACAAAAGTCACACTTCTTGTCTGACTTTCCTCTGTACTCTTTCTTTCCACCTTGCCCGAAACCTGATCCCTGTCGCTGCTTGCTTGAATACAAAGCATTACCTCCATTCTCAAACTATAGTGAGCCCATCACCATTTTGTGCCTTTCAACTTTTTGAACAAGGTAGAACGCCCTGTTAACCATTGGCAGAACATTCATAGAGAGAATGGTGCTCCTAACTGCATCAAATTCTTCATTCAATCCCATTAGGAATTGAATCACCTTGTTGACTGAATCTTGATCCAAGATTTTCTTCAATACACTACACGTACACTTGTTCAATGCCCCACAAGAACATTCTGCCGTTGCTTCAAGATTTGCAATCCCATCCCATATCTTCTTAAAATGACAGTAATACTCTTCAGTTGTCCTATTTCCTTGTTCCAACGATGACAGAGTCCTCTTCAATTGATAAAGAAGAGGTCCATTCGATTGACCATATCTTTCACTCAATTCCAACCACAACTCCCTCGCATATCCCGCATACATGAGAGTCTATGAGATTTCACTAGAAATTGAGTTCAATATCCAGCATCAGACCATATAGTCCGCTCTAATCCCCCTATGAGTCTCCACTGACTCAACCTCAGGTTTCTTGCATGATCCGTCAATGAATCCAATTTTACATTTCGCGCCTAACGCCATTTTCACATTCCTACCCCAATTCAGGAAATTCAAACCATTCAACTGTAAAGAAACAATTTGCGAACCTGGACGGTCTGAGTTTGTCAACGCCAGCGGATCGCTCGACAAAATTCCCAATTGTTGCGTGACTTCCTGAACTCTATGTCCTAATCCAAATTCACCATCCCCATTCTGAATCTCTGTTCGTTGCTTCAAAATTCGCTCTGCAATGGCGTCGATTAGCTTCGTCCGAGAACCTCTCTCTATCCTCTCTGCTCTGATACCATTTGAAGACGAGGAAATCAAGAATGGTGAGAGAGATTCTTGAAGCTCACAATCGTTAAAATGATATTATTGAAGCTCTTGGATCTGTTACAAGAAGATACTGAGTATATATAGACCCGAGGTGACGAGGTCTATATTGTATCTAATCTCACTCTATAGCCCAAACTTATTCTATTTACGCAAATTGTCCTTCGATCTCACAACAACAAACCACACATGAAACGAAAAAAGGAATTATCAAATGATGCTTATTGCCTACCAAAAAAAATCAAATGATGCTTATTGAACCACACAAAATATGAATAACTAAAAATGATACTATGGTATTAAAGAAATGGAATTAATAAAAAGTGATACATAAATTAATGAAATAGTCAATGAAAAAAAAAACTAAACGGGATAGCAACAATGAAGATCATCTACAACACTTTGTGTGACGTACACTAGGTGTAACACAAAATTAATTATGCTATAAATTTGCAATAAAAGAAATTTCAAAAATTATATTTATGTTTTAAACACTTGTTAGTTAATACATAATTTTTCATCAAATTTTTTTTATAAACATATACTACCAAGTGTTTAAAACATAAATATATTTTTTGGAATTTTTTCATTGTAAATTTATAGCAGAATTAATTTTGTGTTATACCTAGTGTCACACAAAGTGTTATAGATGATCTTCATTGGGATAGCAAATTAGCAAAAGCAATATAACATCCGACTCCGAGATAGTCGTGCAGTTCATTGAAAGCGTGAGAGCTAATGAACTCATATGTTGTTGGTCTCTTGATATGTAATATTGTAATAATAATAGCAACCAGATAAAAACCTTAAATTTGTGCAACTTCTTACCTATTTGTTAAAATTAATAATATAACATCTTGTTTTAATGTTCGCTTATAATACGAGAATAGCAAATTAATAAATATAATAACATCACAATTGATTAAAATATAATTGAAGTGATTAAATATATGTCCAATTTTCAAACGTTTATAACCTTAATAAATGTAACATACTTATGATATCAGAGTAAGAAGGGGCAACTGCACCCCTTCTCCCTCCTAAGAGCATCTTCCCCCGCAAGCCATAATGGCTAAGGGAAATAGCCTACCAAAAGAGAATATTTTATAGAATATTCTCTTTTGGCCTATAATACGACTTTGTTGTTTCCACCGTAGGCCAATTTTGGTAGGCTAAATTTCCTATAAATACTAATATAATTTAGAACTTTTACATCTCATTTCCGTCACTTGATTCTATCTTTAATACATTAAGCAACATAATATTTATTTTTATTATAATTTTGATGAATCTATATTAAAAAGGATTAATGTCATCTTCTAAAAATATTATTTATGGAATGATAATTTAAATATGTCAAATATTATATTCATATCGAAGAACTGATGAATATCTTTACAATACTACAACTTTTATTTTTAATTAAAAATCACAACTATATAATATATAGATTTATAATTGTATTATTTATAGATTTACATAAATATTAAACACTTAAAATAAATCAATAAATAAATAAATTGCATTTGGGCTTCCAAAAGAGGAAGCCAAATTTAGCCTTTGTTTTGGAAATAGGCCAAAAACAAAAAGGCTAAAATGAGTTTTGGCCTAGGGTGGGAGTAAAATTAGGTCAAAACCCATTTTTTGGCTTACCATGGGAGATGCTCTAAGGGGGCATTTTCTTTTCTTTTTTGGTAGAATGAAATATTGCACTCTTCGTGCTTCAAGGGTGTGTTTGGATTCCAAATGCATTATGTTTATAATGCAAAATAATAAGGCGGTGTTTGGTTAACAAAAATTTTAAGGTGTTTAAATTATGAGGTTTTGGATTCCACGATATATTAATTAAAATGCAATTATTTTATCTCGATTTATGTGATTATTTGGTTAAATTATGATTTTACCTCGGTTTTTATGAGATAAAATGCAATGGAATCCAAACATACCCTATATGTTGTTTATTGAGTATCAAAGCCGGCTATTACCGTCCACTTTGATTAAGGCGGGTTGGGGATAAGAGAGGTGCTGTCTTGGAACAAAACCATTTTCTTAAAGCTGGCTGCGGATGTCTTGAATGATAGACAATTTGGGCTTAAGCCCAACCAGAGACTGCTGGGATTTTTATGTGAGGCTGTGAATATAAAAAAAGGCTCGGGATGTCTATGATGTTGTTAGAAAGAAGGGAGAGAAAGAATTGGGGTGAGGTGATCTGGAAAGGCCTACAAGGCAAGAGGCGGAGCTTCATCACCTGGCTGGCGCTGCACCGACTGCTCTACACACAAAACAGGCTGCTGAGTTGGGGAGTTACCACTACAGCCGAATGTGTGTTGTGCGGGTGTGGCATATGGAAGACGTGGATCACTTATGGTTCGGATGCCCATACAGCCCAAGTGTTGCTGCGAAAGTGTGTGATTGGGTGCAAATGAGACGGTATGAGAACCCTTGGTATGGTTCATTTGTATGGTTCTTCTTTAACCCGCTTTGAGGGCGATTTATATATTTACCAGCTCAAGAAAAACCGGCTATGAACTAACCAATCAGGGGATAGCCAAGCCCCTCACATCATTCCACAACCAGCTAGGCCCACATAACCATTGGAATGACAGAGTTGCATAAACCATAACTTGTCTTGAATATGGTACAGATGAGTGACAGAGTGAGTAATTTTCTCTATAGAACTTGACATGATGCTGCTTTTTTTATGGGAAATAATTTAGGGATGTTATTACAAGCACAAACTCCACTAAGTTTATTGATAATCCCACATAACTAAGGTTTAATCCGCACAAGCTTATCACGATTTATCTTCTGACCTTGTCCTTTATTCCATACCATTACAACAATTCAGTAAATTCACATCAACCTCACTATTGGAATGTTGGTGACTAGAGATCTGTAAGATGCATGATGCAAGAGACTTATCTTAGATCACTTGATGTCATGCTTCAGTACAAAATCCTTGATGTCGAAGGCATCAGTCCCGGTTTTTCTGATGACACCCTGGTAAAATTGCACAAATTTAAAACAAGTTTTGGAAAAGTATCATAGAAAGAGGAATTGATCAATGAGAAAATAAAAGGATTTACCTTTTCTGTTATTATACCGGAAATCAGACTGGCTGGGGTGACATCAAATGCTGGGTTCCAGACAGAGATCCCCGAAGCAGCAATTTGTTCCCCGAGTCCACCACGAGAGTTTAGAAGTTCCTTTGGAGACCTTTCTTCTATAACAATTTCTTGTCCAGAAGCTAAAGATAGATCAACTGAAGTCAATGGTGCAGCGACATAGAAAGGGATGCCATGGTGCTTTGCACACAAGGCAAGACTGTAAGTCCCAATCTTATTAGCCGTATCACCTGCATTGAAGCTTCACATTATTTTATGTATGCAGCAATGAAGTTTGATAACTGGAGTAAATGATTTTAATGGTCTGTCACCATTTGCTGCCACACGATCTGCTCCAACAATTACTGCATTAACGCGTTCCTCTTTCATCAGCGCGGCAGCTGCAGAATCTGCTATGAGGGTAGCTGGTATCTTCTCGTGTACCAGTTCAAATGCGGTTAGCCTGGATCCCTGCATTTGCAATGGACAAATGAATATACAATGAAGAAATAGACAAGATTTGACCAGGAAAAAAAAAACAGATTAATATACAGCCAAGACTTGTAAGCGGATAGAAAGATTCAAAATTACACATCTAATCCAGTTCCTTTTTCTCAATCTCTGCTATTTTACAAACATCCCACTCTTAAATGGCTCCTGCCAAAGTTATGAATTTTCTCTCATTCGTGCCTTCGTGGGATTGTTTTTTTAGCATAGAACATAATCATTAAACTTATGCATTCATAGAGAAATTGAGTAGCAATCCAGTTAAAATGATTTGTGAGACTGGGATTAGGTCATAAGTGTTATTTATTTACATCAAACAACTAGAATGTGACTGGTTAGGGTGACATTGTGACAAGTTCAAATGCAAGCTCAATTATGTAGTAAAAAGGGAGCAAACGCAATTGAATGTATCGTGCAAGGGAGGTGAGTGGAGGGAAAGAAAGTGTATGCAAGACTGCAACATGAACTAGACTCACTTGGTTGAATGGCCGTGTTTCTGTGCAGTAGGCCCTTTCAAGGGTCCCTTTAGCATGAACTGCACGAATGACCCCAAGAGCAGTGCCATACCCAGCTGTTGCTAGACTGATGAAAACAAACCAGAAATAAACATGATATGAACACTCATCTTCAACAAAGTAATAACAAGTAGTACTAGTAAGTAGTAATAACTCATTCAAAGACAAAAGAAGCAATTAGGCGAACCAACCTGCCGGTGTTACAATGAGTCAAGATGGAGATCTTTTTGTAATCTTTCAAGTCATTGTGAAGTACAGTAGCTCCATAGGACCCAATGGATTTGTTTGAAGCCACATCATCTTGGAGCATTATTTCAGCTGCTTCGATGTAAGCCTACACAGCACCATCAATTGAAACTGGTTAGTAATGCATTGGCAAATCAAAGTGTACAAACAATAGCAGATGCTTAAACCTGAAATACTTCTTTGGCGGCTGCTGCAGAAGATGAAGCTGCCTTAGAGATAACTTCTTTAAGCTTTGTTGCTGCATCCGAAAGATTAACAGCAGTTGGCCGGCTGAACAGCCATATCAAATACAAACAAACATTCAAATTAAACTTCACATAAGTTTTTATCTCCCTAATATAAGGATCTCGACGTACCTTGAGACGAGATAATCCAACTTCTTGACAAGAAAAGCAACAGCATCATCAGGCGTCCCCTCGAAATTCTCCAAGTTATATGCTTCAACTGCTAAAGCAAGTGCAGCTGCAATAGCAATCGCAGGCGCTCCACGGACCACCATCTCCCTTATTGCATACCTAAAACAAAGGCAATTCTTCAAAACAAATGCAACATTGGACATCATCGATCAGAAAAGCAAGATCAACCCCATCAGATTCCAGCTTAACAGGAAAAGAAGGTCACAATTTCTTCTCTTTCAGCTGACTGTTATTATAAAGTCACAATTTCTTCATAGGATTATATTAACTCCATGATTAAACAGTCTAGCAATCAATAATCATCAAGTCCGCATCATTTGCTTCCAATTCCAGTGGATTCCTCATTTAGTTCGATGAAGTTCATCTAATTTCTAGGTTCCATGAGAGAGAAGGGGAGAGAGTACCATCCATCAGCGGAGCTGCGAATGTCCAAGTAAACCGTCTCCAAGGGGAGGTTCCTCTGCAAGATTAGGAAGAAACAGATGAATTCCAGGAAAGCTGGAATCGCCACAGATGACAGAGAGAGAGGGGGGAACCTGATCGAGAAGGCGGAGAGAGCCGGGAGAGTAGCAGATGGACTGAAGAGAATCGAGAGGCTCGGCGCCACCAACGGGAGCGGGATGGGGAGACATGGGAGCAAACCCTAAGGCTGAATGAAGCTTATCGGGAGGCAGCAATGGAGGTTTTCAGTTCGAATCACACCTTCACGGGCGAGGCGATGCTGCTAGTGGCCACATAATAAATAGTACTACTACTTTTTTCCTATGAGCAGACGCCGAATAAATAAATAATTGATTAATGGAGTTTTTTTTTTTATTAGGAATTGATTAATGGAGTATGATTATTGGAAAGTGCATTATTCTTATTCCATACAGACTGTACATTTAAATTTAAATAAATTATTATGGACATAAATTCAGGATAAAGACGGGAATAAGCCTTTCATAAAAAAGACGGGAATAAGCAACGAACCATGCCGGTTACTAACATACTCACATCATCGCATGCCTTGATTAGAATAATTGAGGGAAAATTTGAGGGAATGTGTTTTTTTTTTAAGTTTTTCTTAGCAGGCTATATGCAATCAAAAAAAAAAAAATGAGAACATATATTTATAATTTATGAATTGATTTTAGATTCGTTTTAACCTATAATCTTAATAAAGGTTCCAATCTAGGTTTCAAAACAAGTGTAAAGGAATAATAAGGTTTCAAATACACAAAATAGGTTTTAAAAATCTTAATTAAGGTTTCAATGTATATAGATAAAATCATAAAATCCACACTACAGAGGGTTTTGTTCTCAAAAAAAAATAAGTAAAAACAAAAACTAAAGAGTATAGTTTTTTTTTTTTTTTGAATTACTAAAGAGTATAGTTACCAAAAAAACCTTGAAAAGGATACATTTCCTCAAATTTTCACTTTTAAATTTCTATGTAATTTTCAAATAGAATGTTTTTGTAAATTATTAGTTCGAAAAAATTAATTCCTAGTTATCTTTTCGGTGGGTGTCATTGATGAAAACATCTTTGTGTTTTGATAATCTATTAAGTTTCATTACTGGGCACATGATGAGGAAGAAACACGTTTGTAAAGATGGTATGCTTGTTATCCTTAACTCTGTCCTCTTTCTAATCCCTTGTTTTATGTTGTGCATTTTTCATGGCATGGACACCACTTCTGGTGGAAACAACGATCAAAATCATTCAATGGATGGTTATGTGCCTCCAATAAACAAACCCCTAAAGGGCAAAAAACAATGCTATGCAATTACTTGGAATTGCATGTGTGGAACAAGGTGGATGGTATTTGCGTTGCCAGGTATTATTTTTGCAATTCCCTTCGTAAGATGTAACTTTAGGAGTAATATAATTTATCTTTGTGTATTTAAATTCACCAAAAACACTTCTACAACCCCCTTTACGGGCAAGAAACTGCAGCCGATGAGCCTTCTTGGTCATCAGCTATTTTAAAGGAACCTTATACATTCGAAGGCTCCCTTTGGCTTAACTGGTGCACCTTGGCAGTGGCAAGCACCCAGAGCTCTTAATTGCTGCCTCTTTGTGGGTTGTTCGTGCAATCTTTAAGCTTAACTTGCATTCCGGATACTAAGTTCATCAATGGGACTCCGTTAATTGCAGCCTTCTGGTTGCCAATTCCTGCTGGTCCACAAATCCTTTTTTCACAGGCCAAGGTTTGAGGATGTGCAGTTGATCATTAGGTTTGTTACACTGCTAGTGAAACTTTCTCAAAGGGAACTAAATAAATTCTTTAAATCAAGTTTGGTTGAATTGTCTTATTCATTTACTGTTGCTCTTCATGGTTCATATCTCAAGTTATTTGTTTGTGTGCAGCCTAATGAATGTGAATTATGTGATCCTATTACCTCCATTCCCGGTAGTTGCTCGTCGTGGAAAGGCAAAGAAAAAATGGTGGTAGAGGACAATGTCCTCCCACTCCCCAAATCCTGCAAGGGCCCGTCAACTCTTATTGAGATTTCTCTTTTTGTGGGAATTAATCTCCCCTTTGATGAGAAGATTGACATGTTTGGTTTCAGCTCAGTTTACCATCCTTCTCCATTTGCTATTATTTGTAAAAATTACTATAGCATTAACTTTCACTGGATTGCATCTTCTATTCGTATGATTTACAAAACTATGTTAAGCATATACCTACTTGATCAAATCCCTTTTAAGGGCCCTAAACAATTTTCAACAGTAACTCTTTCACCTTTTGCTATGCTTAGTAACTTAATTGGGGCTTGGATTAAACCTTCCAAGGCTGGTTGTATGCACTGTGTGGTGCGGTTTAATCTTGTAGCGCGCTCCCCCTTGTAATATAAATCGGATCTTGATGCTGCTAAAAATAGGCCTGCAGTGGGCCCCTTTACCAGGCTATCTTATCTTCAGTTGGCTTCGTTTGAGGTTGACTTTGGATGGGTGGTCATGTTTAAAAGAAAATGTTAATTTTATTGGGCAATTTAGAGGTCAAGGTAATCATAATGCACTTTTGGAAAACCAGATCACACTCAAATTAGTTTCCCTTAACCAATTATTAGCACAAAGGCTTTCCGATGTGAGGACCCTTAAACTCCGTCCTTATATCTCTAAGGGTTATACATGAAGATCTGCTATTGGAATTGTAGAGGAATAGGAAAAAACAACTTTTTGGACCGAAATCAATACTCTGTGTAAAAATGAGCATATCCAACTAATCGCACTAGCAGAAACGAAATCGGAAACCATTCCGGACGAAAAACTTTGGAAATACGCGGGCTTCGACGAGGCTATCTGGTCGCCTGCGTCTGGGCGATCGGGTGGGCTAGGTATATTATGGAAATCCCACCAATTATCAAATGAAATTGTTTCGGTTGAATTCCATTTACCTCGAATTATAGGGCTACGTTATGAAAATATAAATGATAGTTTTAAATCTCTCATTCTATTTGTATACGCCTCTCCTGCCCCGTGGGAGAAGGACTCTTTCTGGGGATCACTAACTTCAATTGTAATGAACTCGAGCCTCCCTTGCATTGTGTTAGGTGACTTAAATGAAATCTTATGTAGTGAGGACATCGCGGGAGGTGCTGATTCTCGCTCCTCCCGATTCATAAGACTCCTACAATTCAAAAACGATTGCTCTCTTATTGATGTCCCTACTTTCAGGAATTCCTTCACATGGAGAAAGACTCCGGACGGAGAGTACAATATCCATGAAAAATTGGACCGTGTCCTTGTTCATCACCAAATTATTCAGAAATTCCCTAACATTATTACTCATAACGGGGCTTTCTCATCATCAGATCACTGCCCCATATCATTTACTCTCGACAATGGTGCTATCTTCAAAGCGCCTCCTTTCAAGTTTGAGAACGGTTGGCTTCAACGCAATGTTTTTTGTAACATTGTCAAACAATCCTGGCGAGCTTCCTACTCTGAATCCCTTATGTTTCAGCTTATCTTTAAACAAAAAAATTCTAAAAAGGAAAGAAAAAGAATGGAATAGGCACACCATCGGTAACATCTTCAGGTAGTTGAAGGAAGTAGAGAATAGCTATTCAGTCTACCGTAGATGGAAATAATTAACACACACAGAATCACCAACAAAGAAATTAAATTGCCTCATAAGGAAAAAAGAAAAGCTGCTCCTTTTTCAAAAAACTTTCTGGAATCAAAGGGCAAAAACAAAACATCTCAAGCTTTTAGACTCTAACACTGCGTATTTTAACCGTGTTGCCTCGGGTAGAAGACATAGAAAACAAATTTGTAATATTACCACCGCGACATGAACACTAGTAATGGGAGAGGAGAATGTAAGAAATGAAATAAAAAGCGATTTTGAGAAGAGATTCAGAAACGAGCCTATAACTGACAGACTTTTAAATGAAACGTTGAATCTAATTCATCCGTCAATCACTACCGAGGAAAATGAATTTCTTATTCGACACCCTTCTAATTACGAAATAAAACCGGCTGTTTTTAGCCAGCGTAAGAATAAATCTCCTGGTCTCGATGGATTTGCCTAGGAATTCTATAAGAAATATTGGGATATTGTTGGTGTGTCCATCATTAAAGGTGTCAAGGGTTTCTTACATTCCGGAAAGATGCTAAAACAAATTAACCACAAGTTTATATCACTTCTACCAAAGAGAGACAACCCCACCACTACTAGCCACTACCGTCCAATCAGTTTATGCTCAAATTTATATAAAATCATATCTAAAATTCTGACAGAAAGAATAAAAAAATTATCGAAAAATTAATTCGTCCTTTACAGGGGGCTTTTGTGTCAAACAGAGACATTCAAGATAATGTGCTTATCGCACATGAAATCTTCCACTCGTTCCGGTCGCGCTCGGGGCGTGAAGGTTGGCTGGCAATAAAGTTAGATATGGAGAAAGCATATGACATGGTTGATTGGAACTTCACGAGAAAGATCCTAGAAAAATTTGGATTCCACCATACGTTCATCTCTTGGGTCATGGAGTGTGTTACAACCGTCTTGTTCTCGGTCCTAGTTAATAATGGACCTACATATATGTTCCTCCCCACTCGTGGTCTTCGTCAGGGGGATCCCCTATCTCCTTTTCTATTCATTTTGGGAGCAGAAATATTAGCCCGAAAACTATCAGCAGAAACAAATTTGGATCATAGTCCAATTGGATTTACATTTGGAAGAAACGGCCCTAGTGTTCCTTTCCTGTCCTTTGCTGACGACATTATCATTTTCACTAAAGGCAGTGTTGATGCAGGACAAAAAGTTAAATCCATAATTGACACTTATTGTAAAGTTTCGGGACAAAAAGTTAATTACCATGAATC
Organism: Persicaria tinctoria; assembly: GCA_037127255.1. Lineage (NCBI taxonomy): Eukaryota > Viridiplantae > Streptophyta > Magnoliopsida > Caryophyllales > Polygonaceae > Persicaria > Persicaria tinctoria. The sequence goes on from JBANSL010000008.1 coordinate 19,977,594, forward strand.
AAGCTTCCAAGCCACTAAAGGTATTCCTAACTCGAGGATTTCGGAGCTTAGAAATTGTTTGGAAATAACAAGTGAAAAATCTTTGGAGAAATACCTTGGCTGTCCAATTATTAATGGCAGAGTTAACAAACACACATTTGAGGACATTATCTATAAGACCAAAGAACAATTAAGCAAATGGCGTACTAATACACTATCCCAACAGGGCCGAGCAATCCTAATCAATACCAGCCTTTCTACTAAACCACTTTACACAATGCAGAACTTTATGCTACCCGCCTCAATTCACAGGGAACTTGATCAGATCAATAGGCAATTCTTCTGGAATAAAGATCTTCAACACCGGCCTCTTATCAGTTGGGATATGATCTGTAGACCAAAAAAGTGTGGAGGATTAGGGATCAGGAAATCCAAAGAGATGAATGAAGCTCTTCAAATGAAACTAATATGGAAAATTCTGGCTGAACCAGATAATGTTTGGGTCAGATTAATTAAATATAAGTACTTACGCTTTGCTAACATCTTGGAATACAAGAAAACCGGGAACTCCTCCTGGCAATGGGCCAAGCTCACTACCCTTATTGATAAGTTCAAAACGGGTCTTATTTGGTCTGTAGGAAATGGGAAGACAATCAAATTTTGGACGGATAACTGGATATCTACCTCCTCCATACAGTCTAGGGATGATTTCCCACAAATCGGTAATTTAGAGGAAACCCTCAGTGACTACATCCTGGGAGGTAGATGGTGGAAGGATAAATTACTCAATGTACTACCGGCTAGCATAGTGTAAGAAATCTTGGACACCCCCCTTCCCGTGTCTCCTTTTGAGGATCGTCTTTACTGGTGGCCGGATAGGGAGGGTTGGTTCACCACTTCAAGTGCATACAAATTGATTACCACCTAATCATCGCTACACTCAGACGACAATGCCTAGATATGGAAATTGGATGTCCCACCGAAGATTAAAAACTTTATTTGGAAACTTTGTCAGAATGGTCTCCCAACTGCTTCCAGGTTAGCCCAGCGGGGGTCTCATGTGCCTCCCACATGTAGTGTGTGCAATTGTGTAGTCGAGGATGAGGTTCGGTTACTGTTTGAATGTGGGTATATGCGTTCCCTTCTAAATTTCCCTCCTTTCACAAAATCAATAATATCCAGTATGATTAATCTCTTGCGAGACATACAACCTATCCTTTTGGTCATTGGGAACAACATCACCCCCGCTGCCAAGGCGGAACTTGCTTTCATTTGGTGGTCTGCGTGGTACGCTTGGAACCAACTTGTTTTTCAACAAGTTCCCTTCCCGCCTAAAGATACTCTAGTTCACATTGTTCAAACTTATAGGGACAATTGGAGTAGAACATCTCAGATTTATGAGTGTCTAGATGAGGTCTCCCCCTCACATACACAAAAAACAAACCACCTGAAGGACAAAAATAAGGTCGTAAAGACTAAATGACGTAAACCACCGATGGGAACTTTCAAACTAAATTTCAATGGCTCCACGCTTACAAACTCTGTAAGCTCGGAGGGTGTCGTTATCAGGGACTGGGAGGGCAAGCCAATTAGCATATGCTATAGTAAACTGGGGAAACAAAGCTCCTTAAAAGCAGAAGCCCTCGCCCTAAAACTGGGAATCCAATTCAGTATCGACAAAATTCACATCGAAGGAGATTCTAGTATAATTATTAGGGTAAATTACACATAACCACCCGTAAATTATGAAACTTTTCACATAACCACCCATAAAAACTTAAATTACAGTAAACCACCTATAAATTTGATTTTTTTTCATATGACCACCCACACATTAAACCTCTATTTGTTATGTTTAAAACGACTAAAATACCCCTAATTCAAGCTTATTTGTTTGTACTTTGTAAAGGAAAGATGTTGCATGTATATAATTAAGTACGTGTTTGGATTCCAATTGTATTATGTTTATATTGTAAAATAGACAAGGTCGTCTTTGGTAAACAAAAAAATTAAGATAAATTAAGGGTGTGTTTGGATTCCATAATTTATTAATTATGTATAATGTAATAGTTTTATCCCGATGTATGTAATTATTTGGTTAAATTACTATTTTACCTCAGTTTTTATGATATTTTCAGTTATACAACCAACTGCCCACATAAACTGAAGTAAATAATTGAATTACAATTAAAATGGAATGGAATTCAAACCCACCCTAAATACTCCAACCAATATGTATCTAAATTGGATTTGCAATGTGAAGAGTCGAGACTTGCAGTAGCTCCTAACAGTACGTCTCTTCACCTTCAAATGTTGAATAAGATAGGGATAAGCTCTAAAATAAAACAAAAGGGTAAATTAGCTCATATCTTAAATTACAAATCATGTCATTTAAAAAATAAGCTAAGCTTATGTATCATTTGACAAATTAGCCGAACATGAATAATTTTATTATAATTAATTTATCCCTTTTTAAAAGGGTAAAAGTAAAATCGGATTATTTAACAAATGAGAAGTCTTATGAAAACAAATCATTGCATTAAATACAAATAAGCTTGAATTAATGATATTTTAATCATTTGAAACAAAACAAATAGAGGTTTAATGGATGGGTGGTCTTATGAAAAGATAACTAATTTATGGGTGGTTTACTGTAATTTAAGTTTTTATGGGTGGTTAAGTGAAAAGTACTATAATTTATGGGTGGTTATGTGTAATTTTCCCTAATGATTAATCACTTACTTGAAACATCGAAATGTCCTTGGGAGATCGAACTGATTATGTAAGATGTTAAAAGCTTTTTATCGACTTTGAAATAAGTGTCTTTCTTTCATATTCCTCGTTTGAGCAATAGAGTGGCGGATAAGGTTGCACATCTTTGCTACTCAGCCCGGGGAGTCGATATTCACAACAATCTTGGTCTTTTAGACCTCATCCATAAGGATGTTGTCGGGTAGAGTTCGCACTCGCGAATTATTTCCTAATCAAAAAAGAAAAAAGAATAAATTAACATACAAGGACTTATATAAAGTAATATGTATTATGTGGTATATCTTAAGATAATATTTATTTTTTTTACAAATTTATATCTTCAATCCAATCTATGCAGCCATAATCCACAATTTTTTAATAAAAAAATATATATATTGTATGAGTTATGAAAACTTTACGAAATAATTTTTTCCCAAAGAAGTTATTTGGGTTTAATATATTAATATATTATTAGATTTATTTATATTGAACATTTGATTTATTTTATAATTATAGAATTAGTAGAATGTGTATTAATACCAAATTTATTGAAATTAAAAAAATGAAAGAATATATATATGTACATATTATAATAATTTATTTTAATTATATGGTAATTATGTAGCAATTAATAAGTATGTGAAGAAATTCATTAGCTAATTTAACAAGTATTAATTTCAAATTTATCCTAAAAAAGTTGAGCATTCAACTATTTAAATAGTAAAATTAATACGATAACTTTCTTTAAAAACAAATACACTTGAGCTATTTTAGTCTTTCCAAACAAAATAAATAGATGTTTAACAAGTTCTAAGTGGGTGATCTTATGAAAATAAATTAAATTTAAGGGTAATTTATTACTCCGTATAATTTATGATTTTTACAGGTAATTATGTTAAAAAAAATCATAATTTATGGGTGGTTACGTGTGATTTACCCTAAAAATAATTCTTGCTCCGAAAAACAATAAATAATGCAGTTGCTTTAAAAGGAGAAAAACAATAAAATAATCAATAACAGTGTTTGCTTATCGCTCTGTCTTACATCACTCCCCCACTTTCCTCTACCTTCATCTCTCTCTCTTTCATCCCCTGTAAATTTTCTGCAGATATCGCATGTCCCTCCTTGCAGTTTCCGATTCAGGTAATTACTTCTCGCTTGATGCGCTTTCATGAACCAAAACAATTCGCCGGAAATATGATGGCGTTGATGTCCGTCACTTAGATCTCTGTTCGATGTCACGTTTTTTTTTCCTGATTGTATTTGCAATTAATTTTCAGTAGAAATTGAGATTTCGCTGCAATTCGGGGTTGCAGATTGCATCTCATCAATTGCCGATTCAAATCCTCATTTCAATTTTGCCATGCTTTGATATCTTTCTCTGTGATTTGCGTGGAGCAATGACTGAGTGCTGTTTATTACGGAGTATTATTTTTCCTGTTGTGATTGAAATTAGTTGTTTAATCACCTGATTTTGGCTGGTTTGGGACTTTTGAGTGTGGAGATTTACTAGTGCATTAACCTATTCATTGTTGTTTTTTCTTTTCTTGCAATTCAACTTCGTTGTGAGAGCTCAAGTTGCATTAATATCAGTTTCCTGTTAAGGATGAGTGGTATAGTTGTTTATGAATCTCTTAAGCAACTACATCTTCTAGGGGTCAGCCACAAATAATAGCTGTAGTTGACCTCTGATCTTCTTATCTCCGGTTTCCATTTACAGCTGATAAAGGCGACCGGAGTTGCGGGCTTGCCTTTGATCCGTGTAACAGAAAGAATAGTAAGGATGAAAGGAGGTTTTCATGCACTAAGGAGCATGAAGCTTCCTTTTATCCTTTTTATTATTGTTTGTTTGACTCTTTACATGTGGTGTGAGAAGACATCCTTTCTTACTGCATTCATGCCAGCTCAGAATGGATTGATCCTTCCAGGTTAGTAGCCCTTAAATCTAAATATTCTTATAGCTTTGCCATATTTTCTCTCCGGTATTATGATACGCTATATTTCTGTAAGCATTTGTTAGCAGATGACCTAATCTAGTTATCGTTATTAATGAATAGAATAGCGTAACAACAACAACATCGACCCAGTAAAACCATGATTGCTGTTTCTAGCATATACTCATATAGTGTGTTTTAACAAAGCTAGAAAAGTTCTGTTTTATTTTTTATGTTATGATATTTCAATTGTCAAGTAAGATATTGCTATAACTCTTGTTTTTCATTGTCTTTGGTAACTATGTAAGTTCAATCTATGACTGAAAATATTTGTCTTCGTCAGCTCTTCCTATAAGCAGTGTGGTCGTCTTTTCTGCTTCTTCATGCTGAAAATATACTGCATCTTTGCTGCTAAACTAATTTGATGCCAATCTATCTGCCATTTTGTTTTAGTTATTCGTCTTTCCCAGTATATGCTACATGAAGAGATGATAGAGATTTAGAACTGGAAGATAATAGAATTGATGGTTGACACTCAATTATTTGCCTTTGCCAGCTATTGTTTCAGGGAGAATGATTGTAGTATTCCGCATCTTGATGCTGAAAACATGTTTGTATATAGCTGGATTAGCTGCTTATGTGTAATTGTTGCCATGCTATGGCTCTGTTTTGTACTAATTACTATTTTTGTCCAGCAATTCCTCCATCAAGAGCTGCAAACGGCTCGGAAGTGGAAGATATCAAGACTAATGCAGAAAGCCCTGCTAGTGCTATAAAGATAATGTCCATGGTGAACGTTAAAGCTGAAGGGAAATTGCCAAAGCATGACAACCAAAGTAAGGCGCTGATCCTTGTAAGTGCATCTATTTGAATTCTAGCTCCAAACTCAAGCATCACTTTAGATGCTTGTTGAGCTATGAAGAAATGCTATATGAGATTGGTTATATAAGGCAAAGCCCGTGAGCTGCAGTATTTTACAACTATAACACAAGAATGATGGAATAAACCAAAATGGTTTGCTTTAACACTGTTTAGTGCACACAGATTTTATTCAAGATGAATGGAAAAATTAGTTACTCCGATGCACATAATTCACTTTTTCTCCTTTTTTCTTAAGAGGAGTGAGAGGTTTGGGAGCTTGTGCTTGTTATTCATTTCCTTGCACAGATTTGTACTTCACAATGGTACTAGTGATCCATGTCATTGTTTGTGCAGTATGCTCATTGAGCTAGATATGTAAAAAAGGATAGATTAATTTTGTTAACCGAGGCCTGAGTCTAAGATTAATATTAGTAGCAAAACTAATCTGAGAATGCTAGTACTATGATGAAGCCACTAATTGTGCGCTGTTTTCCAGCATGCAATTATGCTCGAGGGAAATGGGTTGAAGATGACGCTCGTCCATTTTATTCGGGATCTGATTGCAAACAATGGTTATCAGGGATGTGGTCTTGTCGGTTGACCCAACGCACTGACTTTGCTTATGAAAAGTTCCGTTGGCAGCCTCATGATTGTGAAATGGAAGAATTTGAAGGAGCTAAATTCTTGAGAAGGTAACAGCCCATTTTACATATTACTAGTGTTGTGTTATACATCATAGCTTAATGGCTAATACTAGTGGCATCCAATTATCAATTAAATGGGTAGCTGTTTTACAAAATTTTCCTTAATTTAGTGCCTGTTCCTATATCATTTGACCAACCAAGTAACACATCTCATTCATACCATGTATCAGTTTGAAATCTTTGAATCATGTATCTTCTTCTTACTTGCTTCCAATCCCTTCCATTCACTATATTTAATGAGTAATACCTCCATGTGATCAGAGTGAGTATCTACATCGCTTAGAGTCTTATCAACTTGCCTTGACCAACTTTCAATCTTCGACGTGGTACTATTTTTCTTAAATCAGATGGAATTCAATTCATCTCTTGATCTTTGATTTGTGAGCCACGGTTGAAAAAACTGTTGCTGCCTTAAAGAATTGAAGCTTCAATTCCTGATTGAGATAGATCAATGCGAAATGCATAAGGACGGTGTAGTTTCTTCTCCTACACTTGCTGCTGACAACACTTGTCCCTTTATCCTGAATACTCACTAGAGATCGAGTTGAATTTCCTCTTCAGATGTCTTTTTTTTATCAGTGGGTGTACTCAGTGATTCAAGTATTAATACGCTGAACCTGTTTTGTTTGCTTTGTCTTTTTCTCCCTTTTTGTTATCATAAAAAATGACGTCATATGATGTGCACATTATGACAGGATGCGCAATAAGACTGTTGCCTTCATCGGTGACTCCTTAGGGCGTCAACAGTTCCAATCTTTGATGTGCATGATTACTGGTGGGAAAAACAGGGATGATGTTGTAAATGTAGGAAGCGATTATGGTCTTGTCAAGGCTCGCGGTGCAGTGCGCCCTGATGGGTGGGCTTATCGCTTCCCGAGCACAAACACTACCATTCTGTTTTACTGGTCAGCATGCCTTTGTGGTCTAGAGCCAATTAATAAGACAAGTTCCACTACTCAATACGCAATGCACCTTGATCGGCCACCAGCATTCTTGAAACGTTTCCTGAACAAGTTCGATGTTCTTGTTCTCAACACCGGGCACCACTGGAACAGAGGGAAGTTCAATGCAAATAGGTGGGTCATGTATCTTCAGGGTGTCCCCAACACCGACAAGAAGATCCAAAATATAGGCCGAGCAAAGGATGTCACAGTCCACAATATCATCAAATGGGTCGACTCTCAGCTTCCACATCACCCGAACCTGAAAGCCTTCTACCGGTCCATGTCACCTCGTCATTTCTTCCATGGAGATTGGAACACCGGTGGCACTTGCGACAACACCAATCCCATGTCCCAGGGCAAGGAAGTCCTGAAAGACGACTCTACTGACCAAGTTGCAGCAACAGCAGTGGCGGGTACTAAGGTAAAGCTGTTGGACATAACAGCACCTTCTGAACTCAGAGACGAGGCACATATGTCCCGTTACAGCATTAAAGGCACACCGGGTATCCAGGATTGCTTACACTGGTGCTTGCCCGGTGTTCCTGATACGTGGAACGAACTCCTTTTTGCACAGCTGTAAGAGAGATCAATATATACACAACACATGAACATAGCTGAAAAGGTTCGGATATTGGCCTGGGATCCCCGGTGTATTGCTACTGTATAGATCTCGTCGACTGTAGAAGAGAGTTCACTGACTGCAGCATTTGCTGCTTGCACAGGTTAGCTAATTCTTCCTCTTGTACGTTACAGATTGTGGGTAGAAAAGTAGGGTCAGTGATCATTAGCGCGTTGTGTCGATTGATTGGTCATCGAATAAAGCGGGGGTTTACCCGTTTAGGTATATCATTTGATTTTTCATGTATTGTTACCAGTTGAAAGTGTTTTGTTAAGAACTTCTTTGACAGTAAGAATAAGGTGAGTGCCTTCATTAGAGCATGCCATATACCAAAACATTCTTATGTGTTACATTGACTCTCATTATTGCTACCTTTGAAGCTTCATTATATAGTATTATTTTGGTGGGATTGAGATTGTACATGAATTCACATGCATGTATATTGTGTTCAAATTGAGTGTGATTTGAGGTTTTGATTACTTTTCGTCTATGATTCAATGATCAAAGGGAATTAATTGTACAAACCGCCAATAATTTCAAAATATTTAGGGACTAGTCAATTTTCAAAACTATTTAGCCAAAGATGATGGCTTTTAGGGTTTTAATTATATAAGGGTACCTAGTTTTATGCTAAATTTATAACCTTTGTCCTTAATTTTTCTGGTTTTGATAATTTTATCAAAGGTACAATATCAACATTCGTTAACAAGCTAGAATAAAGAATGTTTAAGGCTGAGCTCTATCAACGTTGGGCCTGATAAACGTTACCAGGTTGGGCTGAGCTCTATCAACGTTGGGCCTGATAAACAACTCCTAATAGGCCTTAAGCCCTAAAAATAAGGGTCATCATTTAGATTGCTACTACCATCAATTTTTGTTTTACATAATTGGAATTTTAGACTAAAATTAACATTATTAAATAAATTATATTTATGTTGTAAATGATTTTATTACATATTTATATAGTTTTATCTCATCCGTGCGTGCGTGCGAGAGGTTCTTGGCTAGGTTGCATTGGGAGGTTAGGATTACATACGTGTAGCGGACAAGTTAGCTAATTTGGCATTGTGTCAATCTAGTAATTTTGTATCTTTCTTTACGGTTCTGTCGTTCCTAGAGGACTTGCTCGTAAGTCGTAGTAGACGCTACGATTGCTGATGTAACTCTTAACTAATAAATCTATAATAACGGACACTAGTCCTCTTTATTGACCAAAAAAAAAATTATATAGTTTTATGTTGGAAATCATATTTCAAAAACTATTGCTAGAAGAGGTCGCTAGACCCTCTATGCATTTTTTTGTGTGTAATTTTTATTAATTTTATAAATAAAATAAATAAAGAATTAAAAAGATATATATCCTAGCTTGGTTATTAATTTGTATTCATTTCATAAGTATTAGTCCATCTAGTTTGATGTGTATCTCTCTTGAAAACCAACCAAATAACAACTAATAAAAGTTAGTACTTGTTAGTCCATGGTATAAGCAAATGGGTCACACACTCCATAGCAATAAATGCCAAGATGGGGGTGTGCATGCATGCATGAAACATAGATATAGATATAGAAGGGGGTCAGCTTAGAGTTAGCTACCTCCCAAAGTGGTGGGTTTAGCTCATTGACAACTACTCCCATGTGCTATGTTTGCCATGTGCATTAATTAATTAATTTATGTTATCCCATAATTAATTATATATACTTCCTTTTTTAATAAGCCAAAAAATTACATATGCTTATCTTACAATCAAGTAGAAAAACCCTAAAAAGTTAGATCTCTGAGAATTTTATTAAATTCTCCAATTTTAGAAAAAAAAGTTTACTTTTACCTATTGTTTAGTTTACTATGTAGCTTTTACCTCTATCATTTTTAATTGAAAATTTTTATTTCTCTTATTTTAATTCCTATATTCTATAATTCAACCAAAAAAATATTTTCTTAATTTTCATAATTTACACTTGGTGAAAATTGAGTTCCTAAAAATAAGTTAGCAAATGAGTTGTGCAAATTGTGGATTGATAAGCTAAAATATGAAACATGTCCTGTTTTTTCAAAGAGTTATTTATTTGCAGTGGATAGGTACGAATTTGAGGATGTAGTGAGTAGCTATATATAATATATTCGTTGTACTCGAATAACTAGCCACCAGGGACGGAACCAGAATTTGAAAATGGGGTAGGCTGAAATCACCTTACGTAATAAAAAAAAAAACATTGATATCAAACAATAATGATAAAATCACCTTCATAAAAAATCATTGATATCAAATAATTAAAAAAAAAATCATTGTATCTCTAATATACTGATTATTATAGTCATATTATGGACTGTAATAAAAAATCACCATGGGATTGTAACTCTAGTAATACTATTAGTTTTTGTAACTTATATTAAAATTTTAAAACAGATGTTTACTTCTCATAAACTTCAAATTCTAACACAAATTAGATAATATGTGTTGGGACACTCCCACATCAGAAGTTGGTGGATTCTGAATCTAATATATAAGCGGATGACCTACTACTCCATCTAATAAAATTATGCCGGCCTAATCCGACTTATATGTTGAAATTTCTGATCGGGCTAAATAATTAATTCTCCCCCTAAGCTAATTATCCTAACAACTCTCCTTTATATATATAATATATATTATATTTTATATATATATATATATATATAGGGATGCGCTCCGGTGAAAACCAAAATTGCGGTAGAAACCCGTGAGGACCGACTTTTTAGCTCGGTTCACTTGCTTTATAGCCCGGTTATGAATAGAACCGATCTATAAAGTCACAAATTTTAGCCCGGTTCTGAATAAAATCGAGCTATAAAGTCACTATGTAATTTTTAAACATTAGCTTTTTAGCACGATTTTTCGGTTTGACCGGACTATAAAGTCATGTGTTATTTTAAAATGGGAGTTTTTAGCACGGTTTTTAGGTTGAACCAAGTTATAAAGTCATCGTGTGATTGAGATTTTTAGCACGGGTTTCAAAAAAACCGAGATATAAAGTAGTCCTCATGGGTTTTTACCACAATATGAGGTTTTCACCGGAGTCAATCCCTATATATATATATATATATATATATATATATATATCCATTAATGATTATTGCATTCATTGCAAATATAGATCATCATGTATTCTTTCCCGGCCGAATTCTTCAACCAAATTATGTTTATTGTGGGGATCAAATTAATACACAAGTACAAGCTAGTCAACCATTAATTTTGTTTATTTATATATCATGCTGAAAAATAATATTAGTTGAATGGCATACAAATATATGTTCCGACTGAAAGACAATAAAAACAAAATTAATTACTACATTTTCACGGAGAGAAAAAAAAGGCATATATATGTAGATCACGGTTTGCACTTTGATATAAATATTCTGAGGTGAAATCTGGTAATAATTAAAAATACCCTTAAGATACATACCTTGATCTGGAAAAATATAGAGATCGACACTATTTGTTTTCTATTTTTGAAAAAAAAAAACACTCACACATGATGACTACTAAAGATAAATACAGTAGTTGATCTCGTGATGTCTCACTTAATTAAATTTATTTTTGTATCTTATGACGGCAAAAAAAAAACAAAAAATCAAAATAGTACATTTAATCTCTAATCTGGTTGTTAAGATTTCATTTCACTTCTATTTATATATATATCCTCTCTCTATATACTCTATTTATTATCAACTGATTTTGAGTTCACTCGATATTATATATTCATGTGCATTCTCATCGATTGGCTCACCGAATTTTAATAGTTAGTAATCGATTATTTATACATCGATCGATCACAGATCGAGTACACCAAGAAATTGATCAAAATATTAGGCGGACGAGACCGGTGATGGGATGCCAAATTTGCCGAGATTGGTAGATCGAACAGAAGACGTACGAATTGGCATGAAATTACAAACTCAATAAAGAAAGAGGGGTTGATGAATGTGGATGACTATGACAAAAGGGGCCTCTATGTGTCGCCCATTTAAACTCCGGTCCGGTTTGGTCCGTCATATATTTTATATTTTATATTTTGATTGAATGGATGGGGGTGCCAACTTGTTGTTTTTTATCAAAATATTTTAATAATATTACACTTGTATAAAATATTATCACTAGCTAGTACGTACTATCTAAAGGCTACATATAGACTAACTCGATCATGAGATAGTCATATATGAATTATACATATATGATTGGTTTCATGATATATGTATATACATAGTTGATAATTGAGAACTAGGTGCATGAAGAAGGACTTCAAACCTCAAAATGTGTTGAGATGTTGGGAAATTTAGGTAAAAAGAGTGGCCCATCTCATATGGGTTATATATATGTTCACAATAGACTTTTTTTTTTTTTTTTTTTGTTAGAATGATATCCTAATTTTTCGTCTGCATTTATTTTACCACGCGTCTAACTTGAAAAAAAAAAATACTCCATCCGTTTGGCAAAACTTGTCATTTTAGATTGTTAGTTTTGTTCAAAAAAACTTGTCATTGTAGGTATTTTGCCATTCACTTTACAAAAATGCCCTTGATATGATTGATGGTTTGTTAGTTATAGTTTTCGATAAAGTAAAAAAGAAGGGTAATAATTGAGGGTAAATTAGTACATTTGTTAATTGCCTTAAAACTTCTGAAATAAGCTAAAATAACAAGTTTTGCCGAACGGAGGGAGTATAGTTTTGTAGGTTTCTTTCTTGAATTTTTCAATAAAAGTAGGAATGCTCGAATTTTGGTTATTTTTTTATAGTAAAAAATGGGCACACTAATAATTAAACGATTTTTCTATCCTATGCCCCAGAGACATATTGTAATGTTATGTGATACTTTCCTATGTCTTTTAATTTATGCTTGTTTTGTTACTTGTAATATTGTGTGTATGCTTGTAACATGTATGTATATGATGATCATACATATTGCATATAAGAGATATATATATCACTACAAAAAAAAAGATATTAGCAACGGCTATTTGCCGTGGCTAAAAGTCCATTTGCCGTGGCCAGAGGGTGGTAGCCACGGCAGTAGCCACGGGAAACAAGCCATGGGGAAACATGGGGTGGCAAAAGAGAGTAGCGACGGCTATAGCCGTGGCTAAAGCGCTAGCCACGGCAAGCTGCCGTTGCTAACTTATTTATGGGAAATTAAAAAAAAATATTGTTTTTTAGCCCGGAATTCTACCGAACCGGGCTAAAAAATCACATATTTTATTAAAAAAAACACACACTAATAAATGACCTGTTTTGCATTTGATATCAACTAATGCAAACACAAGTATAATACAACAACAAAAATATAATATTAAATGCCAACTATTGTTCCTTTACTGTCACACCACCCCTCCCGAAGCTGTCAAATACATCAAACCAGTAGCTAAACTAGGTGGATCCTAATACTCACACAAATTCAAGGTTGAAGTCTTGTTCTGCCCATTATAACTCAGCATGCTCCAAGAGATAAGCCTCCTGGCGCCTTTCGTCGAGCATCTGCTGCACAACCTCACCTTCCAGGGACATCCTGACTTGATGGGCTCGAACTCTGGCATGAACTTGAACCAATGATTGCATACACCCTAGGATCACAACAAGTAACCGAAAGGCATCTAACATAAACCATTTTCATGATGAGTTTCACCATAACATGGCTAGTAGCTCTCACTGTTAGCTTCACTACTAAGTGGACACACAAATACAGAAGCCTGGGAGAATGACAAGAACATCTAAGACATGAAATCACTCAAGTCTAAACCAATCATTGTTTTTCTAGCATCATAAAGTAATAGAATCAAGGGAACCAGCAGGGCATTACCAGAAATAAAAAGAAATGATTTTCTGCAACTACTCGCCCTCTCAACTGTTAGAGAGTGATCAACTTAATTCTGCAAAAGATAAAAATATATATATAGAGAGAGATCAACTTAATTATAGAACTAGATAACGAAAGCAAGAGATTTAAAAGGAGTCATGGATAAATAAGTTAAATCAACATCCTCTTTATCAACACCAAAGCCTAGGCTCTCATTTTTACGTTTCTATTATCATTTTCTATAAAGTCTACAGATACCTTATGCTGATATTTGGGGTCTCCTATTCTCTGTGAAAGGGCAATAAATTCCAGCTCCTTCGTTCCTGAATCTGCCAGAACTTCAGTTTCACAACATACAGAGTGCTACGTGTAAATGCATAACCCTGAATGCCCCTCATGATCCACAAAGATTGCAAATATTTTTCAAAACCTACAGATACCTCCTGCTGATATTTAGGGTCTCCTATTCTCTGTGAAAGGGCAATAAATTCCAGCTGCTCCGTTCCTGAATCTGCCAGAACTTCAGTTTCACAAGATACAGAGTAATACTTGTAAATGCATAACCCTGAATGCCCCTCATATCCACAAAGATTGCAAATATTTTTCAAAACCTAGAATACATTGAAATTCAACAAACAAATATTTTTATATCTGGTTTACTTCTATGATGTGCAAAGATAAAAATAATTTCAGACACGGAATTTCTTTCATCACCAACACCTTTCATATTTATATTTCAGAAATGTGAGATCTTATAGAATACCCCTGTTCATCCAGGATTGTGTGGCCTTTCATGAGCTAAATTGATTGTGTTATAAGTCAAGCGAATCATTCAAGTCAAGTTCCGCAAAAAAAATTTGGCAATAGGATAGAAAATCAATGTTGAGGGAGAAATCCAAGTTAAAAAAAGGCCATAAAGGAGCACAATTTACCTTGTTGATGAAACCAACAATTTGGATTTTAGAGAACCGAAGAAGGCAAACATCTCAGATGGCCTAGCTCTCTGTTGACTCTCATTAGGCATTGACTGGCTTGAAAATGGTCTACGAATGAAGAGATGGAAAAATGATATTAACAACCTCTGATCTAGCTTGAATGGATTCCGAATCAGAAAATATTTTTCCCTGCAGATTGATAAGCAAGAGATATATTTAATTCATATTTATGATTTATATTTTCTTAGACCACATGGGATAGAATGATCCTATGTTATACAGTTATTGCTGATGGAATTCATTCATAATGAAATGATGAATCCTACCATGGATTGAGTATACTTACAATGTCAACAAGAATAGATCAACTAATAAACATGTCAAAAATTGGAACTGACTTTGTGCATTGCGAATTAGGATCCTCTCCATTGCATCCTAAAGAAACCAAGCATATGAATTGACTATACTTACATTAAAAAGCAGAAAGAAATCACAAGAATAAAGAAAAATGAGCGTGCCTTTTTAATAGGGTGGGAACTGACTTTGTACATTGCAAGTTGGGATCCTCTCCATTGTCCTGGATGAGGAAAACAAAACCAACATGTCAAAAGTTCTATGACACAGAAGCCCAACTTTAAATATACAAACAACAATCTTACACTATAGTGAGCTTCACGGACATCCAACAGTAGTGCCAACTCTCTCACTAATCTCTCATCTTCAATATCTAAACAAAAATACAAATTTAGCTAGAGATTCTAGGAGAATCAAATCAACAAAAGAAAACTAATTATTAAAGCCACATTTGCTGTTAAGACGTGATGCAAGACCCTAGAGATTCTGATCATCAAGCTCCAACCGATGTTGTTATTGTCCTGCCTTCCAAGTTTCCAACCAAACCCGGAAAAAAAAAAACCAATGCTATATATGCTATATATATGTAGACCGACTGATATTTAAGTAATTCGCAGTCTTATGCACTTATACAAATACAAGTAAATAACATCCATTCATATATAAGCCAAATCAGAAAGTACATTATATGTATTCTTCCTAAAATTACAAACTCTATAAGGAACTCAGTAATAAAAGTGGAAAATTTCCAACCCAAATAAGGTTATGCCACATAACTAGAGAAATGATCAATTTTCATCTCCATGTAAGCTTATGTGGTAGCATCTGGGATATAACATGATCAAGAAGGCAAGAGAGAGAACATCAGCTCAGAAAACTTCGGCTTCCAGTAAGGAACTTAATTGCAGAATATACATACAGAAATCCAGCAGGATATACAAGAGGCCATGTATCCCTTTTCAATTTCAAATATTCTCTCTCCCTTTCAATGAATCCACTCGCCTGTTTTGCTCAAAATAGAAATTAAACAAGCTAAGGATCATCAGACGAGAGGAAATTACTAACAAAATCATCTCAATTAGAAGCCTTTAACAAGCAAAATATTACTACATGTGACTTATAAGCATCCCAATCAATCTTAGTATCTGTCCAAAGAAATAAAACCCTAATAAGTATCATACGTAAGTGATTATCACAAAGGTGAGAACAACGTCTAGTAAAAGAAGAGCGGAAGCAAAAACCTCGCTAGGGTTTATGCGAACCCTATAAATCAAATCATTGGGGCTTTGCGTGGAATCACTGTCCAGCAGTTAATTTCAATGGATGAGACATCTAATTAAGAAATAAAAACACTCAAACTAAAATCTTTCATCAAGCTTTCAGAAACCTAACCAAAATTTCAGGATGTTGCAATACCAAGAAATCTAATCGGCAAGGGAATCGATATGGATAACCACACAAGGTTAGACTATGCAACTTAATTCTCCAGATCTGTGGAATTTTCGTAGGGTTTCGAGAGAGATTGTGAAAACACTTACCTTTGGAGACGCGGTGGCAATGTTTGGTGTGTGCATCTGTAGCCAGAGAATGGCTTGGGAAGAGATCGAGATTTGTGGAGAGAGGCAAGAGAGATCTGTTAAGGGATCAATGGAGAGAGGATTCTGTAGAGAGGTATCGATCTGGAGAAAGAGCCAGAGGCCCAGAGAGGTGCGAGAGCTGCTTCGATCAATCGTTGAGGAGAGAGAGATCCAGAGGCGGTGGTTTTAGGGTTAGAACACAAGCCTTATTTTTCACAAGCCGGGAATTATACCCGCCCAAACAACAATAAAATTTTCAATTTTTCAAAAAAAAAAATTAAACTTTTTATTTTTATCAAGGAAAGAAATAAAGAAAAAATAACTAATAAAAAAAGAACTAAAAAAAATTAAAGTGGAATATATACTCCGTAGTATGTTTTTATTTCTTTTTACTTTTTTTATTTTTGTTTTTTAAACAAAAAATATTTTATTCATTTAGCCATGGCATCACCGTGGGTCGCCGTAGCAAATATCATCCAATTATGTCATATTTAAAAATCAAATCAATTGCCACGGCAAATGCAAGCCGTTGCTACGTGTATGGCTATTTCATGTTTTTGGTATTTAATGGCCACGGCAAACCCTTCCGTTGCTACCATCCGTGAATACTTTGTTTTTTTCCTATTCATTGGCCACGGCAAGGATTTGCCGTTGCTACCATGCGTGGCGAATTCAATTTTTTTTTGTAGTGTATATATATATATATGGTGTGATAATACATAGATTATATATACTATATTATATGTCTAATATGTATATAATATACGAGAGACATTAGCCTCAGTTTAGGGCTTTAGGCCCATACAGAGAAAAGCCCATGATTGCCGGACTGGAGCTAGAGGAGCCCAGAAGCTGAGCCCGTATCCTCTAGAGCTCGAAACTTGGTGGAACATTGCGTTTTGCTGGATGAAGCGCTCCATTGGTTGACCTAGCTATAAAAGGGTCTTGAGGAGCTTGTTGGCCGACGTACTGTTTTAGCTCTCTCTCTCTCTCTCTCTCTCTCTCTCTCTCTCTCTTCATCTTCCAACCGCTCTTTCTTATCTAGGGTTTCTAGGGTTTGGCGATCCTCTCCATTGCCTGAGGTTTTCCGAGCGAGGAAGCGGAGATTGGTGGCCGAGGTGTTCCTATAGGTTCTCTGAGGTTCGGTGCTCTACGCTCTGGGTAGCAGCTCTCCGTTCCAGGCGATCTAGGGTTCGAGATCGAAGACTTCTTCGATATTCTGATTCCCACACAAGGAGATTTTCTTCTCTCTTGCTTTCTGATCTCATGCATGTCTAGATCTAGGAGTTTCTTGTATCTTTTTACTTGATATGTCCATGTAAGAACTCATTCTAGTGGATTTGGCCAACTCTTGAGGCCCTGTGGATGTAGGCATAACCGAACCACGTAAAATCTCTTGAAGAATTACATTATGATGTGTTCAGTTCTAATTAATGATGTGAGAGTTGTTGCTAAGAATGGTAAGCATGTTATTAAGTACATTAGAAAAGGTGGCTTATATGAATTGCTTGCTACTCCTGTGATGAACTTTTCTGCTGCTTCCCTTACTACTTCCAACTCTGTGAAAACCATGTCCTTGAGTGATACTCTTATGTGGCATAACAGATTAGGACATTTAGGCAATAAGGGCTTAGAGCATTTGCATAAATCTGGAATTCTCAACTCTAAACCATGCACTATTGATTTATGTGAAAACTGTGTGCTTGGTAAACACAATAGGAAAAGTTTTAAGTCTTCTATTCATGTTTCAACTGCCCCTCTTAATTATGTGCATTCTGATCTGTGGGGCGTTGTCCAAGTGTCTACTGTTGGTCTTAAGAGGTATTTCATGTCCCTTATTGATCACTATAGTAGGTATGTTTGGGTTTATTTGTTGAAGACTAAAGATGAGGCCTTTGAAACTTTTAAAGTTTGGAAAACTAGAGTTGAAAAGGAAACTGGATTATCTGTTAAATGTTTGAAAACTGACAATGGTTTGGAATTTTGCAATTTTGTGTTTAATGATTTCTGTCAAGAGCATGGTATTAAAAGGCATTTAACTATTCATGGAAACCCTCAGCAAAATGGTACAGCTGAGAGGTTGAACAAGACCCTTCTTGAAAAGGCCAGATGCATGTTAATCTCTTCTGGTTTGAAACATTGTTTATGGGGTGAAGCTATGATTACTGCTGCATATTTGATTAACAAAACTCCTTCCTCTGTGATTGCTTTTAAGACACCTTATGAGTTATGGACAAAAAGAAAACCTAATCTTGATCATATAAAACCTTTTGGTTGTACTGTTTTCTCTTATGTCAATCAAGGTAAACTGGAACCCAGGTCACAGAAATGTGTCCTGCTAGGGTATCCAGATGGGGTCAAAGGGTATAAATTACTGATTGTCCAACCTGGTGTTTATAAGACAATTGTGAGTAGGAATATTATATTCAATGAGCATGAATTTCACTTTAAGAAAGCCTCTGCCCCTGTGTTACATGATACTGACTTGCAGGTACATGATGGAGATCAGTTCTATGTCCCTAAGGACATGGATTCTGATTCTGATGATGAATTTGATAGTGGTTATTCTTCATCTCCCTCCTCTCATCTCTCTCTATTTCTTCTCCTACCCCTCCTTCTTCTGTGATTGTGCAACCTCGCCGATTGGGTGAGGAAGCAAGTAATGAATCTGTGTTACCTTCCTCTTCTATTTCTCCTATTTTTGTGAATGAGGATGATGTTGTTGAATCTATGTCTGCTTCCGGTTCTGGCAATTCTAGTTCTTCAGATGCTCTTAGACATGATTTAACTGATTGACAGTTGACTAGGGATAGGAGTCCTAGGACTGTCATTCCTAATAAGAGATTCATTACCAACATTGTTGAGTTTGCTTGTCTTGTTTGTTCTGTGGTGCAAAGTTATACTCCTGAAACTTATGAACAAGCTGTTAAATGTGCTCACTTTAAACTTCGGAAGCATGCTATGGATGAAGAAATAGATTCTATGAGAGTTAATTAAACCTGGACCTTAGTTCTCAAACCTGCTGATGCTAGATTGATTGATTGTAAATGGATCTTTAAGCTTAAAGAGGGAATAACTAAGTCTGACCCCCTAGATACAAAGCTAGGTTGGTTGCTAAAGGTTTTACTCGGAGGGAAGGAGAGGGTTACAATGAGATCTTTGCTCTTGTTGTGAAATATAAGACTCTTAGATTGTTGCTTGTTATGACTGCTGTCTATGACTTTGAGCTTGAACAAATGGATGTTAAAACTGCTTTTCTTCATGGTGACTTGGATGAAATAATTTATATGAGACAACCTAAGGGCTTCATTGATGTTTTTCATCCTGACTATGTCTGCTTGCTTAATAAATCTATATATGGCTTGAAACAATCTCCACGACAGTGGAATATCAAGTTTGATATATGTATGAGGTTTAGCTTGGGTTTTAAGAGAAGTAAGTTTGATACATGTTTGTATTTCAAGAGTTTAAAGAATGCTGGTCTTGTGTTATATGTTCTTCTGTATGTTGATGATATCCTGCTTATTTCTAAGTCTGTTGATTGCATCCTTGATATTAAGGAGAACCTGCAAAAACATTTTGATATGAAGGACTTAGGCATTGCTAAGAAAATTTTGGGCATGTCAATTGTTAGGGATATAAAGCATAAGAAGCTTTGCTTGCATCAATGTGATTATGTTCAAAAACTGCTAGATAGATTTCATGTGACTGTTGATAAAGTGAATAACATTCCTTTAGGTCCTCACCTTGACTTGACTAAGCTTAAAGAAAAATTGTATGTGGTTGAGTCTAAAAGGATAAAGTCCATCCCTTATAATGTTTTTGTAGGGTTTGTTATGTATTCTATGATATATACTCGACCTGATTTGACTTTTGCAATTAGCACTCTCAGTAGGTTCATGTATGAGCCCGTTGAGAAGCATTGGTTATGAAATATCTGCTTAAATATCTTCTTGGATATGTGAACTTGTCTCTGTTATATGCTGAACATTATTCCTCTTATCATGGTTTTATGGATGCTGACTATGCTAGCAACAAGGACACTAGGAAATCTATTACTTCATATGTACATGGGTTGGTAACTGTATTTCCTGGAAGTCCAACATCAACCTATAGTTGCATTATCCTCCACTGAGGCAGAATACGTTGCAGCTACAGAAGCCTGTAAAGAGGCTATCTGGCTACAGGGTATTTTGAAAGAGATTGTAAATAAGCACTATACTTCTGTGTTGCATATAGATAACCAAAGTGCTCTTTACTTATGTCGTGACCCCATGTATCATGAAAGAACTAAGGATATTGATGTGAGATATCATTTTATAAAGGAAAAAATTGAAGATACTGTGATTCATGTTAAAAAGATTGATGGTAGATATAATCCTACATATTTGGGTCAAAAATTGTTCCTCATGATAAGTTTTTGTACTACAGGAATTTCCTCCACTTGGAGGAGCTCACCTGATCTGTATTGTGAGCATGTGCTGAGGACGGACCTGGCAGAAGAATCCACTTGTTATGAAGCTTGAGTCTGCCCAGTGCAAGACTTAGAAAAGTACAGGGGCATTTGTAATGTTATGTGATACTTTCCTATGTCTTTTATGCTTGTTTAATTTGTTACTTGTAATATTGTGTGTATGCTTGTAACATGTATGTATATGATAATCATACATATTGCATATAAGAGATACACACACACACGCACGCACACGCACACGCGCGCGCGCGCGCACACACACACACACTATGTATGGATGCATATATTATCTTATACTTGACGGAGTTGTATTGAGCTATGTGAGCTTGATCCTCTAACAAGTTCATAAGTATAATATATGGTGTGATAATACATAGATTATATATAAATGTAAGAGAGACACTAACCTCAGTTTTGGCCTTTAGGCCCATACAGAGGAAAGCCCATGATTGCCGGACTGGAGTTAGAGGAGCCTAGAAGCTGAGCCGGATCCTCTTGAGCTCGTCACTTGGTGGAACGTTGCATTTTGCTGGATGAAGCACTTCATTGGTTGACCTAGCTATAAAAGTGTCTTGAGGAGCTTGTTGGCCGACGTACTGTTTGAGCTCTCTCTCTCTCTCTCTCTCTCTCTCTCTCTCTCTCTCTCTCTTCTAGGGTTTCTAGGGTTTAGCGATCATCTCCCTTGCCTGAGGTTTTTCGAGCGAGGAAGCGGAGATTGGTGGCCGACGGTGTCCCTGGAGGTTCTCTGAGGTCTGGTGCTCTACGCTCTGGGTAGTATCTCTTCGTTCCAGGCGATCTAGGGTTCGAGATCGAAGACTTCTTCGATCTTCTAGTTCCCACACAGGGAGAGGGGGGGGGGGGGGGGGTTCTTCTCTCTTGCTTTCTAATCTCATGCATGTCTAGATCTAGGAGTTTCTTGTATCTCTTTACTTGATCTGTCCCTCCACGAACTCATTCTAGTGGATTTGGCCAACTCTTGAGGCCCCGTGGATGTAGGCAGATCTGAGCCGAACCACGTAAAATCTCTGGTACGGTGTTCGTTCTTTGGCTTGCTTGTTCGATCAGATTTGTGTTTCTCTTGCTCGATTTCATACGCTTCCGCATATTTGCCTATCTCGTATCTCGATCAATAGGTTTTACACATATGATAATAGCACTTATTTGGAAATCTTTTTAAATTTTAATTAGTTTAATTTTTTCTAAAATTAGATTCAATTCCTAGGATCTCTTGTTTTTTTGGTAGAATTTTTTTTCCAATTTAGAATCTTATCTTATACCCTAAATACATAGGATAGAAAAAAAGTAAAACTGGTGTATCAATTTAAGAGTCAATTTGCAATACTCTCTCGAATGAAGAGTATACTAACAAGTACGGAGTACTATATATGTAAAACTAATTTATGTCATACCCACCAACTAATAAAATTCTTTTAAAATCTCCAATAATATGAATTATTAGTCATATATCAATATTAATACGAACTTTAATTTAAAAACTATCAAAAATAATATACGAACTATTTCACATTAAATCAATTTTGATTTGGAAAAAATTTCGGTCGGTTTTAAAAATAATGTACGAACTATTTCACATTAATTTACTCATCTAATTCTCACTTAAATTTGACATGTTTTTTTACAAAAAATACATTGAACGCTTAATTAATAATGTGATGTTATTTCATTAATTTTCAAACGTCAATTCCCACGTCGAAATTTTGACCGAAAAATTGACTAGAATTTTTTTCCTTATCAAAATTGTTTCACATATTATTTTTTATATAATATTTAAAAGTCGTATTAATATTGATTTATCACTAATAATTCATTTTTTTTTTTGCCACTTTTCCTTCTTATTAACATGAATAAGACCTCAAACACTTGTAAAAACACATCAACATGAATATAAATCCATGATGTGGCATGAAACCTATGTTAAATTATATGCATGTATGCGATGTGGCATAACTCCGGCCCTCTGTAAAGTAAAACATGTATACACACTTTTTTAAAATGATAGAAACTATATAAAAATATTTTTTTTAACAATTTTGTAATAGGTAACTAAGAAATTGTTAAAAAAAAAATTTATATAATTTTTATCATTATAATAAATGTATATAAATAGTAAACGATGTGGTTTTCTTAGCAAAGAAATTAATTAAGAACGTATAAAAGTTTAATTAATTAGGTAAATTAATATGAAACGGATTTTTTTCATTTCAAACCTTTGCACCTAGAACTATAAAAGGGGTGTCTTACAATTAAAAAAGCCACCTAATTATTTAAATTTGGAAAAGGACATACTAATTGTAACAAGAAGTTAATATCATCAAAAGCAACAAGTCGATGTTACTTAAAAACGTGTAAGGGTGGATCTCCATTTGACGTTTATATATACCAATTTATTTATCGTGTCAAATCACAGTATATATATTTCTTAATTGTATCGTAACAACCAAAAATAATAATGAATTCGATGATGATACGTATGCATCATATTGCAGTATAATCGATCCTCATTCGGATGGATCGATCACCTACACCTTTCGCATTCAGATTGCTACACATTTAGTTTATTAAATCAAATAATTATATTATACATAAATCGAGTTGATTAATTAAGCTGGCATGCACTGATCGGGATAAATAGCTTAGTTTTTTTGGTTCAAAATTCCATGTTTTGTACATAATATTGCACGGTACTTGTTTGATTCCGATAAGTGCTTTACAATCAAATAGTTATATTACATTTTCTTCCATCAAGGTTGTTAAGTTAGAATAAAGAAGATTAGTTAGGGCTAATGGAGAGTATAAATAAGGGGTCACTAGCTACAGATTGGGTAATCTGTTTTCATTTTCTTCCATCGTATGTTATGATGGATTGTAACTAGAACCTTCCTCCATGAATAACATCTTCTAGCTCTTCAGGACTGTTATATGAACTGAACAGCTCGAACTCAGCTCGGGATCGGCTCGAAAAAGCTCGACTCGAGCTCGTTCACTTATTTACACAAGCCGAGCTTGAACAAAATTTTAAACTCAGTTGAAAGCTCGGCTCGTTCGAATAAAGCTCGAATAGCTCGTATTCTATGGAATTTCTAAAATTTTCTTTAGGTTAACATGTAATAACCAAGTAAAACTACTTAAAGCTCGAAAAAAGCCCGACTCGAGCTCCTTCATTTCCTAAACAAGCCAAGCTTGAACAAAATACAAAGCTCGTTTAAAAATTAGGCTTGGCTCGACTCGAGCTCGTTTAACAAACGAACAAGCTTGAACACGCCAAGCTCGGCTCGTTCGACTCGAATAACACCCCTTTTCATATCTTCTGATTGTCCATCGCTTCTCATGGTATCAGAGCTTCTGTAGAAGCACTGTTACAATCAGCAGATCGTGTTTCCGCTTTGATTTTCGTTTTCACTTCTTGCTTTGATCGCTTGTTTGATTGAGCGATTGTCATTTTTCTGTTTCATTTCTGGATTTGGAAATATGTTCGCTCATATTTTCTGACGACATGAACAGAGGAGGAGGATCTCCTTCGTTGCAGAACTCTGAATCTGGAGAAGTCACTTCCAGATTGAACAATGATCCGTTAGCTTTATCTAATTCTGATCACCCTGGCGCGCAGCTTGTGTCCAATCTCTTAAATGGCACGAACTTCCTCAGCTGGAGTAGAAGTGTCAAAATGGCACTTGATGCGAAATTTAAGATTGGATTCATTGATGGAAGTCTGCCACAGCCGAATCTTGGAACTCCAGAATACCAGAAGTGGATTAGATGTGACTACATGGTAATATCAGCGATTTTAAACTCCATGTCTAGTTTGTTTTATGAGGAGTTCATGTATGTGAATTTGGCTCGTCAATTGTGGGAAGAAATCATTGAGCGATTTTGTCAATCAAATGGACCATTGGTGTTTCAATTGAAGAGAGAATTGAGTAGTTTAGCACAGGATAATCTGTCTATCGCTGAATATTATGAAAAACATAAAAGAATTTGGGATGAAATATATAGTCTAGAGGAAATTCCAAAGTGCTCATGTGGAGCCATGGATCATTATTCTTGCACTCTGTTAAAGCCTATGCTTGAGATGCAAAACAAGAACAAGCTTATGGAGTTCCTACTATGGCTAAATGATGGTTTTGAAACTGTGAGAAACCAGATCTTGTCAATGTAGCCACTGCCATATGTAAACCGAGCATATTACTTAGCTATGCAGGTGGAGAGACAGAAAGTTGTCACATGGAATCAGGTTGAATTTAATGTGCTAAGTGCGAATAGAGGTAACATGCAACAAGAGTTCAGAAATGCTGACAAATTAAAGGTGGTGCTGGAGCTTCTAAGAAAGGGAAAGTTGACAAATCTGATAAAAAATGCACCAATTGCAATATAAAGGGACATACAGTTGATTAATGCTTAAAAATCATAAGGTATCCTGAGTGGTATGTGGAGAATAAGCTCAAGGATGCTGCCAAAGACACCAAGAAGTCTGCAAATGCCAACACTGTGAATTCAGAGGTAACTGACATCCCCTTAGAGAGCTTTCATGACATTGCAGATCTTGTGATGGTGAATGCAGTTCTTAAGGAGGTGATCAGGTACATGAAGAAGGGAAAGCACCTGACTGATCCCGAGATGTCATAATTTTCAGGTACAAGCATTGTCTTTAGCTCTCATACTTATCAATATAAGAGTGCTGCTACTTGTGATTGGATTATTGATACGGGTGCATCTGATCATATGACTTGCAATTTTGGTTGGCTAACCTCTGTGAGATCTATTGATCGACCTATCTGTGTGTTTCTGCCCGACAAAAGCACTAAGTTTGTTCGTTTAGTTGGAGATGTTCATTTGAGAAATTAATGATATTGTGTTACACAGTGTGTTGTTCTTGCCTGATTTTGATAAGAATCTTCTGTTTGTTGGAAAGTTGGTTGATGACAGTGATATGGTTGGTTTGTTTGACAAAAGAATGTGTTCATTTCAGGACCTTAAGATAGGTCGTGTGTGCTTCACTGGGAGACGAGTAGCTGGCTTATACAAGACTGATGCCACTTAAGATAATGAAGTTGTTGCTTTGTCTTTGTCTAGTTGTTTGAATAATGGTAGTTTTCTTCCTAAGGATGGTTGTAATCAACTACTTAAAGTTGGTTGTAATCTGTCAAGTAACGACATGTGTGTTCAGTGGTCTAAGGATAGCTGTAATCAGCTCACTGTCCACTCTAGTCATGAATTGGTTCATGCTAGACTTGGACATGCTTCATTCTCAAAATTGAAGCACATTCCTGGTTGTAAGCTGGATAACAGTACACACAGTCCTTGTAAAGTTTGTTTGATGGCTAAGCAACACAAAATTTATTTTTCTAAGAGTTTTCCAATGGCTAATTATGTGTTTGAGCTAGTGCATCTTGATGTCTAGGCCCTTATAAGGTTCCTTGTTTAGCCGGAGGAAGGTATTTCTTGACGATTCTTGATGACAAGAGTCGTTCTACTTGGACACGACTGTTGCATAATAAGCAACAAGTACACAGAGTTATTATGGATTTTTTAGTGTACGTTGAAACTCAGTTTGGATGCAAGGTCAAACAGATAAGAACTGACAACGAGGGTGAGTTCATCAACTATGATTGTGGTGAACTATTTGCTAGAAGGGGTATTGTGCATCAATGTTCTTCTGCTTACACGCCACAACATAATGGTAGGGTAGAACGCAAACATAGAAACTTGCTTGAAATAGCAAGAGCAATGAGATTTCAAGCAAATTTACCAATTGAATTTTGGGGTGATTGTGTTCTTGCAGCAACACATATCATCAATTTGCCCCCTTCTGCTATACTGGATTGGAAAACTCTTTATGAACTATTGTATAGGAAGGAGCCTAGTTATGATGGGCTATGAGTTATTGGATGTCTTTGTCATGTTTTGGTTCAACAAGGCAGTAAAGATAAATTGGCCTCTAAAAGTAGGAGATGTGTTTTTATTGGATATTTGGATATCCATTGGGACAAAAGGCATATAAGGTATATGATTTGGATAAGAAGGTTTCTTTTGTAAGCAAGGAGGTGGAGTTCTTTGAGCAGGTATTTCCTTTTGCTTAATCATCTGTTCAAATTATACCAGTTCAGTCACAGTCACCCCTTGTCAATCCTGATGTCACTGAGAATGATGTCTATATGTCTTCTTCATCAGTTACCCCATCTTTACATGTATCCGATTCATTGTCTCCCACTCATTTGTTCCATCTCCTGCTCCTGCTGATGTTTTATCATCATCTCATCAGTCACCTGTAGAGGATCGGGCTTTATCCCAAGAATTGATTTCCAATACTCCCTTGCACATACATCCAGATATAATTCCCCTTAGAAAATCATCACGTACGTCCCACTGTTAAGCCCAAACATCTATCTGATTTTGTTTGTCCTACCTTGGCATCATCTAGTGATAAATCCCAGTCTTTCATGTTCACCACAGTTGATGATTCTACATTCTACTCTCCTGCGTATGTTGCTTCTTTGAACCTTGTTTTGTCAGAACATGAGCCTGCAACTTACAAGCAAGCTGCAAAACATTCACTTTGGGTGGATGCTATGTCAAAAGAGTTGAAGGCTCTGGATGAGAATAACACATGGGTGTTAACTTCTTTACCTCATAGAAAGAAGGCCATAGGCAGTAAGTGGGTTTTCAAAAACAAATTCAAGCCCGATGGATCAATTGAAAGACATAAGGCCAGGCTAGCAGCTAAAGGGTTCAATCAAGTGAAGGGAAAGGATTACAAGGACACTTCTCACCAGTAGCTAAGTTCACAAGAGTACGTCTGTTTCTTGCTTCGCCAACGGCCAAAGATTGGCCAATTCTACAAATTGGACGTTAATAATGCGTTTCTTCATGGATTCCTTGATGAAGAGGTTTACATGACACCACCTGAGGGATACACCAGTGCTATGCCATCTCAGGTTTGTCTTCTCAAGCGTTCCTTGTATGGTGTTAAGCAGACTTCAAGGCAATGGAACCTTGAACTATCTAAATTTCTGAAGAAATTGGGATTCAGTCAATCCAAATATGATCATTCTCTTTTCTTTATGGCACTAAAACATGGTGGATTAGTTGCTACATTAGTCTACGTGGATGATTTGATTTTGACAGGCACTGACGAGGGTGTGATCACCTATGTGAAGACATCTTTGCACAATGCCTTTACTATTAAGGATCTGGGTTTGATTCGGTATTTTCTGGGTTTAGAGGTTTCAAGGAGTGCCACGAGTACTCTTCTTAATCAACGCAAGTTTGTGTTGGATATTCTTAAAGACACTAGCATGGAGGACTGCAAGCCATCTCCATTTCCTCTTCCAAGGGGCCTCAAGTTGTCTATTAGTGATGGCCAATTGATTGAGGATCCTGAAGTTTACAGACGTCTAATTGGTTGACTGTTGTATCTTAATTTGACTCGCCCAGATCTTTCGTATTCGGTTCAACACCTAAGTCAATTTCTCTCTGCACCTCGTGTTCCTCATCTCCAAGTTGCACATCATGTTGTGTGCTATATGAAAGGCACGGTTGATCTTGGTCTTTTCTATCCTATTCAGACGGAGCTTCGTCTATCAGCGTATTGTGATGCCGATTGTGGTACGTGTGTGTTCTTAGGTTGCTCAGTGACAGGTTATTGTGTTTCTTTGGGATCTAGTCTAGTTTCATGGAAAACAAAAAAACAAAAGACAGTGGTTAAGTCATCAGCTGAGGCAGAGTACCGTAGCATGTCTCACACTGCTAGTGAACTGGTTTGGCTTGATAGCTTGCTTGAGGATTTCCAGATTATTGTTCCTCGTTTTATCCCATTATATTGTGACAATAAGTCTTCTATCTACATCACTGCCAACTCAATTTTTCACGAACGTACAAAACACCTCAGTTTTGTGTGACCCAGTCTCCAATTGGCATATGTGCTTACGAAACCACTTGGGGAGATGCAACATAAGTTCTTAGTTTCCAAGCTAGGACTTGTCTTTACTCACCCAAGTCCTACTTGAGGGGGGGGGGGGGGGGGTATGTGGATATAATAGATTACAGTAGACCAGCACATAAGAGATTAGTCTCCCCATCAAGGTTGTTAAGTTAGAATAAAGAAGAGTTAGTTAAGGGCTAATGGAGAGTATAAATAAGGGGTCACTAGCTACAGATTGGGTAATCTGTTTTCATTTTCTTCCATCGTCTGTTATGATGGATTGTAACCAGAACCTTCCTCCATGAATAACACCTTCTAGCTCTTCCATATCTTCCGATTGTTCATCGCTTCTCAATCTGAAAATATATTTTATAATTGGATATGCAAATGGAACTCAAAACAAATATTCTAAAACTTTGTACATGCAAGTTGATAATCAACTATTTACTTGAAACAAATCGAAATAAGATATGATGATTAAAATAGTGTTGAATATCGTCTTTTTAATAAAATATATCATTTTAACTTAGAGAAATTGGGTGGAGTATACCCTTTTTAAGTCGTTTTTTTTACTAATGGTACTCATTGAGTTTTCTTTTAGATAATTATACTTTTTTAGGTGGAGATTACATATATTCCCTTACAATAAAATTTTATCCTTTTAAGACAAATTTTATCTTTTTAAAAAGTAAACAATTTTAAATTATTGTAGAAGGGTTGGTAGATGAAGATATTCTCTTCTCAACGTGGAATTGATTAGGGTTACACGTAACTCTTGAATCTTCAAATTATTTACATATAATCGTTTATTGACGGTTTTATTTTAGAAACCCTAATTCAATATGTGGTCGATTCCTGTAACGCAATCATTCATGTAATACAATATATTATTCTTGTATTACATTATTATTCATGTAATATAATAGCGCTCTTGTTACAAAATCATGTAATACAATATCGTTCTTGTGTTACAAAATATATTTCTTGTATTACAATAACATTCCTATAATACAATATTATTCTTGTATTGCAATATTATTCATGTAAGAGAATAACGTTCATGTATGGCAATTCATGTATTATGACTACATTCCTATATTGTAAATCATCAATCAACCATCTGTAATCAAACTCATCTAATACAAGATTTCGTGTATTGAGTGAATTCTTGTAATAAGCGAAGTCTTGTACCCATTACTATACCCACAATTTACTTGTGGAATTGAGTTATAAGAAATCACAAAAATAAATCGATTATTGTAACAATAGGTAGCGATTATTGTAACCTACAATTACTGTCGCCTAAAATTATTGTGACTAAAAGCGCTTCATCAAATCCCATGAAGCGATTACTGAGAATCTGTTCTTAGGTGAGATCATAGAAAAATTCCGGGTTGAAGGAAGTGCTACATCTAATTATGAACCACGACATAAATTAATCACAAGCAATTCATCAACCTTGTTTGACCTCATAACTGATTCATTAAACACAAATTCCGGTGAGTTCTTAGATTATGATTTACACTACAATGGAAGTTACAATAGTAAACACATGAGTAAATAACACAAAACCAACCTTCAATATATATCTTCACAATACTCATGCTTGAAGGAAGGCACATTGAAAGAGAAGCGTCAATTAATTGAAAAAGCATCACTGGAAAGAATGAACGTCAATGAAATGAGAATTTATTAAAGATTTAGATATTTGTTGTTAATTACAATCAAATAATGGATAAATCTGTCATCACAAAAAAACAAGAGTATAATTAACAAAACAAAATCTTCAATGATACATCTACCAAAACAAAATTTGAAAAAGGGATAGTTACCCAATTTAACCTTTAACTTAATGTTTTTTTAAATATATATATATATATATATATATATATATATATATATATATATATATATATATATATATATATATATATATATATATATATATATATATATAGAATAACTATCCAGTGCATTTGCCTCTTACAATGCATCCGTGAGACCAATCCTAAGCCACTAGATTAAAATTGAATTAAGGGTTAGGATTAGATGTTCAAATAGTAAAACTAAAAAGAGAAATTTTAGGAAAATCAAAAGATTAAAAAATAAATTGCCTTTTATATATCCATTTACAATGACAAAATAACGGTAGTTTTAACTAGAAACGCGTAGAATGTTAATGAATATATGAATGAATATTTTGAATATGAGAAGGTAATAAACGATTATTTTCATTTGAATACCGTCGCATTCTTCTTGTGAATAAATATTCATTTGAATACATATATTCATTTAAATACATATTCATTTGAATAACCTTTACTTATTCGTATGAATAAATATTCATTTGAACAAACTCTACTTATTCAAATGAATACATATTCATTTGAATAAACTCCACTTATTCGTATGAATACATCTTTAGTTATTCGATATTCATCTGAATACATATTCATTTTGAATATGTGTTTCATCTACTCCAAATTACGGCTCTTCTTCGGATGAACTTGCAACCATTTGTTCATCTCCTAATATTGCAACCGTTCTACTACCCGAAATGGTTACAGGAACACAAAAACATATTCATTGACGAACACACTCTCACAAAATACCGTTCTACTACCGTTTTTGTTTACAGGAAACCCACGTTGGAATGGTTTAGGAGAGAAATATGGGATTTGGAGAGAGAAACTAATTATATTCTTTATTTTAATTATTTTAATTCTTTCATTCAAATCTAACCATCCATATCTTCCTCATCCGACGGTTCATACATGGTCTCACGGATGCATTCTAAGGGGTGGGTGCATGTGAAAGCTCCCCTATATATATATATATATAATATCATTATACTATTATTTACATCGCCCACATCAAACAGTATTGACACATTTTCCATTAAACAAATGGAGAACTGGAACCGGGCATGCCAATTTGAGGATGATGATCACACTAACCAACACGTAAGATATCCCGTACAAACTAAAAACTATAAACAAATTGACAGAAGGAAACACGATAAATGGAAAAGGCCACCATGCGGAACATATAAAATCAATTTCGATGGGTCAGCACTACGTAATGGGGTGAGCTCCGCTGGAATGATCATTAGAGACTGGAACGCAAAACCCATCCACATGTCATACTTAAAACTAGGGCGCTCATCACCCCTACAAGCTGAAGCCGCAGCTCTTAGGCTAGGGGTGGTGGAGGCCAGAAAATTAAGTATCCAGAACATTATCTTTGAAGGCGACTCCAAAATCATTATTGACTACATGAGAGGCAAAACCCGATGCCCGTGGGAAGTAGAAATGACCTTGTCCGACATCCAATCCATCATTCGAAATGTGAGGAAAGTTTCCTTTTCTCATACTCCCCGCGCAGGCAATAGAGTGGCGGATAAGGTTGCACACCTTTGTCACTCTGTCTTTGGGGTCCAACTAACAACTAACAAAGATCTTCAGGATCTCATCCGTCTGGATGCTCTTGGGTAGTTTCCTACCCAAATTCTTACCTAATCAAAAAAAAAAATACTATTATTTACTACATATATAATAAAGTCTAACTCGGATCAATGAATATGGGTCATGTGCACTGGCCCTAGTAGCCTAGTACACAAGTTACTTATATACAAGGTTTGTTAAGCTTATAACACATCTCAACATTGGACAACCGATAACCCAACCGTTAGGCTAACCACTCTAATATTATATCACCAGACTTGGGTTCATGTGCATGAGCCCTAATAGCATAGTACACAAGTTGCTTGTATACAAAGGTTTGTTAAGCTTATAAGATATCTCAACATTGGACAATTAGTAGGTCGGTCGTTAGGCTAACTGCTATGATATCATATCACCCGACCAGGATTGAAAGGTCATATCAATCTCAAACTCAGACTGATAACCGAGGGTTGTATGACAAGCGCACATGCGTTAGTACTCCTCCTATTATCTTACTCAATTTTATATTTTTTTATGAGTTTAGACAAATTTAGTCAAATAAGTTGGATAAAGGAAATGAAATTATTAATTGACGTGGTTAAAAGGAATTAGACTACATGAGAAAACGATACATAAGTGAAATTAACATCTTAGTATGTATATTGAATTTTACTGAACATGTTTTTACTTTGATTTATTTTATGACTAACTTAAAGTCTTATTAAAATATTTTAAGCACAAATTTAGTAAAAAATATTTAAAATAAATTAATATAATAAAATATAATTTATAAAATAACACCTTTTTTACTTGCGATAAAGATAAACTAGAGAGTTATCCGTTATGAAGGGTCGTTTTAGATTTTTGACTTCACAAGTGTCGTTTCGTTCCCCCCGACATGGAAAAGTCTGAAGTGGGACATTGGGCCCAATGTCACTATAAGTGGGCCTACAAAGTCAGCCCAATTCATGAACAACATAAAATAAGACCAAACAAAACAAATCCATGTGACGTGGGTTTTACATTGCCATATCTCACCTCCATCTTTACGCGTCTCTTGTTTTTTGTCCCAAATATTCATTCACCACATAGGGTCCGTTTGGATAGCATGCTTTATAATGTAATTATATGCCTTAAATGAGGTATCATGTAATTTCGTAATGGAATTAATGCATTGCTCAATGTGACAATTTTATGACCTAACATCACTTTTGAGAAAATGCATGGTAATCTAAACACATCCTTGTTTGGTTAGCTTTTGCATTCACTATTTATGTATACTTTTAGTGTTTCGGAAACCCTTTTGATAGCGTTACACGACTTCATTTACAAACACTTGTACTTACTCTTTTAAGAGTTCTATAGACATTGAAAATGAACCTATAAAGGACTTGTCTTGAAACAATATGCCATATATTTGTCTCTAGGCCTATGCTTTGGCTTGATATGGTTGGTGCTTTATAGAACCATTACTTTTCATCTTTTTCCTTTCTTTTATTTCTTTTATATAGAAAAATATGTTGATATGTGTTTTAAGGAGCCTATAAGTTGTAAGGATTATTTGATGCCCTAGATTGGGTTAGTTGTAATCTTAATTTTATTCTAATTAATAAAAAGCACATTGTAAACATTCACTTTGAGTGAAAAGCCTCCCAATTTACTTGGATTAACATTTACACCTAAAAAATAAAGAGGTAAAAGCTTTTCCAACTTCATTAATGAAAATTACTCTACTTTAAATTTTACTAGTGTGTAGGCCCGTGCTACGCACGGGTCTATGTTTTAATTGGAAAAAAATTTAATTAAATAATATAATATATAATATTTACTGAAATAAATTAATTATTGTAAGCCCAGATATTAAGGATTTAGTTTTAAAAAAAATATTGATAATGTATAAAGCCACATATGTTTTGAAATCATTATAAGTATTTTAGCGAATACTTGTATGATTATAATAATATTGTAATATTTCTTTTTAAATGTTTGTGTGTGTAAGAGCAAACGTGAATTTTATTATTATAATTCATATTTTAATAGTGATTTTAGATATGAAATTAATAATTTTTGTACTTTGTTGTATCTCATTTTTAAATATTTGTGTCTAAAAGCATAAATGAATTTTATAATTATTTTTTGTGTTGTTATAATTAAATCAATTTTTTTTAATGATTGACTAATGGTTTTTTTATTAATAGTTTTTGTTTCATTTAATCCTTTTTATTTATCACAAAGAAAAGGTATTTTTTAGTATTTTATTTTATATGTAGGTGTTTTATTGCCAAAGAATTGAATAAAATTTACTCATTTTAATCATAGATATCAATGAAAAAAAATGTCCTTTATATTCTTACATGTATGTACTCCGTATATATGTATATAAGACTACAGTATATTTTATTAACATTTATTTTGTGTGTTAAAAAAACAATCGGACCCCATTTATTTTTGTTTAATTTTTATTATCAAATTGGATTGGATTCCATTAATCCCCTTTCCCCTCTCCCCTTTCCAGTAAGAGTTCCACTTCAAAAATAAAATAAAATAATAAAGAGTAAGAGTTCCACTTTCCACTTTCCCCTTTGTGTGTATCGAGATGTGAAATTAGATCTCCTACCGGTCATGGTCACCGGCGCACCGCCTTCGGGTCTTCCCATTTCAATCGAGCTCGTGGTGTTGAAGTAGGGCTACAAACACCTTGGCTGCGGTAGTTCCCTCCACGGTATGGAATTCTTCTTAGCTACGACACCTTCTCTTCCACTCCATTGTTGTGGTACAGATCGGAAGATTTTGAATTGTTGTACTGGGTGTGCAAGGTTCTGCTGAAGATGGTAAGGTATGTATTTCATTATCCTTTTTTTTTTGGTGTGTAGAATCAATATTTATTGTTTATTTGACCGGTTAAATTTTTAGATGAAAGGAAAATAAACCCCGATGTTTATTTTTTTTGTTTTGTGGTGGTTAATTTTTGAGATGAAAAAGAAAATATAACGGGACCAAATCTAAATAAATCTAATAAATTTGAATTATTTGATTAAAAAAAGGTTCATTTAAGTTGTGTTTGTCATTGAATTGAATAAGAGTAGGCAATACAGTGGTGTCAGATGTTGTATCAAGAGATGTGGAATATGCAAACGCGTGATCTGCATTAACTAAAGCATTTGTAAGAACCTTCTTAACAATCGAAGGAAAATGGATTTCCTCAATAATGAACTTCATAATGTTGTTTGTGGTAAAGAAGGCAGCATTGGTACCACTCCCATCAAATAGTTGAATATTGAAATGAAACTTGAGTGTGATTTAGTAAGTCAAGCAATTCAACCTTTATAAATCAAAGAGAGATCGACTTGATCGAGTGGATGTTCTTGATGAAAGACATTACCATAAAAGATGTAGAAAATAGAGCACTGATTTTTTTCCACTATAAAAAAGAGCATTAGTGTATCAAGTCTCATAATTCACCATTTGATTTAGCAAGTTAACCAATACGATTGGAGGATTTAGAAGTGGTTAGGATTATTCCGGTGCTTCCCTTTCCTGTAGAAATAAGAATGGTGTTGCGTAAGGAATTAGTACAGTTGAGAAAAATACGAAAACAATGGCATATGTTTTATATTTTTAGTATTTGTGTCACCTGGTCTTGTGTTGTGAGGTTGTTGAAAGCTTCCTTGAACACAATATTCCTTGTATGGTTGCGTAGGTTTTCATCTTCTTCTGGCCAAACAATTTTCAGTCCAGAGGGATTTGTCACTCTAGACATTGCTACGTACAGTTGTCCATGGCTGAATACTGGTTTGGGTAAGTAGAGGCCCACGTGATTGAGAGATTGTCCTTGACTCTTGTTGATTGTCATTGCATAACATGGTTTAATAGGAAATTGTCTCCGCTTCATGATAAAAGGCCATTTAGAGCTAGTGGAAGTCATTGTTATCCTAGGGATCAATACCTTGCTGCCTATATTGTTTCCTGTAATG
The DNA here is from genome assembly GCA_037127255.1 of Persicaria tinctoria. Taxonomy (NCBI): domain Eukaryota; kingdom Viridiplantae; phylum Streptophyta; class Magnoliopsida; order Caryophyllales; family Polygonaceae; genus Persicaria; species Persicaria tinctoria. The sequence goes on from JBANSL010000008.1 coordinate 20,013,909, forward strand.
ATTGTAGCTTCAATTATCCATTCTCCCAAATGGGAAATGATCATCCTTGTTCCATTGCATAATCCTTGACTTGGATTGACATTCCTTAGGAGCAACACGGGCAACCCCTCCTTTAGATTGAGTATGTGAGGTGGTAGAGCCAAAGGGATAGCGAACAAACCCATGAACGCTACTTTGGCTTTTGGTGACAATGGTAGAGCCCTCAAGTTCAATCATGTGTTTGTTCTTCTTAATGATTCGAAACTTGTCCTTGTTAGGCATCACAATGAAGTCTTTCAAGTAATAGATTGAACCATCCTCCAACTTAGCTACAAAACAATGTGCTATGTTGCTCTTAGTAGTGCAGTGTATCAAATTTCCCTGCAAAAGCAAAGGCTGAATTAGGACAAAATTAAAAAAGACCCATGAACAGTAGGTTGTAGTCTTGTAGATGTACCATGTTGTCGGAGAAAATGAAATCGGTGCCCAAATACTTTCCACCTGCAATACACACATCCCATTTGCGGCATACCATAACTTCAATTGTGCATTGCATCCCAACAACTAATTCATTTAGTAGGGTGGGTTTCTTGAGAACTTGGGAATTCTTGCTCATGGTTTCAATTTCTTTGCAGGTGTGTAGGAGGGAAGAGGAGTTGTGAGAAGAACGTCCGTTGTGCTATCATTTATATTGTAATTTCTGATTTTGATACAGCCGTTCCGATGCACTTTGCTGGGCATTTAATAGCATAGCATTATGCTATACAGCCGTTCAGTTACAACCTTTGACATTTCAACTACCTCGGTTATGGATTGCAACCTTTGGAATTTCTTAAGTTGGGTAATACTTACAAGCTATAGCAACCGTTTTGATGCACTTTGCCGTTCTGATGCACTTTGCTGGGCATTTAATAGCAATTATGCTCAGCCTTTGATATCAGCCTTTGATATTTTAATTATTATCGGTTACAACCTTTGGCATTTCATACGTTTGGTAATATTTAGAAGCTTATGTGTAGGCATTTATGGATTAGGAGTTATTGTACAACTTATTAGGATTAGATGTGTAGGCATTTATGGGCAAAAAGCTTACTTTATAGGTTATATAGATTGTCAACCCTTTTTAAATAAATAAAATAGTCAATTATGCATGATAGACCAAACTTTTAAAATCTATAAGAGACAAACATTTTATCCTTAATGGATATTCATCCAATGCAAAATGGTTTACGAAATGAAGTTGAAGAGAGAGAGTTGAAACTCCGAAAACGAAAGATAAACTTGTATTAAGCGTTTGAAGACAAGTTTTACAAATGATTCAAGCTCAAAACAAATAGAGAAACGAAAAACGATTAGCCTCAACTAGGACACCAATCAACAAGGATAGAACCGAACGACAATCGAGCTTCAAATCTCACAAGCTCTCAGAATCTCAGTGTTTTGATGTGAAGGGAGCTCTACCTACGCTCAAGAGCACAAGGGAATCGGAAATCCTAGCAGAGCTCAAAAGACAAGGGGGAAAGGCCAGGAGCATCACTCATAAAATCTCTATCTTCATCGGTGTTTAGGGTTTGTAAACCCTTATAAACCCGAGCCAAGTCTAGACGACGTCGTTGAGCCTTCAACGGGGTGATTTCAAGCACACGGGCTGAGCTGGCTGCTTGGGCCGGACTGAGATCATATTTGGGTCAAAGAACCAAATGCAATACAATCAGATTGTCACACCCTTGTAACATACAAATACAAATACTAGAATTACATAGGCTAAAATGAGAGGAGCCTAACAATTTATTTAAATCGTTTCGATTAAAAAGTAGACTAAATCAGTCGTCGTGATTAGTAAGAAGGATGAGGCGGAAGGAACATGGGTAGGTGGTCATTGTACCCAAGGGTCATGGATCAATCACAAAAGTGCAAAAAATTGATATGATGAGTGAAATATTTGGGTTGATTGCTTGTAATTAGTCCTTCAATTTTGAACATATAAGTTACATACTTAATGACACGTTCTCTAATTTTTTTTTTATTAAGTAAGAATTCGGGTATAGAAAACTCTATATAATGATATATGGTCTCTAATTTTCATTTGTTCTTGTAAGTTCGATGATTGCCAAAAAAAAATTGAAGAAAATGTTAAATGTTTAGAAATTCTTATACATAATACGTCAAAAATTGTAGTATAATTTTTTTATTTAAATGTAAAAGATTCTCTTTTCCAACATCCACACATTCTCCAAAACGTATTGAAGTGTGAATATTGCGGTAAAATCAGTCAAATGAAGGGAAAATGTGTCCATTGAAATTGAATGGAGTACCCACAAATGTCTTATTTCATCTGATGCAACAAGTGGATTCTCCTATCTACACCAAAAGAAGTGGTTAAAACCTAAAAATCTTTATGCAGGATATGTATGCAAAATCAGATTTGATTGATAAATCTCCACCAATTAATTGCAATCTCTCCTTTGTTTTGTGATTGAACACCACTTTTTTTTTAAATATTAAATATATGGATACTTGTTTTTAAAAAATGATAAATCATATAGGACTATGTCGAAGGGCACATATACTATGTAATACAACTATAGATGAAATTGGAAAAAATAATGTTTTTTTTTTCAATCAAGTTAATATAAATTTGAAATCCCAAACAACATCATTTCTGAGAAATTGAGAGACCAAAAGAATACGATTGGCGAACTAACCATCATGATACAATCAAGGAATCAAGTAAAACTACAATATAAAAAGGAATAATTCAAATACAAAAGTGATCCCATAAAAAACAAGACTAGCACGAAGAAGCCCAAGAAGACCAATGGAAGACCGCAAATGCCAATAACTTGGGAAAGTCAAAAGACCGAAACACATCTTGATGTCGGGAGACGTACATGAGCAGAAATACATCAACAGATTCCTGGGAAAGTGTGTATCAACGACGTTCACGTCACCTAGATGAGAGATTTTCGAAAACCACAAACACTGACCCGATCAACTCAATCATCAGGACGCCCGAGACTACAACTTCATCCAAAACTAAACACAACCACACTAAAAAACGAGATCACTCCAAGGGACGGGTTAAGCTAAGATTAGATGAAATGGATCAAAAGGTTCAAGAGCAAGTCAAACCATTTTCAACTAGCTTAAAGTATAAGCTAGTTGAAACTAGTTTCTAATCCAATTTTTTTGTTTGGATTTCCATGTTTCAACTAGTTTAAACTATAAGCTAATAAAAAAAACTTGGGTTGCAAGCACAAAGTCGACGCCTTCAGTGCAAACTACAAGGTCATCATTTCAAGATAGATGATGCTTATATCATGCGAAAGTATTTCAACGGCGGGTCGTGTGGGGACTAAATGTTGGGCCACATTGTTTTTAGTTTTCGTGATTATAATAGATCGAGATCCAATTTCTAAAACAAAAATTTAAACCAATGTATAGGGTTTCACCTCACCCTTATAAATCATTACTTTTTTCCCCCTTATTTTTCCAATGTAAGACTGATTAAGTAACTAGCAATCTTATGATAAAAAAAAAAGTAACTAGCAATCTTTAAAACTCATGAAATAAAATGTTAATTTTCTGAATAATTAGACTTGATATGAAAGCTAAGGCTTTAGAATAAATTGGTGGTGGGTCATTTTCTGAATGTCTTTTTATTTTATATCTACCTAGTGGACATCCCCAAGAGTCCATTTATGATTTTATCAAAACACAATTAGCCCCACAAAATATAATGTTGAATCACCTGGATGGACCCTTTCAAGTTGTAATCATATAATCCATCCATCATTTTTCATCTCTCTCTCTCTCTAACTATATATCTTCTTTTGAGATGTTCAACCAAACAACGTGATGTCGGCATCTCCATACCCTCATTCATTGGGAAAAAGATTACTCCATCAATTGTTGTTCATCAATCGGGTTAGGCTTATTAACCCCATTTGGAATGAGTTGTTTCGTGTTGATTTATCTACAATATTTTGATAGTTTTAGGCGGGTTTATTTTTGTTGGTCGAAAAGATTTTAGATCTAACCTAAAAGACTAGGTAGTTGATTGTAATCTCAGTTGAGTTGAATTTCAACGAGAGGATGTATATATATTCCAATAATTACACCAAGAGTATCTTTACAGGATAAGATATTTCCATAACAATATAATAAAATCACAACTGTAATATTCTATCTCTAATACGTACCCCTGTAAGCTTATGGAGGGGCACGAACATGAAGCTTGGACCGAAGAGGCAAAGATGATCAAACTGTTGGTTGCTCATCGCCTTGTTGAAGATGTCATCCGTCTGATCCTTTGAGCTGATATGACGGACACTGAGCTTGTTAGCCTCGACCTTTTCCCGGACAAAATGGAAGTCAACGAGAATGTTCTTCGATTTGCTAGTGAGAACCGGATTCTTGGTGAAGAATGTGGTGTTGAGGCTGTCGCACAGAACAACAAGGACAACACAAACACGTTGCCGAAGGTCATGCAGAAGCTGCTAAATCCGAGCAAGCTTGTCTACAGTTGCAGCGATGGCTCGATACTTGGCTTGGTGAGGAATTATTATATATGTCTTTTTATTTTTGGATTAGATTAGGTATGGAGAGAATAATATGGTTAAAAAAGACACTCGATTTCAAACTTACCATGTGAGTTAGATCGAGTTTGTTTAAAGAGTGTTATTTTGAGTTTTATTTTTTTAATTGAGGGCTATCTTCTTCTTTTTTTTTCTTTTTTTTTAATCTTAGTCCAATTCGATCAACTCAATCGCTCTACATCTGGATCGGATAACCACTATACCAACTTGTGATTGGTGTTATATTTCTTTTCTTATATTATTATTAAAGCATACCTCAAATTGCATAATATTTAAAGAAATTTGAATAATTTTGGATATAGAACACAAATACTTACCAAAATTGATACTCAAACCAAACAAAGCTATAGCTTGGATTAATTAAAATATTAAATGCAAGATGTAATTAAGTCCCCATCATATCGACCAAGCATGTGTTTGATGTGACAATCTAAGAAGCTAATTGAGTGGGATTATGGGCTATATAATTAGCCATTGGCCGACCCTTATATTATGCCAAAACTTCACAAGTTTGAAGTTGTGGGATACTCTTCTTTATGATTTATTACTACGTAGCTTATGATCATCTTAATTATACAACACATTAACTTCAATATATATATATATAATTGTCGTATAGCTAGCTTGTCAGGCTTAGAGACATGAATCATGAATCATTGAATCGCATACAATCAAATTTCAGAAGTTCCTCGATAAAGGAAGTGTCGGCCGTTTACTAGCTAGCTTCTTAATTACATATAACAACAAAGATTCAACGGTTTTCGCCCGAAAGCACAAAAGTTTAACCACCTGCTCCATCTAATTTCATAGTTATTGAATCGCTATACCAGATCGAACATATAAATTTAACGGGGTTCTATCTCAAAACCAATTGGTAATGAGAGGAGTAGCCCTTCAACTTTATATGTTGTTTAAGCATTATTTAGATTGCAGATGTGGGACAACCACATTCCAACGGTAAGTAAATTAAGCACTTGTGAAGTGTGTAAGAAAGTAGTTTATCGACTTACGCTTAGGAAAAAATACCATCAGCTAACTTATTGGACCTTTTCATTTTGATATTATATAATTGTAAATGAGATCAATATAATACATTAGTGTAATTAGCTTTTGGAGGGAGCCAGGGAGAGTATTTCCACAACTACTTCCCAAAGCTTTTCGGAGTTTATAATTTTCTATTCACAAGTTTTCATCAGTTACTCCAACCGCTAGATTTACCAAACATCATACTAACTTATTAACATATATTTAACACAAATGATCCATTAGTTTATGAGCTAATATTTTACCAGACAACGCCTTATTAAGTCTATTTAACATGATGTAAACTACCATTAATTTCGGCCGAGAGAAGTGGAATCCCTCTTTCCAAAAGACATGGGACTATTGTATAGATGAATCTAATCATAATTTTGTTTGTCATCTTATTTTGAAACAATCATATTTAAGGAAACAAAATTAGTAGAATAAAGATAAGCTAGATCTTGAAAAATTCTAATCGAACGGTATGAAACAAGCGTTGTGATGATTTTATTTTATTTTAAAATTATAAGGATTATATATTATTGGATCCACCTTTATAATAACAACAACAACCCAGGTCGGGAGAGTGTTTCCGATAGACCCAGAACGAGAGTGCACTAGAGCCACCTAGTAATAGGGGGGCAGGGACAGCAGGAAATAGAAAGGGAAGGCGCATAGAAGAGGCATAAACGATTAAACGTAAACAAAGGCACGAGGACACAACTCAAATCAAAACCTAACCAAAGACACTAGATATCATCAACTCGAATGCTCTTTCTCCAGTGGTCTCTATCCGAAGTCATATCCTCCGATAGGTTCAGTAAGGAGAGATTATGTCGAATAACCTCCAACCAGTTTTTCTTAGGTCTACCTCTGCCCCTACGAATATCTCCCAAATTCAGGATTTCGCACCTACGGACCGGAGCCGAAGCAGATCTCTTACTGACGTGCCCAAACCAACGTAATCTGGACTCCCGCAATTTGTCCACAATATTCGCAACTCTAACCTCTCTCCTGGTGTCAGCATTTCGGATTCTGTCGAGTCTCGTGTGCCCAGTCATCCATCTCAGCATTCTCATCTCTACAACTGACAGCTTTTGTTCATGTGCTTTAGTGATAGGCCAGCACTCAGAGTCGTACAACAAGGTCGGTCTAACAACCACCTTATAAAATTTTCCCTTTAGTTTGGTTGGGACTTTTTTGTCACAAAGCACCCCCGACGCTCTTCTCCATCTTAGCCACCCAATCTGAACTCGATGCTCTATATCTCTTATACTGCATCTATGCTCTTATATTACATGTTTGGATGCACCTTTATAATAAATGTTTAAATTAGCAACACTCTTATACTACATCTATGCTCTTATATTACATCATATTTAGATGCTCTTTTACTATTTTGCACATTCTTTTAAAGCTAAAAAATACATTAAATATCAAATTTTAATATAATTTTATACTTATTTAATCTATTTCAGATCAGAAAAAAAATACCCAAGCAAGCACCATTAGCTAGCTTTTCTAAACTTTTAATTTTGATATTATATAGTTTTAAATGAAATAAATATATGATTTTAGTTTAATTAGATTTTAGAATCATAACTTTAATTCAGAGCTACCCATACAAGTTTTTAGTTCAATAGTTATAATCATACAAGTTTTTCAGAACTTTTAGTTTTCTATTCACAAGTTTCCATCCGTTATCATAACAATTAAGTTTATCAAACACTATACTAACTTATTACTCCGTAACATATATTTAACACATAAATCATTAAACTCAGTTACCTTACAAGCTACTCTTTTACCAAACATATACAGAGGTACGGTGTGGCCTTAACGATCCCGATGTGATTAGTTGCTACGGAGTAATTAACAATGATATTAAGGCAAGATGATGGGAATATTATGTACATGATGTGACCTAATAAACACTTTAATTAATAAATGACAACCACAAATTAAACACAAACCAGACCACATTAGAACATAAACCAAAAAGTTTTCCTTTTTTTTTCTGAAAAAAAGGGGTGATTAATTACCAAGTAATTGACATAATTAAGTAAATAATTAAATTATGATATGGGTGTTGCGATGGTGTTTCCTCTGCACATGTAAATGGAAGTTAAGGCCATGTGAACACCTTACAGGCCGGGAATCATTTGGTTGGCGTGTCCATTGCCACCTTGCGACCGTTTATTAATTAATTTCCCATTTAATAAATCCCTTAATTATTGTATTAATTGTGTTTTGCTTAGCTGTTAGTTGTCTAATTGTGGCTTCTAATTAGTAATTACATCCTCAATCTACAACAGTACTTACCGAGTAATAGTTAGTCATTTCAGTAAACTCAAGCTGGTGTGCACTACACGTTGATTGTCCTTCTTGCGAAGGTGGCTCGCCCCGAGTTGGTCTACTAATTTAGGCCTATTAGCCTTTGTAATGTCTTATACAGGACGATTACGAAGATCCTTGCCAATCGGATTAGGCTGCTCCTTCCCGATCTGATTGAGCCAATGCAGGGCAGCTTTATTCCCGGTAGAAACATCACGGACAACATTGTGATCGTGCAAGAGCTTGTGCATTCCATGAGGAGAAAGAAAGGTAAGGGAGGGTGGATGGTTTTGAAAATAGATCTCGAGAAAGCCTACGATAGGCTTCGATGGGATTTTATCAGTGACACGTTGGAGGATGCGGGCTTCCCGACAAGCTGGGTTACTTGGATCAGTGAGTGTATCCGGACGGTCAGAACGAGAGTTCTGGTGAGTGGGGAGATGACGGGTGAATTCACGCCGACTAGAGGTATTAGACAAGGGGATCCGATTTCCCCGTATTTATTCGTCTTGTGTATTGAAATCCTGAGTCAGAACATCGCTAAAGCTGTCGAGAATGGTAGTTGGAAGCCGGCGAGGCTGACGAGGAGCGGGTCGGAGATCTCTCACGTCCTCTTCGTTGATGACATTGTCCTTGTAGCGGAGGCTTCTGTTCGGCAATTTAGGATTATAAAAGGTATCCTTGATGCCTTCTGCAATGCCTCTAGACAACGAATCAATGCAAACAAGTCAAAGATGTTTATATCCCCTAATGTGGCCAACGATGTTGTGGAGGAGTTGCAAGCGGAGTGTGGTTTTGACGTCACCACCAATCTTGGGAGCGATTTGGGGATGTTGGTGCTCCACTCCATATTTACCGGTGAAACCTTTGCTCCTCTTCTCGACAAAGTCATGAATCGCCTGGCGAGTTGGAAGATGAAGACCCTCAGTATGGCGGGTAGAATTACTCTCACAAAGTCAGTTTTAGCTTCCATTTCTGTCTACTTAATGGCCTCGATGGCTTTACCAATGTCAATTTGCAACGCCATTGACAAAGCTTGTCGGGGTTTTATATGGGGAGACAGGGATGGTCATCGGAAAATTCACCTCATTGCTTGGGAGGAAGTTTGCAAGCCGAAGATATGTGGGGGCCTGGGGGTTCGCTCCATGACCGACCTGAACACGGCCATCGTCGGTAAGCTCGTTTTTCGTTTCCTGAATAGCAATAAAGATAATGATATTTGGTGTAAAATCCTACATGAAAAGTATGTTCGGCCGAATGGAGCCTAATGCTCCGAAGCGTCTGCGATATGGACATGGATGAGGAAAAGCTTGAGCCTGGTTGAAGAAGGATCGAGATGGCTCGTCGTAGATGGGCGAACTATTCATTTTTGGGAAGATTCTTGGTTGATCAAAGGGTGCCTGAGCAGCTTGGCTCTTGGAGATCTTGGGGAGGACGAAAGTACCAGAACTGTGTGAGAGTATTGGAAGGATGAGGGTGGTTGGAACTGGACTAAGCTTTCGGAGAATATGCCTGCGGGAACTCTCCTCAAGTTAGCTAACATTGTGATCAATGAAGCAGAAGAGAGGTCGGACAGATTATGTTGGAAAGACACGCCAGATGGAAACTATTCTATTAAATCTGCCTTTGATAGGCTAACTAACGTCGATGGCCTAGCGGGTGTGGATTGTGTTGTGTTTGACGGGATTTGGAGTTTGCAAACACTGAAAGGGTGAAGACTTTCTTGTAGATGGTGACGAAAGGAGCTATCTTGACAAATGAAGAGAGATGTAGAAGACACCTTGCCACAGATCCATGGTGCACGAGTTGCCCGAACCAAATGGAGTCGCTGCTGCATCTTCTCAGGGACTGCTCTAATATTTCTTAATTCTTATGTTTGGAAAAATTGGTTAGGACCGAGAGAGGAGTATAATTTCTTTGGTATGACCTTTGTAGAATGGCGAAGATCCAACTTAATGAGGAAGAGAAAGACCAATGAGGGGGAAGACTGGGCCTGCAGATTCTCTAATACCATATGGTGGGCTTGGCGATGGCGAAACGAACGTGTTTTTAACAATGGTTGCCCAGACCGGGACAAGGGGAGGTTCATCCAGGATCGAACAAGGGAATATGCGAAGGTGTGGAAGAGGAGACTCGACCGATCTGTGAGTCAACAGATGCGAAAGGAGGTGCAGATTGCGTGGAAGAAACCGGAGATAGGGTGGGTGACGGTGAACTCAGATGGTTATGTGAACAAAGAGGGCAATGCAGCGGCAAGAGGAATCATCAGAGATCACGAAGGTAGATGGATTCGTGGGTTCGCTCACCACTTTGGAGCGGGGCCAGTCATCTTGGCGGAGCTATGGGGTATTTACAATGGTCTTCAATTAGCTTGGAAGCTGGGCTTTCGGAAAGTGATGGTGGAAACGGATTCAAATGTGGCTTTGTCCTTGATCAGTAGGAGGATTGCGGAGTGCCACCCTATGTCTAGCCGGGTGTTCTTATGCCAAGGCTTTGTGAACCGGAATTGGGAAATCCAAATCCACCATGTCTTTAGGGAAACGAATTATGTCGCCGACTCCCTTGCATCGTGGGCTTTAAGGTTACCGATTGGGTTCTGTGAGTTAACTGAACCTCCTGATCTGGTTAGGTCGTTACTCGAGGGATATTGTAGGGGAAGGGCTACCCCGTCTTGTGATTCAGTAGCCCGAACACTGTATTTCTGCTTAGGTTTTCTCCTGAGCATTGCATTGCTTTTATTACCAAAAAAAAAAAAGTAAACTCAACAATACTTTATTTAATGTGACCTTAACATGTTATGTTCTTCTATAGTTCTATGTTTGATTAGTACCGTTCTTAAAAGTAACATTAGTGTATTTAAACCTACTGTAATAAAAAGGATAGAGTTTTGATTAGTTGCATAATTGGATTTATTCACTGATATGATAGTGAAGTTTAATTAGCTAGAACCACTCATGTGAAACGTTTCATACCGATCGATTACTTTAACATTTACTGCTTTCAGTTTTTTTTTTAAAATTAAGGATTTGAGATCTGTTAATTAAACCTGAATCTCGATGGTCACAGATGGTAAACCGTCAAAACATACAATAAAAAAAAAATGCAATACAAACAGGCGAAAATGCACCATACAAATAAACGAATCTAGGCAAACTAAATAAACACGTTGGAGGCGTAGAGTCGTAGACTACGGATGAAGCCAAGTGCCATCTAGAAACAGCACCGCTGACAGCGATACATCAGAACCCAGCGATACATCAGAACCCATGTGGGTAGTGAATACGAACCTCCAGGAAGCTCCTTCAAGATCACGGCGTTGCCTCGTACACACCACGACGACCCCAACCAGTCTCGACTCCAACTGTACATTAGAACCCCAACAAAGAAACAAAATGCCGCCTAGACGAATCCAAGTAAAGTCGCACGCCGCCCGAGTAAAAACGCACCACGAATGACCAGTTGAAAGGACCGGCGAGGGCAAGCAAGGCACGATGAGGGCCACCGAAGGGACAAGGCAACATCAGACTAGCTAGGAGGGGTGGATTGGGGGTTTAAACGCCTCAACTGTACAACGAGGAAGGAGGCGGCGAAGGGGATGCTAATCATGCCGGAATCGAGGCGGACTGGGAGGGGCCGGATTGAGGGTTTAAATGCCTCAACTAGACATGAAGGAGGGAGGTGGCGAAGAGAGTTTAATTAGGGCGGAATCGACCATCGGCGAACCCGCAAGGACCAACCACCATCAGGACAGTTGAAAATTTTAGTATCGCCAATTGATTTTAGAATGAGATCTTAGCTTGTTCGAGCAAAATCATATAAAATTTGCCAGCGTGTTTTACCATTTAATTATTAGACTTTCTTAAAAATAAAAAAAAGGAGACAATTAATTAAAACACATATATATATAGGAATAAATATATAAATTAGACAATTTTCAAAGGTAGAAATTAAATATTGTTGGATGAGGGAACCTCCACGTAGCAGATTTTTGTAAGAAGAGATGATCCACGAGAATATATACAAATTATATATACACCATAAAATGCAAAAAAAAAAAGCTACCTACTCAATATTTTGAATTTAACTAATTACAAATGGACTGATCGAACTTGCCAAGATCGATATATATACGATATAAATATAATATAGTATGATATATTATAGTTATGGCCCCATCTGAACATGCCCATGTCCATCCATTTGCTTACAGGTGCTTGTAGAACCCTCTTTCAATTCATTCATGCTTCCTTTCATTTTGATTATAAAAATATTTAATTTACATGTACGTTGTTTAAATTTACTATTAATTTACATGTTGTTTAAATTTACTATGAATTGTTAATAAGTATGAAATTGTTGGTTGTATTTTGATGTTAATAATTAAGGAAAAATAAAAATATTTAATTTACACAATGCATTTGTTTCTTAAAATTCAAGAGTAATTAAAAATATATTTTATGACATCAGTAGTTTAAATTGTTTAATACTCTCTCATATTCAAATTATATGTTGTTTTAGTTTTTACCACAATTTTTAAGTAAATTAATAAATAATATCATGTTTTTCTAAATCTTATCACTTTTTTTTTTTTTTGATCCTTTCCAGTTCAAGTGGGCTTAGCCCACTCTACATCTGGATCGGGTTACTGTAGGCCCATTTAAGGGGTTGATCTTCCCACTCACAAGCGTCTCCATGTTTTCACGGGGATTCGAACTTCGAACCTCGAGGCATGGGATGTAGCCCCATAACCACTACACCAACTTGTGATTGGTCTAAATCTTATCACTTATGAATCAAATATTTATCAATCTTTTTCAACCGAAAAGAGGATATTGAGTATTAACCAAAATTGTTAACAAAAACAGTTTTCAATATAAAAAAATTATCATAAATCTCTCTTATTTAATTATTTAAAAAACATAAAACGACATTTATTTTAGATTAAATTCAAAAGTCATAAACGAAACTTAAGTTGGATCCGAGGGAGTATATTTTTTGTGCCTAGCTTAATTGATAGGTAACTTTTAATCGATTATTGAGAATATCCCTCCGAAATTTTTTCTAATCTAAGAAAACAAAAATAAAAATAAAAATAAAAATTGGGCAACCATTGAAATCCAAAGTGACTGGATTGATCATTTCGATGGACAATATGATTGAACAAAGTATAGGATATTTATAGGGGTTGTTCTTCCCGGTATTAAAACTACTAGACAACCCAAGTCCTACATATCTAACTTATGCATGCAACCGTACGTACGTAGCAACCACTTAACCTTTTTTTCTTTTTTCTTTTTTTCTCGAAATCTCGAATTATATAGGTCATGGGATTGCATATATGATAATATGGTTATGTTCATGGAAACACAATATAATATAGCCTGTCTATATATGCATTGCAATGCGCCCTTTCATGTTCTAGTGTCTGCATTTGACAACTCAACAGTGAAATCTAATACAATTATTTGTTCCTTTTTAGACGGCTTGCCGTCTGCCGACTTTGTCGGCCTCTCGAGATCCGGGCCTGTCCGGTCTCGAATTATTTCCTAATAAAAAAAACAATATATATATATATATGTATGTGCGCTCCGGTGAAAACCAAAATTGCGGTAAAAACCTGTGAGGACCGACTTTTTAGTCCGGTTCACTTGCTTTATAACCGGCCGGTTATGAATAGAACCGATCTATAAAGTCACAAATTTTAGCCCGGTTCTGAATAAAACCGGGCTATAAAGTCACTATGTAATTTTAAAATAGGAGTTTTTTAGCACGGTTTTTAGGCTTGACCGAACTATAAAGTCATGTGTTATTTTAAAATTGGAGTTTTTAGCACGGTTTTTAGGTTGAACCGAGTTGTAAAGTCACCGTGTGATTGAGGTTTTTAGCATAGGTTTCAAATAAACCAAGTTATAAAGTAGTCCTCACGGTTTTTACCGCAATTTGAGGTTTTCATCGGAGTCAATATATACATATATAATTTAATTCGGTTTTTCTATCTCATGCCCTTAGGACATATATATATATATATATATATATATATATATATATATATATATATATATATATATATATATAAAGATTCTCTACAAAAAGACAAGCGACCCTAATAATCTAAGTAAAAAAAAGGTTAAACTAATTGAAATGTTTTTAAAAAAATCCAAATTTTAGGTATCTTATGCCTCAAGGGATAAGATAGAAAAATCGTAATTTAATTTGTGAATAATCCGGTTTATCATGAATGGACAAATTAAAGCACTTGCGAATAGATGGACTGCCATTATGCTCAAGATCTTGTACATGAAGGGTTAGTAATTCGTCCGTTTGTGCCCAAACATCTTCAACTAGCTTATCTTTTCACCAAGCCATTGTGTTCACAACAACACTTTACTTTGAGTTACAAGTTGGGTCTTGTCTTCCATGTGACACGCCCACCTTGAGGGGGGTATATGGAGGACATATGGTTAGGAGTTGAGTTAGAAGCTGAGTTAGAAAAAGGGCTCGGTTAGCTCTAGTGTAGCTTAGGTGTGGTTAGGTTGTTAGAAGGTGGTTAAGTGTTGTATATAAGTAGGTCTTGTAACAGCTTGCAGATTGATTGATCAATACAGAAAAATCACAACAAAACTCTCTCTTTACTCGGTTATGGTGAAATCTCTCTAGATCTGTTTGCTTCTTCGGATTTGGTGGAAAATCAGCTCGGCTAGTTAATACTTCATAAAAAAAGAAGTTAAACTAATTAAAATGTTTAAAAAAATCCAAATTTTAGGTATCTTATTCCCCAAGGGATAAGATAGAAAAATCGTAATTTAATTTGTGAATTTGGAGTTTGCGAATAATGGTGATGCTTAAATTGGTCCACTTTGCATGTTACTATAGTTGGGTGCATGTACATTAATTCTCTCAAATACAAATACTCACATTGTCTGATAAATTGAGATATCAATCAAAACGTTGACAATATATTAGACAATTCTAACATAACTTAAACAAGCTAACATACCTAGGAAGGCTATGTTAAAGTCCGCTGGGCCCGGCGGGGCTAAGACAAGCTGGAGGGAGGTCGTGTATGCAGGCCCACATATGGGAGACTCGAACAACACATAAACCCGAACGGGGTTCCATCTCAAAACCAATTGGAAATGAGAGGAGTAACCCTTCAACCTTATATGTTGTTCAAGTATTCTCTATATAACCGATGTTAGACAACCACATTCCAACACGCCCCCTCCAGACAAGCAAGTTGTGAATGCTATGGTCAGGACTAGTTATCCGAACATGGATTGTGCGGGTATGATTCAAGGCCTATCATCTGTGTATAGCATGTCTGTTTTAAGTCTTGTCGTGTTTAAGTGCATAGTTAATGAATGGATTCTGGATAGTGGGGCCTCGGACCATATGACATCTTATCGGCATTTGTTTACTGAGTCTAGAAAGTTAAAATGGCTTTTGCATGTGATATTACCCGATGGATCTGCCAAAGTTGTCTACAAAGTTGGAAATATTCATGTCAACTCTAAGTTGTTGCTTGAGAATGTGCTGCTTGTGCCAGAGTTCAAGTTTAACTTGCTGTCAGTGAGCAAATTGTTGAAGAAAAGGAAATTCAGTGCACATTTTTATGTAGACAATTGTGAATTGCAGGACCATTTGACTAAGGATGTCATTGCTAATGGATGTGAGGTTGCTGGACTTTATGTCATCAAGGAGGATACAAGCATAAAGATGGCTGATGGAAAGTAGTCTAATAGCATTTGTTGTTCAATTTCTGAAAATAGTAATGTTTCTTTGTTTCATAAGAGGTTGGGTCATGTTTCCACCTCCAAGATGATGCACATGCCTGGTTGTATGGCAAAACATGATGGCATCTTTGTTTGTGATGTTTGTTCTATTGCCAAGTTTCATAGACTTCCTTTCTCAAATAGCACCTCCTATGCAGATGAGTTGTTTGATCTAATACATGTTGATGTGTGGGGTGCTTATAGGACTAAGTCCTTAGATGTGTCATCTTATTTTGCTACTATTATTGATGATCATAGTAGAGCCACATGGACATACTTGTTAACAAGTAAAGCACAGTTGTTCACTGTGTTGAAGTCCTTCATAGCCTATGTTTAGAATCAGTTTGGGAAGACTGTCAAGGTGATAAGATCTGATAATGGATCAGAAATTGTGAATAGAGATTGTCAGGAATGGTTCTCTAAGTTGGGTATAGTTCATCAGAAAAGTATGAGTTACACTCCACATCAAAATGGGATAGTCGAGAGAAAGCATAGACATCTTCTTGATAATGCCAGGGCCTTAATGTTTCAAGCCGAGCTGCCTAAGCATTTCTGGGGTGAGAGTGTGTTAGTGGCTACATACTTGATCAATAAGGTTCCAATTGCAAAGTTGTCCTGGAAGTCTCCTTATGAAATCTTGCTTCATAAACCTCCTTCTATAGATCATCTTAGAATCTTTGGGTGTCTATGTTATGCTGCAGTTTTGAAAAGGTCTTCTGATAGGTTTGATCCAAGGGGAAGGAAGTGTATCTTTATTGGTTATCCATCACATCAAAAGGGATACACGCTATATGATCTTCAATCCAGAGAGGTGTTCTTAAGTAGAGATGTTGTCTTCTATGAAGATCAGGTTCCTTATTCCAAGTCATATATCTCTCAGTCTCCTAGTAGTCCCAACTTCTCTCCCACCTTTGCTAGCAATTTTACTGAGCAAGGGTTAGATGATGATGAGCTAGGCACAGTTCCCTCACCTATTGTTGCTCCTAACGCAGATCTTCCTCCGGATGGGATCTTGGTTGATCAGGTTGAGCCACATCAGGTTGAGTTTCCATTTGTAAGGCATTCTAATAGGATTCGATCTGCCCCAAGGTGGTTACAGGATTTTGTCAATATAGCTTATACTGACCCTCCTCAATGTCCTGAGTTCTTTGCGTCATTAGCTAAGGTGGTGTTTGTAAAGGAGCCTTACATCTATAAGGAAGCCAGGTCTGATAGTAATTGGATTGATTATATGGCTAAGGAAATTGAAGCTCTAGAAAAGAACAACACATGGGTTCTCACTACATTGCCTGCATGGAATGTGGCAATTAAATCCAAGTGGGTTTTCAAAATTAAATTCAATCCAGATGGGTCAATTGAGAGGTATATAAGGCTAGATTAGGGGTGAAGGGTTTTAGTCAGAAGTTGGGAAATGACTATAAGCATAAGTTCTCTCTTGTTGCCAAGCTTCCTACAGTTAGGATTTTCATAGCTATGCATGGCAACTGCTCAGAATTGGCAACTTCGCCAACTAGATGTAAATAATGCTTTTCTACATGGTAGTTTGGATGAAGAATTTTACATGATGCCACCTGAAGGTTATGAGAAGGCTCAAGGTGGACAAGTGTGCAGGCTTTCAAAATCTTTATATGGCTTAAAACAAGCATCTAGGCAATGGAATCAGACTTTGACTAAGTTCCTGGTTTCTTTGGGTTATGAGCAATCTTATCATGACTACTCCCGATTTGTGAAGGTTCAAGGTCATTCCTTCATTGGAGTTTTGGTGTATGTAGATGATATCTTGGTGACTGGAAATGATCATAATGAGATTCAGAGAGTTAAGGATGCTCTACACTCTCAGTTTACTATCAAAGACTTAAGAATTGCTCGTTATTTTCTGGGCATGGAACTATACAGAGATGCTAAGGGCGTCACTTTGACACAGACAAAGTATATTACTGATCTTCTTAAGGATGTTGGTATGGATACTTCAAAGGCAGCCAAATTTCCTCTTCCAACTGGTCTGAAATTAAGGCTTGAAGAGGGAGATCTCATGCTTGATTCTGCATCTTATAGAAAGATTATTGGGCGCCTTCTTTACTTGTCTTTGACAAGGCCAGATTTGTCTTATTCTGTACAACACCTTAGCCAGTTTGTGTCTCAGCCTCGAGCTTCTCATATGCAAGCTGCTAAACATGTCCTCAGATATTTGAATGGCACTCCCACACTTGGTTTATTCTACCCAGTTCAATCTTCTCTCAAGATTACTGGATTCACAGATGCAGATTGGGGGTCTTGCTTGACTACTAGACAGTCTCTATCAGGTTATTGTGTGTTTTTGGGTATGCTTTAGTTTCATGGAAAACTAAAAAGTAACCAACTGTGTCTCGTTCCTCACCAAAAGCAGAATACAGGAGCATGGCATTCACTACTGCTGAACTGATCTGGACAAGTTTCATTCTTAAGGATCTATGTGTTGATGTGCCTCGTCCTATCACGAACGTACTAAAAACATTGACATAGACTGTCATTTCACCCGTGAACAAATAAGTGCAAGTTTTCTTCAAACATCCTACATTCCCACCAATCTTCAACTTCCTGATCTTATGACCAAAGCACTGAGTTCTCAGTAGCTCAACTTCTTGCTTTCCAAGCTGGGTGTTCAAACACGTCCAGCTTGACAGGAGGATGTAGGAATATAATGTGGCAATTGTTGACTTAATTAGGTGAGCAGTTGAATGTGTGAAGCCAGAGCCAAAAGAGAAAAGGCATGGGGCTTAGCACCAGAAGCCACCTCAACAACCGGTTGGAAGCAAGCACAAGTGTTTGGTAGCTTAGTATAAATAGAGGTTGTTGGTTACATGCATTTTGTTTCTTCTGTAAGTTTTGTAACAGAAGAGAGAGAGAGAGAGAGAGAGAGATGTAAGCTTGGTTTGCCTTCCATTGCGACAATTTGAAACCACTATTTACTGTGTTTCCCTCAATAAAACACTCCTTCCATTTCCAATTTCTTTATACAATTCATATTGATCAGATCTTCGACAGGCTAGGAAAGACCCCGTTGTGAGATCGACGATGGGTCGAGACTCGCGCGCAAATGGTTGATGCAACGATCTTGTTTTAAATTAATTAGCCTGAATAATATATACCAAGTATGAATGCATGATTTGGATCGATGTTTGAAATTAAACAAATAACAATATAATGATACCAAAAGAAAGACATATAGAATGAATTGATCTCACATGCATACCTATAATGTGTGTGTATATATATATATATATATATATATATAATCTTTGTTTATTGAAAAATTTGTGTGTGAAGTGTTGATCGACTTATATATATAATCTTGAAACGCGCGTTTATAATTTTTTACATGATTTTGAACTTGGATATAATTCATTAAAACAAAGGACGTTACTGACAAAATGAAAATGTATTTGTTGAGAATGTGAAAAGATCAAAAGAGTCTCATATTGAAAATATATTAAAGATAAATTAAGCCTTAGTATATATAATCAATTGGTTTTGGGATGGAACTCGCTCGCCTTATGTACTAGGTTATTAGCGCAAGGACACGTGTATACACACGACCCCCAATCACGAGTCCTAACAGACTTCATTATTAGTTTTAAAAACTATTTTGCTATTGAAGAGTCGTAATAGGTGATATAAACAAAGTAATAAACAATACTCTAGAAGGGGGGAAGAATAGAGTATGATAAATTTTCGCAAACTTTCTGCAGGCGGAACTTCAAGGCCTTGAAATGAATTTCAATGTTCTGAATCAGAACTCAAGGTCTTCAAATGATTCCAGAAACTTTATTTAGCAGAACCTCTACACGAAAATAAACTTATCAAAGTATAATGCGGAATAAATAAATAGATGGACACACAAATTGTTAAACGAGGTTCGGCACGAACTTAGCCTACGTCCCCGCCTAGGGTTCTCCAACCCGTAGGATTCAAAAGCAATATTATTTCACTTCTTATGGATCCTAGATACAACCGAGAAGATCTTTCCTTCTTCTAAACACTCGAAGCCTCACCCGCTTCTATCTAGTCAACTCAGATCCCTTAGAGTCCTAGATACAGCTTAGAAGAACAACCTTTCTCTCAATTTGTAGCCTCACCCACTACTATCTAGTCAACTCAAAACACTCGTGAAATAATAGCCTAGTGAATACGTTTGAGTAGATGTATACTCTTAGTATAACACTTTAGACTTGTACAATGAATCTCTAGAAACTCTCAACTCTCAAAAGATAAAGCAAGAACAACAATGGAGAAAGAGAGAATCAAAGGCGTATGATTGCAATGGAGAACGTTTTGCTTGTAGATTGAATGCTCGTGTGTTTTCTCTTTCTCCGCTTGCACCGTCTCTTTTATCGGCTGCAGGGGCTGGGCTGATTTGAACGTTTAAATCCCTTATTCTTGCTTGAATTACAGCCATGAAAATCAGGAAAGAATCCCACAAAATGAGATCTTTTAATTGCGCATAATCTTCATCATATCCTCAATTTGAATTCAAAAATTCAAGATTTAATCTTCCATAATCTGCATAGGAAATCTCATCAACCTTTTCAAACATATGTTATATAAAATATCACATAAAAATCTTTAACAAATAAATATATAAAATATCTGACGTATCCAATTCGTCTAATTTGCCCTTGCTGTCAAGACCTTGAAACCATAGTCTTGTTTTGCCTTTCATCAACCTTTCTCAAGACCTGTCGGTTAGCTCTCAAGATCTTACAATTAAGGTGGAGCTAGTCTTCAGTTATTAGACCATCAACAACCATGGTAAACCTCTTACCCATTTTATTTTCTCTTATCCTATTCTAATTTTACACCTCATTAATTTTTTTGTTTTAAATATTTTTTCACTTTTTCTACCTTATCTTAAAAGGTTTGTTCTACAACCATGGGGAAATCTCTTACCTCTTTTCAAATTTATTTTCACATTTTCTTTCCCTCTATCATGTGTAACATCATATCTTTTCTTTACTTTTTTATTAAAAAAAAAACAAAATTACAAAAGGGAAGGGGTTACCTCTCTCTACCAAGGTAATTAACCTCTTCCATTTCCTTACCTTAAGGTATAAACCACAACCAAGGGTTTATCTTTTAGTGACCTTAAGGTAACCAAAACCCTTGGTTGTTGGTGCTCTTAATCCCTCGTA
Organism: Persicaria tinctoria; assembly: GCA_037127255.1. Lineage (NCBI taxonomy): Eukaryota > Viridiplantae > Streptophyta > Magnoliopsida > Caryophyllales > Polygonaceae > Persicaria > Persicaria tinctoria. The sequence goes on from JBANSL010000008.1 coordinate 20,034,783, forward strand.
GAAAGTATATATAAAGCCGATCATCATCCTCAAATGAGTATGTAGTAATTAATTATTTAATTAATTTGCAATTAGAGGCGATTAAGTAAAGTAGGGATGGGGAGAAGCATATGCATATAGATTATAGAGTGCATACGTGCGGGGAGACTGGAGAGGGTGCTATGCGTACGGAGGTAGCTGGCATGGCTTAAGGGAGGAGTGGACAGGGTGGTCGGGCCATGTTAGGCCTTGTTTGGTGCCATCTTCTTCACCCCCCTCCACTTTCCCACATGCCTTCTAGCCTGGCTTCTGCCTTTTCCCTACTTATTTTATTTATTACTTAGATCTATATACCCATTTATTAGTATTATTATTATTTTCTAATTATATTATTTTATCATGTATATATAGGAGTTAATTATTTCATTATCATTTTCACCCTAATAATAATATAAATTTACCCTACCCATTATGCATGTCCATGAAATATATTATATATACCATGCTCAAGTACATCAGGGTTTAGGGGTGCACGTCCATATAAATGTGGTGCCCTAAACTCTTATTTGCCTTGATTTTCAATGTATACTTACACATTGATTCGAACATGGCACTACTTTAATAAGAACGTACATTTTGTTTAATCAGGATTTGTTATGTATCTAACAACACCCCTATTTTCTACTACAACTATTTTGACATCCATATTGCTACTAATTAATTAATCTTATTTAGAGAACTAAATTTTCATTATAAAAAAAATAAACTGCACGTACTCTACCCATTTCACCACTTCTTGTTTTACTAAAATTGACATGCATATATGATGACATATTTATTTTTCCCATTCAAACATATACTGAAAGTGACTAGCTAATTAGAATAGGTCACGAGTTCGCGATTTCCTTTTCCCTTTGTTGTAATGGATCTAAGTGTCTTATGTGGAAAAAAATTGAAATCTTAAAATGATCAAAATAATATTCAAGAGTGTGTCTTTTGTGATATTGATATCTTTCCTTTATAGAAAATAGTTCAACTAGCTCGACGCTTGAATGAGCAACAAATCTGTGATGTTGATTTTTTACCCACGTCAAAGTGTCATGCTTACATAAAGTCTGTGTGGCGCCCCTATCCTTGAGGAGTCAGTCTTATGCTTTTGACACTAATATGCATGGTTAAGGCCAGTTTCGCCCTATTTTAGGCTCATTAATTAGGATGAGAGTAGCTTCAACGGTTCAACTTCAACCCTTGGCCGGTTGGATAGGAATGGCCAACTCCCCTTTCATTACTATCAAATCCTCGACTAGTGAAATGCTCTCCGAACTTAATTAGATCAATATGCCTAAATGTCTAAAGAATCATCACCCTAGCTCCCTACACAACTCCACTGAAGCATTCATGTATTAAAGACTACTTAACACACGACCCATCAATTATGTTAAGGGTATTTTCGTAAAGTAGAAGTTAAAATACCTACAACTACAATGATATATTTTCATAAACAAAATTAAACCTCTAAAATGACATATTTTCACAAACCGATGGGAGTACATATTTGATTATAACAATATTTTGAATAAAAAAGATGAACATGTCACGCAAATAGCTCCGGATGGAGGATTTTGAAGAAGCTAATTGGGCAGAGACTAGAGAGGAACACCATATGGAAAGCAGCATATATATGCCTTAAGGCCCAAGTTCAGTGTCCCTCAGGAAACATGATTAGGACATAATCCTGCCACCATTAATTCCCCTGTCTACTTAATTACCCTTCTTAATTACTCTTAATTCATTGTTTATTTGCTATAAGATCCTTTCAACATTGTTTTTTGCTTGTGGTGATCACAAGAGTTACTTCTTTCTAGGATCAAATTACTTAATTAATTAGGATTTACACAACTAACCAATGGCATGGATTCCCGGCCCCTATATGAGTTACTATTAGTTTAATGGGTGTAATATCACACACTTTAATGGCCGAATAATGGTAAATCAACGAGCAAACTCAAATAATTAAACTATACAGTATTAAATAACAAAGTTTTATATTTTTTTTATAATTTAATACTTATTAATAATAAATACGTAATATTAAATTATAAAAAAATAAATATTTTTTATAGTTTTTAATTTCTTAAAATACGTACGAAAAATCAAAACGTGTTATATTGTTAATCGAATGGAGTATATATAAGCAAAAAGATACTCCCTCCGTTCGGCAAAACATGTCATTTACTATTCACGCACGCTTCTTTAGAACGATAAAAACTATATAAAATATTCATTTTTTTTTTTAAACAAGTTTGTACTTGTTAATAATAATTACGAAATTGTTAAAAAAAATTATTAAAAAATCTAGATACTTTATATAGTTTTTATCTCCTAAAAAGCGTGCATTAATAGTAAAGTGATATATTTTGCCGAACGGATGGAGTAGATAATAGCAGTCACACAAAGGACATATATATGAATCCCCAAAGGCATGAGAAACTATGTAAGTACCTTGTGAGTACAATCTTTCTTCCTTTTAAAAAAAAAACAGAGAGATAAGGATTTTGGTTGCGTTAGACCCTGCTGATCTATCACCCAATGGTGTCCTCCTTATGAGTGAGGTCTAAGAACTTCGGATGCAAAGTCAAAGGACCCATATACATCACGTGTTTGGGCTGAACAATCTTGTGTGCGGCACGGTTCATTTCACGGAAGATATATACGGTTGCAAGTAGCTACCTCAAAATGTCGCAGAAGGTGTTGGACGTTTGTGACGATCATCTCGCTCTCCCAAGGGCAACGCCACATACCAAAAACTGAGTTAATCACTGTGAGCATATTGTCTTTAAGCACGATCCGACGATAACCAAGCTCAATGGCCGCAATCAAGCCGGAGTGGAGAGCAAGAGTTCTTCAATCATTAAGGCTGAGAGGTGGCCACAAAGAGAGGTTCTAGAAGGTGTGACTCGACCAAGGTGGTCACGAATAAAGTAGACTGCTGAAGCCTCACCGATTGGCATGTATATACAATATCATCAAGAATCGATTTTGACCAAATATAATATATCACCAAACTGGTGGAAGACATAAGCAAAACAAAAGAGGATACTTTACAAGTGATTTCGGTTTAGTGAATCAAAACGGTGATCCAACTATGTAAAACGAAGCATTGGATAAGATGAACAACATACCCAAAATTGTTCTAATCATAGATCATTTAGACCTCAACCAAAATGGTTGAAATTGGAGTGTAACCCACAATCCTTACAAAAATCTTCTTCTTTTTCACCAGTTCTTGATCTAGCTCTTCGTGTCTCCTCTTGGTTTTTCACCTTTTTAATTTTTTTTTTATACACGCAAAGAATTTGAATGGTGTCAGATCTTCCAGATCCACCACCCAAGTTCTCACTTTCCAAATTAAATATCTAAAGTATGGAAATCACAAAAAAAAAATTATAACAAAAGTTCCACCTCTCATTGTCCTCATTTTTTTATTAATATGGATTGGACTTTAATTAACTATCCATTGCATCTCTTATATATCCAATTTGTGATAAACAAATATAGAAAATGAGAGAGAGAGAAAGAGAGATTTGGAAATTTTCCGTTTCTATTACCTTGATCAAGAAGTATGTAGAAAGGGGTAATTATACTCGGCTTACACACTAACTAGTTGCTAACCATCTCCTAACTACCTCCTAACAAACTCTAAACAAAGAGAACTAACCATTGGGCCTTTTATTATGCTTACAATCAGATTAGGCCTTAAGCCCTTTGTTATTGATGACCCGGGATTCGACTCGAGTGAGAGCACCACAACTCTCTTCATCCCCCCCCCCCCCTTCCCCGCAAACTGAGCCGGAGGGAAACTGGAGTCCTAGCTTACCACACAGGAAGAAATGTGTAGCAACCCCTAAAGGCTACGTAAAAATGTCGGCCAATTGAAGACTTGTAGGCACATAAGATGTAGAGATGAAGACAGCAAGCTGCAAGGCAACTTTATTATCACAACGCAATTGAATAGGCAAAGGAGGATGAACAAGCATATCAGACAACAAGCCGTGCAATCAAACCAACTCACTAGCAACAACAGACATGCTGCGATATTCACTCTCAGCTGTTGATTTGGACACTGGCTTTTTTTTTTTCGTTTTCCATGAGACCACTGAACCTCCCATGAAAATACAGTAACCGGTAAGAGAGCGAGCAATGAATACACAACTACCCCAATTAGCATTTTTGTAGGCAAGCAAATGAAGATTCGATGACGATGGGTAGAATAAAGAGAAATTAAAAGTGCCCTTCAGATATCGGAGTAAATACAGAGCACAATTCATGTGAGTCTGATGAGGATCCGAGACAAATTGTCTCAATTGTTGAACCGAATATGTGATATCAGGTCTGGTCAACGTGAGGTAAAGAAGACGCATAATCAGACGCCTATATCTCTCAAGGTCTTCACAAGGATCACCATTTGTGGGGAATAAACGCAAGCCCTGCTGCATAGGAAACCTGGTTGGTTTGCAATCAACCAAACCATAATTAGTAAGAATGTCTAAGACATACTTACGCTGGTTCAAAATGATTCCTTGTGAAGATCGGGCAATCTCCATGTCAAGAAAGTAATGAGCATGCCCAAGATCCTTAAATTCCTTAATGGTAAACTCATGATGCAGATCCTTTTTTAGCACACTAATGTCATGATCAGAATCACCCATGATCAGCATATCATCTACGTAGACCAAAACAATGGTCTATGCACCTGGACCACCACGAGTGAACAGGAAATAATCATGTCTTGACTGAGTGAAGCCCTTGTGAATCAAGAATTTTGCCAGGGTAATGTTCCATTGCCGACTGGCTTGCTTTAACCCATAAAGAGACTTCACCAATTTGCAAACTTGCCCCCGAAGAGCCTTATCATATCCCTCAGGAGGAAGCATATAGACATCCTCATCTAAAGTTCCATGGAGAAAAGCATTATTTATGTCAAGCTGATGTAAATTCCAACCCTTAGTTGCAGCAAGGGCAAGCACAACACGTACTGTAGGAAGCTTTGCTACATGAGAAAACGTGTATTTGTAGTCTTTATCTTTCACTTGGTTGAACCCTTTAGCCACCAATCGGGCTTTATACCTTTCAACAATGCCATATGGTTTAAGTTTTGCCTTGTAGACCGACTTAGATCCAATGGCTTTCTTACCCGGTCGAAGGGAAGTGAGAAGCCAAGTATGTTTGACATCTAGAGCTAACAACTCCTTCTGCATAGCCTCTTCCCATACAGGATTTCCCTTGGCCTGCTTAAAGCTATAAGGCTCTGGAATACTAAACATATTTTCCATAGATAAAACATACTCTGATGGAAAATGAGATAGATGTTGCATAGCAAACACAATAAAAGAAGATGACTCTGAATTGTATCTATTAGGAAGCTGTGAGCAAATAAAATCATCAAACCGAGAAGGTGGAATCACTTGCCTTGTAGATCTTTGAAGAGGCATAAGAGCATCAGGCATCAACAATAGGAGGAGCATCAAGACGAGATACCATTATCGCATCAGATGGAGAAGATGAACCATGTGACATAAATTCCATGATCTCATGATTTGTATGAGCAGGCATAGGTGACTCAACCTCTGCCTGAGGAGCAAGTGCAAACAATTGTCTTTGCATATTGTCATAAGTGGAATCAAGATCCACAAGAGGTAAGGAATCACAAGCAACAACTTGCTTGTGGTGGCTGGAAGGTTTAAAGGGAAATAAATGTTCCCTAAAAACCACACGTCTTCCAGCGAACAAAGTATTGGAATCAATATCAAAGAGCCTATAAGCCTTTTGTCCACTAGCATACCCAAGCGGAACACATCTCCTTGCAGAGGGAGCAAATTTGTCCCTTGCAACCTTGCTCTTGGACGCATAACAAAGACATCCAACTACCCGAAGGTCATCATAGGAAGGAACAAGTCCATTGAGAAACTCAAAAGGAGTTTTCCACCCAATAACAGAATAAGGTAATATGTTAATAATATGAGTAGGACTAAGGATGCACTCACCCCAAAACCGAAGATGAAGGTTGACATGAACTCTAATAGCTCGTGTAGTCTCAACAAGATGTCTATGCTTACATTCCACCCTCCTATTTTGTTGGGGAACTTCAGGAGCTAATTTCTAATGAAGGATTCTTTTCTTTGCTAAAAAATCAACACATCTATGCTGAGTAAACTCAATTCCATTGTCTGTTCTGACAGACTTCACAATAGTTTGATACTGATTTTCAACAAGCAAAACAAAATTCTCAATCATAGAAAACACTTGCAACTTTTCATTGAGGAGAAATGTCCAAGTGCATCTAGTGTGGTTATCCACTATGGTAAGAAAATATCTTGCCCCGGTGATGGCTTTGACCTTGTAAGGATCCCATAGGTCCATCTGTATCAAGTCAAAGGGTTTAACGGCTCTAGAAGAACTCTGATTGAAAGGTAACTTGTGATGCTTGCACATATCACACACATGCATAAGTACTGAGCTCAGAACATTGACAAAAAGGCAAACGTTTCATCTTTAACAAAGATGTATGACCCAATCTAGCATACAAAGTGTGTAAAGATGGAATGGTTGCAATGTTTGCCTTACATTGAGCAGCAGTTGTATTATTCATGACAGTGGAAGCAAGTCCTTCAACCACTTGAAATTTGTAAAGACCTCCATCAACTCTTCCTTTAGCAATGATATCTTCAGTAGTAAGGTCTTGTAAGACACATTCCATAGAGTTACAATTTATCTCTCTTCCAGTCCCTGCTAGCAGCTTAGACACTGACAACAAGTTATGATTAAATCCCGGGGAGAATAGCACATGTTGTATCACCAACTTCTTGGACAAGAAGATGGTGCCAGCCTGCTTCACTAGTTTGACATATCCGTTAGGTAAAGCCAAGAGAACAAGCTTCCTTAGATCCTTCAAATCAGTGAACACAATAGGATCAAACGCAATGTGATCAGTTTCCCCTGTGTCGATGATCCACATTCGCTTGTCTCCTTTCTGATTCAAGAAATTCATAGGTGTATGCAAATTACCTGCAAAGTTCACCATAGTGCAATTTTGATAATTATAGTCATCACACTCTTCTCTTTCATCATCTTTAAAACACCTTGGTACATAGTAGCAATCACATATGGATTTACAAGGCTTTGCACATTGTTCACACTATCCATCTCAACTCTCAACCTGTGGCACATCCTCTACATTTGCCACAAAATTCCGAGCCTGCATATGATCCTTCCCTTTACTTTTTTCTCTAAGACCAGTATACCAGTCAGGATAACCAATCAACTTAAAACATGCTTCCTTCAAATGTCCTTTAGCTCCATAGTGATTGCACTTGCATTCGTACTTGAGTCTTTTATGTCCCCTCTTGTAAGCCTCAAGTCTAGATCCTGCACCTCCTTCTTTTGAAGACTCCCCCTGCTAATATTGAGGCCGACGTCCAACATTCAGTGCACTTGCATCCACAGTTGTAGTGCTAGATCCTTCTGTCACTTCCTTTTGTCTTTCAATCTGTGTCACCATGTGGAAATCACGATTGACACTTGGTAAAGTGTCCATGGTAAGGATACCATTCCTCACGTGGTCATAGGTGTCACTCAACCCTATTAAAAATTGCATCAACTTTGCAATTGTCTCCCTATCTGAATCCTTTTCACCACAGTGCATCTGCACTGCGTGAAAGCTCCACATTCACAATTGATTGTAGTTTCCATCACTACTAATTCATCCCAAAACCTCATCAATTTCCCAAAGTAACTAGCAACATACATATTTTCTTGCTTCACATTACTTAGATCTCTATGCAGCTCGTATATTAACGGAGCATTTGATTCCAAAAATCTCTCAATGATTTCATTCCACAATTCTCTAGTTGATCAACTGGATATACATGAATCCCTCAGTTACTTCAGCAGTCATAGAGTTGATAATCCAACACATAATCATATAATATGCCCTAGTCCATTTCTCTAACTCAACTGCATCACCAAGAGTTTTAATACACGCACCTGTTATGAATCCCAACTTCATATTTTTGCTTCGAGAGCCATGCGAATTCCAAGGCTCCATCTTGAAAAATTCGATTTGTTAAACTTCGAGGCTACCAACTGCATTCCTGGATGATCAAATCTAGAAAGAAACAATGGATTGTAGATCACCGATCCTTGATTCACATAATCTCCGCTTTGCTCATCGGAAATCGCACGATTCCTTGAGTTTTCTATCCTCTCAACAAGAGCAAAAGAAAAAACAGAATACAAACAGCAATCTCGGCACCAGGTCTAGAATCGCACAGCAATTCTAACACCAAAAACCTTCGAATCGATTGCTTCGGAGCTCTGATACCATATAGAAAACGAAAGAGAGATTTGGGAATTTTCTGTTTCTATTACCTTGATCAAGAAGTATGTACAAAGGGGTATTTATACTCGGCTTACACACTAACTAGGTGCTAACCATCTCCTAACTACCTCCTAACAAACTCTTAACAAAGAGAACTAACCATTGAGCCTTTTATTATGCTTAGAATCAGATTGGGTCTTAAGCCCTTTGCTATTGATGACCCGGAATTCGACCCGGGTGAGAGCACCACAACTCTCTCCAACAAATCCAATCCTTGGGGTGTTAGAAATTACGGCGAGAATGATCAAAACACACGGGCACTAGCCTAGTTTCTTGTCAAATTTCTTTATGAGAGATTCACTTAATTAATTAACTTCTAATTAATCTTAATTTAATTATGATTTATAAATGTTGCACAAGGACAATGGACCACTCGGGGAGTACTTTTTGAATAGCCTTTGTCGACACTAATTACTTGATTACCACTATGATCGAGTATTAGGTGACCTTTAAATATATTAATTAATTGATAAAGATAATTACATAGATCAAAAGAGCAATAATGTCGGATGAACACACATAATGACATGTGAATTTATCTTTCTAATTATCTTCCGGCTTTTGCGACTTCAGTGGCCACTTTCATCAAGCCATCCAAATTCTTAAAGCTCTCCACTTTATATTTTTCCCTTTTTCTTTTTAAATTAAAAGGAATAGGAATCAATGCATCTTACATTTCAGCATTTTGTAATTAAGGTCAGCATTCACATAATTTTATGCATTTTAGATCCCTTATAACACTTTTTGTTTTAGATCTGAATGTCACGTACAATGAGTTTAAATTTACATTAAAAAAGAATTCAATTCAAGAACTCCTTATCTGCAAAAAAAAAAAAACGCTCCCAAGCGTTTGACCTAGCTCCCAAGCTAGTTTGCCACCGCCGCCGAAGGGCCGGGCTCACCAGCCCCTTCCACCACCAGATCTGAGTCCAACAGCCCTCCTCTGACCTCCTTTCGTCTCGTCCGACTCATCCCCTGCCTCCTCTGCTTCGTCCGGTGTTCTCCGACACTTTCGCGGCCGCCGTTTGCCGCTTCTCGCCGTCCTCTAAAACGCCTCTAATGGCGTCTCGAGTGCCCACCACCTTGGCCTCCTCCTTCTCAGCCTCTCACCTGTCCAGCCTTAGCCAACTCCCACCCTTGGGAGTTTGCTTACTGACGACGCCATCACCATGGCTCCTTCTCTCTGCCATTCCGCTTCTTCGCCAGCGGTTTACCGCCGCCGCCGCCATCAACATGGCTCCCCTTCACCGCCTCCCTGTCTCATCGCCAGTGCTCGGCTCACCTCGCCCTCAATCCAAGGATTTCAACTCCTTCCGCCTCGGCTTACCGCCGCCGTAGCCACCGCCTCCGCTGCCTTCCACCGGTGCTTCACTAATCACCTCGGTCCTCCGCTTGGAGCTCTGTTGCTGATTCCTTCGGCTCCGGTTGTCTCCTTGCTCCATCTCAGCGCGCCACCAGCCTTTTTGTTTGTTGCAGTCCGCTCTTTCAGTCGCTTTCTGGTTCATCTTTGCCCGGTTTCTTTTCATTACCTTGTTTTGTATCGCCTCTTTTAGGCTTATCCTTGTGATAGCCGCCCACGATTTTATTATCGTCCTTGAGGGTTGAGACGAGGCCTTGGGGTTTGATTGGGCTTGGGTGTGGTTTGTGGTTGTATTGCGGGTTGGTGTACGGTGCTATTCTTGTTGTGTTGCAGGTTTCTTGTGAGCGTTGATTGATGTGTCATGTTCGATGACGTCGTGGACTTGCGATCGACATCTGAAGGCTCTTCGAGCCCATAATCTGAGGTGTCCGCTGGTCCCCAGAGTTTGCTGTGTGCGTTGTCCCATTGGTCGGTCGTTTCGTTCTTCTTTAGCTTGTATTGCGCAGTGTAGGATGGCTTGTACGTTCCTAGTTTTTATTTTCTGTCATTTGCTTCTGTCATTTATTTCTGTCATTTGCTTCAGTTTTTGCTTCTGTTGTACATGATGGTTAGTCCATCCACCGGCTTGTCCGGTCTCTCGGTTTCTCTAGGCTTGTCTAGAGAACTGAATTTCTTATCTTGCTTCAAAAAAAAAAAAATTACATTAAAAAAAATTATACTCCCTCCGTTCCATAATACATGTCCTTTCACTTTTCGGCACGTTTTTTAAGGAGAGAAAAACTCTATAAAATATTATTTTTTTAATTAATTTTTTTATATAATTTGATACTTGTTACTAATAAGCATCAAATTATATAAAAAAAATTAATTAAAAAAATAATATTTTATAGAGTTTTTCGCTCCTTAAAAAATGTGCCCAAAACCAAAAGGACATATATTATGGAACGGAGGGAGTATTTATATTCTATATACTTATATTAACATGTTTATAAACTTTTATTTTGAAAATATACATTTTAGAAAATTAAAAAAAATCTTAAATTATAAATGTTTTAATTATCCATAAATTTTAATAACAAATTTTCAAAATAAAATTTTATAAATATATTAATATAAGTGTATAGAATATAAATATAGTTTTTAATTTTTTTAATATGAATTTATACTTAAAATAATTAAATAAATCCATCATCATATCCTCTTAAGAAAATAAATTAAATAGGTTATACAATATACCCGATTTATGTATAAAACGGTTGAATTCGATTGAATCAAACTAAGAGCAGGAAATGATTGTCTCGGACAGTCTAGTCTCGCTGGGCTTTTTTGGTTCTGTTGAGATTCGTCATGTCTTCCGTGAGGCAAATTTGGTAGCTGATCGCTTGTCCCGTATCACTCCATTTTTCTACGGTATCTGGACTCCTGATGACTCTCTGTTGCATAGTCTCATCCGCAAGGATGCTCTTGGCTGATAGAGCTCAGCTCTATGGTCAAATTTTTTCCGTTTCAAAAAAAAATATATAAAAAAAAACTAAGAGCAAGAAAAAAAAAATCCACTGTTACAAGTTATATACGAGCTAGATCCTTTTATACTATGTATGCAAGTTAATGATATTTCCTTAATGACTACGAATTTGATTTTTTTTTTTTTTTTTTTTTTTAATTAGGTGAAAATTCGGATGGGGTACGGGACCCTCTACCCGAAAACATCCTGCCGGATGAGGTCAAGAAGACCTGAATCGGTATAGAAATTAGCTCCCCTGGTAGAGTAGCTAAGGTGTGCAACCTTATCCGCCACTCGGTTACCAATACGGGGAATGTGAGAAATTCGTACGTTTTCTAATTCCATAAGAAGGGTTCGAATGTCAGCCAATACAAGCTCAATTTCCCAAGGACATTTGCTATTTGTTCGTAAGGCATCCGTAATTATCTTAGAATCGCCTTCAATGATTAAATTGTTTAAGTTGAGTTCCTTAGCCTTTTCGATCCCTTGCCTTAGCGCGATTGCTTCTGCCATTAGTGGCGTATGACCGCCCATCATTTTTCCTCCTATGCAGATAGGGTTCCCAAGACTGTCACGAAATATGAAACCTGTCGAGCTTTTTGTGGTCGAGATGGATGACCCATCAAAGTTTAATTTAAGCCAGCCAATGGGTGGTTTTTTCCATAAGTTAAATTTTCCCCGGGATCTCAACTGTTTAGTTGTTGTTTTTTCCTGTGGCACGTTTGTATTCTTTTTGGGTGGATGTAGTTTATCAGCTCTCTTCCAATTTTCTATGTTTCCTAAGATGAGTTTTTTAATACTTTCTGCGGACGGAATTGGAGCATTTCTAAAGATAGCTTCATTTTTCATATGCCATATAGTCCACCACCTGAAGGCTAGATTTTGCTTGTTTTCCTTGGAAAGATTGGTACTAAGGAAGCACATGAGTTGGTCCATATCTCTGTTTTGGGATATAAGCGTGTCAATTGTCCGAGCAATATTTTTAGGAAATTGTGCTTGGAAGTTATTGTAGGGGCATTCCAGGAAAATATGGATGTCGTCCTCCTGGCCATGGTTACACAATGTACAGGTAGTGGGTACTGAAATACCCTTTTGAGCCAGTCGCAAAGCCGTCGGGAGCCCATTTTGCTTAATCTTCCATAGGAAAATTTTAATTTTCGGAGGAGCGTCAATTTTCCATATCCAATCATAGTCTGTCGAAGTTATGTTTGTTGAATTGGAGACTAAATTGTAGGCGCTACTCGTTGAGAACCATCCCTTGTTATCTGGCCACCAATAGAGTATGTCCTCGAATGTGTTAATCGGGAGTGGAATCTTAATAATATCCTCAACGATGTTTTCTGGTAAGACCGATTCCAATTTTTCTTTCCACCACTGACCACCCAAAATATACTCACTAACAGTTTCATTTTCAGAGTTTTGGGTATTCATTATGTTGTTGATGGAGTTGGTTGTTATCCAGTTGTCTTTCCAAAACCTTATAGATTTTCCGTTGCCTACAGACCAAATAAGCCCAGATTTGAATTTTTTCGTTAAGGAGCATAGTTTGGTCCATTGCCAAGAGGCGTTTCCTTTTTTCTTGTAGTTAATAATGTGTTCATTTTTTAGGTATTTATATTGGATAATTTGAACCCAAGGGTTGTCTGGTTCCGCTAATATTTTCCACATAATTTTAATTGAAGAGCTTCATTCATGTTTTTGGTTTTACGTATGCCCAGTCCCCCAGCAGCTTTAGACTTGCAGATTTTGTCCCACCCTATAAGTGGGCTATGTTGTGCGTCCTTGTTCCAGAAGAAGGTTCTGTTTATTTGGTCAAGCTGTTTATGTATCGAAGCAGGAAGCATGAAGCTCTGCATAGAATAAAGCGGCTTAGAAGATAGATTGGAGGTTATTAGAGTTGCTCTGCCCTGTTGAGATAATGCATTTGCTCGCCATTTACTTAGTTGGTCTTTTGATTTGCAGATTAGTTCACCAAAGGTATCCTTTGCTACTCGTCCATTGATGATCGGACATCCAAGGTATTTCTCCAAGCTTTTCTCAAAAGGGATATTGAGGACGCTTTCAATTTCTCGTGCTCTTGTTCTAGATATGCCCGGTGTGGTTCGAAATGCGGACTTGTGGTAGTTAACTTTTTGGCCTGAGTATCTGCAATAGTCTTCAATGATTTCCTTGACTTTTAGGCATGACGAGTTATTTCCTTTGCTAAAGATTAATATGTCATCTGTGAATGCTAGGAAAGGAATTCTAGGGCCGGAGTGACCGAATTTGAATCCCACACCATTGTTATTGGTGTTCATTTCTAGTGAAAGTTTCCGAGCTAGAACTTCAGCCCCAAGGAGAAAAAGGAATGGGGAAAGGGGGTCTCCTTGACGTAGCCCTCTGGAGGGTATGAACGGCTGTGAAGGGCCATTGTTTACTAAGATAGAGAAGGAGACAATAGTCACACATTCCATAATCATGTTTACTAAATGGGGGTGGAAGCCAAATTTTTGGAGTATGTGTCTTGTGTAGTTCCAGTCTACTCTGTCGTAAGCTTTTTTCATGTCAAGCTTCATTGCAATCCACCCCTGGATGCCCTTACGGTTTCGGAAGGAGTGGAAGATTTCATGCGCTATAAGTATGTTGTCTTGAATTGCTCTATCGGAAACAAAAGCCCCTTGAAGCGGATGAATTAGTTTTCCCATGATGGTTTTTAGATATTCAGTGATTATTTTTGAGATGATTTTGTAGATGGTCGAACATAGGCTGATTGGTCTATAATGGGCTTTTGTAGAAGGATTGCCATTTTTTGGGATTAGTGAGATGAATGTATGGTTTATTTGTTTGAGAAGTTTTCCAGTATGGAAGAAAGCTTTGATGGCTCGTATGATATCTTTTCCAATTATGTCCCAGTATTCTTTATAGAATTCTGCTGTCATTCCGTCCGGGCCTGGGGACTTGTTACTTCCCAAACTAAAGACTACAGACTTAATTTCACTGTTTGATGGTTGTTGTATTAGCATTTTATTTTCTTCTTCTGTTATTGATGGGTTTATTAGGGAGATATACTCTTCTAATCTGTTGTTTGAGTAAGTTTTCTCTCTAGAGAATCTTCTTTCAAAGTCCTTTTTAATTTCTTCTTTAACATTTTCTTCTCCGATGATTTGTGTTCCTTCTGCTGACGTGATTGATCGAATAATTTTTCGATTCCTTCTACCTGATGCTACTCTATGAAAGTAGGACGAATTGGTGTCTGCTAGTTTAAGGTGTTTTGATTTCGCTCGCTGCAACCAAAAAGTTTTATGGAATAAGAGCAAGTGCTCTTTCTTTTTTATCAAGTTTTGTTCTTTAATCCTTTCTCTGTCATTTTGGGGGTAGATATTTGCTGATTGAATTTCAAGAAGAGCGTCTTCAACTTCTTGTAGTTGACGAAAGATATTTTCAAATGTTTTTTTGTTCCATATTTTCGCTTTTTTCTTAAGGGTTTTTGTTTTCTGAACCAACCGAAACATGGCTGACCCGACACACAATGTTCTCCAGGATTGCTTAACAATGTTTCTAAAATCCTTCTTTTGAAGCCAAATATTTTAGAACTTAAAGGGTGGGGCTTTGAAACTAGAATTTTGTGAGAGACAGATCGTGATTGGACAGTGGTCCGCGGAGGAGAATGCACCATTCTTGGTTGTGAGATCTGGGTAAGCTTGGATAATGTCATGATGGACTAATACTCTGTCAATTATTTCATGAATATTATCTGGCCCTGAAGCTTTTTTCCTCCAAGTGAATGGGTTGCCAAATGATGGGATGTCAATTAGTGAGCAGGCATTTTTGAAATTCGAAAGCCGCTGAAATCTACTTGGAAGGGTTTCCGCCCCGCCACTCTTGTCTGGCGGTTGTGCTATTTCGTTCAGGTCACCCATGATTAAGCAGGGTGTGCTTTGTTGGTTAATGAGCTCCGAGAATTCAGACCAGAACGCCTCCTTATCACTAGGATTAGGGGGAGCATACACAAAGAACATTCTGCACTCAAAATTTGTTCTCAGATTTGAGTATTGCACTCCGATTATTCTCGGTAGATGAGTTATGATTGAGATTGTTTCGTTATTTAAAGAGGTTTCATTCCAAATAAGACCAATTCCCCCGGACCTCCCTTCAGCCGGAGACCAGCAAGCGTTAGTGTATCCTGCATTTTTCCACAACGAGTCGCTTGGTTCTTTCTCAGTTTTGGTTTCAGCCAATATAACCATTTGAATGTGTTCCACCTTATTCCATGCACTTATATTTGTCCATAGGGTTGTTTTTCCAATACCTCTACAGTTCCAGAAACGAATAATCATGTCCACCAGTGGAGAACATGGAAAAGAAAACGGTGATCAATTCCATGTAAGAACTTTTCTCCTGGTAAACGGTGGATAATAATATGTGTTGTGCTTGGTGGTTGAGATCCTATACTTTGGTGGTTGCATTTGTTTATCCCATCGTTTCCTTGTGTTTTCTTATTGAGATTTTGCATTAGGCAGTTGTTAATTCGTTTGGTTGTCCCAACTTTTCCTTGTGTTTTCTTATTGAGATTTTGCATTAGGTAGTTGTTAATTCGTTTGGTGTTGTTATAACACCCAACAAGCCTATGGATAAGAGGCTTTGTTTGCCGCTTTAATAGTTCCTCAATGTTTATTCTCATACTTAGGAAATCACCTTTAGATCGACAATTCAAGTCACTATTTGATTCAAAGCGGAGCTGATTCCCAAGCAAGGATAACATATTAATCAACTGAATAAGCCACACCGAATTCTCTTTAAAGAGTGTTACATAACAACATAAGTACCCAATAGATGATAATAAGATGGTGAGCACCAGACATCTAGCTAACCAATATTCCCAAGCAAGAGACAACCATTTTTCCTTCATCATGCAATGCTGAGATTGATTGCTGCTCTCAATAAACCATATCAGCTTAGACACATAAATTATACAAAAGAGTTTGACAAAGGCCACAGAATGACCCCTCCAGCAGAAATCAGGATTCAAACCCATCTGATTGGACAAAGCCTCGTTGGATTTGCCAGAGTTTTCAAAACGGTTGCTTGATTGAATTTTGAATAACATCCCCGCCACCTGCTGCTCATACTTACACTTACACCCACCCAAATGTAAAGTGCAAGGAGCATCAAAGGGGGGCAAGGAAGCTTCTCAATTGTTTGACTGACTCAGTGAACACAAAATCAACATCAAGATGAGAGCAGAAAGGCGTGTTAGCTCTCAATGATACACAGAAAAATTTAGCTTGGGAACTGGCCTGGTCCAATCATAGATGCATAACATGAAAAGCATTTGTACACAAACATATAATCTCTTACACCACCTCTCATACATCATAACTATATCATTCCTACCTAAATGTGTTATATAACAACATAGGTACCCATGAGATGATAACAAGGTTTTGATAATGTGTTATATAACAACATAGGTACCCATGAGATGATAACAAGGTTTTGATAGGCGGACATTTAGCAAACCAATAATCACAGGCAAAGATAACCCATGACGTACAGTATTTAATCAAAATATTAATTTTAAAACTTTATTATAGAGGAGAAGGTCAAATATACAAATTTAATCTTACTTGTCATAATGTATAAGCAAGCGTTACAATAAAACTATAAGCTAATGTGTGTTTAATTGGTATATTCACGGATCGATATGCCTTACACGTACAAATGGTCACTTCCTTTGCACTTGATTTATATATTTTTTATATAGAATTAAAATTAGTTTTCTATTTGGTTAATTAATTTTAGAAAATCTACGTACATACAATAACGGTATATAAAATATCACGTCGCATATCTTTTATATACATATACTTTGATAATTCTGTGATAAAAAATAATAAAATAATATGTTATCAAGTTTATAGAAAGGTATATAAGGCACAGTTTATCTATCTATATAATAAATATTTTAGTTAATTGACAAAAATATTTCATAATCATATATACTTACCAAAAAAATATTCATAGATAAATACATAGTATTTGATAAGTGCCATTTTATTTATATCTAGATTATTTTTCGGTGGAAAGAATTTTTTATATCTATATTATCTTTTAGACTAAAATAATCTATTAAAATATCATGTAACCATATATATAGTCGCAATCTATCCGTGTATAGCTATTTTAGATTTGAAACATTTAGTTTTGGAGAATGCTAGATATAGATTTGGATAATACTCTTTATTTGTTTTTTACTGATTTTTTTTAGAATGAGATAGTAAATCTATTCAATCAAAAAAAAATTAAAATTATAAAAAAAATCATAAAATAAGAAAGTTGTTGCGGTAGGGCTATTCAAAATTCAGTTCACACTGAAATTTTAGATCGAACCAAGCCAATCAAACCGGACTTAAACCAAACCTAAGAGATTAAGTTCGGTTTTCAGTTCACAATTTCTACAAATTTGGTTTTAAGTTTAGTTCAGTTCAGTTTAGGATTGCTTCGGTTCAAACCTAAATTTTATTAAATTAAATAAAAACATTATAGGAATGAATCAATTCTCATCAAAAAAAGTTATACAACCCATTATAAAATTAAAAATTCTATAACATGTTTTTTTTTTAAATTAAACATTTTAATTTTTTAAATTAATTGTCAATTAGGTTCATTCAGGTTCGAAACAGGAACCGAACCTAATTAAACCAAACCTAAACCAAACCGAATTTAAGATGTTAGGTTCAGTTTTCGGTTCACAACTTCTAATAATTCTATTTTAGGTTCGGTTCGATTCAGCCCAGTTCGACTCAATTTTGAACAGTTGAGCCGCCCTTGCCGTTGGGTTCATATAAGATGTAGCAAACTCGGATGTATGAGATCAGTTTAGGAAAAGTGTGACAGTTATATACTCCCTCCGTTCCATAATACATGTCTCTTTCCTTTTATGCACGTTTTTTAATGAGTGGAAAACTCTATTAAATATTATTTTTTAATTAAATTTTTTTATATAATACAATACTTACTAGTAATAAGTATTAAGTTATATAAAAAAAATTAATTAAAAAAAAATATTTTATAGTGTTTTTCGCTTATTAAAAAGCGTGCCGAAAATAAAAAGGACATGTATTATGGAACGGAGGGAGTATCTATTTTCACCTGCATGTGTATTGTAGTGATCGAATTGTACTGCATACATACAGTATTACCACACTTGGAGTTTATTAATTATTCAACAGATTATGTTGGAAATAATAAATTTAATAGTGACAGTAAAGGAATAAGTTGTCAAGAAATTCTTTTTTCTAAGTAAAATAAAATGTTTTTTTAATTAAAAAAAAAACCTCTAATTAATTAATACTCCGTATGAAGAATTGTTTAAGACTGAAATCTTATTTGTTTGATTGATTGAGGTGGGTTTAAATAACCCAATTACAAGGAATATTCTATCTTAGTAAATAAGATAAAAGGAAAGATATTAATCTATCTATCTATAACAACTAAGATATGCTGAATTAAGATAATTTCCAATACTCCTCCTCAAGTTGGAGCATGGGTGGAATGAATGCCCAACTTGTCCAAGAGAAAATGAAATTGTTGATGTCCAAGCGCCTTGGTGAAGATGTCCGCGAGTTGTTGTGAGGACCGAACATGAAATAGAGCAATATTTCCAGACTGAACATGATCACGAATAAGGTGACAATCAACTTCAATGTGTTTTGTGCGCTCATGGAAGACGGGATTGTTGGCAATATGAATCGCCGATTGGTTGTCACACCAGAGCCGCATAGAACCATGATGAGAGACGCCCAACGAGCGCAGAAGCGACTTGAGCCAGACTAGCTCGCAGGAAGTCGTAGCCATTGCCCTGTATTCGGCCTCAGCAGAAGAGCGGGAGACCGTTGTCTGCTTCTTTGTTTTCCAAGAGACCGGAGACTCACCCACTTTGACGATGTAACCGGTTAAGGAGCGACGAGTCAGAGGAGATGCTGCATAGTCAGAATCACAATAGGCCACGAGGCGTAGATCACTATGACAGGAGAGAAAAACACCTTGAGCAGGACGTCCCTTGAGATAACGCAGAACCCGAAATGCCGCATCCAAGTGAGTCTGGCGAGGCTGTTGCATGAATTGGGCAAGGACGTGAACTGAGTAGCACAAATCCGGTCTGGTGATCGTCAAATAAATGAGACGACCGACGATGCGGCGATACCTATCTGGCTGCGAAAGAAGAGCACTAGTGTCTAGAGCAAGCTTATGATTCTTCTCCATAGGAAAATCGGCAGGCTTGGCACCAAGAAGACCCACTTCGCCGAGAATATCCAGAGTGTACTTGCGCTGAGACAGAGTGATGCCAGAAGAGGTTCGTGAGACCTCAATGCCCAGAAAGTATTTCAGATGGCCGAGGTCCTTCATGTGAAAACATGAGTGGAGATAGGCCTTGAAGCGAGCAATAGATTCAGAATTGTTCCCCGCTATAATCAGATCATCAACATAAACAAGGACATGCAGAACCAGATCGGAACGAACAAAAGAGAACAGAGAGTAGTCGGCATAGGACTGACTGAACCCAACATGTCGAAGAGCATATGCTAGTTTCGAGAACCAATTGCGGGGAGCCTGACGGAGACCGTAGAGAGACTTCCGAAGTCTGCAGACCATGTGACTATCATCTGTGGAGAAACCAGGAGGTAAAGACATGTACACTTCTTCCTCAAGGTCACCATGTAAGAAAGCATTGTGCACATCCATCTGATGAAGCTCCCAATTTCGGATAGAAGCAATTGCAAGGAAGACTTTGACGGAGACTAGCTTAGCAACTGGAGCAAATGTTTCAGAATAATCCGTGCCCTGAACTTGCCGATTGCCGAGAGCAACAAGGCGTGCTTTATGCCGTTCAATGCTGCCGTCAGAGTTGTACTTCACTCGAAAAACCCACTTGCACCCGATAGCCTTTTTGTGAGGAGGTAAGGTCGTGACCTCCCAAGTACCATTGCGATGGAGAGCATCAATTTCAGACCGCATAGCATCCCGCCAATGCTGATGGCGAAAGGCCTCGCGAAACGACGTGGGTTCCGGATTGGCACTGATGGCAGCCAAGAAGCTAGAATGCATAGGAGTGTAAGCATGTGTGTCAACATAATGAGCTAAGGGATAAGGCGTACCTGACGACGTGACGGAAGCAGGAGAAGCCGAAATAGGATCAACCTTGCGAATGGTGTGACACACATAGTCCTTGAGAAGGACCGAAGGGGTATGTGTGCGAGTAGATCGGCGAGGGGGCGGCGGTGGGGGCGGCGGTGGTGGCTGAGCAGCCGGCTGGGGTTCTTCCGGGGCGTCATAGGTGATGGGGTTAGGGTATGTGGGAGACTCATGAGAGGGTGACATTGATAGAGGAAAAGGGAAGACATCCTCGTGAAAGACAACATCACGAGAGACAAAGAACTGGTGTGTTGCAAGGTCATAGAGACGCCAACCTTTCTGACCGAAGGGATACCCAACGAATAAGCATCTCCGGCTGCGAGGGGAAAATTTGTTTGTGGAGCGAGGAATAACCGACGCATAGCAAAGGCAGCCAAAGACTCTAATATGTGTGTAATCAGGGGGTTTATTGAATAGACATTCATAAGGGGTTTTACCTTTAAGGACAGAGGAGGGGATTCGATTGATGAGAAAACAAGCTGTAAGAGTGCACTCACCCCAGAACTTAACCGGAAGGTTGGCTTGGAACAGCAAGGCTCGAGCAACATTAAGAATATGCCGATGTTTACGCTCAACCCTACCATTCTGTTGAGGTGTAGCAACGCAAGAAGATTCAAAGAGAATGCCATGATCTGCAAAGAATGATCGCAGAGCAAGAAATTCAGAACCATTATCGCTGCGAGTTTTGTGAAGCTGAGTGACAGTAAGAGCACATAATTGTTGAAGGAGTCGAGAGACTTCAGATTTGTGGACCATAAGATAGACCCAGGTGGCACGAGAGAAGTCATCAACAATGGTTAGAAAATAAGAAGCCCCAGACGAGGACGGAACACGGTAGGGTCCCCAAATATCACAATGAATCAAATCAAAAGGTGCTGAAGCATTTGACAGACTAACAGGAAAAGACAGACGTGTTTGTTTGGCCTTGTAGCATACATCACAAGGAACATCATTATGTGGTAAAACTGAACTAGAAGTTTTGCAAAATGAAGAAAGCAGAGAATATGACGGATGCCCAAGACGCTGATGCCAAAGAAGGGGGGACTCGGCCTGGGTGGTGTGGCAAGCAGAGGTGACGGTGGTGGTGACAGGAGGCGCCCAGCATAGCCAATAGATCCTATTCCGAGCTTCACCCGCTCCAATCAGCGTCCTCGAAGTGCGGTCCTGTATCACACAGAGCTTATCAGTCAAGGTAACAACACATCGTAGATCCGCAGTCAAGCAACCAAGAGAGATTAAATGACAGGAAAGCCCAGGGACAAACAATGCAGTGATATCAAAAGAATCACATATAGAGATTGAGCCAGCCTGATTAGCCGAAACAACAGAGCCATCCGGGTATTTGATGCGCCAATCATCAACCGAATGAACATTCCGAAGCAAACTGTAGTCCCCTGTCACGTGGATCGATGCACCACTATCAAGAATCCAAGGAGTAGAAGAAATACCTGCGAGAGTATCGGTCCTGGATTTAGAATTAAATTTCTGAAACATATCGAGCATGTGATCCCACTGCTCGTTAGAGATGGTGATGCCCGGACGATCAGCAGCAGTGATCGACTGAGAGCCAGACGCAGCAGGGCCGTTGGTGACGACAGAGTTCACGGCAGCAGCTTTGCCACGACCCCTGCCGGCGCCGGAATCAGACGAAGGTGGAGCGAGAGGCTGCTGTTTGTTCCGAGGCGGCGGTGCACCAGTGACGGGATCAGCAACTCCTCTCCCGTTGTTCCACCATTCCGGGTAACCGACGATTTTGAAGCAGGCGGCACTGTCATGTCCTGTCTTGTTGCAATGGACACAGAAAAGAGATTTCTTATCAACAGTACCTGAAGATGAGCGAGGAGGCTGTCGGCGCTGAGCAGCGAAGGCAAGTGCATCCGTGACCGATTGAGGAGTAGTGCGCATAGAGAGCATTCGCTCCTCCTGGACAGCGAGCGAGTGTACCTTGTTGAGAGTTGGTAAGGTATCCTGAGCGACGATGGTGGAACGCAGAGTCCCATAGCCAAGGTCATCAAGCCCCATCAGGAATTGATGAGTGCGCTCCTCCTCACGCTCCTTGGCGTGATTGCCGCAGGTGCAGGCGCGGGGTGTAAGATGGCTGTCAAGCTCGTTCCAGAGCTTCGTGAGACGGCCGAAATAGGCGGCGACGGACTGACCGTCTTGATGACATCGAGCAATCTCAGATCGCAGTTGAAGGATGCGAGGACCATTACCAATGGAGAACCGCTGAGACAGATCGTCCCAGAGTTCCTTGACAGTCGAGAAGTAGGTAACAGTGGAGCGAAGAGAAGGCTCAATCGATTGGGTAATCCAACCGATCGGCATGGCATTGACAGGACGCCAGTACTGGGAATCAGTGGAGGTGGCTGTCGGCTGAGTAATAGAGCCATCAATGAATCCGTCTTTACGCTTCGCAGAGAAGGCGTTTTTCATGGCGACGGTCCATTCTTGATAGTTGTCTCCTTTGAGAACCACCGGGCAAATAGAGAGACCAGGGTGATCGGAAGGATGAAGATAGTAGGGAAAGGCCGGGGTGAGAGCCGCGGGAGTAGTCATGGCAGCGGCGGCAATAGGGTTTGGGTAGAGCCGGTAGGGGCGGTGGGAGAGGCCGATGTGTGAGGCGGCGGCGGCGAAGAAGAGCCGACGACTAGGGTTATTTTAGAGGATCGAAAGAAAGTCTGATATCATGAAGAATTGTTTAAGACTAAAATCTTATTTGTTTGATTGATTGAGGTGGGTTTAAATAACCCAATTACAAGGAATATTCTATCTTAGTAAATAAGATAAAAGGAAAGATATTAATCTATCTATCTATAACAACTAAGATATGCTGAATTAAGATAATTTCCAATACCGTAGTTGTCATGGAAATTTCCAGTGAGACACCAGTAAGAATTTAATCATGCAAGTATACAATCATTCAACCGATGAGAGTAGTGGATCCTCTTTGCCTCACCGTCTAAATTTCGACCAGATTTTTAATTATTTCCGATATAAATCAATATTTAACACCTATATTTTATAAAATAATAATTTTGCTAATTATCTATATTTTTAAACCATAAATTTTCATAATACAAATTTGTAACCATGATACACCTATATTTTCCGATCACAAATATAAGTATTATATTGTAAAAAAATTTAATTAAAAAATTTAATATATGAGATTAGAGGGAGTATAAAATATATTGGCTCAAAAAAAATACTCCCTCTGTTCTATACTCCATCCGATCCAAAATAAGTGTCATTTTAGTTTTTGACACAATTGTTAAGTAAAAAATATTAATCATCATTGGTTTTATACATTTATTTTAAATCTTATCATTTATTAAATGCTAACCAACTTTTTCAACCAATAAGTGAATAATTTGAAAGAAAACGTAGTCAACAAATACAATTTTCTTTAATAAATATATTAAAATGCCTAGAAAACATTAAACGACACTTATTTTGGATCAAATTCAAAAGTCTAAAACGACACTTATTTTGGATCGGATGGAGTAATAAAAGTCACTTTACTTTTAGACACGTATTTTAAAAAGGTAAAACTCTAGTATAAAATATTATTATTTTTAATGAATTTGTTTTTATAAGTTCATACATGTCTAACAAGTATGAAATTATTTTAAAAAAAATTAATTAAAAAATAATATTTTATAGTGCACAAAAAATTACAAAATATACTTATTTTGAAACGGAAAGAGAGAGTATATATATAAATATAAATATAATTTGCTGAGATAATTTATCCTGGTTAAATTAAAATTAGGAGCGCGCCAATAATTAAGAGTCATGGAACTTGAGTTCGGGCAAGAATGGAACCCGAAAACCCCAAAAGCCAAAAGGAGTACGCGCTAGTGTACGCGCCCCCTTTTACCTTCAACCTTCCCCCAACTAGAGAACCTAACTCTGAAAAAACCCTAGCCTTCCCTGCAAATCCCACCCCAATCTTGCTCAAAAGCTCGAATCAGTATAGTCTCATCAATCCTAAACGCTTCTGGTTCTGGATCTGGCAAAAATTTTGGATCCCGGATGGGTTTTGGGTCACTTTTCTCTTTCCTGGGGCTCGTCTCCGTTGTCCGCTCAAACCGCATACATGGCGACTGCGAGGTGAAATCAGTGCGACAATCAAAGAGCTCCTCTCTGTATCCTCCTTCTTCAATGGGGATGTTCGATTGGAGGCGACTTCATCCATCTGTCGTTGGGTTTCCGGGTTCTTAAAGCCCCTCTGCTTCTCTCAGGGCTTACGGTATGCATATCTTCTCCTTACTCCTTCTATGTCTGCTTTCCACCAAATATTTCCGGTGTTCTCTGTATGGTTTGATTATAATCGGCACTCCTTTGCTTTCATGGCAAACCATCAACCTCCTAAAGGGAAGGGGGGTCCCTATGGGGCCTCACCGACACCCACAAGTACCCAACCTAACGGGAAGCCTTCGGATGATACCCACAAACCCACAACTCCCTCCAAATCACTTAAGTGTGATTTGGACAAAGGGAACTTTTTTACCCAACTACAGCAAGTCCAACCCCAATATAGAATTGAAATGGTTGCCATCTTGTTCGGAAGAACATTTGGTACCCCATTTGAATCCAAAAAAATTGAATCCAAAATTCTGGATTGGTTGCCTTTTCAAACATGCTTCTGTCGACTTACAACATCACCCTCTGCATCCTTTTGTTACTCCACCCTTTGTTACCTCTGCTGTCTACCTATAACATTATCGTCGGCTCCCTGTTGTTACTTCACCTTTTGCCTCACTGGCTTTAAAATTGACTATCTAATCTTCCCAAATATCTGTGTATACTTTGATTATAGTCGAGCTGACTGCATATCATTAGCCCCTTGTACTTGCACCCAATACGCCAGCAACTTAACCGTGACTTTACTCAAATAACCCAATCCTTACATAAGCAAAAGAATACTGAACAGAAGTCACAATATATCTCACACCCACTGCACTCATTATGACACACTAATACAAAGTATATTTGCTTTTAATCCTAGCAATTTATGTACTAACATCAGTCGAGTGAGTTACTCTCTTGAACACCTGCTTCTTATCTACCACCTGCAGAACTACATGGGAGTTTTAAAGCTAACAAAATCAACACAAAAAAAGGATCACCCCAAGGAACATAGCAGGCTGGACCCCAAGCTCAAAACACGCAGCAGCTTCACAATGCAAACAACTATGGTACTGTTGGTTCAAGCACAAGATAACACAAAGCTTCACTTGTATTTATGTAAGCCCACTTTATATCGTTACCACAAAGAGGCTTCAATTCTAGCCCTCTATAATCACTGTAATGCTCCAATTAACTCTTTGAATTGGGAATTTTACTTATTTTTTCTATACACACTTGCACAATTTTACTATATATACAATGAACCTGAACCCCATACATAATTTTGATTACCTTGTGTGCTTCAGACTCATATCTAAACATAATTGTTGTAGGTGTCCTTTACCTATGCACTTCTACGAATCTGATTTCTCCACATGTAATCAATACCATCTTCAGTTTCACTATTCTGTAATAAAATCCCTTGCATTTAAATTATTTTTAACTGATATTGCCTTGGCTAGAGGGATTTCTTCTCTTGAGCTTCTGGAATCTTGCCCCCTTTTGCAGGGAAGATATAAGAAACACAAAAAGCATTACCCCAACCCCAACATATGCATCAGCACTACAATCCCCAACCAGACTCATGTTTTATCTCTAAATTTATGGCTTAAATTCTCTGTACATAGGTGCTTGCACTTACCTTACTTAAATTTGAGCCACAACTCATTAAAACAAGGCATTAGCTATCTATCCTTGCTCAGGAATCTACCATTGTATCATTGCCTTAAATTAGCTCTGGGTGTATTGGTCGCATTTTCTAGAAAGAATGCTTTAAGATACATCACTAACTTTGCTCGAGAGATTCCTTCTCTCGAGCAAAAATTGTTTTACCAAAATTTGCAGCACACTCATTTGATCACCTGGGCTCGAAGATCTCTCTTTTGGTCCAAATTTTGCCATCGAGAACCCCAAGTCACCACACACACCTATGCATTATGGTGGAAGCTTTACTCTTCATGGTTGAGGTTGAAGCTGCTCTTTCATCAATCGAGACCTGCGGTTGGCTTCTCCTCTTGCGTTGCCTGCTGGTGCCTACGTTCCTGGTGCTTTGCTTTCTGGTGGAGCGCGGTTTCTCTGCCTTTGATGCACTCGGCCAGGTTTGTCCCTTCTCACTACTTTTTTTCTCAACATTGGCTTATCTATCTTAATCATTTAATCTGTGATTATAAATATGTATATGAGGTTGATCCCATATTTAATCCTCACCGACAAGGACTGCATACATACATAGATCCGATGGGCAAAGCTTCAAATCATTATAGGTATGGTATCCTATCCTACATCTTCCTATCCAAACTCTACCTTTGCTTTGCTATAATGGCGAGCAACAAACCACCTAAAGGGAAGGGGAGCCTCTCCGGGGCTCCACCGACACCCACTGAAAACCAACCTACTGGGAAGCCTTCGGGTGACACCCTTAAACCTAAAACACCATCCAATTCACTGAAAATTGATAAAGGGAAATCAAAAACTGAACACACTTCTTTCTTCAACCAACTGCAGCATCTCCATTTCTGCATTATTGAAACCCTCCACATCTGCTATCATCATGCCTTGGCTGTTAATTCATGCCCAGCAGAAACTGCTCATCAAATTCTGCATTCAAGTCTTCTTTGGCACCTGTTGAATGCACAAGACCTGCTCTGCTATACAAGCAAGCTCCATATCGGATTCTACACTTTTCATATGAGGCACTGGTACTTTGATTCTATCAATCAATCCGAAATCTCACCATGTAATCTTAAGGACGGGACTGTTAAGCTATATTCTATCAATATTAACAACCCTCATTTTGTCAAAACCTGTATTGCCTTGAACAATCACATTATTCTATATTTATATGTTACTAACCCAGTTTGCAATATATGCTTAATCTTAAATCCTATGATCTATGTACTATCGAGTTTACATCCTTTTAAAACTAACTGTATGAATATATTTGATTTTAACTCCGATTACTACTGGACTGTATACTTAGGCATTGATCATACTGATCTTATACTGAAGTTTTTAGCTGCTAAATTTCTGGTCTATTCATACTCATGTTCAAAATCCCAACCACAGTTTAGACACATCTATTCACTGCTGAAAACTTGTATTGTTATGATATCACCTAACCTACACCTGCATCACTGTCTTATATTTGTAAGAATCATCTACAAATATGAATCTATTGTGAAACACTATACTAATCTTGCTCGAGGGAGTCATTCCCTTGAGCAACATATTCACTTGTTGATCTTGCAGCTTCTGGCTTGGCTGAGTTGGCCTCAGGGTCTCTGCCTTGTTGACTGTTGGTTTCAAGCTCAGGGAATGCTCAACCGCATAAACTCAACAACACTGAAATGGATCCATGCTAGCCACTTAGCTAACTACTTCCAAAAGCCATGTCTTTACTCAAGTGAGCTCACTTGTGACAACTTCAAATCCTTTAATTCAAGCAGCTCGTTGGGTGCTTCACTTATATTGCTCTATAAACCTTTGCTCAATTTTGTAAACCACACACAGTATGATTCATGTTATCTACACTTTCTAGCTTATGTGAATGACACTTACTCACAAATCAACTATTGTATCCACAATGTAAATCAAGGACATTATGAACTTTGCTTCAGGTCTTACATACCATTAAAAGAGCTTATTTATACGGTTTATGTCATAAATCCTTGTTTTTCTAGTAATTCATGCTTGGTCCTAAGCCTCTTCATGAATTCCAAATTATTTGGGAAACGGTACAATACTCCAGATATAGGAACCGCCACTCCTAGCCTATACACCAACTATCAAACTAATGATAGAGCTTTTAACAACAACAGCTTGAAACACATCCAAAACAATGATCTGTTTTGGGTGTTTCTAAAACGAAACCTTAAAAACATACTCATAAGGATAGTTAAAACCAAAAACACTGAGTATAAACAAACTAAATTTCCTATTAATTGGATAATCTCAACTCTAAAAATTAAGGTTCTCTACCGCCAAACCAGGTTTCCCCTAATAAGGTTTAAATGAAGTTTAGCTTTTGGAATATCCAAGGCCTAAGTAGGAAGAATGTTTGGACCCACATCGAATCAACTACTAAAGCAGAACATATAAAAATCCTAATGCTAGCTGAAACAAAATTAACAAACCCTCCGCCGGAAAAATGCTGGAGAAAACCCGGTTTTGATATAATGCATTTCTGCCCTTCCAATGGACTTGTGGGAGGGCTTTGCCTCCTATGGAAAGAATCCCTTTTCCATAATGAAACCTTTACTATTAGAAACTCAACAGACCGAATCATACAAGCAGACTACACAAACACAACCCTTAATATTAACATTGAAATCTTATTCGTTTATGCAACACCTTACGCTAAGGACAAAAACTCTTTCTGGGCCTCTCTCTCAGATTATATCCGCGATGCTAAGGACTCTTTGATAATTATTGGGGACCTTAACGAAATATTAGAGCCAGCCGACAAACTGGGGGGCAGGGTCCCTACTGCAAATAGATTCGCCAGACTCCAAGATACTATTAGCACTTTCAATTTAGTAGATTCACCGACGTGTGGAAACATCTACACTTGGAGAAAACATGAACATGGTACTGACAATATATTTGAAAAACTCGACCGCGCTATGATTAGCCACCCGATTTTAAAACAATTCTCAAACCTTTGCACAAAAAACCATGCTTTCCTTAAATCAGACCACGCGCAAATCACATTGGACCTAATGGATAACCGCAAACCAAAATTACAACCTTTCAAATTTGAAATGGCATGGACTACGAAACCCGACTATGAAGCAGTTGTGCGCTCAGCTTGGAGGCTTGACTGCCCTGGCTCGAAAATGTTCAAATTAACGAAGAAACTGCAAGAGGTTAAAAGGAAAAGCAAGCTTTGGAGCAAAGTAACCTTTGGGAATGTGTTCCGCCAAATTAAACAAGTTGAATCAGAACTTCTAGAATCACAAAAGAATCTTTGTGATGCTTACAACCAAAATCTGGATAACAAAATTAAAAGGCTCACTACAAAGCATTCTTCTCTCCTTTCCTTTCAACAGAAATATTGGGGGCAAAGGGCAAAACGAATGCATATAAAATCTATTGACGCCAACACGAAATACTTTCATAAAATAGCAACCGGAAGACGAAATAGAAACATTATAAAACACCTTCAAACCACCGTTGGCATAACTCTTAACAATGAAGAAGAAATAAGGAACCTAATCAAGCACGATTTTAGCCAAAGATTCACACAACATCCTAGACAACAAACACAAACGAACCTACTTCATCATGTAGGAAAGGAAATCTCAAACGAGGATAATGATTGGTTAACTCGTCAAGTCACAAACACAGAAATTAAAAATGCGGTCTTCGGCCTTGCAAACGACAAATCCCCAGGACCTGATGGGTTTCCGGCTGGCTTCTTCAAAAAGTACTGGCATATTGTGGAACCATCAGTCATCAAAGCGGTTAAAAGCTTCTTTTTAAGCGGAAAGATTCTGAAACAGACAAACCATACGTTCATAGCATTAATTCCGAAGATAGACAACCCGACCACAACATCTCACTATAGACCTATTAGCCTATGCTCAACAACATATAAAATTATATCCAAAATTATAGCATCAAGACTCAAAAGGGTTATCCCCAAAGTAACTAATCCACTTCAAAGCGCATTCTCTTCTGGCAGATCTATACAAGATAACATATTAATCGCAAACGAAATCTTCCACTCCTTCTCAAAGAAAAATGGTAAATCATGATGGATGGCAGTCAAGCTAGACATGGAAAAAGCATTTGATATGGTTGATTGGAATTTTTTACTCACAATTATGTTCAGACTTGGTTTCTCGCCCAAATTTACCGAATGGATCAAAGAATGCATCACCACAGCCACATACTCGGTGCTGGTCAACAATGAACCAACGGAAATATTTTTTCCCGAGAGGGGTTTACGCCAGGGTTGCCCGCTATCACCATATCTATTCTTAATAATTTCAGAAATTCTATCAAGGGGATTACAACAAGAATCGGAAAAACCACAAAGCCACCTAGGAATCAAACTAACGCGAGGAGGGACGAAAATTCCTTTCTTAGCTTTTGCTGACGACATTGTCATCTTCGCTTCAGCAACCAAAACCGGTTGTGACCAAATCAACCAAATTCTACAAGAATACTCAGATTTATCAGGGCAAAGAGTAAATAGGCATAAATCCCAATTCCAAACGTCTAGAAATGTTTCAAACAACCAGAAAAATCTTATCAGAAATGAGCTTGAAATAGCTCACACCCCTAAGATGGGAACCTACTTGGGCTGCCCCTAATAGAAGGAAGAATGACAAAGGAAGAATTCAAAGAGCTCATAACAAGCACCAAGTCGCAGCTTCATAGGTGGAAGGCAAACTGTCTTTCACAAGCTGGTCGCTGCACTTTAATCAAAACAACACTTGCTGCCAAACCGTTACACATAATACAATGCTTTATGCTACCCAAATCGGTCCACACGGAACTTGATAGGATCAACCGGAACTTCTTATGGAACAAAGGACCTAACCATAAGCCCCTTATCGGGTGGTATGAGGTTTGTAAAACCAAGGAAAATGGCGGGCTTGGCCTTCGCAGCTCTGAGGACATGAATAAAGCCCTCCAATTGAAATTACTTTGGAAACTACTTGCGGAACCTACTAGCCCATGGGTGACACTAATCAAAGAAAAATATCTTAAAAACAAAAATATTCTCACATATCGAAAGCATGGAACCTCTTCTGGGCAGTGGACACAGTTAATAAAACTAATCCCTTTATTCAAACAAGGTCTACATTGGTCTATAGGGGACGGCGCCTCTATCAACTTTTGGCAGGACCAGTGGCTTGGTCAATTGCCTATAAGTTCATTTATCCTGGGAACACAACAAATAGACGAGACAATTAACATAAAACATTTCATCACAGATAACAAAGTTTGGAACGAAGAAAAACTACAAGAAGAGCTACAAAACATCATTCCAAATAATCTAATCGAAACAATCAAAACGATACCAATACCGCAGCATATACAGGTAGATAGACTTTATTGGAAATGGAGCAAAAATGGATGGTTCAGCACAAAGTCTGCTATTGATATGATACATAAACACAAAAAACATGAAATTTCATATATAAACTGGGTTTGGGGACTAGACATCCCCCCAAAAATAAAATCATTCCTGTGGAAAATCCTTAAGAATGGAGTGCCCACTGCTGTCAGACTAGCTTCTCGACACATTGGTATTCCGACAAACTGCCCCCACTGTGACTCCTGTTATGAAGACCTAAACCATCTGCTTTGGAACTGTCCAGTCTCGAGGGAAACCCTGATCAGAACTAACCCGGGTACATTTTGGAAAATTAATGGTTGCTTCCTCAAAGACGAACACTTGAACGACACACTATGGGACATCAAAAATACAATTGGAACAAAAGAGTTGGAAGAGCTGGCTTTTGCTTGGTGGGGTATCTGGTACTTTAGAAACAAAACGCTCTTTGAAAACATAAACCCGGACATAAGACGCATCCTATCCTTCATAAAAGAACAAATATTTATCTGGAAAACATCTAATTTGAATTCACCGGACTACTGTACAAGCAACAACAAATCACCCACAAAGGTTGACAAACCAAGATCAATATCGAAGCGAAAGAGAACCAAATGGGAACCCCCTCCAAATGGAACATATAAACTAAACTTTGATGGGTCTCTACCTGTTGCTGGTTTGGGCACCTACGGCTTCATCATTCGGGACTCTATAGGTTCTCCAATTTTCACTGGCAACGGCCCATCACCAATCAATTCGGTATGCGACTGTGAAAGTCTGGGCCTCTGGTTGGGTCTTCGGGCTGCAAAAGAACTGAAAATAACTAACCTTATCATTGAAGGGGACAACTTAACAATAATAAAAAGTATGAAAGGTACGGGGAAGCCTACTGGGGACTCTGAAATGATTGTCTCCGACAGTCTAGTCTTGCTGGGCTTCTTTGGTTCTGTTGAGATTCGTCATGTCTTCCGTGAGGCAAATCTGGTAGCTGGTCGCTTATCACGTATCGCTTCTGCTCCTAACGGTCTCTTGACTCCCGATGACTCTCTATTGCGTAGTCTCATCCGCAAGGATGCTCTTGGCTGATAGAGCTCTGCTCTATGGCCAAATTTTTTCCGTTTCAAAAAAAAAAAGTCATGGAACTTACCGTCCACCCAAACCCACGCAAGGTATGAATCAAAGTACGAGGCAGCAGTAAAAAGAAAACAATAACGGCAAACACGAACAGTAAAACCTACTGTAGAAAGTTAAAAAAGGCGATGCCGGATAAAATTGTCCGAGCGCAGTGTAGCACGCTTGGGGTAAAACCGTAAAATAATACTCTAAAAAGGTTCCCCCTTTCCTTTCTCTTTCCCTGTCTCCTTCCAAAAGCTGTCTTCCTTTGCTCCCCTCCCTCTCTCTCTCTCCCTCCCATGGCTTCGCCTCTCCCTCCTTAGCTCCATTTTCGCTCCTCCCTCTCATCACCTCACCGGTATCATCCTCCTCCGTCGCCGGCGCTTTCTCTTTCACCTCCAATTTACGTCTTCTGTTTTTTCCGTTCGACGTCGAATCTGATCCAAGTTTGTTTGGTTGGTTTTTTTTCGGATTTTGTGTCTGGAGATTCCGATTCGAGCTAGGTCTTTCTTCGCCGGAGATTAATTGCTGTGTTTTTGCTCTTGGAGTTGGATGCGGAAAAGTGTGGTTTTGGATAAAAGCAAACTGGATTCGCTCCAAAAGTTTCGCTTTCTCCGCTGATTTTCGGTCTGCTAATTGATCTCTCTCTGTCGCTCGCTCTTGTGGAGCTTATAGCGAGCTTATTTGATCTCAAGATTCAGCTCATTTGGCTGGGGGAGCTGCGAGCCGGTGCATGATTTCAGAAAGGGAAAGAGTAGTTTTAGTAGATATTGGGAGCGAATTTGTGTCTGAAATGTGGCTGATTGCGGCAGCGTAATATTCGGTGTTTTGGTTATTCAGCGGAAGGAATTTGTTCAGATTGTTGTTTCTTTCGAGTTTGTAGCCATGAAGGTTCCACCTAATGGTTACATGGCAAACTCGGCAGAAGGTATTGATTTGTTCTCCGAATATTGATATATACGTCTGTGGTTGTGATTTTATCTAGCTATAGTTTGAAGCTTTTTCATATGGACTGTAGGATTCATTACTATTAACCAAATCTGGATATTTGGGATGTTTAATAATAGAGCTGATGTCTTTCATTTGTTCCCTTTCACATGGCTGGTATCAATATAAATGCCTCTTTCTTTTTTTTCACTTCCTTTCCTTTTTGTATGGATTTGTCTAAGGAGGTCTCTTAGTGGTGGTATCTGATGCAACTATAGTTGAATGTTTTGAGGCTTTTTATTGCTGCATAGCTGTCAGAACCTGCAACTTGTGTAGTTGTTAGTTATGTATATAGATGTGTTGATGTGCTGCTATTAGAAGGGAATGTTGAGATCTTGAGCTTGTACTGAATGCTGAAATTTCCTGTTCGGTTCTAAGTTATCTTAATTCAGACACCGCAGATCTTGCTTTTCCTGTTATTGTGGTCTCACAATATATTTGTCTTTTGGATGACTACAGAAGGGAAGGTTTTTAGTTCAGAGTTATGGCATGCCTGTGCTGGACCACTAGTTTCTGTGCCTCCAATTGGAAGTTTAGTTGTCTATTTTCCCCAAGGTCATAGTGAGCAGGTATGCCTCTTCCTGCTCTCAGCTAATTTCATGGCCTTCAAATTTATTTATTTTTTTCATTGTTTTGGAGGCTGAAAATCTCTTCCTCTTCTTCTTTTTTTTCACGACAGGTTGCGGCATCTATGCAAAAGGACACTGACAGCATCCCAAGCTATCCGGACCTTCCGTCTAAGTTAATTTGCTTGCTTGTTAATGTCACCTTACATGTATGGTATCCCCCTCTACTCATCGTCCTTACGCATAATAGTGTCTGTCTTTTCATGATCGGTGGCCTTTTTTTATTAGTAGCTCCTTTTGATTTTAATCACTCACCCGTCATCAGTATGCTCTTTGTTCTTGATAATAGGCGGATACAGAAACTGATGAGGTATATGCTCAGATGACTCTTCAACCAGTCAACAAGGTAAGTCAATTGTTTCAGTTAATTGGTTGAGGTTCATATATGCTTCTTTCTTGGAAGTTGATTTCTTCAGTGTGTAAGATATTTGAGATATGTGCTGAGCAGGTAGATAAAGAAGCTTTACTAGCATCTGAGATCGGCCTAAAACAAAGCAGGCAGCCAACTGAGTTCTTCTGTAAAACTCTTACTGCTAGTGACACTAGTACTCATGGTGGTTTTTCTGTACCTCGCCGTGCTGCAGAGAAGATCTTCCCACCTTTGGTAAGTGCAACCACAATGCCTAATATTTACGATCTAGTCACTCAAAACTACACCATCAATCCCAGCTAGGCCAAGGAAAATTCATGTGCTCGTGTATGTCACATTGTACAGGATTTTTCAATGCAACCTCCTTGTCAAGAGTTGGTTGCTAAAGATCTTCATGGGCAAGCATGGACATTCAGGCACATTTACCGCGGTATTTTTTCCTGTCCTTCGTATTTTCGCTCAATAGGAGAGATCGAACGTATTTTTTTTGCATTGTTCCCTTCAATTGATTTAATCTTTGAAGGAAATGTGTTGTGATTTAAATGGCTATTTATGAATGTTTTGTATGTATTTTCTAATTCAGGTCAACCAAAAAGGCACTTGTTGACTACAGGTTGGAGTGTATTTGTTAGCTCAAAAAGATTGTTTTCTGGGGATTCAGTTCTCTTCATTAGGTATGACATTAAGTATTTTGCATTATATAAGGCTCGACAGTCATTTTGGCCCCCTTGAAGCTGATGTAGTTTATTGTATTTGAATTTTAGGGATGAAAAATCGCAACTTCTGTTGGGAACCAGACATGCTAATAGGCAGCAGCCTGCCCTTGCTTCTTCAGTCATATCCAGTGACAGCATGCACATCGGAATTCTGGCTGCTGCAGCTCATGCTGCAGCCCATCACAGCCCATTTACTATATTTTACAATCCTAGGTATTTCACTACCGTCTTGATCTATTCTTCATCACCGATCATTCAAAGACATAGGGATAACTTGATTCTTTCTTTTGACAGGGCTAGCCCAGCTGAGTTTGTGATTCCCCTAGCCAAGTACAACAAAGCTATGTACACCCAAGTTTCATTGGGTATGCGATTTAGAATGATGTTTGAAACCGAGGATTCAGGAGTGCGTAGGTACATGGGTACTATCACTGGTATTAGTGATCTTGATCCAGTAAGATGGAAAAATTCCCAGTGGCGAAACCTGCAGGTGTGCTTCTGTTAGTCGTGAAACAATATTATACTTTTGCTGACAACCATGTGAAAATAACTGACATTTCCTTCTTTATAACTATTTAAGTACTGGTGATATTATGCATGAACACCACATAGTTCCATACCAGAGGACCCATTTTTTTTCCAGCTGAGTTCAAGGAATCCAATTTTCCTTGTGCTGTTATTTTTCATTTATGGACCATCATATTTAAGAGTACTATTTTCCACCTTAAAGTTCAGTTTTGCATAGCATTTCCCAACCAATGCACGTCTTATTGATAGGTTGGTTGGGATGAATCAACAGCTGGTGAACGTCCAACTCG
Source organism: Persicaria tinctoria (assembly GCA_037127255.1). Lineage (NCBI taxonomy): Eukaryota > Viridiplantae > Streptophyta > Magnoliopsida > Caryophyllales > Polygonaceae > Persicaria > Persicaria tinctoria. The sequence continues at coordinate 20,071,064 of JBANSL010000008.1, forward strand.
CGTATCCATTTGGGATATTGAGCCTGTCGTAACTCCTTTCTACATATGCCCTCCTCCATTTTTCAGACCAAAGTTCCCAAGACAACCAGGGATGCCAGGTACACAGACATTACTACAATGCTATACTTTCTACTGTTAACATCGTTATATCTCTAATAGGAGTTATATTGCCTAGAACTAGATGTAGATGTCATTTTTTACCTCTGTATATTTGTTTGTAAGTTGGTGAGAGTGCTCCTTTGGCATGCAGGTGATGGTTTAATAATTGTTGATAATTTTATAATTTTTTTGCAGATGATGAGTCTGATATGGATGGTATGTTTAAAAGAGGAATGCCCTGGCTTGGAGAGGACTTCGGCATGAAAGATCCTGCCAGCTCAATGTTCCCTGGCTTAAGTCTTGTTCAGTGGATGAGCATGCAGCATAATAATCAGTTGCCAGGTGCTCAATCTGGGTTCTTTCCATCCATGGTATCAGCTTCTGGCATGCACAGTAACATTGGTGCTGATGATCCATCCAAGTTGTTAAGCTTCCAAGCCCCGTCTATGGGTATGCCAAATCTTCAGTTCAATAAAGCAAACCAGCAAAGCCAAGTGGATCAGTTGCAGCAATCTCCAGCAACCTGGTCTCAACAGCAACAACTTCAGCAACTGCTACAGGCTTCTGTCAATTCGCAGCAGCAGCAGCAGCAGCCTCAACGGCTTGACCAGCAACCTCTTCATCAACAAATGCAGAAGCAGCAATTACAGCAGCAGCAGCAGCAATTACAGCAGCAGCAGCAGCAGCAGTTACAGCAACAGCAACAAAAGCAACAAGTGGCATCAACTTCTGTGAATACTGGCCTTGTCTCTCCGAACCAGACTGTAACTCAGACCTCCCAGCAATTACCTATGTATCATCAGCTTCAGCAACAACAACTGCTAACGGCGAATAGCCAGGCTCATCAAGCTCTTGCCTCTACTAACAAAAGTTCAGTGCCATTGACATCCTTGCCCACAGACATGCAGTTTCAGCAACAACTAGAGCATCAGTCTGCTGGTCTACAAAGACAACATGCACAACAGCTTTCACAAATGCAATTGCACCAATCTTCACAACAGTTGTCACAAGACATGTCACAAAGATCTTCAATGTTGCAAAACCTTTCTGAGCAACAGATGCAGCTACTGCAGAAATTACAACAGCAGCAGCAACAACAACAGCAACAACAGAATTTGCGTACTCCTGTTGGCCCACATATGCAGCCCCAAGCAATGCAGCAACAACAGCAGAACTTTCTTTCTACTGTCAACCCACATTTACAACCTCAAGCGACACAGCAACAGCAAAACACTAATCAGCTAATGCCACAGCGCCCTTTGTCCCAGTATCAGCCACAACAAGCAGTGAGCACCATGCCAACCCCTTCACTAATGCATTCACCTCAAATTCTTCCGAACCATCTGCAGGGGATGCAGAAATCACTTACGACCGTTAAACCTCATTCAGCCCTCACAGATGTGGATGCTCCATCATGCTCCACATCTCCTTCTACAAACCAGGTACCCCAATCAAACTTCCTAAAAAGTCAGCAAGTATCAAGCATGAATGTCGATGATTCAGCGGTCGAACCTGACACCAGTTTGGTCCCAGACTTCCAGAGTAAGTCTGGTGGTAGGATTAAGAATGAATTCCCCAGCACAAAAGTAGTTGATCAGCCAAAATTCAAAGGAACTGTTGTTGATCTGTTGGAAGGATCCTCTTCTGCCACATCATATTGCTTAGATGCCAGTGGGCTTCAGCAGAATTTCTCACTGCCCAACTTTGGTTTAGACGGTGATGTTCAATCCCATCCAAGGAATGGTCTTCCTCTGGCTGCTGGCATGGATTGTTTGGCTCCAGATACATTACTTTCGAGGGGATTTGATTCTGGAAAGGATCTCCAAAACTTGCTTTCTAATTACAGCAATGGTCCTAGAGATATTGAAACCGAGTTGTCGGCTGCAGCTGTCAGTCCACAACCATTTGGGGTGCCAAATATGCCTTTCAAGTCGGGATGTTCTAATGACCTTGCCATGAATGACCCTGGAGTTTTGAATGGTGGGGTATGGGCTAACCAGGCTCATCGTGTGAGGACATACACTAAGGTAATCCCTTCTATCCGGTTATCATTTTCAAGTGAGAACATAGGAAAACACATCTTTATCCTATTTTTATCTTCTCCTATTCAGTAGTTGACTGGAATATATCCCTGCAAGAGTTGATACTAAATCCTTTCCTGTTCTGCTGAACCTTTTAATCTTCAGGTGCAAAAACGTGGCTCTGTAGGGAGATCCATAGATATGACACGCTATACAAATTATGATGAGCTACGGCGTGATCTGGCTCGTATGTTTGGGATTGAAGGACAGCTGGAGGACCCACAGAGGACAGAGTGGAAACTTGTCTACGTTGATCATGAGAATGACATACTTCTTGTGGGTGATGATCCATGGGAGTAAGTTGAAACAGCATTTTCTCCATCAACTCTCAACTCGTTTACTTCTCTATATTTGGTTATTAACCATACAAGTACTTTGATGATTGATCACAGGGAATTCGTAAGTTGTGTTCAAAGCATAAAGATACTCTCCTACACTGAAGTGCAGCAGATGAGCTTGGATGGAGACTTGGGCAGCGCTCCTATTCCCAATCAAACCTGTAGCGGATCAGATAGTGGTAACGCCTGGAGAGGATATGATGACACTTCAGCCGGCTCTTTTAATCGATAACCTCTCCGAAATGAGAAGCTAAAGCTCTTACAGGTGTGCATACTAACAGTGAGATATTCATGTCTTTTAAACAAAGTTGGAATCTGACTTTGACAAGCTTCATCTTACAGGTCTGAAGTTTTTGATGCACTTAGCATACTCATCTCACCCCTCCTCCCACCAACAGAGGTCTTAAGTGCAGTCTAGTTTTTCATTTTCGAGAAAAACACAACCTCGGGAATGAGGAGGATCTAAGGTATGGATGAGGGAGTTAACGGAAGTTATCCGCACATAGAAGACTGCCTTGCTCTACCTTTTACCGTAACCACAACTTGGGTTGAGCAAGCGCGTATACTTGGGCGCTTGCTTGACTCCAGTTGCGAAAAAAGCAATCTCTTAGGGCATTAGTAGTCCTGTTATAACACGTACAACACAGTGACATTTGTGTAAATGATGTTCAATAGAGTAACTAGATACATTATATAGTAACTTATTGCAAGCATGCGAGGCCTCGGGCTCACGGATTGTACCGTTGCTGATGGCTACTTTGTGCATAAACGGTGCACTTAGGTAGAGTTACTTGTCCGAAACCACGTTAAATGAATGACAGAATGAGGAATCCGGTTAGTTGATTGTGTAACATAGCTGAGGTTCTAATCGGCGAATTTGTGACTCCTATAAACTTACTGAAATGCAATGAGAAACAACTTTTTTTGTACCCTCTACAAATTTACACTAATTGTGGTGCAAGATGATTTAAGTGAAATGTGTAATGCACTTGCAAATGCATCTTGCCCAATGCATCGATGATTGCCTCCAGCTTTGTTTAGAAGTGCTTCTGGTTTGGTTGCTAAGACATTTGTCAATTAGTCATTCTTATGCATCTCTATTTTGTTATGAAGTTTCGGATATAATCCAAGGTTTTAATCGAGTATGAAAAAATCTACTCAAAATCCATTCATCTTTCACCTCCCAACAGAATGACAAAAGATTAGGGTAATCCTGAGAGCAGGTTATTCGACAGAGCATTCAGTAACACAAATCCCTCGTATGAACATCTCAATGCATGATCCTATAACAAACCATCATTCCAAAAAATGCGAACCTGATGCTGAATTGGAAACTGTCTACTTATCCATGAGATCACTAAGAAAGCACAGCCATAATATCAGAAGCTCTCAGGGCTATATACTGTGACCCGTCTGTTCCCTTGAAATTGTTACCTGCATACTTTGAGTATAGGACTGTATTGCCTGGCGACACTGAAAGAGGCTTCCTCTCGCCTTCCTCGTCCAACGGACCAGGTCCAACGGCAATCACCTGACACAGTTCAGTAGTGGCATCAGAAGAGTAGCATTGCTGCTAGCATCCAAAATCCAAATCAAGGATACATTCATGTTAAATCTCTGTTAATTGTGTTTTGGGGAAAGGAAATGCAAAATATCATCTCCCATAATTATTTTCAACCTTCACGTTTGTTCATTGGACAAATTCATAAGCTTTGTCAAAATTATTTAAAGAATATTTAAAAAAAACAAGATCTAGATATCTATATTGTAGAAATTTTGCGTAATATATGTAACTTCCAATACAAGGATGTACACGAGCAGGTGCCTAAAATCTCTGGCTCACAAAAAAAAAATGAATAAATTGCTAACTTAGTGAGTTTATGCGGTAAAAGGGAATCATATATTGCCTCTGGGTTAGTATGAAAATACCAAAAACTGTGTATGACACCATGTAGAAGTAGGAAATTTATTTTAAATGAATGCTCATTTTGCCTAAAGTAAGAAAGAAAATACAAGCCCCCGCGTTTAAAATGTGGTGGCTTGGTTATGTAGCGGTAGATCAATCAACGCTGCATTGCTTGATTATTGTGATGGAAGGTAATCTTCTCACATAGATACCAAATGAGCAACAACAGAAAAACAGACAGAAGCAGGAAATCAGGAGTAACTTACAGTGCCAATGGAGGGCTTTTCCTTGGCTGTCTCAGTCAACAACAGCCCTCCAGCTGTTTTCTCCTCAGCTTCAGCAACCTGAACATTTTCCCAGATTCAACCAAAGTGTTAGATTCTCTGGGGGATTTTTTTTTTTCTTAATGCGGTTTAGTGGTCGACTCAATAGTATCTAAAATCTGCAAATATACATTGTTCCAAATCTGATAACTCATGAAAACAAAACTTTTCGAAAACAATCTTTTGCCATAATTTCAATGAAGTATCAAAATTATCCAATAATAACACTTGAATAAAGCCCCAATTCCCTAACTACAGTAAAATTAGACTTAATCAGAATCAGAGACTTATAACATTGCAATTCTCTACCCTAATATCTAATCATTAATGCAAGATTACAAGGTGGAACAGACGTAGGTCTGTAACATTGCAATTCTCTCTACCCTAATATCCACTAAACCGCTAAAAAAAACATCCTCCCTAGCAACGTGCCTAATAGCCAAGGAAGAAAATCACAAGAAATTGTACAAATAATAATGTGAAAGTTCTGATATTGTACAAGGAGAAACATTTGCTTATATACCTTAATAAGCACTCGGTCATTCAAAGGCTTAAGATCTTTGATATCATCGGATTCAAGAAGGCCAACAATGTCATCCTCCTTTAAGATCAAATGACTTGATCCATTGAAGTCTAGCTCAGTTCCAGCATACTTTGAGTAAACAACTTGGGTCCCAGGCTGCAAAACAGAGAGCCATTAAGTTTTTGACATTATTATAGACATAGTAAAGAATCCACTGAAAATCATAAACTGCACAGCACAATTACCTCTAAGCTGATATCGACTTTGTTCTTTCCCACAGTCCTGCCCTCACCAACAGCAACCACCTCACCAGACTGAGGTTTAGTCACAGCACTTGTTGGAAGCAATATACCACCAAGAGTCTTCTCCTCAGCATCTTTGATTTTCACCAAAACCCTGTCGGCCAATGGTTTGACTGCGGTAAACTACAAAATTCAAACAAGACTATGTCAGCTAACAAACATCTCCAGCGACAGCGACTATAAGAATAAAATCAACAATAACAACAAACTCAAGGGCAGAACTTAAGAATAAAATCAACAATAACAACAAACCCAAGGGCAGAACTTAAGAATAAAATCACAGTTTCTTGGTTAAGAATAGCCAACAATAATTATGCCATGAAACAACCTAATCCAAATCTCGGTCAACCAATCTCTTAGAATCCTCAACTAGGGATGATAACCAATATGACACTTCTATACCTCAAAAAGAACAACATAAAAGAGCACATGCATATTCCTAAGCATCGAATGACAATACAACCACAATATTATCACGTTTTAATTCCCAACACCACATAAACCAACATCTCCAGCGATAGCGACTATAAGTCTATAAGACTATAACGTATTATGACCAAATTCCACCACCATGAAAAGCTGAGAACTAGTTAACAACTCTATCTAATGGTCTACCGAGCTGTGCTCTCAATTGAGCAAGACAGTATCACATCTATGTATATTGTATCAATACCAATGAAAATGGCAAGACATAGAAAGATCCAATTCAATTCAATTTCAGTTCAACCACAAGAATCAACAAGCAAGGTCACCAAACCAATGCATATCCAACCAATCAAATTCAAGGAAAACACACAGCTTTACCAACTCAAAATGACTAAATGAGAAAAGAGATTGGATCAAAAGGAAGTACCTTTGGAGCAATGGCAGTGGCAGCTTTGACAACCAAAGGCCTGAAAGACCTGGAGTTGAGACCACCTTGCTTCAATGGCAGGAAAGATGAGACCTTGGCAGGTGAAGACCTAAGCCCTTCAAATATGGCCAAACTCCTTGTTGAAATTGTTGAAGATGTGAGCTGAGAAGCTGCCATTTTTGCCTGCAATTCCAACCGCACCCAAAATCAAAGTTCAAATTGGAAATGAAAATAAAAAAAATTGGAACATCAAAATACAAAACACAACAGACATTGGAATTAAAAACCCAGAAAACGAATGAATTTGGGGCAAAACTTAGAGACCCACCTCGGAAAGATGAGAAAGAGATGAGGGGGTGTGGGACTGTGGGGTGTTAGAAGAGATGAGGAGTGGGAGTAGGAGATATAAGAGTGAGTGTGTTATGTGTATTTGCAACTTGCAAAGGGTTTGAAAAGGATAAAACCCTAGAACGTTCAAGAGATGAGGATTTTTCTCCTTTTTTTTCTTTTTTTTTTTCCAAATCAAAATTGGCGAAGGAACTCAAGAAGTGTGTACGAGTGAAAAGAACCTTCTAGAATTTTGACGTTCGGCTTGGATTGTGAAATTTAGAAATGGGAGGGTGTTTTTTTATTAAAAAAAAATGACGATATTTTGTTGAAAATAAATTTGTGGAGATTATATTTATATATATAAAAAAAAACGTCTGCAGAAAATAGCTAATGATTTTGTGAGAATTGTTATCATAAAATTATTGAGACGAGATAATTGTTCTAAAACAACATTTAATTTTAGAACGGGTGGGAGTATTATAAATTAAGTGGTGATGAGCAACATATGAAAGTTTATTATTGGAAAATGTCACTTTAATATATAGTACTATTTATGTTGCAAAATATTGTTATTGTTAAAATTTGAAATTAATTTTTTACCGTGTAAAAGAATTTGATGAGATTGAAAAAAAATTTACACGATATTTTATCATTTAAAACGATTTGATAAGAAATCACTAGTCATATTGATAACGAGTTTACAACACAAAGAAATAGATTCTTATGTATACCCAAATGATTAAAAATTTGAACGTATCATTTCGATATACTTTGTTAATCGCACCCGAGAAAAATAATTTGGGCACCCAAATTTTTTTATCTGTCGGACTCTAAATCTGACAGACAATTTTTTATTTTTTTTTAAAAGGTTGTAAAAGTTTGATGTATATGTTATAGGCCTTGGCTAATATTAAAAGAATTTTTTTTTCGAAAAAAAAATACATACTATCAAGTCTTGGACCCGGCAGACAAATTTTCGAAAAGAAATACACTGTCAGACCCTGACCCGTAATAGGGAGTATTAAAAGTTGCAAAATTTTTCCCTTTTTTCGCTTAAAATAAATTTTTTTAAATAATACTGTTAGGTCATAGATGCGACAAATATGTGAAAAAGCTTTTTTTTTAAGGTGTCTATACCATATTTTTTTGGATGGAATTAGAAATCCATATGAATATAGGTGTGCTATAAATTAGTACTCCCTAGCTATTTTTCAAAGGTGACATTGTTTGTTTGTTTGTTTTTTTGTGTTTTTTTATTGAAGAGTGATGAGTGGACTTGTTTTGAATTATTTTTGCTTAAATGTTTAAAAAAGTCATTCAAACTTAAACTTAAGCTATTTCATCCAATTTGCTCTAATTTAATTTGACTTTCTAATCTCTAGAAGTAACAGAACAGCTCGATCTCTTCTGGAAATACAATAATGAAAAAATCAGACCGCGTGGGCCCTCCCCTCCACGTCACCAACCTGCCACGTGTACACTCTCCTCGCTCTCACTGACTTTGACTTTCCTTCGCCGGCTTCCCTCCCCCTTCCACTCTCAGTCCCTGACTCCTCCACTCCCTCCCCGTATATAAACCCTAACCGCCCCCAACTGATTCACAATTGACTTCAAAGATCGCCCCAACTGATTCCCAATTAAACTGACCGCAATTAATTTAAAAAATCCGGCGATGAATTCGAACGATCGGAGTCTGAATTGCGAGGAATCCAAGTACAAGGGGGTGAGGAAGAGGAAGTGGGGCAAATGGGTATCCGAAATCCGCCTCCCGCACAGCCGCGACCGCATCTGGCTCGGCTCCTACGACTCCGCCGTGAAGGCGGCGCGCGCCTTCGACGCCGCCCAGTTCTGCCTCCGCGGCCCCTCCGCCTCCTTCAACTTCCCCGACAACCCCCCTGACTTCGCCGGCGCCGACGCCTTCTCCCCTGCCGAGATCCAGGCCGTGGCCTCCAGGTTCGCCAATAGAGACGACGACGATCAGCCTCGCCCGCCGCCGGTGGAGGAAGCGCCGACGACCTCTGACAGCGGCGCCCCCGTGCAGTGGCAAAGCAGCCCCTTTTATAATGATTACGATTTGATGACGATGGATTCGGGTTCGGGTTATAACTACGAGGCGGAATTCGGGTTTAGTTCCGGATCGGGCGAGTTTTCTGGGGCCCAGCAACCGGATAGTTTCGATTACGGGTACGAAAACTGGAACGGGTCGGGTACGCAGGGATCGTTCCTCTGGAATTTTTGAAGTTGCAGAGTGCATCGCATGAGGTAGGATACAACAGAAACGTGTCGTTTTGATGATGGATAATACGACACCGTTTTATAGCCTTTACAGTTGGTTGAAGTCTGATTTCTTCCCCCAACGAAGACTTTAGCACTGAGGTCCAGGATTTTATGGCCATTTTTTTGGTGCTGATATCGGCATTCTTTTATTATACTCCGTATTTTTTTGAGTGAATTGAAGAAATTCATTTTATTTTTTATTTTCCCCACGGCCAAAATAATTCATTGTAGTATTTTATTCCACATAATGTAGCATTTATATCATTAGCACAACATTAATATTGATTTTTTCGCATTAATGTCACATTGACGTTTTTTTTTTCAATTTACAAATGCTTCATTTTGCATCGAGTAAAATGGCCTATGTAAAATAAACCCTTAATATATACTGGTATACTACATAGCGGCCCAATTCGACTGTAGATTATGAATAGATAGGCCCAATTCGAAACAATCAAGCCTATATAACTTTATTGGAATTGTTACCAATACATTGCGGCCCAAACAGACCAGTCCATATACCTCAACCCGACCCGACGAAGTGAGCCCGAATTTCATATTGCTCCTTGCTGGAATGAACCAATCACCCATTCGGCGAACAAATAAAAAAAAAACGTGTTGAATTGTAGAAATATCTGATGGTTGCAACAAACGCAACAAAAACACGGGGTGCATTCGGGTGTGCGCATCTCCACCATATACGGGTATTCCGCACTGGGCCACACCCCCACCCACCGCTCCCAAGCGGGAAAGTGGGGCCCACAACAACATGAATCATGAATGAAGGACATATTGTCAAATTGCGTATATCTATTATCTATACTCTATAGTCTATAGATGAGTCATGAGATGAGTCGACCGGTTCCAACAACGTGCACATGTCTAATACTCCCTCCGTTCCAAAATACATGGTCTTTTACTTTTCGACACGCTTTTTAAGGAGTGAAAAACTCTATAAAATATTATTTTTTAATTATTTTTTTTATATAATTAGATACTTATTAGTAATAAGTATAAAATAGTATAAAAATTTTAATCAAAAAAATAATATTTTATAGAGTTTTCCGCTCCTTAAAAAGCGTGCCAAAAAGTAAAAGACCATCTATTTTGGAACGGAGGGAGTACTATTCAAACGCCGTTGCTGTGGACGTGACGGAGACGTCGGCTGGTGGGTGGGCCACTGGGCCCCCACACTTCCCCTTTTCTTTTCTTGTTTGCCTCATTTTAGAGGGCAAGCAAGTAATTTGCCGGGTGGTTCCGTTACACGCGGGTTAGGTTTCTATATTGTCAATTTTAAATAAACTATATATATGTGTATGTGTTTCATAAAAATAATATTTCTATATATGTACAATCTTTTAGGCGTGAGTCATATTGTTTCAGGTAAATGTTATCAAATACGGAGTATGTGTTCGGATTGATTGAACGTGTTGCGATATAGTTTAATTAATGGCTATAAGGTTAGAATATATGATCGAAGAAATTGTAATCATTACAGCAACGATTTCAATAGTTTATGGGGAGGTCTCGGTTCCATCACTACCTCCGTTCTTTTCTTTTGATTAAAATTCAAGGTTTGTCTTGCTCTTTTTCAGTAGGTCGAGTCGGTCGGCGCAAGCCGGTCTGCCTGGTGCGTTGCTCTTGCCGGCTGGGTCACGTGCTCGGGGTTTGCCACCAAAGGTGGGTTCCTCGTCATAAAAAAAAGTCTTATATAGTGTATTGGGACTCGTGATCGAAATCGTGTACACACATACGCTCATGCGCTAATAGTCTAGCACATAGGTCTAGTGGGGTTTAATTCTAAAATCAATTAGCTATAGGAGGAGTAACTCACTAACATATATACTAATACTTGGTCATTTATATTTTCAATGTGGAATTTTTTTAGCCTCTTCATATCCTCAACAACTTTGGGTTATAAGTGGAGTTGCGAAGGTAAAGTAAAATAAAATCAATATTAACGTACTGTAGGGGTGGTGGGCATGGGATGGGACGGGACGGGATTGGGGTAATCACGCGTCCCGTTTCGTGTATTTTTTGGGGACGAGATCAAATATTTTTTTCCAAATCCCGCCGAGACTTATACCTCATGAGACAGGACGAGACTTGTATACAGTAATTGCATTACAAAAATTTGCTTTACTAAAAAAAACCTTGTTAGTAATCACTATACTACTTTTTTTTTTTTAGCAAACACTGTAATACTCTTGGCATTTTTTGATCTTTTGAGAGCGTCTCCTTCGAGCACACTTTTAGGGAAGGTAATCGGGTGGCTGATCGGTTGCCACATCTGGGCTGGGCTGGGCCTGTCCTCGCGCTTCGTCACTGACTGTGTTCCGGCTCAGATTGCAGATTTCGCCCGTTCGGACGCTACTGGGCGGTGGGTCAATCGTGGTTAGCCTTTCCCCAATTCTTGACTTGTATAAAAAAAAACTTTAATACTCTATTAGACTTAGGGCTGGCAACTGGTACGCAAATTACGTCATCATACCAACCACGTACCAACCACAAACCGACCATGTAGGTAACCACACTTGCGGTAACCAACATTGTGGTAACCATCATGGTGGTAACCACGTGAAGGTGGTACGGTAATGGTAATGAAATCTGAATACCATGGTTACCGAGTATGTGTGTATGTTAATTTTTTTTATTTAATGTTTTATTGTTTTTAACTTTAACTTTAAGTTTTAAGTTTTTACTTTATATTTTGTATTTTGATTTTGACTTAAATTGGTCCTTTATACTTTTTCTACTAGAAACAGTAGGGAAATTTTGATGTTTGAAGATTTTGAACTTGTTTTGTTTGAACTAACTTGCAGGAACATTTTGAATGTTTGAAATTGAACTTGTTTGTTTGAAGATTTTGAAGTTGGTTGATTTGAATTGGTTAGGTTATGAACTTGGTTTATTTGAACTTTAACAAGTACTAACCATATTATTATTATTTTTGGTAACCATAATTTTTTGTTTGATAACTTTGATGACTACTAGACGGTAGCTAAAGGGCTTAAAAAAAACTAATATGCAATTTTTTCGGTCCGGAATCGATATTTTTTATAAAAAAAGGGAGCATGTTATTATACGTTTTAAATCTTTTTTTTATTTATTTTAATATTGGGTTTAAATAAATGTTAATTATATAATGTAAATATTACAGTCTTATACGTTATTTTATTAATTTTAATTATATATATGTGGAACGGGACGGGATTTGCGAGATGAGAACTCTCCGTCCCGCGTGTTTTTTGCGAGATGAGATTGAATTTTTTTCCTTCTAAATTTCATCGGGATCGGAACGGGACGGGGTTTGTGCCCACCCCTAATTCATTGTATGCTATGATTTTAAAAATATTTAGTAATAAAATAGTTTTTTTTCAAAAAAAAAAAACTAAAATAGTGTTTGAATAAATAAATTGTAGGAATCATGTAAGTTTATAATAAAATGTTATAATTTTTTTTCCAATATACTTTTTTAAATTGTATATTTGATTTAGAAAAAATTCTCTAAAATTAAAGAGCAATATGAATCAAATCCTTTGAAAATTGAACAAAAATCAAAGAGCAACGCTTGCGACAAGCCTGGTGGAGTATATGGACGGATAGAAATAGTAAAATATTTGACAACCGCAGCTCTACAACAGTCCAGAATATGGAACGAAAATGTTCATGAAGCAGAGGTTGGCAAGCTGGAATAAAAACGAAAAGTATTGATAAAGGTAATTTAATTTGAAGTGAAAGACAAATGCCCCTAAATGTGTTTTTAGTACACTACTACTATTATTTTCCTATTTTTATAGTCTTGAGAAATAAATCAAATGCATGCATAAACACATTCAAGGCGAAGTACGAACAACCTCCACCTAGAGGCTAGATCCCTATCAAGCATTGTCAGAGGAGGGTGCAGACAAAGCGTCGATGGCCGAAAGAGGTATGACTACATCTGACCTACTACTCTACTAGTAGAGGTGACCGCTTGCCGCTTGGTATGTGTTCTAAATATGGATTTGGAAATCCCTCCAAAATTCTAGTAAGTCCGAGGCTAGTTCAATTTAAAGCTCAAAAGACTAGATTCTAGTTGCACAGCTTGCATACATTAATGGTAATTTTGTATAGATAATAATAAACAAAAACTATAAAACCAAATTTGGGGGCATTTTTGTCTTTTACTTTCAAGTTGATTTTAATAGAAGTTTAATTTAAAGAAAAATAGGAGGATGAGTGGTTAATTGCAAACGGTTGTTATAACGGGTAGTTAAGTGAAATTTTTTAAATAAGAGGTGATTAATTGAAAATAAGGGTGAATAAAAGGTGATTTTATGTAGGCCAAATTGCAGAAAACCACCCTTTAAATATGCTGTTTTGCGTGAAACCACCCCTTAAAACGAAAATTCCAGAAAACCACCCTTTAAAACCGTTTTGTTTGCAAAGTCACACCCATCACCCAATTTTCGTTAATTAAATGTTAAAGTGTGTGGAAATTTAATTATACCCCTTATTATTATTATTATTATTATTATTATTATTTTACTCATTTTAATTGATATTAGTTGATATTTAACTTTTAACATGTTTTTCAAAAGCAAAAACACTATAAATATATAAAAAAAATTAAATAATGTCATACTTACAAAAAAACTCTATAAAAAATCGATGTGTAATTTATGTTTTATACATATAAAAAATGTGTAATACTAGGGCTACTTGAAGAAATTATATTTTTTTAAATAATGTTTCATATAGTTTTTATTATTCTAAAAATGTATGTGGAATAGTGAACCTATTTTTAGAATAATAAAAACTATATAACATATCATTTTTTTAAAATTTATTTTCTTTGAGTAGCCCTTTAGTAATATACACTTTTTAAAATATACTCCGTATAAAACATCAATCATATCTATTTTTTATAGAGTGTTTTTAATGATAATTATGAAATTATATTTCAAAAAATGATATTTTATTAAAAAAAATTACTTTTGAAAAACATGTTAAAAGTTAAATATCAACTAATATCAATTGAAATGAGTAAAATAATAATAATAAGGGGTATAATTAAATTTCCACACACTTTAACATTTAATTAACGAAAAATGGGTGATGGGTGTGACTTTGCAAACAAAAAGGTTTTAAAGGGTGGTTTTCTGGAATTTTCATTTTAAGGGGTGGTTTCACGCAAAACAGCATATTTAAAGGGTGGTTTTCTGCAATTTGGCCTTTTATGTATTTTGGCCATAAATATAATAGTGCATCTTCTGATATTTTTTTTCCACTGATTATAGTTTTGTGCAATAAATAACTTTTAAAAAAACGTGTAGAATACTACATCAGTTTTAACTAGTGTAACATGGAAAAACACAAACACAGACACATGAGAGAAAAAACTAGAGAGAAGAGCTCTCCCAGCTTCTCTCTAGGATTGTGTAGCCTTTTGCCCCAAATTTCCATAAGCAACTTCTAATTAGTATACCTTTTCTCTTTCTACCTTATCTAATCGATCTTGATATGACCAATTTCTCATCCAATCTCTGATCTTGATATGACCGATTTGTTTGCTTCTCAATCGCCCCCCCCCCCCCCCCTTCATCATTCGATTTGGGGCTTTTGCGATCGGGCTGCTCCTTGGTCTGCTCTTGTCTCCTTTCTCCGCGTTCATCAGTGTCTGCTCCGGGGCCGGTCGCAGAAGGTTCGACCTCTTTCGGGCGCCATCTCCACCTGCTTCTGGGTGGCTACCTCTCGCTATTGTCTACTTCTGGGTCGTCTCTCTCTGGCGGGTTTGGCGGTGCCGGCGTAGCCTGGGGTCCTCGTCTCGGGTTCTCTCCGTCGGTGCTTGTTGGCCCTTGCCGGTTTCAGCGGCTCTCGGCCTTCCTTGGTCCTTAGGGCCCAAGCTTTGGGTCATTCGGGCCCAAGTTTCGGGCCCAAGGGTGAGGTTTTGCCAATTTTAATATAATAGAAAAATCTAATCAGGAAACACCCAATAGGGCCTTTTGAAATCCCGAAAGGGTTTGTTGACAAAATTCCCGAAAGGGTTTGAGTAATCTACCCGAAAGGGTTTGACTATATCCCGCAAGGGATCGTTGCTTTTATTGTAGGTGAAATCTTTTTGGCGTTTTGTTTCGAGCAGTTTGCGGCTCTACTTTCGATGTTTCGAGGAGGTCTTCTACTTGGTTGGGGGCATGGAGTCTGGAGTCGGGTCTGGCTGAGGTCGAGGTGGTGCGCTCAGGGCGACTCTGTAACCGGGATTGTATTTCATTGGAGTTCGTCTACACTACCCACAGGAGTTAGAGTCCTGCTATACGGCTGGCCTGCGGTGTCACTGTTCGGTGGTGCTTGGCTTCGTTCTTCATCGGCTTCCTCAGCTTTCTTGGAGTTGGTCTTTTTGTTTCATTTTGTTGTAGAGTTTCTTGCTGTTTGTTTCATTTTGCTTGTTGTCTGTTTTTCTATTAGTTTGGTTTTACGTTTGACGGTTCGCCGTCTGCCGACTTTGTCGGCCTCTCGATGAGTCAGGCTTGTCCGACCTTCGAATTTAACCTAATAAAAAAAAACTAGTGTAACACGTGATTTTATTTGTTTTTGGTGGAAAAAATTATTTATATTTATATTTATATTTTTATTTTTTATAATCTATCTAGATTGTTTATAATATTGCATTAATGTATTCCCGTGCACGAGACGAGACCTACACTAGTAATGATATAAAAGAGCACACAGAATGATAGTAGTATTTAAAATTGTGGTCCGACATATCAATTTACATAATCTTTTCTATGAAAAATAGGAAACGGATATAATAGTTATAATATATCACAAAGTGACATACGCATATCAATTTAAATAATCTTTGGATGACTTTCAGGAAAAAAAAACTTCATATGAAAAATAAGAAATAAATATATTTAAAATACGAAACGAAAAACTAACTTTAATTGTGAGTCTGACATGTCAGTAAAATGCTAATAGAATTAATAATATTAATAGAGATAGATAGACAAAGACAATTAATCTCTGAAATGCATGTAAACTTTTGGCTAGAAAGAGGTTAATTCACCAAATCTTTTAACTTCCCTTAAAATCTAATGTTTGGTAACAAATCACGTTACCCAAAATAGATATAAATTACACGATAACTTGGCGCACATATCCTTCTTTCTTTTAAAAAAATATAATAACTTAGACGATATTAAACCCTTATAATATAAATGTAGTAAAATAAATTATTGAAGGATGATATAGCAAAAATACTCAAGTAAAAAATTTATTTAAAATAAAAAGGAAAATAAAAAGTTTTTTTTTATGATAATGAAAAATATTAAGCCTATCGAACATAAGTAGTTGATTAATATTGGTTACGAAAATAAGGGGCCTTCAACTCGGAGTTTTAAAGTCTAGAGAGCTCGGAGTTTTCAAAATCATGGCGAAATTAAGGTGACAACCTCACGACTATCAATGTTATCAAGGGGAACTAGAGTTGACCGTGAGAAATCGAAGTTATTATCTCAAACATTTTTTTTGTTCTGCAATAGTTCAAGAAAGTGTTCATCTCGCATGTTTTTTCGTGAAATCAACACAATTTGGAATTGAGTGACTCGACGTTGTATCCGTCACCATCCTTCCTCATAGATAGGGGTGTTATTCGAGCCGAACGAGCCGAGCTTAACATGTTCAAGCTTGGCTCGAACGGTAGACGAGCCGAGCTCGAGCCTAAAAATCATTCGAGCTTTTTTTGATGCTCAAGCTCGGCTCGCGAGCTCAGTCTTAGATTCGAGCTCGGCTCGGCAAGCTCGAACAAGCCGAACGAACGAGCCTAAGCTCGTTCAGGCTCGTTGCCCAAGCTCGTTCGTTCGGGCTCGATAGGCTCGTTTGAGTTGTTCACCTGCACAAAAATCTGTATTTTACACTAACAATACATGATAAAAATATATTTTACTTGAGTTCAAAATACAAATACTGCCAATTGAAGTTCATAACATTTTTGAAGTATATGGAACTTAATAACTTCAAAAAAAAAAAAAAAACAAGTTCGATGTCTAATTTTATGATTACACTACAAGTACAAAGACTAAATGTACAAGCTTTATATTGCTCAATACTTGGCTCCTCTTCAGTAACTCCAGTGAGATAGTGCCCATTTGCCCTGCTCAATCAGTTGTGTTTCATTCCCTACCACCAGTTTCATCACTTGCAAAATCTGAGAGCACATAAGTTGAAGGCGGTAAATATTTTATCATGAGTCATGACTGAGATTTGAGAGGAAACAACTACAATCAAATACATGTACAAATATTGTATAATTGAGAGCACATATCTGAGAGCATTAAGAAGAAAACGATTTGGAATTTTTAACTTCTTTATTTATAATTTGTAACTCAGAGCACATGTGTGAGATAAAACTGGAATCCAAACAATGTTTGGAGGATGTTAAGAAGCAACATAGAGAAATATAATATCTTCTCAATTCTATTTTCATATTTTCTTACAAACTAAGATAAAAGAATGAGATTGAGATAAAAGAATCAACATCTGTAAGCACTTTTTTTCTTACAAGATTGATATAAAAGAATCAACATAAGAATCCAAAGAATCATACATGATAGGATAACTTCCCTAACTTCACCTTGTTTATATATACCTTGTGGTAACTTATTTCAAGTCATTTTACACATAGATTAAACAAATACTCACATCAAACACAATAATAATCTCAATCCCAACAACACATATATTACTTATAAGCTATCTTACAAAGCATCAAACAAAAGGGTCGAGTTCAAAATTTAGCCATAAATTTCCCTAACATCAAACACACAACAAGAATCTCACTATGCCATTCAACTATTCAAAATGAGTTCAAAATTTAATCAAGTAAAATAGAGTTTCAGATCTGTTAAACAAAACAAAATGAAAGCCAAACCCCTCATTCAGATCTGGTTGTCAGACTGATCAAAATACCTTCGGAAAAGCCCCAATCGGAGAGAGGAACAAATAACCCTAGGAGAAGAGCTGCAGAAAAGCAAACGAAACACAACCCTAGATTAGAGAAAAAACTAATTACAAATTCCATAAATTCAACTGCAGAAGAACAAAAGCCATATTGTCATACCTACAAATGACGAAGGTTCGAAGAACCCTAGGCGGAGCTGCCTTTCAGTTGACGATGTCTGGCCTGGGATCTGCTTGAATCGAGAGATGAGAGACAGATCTCGATTCTCGGGTAGATCAGGCGGCTAACTCGAAGACGCCGACGGGGATGAGAGAGAGAGAGAGAGAGAGAGAGAGAGAGAGAGAGAGAGAGAGAGAGAGAGAGAGAGAGAGAGAGAGAGAGAGAGAGAGAGAGAGAGAGAGAGAGATAATCGGACGGAAGGATGGAGTGTGTACGAGAAAGGTGAGAGACGGATCTGCTTTTCTTTATTTTGAAATGAAAGAGTGAAGGATGGAGGCGGAGCGTGCACACAGAGCTCTTTATATGCCCTAGGGATATTTGGAAAAAAATGAGCTTTCGAGCTCGGCTCGGCTCGAGCTCGATTCGAGCTTAAAAACTTGTTCAAGCTCGGCTCGTTTATGCAATTGAACGAGCCCGAGTCGAGCTTTTTCGAGCCGAGCTCGAGCTGTTCAGTTCATGTAACAGCCCTACTCATAGACCGCAATCTTTGTATTCTAATCTAAAATAATGCTCTTAAATAGTAATGTGACCTCACTCAAACCTTTTAACTCTAAAAAAAATATTCAAACAACGTAAAATGTTCTCTATATCTTCGACAATAAGAAAATAGTTAGGTAGTGTTTACCCTTCAAATCTCATGGAGTTGATAAAATAACTCAATGTAAAATTGATTAAATATTAACCACTTAATTCTAAATAATTAGTTTAGATTTAAATTAATTTAGTTATTTTTTATTTATTTTTTTAAATCAATAAATTTGGATAATATGGAGGAGTATATCAACTATACGGACCTTACCGGACAGTTTATCAATCACAACTTTTATTTCCCTCAAAATATGCGAAATAATATGTCGACGGCAAGGACAAGAGGATACTGTACGTATAAAAAACTGTAATCAGATAAAGATCTGAAAAAAAAAAAAGCAATTCAAATTCAAATTGTTCACGGCCCATTACGGACTTACGGTAACGGAAACCCCGAATACATTACTCCGTTTTATTTTAAAACTTAGGAAAATTCATAGAAAAAGCGGAGACGAAAATTTCTACACGTGTTTCTTATTTTCCAAAAGCAAACCCTCTCACGACCGCTGACAGCTACCTCCGCTTTAAATTAAAATAAAAGTAGGAGTACTCCGTATAATTAAGTAATTTTATTTATTTATTTATTTATTTATTTATTTATTTATTTATTTGTGGTCCACTTTGCTCCCACCACCCACCCTCCACCTATCCCCCTTATTTATTCCTCGTGCTTCTACCAAGAAGAAAGAGAAACCCACACACAAGAAAAGCTTGAGCACCATTAACGCCTCTCCACGGCACAGATTTCGGTTTCTGGATTATCGATTAACTGAAATTCGGCATCCGTCTCTATCTACTCCAGCTCAATTGCTTGCTGAATCGCTTTTGGAGCTTCTAATTCGGCGGATCCGAGAGAAAGCGAGGCCTCCATTGTTGTTGCAGCTCCAGCTCGTTGGCTATTGGAAAGGATGGTGAATTCGTTTGCTTCCGGTCATCGATCGGCTTTCTCGCAGACCTGTAACCTGCTGAGGCAGTATGTCAAGGAGAAGAAGGCAGTCGGAGATCTCAGCCTCGGGATGTTCGGTGGCGGCGACGACCGAGGTATGTTGGAGTTTTTGTTTCCGAGTTGTTTTCTGGATTCGTCGATTTGAGGATAATGAAGTCCGGTTTTAATTTGATTGTTGAATTTTGCTGCTTCGGGTTAGGGTTTCTGTTTAGCGGAAGAACTTCGTATCTAGGATTAGACTAGGAGTATCTTGTGGTGGTAGAAATTGTTCAGATTAGTGGAACCTTGAACCTTGTGGTTGACTGGTGGATGATTTTGCTGCATTTGGTTCTCCCTGTTACGGAAACTAGAAGGGGAAAGATATTCAACCGTTTCGAATGAACAGTTACAACTTTCAAGTGATTTTGAGGTTGACAGACAATTGAATTAAGTATCAACCCCAAAGTATATGTGATTGTGTTAGTTTTGATCTTTTGTTTGGCCAGAAAATAAACTACCTAATAGGATTGTAGCAAGAGATCAGAATCTGATGGTTCGTTTTGCAGGTCAAAACGACGTGTTTCGTCCCACAACGATGAGCTTATTCCCGGTAAACAAGAATCTCGGGGAGGAGCAAATCTCAAACAACGCCAAATCCATGGACCTGTTTCCTCAACAGGGCAGCTTTGTTCCTCAATTTGGGTGAGTAAAATACTAAAATGGTTTAAGAAATGATTTGGATGTTGATTATTGGCTTATAATCTGTTGAAGAAGGCTAATAAATCTCAATGTTTATGCTTGCAGTGAAGTCAAATCTTCACCTATGACCATTTTCTACGCGGGGCAAGTCATTGTCTTCAACGATTTCCCAGCTCACAAGGCGAAGGAGATCATGGAGCTTGCTAGCCGAGGCATCGTCCCTCCAAAATCAGCCACTGACAACATCCCTGTTGTCAGCAACACTGGCACAAACAACAGTCCACAGATCCAAGAATGTGCTCAACAATCCACTGCGCCAATTGTCACCGGTAATTACCCGATTGTTTACAATGATCTCTAATCTTATGTATCTGGTTGAATTGGTTTTGTTGGTATTGTGACTGACATGTGGTCTGTATGTGTTTAATTGAATGTTGCAGATCTACCAATCGCTAGAAAAGCCTCCCTTCACCGGTTCCTCGAGAAGAGAAAGGACAGGTATGGATCTACCAATCTTATGATGCAGTTTCATCTTAAAGATGCTTGATTCGTCGTGTTTGAGCTTGATTGGTTATGTGGTGGGGCTGATCGGTTTCTTCGGGTTGCAGGATCAAGGCAAAAGCACCATACAGCACGAGCAAGCCAGGGGATGATGTGCCATCGAAGCATGCTCAAAGCAATCCATGGCTGGGGCTAGGTGCTGCACCATCTTGTTGATTGAGTTCAATTGGAGACATATTTTGTATTGATTCAGCCACGATGAGATGTTAATTTAGCTGATTTTAGAAGATGTATTATTGATCGGTCTCTGAACGGAGGCATAAGATTGCGGCCATGTTGAAGCTTTGTACTGTATTGCTCATATAGTGCTTTTAATTTTTACCTACAAAGATTGTGTTTTTTTTAACAATAATTTTTGAAATACCTGCAAAAATTGTTAGTGCTAGATTGCTAGATTTTGTAATTATATACAATTATTGATTTCACATTTTCACGTGATATTTTTTTCCATTTAGATTTTTTGTTTGTGGGTCTTTGTTTTTATCCACGACTTTTTGCACCCTCGGCGAAAACGCGTATTGGACTATATTCATAGAAAGCCCATTTAAAAAAAAAAAAATATGAAAATGAAATGAGAATGCATTGGATGTGGTCAAAGGCCGAAATGATCAATGAATGAAAAAATCAATGATAAAATTAGAAATCAATAAGATGACAATGAGCGGTATATACGACATGAAAAGTGGTTTTAAGACTTTAATAAAGAAAACATATAAAAATAATACAGTGAATAATAATGTGATGATACATTATTCTATAGGGAAAATGGTGTGATGGCCGCCATGCCAAACACATTGCACATATATAATAATAGAATTAAATACGAAATTGTTTGTTCCCATATCTTATTATGAAGAAAACCAAGATCTCACAAACACAGTGATATTAAATTAACACCACTCAATCAACATCATTAAAGAGTAAATGCCTATCCAATTAGGCAAAACACTAGTAAAGCATATATATATATATACCAACCATGAACGACCCATGGTGGATGTGAAAGAGTAATGATATTAAATTGGGCCGGAGACAGTAATGGGCTTAAGGCCCAATCAGCAACTACTACTCGAATCACATAAAGTTTCTCAAACCACACAAACTTATGTTCTCTTTAACGTGTACAATTTGACTTTGCTCACTAGAAGAGAAAGAGAGATCACACGTCCAAATTTGTAGCTGCCCCATGACTCCATGAGCTGTTGTATCAACGTAGTTTGGACTCAATGGTTCAAAATGTTCGGCTAAAAACAGGCCACAAATTTATTATTATTATTATTATATAAGATGGACATTTTTAAACGCCACTTGTCGACTTTTAGTGTTGATTGAGACAAACTTGATTATTTCAGCATAGGAACGTCTTGATTGAATACGAAATCCAACTTCTTGTAAATTACGCATAGTAACCACCTATTTCACGTCGTATCCAGAAATTTCTTTTTTTTTTTTGTTAATAACCCTAAACTTTCATGTTATCCACATAATAACCCTAAAGAATGACTAAGCGCTTGTTTGATTAAACAATATATAACACGCAGTGGTGGAGCCAAAAACTGACGAGGGTGGGGGGTTAAGGAGGTCCTAGGTTCGATCACTGTCTCTGCCCCTTTCCTTAAGTGAAAATCCAACCGGTTTACCTAGTGCGTGACTTTTGTCGATTATGTCACGTACCCGGGGTTTTACACCAAAGGTGAGTTTGATTTCCTCGTCATAAGAAGAAAAAAAATGCATTCTAGGTTATTAAAATAAGATTATAGTGATTAATATACCTTCCATTTTCAAACATTCATGACCTTTTACTCATATATCGATTATGAGTTATGACACATTTTATATCAAAACGAAACTATCAACGAGGAGAATATAAACATGAATTCGTCAGATGATGGGGAGGGCCTTTGATCCGCCTCTGATAATACAGTTCGAAGTGCAATATCCCAAGAAGTAGATTTTAATATCTATAGTTAAAAAAAAAACTCCTGAGGCCATCTTCATGTGATTTTAATTTCCTATAAAATCATATGAAGTTCAATCACCTAGCCTCTCTAGCAGAATTCTCATCCCTTTTTTATTCCCTAAAAAATATCAGATTTACCCATAATGTTAAACATTTCATTATTTTGAAAGTTTTAACAAAACATGTTTTTAAAGATCCAAAAATTATAATTGATGGGAAAACACTTCCCATAAATTAAATTCCAAACAAGTGTATATATTCACACTTTCAACCAAACGAGCACTAAGATTATATCATCATCATTAAGGAGATGCTATTTACACAGCAAAAATTTAATATATATATATATATATATATATATATATATATATATATAAAACCTTACATCTTTTGACGCGCAACATTAAGGGTGTGTTTGGATTCCATTGCATTTTAATTATAATGCAATTATTTTACCTCGTTTTATATAAGCGTTTGGCCGTAAAAATAAAAATTTCGTAAAAACCGAGATAAATCCATAATTTAACTAAATAATCACATAAATCGAGATAAAATAATTGTATTATAATTAATACATCCTGAAATAAAAAAACACCATAATTTAAACACCTTAAAAATTGTGTTTACCAACCAATACCTTATTGTTTTGCATTATAAACATAATGCATTTGGAATCCAAACACACCCTAAAAAAATTAACAAAATCGAAGGTTACTACGCAACAAATACAAATATAGCGGGCATCACACACAATTTGCAAAAAATAGTGGCTACCCCGCGTAATTTTCATAAACTGGAGGCAGGTGGTGAATTGACACACTGACACGTGTAAAAGCGCCCCTTCCTCTCACTCTCTCTCCTCCAATCAGCTCGCGCGCTGACAAACCGCCTCCTTCCTCTGCAAATCCTCAGCCGTTCACTACTCTCCAGTCTCCTCTAGAGCTTTCTTCAATTCATCCTCCCCTCCTTCCATCAATGTCTCCCAGCCCCACCCTTTAACCCCTCCCATGGCGGCCGCCTCCGCCTCCGCCTCAACCTCCTCCCTTTGCACGCCCCTCCCCCTCATCCGCATCCCGTTCCACCGAATCTCCCGCCGATTCCGCCGTGATCGTCGCCGCCCTAAATTGACCGCGATCCGCATCCGGAGCCAGCAATCCGAGGAGTTCCTCCACGGATTCGTCTCTCACCTCCCCCCGCCACTCAACTCGCTGAGCTCGCTCCCGCTCACCGCCTTAGGTTTCGCCTCCGGCCTCGCTCTGTCCCTCAACAAGCTTAGTTCCAGCCAGCGCAGCTCTCGGTTAGGAGAGTGGATCTTGTTCACGAGTCCGACGCCTTTTAATCGGTTCGTGCTGTTGAGGTGCCCGACGGTTTCGTTTGAGGGGGGAGAGTTGCTCGAGGATGTGAACCAGAAGCTGGTCAAGGAAGAGAGACACTTTGTTAGGTTGGACAGCGGGAGAATTTCGAGTCAATTTACGAGGAGAGGAGGGGATGCTGGAGAGAAAGAACTGGAGTATTCTAGGGTTTGCGTGGGGACGGAGGATGGAGGAGTGATCGCATTGGATTGGCCGGCGCATCTGGACTTGAATGAGGAGCATGGCTTGGACTCTACTGTCTTGCTTGTTCCCGGATCGGCTGAGGGGAGTATGGGGCCAAATGTGAGGGATTTTGTGTTTCAGTGTTTGAATAGAGGGTTGTTTCCTGTTGTTATGAACCCTAGAGGTTGTGCTGGTTCGCCACTGACCACTCCTCGGTATGTCTTAACCATTCACGGCAGAATATTTTTGATCCTCGTATTCAAATGATTTGAATGTATTGTTAGGACTTATACAGTAATGAATTATGGCAGTGTATAAAAATTAAAATGCGAGTTATGATTGAGTTTGGATTACTTTTGGTTGATTCACAAGTTTCTAACGGTCCAAAATGAATGGTTTGGTATAATCTAGAAGAAGATATAGTGTTGTGAGGCTTTGGTGATTTTTGCGTGCTTTGTGTCCGTTAAATTGAGCTAAAAACCTATAAAAAGTGTATGGAAATCTGATTTCCTAAGAATCTGATCTGTGCTAAGTGTAAATGTATACAATTTAACCTTGTTCTTCTTCTTCTTCTTCTTCTTCTTCTTCTTTTTTAATAAAAAATAAGTATCTTTGTGAAATTACAAACGGATGAAGGAAAAAATATAAAGCCTTTAAGTGGACACCTAAGCATGAACAGTTTCAGTCCGTTGTAACTTGTAACCTAGAATACGCTCCTATGTAGATAGTTAAGCTTAAGCATACAAATTAAATTGGGTTTTTATGGACGAATTATTTCATCAAAATGGCAGAAGCATGCCTTGCAAAGTTGCAAGGGTGTAGATTGGTAATGTCAAAAGTTTGTTTTGTAGTTCACTGTTTTTGGCTTTCTTAATAGTGATACACGTGTGTAGGTTGATTACAGCTGCTGACAGCGATGATGTATCATCAGCTGTACAATTCCTCAGCAGAACAAGACCATGGTCAACATTTATGGCTGTTGGATGGGGGTTTGGTGCAAACATGCTGACAAAATATCTTGCTGAAGTTGGCGAGAAGACACCTATAACAGCTGCAACATGTATAGACAATCCTTTTGACTTAGAGGAGGCTACAAGGGCTTCTAATTCCAGGGTTGCTGTCAATCAAAAGCTCACTGGAGGGCTGATAGATATATTGAAATTGAACAAGGTTTGTAACCTTTTAAATACTTCTTCCTATGTAAAAAATCAGTTAACTCATTGAGCTGTAATCTATGATAAAATGCATTTGGCCTTAGGGACTGTTTCAAGGAAGGAGCAAAAGCTTTGATGTTGAAAGTGCTCTTTTAGCTAAATCAGTTCGTGAATTCGACACAGCAATATCCATGATTTCTTACGGGTTTGAGGCAATTGAAGAATTCTATTCCATGTCCAGCACAAGATCAGTGGTGGGGAATATCAAGGTTCCTGTTCTTTACATACAGGTCCGTGATTATTACTTTTGCATTCTGACTTTGGAATAATTTACAAGCAGCTTATTTGTGCCTATGAGGCCATTTAAGTTTATAGTTGACAGGTGTTTTTGGCTTTTAGAAGCTTAAAGGTGATATAGAGGTTTCCTTTATACATTTGATGCTTTTTTGGAAAGCTAAACCTGAAATTTCATTAACATTTTATTATAGGGTAATATTTTTCTATCATGCAGCAAAAGGTGTATTTAAAACAACTTCAGTCAAGTCAAATGCTTTATGTATTCCTACTTACATAATTTATGAAACTTCCATTCCTTGGTCACTGAGAGTTATTTGCTTATTCCCAAGAATGTTTGCAGTAACACCTTTAGAAAATGTTGTTATAATAAGGAAAGAGACGTTTCTGTATTTGTTGACACTGGCAAGTCAAAATGAGCTGAGCTTATTTTTGAGTGGGAAGAGAATGATATTTTAATAACATTCTTTAAAAAAATGTGACTCATGTAGATCCGATTTACACTTTGATCAGTGGCACGGTGGGTAAAATCAAAAGGCTTCATGGTTAACAACGGTGATCACTGTTCACAATTACCTTTTAACAGTCCTTATTACACTACACCTACAAAATGAGGAATTAGAAGGTGCTTACAGTGTAACTGTGAACCTGTGTTACAAAAGAATTGATTGGCACGAGTTGTTGATTTGATGAGGCACTGACTGCTGTGTTGACTTGATAGAGTGATGATCAAACTGTGCCGCTGTTCTCTATTCCTCGTGGGGACATTGCAGAAAATCCATTTACGAGCTTGCTCCTCTGTTCTTCTTTGCCATCTAATGTTGCAAGCAGTGGATCTGTCATTATGTGGTCCCAAGAACTCACAATTGAGGTATGAATCGTTGTTTTCTTGTTACTACAAAGGAAGTCGTAGTGTTGCTGGTGTTGAAATTTGGTGTTTACCATGAAAAAGAACATTACATCTGGTATAGGGGTTTTGCTTATTTTTTTCTTGGCCATGGTGGGGTAGGCGTGATTAGCCCTAAATGTTTTGCTACAAAGTTTCAGAAAAATGTTGTAGGAGTTCACCTCATTGCCAGAATTGATTTGAGTGTAAGAAGAAAGGAAACTCATCGCAGGAGCCTTTCGTTTGATCACAAGAATCATTCACTGAGCTGTTTTTTGTGAGATGGTTTGAATACCTGTTTGAAGGGGGTATGTTATCTGGACTTTATGGATTATGGTACCTGTATATTTGGATTGGATAATTGCTGGTTTCTGTGTCTGGATTTTCATATGTACATTTTTGTTCTTTTTCTAGGAAAGGAAAAGGCTTACGAAAAATATCTGTGGGAGTTCTGGACATATCTTGCGACAAATATCATAATTTTCTAACACATATTAACACCAACATAGCATTGAACAATAGAAAATTTCATTTTGTCTTCAAATATTTCTCGAGAACACAAGTTTTGAATCAAATCTGATGGCCTGCTTTTTCAGAAAATTAAAAACTCAGCTGAAAACCAGTAACAGATCCCCACCTATCTTTTGGAAAATAGATACTCTAACTTTCAGAACAGGTGTTATCCAAATGGCATCAGATGTCCTGATTTTTTATGTCAATACTGGACCTTTTTGGAGGCTTAAACTTTTCATTTCATTCCATTCACCCTTGACTTGTTTTCGTTCCAGTTGTAGCCAATCATTTTAAATAAGTACCATTGAATCTCGAGTTTTAACATATTTTGCAGTGGCTCATGGCAGTGGAACTTGCACTTTTAAAGGGACGCCATCCATTGCTTGAAGATGTAGATGTTAACATCAACCCTTCAAAGAGTTTGGCTATTTCAGAAGGTTGGATATCTGATTCAGATGAAGAAATTGACAGCGTTATTAACCTTAGAAAATTGGATGCTTCAAATGGGTATATCTTGAAACCCACGCCGAATATGCTCCAACATGATTATGATTCTGGAATTCGATTGGCTAGAAAGGGTACATTTGAACTTCAAGATGGGGATTACAGACAAGTAAATGGCGTATTGCCACAAAGTGGCTCGGTGAATACAGAGTTTGATAAACAGGAATCAGCTGATGAAGCAGAGGGTGATAAAGGCCAAGTTTTGCAGACAGCCCAAGTGGTTATGAATATGCTTGATGTGACCATGCCCGGTGCACTAAAAGAAGAGGATAAAAAGAAGGTACTTTTAGGAAACCAATCTTTTGGATTAACTCAGTCTCAGTGCTTATGGAAGTGGTAGTGCCAGTAGAAATATTCACCAACTCATGATTATACTTTGTTAATCTTCAATTAATTCGTTGCTCAAGTAACTAGTGGAAGTAGATTTCTATTTTTGTTTTAAATATCAGCTAGTAATCATTGGGGACGTTAACTCATCTCTAAATTGACTTGTTATAATCATTCAGGCAGTGTAGGCAGAGCTGCCTATAGCCCTGTTTGGGATGGGTGATGGACAAGTGCTCACTCTCAAAGGAGCCTCATAGTCCTTACTTCCTTAATCCTTGTTGTCAAAACATAACTATTTGCAATTAATATTTTAGTTGTTTTTCCCTCTTTTGAAAGCCTTCCCTTGAGAAATTCTTATGCAATTATTCAATTTGATGTTAGCAGAGAATTTTTATTTCAAGGTATATTATAGAAGAGTTGATTGTACTTCTATTTTTCTTTGATGACGGATAATAGTGTTTTTCAGGTTCTAACTGCCGTTGAGCATGGAAAAACTCTGGTCAGTGCTTTACAAGATGCTGTTCCTGAAGATGTTAGAGGAAAACTTACAACTTCTGTTTCTGAAATTCTACAATCTCGGGGGAAGAATTTGAATTTGGATGCTCTAAACATAGGTCAAGTAGCTAACATGTCATCCAAGTTAAAAATGAAGATTGATGGAAATCTGAAAAGGAAATCTGATGACGGAAGTGGAGACAGTAGCATTCATTCCTCTGAAACAACAAGCTCTTGTCATGATTCATCAGATTGCAGCAGTGACAACAGAGCTGCTGTGAACGAAAGTTCTGGAGACAGTGATAATATTGTGCCTCAAGAGAAATCAGTAAAATCTTTTCCTCCAGATGACTCTCAGTTGACCAGCAACGAGGGCAGCAGCGACAACAGAGCTGCTGTGACTAAAAGTTCTGGAGAAAGTGATGATATTGTGTCTCAAGAGAAATCAGTAAAATCCGTTCCTCCAGATGACTCTCAATCGATCAACGAGGAGGGCAGCAGTGACAACAGAGTTGCTGTGAACAAAAGCTCTGGAGAAAGTGATGATATTGTGTCTCAAGAGAAATCAGTAAAATCCTTTCCTCCAGATGACTCTAAATCGATCAACAAGGAGGGCAGCGGTGACAACAGAGCTGCTGTGAGCAAAAGCTCTGGAGAAAGTGATAATATTGTGTCTCAAGAGAAATCAGTCCAATCTTTTCCTCCAGATGACTCTCAGTCAACCAACAATGAGTCTTCTGCAAGGAAGGGGATGGGTGAGTCACATAATAACCTTGACTGTAATGAATCTACCATGGAGGAGCATGCACTGCTTCCACAATCTGGCGATGATGGACATGTTGCAAGTACTATAACCATCCCATGTGAAAAGCCACCTGGTTCTGAGGATGTTGAAACAGGTGAGCAGGACACTAAAGAAAATAATGAAGTAAAGCCCCCAGATTCATCAAAAGATACAAATAAAACAGGTGAGCGTACTAATGAGAGTGAAGGAGGTTTGCACCCACACCAGAATTCTCCTGATTCTCAGCTATTTGAAAAGCAAGATGGTGAAACTAAAAATGCAGATGAAAGCAGTACGCCGGTCAATTTGGATGAGAATAAGCCGCCACCTTCTGATACTAAAGCCTCCACATTTAATGTATCTGAAGCATTAGATGTCTTGACTGGTTTGGATGATTCTACACAAGTGGCTGTTAGCGGTGTTTTTGGTGTAATCGAGGAAATGATTAATCAATTGGAGGAGAAGAAAGAAGAAGACAACAAAGAGAAGGAAGGAAATGAAAGCAGGGGAAACAATCGCCTTGAAAATGACAATAACGTTGTAGAAAATGCAGCAAATGGTAGGACTTGAGAATTTCTTGAAATATGTTTCACATATTGAACAATTTGAGATCATATTCTTATGTTGCTTCGTGGCTTTATGCAGAAAATGATCCAAAAGAGGCAAGATCTTCTCTAGACATTTTATCTGTTGACGAGAATGATAATCATAGTGGTCTGCAAAGTAACACAAGTGGTGTTTCAGACGACGGAATGGATCAGCAGAGTGATAAATCCGTTGCAAACAAACCAGTGTTGCAGTACCCTAATAGGCATGCAACAATAAATGATCTTTATTTACTCATGGCTACCAAAGCATACACAGAGGTTGTTCACAATGAGTACCTGCAGAAGTTTATTCACTCGAACGTAAAAAGGGGTGATAAGCACTTTGATTTGGATACAAATTCTTCTCTTTTTCTTGATTACATACCAGAGGAAGGCTATTGGAAGCTGTTGGAACAACCGGCAAATGATACGGATGTCGCTCGTCAAAGTGAAGAATCTAATGATATGCTGAAGAACAAATTATGCAGTTCAGTTGCAAGAGGAATTAACAAGGATGGAATTTTCGATTCATCATATATAATCACAGATTCAGACAAACAACATGGACCTGTTAAAGATATTGAGAAGATGAACAAAATGACCCGGGGTGTGTTGACTAGGACTAATAGACTGGATGCTTTGTCTCGATTAGTTAAGAATATTGTATTGGACTCCCTAAATGTTGAGGTTAGTCGTAAGCTTGTTGGAGTTGATGTAGAGGAAATGGATGCAATACTTGCCAGGGACGTAGAAGAAGTCGCAAATGCTGTTGCTTTTGCTGTTAGACATGATGCAGAACATAATTGGTGTTTGAACTCTGATATTGACTGCACTTCGCAACAAGGCAGTGGGTTTGATGGAATCCATATCATAGACACAATTTCCTCTGCCGTTAAAAGCACCAACCATTTGAGGAGGATACTGCCAGTTGGTGTTGTTGTAGGTTCTAGTTTGGCTTCTTTGAGGAAGTTTTTCAATGTTGCTTCAGTACGTCAAGATTATCAGAATGAAGCCTGGAAACTTGATGGAGATGTTGTGGAGCGTATGAACCCTAGGAGTGAACTGGTTGCTAGGGAAGTTGCTGAGGTACCTGCATTAGGTGCAGTAGACAAACGCTCTTACAGTAACCAACCAACACCAAGCGTTGACCCCAAGCCCACAATTGTAGAGACAGCAAACAAGAGTAGTGAGGAAAGTGCTGGTGCTGGGGTTCTTAGCAGGGACACTGTAATGGTTGGTGCTGTTACTGCTGCACTCGGGGCATCTGCTTTTTTTCAACACCAGAAGGTAATGTGGGGTTTCTTCACCAAGTACATAACTCATATGTGTTCCATTGCTTGATTTCAGAGGTACATTAATTTTCAAATCTAAGAAAATTGTAGTGACCAGTAAACATTCCGAAAGGCATGATTAATGTTTGGAAAGTTCCCACTTATTATCCGGAGAAATTGATGCATCTATTTTTGTACTGCAATAGATCTGCATACACTTTCCAAGAACAAATAGAGGAAAATCTCACTTTACCAATTCAGTTTACAATCAACCATAGACCTTAGATTGTAATATCCTTTCCTCAAGGTATCTTTGTAATCCATGTGGTGATTTCAGTTATTTATTTGCTTGTCCTTTTTTGTAATGTTTACAGGATGGGGATGAAGTGTATACATCTGATGAAACTTCATCCAAGTCCCTTCCTAAGGACAGTCATGCTGTTAAATTGGAGGAAGCTGCAGATGATAAACATCAGAACATGGTAATTAGTCTTGCAGAAAAAGCAATGTCAGTTGCTGCTCCTGTAGTGCCTACTAAAGATGGAGAGGTTGATCAAGACAGGTTTCTCTTCTATTCCATTGAAATTTGGTGATTTTACTTTCAGGCTCTCTTTTCCCTAAATGTGCTTTGTTTTGTTTGGCATGCTTAGGCTGGTTGCAATGCTAGCAGAATTAGGACAAAAAGGGGGAATACTAAGACTGGCCGGAAAGTTGGCCTTGCTTTGGGGTGGAATTCGTGGTGCTATGAGTTTGACAAATCGACTTCTTGCATTTATGCAAGTTGCTGAACGACCCTTAATTCCGAGGTAATTTGCTGTGCAATCTGCTCTATTGTATTAGGATTGTCAAATAGTTCACTATGCCAATGTTGATCATGAAATTGTGTCACATGGTCTATTTTCTCCTTGATGTCATTGGCACTTGATTTCAGTACTGTTATCTATTTAAGGAGCTTTGCCATTGCATTTTGAAGCTAGTGATGAATCTTGGTCTTGAATTTAACTTATCTCTCATCTCTTATTTACCTTTAATTTTTATCTTATTTTTCTTTTCTAAAAGTCTGTTATACACGTTTAAGTATGCACCATCTAGATTTAGTGGAATCCCCACTAGAGCTCTATGGTAATAGTTGGCTTCATCCAAGTCAAGTCTCCAAACTTAGCTGTGGGTTTCTGTTTGTTGGTGCAATTCTCCTTCCCCGTGCAGGATTCTGGCATTTGGATGCATGGTACTTCTTCTCTGGTCTCCAGTGGTTGTACCCTTCTTGCCAACATTTCTGCAGAATTGGGCAACAAAGAGGTCATCCATGATTGCTGAGCTTGTTTGCACTTTCGGACTTTATATTGCTATAGCAACTCTCATTGTGCTATGGGGCAAAGGTATACGTGGATATGAGAATCCGCTGCAGCAATATGGCCTGGAGTTGCCATCTGCAGAAAAGGTCTGAGATTTTATCATAATCAAGTTGTGTAAAGTAGCAGTACCAACTATTCCATATGTTCAATCTTAAACTTTTGCATGATGACTATTGTTTTAGTTATTCACCTTTGTCCGTCCAACTGTTGAAATCAATTAGATCTTTTTGATGCAAGCAATAGCAAAAACTGAAGAAGAAATGCTAATAAATAATTTGATAAAGCTATTTTATGTTGAGAGTAGCTTATTTGCTTGATTGATCACTTATTCACTTTGCTAGGATCATGTGATTATGTGAAGATATGGAACCATTTTTTTGTGCGTTGTTTATGAACTTGCATCTTTCTCCCTTGCAGGTCAAGGACTTATTTATTGGTTTGCTAGGGGGAGTTACACTTGTTTTGTCTATACATGCTGTAAATGCATCCCTCGGTTTTGTTGGTCTTTCTTGGCCATCAAGTTTCAGCTCATCTCCAGCTAATTATACAGTAAAGTTCCAATTCTGGTTGAAGTTGTTTTTTCTAGCGGGACAAGGACTTGTTACTGCAATCTCGATTGCATTTGTGGAAGAGCTATTTTTCAGATCATGGTTGACCGAAGAAATTGCTATTGACCTTGGAGATCACCGTGGAGTTGTATTATCTGGACTTGCCTTTTCCATATGTCAGACGTAAGGTTTTTTCTGTTTTACATGGTATCTTTTAAAATCATTGGAACAGTTGTCTTCACGAGTGCTGTCTAATAATCGCCTTTTGTGTTTAAGCTTTAGCTTTTCTTTGCATTCCAGTTCATTGCAGGCAATACCTGGACTATGGCTACTATCACTGTGTCTAGCAGGAGCTCGGCAAAGAAAGCAAGGCAGCCTGTACACCCCAATTGGGCTACGTGCTGGGATTATGACATCCTGTTTCGTATTACAGAAGGGCGGATTTTTGATATACCAACCCAATTTTCCGCTTTGGATGACTGGTACACATCCTTTTCAGCCATTTAGTGGGATAGTTGGTCTTGTTCTCTCTTTATTGTTAGCTTTCGTGCTCTACCCTAGAGAGCTGAGCTTCGGGAAGGAAAGGCCTGCAACCGTTCAGGAGTAAAGTCATTCTGTTACACCAAGACGAGTTTAAAGGAAACTGAGGTTCGTCAGCGGTGACAGTATTGGGTTAGAATGAAATCCGAGGAAATAGCAATCCTTGTGCTCAATTGTTCATCTAGTATTATTTCGTCGGGTCTCGCAAGTAGCACCAGCAGTTGGCATACTTTGATGCTGTACAGTTTCATGTACCCTCAATTGTTATATAAATCAACTCTGTTCCCACTCCCCAGTCAGAAAAGGTAAAGAAGTGAATATAGGAAAAGTTTTGTAGAGCATAAAACAGATCATGGATCACACATTGTACAGCTGTGCAGTTCCAGCATCTCAGTTCATTTTCGAATATAGTCATATATCTTCCCTTCAATTGCACTTTACATATTTGTTCGGGTCATTTCGGATAGTAGAAACCGGGCAGTCATCAGGTACTCTACAT
This sequence comes from Persicaria tinctoria, assembly GCA_037127255.1. NCBI lineage: Eukaryota > Viridiplantae > Streptophyta > Magnoliopsida > Caryophyllales > Polygonaceae > Persicaria > Persicaria tinctoria. The sequence continues at coordinate 20,105,281 of JBANSL010000008.1, forward strand.
ATTTTTTCGGGTCATTTCGGATAACAAAAATGTTACTTCTTCAATTGAATCAGATTTACATGTACCTCGAGCTTCATGGTTGTTTTGGGATTTGTATAGAGTTTCACTGAGTGAAAACTTGTTATCAAAATAGATAGTGGTGTAAAATGAACTTATGGAAAATCCCACACACAGAGGCATCAAGAATACACCAACTGTCATAATCAAACACTTGTTTCATTCAAATCAAATTCTCTGCACAAATTGAAGAGCAACCGGAGCCTACAAAGGGTCCAACCAACTTGCCGGAATTCAGAATTCAATACAAAATACAAAATACAATTACAAGATCAATCTAAAACAAATTGACACCTCAATATGCCAAATCTTTGACTTATTCTTGACAACTAACAAAGCTTCAGAAAAAAGACCCTTTTGGCTATTCCTTGATAAAAAGGCTCTTATCTACAATCTACTCCACAGCCAACGGCACTGATTCATGAACAAATGAAAATGTATTAGCGCTTTCGGAAGACGAAAGTATATTCCGGTTTTAGGATTCGTCGTTAGCTTTCGGAAGAAGTTGGCGAGCAGATCAGCAGCCTTGTCCCCATGGTATGGGTCAATGTGGAACCCTGACTTCCATGGCATGTGGTGAAAGTAGGCAGCCCACATATTGTAGGGGGTGGGTGGGGATTTTGTTTCTAGATCCTTTCTAAGGATGCACCACAGAGGGAGAGAGGGCTTTTGAGGCTGCAGGAGGTTGGACTGGATGAAGGGAGGAGGAGGAGGAGGAGGCTACTCCCCGATCTATTGTAATGTAGTCCGAACTTACTCCTGGAGTCTTTCTCCGGAGTTTATTTACCAAAAAAACAAAAAGAGACAAGTTTCGTCCGGTAAGGTATAAAGCTTGTGTAGGTTTAAAAAAAGTGAATCATATCTAAATCCTATCCGGCAAAAATTACGTGGACGAAACACGTGACAACCCCCTCCCATGCCCACCCTTGGTATAAAGTCTCTTTGTAAATTGATTTACTCTCTGTTTTCACAAAAAAATACTAATAATAGTAATTGCCCATAAAAATTCACATTAAACCAAACATTAACAAGCTAAATTAAATTTGATCAAACATGTTTTTGTAACCTTTCTTACATCTAAAGAGCCCAATTCCCGGTAACTTGATGTAGCAGGTGTTTGTTTGTAGCAGACTAGCAGGTGTTAATTTGCATATCATACACTAACGCCTCCTACCTATATACATCCGGCCATCTCAATCAATGCAAGAACTGATGATATTTGAGAGTTCATAAACTTAGTAACGGCTGTTCGAATCTAGCATTGAAAGCATATATTACAAAATGTTTTGACTTTTTGATGCCAAATACAAGCAGGCTGAAGCCAGTACCTGTTGCTCGAATTCCTTCATACTTCTATTCAGATCGGTGAGAGAGGGCAAGAGCCATATATGGATTACAAAATGGGTGACTTTCATCCTGGGCAAGGGCAGGTATCTGGACCAAGTATTGAAAAATAACCCAGAAATTGATGCTTTTCAAGGTCACTTGGTAAAGAGAATCTGCTTTGACAAAATTCAGCGATAACTAAGACGAGGTTGTTTTGGAGGCCAAGACATGGCTGAGCGCTCGCAAAACAAAAATGTTTAGACAGAAAACAATTCGTCTGGGGACCTTTTGGTAGGCTCTTTCTTATCAAAGCTTGATGCCATTGACAGAGTTCACAGCCGAATCTACTGTCTGAGCCAGCTGTGCGGCTGCTCCAATGTATGTATGAGGGGTCAGCTTCAAGAGCTCATCTTTGGCTTCTTTTGGCAATTCCAAGCCATTAATGAAATATCTCATGCTTTCTTGGGTGACAGCTCTTCCCCTGGTTAGCTCCTTCAGTTTCTCGTATGGTTCTGGAACCCCATATCTTCGCATTACCTTTGAATTACACAAGAAGTGAAATGTCAGAGTTCAATAGGGATTGGGGAAGACAGATATGAATTGGGTAGATATGGATGAATGAGGATGAATTTATATGAACACAAAAACCAGTCAACTAATAAAGATACATACAGTTTGTATGGGTTCTGCAAGCACTTCCCATGTTTGATTTAAGTCCTCAGCCAAACGGGCTTCATTGACCTATATTCCATACCAAAGTTATTCAGCAAATAAAGCGAACACATTTACTGGAATTTGAACAAATCAGAAGGAGAAGCTCAAATAGGAAGGATACATATCTCAGGAAACAAGGCAAACAGTGCAACATGTCCAACTTTCAACACACTTCAATCAGATTACCATGATCAATTTTCAAATCATTGAAGTATACATGATATGCTTCAGAACAACTACCAATTACTTTGTAAATTATCTCACCTGAAGTTTTCCAATACCCTGCAGTGTACTTCTGTAGGCAAGAAGTGAATGCCCTAATCCTTCGCCCATATTCCTCAGAACAGTTGAATCAGTCAAATCACGCTGCAACACAAGCAGAATAAATGATTCAATCAGGAAAGATGTCACTAAATCAAGGTATACAATATTAATGTGCATTCAGGACTAAAAATGCATCAAGAAGCTCACGACTATATAGGAATGTCACAATTTCACTTCATAAAACATGAGCCCCAGATAGACAAACTAGGTTCAATCGCATGAATTTTATGAGTTATTAAGATGTTAAAGTGAAAGACGATCAATCCTCAGATCAGAAAATCCTAACGGATGGACAGAATCGCTAACGGGAGGTTCAATTAATATGATGATTTATGCTAGGACAGACATTTAGAAAGCAGATGGTATAAAATGGAAAGCTATGCGACACTTCCACAGGTTAATCATGTATTCATGTCAATGTGAAAAAAAGATGTTTCAACATACGTATTAATCTTCCAGGAATATAAAGACCACAAGTGTACTATATCTTCAAGGTTCGATTGACAAGGATTTATGATTGAAAATAAAAGAGGGAATCCAGAAGACGAATCAAGTACCTGCCAACGTGAGATAGGCAACTTTGTCCCGAGAAATGATAGTCCTGCATTTGCCTTTCCAAGATTTCCTTCACTGTTCTCAAAATCAATGGGATTCACTTTATGAGGCATAGTCGAGGATCCAATTTCACCAGCCTTTGTTATCTGCCAATGGTAAGCATTAAGTGAAATTTCTTACAAAAAAACACAAAAGAACAGGAACTCCATTATGTAGCACATTTTGACTACTCACCTGCTTGAAGTAACCAAGTGAGATGTAGCCCCATATGTCCCTATCAAAATCAATTAATATATTGTTGAACTGTACAATTCCATGGAAGAGGCTAGCCATATAGTCATGAGATTCAATCTGCATTGACAAGATCCAAAGGTACCATTAATCAGTAGTCCACAAACATGCCAGACAGAAATCACTCCTCCAAAAGCCAGGTTACTAAAGTTACATAAATTACAAGTACATTCCCAAAACAGTAAAGCCAGGGTACTAAAGTCACATAAATTACAAGTACATTCCCAAACACTTCATCCATCACAGATAACCATTTGTAAATATACATAAAGACTATACATGAGTCGTCTAAGGATCTCAACTGTCAGCTCTAATTAATTATAAGGTGTTTCATAATGTTGATGTACCTGGGTCACATAAGGATTGAAACTTAATCCTAGAGACGTCACAAAGTCTTCTGCGATCTGAGGCCAATTGATATGTGGATATGCCGCAAGATGCGCATTATAATTTCCAACAGCACCAGAAAATTTCCCTAACAGCTCAACTCCAGAAATTCCCTTCCGCTCTCTGCTTAACCTGTAAGCAAATACTGCCATCTCCTTGCCCAATGTAGTGGGTGAAGCTGGCTATATATAGCCGCCAAGGGAAACATGAGCAAAGCACCTATAGATCATTTATGCTTAATATAAAAAGTAAAAACAGAAGATGAGACCCCATAAGTTCCCAACCACCTCACAGATTAAGAAGAAAAATGCCAACGAGGTGACTATCCAATAAAGTTCAGCTTAGCAACAGCTCCCAATTAGAACAGAAAGAATTAGTCTCTTCCTTTTTTCCTCTCATACAATAAGAATATATTTAAGGCATAAAAAAAGAGAATGGAAAAGGTAACTATCCTGTAAAGAGTCGAGTTTACCTGGCCATGTGTACGGGAAAGCATGGGAATGTGGGCGTACTTCTTAGCCATGAAACACATAGCCCCTATCACTTCATCCATTACAGGGAGCAAGACATTATTTAATGCTTCTTTGAGCATCAAAGCATGGGCAAGATTGTTGATATCTTCAGATGTGCAAGCGAAATGAAAAAATTCAAGAACCTGAGACACAAATGAACATATTTTTTTGAAGAAAAGATGGCCCGCTATTCATCAGAGAATAGTTTATATATAATCCTTGTAAAATACTTATGCAAGTGAAAAAAAAAAACCTTAAAAATCTCAGGATGAGACTGACACTTCTGCTTCAGGAAGTACTCTACTGCCTTCACATCATGATTGGTCACTCGTTCAATCCTCTTAACTTCCATAGCATCAGCAATATTAAACTCATCAACTAACCCTTGTAGAAAGCTCACAACATCCGGACTGAAGCATGGGACTTCAGTAACTTCAGGGATTTGTGAGAGCATTATCAGCCATTTAATCTACATATGTAAAAATTACAGATTATTTGAAAGCAAACAAAACAACACTTGAATATCATTGAAATGGAAACAAGACATGGAATACATTTTTTCTATTCTCCGTGTATTTTTTTTCCCTCAATATCATTACACTGGAACAAAATGCAAAGCAATAGCAATCCAGGAATTTACCTCAACCAAGACCCTGTAACGAATTAAGCCATATTCGCTCATAAAGGGAGCCAAATCCTTTACTTTGCTCCAATACCGCCCATCCAAAGGAGACAAGGCTGTTAGACTTGAGAGCTCGAAAACACTTGGATGTCCATCATCCATCTTTTTCACCTACCATGGACGCATGAAAGTCAGAAACAACCTGAATTTAATTATTTCAGCTGCATCAAGTGGTGCAGGGATGAAAACCAGAAACCAAATCGAATAATTGAATCCAATTTCAAACCCTATCGAAACAAATACTTCAGAAACACATTTGCCGGCAAATGGAGCAAAAACCAATGCTTTCACTCCTAAAAACCACAAAAAATACTGATTTTGCCAGTGAATGGAGCAAAAGCTAATGCTTTCAAGGACAACCACAACAAAATTACTGATTTTGTCTTAATAAGCCCCCGGACACTCGCTAACAGACACTCCTGATTAGCCAACCAAGCTCAAACAAATCTGAAAATCAGCAATAGGAAATACAGAAGAAGGTGGGGAGTTGATGGAGTGAAGTACCTCGAGAGGTAAAACAGCGTCATTGGAAACGGCCCTGCAGCGGCAGCTTGCAGGGACAGGGAGAGTGATCAGTAAGCGGCAGGGCTGCGGGCGCGGCCATGAAGGGGTGGTGCGAGGGAAGCGGAGGCTGATGTGAGGGGGAGTCGGAACCCTATAAGTAGCAGGGGAAGGTTTAGGGAGGTGCTCCATTGACATTGAGGGGCAGTGGTGGATCCAGCAATTTTGACAAGGGGGGCTGAAAACCACAAAGACGAGTTAAATTTTATCTTGCGAGTACAATGATACAAAATACAAATATGTTCAATACTAAAAACAAGTTTAATACTAGACATAAATTCAATACTAAAAATAGGTTAAATACTACAAACAAGTTCACTTAACCGTAGAGAATTTACCCTAAATTTATTCTATGTTGCAACTTATAAATCAGAAATCATTTTGTCAAAGAAAATGTAGAAATGTAATCACAAATCAAACAATAGCATAACCTACCTAACCATTACCACTAATCGAATAGTATGCATCACCGAACCAAACAAAACAACCTCCCAAAAAAACATTCATAATTAAAAAAATCAGGAACCCCAAAACACTAAATAAACCCTAAAGCTCAATTGCTCAAACAGTCACAAATTCACAACCAAAATAAGCAAAGGACTTACTAACCTAATTTAAATCACAAATCACAATTTCAAATCACAAAGGCACAAATTTATTTCTTACAAATCACAAACCCCAATTGAAATTTTCTCCAAATTGATTCTCAAATCCACAAATTCTAATCTAAATTGATTCTCGTCTCAATCAACTGAACTTAAAAACAATCAAATTAAAAGGAAGATGAAGAAAACTTACTAAGTGAAGAAGAAGAACAATGAAGATTGAAGAGATGAAGAGGCCGGCTCTGCGGGTGCGGGAGAAGCGCCAGTGCGGGGATTCGCAGACAGTAGACTACCAAGGGGCTGGGTTGCGGTGGTGCGCCAGTGCCAGGGTCGGCCGGAGTGGAGCTGGTAGCGGCGGCGGCCTCCTTAGTCGGGTTTTCGCTTTCGCTCTGTGCTGTGAAAGTGTGCTGTTCGTTCGGCCGGGTCTGTGTGTAAAAGAAAAGGAGGGGTTTTGATGTTTTTTTCTTTAAAAAAAAAACAGATACAAAAGTGTAGTAACGGGGATTCGAACCTGCGTTAAAATACCTTCCTGGTTATATTCCTAACCCGACGAAGGAATGGCCTGCAATTGTTACACTTACACCAAGACGAGAGGCTAAAGGAAACTGAGGTTCGTCAGTACAGCTGTGCAGTTCCAACATCTCATTTCATTTTCGAATAGTCATATATATTTCCTTCAATTGCACCTTTCATATCTGTTCGGGTCATTTGGGATAGTAGAAACCGGGTTGTTCGGGTCATTTCGGATAGTAGAAACCGGGTTGTTCGGGTCAGATTTAACAAGTACTTTGAGCCTCTTCATAGGCGTTTTGGGATTTTTGTATTAGAGTTTCACTGAGTCAGAACTTGTTACCAAAATAGATAGTGGTGTAAAATGAAGTTATGTGGCAAAGGAAAATCTCACACGCAAAGAGGCATCAAGAATACACCAACTGTCATAATCAGACACTTGTTTCATTCAAATCAAATTCTCTGCACAAATTGAAGAGCAACCAGAGCCTACAAAGGGTCCAACCAACTTGCCGGAATTCAGAATTCAATACAAATTACAAAATACAATTACAAAATCCAATCTAAGAACAAATTGACACCTCAATGCCAAATCTTTGACTTATTCTTGACAACTAACAAAGCTTCAGAAAAAAAGACCCTTTTGGCTATATTCCTTGATAAAAAGGCTCTTATCTACTCCACAGCCAACGGCACTGATTCAGCCTGCAAGCATCAATACATACATTAGATTCTCAGCAATCATCAGGCGATCGCACTCACGCCAAAAGTTGAGTTTTTACTTACCAACTTGCGGTACTTGAGAGCGTAGAACATCTCGAGATAGCGACGGGCCTCCCTACGGTCAAGGTTGGAGACGTACTTCCAGAAGCCGTACACACCCGCCAATGTCAGCAGCCTGTCCGAGTAGATCTGCCATGTGTACCTTCATGAACAAACGAAATGTATTAGTGCTTTCGAAAGATGACAGTAAGGGGTCCGGTTTTAGGATTCGTCGTTAGCTTACTTCTCCTCGATCCTCTTGAGCCCGCCCAAGGAGATGGCCTCCCAGTGCGAGGGTTCGGTCTTGCACTTGATAAAGAAGTCAGCGAGCAGATCAGCAGCCTTGTCGCCGTGGTATGGGTCAATGTGGAACCCTGACTTCCCGTGAACGATGATTTCGGCTGGGCCTCCATGGCATGTGGCGAAAGTAGGCAGCCCACATGTCATTGCCTCGACCACAGTGAGCCCAAATGCCTCGTAGTAGGCAGGCTGCACGAATGCTCCCTTGGTGTCCGCAATGTACCTGTAGAGCTCCCCGTTCCTCACCCTGTTCATCTGCGCGGAGATCCACCTGAACTGACCGTTCAGCTTGTAGGTCTCGATCAGGTTGTACATCTTTGCCATTTCAGCTCTTTCCTCAAGGTCCTTTGACTCCTTCCTCCGGTCACCGGCGACAACGACCAAGTTGACCAGCTCACGCAGGCGCTCGTTCTTTCCGTACCACTCCACCAGCCCGGTCATGTTCTTCACATTGTCAAGACGAGCCATCGAGAAGATGATTGGCTTGCTACGGTCCTTGAGCACACATCTGTTTCCAACAACAAATAATCGACGATAAATGAGATCATATGTTAACCAAAACATCATGAATGTTGAAATGGTGACAAAAGGCGGAAGAAGCTTCTTACATGTGCTCCTCATTCTCAACCTCGCTGTAGAGAAGTTCTTCGATCTCAGGGTGCAGCGCAGTCAGCCTATTCTTCTCCTCGGTGTAAGGGAAGTAGATAGACAAATCCGCTCCAGGCGAGACAATGTTGAACTTGGGGTCGAACACGTCAATCCCATGGACAACCCTGTAGAGCCCGGGAAGGGTGAAAGCCATGTGGCTCTCGTACTGTCCAACCGTATCCTTGCTGCATAGCACAACAAAAACTAAGGTTAAGCTCATTTTATCCGTTTTTGTAATGAAAATCTCAAAGTTTCATTGATCATCACTTACTTCCCAGCAATCTCTTGGAAGGTACTTGTAATGATGAAGTCGGTGTGGTTCATCGCAAAGAGATCCGCGGTGAACTGGCAAGAGAAGTGGTACTTCTCCTCAAAGGATCAGCACATCCGCACGCGACACCAACAACCCACCAAACCGGCCCCCGGACAATGCCGACAAGTGGGGGGAGGGGGGGGGGGGCAGCACCGGGGGATGACGCCCAACCGCCCGTCGAAATACATTGTCGAACAGCCAGGAGAAGGAGGAAGCCAAACCGCAACGAATGCAACTTCACCTAGTCAACAACCTAAAAACCCAAATCGGCATCCAGGAACAACGAATCGAAGGATGGACATCCCAAATTGCACAAAGAACAAGATCGAAAGGGATTTGAGGAATGGAATCAAAACCTAGGGTTTGGAAAGGGGCAAAGCAACGACAAGGGAAATAAGGGCTAAGGGCAACCGGGGTCGAAGAAGGAGGGTTGGAGAGGCACTGTGGTGGCCAGAATTTGATAAAGGAGTCCGGATTCAAGGCAAAGGTGGTGGCGGGGGATTGCGTGGTGGAGCTTCTGGTGGTTTACGAGTTGCGAGATGGGGTTCCTGAGCCTCTGCCGCTCTCTCTCTCTCTCTCCCTTCATTTGCTTATTCATTGGTGAAATGTGCACTTTTTACACATAATTCAAATACAATCTATTTAAAATAAAAAAGAAAATAAAATCATAAAAAATAAACCAATAAAATCATCTTTCTTTTTGTAAAGTTTATGCACATAGGAAAAGTGGTGTGCTCAAGCTTGCACATTCGATCATGCTCAAATGTGTACATTTGCCCATATCCAAAACACTGAATGGAGCTCAAAAATATCAAATATATACACATTTACAAATTTGCACAGTCATTGTGGATGGTCATGCACTAGTAGTTCAACACATACATCATTGAGGTTTTATCTTAAAACCAATTGACAGTAATAAAAATAATCTACCGACTTATATTCTTTTACACTTTTAATTTGTCTTATTTGGATGATTTAACTTCGTCATCTATGTATTATCGTTTTTCATGTTTGTAGAATTGACAATATTGTTGCACTTCCAAAATTTATGGTCCAATATTTTGTTTCCGATTTTGGACAACGAGCAAGGTTTTACTGTTGATTTTTTTTATTTCTATGTGTTGAAATGAAATATTGAATGACATATTTCATGATAAATGTCTTGTTTTCTTTTAAAAATATCTATTCTCATACTATAGTTAATTATACTTATTTTGAATGTTTTTATTTCATTGGTTAGTTGGTTGATAGAGAGTAAATCCACAATAAGTGTTATTCCAATTTCCAATAAGCACATATAGCTCAATTTTTTTTATTAAAAAAGGAAGTTTTTTACCCATCAAAATTGCGCGAAAAAAAAGCCATAAGCTTGAGATTAATATTGCTTGACCAAATCCGTTCAACTTGTTTGATAGTCCTGGACTATAGCCGTGTTTTATAGCAAATTTTGGTAGCTTGTGAAAGAGAAATGTAACTTGAGTTAGTTTTTCGGAAAATAAAATACTTATTTCAACCTATATTTTTAAAAGATCTACTAATCACTTTAACTACTCCAATCGCTGCAGCTACCTAGACAGTTCTAACTTCTAAACCACTATTAATACCAAACGAAGTCGTAGACATCTAGTTTAAATTCTAAATAATAATGTGGAAGTGCTCTTTAAGGTAACCTATTTAATTTTGGTGATGTTGATCACAAAACATAAATCCAAGTTCCCTCCCTATGGCAGTATGAAACTATGAATCGATGGTTTAAGCATTTTCAATTGTGTAGCACGCCTAATATATATTTGAAGGAGCTCCATTGTACGTTGTTGACCTTTGAATTACAACTGTTGCAAATTCAAATTCAAGACCCTACCGCCTCTGGTAGACCATTGTTTCTCCAACCCTTATATACCTTCCTTCAAATTACCTAGAAAACGTAAATACAAAACTTAAATTAGATCAAAATTCATATTACAAAATGACACTGATTTTAAATGAAAGATAATATTATATTACACTCGAATTATCATATACTCCGTATTATACTTATGATAATGTAACTTAAATAATTTATTTAATTATTATAATTTATAAAAATAAAAGTCATGTTAGTGAGCTGCTTGATTACTCTATGAATATTTTAGGTGTGGACTGTGGAGGACGGGCTGGGCTCGTGTGCGTGTGCGCGTCATCGCCGTTCCCTCCCATGGTTTAGCTTTTCCATTTTCTATTTCCCACTTTTCCATTTTCTATTAATTTTTTTTATATATGGCCAATTAAAAGAAAATAATTTACTGCCTTCTCAGGCACTCGGACAGGCGGGATAGCTGTTAGCTATTGACGGGTGATTCGGTCGTTGACCCTTTGACCAAACTTTGACTCTTTCTTTTACGGATACACAGTTTTTTTTTTTTTTTTTTTTTTTTTTGAATAGGTAATAATTCGGTTGGAAAAATCCTAACCGATAGCATCCCGATGGATGAGATCATTAAGATCAGTATTAAATGTCAAGACCGCCCCATTAACAAGACGGCCAAGGTGTGCAACCTTGTCAGCCGACCTGTTACCCTCACGGGGCACATGCGAGAAAACCACATTTTGGACTTCAGTAATCTGCCTTTTGATGTCTCCCATAATAAGTTCTATTTCCCACGGGCAGGGACTATTATATTTGAGGTTATCGATAATCGTTTTAGAGTCCCCTTCAATAACAAGGTTTGTGCAATCTATCTGCTTGATCGCATTTAGCCCAATTCTCAAGGCCATGCATTCTGCTTGGAGAGGGGACAGTTGCCCAAGTCTACTTGCTCCTAACTTTATTAATGTTCCTTCATGGTCCCTTATTATGTAGCCAGCTGAGGAAAAACCTAACCCATCGGTCGCCCCATCAAAATTCATCTTGAGGAATCCCCTCTCCGGTTTTCTCCATTTTACATTTTTTCTGCTAATTGTCCTTTTCTGAGTCACCCTCTGGTTAGAATTAGGATAGGAAAGAGTCCCTTCATCCAAACCGGCTTTTTTCCATTGTTCTCTTGTTTTTTGTATAAACTGCTGCAGTTCTACCTGCGATGGTTTATTCTTCCCCTGAAACGCAACTTGGTTTCTATAGTACCATAGCGTCCACCATTTTATTGCTAGTTCCTTTTTTTCTTCTTTATTCATATGAGTTCCAATTAGGTTCATTAGGCTTCTCCCATCCATTCTAGAGTTGGTGCGTTGGTTGACCAAATTTCCTAGTTTTGTTGCTGTTAGGCAGTTCTTTTTAACAAATGAGCATTCTATAAGGAGATGTTGTTCATCCTCAATAAACCTTTCGCAAAGTACACATTGTGTCGGGACTGGGGTTCCTCTCCTGCTCAATCTATCTTTTGTTGGTAATCCATTCTGTGCTACTTTCCATAAGAAATTCTTGATTTTTGGAATAGTATCCACCTTCCATATCCATTCATTGGGATCATATGTAAAGGCTTCTGTATTCGAAATTAACCTAATAGCACTGGACGTTGTAAACCACCCGTGTTTATCTGGCCACCAGTAGAGCCTGTCCGGCATAGGTTTCGAAGGTAGTGGGATATCCATAATTGTTTGGGCCGTATGAGTATCAAGCACACTCAGAAGTTTGGTTTTGTCCCACTGACCATTTGAGATAAAGTTACTCACTGGTGTGTTGTTATCGTGTGCTGATACTCCCCCAGATCTAATCCCAAGTGCAGTCTTATTTATCCAATTGTCCGTCCAAAAACGGACCGTTTCCCCATTCCCTATTGACCATACTAACCCCGATTTAAATTTCTCTATTAAGGAAGAAGCATTTCTCCACTGCCAAGAAGAGTTTTTCACATGTTCGTAATTAAGGATGTCTGAGTGTTTCAGATATTTATGTTTTATTACTTGTACCCACATATTATCCGGTTCAGCAAGTGTTTTCCATAGTAACTTCATTTGAAGTGCTTCATTCATCGTTTCTGACTTTCTAATCCCTAGTCCGCCTTTGCATTTAGGCTTACATATTCTGTCCCAACTTCTAAGCGGTTTATATTGAAGATCTTTATTCCAGAAGAAAGATCGATTAATCTGGTCAAGATTTTTGTGAATCGAGGCAGGTAGCATGAAACTTTGCATAGCAAACAACGGTTTCGCCGATAGATTCGCATTAATTAGTATGGACCGCCCTTGTTGTGAGATGGAATTTGCTTTCCATTTAGTTAACTGGTTTTTTGTTTTAAGAACTATATCCTCGAACGTCTCTTTATTTACTTTCCCACTGATGATTGGGCACCCTAGATATTTCTCCATGGCCCTAGTGTGGGGGGCCAGTAACGAATTCTGTAAAAGTTGTATTCTATTACCCGGAACACCCTTCGTCGTTTGGAAAGAAGACTTGTGATAGTTGACTTTTTGCCCCGACAACTGACAGTATTCTTCAATAATCTCCTTCACTTTCTGGCTGGCTTCTAAGGAAGCTTTTGAAAAGATAAGTATGTCATCCGCAAATGCCAGAAAGGGCACCGACGGTCCCCCTCTGCCAAATTTAAACCCCACCTTGCTTGCTGGTTGCATCGACTCTTGTAGTAACCTCCGGCCTAATAGTTCCGCCCCCAGGATAAACAAGTAGGGGGAAATAGGGTCACCCTCTCTGACACCCCTAGTCGGTTGAAATACCTTAGTCGGTGAGCTATTCACTAGTACTGAGAACGATGCAGTGGAAATACACTCTTTTATCCAGTTTATGAAGGTCGGGTGGAAGCCAAATCGTTTCATTATTTCCCATGAGAAGTCCCAGTTTACCCTATCATATGCTTTTTCTATATCCAATTTTATAGCCATCCACCCCTCCAGGCCATTACGCGTTTTGAATGAGTGGAAAATTTCATGTGCTATAAGTATATTATCCTGGATCGCCCTATCTGCAACAAAGGCACCCTGGAGAAGATTGATTAATTTACCCATTACTTTCTTTAGTCGTTCTGTCAGGATTTTGGAGATAATTTTGTATATAGTGGAACATAGGCTTATCGGTCTATAGTGATTTGTTGTGGTTGGGTTATCAATCTTAGGTAGAAGTGTGATAAAGGTGTGGTTTACTTGTCGTAGCATTTTCCCGGAAATAAAGAAGTTTTTTACCGCCCGCGTAACCGAGGGGCCCACTATGTCCCAATACTGTTTATAGAACTCTGCTGTAAATCCATCTGGTCCCGGAGATTTGTTCCTCCCTAGGCTAAAAACCGCATTTCTAACCTCATTGTTCGAGACTGGCTTTACCAATTCTGTGTTTTCACTCTCAGAAATGTTAGGAGATATTAGATCTAGAGCATCACTCCATCTTGTTCGATCATCCCTTTCTTTTCGAAATCGTTTTTCAAAGTCTCTTTGTATTTCTACCATTATGTTTTCCTCTCCTAATATTTGGGTTCCCTCCGCAGAGTTAACAGACCTAATAATTTTCCTATTTCTTCTACCTGAGGCGATTTTATGGAAGTAAGAGGAGTTTGTATCCGCAAGCTTGATGTGTTTCGTTTTAGCTCGTTGATTCCAATAGGTTTTATGGAAGTTTATTAAGGCCTCTTTCTTTTTTAGTAGTCTAATTTGCTTATTGACTGTGGTGTTATCCTCTTGTTCGCTTAGGGTGTTTTGGACTATAATCAGTTGCTCATCTACCTCCTTTAGTTGTTTAAAGATGTTTCCGAAAGTTTTTTGGTTCCACTCCTTGATTTTTGCTTTCAAAACCTTTGTCTTAAAAGTTAGTTGAAACATGGCAGAGCCCCCACAATTTGCTCTCCATGCCTGTTTTACTATATTTCTCAGGTCTTTTCGTTGTAGCCACATGTTTTCAAATTTAAAAGGAGCAGGCCTTGGTTGTGATCCTAACTGCAAGTCTACAGAGATCGGGCAATGATCAGACGTAGAGAATGCATGATGCATTATCCGAATGGACGGACATTTTTCGATAATTCCATTTTGCACAAGGGCTCTATCTAGTCTCTCTAGAATGTTGTCCTCGCCAGATTTCCTTTTCCTCCAAGTAAATCTGTTCCCTATAAAGGGGATGTCGAATAGCTCCCCTCTCTCTTTGAAATCGGATAGTCTACGGAATCTAGACATAGATGACTCTGCTCCTCCTTGTTTGTCGCTGCTCTCCGCTATCTCGTTAAGATCCCCCATCACGATACACGGCCAAGGAGTCTCTTCTATCATACCACTTAACTCGTCCCAGAAACGAGCTTTATCTCTTTCTTGGGCAGGGGCATAAACTATGAACATTCTACATTTGAAATTAACTTCAAAATTATCATAATCTAGGCATATGAATCTCTCCCTATTTGCCTCTACAGAAATTACTTCTTGAGTCAAATGATGAGTCTTCCATAGTACTCCTATCCCTCCTGATTTTCCTCTAGCTGGGATCCAACAGGCCGAATCAAAACCCGCCTGCTTCCAAAGTTTCTCATCAGGGATGCTTTCAGATTTTGTTTTCATTATCGCCATGAGTTGGATATTTTGTATTTGACAGAATGTATTAACTTCAGCCCAGAAATTGGGTCGGCCAAACCCACGAACATTCCACGATCCGATCTTCATGATCCACCCCATATAAACCTTTCCCTAGTAAAATTTCTCCATCCACGCGTACTAGAGGTAAATATACTTTCAACCCATCTTACCAAACACAAATATGAAACTTGTGTTGGATTTGTTGCCTCCTTTGCTACCCCAGCTATTGTGGACAAACAGTAGAGAGGGATGACACCTCTGCCTCGAGAATTAATCATAGTCCCACATTCCACATATTGGAAAATTTGATTATGGGCTGATTTTATACTAAACTTAGATATTTGTTGCTCACGTGAAAGTATACTATGAGGCCTATACTTCACATATAAACTCACTTGAGTGGATCTACTCAGGGACCTTGGTACCCCGATTGACAGTGAAAGTATACTATGTTGCTCACGTGAAAGTATACTATGAGGCCTTCTTTTTAACCATTTGTTTTGCATAATGTGTCTTTGCTTTAGATCAAATTTATTAAACCCATTAGTTTGACTATTGCCAATGTTACTTGTTAAAATATCTTTATGATCAAGGGAGAGATATATCCAAACCACCATTACTTTCATAACAACCACTTTGCAATACCACTTACAACGTACTCTAGGTTTCAAGGCACTACCAATATAAACTTGCTGAACTTTACTTGGTCGACATAATACTCGACTCGACACTACAATTACCTCAGACAGAGAGCACATACGACTAGAGCTATAGACACACCAAAGATTCACACTACTATATACAATGTTAGCAAAGAGTTTTATTTCTTCCAGGATTGCGCTGCCACTCTGCAGCCAATGATCATAACAGAAGCATTTCGCAGATTGCACAAAAGAAAGGGTGATTAACAATTCAAAGTTCTCAGTATCCCACCACCCTAAGACATCGAGCAACAGATTCCAAGGTAGTTTACCTGAACATCTGCGTAGATTGAGCGTAGAGATGTTCGCCTGAACATCTGCCTGGATTTCCTTTAGCATCTGGACATCAATCTTTGCTTTGCGCAGCTGTTTTTCTAGAATTTTTTGTGAGACCTTTGGCTCAAACTCAGGCGGAACCGAAGTTCCATCTGAATCGAAACCAGAGATCGGGTTTTGTTGGCCCTTGCGGGTGTTTGTTGGTGGATAGCCGAGAGAATCGGCATCCATGGTTTTTTTTCCCTTGTCCGAGGCGGACGCCGCCATGGAAACAGATGAAACAAGACAGAGGTTAGTACAAAGAAGCAAAGATAGAAATTGAGAGAAGAAAGGGTATGCAAGGGTGTGGGGAGATCCCACACACCCGAGTTGCCTTATATAGATTTTAGGGAGAGAGAGATGACGGTCAAAATCGCTGACCTTCCGAGAACCGTACAACATCGTCGGAAACTTACAGCAAAGGTGCTCCCGAACACTCACTTCTTCGAATATCCAGAGATCGCAGACAAACTTGGGCCGCACGGGAGACCGTACGCCTCCCAACAAGAGATGTGGCCATGGAGGAGGCCGATTACTCCAAGCCCTACCGCCCCTATCCCTACAGTACCTCCATAACACAGCAAAGGATACACAGTTCTATAACTTACGGAGTATTACATAGTCTTATCATAAGTGTAAAATCGCACCCAAAAAAAAAATCATAAGTGTAAAAAAAGGAAAATTAAATATAGGGTACGTTTTGTGAGTCTTGTATCTATATTAAAAAAAAATCCAAAAAGATAACTCTCAAATAGTCCACAACATATTGCAGACTTTTTTTTAAGGGCTATTTGCACAAATATACACTTTTTTAGAAAAGTTTGCACAAATACCACTTTTTTAGAAAATTTGCAAGAATACCATATGTGGTATTAGTGCAAATAAAGCTGGGAAGGGCTAAGCAGGTTGCAAGTTCCCACAGGGGGGGGGGGGGGGGGGAGAGAGGGAGGGAGAGAGAGAACCACCACCCGATTGTCGGCGGCACTGTCGGGTGACTTGGACGATGGAGCCCCAGCGGGAGACTCCTCCGGCGCAGCGATCATTGGAGTGGGAGGTGAAACCGCCGGCGTCGGAGAATCGGAGGCCGGAGCATCTGCTTGAGACGGAGAGAGAGATTCCGGCGCTGGAGCAGGTGCCGATGTGGGAGACTTTCCGAAGAGCTCCTCGGGGAGGAGCACGCTGTCGACGGTGAAGATGACGACGGGAGGAGCGGAGACGTCGTCGCCGGCGGTCTTCACTTTGAGGCCGTATTTCCCGGCGCCGTTGGTGGCGAGCGTTGTGAGGACGTCCTTGTTGGTCTTCAGAGAGCCCTTAGGGTTGTAGGTGTTGAGCACGTGGTACTGGAGGAGGGAGACGATCTCGGCGTTGCTGAGCTTCGACAGATGGCCGGCCTTCCACCGCCGCCGACCAGATCTGAGGAGAAAGAAGCACAGATCCACGTTAAGCCCGGGAACAACCAGATCTGACGGCGAGCAACGACCACGCACCAGATCCGACCCTACGGCGACCAGATCTGACAACGAGGCACCAGATCCGGCCAGAATAAGAGCTAGACGGACAAGATTCAAGCCAATCGCCCCCGAAACCACTCAAAAACTCCCAATCTCACACCAGATTTGAACCCGCTGACAGCCCGAACCCAAACCTGCATAATGGAAACCCGTGTCACCCAATGTCAAACCCTTGTCACCCTATTTCGGAACCCTTCTCTACAAAATGGAAACCCGTGTCACCCAATGTCAAACCCCTGTCACCCCATTTCGGAACCCTTCTCTACAAAATGGAAACCCGTGTCACCCAATGTCAAACTCCTGTCACCCCATTTCGGAACCCTTCTCTACAAAATGGAAACCCGTGTCACCCAATGTCAAACACCTGTCACCCCATTTCGGAACCCTTCTCTACAAAATGGAAACCCGTGTCACCCAATGTCAAACCCCTGTCACCCCATTTCGGAACCCTTCTCTACAAAATGGAAACCAGGGACGAAGAAGACGAACATGGACGAAGAAAGATTTAGAGAGAGAGCAAGCGGCAGGTGAGAGAGAACAGGGACGAAGAAGACGAAGTAGAGAGCGAGAGAGCAAGCGGCGCCCACGCCTTCCACCGCCGCCGGCCTCACCCTGGGGCCGACCTTCCACCCACCACACCACCGCCGAGGAACAGCCACCTCGCTGCAGCGATCCGTCGAACCAGGAAGGCCGACATTACTAGCCCCATCTCGCCTGGCTCACACCCAAGACCACCCCCTATCAGCCTGACAACCAAGTGAACCAACCTCGGACAAGCGGCGGCGGAGAAACCCTTACCAACGCCCAGATCTGAGAAAAAGGCAAGAGCGAGGGAGAGGAGAGAGAACAACAACAACCCAGAGCGCCAGAGCCCACCTCTTCCACCGTCGGGCCGCCGCCGCCGCCGGCCTCGCCCTGGGGCCGGGCCGGACAGCCCCGGCGACGCCCACGAACCACCACTACGAACCAAGGCACCCAAACGAGGGTTGACAATGCCTGTAATTTTTTTTTTTTTTTGGGCATAATAACCTAGGATAGGGGGTTTTGGGGGAGGGTTTACCTTGACATTTTTGCAAATTTTTGAAAAAAATGGTATTCTTGCAAATTTTTCCAAAATGGTGGCATTTTTGTAAAGATTTTTGAAATTGTAGTGTTTAGTGCTATTTCCTATTTTTTTAATGTGTGTACCTTTTAAAAAAAAAAAAACCTCTCATGTAGTCCGCAACATGCTTTATTGCGGACTACATGAGTTGTTGATCAAATACAAATTAGCGGTGTATTTATCAATCCATTTCTTTTAATACTCCCTCTGCTCACGGTAATATGTTTGACTTTGTTACACTTAGTTTAAAAAGTATATAAAATATTAATATTTAAAAAAAAATTGTATTTAAATAAATATTAAATTTATTTTTTAAAATAAATATTAAATTTATTTTTTCAAATAAATATTTATCTATTTTTTTAACATTTTAAATAACGTGCTAAATAAAAAGTGTTTTACGAAATTATTGCTAAATTGAAAGATAAGTCATAACTAATAAAGAAAATGTTTATAAGACCCATCATAATCCGAGGATAAGGCTACCAGATATTGTTGTTAAGACTTCCAGGAGATGCAGTTGTCTGCCCAAGTAAAGTAGCAGGCAGTGGTGGACTTCCTTGTATCCTTATTGTTGGCATAATCCGAGTCCACATACCCTTGACGATCACTAGCAGGGGCATAGTTTGAATACACAAGGCCGAGTTGATTAGGGACATTCAAATATTTAAGCAAATACATCATAGCATTCCAATGATGCATTCCAGGATTGGACATATACTTACTTAGAACACTTATGGCAAAAGCTAAATCAGGCCTAGTGCAAAGCATGTCATATATGATTGAACCAACAACATCACAGGGAACATCAACCATTTCCTTTTTCTCATGATCAGTTTTAGGGCATTGAGCTTTGCTTAGAACATTTTCAATGTAATAAACATGGGAATGCATGAGCTTTCTTTTGGGTCTATCTCTAATGATCATAACTCCCATAATTCTCTTGGCTTGGCCATGGTCCTTCATATCAAAGTGTTTCATCAGATTTTTCTTAGTGTTAGAGATAATTCTCATGGAAGTACAGACAAGGAAAATATCATTCACATATATATATATATATATATATATATATATATATATATATATATATATATATATATATATATATATATATATATATATATATATATATATATATATAACTGAATAAACAAAGGAAATTTGGTGGTAACACCCTTGATATATAAACAGGAATCATACTTACTTCTAATAAATCCAAGAGATCTCATGCAATAGTCAAATTTTATCTTCCATTGTTTAGGAGATTGTTTTAGACCATAAATAGACTTTTTAAGCAAACAAACATGGTTTGTTTTGTTTTTATCAATGAATCCCTTATGTTGTTTCATAAAAATGGTTTCATCCAGATCACCATGAAGAAATGTTGTTTTAACATCCATTTGTTCAAGTTCCTAATCAAAGATAGTAGCAATAACAATGAGCAATCTCAGAGTTTTATACTTAACAATTGGAACAAATATGTCATTATAATCCAATCATTCTCTTTGATCAAGTCATTTTGCTACAAGTCTAGCTTTACACTTGGGTGACTCATCAGATTTTATCCCTTCTTTATCTTTAAAAACCCACTCACATTCAATAGTTTTAGCATGCTCAGGTTTAGGAACAAGAATCCATGTTATGTTAGTTTTCATAAACTCAAGTTCTTCAAGCATTGCCTTAAACCATTTCACAGAATCAGGGGATCTCATAGCAGATTCAAAAGTTTCAGGGGGATTATTTTTAACAATCTCAGATGCAACATAAGCAAACTCAACAATATTAATATCATATTTGTTCTTCCTGTTAGGAATTTTAACTCTGTGACTTTTATCTCTAACAAGTTGATAGTCATTCAACATAGAATTGTCAATGATAGGCACAAATGAAGCAGAAAAGGAAGCATGTTGAGACATATAAGCCACAACAAGTGAATTTGAAGAACTGGAAGAATCAAATGTAGAAGCAGAAAAGGAAGCATGCTCATAGAAGATTCAAGTATGTTGCAGTGACAACATCTTCTCCCCAGAGGTTGTGTTTCATGCCTACTATGAAGACAAGGCATCGCCTTCTCCAATAGTGTCTTGTTCACCCTCTTAGCAGTACCATTCCGCTGAGGGGTGCTAGGCACTGTGAGTTGCCTTCTGATGCCATTCTCCCTGCAAAAAATCATCAAAAGATGCATTGCAAAACTCAAGGCCATTATTTGTTTTAAAGCATATAAGTTTGTTACTAGTTTGCAGCTCAAATCTAGTTTTCCAAGTCTTGAAAGCCTAGAAAGCCTCATCTTTTGTTTTGAGAAGAGTAAGCCAAACTCTTATGGAGAAATGATTAATAAATTATATAAAGTATATCTTCCCACCAATTGTATTCACTTGTGCAAGACCCCGCAAGTATGAATGAACATACTCCAAGGGCTTTGAAGCAGTGTACAGTGACTTAGGAAAAACCTGTTTTGTAGCTTTCCCAAAGACATAGTTCTCACAGAAAGACAAGTCAGTAGGTTTCTCAGATAAAAACCATGCTTATACAGATAATAAAGACCTTTGTTGCCAATATGATCTAGCCTAAGATGCCAGAGCTTATTCAAGTAAGATGTCATGTGTGCATTATTGGCAAGAAGATTGCATTCATTATCAGGTGTAATGACATGATATATGCCTTTCTTTCTGATGGTTTTGTCAATGCATTTACCATTATGAATGACTCTTTTAATGCCACCACTAGTTGTTATATCATAATTCATGCAATAAAAAACATAATTAGACATGAGACTCCTCCTTAACTCAGGGACCCATTTGACATATTTAAAAGTGATAATGTTCCCATCAAACAATTTCAAGGATACATCCCCCACCTCCTTAATGGCAAGAGAGTGATGGTCACCAAGTTTGACCACCCCATTCCTATTGTGATCAGGGGTGTCAAAGCAAGCTTCAAGCTTTGGCAGGTATGTCATGTATAGTGCAATCAGAGTCAAGAATCCAGGATGATGGATCACTATCTTCTGAAATACACATGAAAAGTTCATTAGAATAATTACCAACATCAGACATAGGTAAAGAAACAATCATAGCATTCTTGAGTTTATTTTCATTAGCCCTCTTTCTCTTCCTGCAATCCTTAGTCGAGTGTCCAAAGTGTCTACAATAACTGCACTTGAAATCCTTGGGTTCCTTGGAATTAGAGTTAGGGGAAGATGCATTAGAATTCTCACCATCCTTTTTGTTTTTGTTTTTAGACTTATTGCCCTTAGGTTTGTTTGTTTTAGCAAACAGAACCTCATATTTCTCAGAGATGTCAGATTTGGTACCATTTTTAGATTTGAACACTTTGAGCATCTCATTCTTCTCAGTGATAGCCTCCACTATACGTTCCTTAGTGAGAGGCTCTCTTGAGAACTGATGACATCCTTAAAATGATCAAATTGTGAGGTTAAGGAGTTTAACAACAAAATGGCTTGGTGAGAATCATTAATGCTATCATCACATCTCTCTAGCTCTTTTGTCATTTTTAAAAACCTATCCAGATTGTCATTTAGAGTAACAAAGGTGTCCATTTTAAAACTAAATAGTCTACAAAGCAGAGAGATGCGATTGTGCATGGATTTAACAAGAAATAAGTCCTTTAGGGCTAACCAAAGGGCCCTGGGTCATCTACCTTGACTATCTCTTTGGACACATCAGCCTAAGAATAATATCGATTGGCATGTACTTGTTGAGACATTTAAGGAGGAACGTTGGGAGTGGAAGGGTTGGTTGTTGTACTGAAGGGTCTCCATGACGGGGGGAGGGTGGAGAGACCGGTGCAACAACTCTCCAACATTTCTTCTTGATCAAGATGGCTTTCATCTTGACCTTCCACATAGCAAAATCTATCTTGCCATCAAATGGTTTGATTTTAACATAAGAATCTACCATGATACCTGCAGCAAATGGAGAACATAGTTAGTTTTACTCAAATGAAAGCTTGAAACAAGTGATAAACAAGCCAATAGATAAGAGAACTAACAAATTAGCACAGAGAAAACAATTTGAAAAAACGAATTTGTTGAGAAAAACAGGTGTGGTACGTTGGACGGGAGAGGAACATCGCTCGACCGTGGATACTTTATATGGCCTGCTCAATGTCCACGCACCAGATCTATTTCCGGCATCTACAAAGACAAGAGAAAGGAAGAAATGAGACACTCAAGCTCTTATACGACTTTGTAAAAACCAATTTCGATTCTAAACCCTAGAACATATATAGACCGAAAAGCTAAACACGGATAAGAGAAAGCAAGAGAGAACACATGATTGGTGACGCAGTTCGGTTTTCCTACTCCGCGGATCCTCAAGAGGGAGAGACTCAAGCCCAATAATCTACTAAGTATAATCGAATACAGATCATGGATACCAATGAATGGATAAAATTGTCAAATCATGATTTTTTTTAATTTAAAATGGAAAAAATTGACAAACTCGAAATCGACCCGAAATGACCCGAAACCCGGTCAAACCCGGGTTCTAGTCAACCCGGAAAGACCCGGGACCCGTTTTACCCGAGATCCGAAGTGACCCGACCCGAACCCGACCCGAATGACCCGTTTGACAGGTCTACTCTTAAGGCATAAAACTCAATGGAATTCAACTATAGCGAATGGAGGAGTACAAATAAAAATTTATATATTTGTTTTAAATAGATAAAAGTAGTAATATTTAAAACATTTATTTAATTTTGAAATATATAAAATAGATGAATTATTGGAGCCCGATCATTTTTTTAAAAAGATTTTAGGATTTTCTTTTCCGTTTGATTTTGGTTTCTTTTTTCCTTCTTTCTTCATATAAGTGGTAATAACATTGAAAATTCATTATAATGAAAAAATAAAGTTTTTTTGATAAGTTTTACAAATGGGCAGCTAAAATAATTAACAATAATGGAAACAAAAATAGTATTTTGTGGTGGTTTAGGGGGAAAAACATCTAAATCAGGATGATGTATTTTTTCACTAAAAAATTCCCCTATTTATAATGTAACACCTAAAAAAAAAAACTAATTCACCAAATACGCATGAGAGTTAGTGCAATGCATGTGACGATATGGGGCTAGTACTCTAAGTAGCATATACGGAGTATATAACTATATTTATAATTTATAATTATATACACATTCAAATATTATATAGTGCATGTAGATGTTGATATATGACCAATGATATATATACACCTATACCATCCCTAATAATATTTTATACCTAACAAACTACCAAACTCTTTTGGCAGAACCCAACATATAAATTCCTGATTAATTAAAAAAAAAACATTCAATAAGTGACCGGGCTGAATCTTCTTGCGATATGAATTTTTTTGTATAAATGTCCGATATATTACATATATTTACATGCATAGATCAGAAATAATTCGCCCGAAAGAAGTCGATTATGAATTTTTTCGCTAAGAATAAAATCTCTTTAACAATTGAACTGTATAAATTAAAGTGTAAGATAAATAAATTTATAATAAAATAGTAAAACTTTTTTGATCATTAAAATTAATGTTTTAAAACTAGATTGGAATCCAAGTAAAGTTGAAAGTCCACTTTACCATTCTTTATCTTAATTTTCATTTATTTAATCTTTTTTTTAAAAAATTTGAATCCCTTATAACATATCCATAAAGTTTGGCCTTAGTATTTTCCCCCTTTTTTGGACTAAATTTGAAAGGTTTTTAAATTCATAAAATTGTGCTTGTTTACCTTATTTTGAAAACATCATCTCCCACATCTTTTGATAGATTTTTTTTAATGTATTTTATTTTTCAAATCTTGATCTATGGCTCGAGGCTCCAACTCTATCTCAGATACATACCTATATATATGTGTATATGGGTTCGTATGTGACGGGGTTAATAAACTGACTAAAATTATAAACAGGGTAAAAATTTATAAACTGTTGGTAAAAGTAGTTAAAAATTTATGGAAAAATATAAACTCTGTATGGGACGAAAAACAGTTTATTTGTAAGAAGTGGAGTTTATTTGGTTGTTATTAGGGGTATTGTGGTACTTTCAAACCAAAATAATTCACAATCTCCCAATAATCTACTAAAAAGCTATAAAAAGAAGCTTTTTATATAAACTCCCATTTAAACCAAAATCTACTTAAATTTTTTCCCCCATACACCTTTTAAATTTTAAACCGGTTGAAAAATTTAATTTCAACCACTTTAAAAGCAACCATACACACCCTATATATACAGTGTGTGTAAGGGTGATTTGAACTCAAGACCACCGCTACCTTGAGGTTGTTGAACCCATGGACTGGGCACCACATAGTCGAGACTCACCTCTTGTCAAGGCCATTCTTAGTGCTCGGGACGCTGTTATTGATCTGGATGGTCGTGATCAACCAACCGAGGAAGTGCTTGACTCATGGTGCCGAGAGGGCAAGTTTTGTGTTGCCTTGGCCTACGAAGCTTTGAGGGAGAAAGCGTCGAAAGTTAGGTGGGCTAGGGATGTCTGGACAAGGAACAACACACCCAAGCATAGCTTTGTATTGTGGCTAGCAGCCCGGGGGAGATTGTCGACTCTTGATAGGCTGTTTTACCTCGACATAGACCATGGTTGTAGAGCTTGTGATGTGGAGCTGGAAACCCTCGAGCATTGCCTGTTTGCTTGTCCATATGCGAGGGAGATTTGGGGTGTTGTGCAGCGGTGTTTTCGGATTCCTAGGGAGGTGAACTCGCTGCAGCGAGGGCTCCATTGGCTACGAAGATATGTGAGCGGTTCTGGATGTCTAGCACAAGCACGGCGTTTTGCATTCTCTGCCTCGGTGTACTACTTGTGGCATGCCCGCAATGCGAGAGTTTTTTATGGTAATGTGATCCCCGAGGACGTTGTAGCACGTCTTATTCTCACACATGTTTTCAGATTGCTTCATGATTCCTTTCCTCTAAGTATTGTGGAGACGATTTAGGAGAGTTTTGTTGGTTGGACTGATTGTTTCGTTTATGCTGCTGGAGTTGCCTATGTGCTTCTCCGGAGCAACTTGATACTATATTAGCTGCTGGGAGGCTGACATGCCGACTGGAGCGCAAGTACGGGCGACGTCCCAATGACATTAGTTTGTTTGTACGCGCCCTTTTGGGCATATTTATCTATACATTTACCCTCCACCCCCGCTAATGGGGGTTGGTTTCGCGAGTGATTTGAACTCAAGACCTTCATTTACCCCACTCCACCCTCCTACCACTTGTGTTATAATGTTGTTTTGTCTCTTAAATACCCTCTTTTTCTACATGTATAAAAAATAGTTTTTTTTTTAAATTTCCGAGGGGCTCGAGCCACCGCATGCCCTCTGCCTCCGCCCCTATATATATACAGGGGCGGGACTGAGAGGGGGGGCCTAGGGGGCACATTCCCCCTCTCTCACGCGGCGAACTACCTAGGTGTATTCTCCTCGTCGGTAGCTTCGTTTTCATATATAATACGCCTTAATCCGACATCTAAGTAAAAAGTTATGAATATTTAAAAATCAAGGGCATATTAATCACTTTAATTTTATTTCAATAGGCTATAATGTTTTTATATTTTACTTAAATTAACATTTACATACTATACTTTATCTCGAGAGCTTCGAAATGAGAGGTTATACTAATCATTCCGACAATTAGATAAGAAGTTACGCAAGTTTAAAATTTTTATATCTGGTTATACATATATTATATGTTATGAGTCCAATAAATTATACTTAACTAGGGTTTTTATTTGAACCAAATAAGTCTAGTATTAATGTTTGATTATATTTAGCTCATTTAGAAACAAGTCAACCTCGAGTATAGAACCTATATTTGAAATTGAGCTCATACTCGACTTATTTAGTAAATGAACGAGTTTGAGCTGATTTTTTTTTTTTTTTTGCAAATATTATGCAACTTTACTTGCTCATGACATAGTAACTTAAAAGAAAATTTGTAAATTTCATAAAATTCATGCTATTTGAGTTTCAATCGAGCCGAGCCGAACTTCGAATCAAGCATAAAAATGTGCTCATAATAAACTCATTTTGTAAATAATGCTTGAGACGAGCTTTTATTGAGCAAAACTTGAGTCAATTAAGCTCTAACTACTTAGCTCATATAACAACCATAACATTAACTTAATGTTTATTATATTGCGTTTCTTATACTTATTTAGTTGATTTTTTTGGATATTTCATTTATATATTTATATTTTTTTTAGACGCAAAAAAAAAAGTGTTTTATCATAAACCGGTGATATTTTATCTTAAAATAATATCATTAATTATCGTATTATATATAATTCTTCATGTCAATTTAATCCAAAACGATATTGTACATTTTTTACGGTGCCCTCTCCGAAAATTTTCGGACTCCGCCACTGTATATATACACACACCAGTGCCGGCCCAAAGGGTGGGGCAGGGTGGGCGACCGCCCAGGGCCCATTTTCGGTAGGGGCCCATTAAAAATATATGTTATATATACTACCTCCGTTTAAAAATAGACGTCGTTTGACTTTTTGAAACGTTTTGTTAAGGAGCTAAAAACTATATAAAATTTCAATTTTTTTTTGTAATTTTTTAATATAATATAAATACCTATTAATAATAAGTGTCATATTATTAAAAAAAATTGTTTAAAAAGTTAATATTTTATATAGTTTTTCGCTCATTAAAAACATGTCAAAAAGTCAAACGACATCTATTTCTGAACGGAGGTAGTATAATATAACAAAATTTTAAGAAAAAAAAAAGTTAATATTTTTTTTTTCTTAAATTTGAAAAATAATTCAAATATAAAAATAATATGAAATTTTAATAAAGTTATACAAAAATTTTAATTTTTAATGTTTATCGGGGCCCTTAAAATTTTAGTTCGCCCTGAGCCTATAAAATGATAGGACCGACACTGACACACACATACATCGATCAATAAATCTCTTATTAAAAAACACAACCTATAACTAATTTAGCCAAAGATGCATCTTATACCTCACCATGGCCACACAACTAGATAGTGGGTATGTGCTTTTTTAAGATAGAAATGATATGATACGAAATTACTAGAAAGAGTTCAACAAATCAATTCAAAACCAAACTTGTAGGGTCTAGGGTTCGGCACAAAATTGGGTGGTTTTTGAATGGCTTTCAGTCACTTAACTCCCATAGAGTTTGACAACTCTCAAATACCAAGAAACCCACACTCACTTCAACTTGCCAAATACATACATCCAAACATCCATATATTGAACGATAATATATGTAACTATCAATTGAATAGTCAAATTCTAGACGAGCAATCAAATTGGATGCAGTTTCAACTTCGCTCTCTCATCGTGTAAGCTCGATGACGAGGTTTCATCGTAAAGTTAATCGATAGTGAGATAAGCAACCCATCATTCCCAAATTCCTATAAACCATCAAGCACAAATTGGGATTTTAAAAAAAATATATTCTTTAATCATCACTCAAAAAAGTTTGGCGTTACCGCGTGATTAATTTTTTTTTTACGAAAATGAAAGTGATTTGATCCATTAATGATACATGATAGATCGAGAGACCGAAAATTAACGGATGCACTGAATGTCATACAAAAAAATAAAATAAAAACATATAAATAAACACCAATGAAAATAAATAAAAACCGTCTCAATAAAAAAGGTAGAACTCAATCAAATTTTAAGTACTTTAAAGGCTCTGTCTTCCCGGCGTCGAGATGTCGTGTCAGTCTCTCGACTTTCCCATGCTGTCGGCATTCGTTGTCATCACCTAGTGTACTTCGACCGTCTCTCTGCTGGTCTTGTTTGGTGAGATCTTTTATATTTGAGTTTTTTCTTGTATTTGCTTTTTTTGAGTTGTTTCATGACGGTTGGCATGTCAGCTGTTTCTCTCAGCCTCTCGATTTCCCAGATTATTGTTGTTTGAGATATTGAATTATTTCCTTTTCTTGAAAAAGAAAAGAAAAAAAAGAGTACTTTAAAGGCTACCATTGAAGTTTTTGTTTTTGATATGCATTACCTTATTGTTAGAAATTTAGAAAATGGGCCGGACCAAGGTGATTGGGCTTTCTAGCCCAAAGACAAAGCCAATTAATTTGTTGCATTTCCGTTACTATTCTTTTGACTGACAACAAAATGTATCCGTTATGTTGTGTCCCCCCACCTCTACTCTCCAAATTCGAAACATCTTATTATCCCTGAATTTCCGTTTTTCTTTTTTCGTTTCTTCCCATTTTTCTGCCCTAAAAACTGCTTTCATTTGAGCACAAATCTGATCAACCAGCCAAGAAGAAGGAGATTTCACCGTAATCTTCTCTCGATTTCTTTGCTAATCGCGGTTTCAGGTGATTTCTCCACTCCCTTTCTCGGTTTCTATTTGATTTCTTGTTCTTTGATCTTCCACCAACTGGATTTGGCAACTTCTGAAGTCAACAATTTCCAAACGGCAACTCGTTTGAACTGCTTACTTCCAAATCCTTAGCGGTTGTACTTCCCTTTTCTTCTTCTTCTCCAATTATCTCGGATTCCCCCGAATTTGTACGCGAAGTGATCAAAAATCTGTTTTGTTTGAAGTTGGTTACCGATTTCGAAGCTTCGCGTTAGCTGGAATTATCTGCGAACTGCTCTGTATACGTTGAATCACTTCGAATTTGTTGTGTTCTCTTGTTTTTCTTTTCTTTACTGTCATCGCTTCAATTTTTTCTGGATTTGGCAACTTCTGAATTCAACAATCTCAAAACGGTAAATCGTTTGAACTGCTTACTTTCAAATCCCTACGGTTTTTCTTTCCTTTTCCTTCATCTTCTCCAATCATCTCGAATTTCCCCAATATTTTTTTTGCGAATCGATCGAAAATCTGCTGGAATCTGTTGGCTGTCAGTTTCGAAGCTTCGCTGGTAATATTAGCTGGAATTATCTGCAGATTTTGAATATCAGGGAGCCAAGAAATTCACAGAAGTAGCTGAATTTCTCTCCAGCGTCTGAGATTAGGTAATTTTCCTTTTCTAGTTGCTACTTTATTTCCTTTTTCTTGAAGTATTATATGGCTAATTCTGATTAGTTTATCCTCTGAACCGCTCTTCATACGTTGAATCAAGATTTCTTGATTTGCTAATTTCACCAAAAACTGATATCCTTGCACATTTGTCGATTCGCTGAGATGTTTTCTTTGGCTTTGTATGTTGGCAGAGAAGATGGATTACAGAGGGAAAATCAGATCGGAACCTGTGACTCCATTGACAAAGATTCAGAGGACTCCATCTTGTTCTACGACTCCTGCAGCCAGCAGGATTAAGAGTGAGAAGATACTCGTGACTGTTCGGATGAGGCCATTAAGCCCTAGAGAACAGGCCATGTATGATCTGGTTGCTTGGGAATGCTCAGATGAGCGCACAATTGTTTGCAATAACCCTTCCAGTGACCGATCTTCCACTTCTTACTCCTTTGGTAAGTGATCTTCACACAAATTGCAAAAGTGCAACCTGAAAAGCAGTTACTATCTAGGTTAGAATAAGCCTTTTTCAGCTTGGAGAAATTGAAGGAAGGTGTGGTGAGCCCTAAAATCAAGGTTTTGAAAGAGTTGGTAGCTAGATTTGTTTTCGAAATTCAATAAGTGTCCTGAGTTTCAGTAATTGTACCAAGGAATACTTTCAAAAATGAATTAATGAGAAAATGCGTTTGCTCCACTATATGAAGTGCCAGACAAAGCGTGTTTTTCTATCATGAACTAATGAAAAATTTCATTATCATTTTATTTTAAGGTATATTTTTTTATGATGCGGCAAAAAGCATGTTGTAGCAACTTCAGTCAAGGCAAATGCTTTATGTATTCCCAGTTACATGATTTATGCAATCTCTGTTCCTTGTTTGCCGAGAGTTGTTTACTTATCCATCCTAAGAATGTTTGCATTAAGGCCTGTAGAAAATGCTATTATAATAACAGAATAAATGTTTCTCTATTTTTCACATGGCAAGTCAAAATGAGGTAAGCTTATCTTTACATGAGAAGAGAATGATTGACCATGCCGTGCTCTCTAAGACCTCATTTTTGGTTTTTAAATGGCAGATCATGATTGACCAGTAAATGAATGTCTTTGAACTTATATGATTGGACTTTTGATTTATGCCAGACAAAGTATTTGGTCCCAAATGCTCAACACATAAGGTTTATGAAGAAGGTGCAAAGGATGTTGCCTTATCTGCCTTGTCTGGCATCAATGGTAACCTTGTATTTGAAATTTTAATGATATCTCATTTAACTGGATCTGTATTTGTAACTCTGTTGTTAATTTGTTTTTCTTTTATATTGCAGCAACAATTTTCGCGTATGGACAGACCAGTAGTGGAAAGACATTTACCATGCGAGGAATAACCGAATATGCTGTCAAAGACATTTATGAGCATATGAAATGTGTAAGTTAATTTGATGTTTGCTCATTTCTTCAGAGTCTGAATGAACCTGTGCTACTACATGTTTTACTTATAGACCGTAAACTGGATTAGGGCTATCAAGGACAGATTCACACACTAATAGAGAAATTCAAGGAAAGTATGCGGTCTTAGTCTCTTTGTATTGAACTGGAATAAGGGAAAATACATGGCAATACGGAAGATACTCCTTCTTGGCAGACACACTTACACTTCTCAAATTCAAGAAAATAAATGGATGCCTAATAATGACTGTGACCTAATAATTGTGTGACTGTGTGAATTTTCCATTCCTTTTAACCGTCTAGCATATAGCACTATCCATTGTTCCCATCTGTAACAGACCTCTATTACGCAATTTACGCACCTTCCACTCTATTCTTACCTGGACCCTTTATAGTCGTAATGCACAATCAAAATGGTTGTTTAAATTAATGTTCTCTCAGTTGATAATGTAATTGATGAGGCTTGCATCTTTTTTCTCGTACCATCTTGACAGAGTCCAGAAAGAGATTTTCTTGTAAAAATGTCTGCGTTGGAGATTTACAATGAGACTGTTGTTGACCTTCTGAACCGTAGCTGTGGTCAACTTCGGCTTTTGGATGACCCTGAGGTGATTGTCAACTTTCAACATTACTTGCAAACAGGTTTCTTGATCTTTCAAAATTGATTATTTGCCGTAACAATCTTCTTTGCAGAAGGGAACCATAGTTGAGAAGCTCGTGGAAGAAACTGTAACGGATAGCCAGCATTTGAGGAAATTGATTGGAACATGTGAAGGTAATCCATTGTGCTTTGTTTCTTCAGAATCCTTTGTTGTGAAAAACATTGGGAATTGATAGATTTCCCCGTAGTTTCTTTTGGGGATAGTTGGTACTGAATCTTTGTTTCTACATTTGCAGCTCAGAGGCAAGTTGGGGAAACGGCTCTAAATGATAAGAGCTCAAGATCACACCAGATAATCAGACTGGTAATGTACATTTTTATTCGTACACTTTTCTGAAGTTAATTGGATTGGATCAGAACATTCTACTATATATGTTACTTTTACAGGCTAAGTTAATCAGTTTATGGACCTACTATTTTATTAGTCTCCAATTAGGCATTTCTTTCATTACTATACTTGGTTGATGTAGGATCTATAGAAGTTTGATATTCTTTGGATGCTGCTTTTTCTTTTAGCAACATCTAATCAAGAGGTTTACTGTATATAATTCCATGAAAAAAAGGCATTTTTTTTAGGATCTATATTGATAACTGTTTGATCAAGTTGTTAAGATGCAGTGTTTTTGTTAATGAATTTCACAAACTAACCATTTGTCGTTCCCAAATTTTTCCACAGACCATTGAAAGTAGGCAGCGTGAAAATACAGGACGTGTGAAGTCTTTCATAGCAAGCTTGGTATTTATCTTATGCTCTGCTGTAATCTCTGTACCCTTTGGAATTCCTGTGCAAAATGGAGTATAACTGGAGTTTTAAATTTTCAGAATCTTGTAGATCTTGCGGGGAGCGAACGTGCAGCTCAAACCAAATCAGATGGTTTAAGATTGAAGGAGGGTAGTCATATCAATCGCAGCTTGTTGACACTTACTCAAGTAATAAGAAAACTGAGGTACACATGTTTGGATGGCTTGAACTGTTATTTATCTTTAAAATAGACACCTGTTAGTCTGTTGTTGTTGTTTGAATTGTTGTTGTTGTTGTACTTGTTAGTCTGTTATTGGTGTCTGTAGAGCATTTTCAAAATCTGCTTAAACATAGGGCAATGCAAAATTAGTGTTTACAGCACCCTCACATATCGGAGTTAAGTAGTTTCCTGGTATATTATTTGTACTTGTTATACTCAGTGGGTTTATTTGATTTGCATTGGGCAGTTTTCTTGATAGATTTATACAGACATAAGCTCATTCTTTTTGATTTTTTATACGACGGCCAAAGATCCATTGCATACCTTCGTTGTGTATTCTTGCTGAGGATTGTGAATATGTGAGTTTTTTTAAATTTTTGTTTACCTTGTGACTTGTCTTTCAGTGTTGAGAAGAAGACTGGCCATATACCATACAGAGAATCAAAACTCACAAGGATTTTGCAGTCTTCCCTTGGGGGAAACGCTCGAACTGCCATCATTTGCACCTTAAGTCCAGCACTGAGTCATTTTGAGCAATCACGGAATACTTTATCATTTGCAACAAGCGCAAAGGAAGTTACCAACATGGCTCATGTCAATATGGTGAGATGGAGATTTGTATCCCAACAAATTAATACTCCCTCCGTCTTAAAATACATGTCCTTTTAGGACGGAACACGGGAATTAAGGAGTGGGTTAAGTGTAATGATTAGATGTAAAAAGTAGGGTAAGTGTAATGATTAAACTTTGGTAATAGAGTATTTGTTTTTTTTTTAAAAAAAAATTGTGAGAGGAAGAGTAGTGGTGATGTAAAAATTAGGATAATGATTAGATGTAAAAGTAGGTTAGAGGTAATGATTAAATCTAAAAAGACATGTATTTTTGACAAAATTTTAGGGGCTTAAAAGACATGTATTTTAAGACGGAGGGAGTACTGACTATCCACCTAAGGAGATTTTTAGGACATATGTTTCTATGATAATATGGCCTCACTTTAAACATTCCTGTTTGATCAGGTTGTGACAGGGCAGCAACGCGTGAAGCAATTGCAGAAGGAAGTTGCTAGACTGGAAGCAGAGCTTCGAAGCCCTGAACCTTCTTCTTCTTCGTCCTCTTTGAGAGCTATTTTAATTGAGAAAGACCTGAAAATTCAAGAGGTATGTTAAAACAAATGATACGAACATAATTAAGAGCATTGCAGAATTCTGAAGAGAAAGGTAGAAGGTTCTGTTTATGTTTATTGGTGGGAGTATCTTCCCAGTTTTACAGTGTTCTCACTTCTTACCTATCTCTAGTTCAATCCAAAGAGGCTAGGCCTCACTATTTCCTTCAATTCAATGTCTGCATTTCTGTTTGATAGCTTAATCCAGATTTTAGGTCTATCAACAACTTTCTACATTCTTACACATTTGGTTGATACTAATCATTGAAATATATGTAGATGGAGAAAACAATGACCAGGCTAAAGCGTGAGAGAGATCTTGCTCAGAGTCAACTCCTATTGGAGAGAAGTGGACGCAAGGAACTAAAGGTAAGATCGAATAGTTTGTCTTCACTCTTTTGTTATGAGATATATTTTTATCTTCATTTTTTTTTTCTGATGAGATCTTTGTTTGCACAATTCTTATCCAGGCATCATCAAGCCAATCCAGTCCTTCCCATGGAGCAAGAAAACGCCTTGCCTTTACGTATGAGAACGCATCACTTGCAACTCCTCAAACTCGGAAAAGAAACAACACTGGAAGAAAGGCCAGGAGGAGGCAATCAATCACTTCCACAGACCCCTCCATGCTTATGCAGGAAATAAGAAAGCTTGAGACACTGCAGCGGCATCTAGGTGAAGAAGCAAACCGAGCTGCTGATGTGCTTCACAAGGAAATCTCTTCTAATAGGCTTGGGACTCAAGAGGCTGCTGAAGCCATTTCAACGCTGCTTTCAGAGGTTAAGAATTTGCAAGTAGGAAACTCTACTTCACAAGAGTTTGTTATCAGTGACAAAGCTGCTCTGAAAGAGGAAATAGTGAAATTAAACTCTCAAGGAGGCACCATTGAAAATCTGGAAAAGAAGCTTGAAGATATGCAGAACACTATAGACAAGCTGGTGAGCTCTTTCCCAGCTGGAGAGCATACTCCTGATGTGAAGTCACAATCAAGGAAAAAGAAGAAGGCATTTTCTCTGAGCAACAGTCCTACGATGTCAAACTTTATACGAGCTCCATGTTCTCCTCTGTCTTCCTCCTCGTCAAGAAAAGTAATGGATGAGATAGGAAACAAGATGGGGGATCAGACTTCTTTAGTCTCTGGTGACAATGCAATTGATTCGTGCAGAACCACTCATTCTAAGGGCAACACAGAAAATGTCTCTAGGGAAAGTACTCCTGTCCCGCGAAAATCAAGCTCCATCAGTGTGAAAAGGATGCAGAAACTGTTCAAAAATGCTGCTGAGGAGAACATAAGAAGCATCCGGGCATATGTTACAGAGTTGAAGGAGCGAGTTGCAAAGCTTCAATACCAGAAACAGCTTTTAGTTTGCCAGGTGAGGATCTTTCCAATAATCTTTAAATGTCTTAAATTATAACTATGCTAACTCTCTGTTGAATATTTGAATCTGGGGAATGGACCATGTTTGTGAGAAAAAGCTGTGTAAAGGGCTACATTACATCTAGTGGAAGAGGATTTGTGCATAGTGCATCAGGAGGGGTTGGGTAGAAAAGTTTGTCTTCTTTATGGATTCTAGCATCTGGTAGACACAGTGAAAAAATGAAACCGAATATGCTTGATACAACTTTAAAGTTTGGGTATTTTTGGTGGAGTTCATGTGAAGGTTTTCAGGAATAAGAATGTGGAAGGCTATAGCTACATTAATAATCACTATTGCCACTGATAATTTGTACTCCGGAAGAGCACCATATCTGTTGATAGATGATACCTATGGGAATTGAAATTTTTTGTCCGGTCTTCATTAATTCTGATTAGACCATTTTGGTATCATCTTAAATCTCTATGGATATGAAATGAAAGTTGTGCACATAATAGTTACAGTATTATTCTACCTCGTAAATTATAAATATGTTCAGTCTCTCATGCATGATTTTAGCATAATAATTTGCATAATTATTCCTCCACAATATATTGATTTTATTTATTTATTTATAATTTCACGATTAAGGTGCTGGCATTAGAGGAAAATGAGGCTACAAGCAGTGAGGCTGATTCGGCAGCGACACTTGACCAGTCACCAGTGTCTTGGCTATCTCAGTATGAAAACCAAAGGAAGGAAATCATCATGTTATGGCATCTTTGCCATGTTTCCCTTGTGCACCGCACACAGTTCTATCTCCTATTCAGAGGAGATCAGAATGATCAGATATACATGGAGGTGGAGCTCCGGAGGTTGACATGGTTGGAGCAACACTTGGCGGATCTTGGCAATGCAAGCCCTGCGCTCTTGGGTGATTCACCGGCCACCTATGTTTCATCAAGGTACGTATTAAACATGGTAACTTCTTAGGTTAATTGTTTCTGTACTCCCATTGAGTTTTAGTTAATTACAGTTCGAGTTATTTTTGAGTTTGTTGCATTTTCATGAGTAGGTTGGTTTTGAAATTGTTGAAAATAATTCAAATTGCTTAGACTTAACCCACACAGTTAGATCATGTTGTGCCCTTTCTTCGTTTTTGTAAAATGCAGCATCAGGGCACTAAAACAGGAGAGGGAGTACTTGGCAAAGAGGGTGAGCTCAAAACTGTCAGCTGAAGAGAGGGAGGCAGCTTACCAGAAATGGGAAGTTCCACCAGAAGGGAAGCAAAGGCGGAGGCAGCAGTTGGTCAACAAGTTGTGGACTGACCCCCATGACATGCAGCATGTGCAAGACAGTGCAGAACTCGTTGCAAAGCTCGTGGGTTTCTGCGAATCGGGTGAAGCCACCAAGGAAATGTTTGAGCTCAACTTCAAATCCCCAGCCGACAGGAAGAGTTGGGGCTGGAGCTATCTCTCAAACCTTCTCCACCTGTGAAGGACTGAATGTGAACTGTATATGGAGACATGTTTCCTGAACAAAAACACCATCATCATCACTTCTGGAATGCTGTATAATATTTTAGCAATCCCTCTCCTGTTATTGTGTCTGCTGTGCAGCCTGATGATTGTGCTAAAGCCGTTAATCCCTCCGGCTTGGCTCTTTTGCGGACTTGTGAAGGTGAGGGTGGTATGTGTTGTTGGGTCAGTTGGCCATGGTTATTGGAAACAGTGTCTGCTTTCTGATTCCGGTGAGGATGATCCAGGTGACGATTCGATTGCAGATTCGAGTGAGGATGATCCAGGTGATGACTCGAGCGTGGATCCTACCTATCATCCAGACTAGGACTTAATTCTCAGTTAGTTCGTCCTAGTACACATTGTTTACTCCATGAGATATTTGGGTTTGATTTGTCTTTGTAACTCGTAGTATTCCAAAAAACAAAGCAACTAATTAAACACATGGCCAAGTCCAATGACAGTTCCATTTTCATCTCTGGAATCTGCAAAATCCAAGACTATTGCAAATTTGCAACAAATCGATCTCTGGAAAAAAGTACTGAACACTTGAATTTGAGTGTTTCATACATCCATTCAAATACTATTGACAATGTTGTGCAGAAATAAAGGTACATTCTTTTCAAGCATTGTTCGTGATCATTTATCACTACACTGAAAACACTACCAAAATAAGGAGAGAAATTCCTAGATTTTAACAAAATCAAAGAATGCAAAGCAGGAATCTTGCACTGGATCAAGCTAGAAGAAATCCTCGTCTCTCGGTTGCCGGTGCTGAAGAGCCTTCCAATGCGCAGTGAACACTGAATCCAGCTTCCGGACCTTCCTACGGATAGATTTCGAGCTCGGATTATACTTGATGGCATTCGACAACATAAGCCTGATGTCGGCTTCAAACGCACGGGGAGTAGCATACAACTCCTTCACCATATTCGATCTTATTCTATGTAGACCCTTCATCAACTCGGACCCTTCATCACCATCGGCTCGTTTCATCAGCTCCTTTAGTATGACAACGCACTTGTAAACCATCATCCGTTCCATCCGAACCCTCTTCGAATTCCCGCTATAATCATAAAAATGAATCTTCCTTGCTATCACCTTTCCGACTTTCTCCTCCTCCAACTCTTCAACATCAACAGAAGACTTGTTCCACAATGTACCAAACAACGAATCCAGTTCTCGCGCCATCTTATAGAAGTCGTTGCAAGGCGGATTGCCCTCCATGGCATTGGAGAACGTAAGCCTGATGTCGCCTTCAAACTCTTCGGCAGAGCCATAGAGATCGTTGGCCAACTTGGATCGTATAGTACCAAGATCCATAGGCTTAGGGACGAGGCGTAGATAATCCGGAATGTCGAAAGCAACCGGGTCTGCTGGCTTGTAGAAAGATGCTCCGTAGGGATGTCTTATAAGCTTCTTTAGAACGAGATCGCACTTG
The DNA here is from genome assembly GCA_037127255.1 of Persicaria tinctoria. Taxonomy (NCBI): domain Eukaryota; kingdom Viridiplantae; phylum Streptophyta; class Magnoliopsida; order Caryophyllales; family Polygonaceae; genus Persicaria; species Persicaria tinctoria. Next base: position 20,143,471 of record JBANSL010000008.1, read on the forward strand.
ATTCGATCGATCATCGTCGACTTCTTAGGCTTGATGGTCATTGCCAATACACGCTTGAAGTGGAGAGTGTTTTGTAAGTAAGAAACAAATAATCGTCTTACGGAGATAGATGATTGTATTTATATAGGATTTTCCCAAATCTATCTTAATATATCTTTTTATCTTTTATTTGTTGCCGTTAATAGTGTAGTAAATCATAGTCTTAAGGTTTGGCAACAGATTTATTTTAGGATAGTTAATAGTCTAAGGGATCAACGAATTTTATTATACCTTCCTAAAATAAAAGATCCATCTATCATCTATCTAATCTCCTCCCTAATATTGTATATATTTTTTGAATAAAAATAATAACTTGTAGAAACAAATTTGGTAAATACAAATCAAACCACGATTGTAGGGTTGGCAACAAATATCGCTTACAATAAACCGATAGAGCCCGGAAATTATCCCAAGAAATTAGAACTTATATATAACTAGGGTAGGTCCCGTCTCGTCCCGTGTACAAATATTATAAATAATTCATTTAGTTTTTAATAAATAAATAATCTAAATATAAATCATTTTTTCACCAAAAAATAATATCGATACAAATAAAATTAGTTCAACGGATTATAAAAAATCAAATTATCTTTTATTTAGATTCTCTCAAAATATAAATAAAATTTCCATTTATAAGGTAATTTAATTTTATAATCTACCATTATTTGAATCTCATGTAATTTAATAGATAATTATTTTTAAAAAACATTTTGATATTATTTTTTAGGGCATTTTGCATAGATAGACCATTTTTAAAAGGGGTTTGCATTGATAGACCATGTTTTGGAAAAATGTAAAAGTGTGCTAGGGGCACTTTTGTGCAAATAAAAATAGTGACCTATAGCAGGTCTGGAAAAAGGAGGGAACATGCGAAGAGGGAAGAGGAGAAATTAAGGGTGTGGTTTTGGCGCCAAAAATAAAGAGAGAGGGTGAGGTGATGTTGTTCTTCATTTTAGCATTTTGTATGGTATAAAAGGGGATGAGGAGAGAGGTTTCTCATTTTCTCACTTCTCCCACAAGTTATGCAGTAGAAACAGATGAAGAGAGAGAGATGGGAGAGATGGAGAATGCTCCACCATTGAAGACAAGCTCCCGACTTGCAGTTCCAGTTGCAGAGCACTTGTCGGCTTCAATCTGTGCCCCTGTCAGTGATCAAAATCTCCATGTCACTGTGATCCCCCAGAAACCTTTGTTGGCAGATGAAAGGGGTAAGTGTTTTATGCGAAGTACTCTTCATCTATTGCGTTAGATACCCATCAATCTCTCTTCTCAACTTTGGTTTCGTCTTTTAGGTGGAAACACCTCGGTATACGTCACTCTCATCCTCCATGGTTCTTGGGTGGTCGACGGAGGTACATGGGTGTATGTGGGTGCGAAGGCGCTCAAGAATATCATGATAAAATAGGACATCGACTTCAACTCTTTGAAAAACCTAATCAGGCTGAAGGGTGAGGGTGGTGCCTCATATGCAGAGTGGGCGTTGTCGTACGTGCCGAAGTCGAAAGAAGGGGGTCAGTCGATCATAATTGTCTCTAGATGTTGTGTTATATGCTGGGGGAGAGGTGATTGTGACCTTAGGGAAGAGCAAGGAGCTGGCTGCGATGGACACTACTGACACGGGTAAACAATCAAGTGACACAGATATATTTTCAGGTGACAGGGTACATGATCTGGATGTGATTGAATTGGGTGATACGGATACCTCTTCAGGTGACATGGGTGACATGGGCCAGGGATTGGAGGTGATATCCATTAGTAGCGACCTCTTCAAGTGACATGAGTGACATGGGCCAAGGGTTGGATGTGATATCCATTAGTAGCGAGTAGGATAGATGACGATGGGGCAACCCCCACAATCGATTTTGGGGTCTCGGATGAGGATGATGGTTTTGAAGTGAAGCTCGAAGAAGATTGGGATGATTTGGAGTTGTACGGTGTCACATGATATATTTCATGTGTCACCTGTTTGAATTTGCTGATTTACATTTCTGGTTCTATCTGACATTTTCATAAGAAAATCACCCCTGTCACCTCTTTGTATGCTCTTGTCCCATGACTGATTTCACGTATCACTATTATTTCCACTCAAACATTATAAAAACAAATACGTGGATAAAGAAAACCCCAACTACATATGATGTTTATAGAAGACTAACATCTACTGACCAACCAATGTTATAAAATACTACAACTACTGACCAACGAATATCATAACATCCTACAAGCTTTGAGCAGCGAAGTTCATAAAGTACAATCACAACAATGTTCATAACCATCTAGTCAAAGGAAAACCAAACCCTAATATAAAGTGGTCAGTGGTTTATTACAATCTACCATGAAAGATGGCAACAACAAGCATGTGCTTGTACGCCCCGATGAATGCGTTGTCAAGTCCGTCAAAAGTGGGGGTGTCCTTCGTGAGGTTTCCTTGAAACACTACAACTATTAACCTATATAGCATATGACAAACTTTACCAATTTTTTAAGAAAATAACCCTCATCATCTGTTTGTATGGTCGTGTCACTTGAAGGATTTAACGTGTCACTTGTTTGATTTTGACGTTTTACATTTCTTATTGTCTGTCAATTGGTTAAGAAAACAACTCCTGTTACCGGTTTGTATGTTCGTGTCACCTGAAGGAATTAACGTGTCATAGTTTGGGGTTTCACTTTAATTTTTTTTTTCAAAATGAACCATGTCACTTGTTTGTATGACCTTGTCACTTGAAGGATTTAATGTGTCCGTTTTTCCACCCAAATATTTCAAAACCAAGTACGCTCGTAAAGAAAACCCACAAGTGCATAAGATGTTCATAAAAGACTAACATGTACTGAACAACCAATGTCATAAAATACTACACCTACTGACTAACGAAGATCATAACATCCTACGAGTTTTGAGCAATAGAGTTCGGAAAATACAACCCCCAACAAAATTCATAACAACCTAGGGGTATGAAACGTACGCCTTGATAAAAAGATGTCGGTGGTTTATTACCGTCTACCACGGAAGATAGCAATAGCGAGCAACTGCTTGTACACCCTGATGGCAACGAAGATCATAACTTCTTCATAAGCTCTTTACCGTAGCCTGTCATCTACTTCTCCCCATCCCCGCTACACACCCACGACGGTAATGTTAGGTTAATGACATCATTTGTATAATTGGAGACAAATACAGATGTGGGGAACCTTGCCATCCACCGGGCTAAGTCATCGTCTTCCTGCCTTGTATACCCTCAACTTTTGCAGCCTTAGAGATCTAGCAAATACTTAGGAAGTTTAAACTCTCATTCCGAGATTTGAATATCCCATGCCACCCAACTAAGTAAACCATGTCACTTAACTGCAATAACCTTGTCACATCAACTAATACAGATTCATATAATCAACATTCCCAGATTTTTTTAACCCCTGTCACCAAACTAAATAAACCATATCACCCAACAACAGCAACCTTGTCATCGACAACCTTGTTCCACAATGTACCGAACAACGAATCTAGTTCTTGTGCCCTCTTGTAGAAGTCGTTGCAAGGCGGATTGCACTTCATGGCATTGGAGAACGTAAGTGTGACGTCGCCTTCAAACTCTTCGGTAGAGCCATAGAGATCGTTGGCCAACTTGGATCGTATAGTACTGAGATCTATAGGCTTAGAGACGAGGCGTAGATGATCCGGAATCTCGAAAGCAGTCGGGTCTACTGACTTGTAGAAGATGCTCCTTAATTAGGGATGCGCTACAAGCTTCTTTATAACGATATCGCACTTGTTGGCCATGGTTTGATCCATCTTCGTCTTAAGACGACGATGATCGATTATCTCTCCGCTGCGCTTAAACTTACTCCCATGAACAGGCTTGATTGTCATTCGTGACATTGCCAATTACCGCTTAAACTAAACAGAAGATGGAGAGCGTTTTGTTTTTCAATAAGAAACAAGTAATCGCCTAATCGAGGTAAATGTATTTATAAAGTACTTTCCCCAAATCTATCATAATCTATCTTTTATCTTTTGTTTATTGCAGATACAATTAATATTTCCTTCCTAAAATAAAAGATCGTAAACCACAATTTTAAGTTTGGTAACAGATTTTGGTTACAATAGGGGTCAACAAATTTTGTTGTTACCTTCCTAAAATAAAAGATCGATCTCCATCCTAATATTGTAGAATTTTTTTCTTTTTTATTTTGGTTTTATTGCTTTTCAGGAGATGGATTTTATTATTATTTTTTAATAAAAATAATAACTTGAAGCAAATAAACATATTTTGATTACAGTAAACGGATAGACAACTTTTATTACAATTTCCAGCAATAAAATCAAAATCACCCGTCAGCCGTTATTAAAAAAATGTCAATAAATGCATAAACTGTCAACAACTTGTAATATACTAGATGCAGCTGGAATCTGATACAATATAATTCATCAAAGCATTAGAAAGGATGCTTAGCTTATCATTGTTTGCTGTCATAGAACATGTAAGTTGTGGCAGTAAGCCTAGAGGACTCCCTAAATTTCTACCATGCCGAACATCAACGTCGGAGCAGGAGAGCTCGAGAGCGATCCAAACATTTCTCTACTGAAGGTATCGTGATCAAGAGACGAACCGCTTAGTGTTGCAGCTCGCAACAACAGATATCGGCTATTGTTTGTCAGGGGGAAAGTACTGCCAACCTTACATGACTGAGATTAAATATCTGGAGGAGGAGTAGACTACATGTCCTGAGGAGAGCAGCCGATATGATAAAAGTACTGCCAACCTTACATGACTGAGATTAAATATCTGGAGGAGTAGTAGACTACATGTCCTGAGGAGAACAGCCGATATGATAAGCCTGTACGGAGTCTGATCGCTCATCTTTGGGCATAGTTGGTGTTCTAGAAGCTGAGAACTGTCGATATGGCCGATGAACTGGTGGTAGAAGCAGTGCTAATTGTCTGTCCATTGACAGAAGCCGCCCACATTTACTGCATCACAAGTATATATTCAGCAACGGTCACTCCAGTTATTTATACAGACCACTTCAATCTTTTTATACAGAACACGGATGAAATCAATGAATTGCATAGAAGATGTCGTAACCCACACAAAATACAAAACACGTCTACAAATCAGTGATATTACCTGCAGGGTTTTGAGAACAGGGTCTGATAGCTCCCTAGCCATTGCTGCAAGAAGTTCTATTTTAGTAACTCGAAGCTTCAAGTGTGGTATTATAAACATATAAGATGCATAAGGAGCGACCTTACCAAGAAAGTGAATAGAGCTCCATCCATCTCGATTCCACAAAAATATTGCAAAGCCATGTTAGCATATTCCTGCATTGAAGAAAGACAGACAGAAAGAGAATCATAAATGCACATGCTTGTACTGGTGTACATGATATCATTGAAAATTTCAGGCAGGCACTTGAAAGAGCAATACCGTGATGTGCCTGAATACGTGATACACTGATAATCCTTTTGGATGCAAATAGCCTCCGCCCTGCAAAAACGCGAAGAGAACAATGATAAATGATAAGCAAGCATATTTTCTTGTTTATTGAAAATTTTGTTTACCAGAAAGTACTTTTATTTATTTATATTCTTTGAACTATATGCTGAACAAGAATTAACTAATAAAATTATCTACTTTTAAGGAATTATTACAACAGCCACTTTGCTTCCCCACATACCTAATTACTACACAACCTTTTGAAACTCTCCACTAATTTAATGGACAAAATTCACGGTCTTTCAAATTCTGTTTCTATTTCACCACAACTCAACTTTTTGGTTGCTTTGTGTTGAAACTCAAAGTTCAAATCCTACAATGCAGACACAATGTCAAGTTCAATGGTCTGAACTTATTCCAGTTAGGGTAAAAACGGTTTAAACTTGCAATTATAAATGGGACGTTTTCCTCTCAATAACCCTATTTTACATCATTGAGCACACATGACTGTTCAACTAAAAGTGCAAAGAGTGTTGGAAGTGCAGCCCCCACCAAGTGTTGGTTGGTCATCCATGCAGTGTTGATACAATTCATACGTTATAGTACTTAAGTCAGTGACTCGGTGCAAGGAGCCAACATCTATACAACGTAAACACAATAACTAAAACAGACAACAAAGGAATACCTCATCCGGAGAGAAGAATGCTACTGCATCGGGACTTGTAGAACCAACTGGGTGCAGTGACACAATAGCTCTGAAAATGGAAGGAACAAGCAACTCAATTACAGCAGCATTATCAACAGAGGTAGTAGCACCCAACCCTCCTGTCCTAAGTGAATTTGCACTGCCATAACTATGCCCAATGGATGCCTCCACTGAATCATCATTTGCTAAAGAGGGGAGTAGTGAAGCTCGTTTTAACCAGTCAAGCCGCCCGAAAGTTGAGATTTTCAAGTCAGGAACATCTTTTTCTAGACATGATATAATATCCTCGAGTTTTCTACACTCGGTAGGTTCTTCTTGGTTATCGACAATTGGTGCTATCATGCCACAATGCCTTTTTTGAGATGGTTCAGCATCCAGGTTAGGGAAAAAACGCCGCTTTTGATCCGTGAAAGACTTTAGAGCCAATCTGCAACCAGAAGAAGGATTACTCAATGGATTCCTAGCAGAAAGAATGACAAAGAAAACACAATATTGAACAACACCCAATTGTAACGAGAGGAAGAAAACAATAACCAAAAAGTAAGGTACATAATAAGAGATACAGCTAAAACTTTGAGGTTGAGAACTAACATGTGAACGTTTTGTAACATAACCATCTTTAGACTACTAGAGTCGCACATAGCATGAAGCAAAACTCAAAAAAGTTATTCTAGAGTTGAATACTTGAATATATATATTACTAAATATACAAGACATTACAGAAGTAGCAAACAGACAAAAGCAAAACATTTGAAAAATCTGCTTTAACCTGGTTCTGTCAACAGCTGATGCACCAGCTTGGCCAGCAAGTTGTCGTTTCCATGCATATGCAACAACTGCACCATCTGGACAAACCAAAGGCATGTGGAGGCCCCATGAATTACTTCTTGATCGAAGAGCATCACTCAAAACACCAGACTCTTCAAGTTGCCGCCCTGAAATATTTGTTTGGAAAACAATGTCACCCATAAACATTTTTGTAATTGATCTAATCAAATAAGATTGGGCAAGTTTTAAAAAAAAATGATCTACCTCAAACATCAAAATTTATTAAAAAAGAATGACATAACACAAATGCTGAATCATGACAATCTATACAATTTTCCGTTTCTAATAGCTTGTTTATTTGCCCTAGGGGATGACTCAACCCATAATCATTTTGTTTCCTTATGCATCCCATAGTTCCATACATATAAATGAGAATGCTTTTGCTTCAAGATCAAAACAAAAGGGATGTCAACAAAATATGTTGTAAAAGGAAATCTTTCTTAGGAGCACAAATTTAAGTTCATGTCCATAGAGAATCAGGACTATATGAAAATGGCCATCACAGACAAAGAAAAGAAAAAGGCAAGTAAATTGCAGAGTAGAGATAGGAACAAAATTTACAAAATCTATGCAAGACTTTCCAAGACTCGAGCTCTTATGTTCAGGAATACTTTGTCTTCAAACGAAAAATGATAGTAACACAAAAGAGGAACCTGATTTCATCCATACATCAACTCAATTTAGATGAAAGTGAATTCCTTTACAAACCCATTTCCTTTTAAAAAAGACTACACAGGAATTAAGGCCTTCAAAGGGATCACAAACACACATCCTTCTCTCAATGTCATCCAGACAGGACACATGGATTCCAACTCTCAAAAACATATACTTTCCTAATGAATGCAGAGCAGAGATTGGACCCCAGACTTAATGCAGAATTGCAGACCAACAAAATTTTCCATTTCCTATAGTTTTCAACTCATAAGGTGCTCTTCCAGAGTACAAATTATCGGTGGCAATCAGTCAATCACTTTCTTATGCCTGGATACTACATGAACAACGATTTTCTATACTCAGCTATGCCCTTCCATATTCTTATTCCTAAAAAACCTCCACATGAACTCCGCCGAAAATGCCGAAACTGTTAAGTTCTATCAGTCATATTGGTCTCATTTTCTCACTAATTAGCTACCAGATGCTAGAATTCATAAAGACACAAGCTTTTCTACCGGCTAAACGTTTTTGAATTCCTAGATTCAAGTTTCGAATAGAGAAGCAACTTCTCTAATCAAGTTCAAATTCAACACATTGACTCCGAATTCAGACTCTAGCAGTGAAGCCGAACAAAACCTAATTCAGAATCGACAGAAACAAAAGCAAAAGAATGAAAATCGGTACCAATCGTTCGAAGGTCCTGGAAGTGGCTTCGCATAGCGCTCTCCTCTTTAAGGATCGATTCGAAGGGCTTAGTCGACTGGTGTGACTCGGAGGAGACAAAGAGCGCTTCGAGAAGCCGATCGGCGCCGATCCTGATATCGGCTATGAGGCGAGAGGCTTGCCCCAGCCTCTCCATAGCCATTGCCACCTGCTTAGGCGGCGCCTCCCTGGACGGCTCTCCGGTCAGCGTCGCTGCTGGCGGCGGTTGCTGCTGTTGATGCTGAAGCATCGTCTCTATCGCTCTCCGGCGTCGGGAGTGTGTGTAAGGGTCTGCTGATTTTAAGCGCCGGCGATCGACGAAAGACTAACAAATTAGTTTTCTTTAAGAAATTTAGATTTCTTTCCTCCAATTTTCCGTCTAAAAATGATATTTTTTGTTATAATATTAGTATTATGTGGATTTACAAGATATACCCTTATTTAGATAGATTTATCTTATACTTGGAGGTTTTAGATAGATTTATCTTATACTTGGATTTCTTTTTCGATTCATCCCTGGAGTTGAATACCTCATTCAAGAATTGTTTTTGATCCAATCCGTAGGAATCAATAGAAAAGGCAAATCCCTTATGATACACCAGATCCGGCTCGGTTATTGATAGAGTGAATAAATCTGCCATTTCTTGAAATCTCTCTTCGGATTCAAAATCGTGGTGTAACGTGTATCCCCCTGTTCCGGTCATGGAATAGATGAAAGAAATTAAAAAATGGATTTTTGTTCAAGAATGAAATCTTATTGGAACTGTCCATATTTGGTTCATCCTTCATAACCATACCACATCCCCGATCTGATGAAATAGGATGAATTGAGACGGTCTTTTGTAAATACGTAATTATCTTGAATATATTAACCATTTCTTTCTTTTCCGACCGCCTGCAGGGGACAAAAGAAACATCTTGTTCTTTCTTCAACAATTTCTGATCTCTAGTGGACCTCTCAGTCGGATTTGAACCCAGATGAAGTTCTGACCATCTGTCAGAGAAAAAAGAACGAATGGATCTTGTAGGATTCCCAAGAAGTTCTTCTATTTCTTCCGGAAGCAGATGATTCTTCATCTGCTTCTCACCTTCCGTAAATAGCCTAGACATTGAGGAATATCCAGAAAGGCATTTCGAGAATCGGCCTGATCCTATCTCTGTTTCTTTCGTTTGAAGAAAGGAAGGATCTCAAGGAATCGATCTTTCTTTTCGCTGTTGAATCTCCCTTTGATTGAGAGATGTGTGATATTCCGAATCCGCATTCCTAATGGAATCCAAGCGATCTCTAGATTGATCAAAAGATCCTTTCAATTGGCTAGAATCCCGCTTTTTGACGATCCAGTTCCTCCACCGCCGCAAACCCCAGTTATATTTACACCTTTTAGTTATTGGAGGAAGCCAAGTACTCTCTTTCGGATCCAGGAAACAGCTCTCAGAGATCTTTTTTCCTTTTGGAAGATAGAGGAGCAAAACAATCAGCCTATTGATATTGGAAGACCCAAAGGATTCTTCCAATGTATCATTTCTGGACCCAAGAGAATTCATAGGTATAGGAAGAAGCCCTATCAAATAGATATTTTTTTTTCGACCATATTTCGATTGTTAATACGATATATAAGGCCCGCTACTACAAAGAAGACTACACCCGTGATCATGAAAGTGAAATATCGCTTCATTATTGAACCCCGCGAATTGGGTGAAAGTAGGATACTCCAAATTCGGGGATCAAAGAGTTTTATAAAACGTTTTTGGTGGAAAAAAATCTTAACCAAAGATCCCACTGAATTCTTGATCTCTCTCAATACCTCTTTCAACTCGAAAACCCAGAAATCGAAATTTGTGGAATGTTTTTTTGTCATTTGTTAAAAAAAATTCAATTTTAAAATACTATAAATTTACTTTAATATGCAATTGTGAAAGTGAAAAAAAAATCCAATTTGAGTATAATACAATACTCAAATTATGATATTTCATTGAAAATGGAATCACTGAAAATGAAAATATGTCTAACATTTCTAGATTCTATTTCAATTAAAGTGTCAACAATGAAAATTTCAATGATATTTGTATAAAATGAAAATTGTATTTGTATTGATTTATCCTAAAGATTTCATTTCAATTGGAATTTGGTTATTCACCATGTACGAGGATCCCCGCTAAGCATCCATGGCTGAATGGTTAAAGCGCCCAACTCATAATTGGCGAATTCGTAGGTTCAATTCCTACTGGATGCACGCCAATGGGACCCTCCAATAAGTATAGGTCTATTGGAATTGGCTCTGTATCAATGGAATCTCATCCTCCATATATAACGAATTAGTATATTCATTTCATAACATAGGAACAGTAAGAACTTGAGACTAGAACTCATAGGGAAGAAAATAGATAGAATCACATATGCAATATTTACAGACAAAAGTCTTCGGTTATTTGGGAAAAAGAAATATACTTCTAATGTCGAATCAGGATCAACTAGGACAGAAATAAAGCATTGGGTCGAACTCTTCTTTGGTGTCAAGGTAATAGCTATGAATAGTCATCGACTCCCCGGAAAGGGTAGAAGAATGGGACCTATTATGGGACATACAACGCATTACAGACGTATGATCATTACGCTTCAACCGGGTTATTCTATTCCACCTCTTAGAAAGAAAAGAACTTCAATAAAAATATTTAATAGCATGGCGATACAGTTATACAAAACTTCTACCCCGAACACAGGCAATAGGGCCGTAGACAGTCAAGTGAAATCCAATCCACGAAATAATTTGATCTATGGACAACGTCGTTGTGGTAAAGGCCGTAATGCCAGAGGAATCATTACCGCAAGGCATAGAGGGGGAGGTCATAAGTGTCTATACCGTAAAATCGATTTTCGACGGAATGAAAAAGACATATATTGTAAAATCGTAACCATAGAATACGACCCTAATCGAAATGCATACATTTGTCTCATACAATATGGGGATGGTGAGAAGAGATGTATTTTACATCCCAGATGGGCTATAATTGGAGATACCATTGTTTCTGACAATAGATGTCTTTCACATCCAACTATAACAATGAATAACATAACCTTTTTAAAAAATGGCAGTTCCAAAAAAGCGTACTTCAATTTCCAAAAAGCGTATTCGTAAAAATATTTGGAAAAGAAAAGGATATTCGGCATCATTAAAAGCTTTTTCATTAGCGAAATCTCTTTCTACTGGTAATTCAAAAAGTTTTTTTATACAAAAAATAAGTAATCAAATATTAAAATAATAGAAATCGATCTGACTTAAAAAAACTTCTAAAAAATTTCCTTTAGGATTTTGCTTCATAAAACAAAAAAAGCATTGAAATTGTAAATATGGAGGTTTTAGATAGATTTATCTTTACTTGGAGTCTTGGAGATTAAGGATATAACTCTTATATATATTGTATTGGTGAATACCATACAAGAGAATTTAGTGAATACAATCTCATATTCTCCTCCTCTTGATTCTTTTGTGTTATAATAATTTTAAAATTTTTCTTTATTAAGCTATACTTACCGACGAGGTGGCAAGCGGGCTGTTCGGGTCGGGTTCGGATATAAGCATTCGAGTCTGGTCATATGTCGGGTAAATTTTCGGTTTGAGTGAATTCAGTTCAAATAGGTTCGGGTTGGGTCAAGTCGGATCACATTTAGTTTTATTATAAAATGATTTTTTTTTTGTAATTCTTAATTAGTGACTATTAGATTTCATCTATTTAGTTATATTGAGTCATATTATATGCAATTCACGTCATTTGAGTGTTTAAAATTAAGAAAATTAAAGTAATTATAAGGATGACTGGGTTTTGTACGGGTCGAGTCAAGGACGGGTCAGGTATGGATCGGGCTGGGTTTGTCTATGTTCGTGTTCATTTGGGCTTCGGGTCAAAATGGGTTGGACTTAGATTGTGCATGACACTAGATTTTGGGTTTCGATCGAGTCTGAGTCTGGGTTCGGGTGAGACGGGTCGGGTAAGATTTTGTCAGCTCTACCACCGTCTCAAAATAGAGTTGGTTTAACTATTTTATAAATTTTTAAAAAACGTTTAAAATTCTATAAAACATTATTTTTTATAAAGTTTTTAAAAATATTTAATGAATATGAATTTACTTTAAAAAATTAACAAAGAGTTGATATTTTATACAATGTTTAGGCACGTGGTCTTCTTTTCTATTATGTCGAGAGTTCGGCCACCTAAGTAGAACGAAGCGAGCGGGAGGAAGGGGGGAGTGCAAAAGCTTCGCTTCCGGTAGCTTGTTGACTCTTCAATGAGCGCATTGAAGGGCTCTTGACTCACCCACCCATTTGACTTATGACACCATCCACTTGTTTTTCAACCTAAGGTGTATTTACCTTTATATTAGATAGCCTTCTCACTAAAGACAAGTAAGAGCTAACTTGCATTGAGAATAAACATGTCAAACAGGTCGGGTCGTCTCGAGTTCGGGTCCATTACGGGTCGGGTCATTTTAGGTTACGGGTCATGAAATGTTCAACACAAGCCCATATTTAACGGGTTTGGGTTGACCCAACAGGTCAAGAGCGTTACTCATCTAGAATTTTAAAGGCCAAAGCCCACCATGTTTTTTTTAACCAAATCATTGAACACATATTCATTAAAAATGTAGTCCAGGATAAGAACAATCCAAAGAACAGCTACCTCAAATAGCCAATGCCTAGACTTATCAATTGAATAACACTTATGAGCAACAACAAGCCGAAGAGCACTTTTACTTGAGCAAAATTCTACTGCTACTACTAGGCCAAAGCACAAAGGTAGGGGAGACATAAACTTCCCAGCCAAAGACACGAAGCACCCGAAAAGAATCCTCCATACCATAACCTCCAAGGCCTGTTGAGACCTCTCGAAGCGAGAGGGAGCCCGTACAGCAAACCAGAAGGAGGCTGAAATAAGATAGCCATTTCGAATAACCACTTTGAACTTGTAGTTGTAGTCCCATTCACAAAACAAACATGCAGTAAGTGAACAGATGATGAGCAAATGTATATTTTCAACCATTAGTAAGGATAACCAGGCACAACAAAAGGGAGGAAATTGTACACACATAAGATATGAATTTAATTTCATTTTTGATCTGTTTACAAAACATTTGAAACTTCAAAGGGTTGAATGCAATTTACCGCAGAGCCTAGCTACCAAAATAAGAACAGGCCCCTACCAGTTGAAGCAAACAAAAACTTCCAACTAGCTAGCCAAGATAACATAGGATGACAGGTCAAATGAAAATATTTTTATACACAACCCATTCAGCAAGGATGATGTTAACCGTTCACGGGAAACAAAATTGCAATAGCCGAGAGCGGAAGGGCCAAGACCATCTACACCTAGCTGCTCAAACCCATGAAACCAACCACGGGTAGCATGAGGAGCAACAAAAGATGTAAAAAGCGAATCAGTAATACTAGTTTGCACATACTTATGTAAAACTCCATAGGAGAATTTAACCAGTAGTTTAGCAGACCTAATGGCCATTTGTCCGACATCCAGTTCAGGCATTTTTCCTCTAACGGTAATTTGTCCGACATCCAGTTTGGGCATTTTTCCTTTCAACTCGATATTGCAGAAAATGCTCAACATGAATCTAAAACTCATAAGCCCCTGATATTCATCAAAAGAGATATAAACCTGGAATGGGTGGTTTCTACCTATGAAACGAAAGCAATAGACATCGATTATAAGCTGAATTTACGAAGCTGAAGCCAAGTTCAGAGAAGCACAACCATAGTCTAAAGGAACCAAAACTTCAATTAAGCTGGGTAAAGGAGCCATAACAACCCCTAAGACCACATATTTTTTAAGGCCCGAAAATCGGGGGGTAAGGAGTGAAGAGACATAAGCCTCTAACACTGAGTTTTCCAACCACTAGAAGGCAGTGAATTTCCTGGACATTAAGATGCAATTAGCTACAAACAAAACTGAGGATGAGAAGAATGACCTGAACGGCTGAACCACATCGAAAGGGCCACGAATGTGGAGTTGGGAGAGCCAAACTCCACCAGTACTGCACTACTGCACAGTAGGAGCCGGATAGGAGAGCAGCCACCCACACACAGCCAACTGATTGAAAGAGAACCACCCCACATACCAACTCAACTACATCCGATCGGAGAACCAATGCACCGCCCCACCGGCCAGCCGACTTCTTTCGTTTTTTTAGGGTACTCCCCGCCCTCTCTTCCTCACGATGCCGGAACATACACGATTTGACTGAGAATAGATCCCGACTTGAGGAGCACTGTCGCCGCCCCCAACAAGTTAACAACTTCTTTCGTTTTTTGAAATTCCATCTCACATGGACAACATGCTAACCACCATCCCGACTTCTTTTCTGTTGAGAATGAAAGGAATGTGAAGAGACCAAAAAGAGTCCCACATTGATTACATGAACAAAGAAGTCTTAGTATATAAGCTAGTGGGCTACCCCACCTAATGTCAATTGGTTTTAGGATGGATCCCCGCTCGGCTTATGTGCTAGGCTATTAGCGCAAGGGCACGTGTGGACACGACCCTCGATCACGAGTCCCAACGGACTTCAGTATGGTATTAGAGCAAAAAAGCCAAACGGCCCGACTCTCGATCCTGGGCTAGCTAAAAAGAGAATGAGATGCTAGACCCATTGTCTAAGTGTCAACTAGAGGCGAAAAACGACCTTAGTTGACACTTGCGTGGGCGTGTTGAGAATGAAAGGAATGTGAAGAGACCAAAAAGAGTCCCACATTGATTATATGAACAAAGAAGTCTTAGTATATAAGCTAGTGGGCTACCCCACCTAATGCCAATTTGTTTTAGGATGGAACCCCGCTCAGTTTATATGCCAGGCTATTAGCGCAAGGGCGCACGTGTGTTCACGACCCCCGATCCCGAGTCCCAACGGACCTCAGTATGTTGAGAATGAAAGGAATGTGAAGAGACCAAAAAGAATATCACGTTGATTACATGAACAAAGAAGTCTTAGTATATAATATAAGCTAGTGGACTGCCCCACCTAATGCCAATTAGTTTTAGGATTGAACCCCGGTCGGCTTGTGTGTTAGGCTATTAGCGCAAAGGCGCATGTGTGCACACGACCCCCGATCCCGAGTCCCAACGGACTTCAGTATGGTATCAAAGCGAAAAAGCCAAACGGCCCGACTCTCGATCTTGGGCTAGCTAAAAAGAGAATGAGATGTTAGACCTGTTGTCCAAGTGTCAACCAGAGGCGAAAAACGACCCTAGTTTCCACTGGTTTTCCGTCCGCCACCCAACAAATCAATGAGGGACAAAAGAAAACGACGAACAAAGAGGAGGGTCGTAGCCACCCATCACCCGGAGCCCCACTGGAAGGAGCAAATTCAACGCGATGGCGGAGAGATTGGGGGCAATAGGGGCTCGCATCGATAAATTTCATGCCGACAAGAGCGAGAATGGATTGTTTGAAGGGAGATTTGGGATTAAGGATTTTGGGAAGTAGGGTTTCAAAGAACATGGATGAATAGAGGAAAAGGGAGCGCGTGAGAGCGCGTACTCCGACCCTAAAAATGGTTTTTTATAATACAAGATACATGCAGAAGTTGATGATTGAACAAAAATATATTCTACGTAGTTACCAAGCATGAATTATACGGAGTAATTACATTTTACTCCATAAAGTTTTTGTACAACTTACAATACAATAATCTACTGGTGCCCTGTTCTTTGTTGGTCAATTACACGTTTCCTGATACTCAGTATATAATTGATTCAAGCTTGCTAGCTTTCACCCAACCAACACGTATGTCAGTAATAAATGAGTCAAACTATTGAGTAGCTAGCAAGCTATATGTACTCTTTACACAGTACTGTCAGTACCTATATGTTAGCAAGCTACCTAAGTCTTTTATTTGACGAAAAAATAAACTTTCTAGTCTCTACGTTAGCTGGTACACTACCCAACCAACAATTATGTCAGTAATAAATGATTCAAACTACTGAGTAGCTAGCAAGCTATATGTACTCTCTACATAGTACTGTTGGTACCTATATGTTAGCAAGCTACCTGAGTCTTTTATTTGACAAAAAAAAAACTCTCTAGTCTCTACGTTAGTTGGTACACTACCCAACCAACACGTATGTCAGTAATAAATGATTCAAACTACTGAGTATCTAGCAAGCTATATGTACTCTCTACACAGTACTATCAGTACCTATACGTTAGCAAGCTACCTAAGTCTTTTATTTGACGAAAAAACAAAATTTCTAGTCTCTACGTTAGCTGGTACACTACCCAACCAACACGTATGTCAGTAATAAATGATTCAAACTACTGAGTAGCTAGCAAGCTATATGTACTCTCTACACAGTATTGTCAGTACCTATATGTTAGCAAGCTACATAAGTCTTTTATTTGACGAAAAAACAAACTCTCTAGTCTCTACGTTAGTTGGTACACTACCCAACCAACACGTATGTCAGTAATAAATGATTCAAACTACTGAGTAGCTAGCAAGCTATATGTACTCTCTACACAGTACTGTGAGTACCTATATGTTAGCAAGCTACCTAAGTCTTTTATTTGACGAAAAAAAAACTCTCTAGTCTCTACGTTAGCTGGTACAGTACCCTATATATGCCATATATGTGGAAAATTAAAAAAAAAATAGCATAACCTTTAGAATTTAGGTTAAATTGCATAGATATACCAAAAAAAAGAACTTTGCAAAAATGACCATGACATTGATAAATTGCAAATAGTGGGCCCAATGTCATTTTTGCAAAAAAAAGCGTACTTGCTCAACTGGTTGCAAGTCGGGCAGAAAGAGGAAGGGTCGGACAGATCGAAGAAACCAGAGAGAGAGAAAGAAAGAGAGTGGTGAAGAAGGAGGTTGTCGACACAGGAGGAGGCGGAAGAGGCTATCGATGAAGGCAAATCAGATCAGTAGGAGGAAGCTGTAACCGGTGGAGGATGGAGGAGGAATCCGGTGTAGAGAAACCGAATCCGGCGAAACAAATTTGAAAACAAGTAAACAAATTTGTGAAACCCTAAATAAATCCGAACAAATTCTTCTGCAATGTGTGATTTTTGAATGGGGATTTCAGTTTGAAACCCTAACACATTGAGAAATTTGGGTCAGAATTTCAATGTCAAATCGTAACTCCATTGAAGAGAGGGGCGACAGATGCTGGGACCCAAACCACCATTGAAGAGAGGTTAGCTCTCATTCTCTATCTCCATTCTACCTTCTTTTATGGCATTTTAGGGTTTTCAATTTATGGAATGTCGAGTTGGGGTTCTTGAGAAGAATGGGTTGAATGGGGTTGCAATTATTTGAATGTACAAACCCTAACTTTATGGGTGGTGGACGGTTTGGGGATGAAATTGAAGGCCGAAATAGGGTAGAAAGGAATTGAAAACCCCCAATTTATATTTGAATCCTATATTTCGAAAACTTGAAAAGGGTATGCAGATTCGTTCGTCTTGCTTGGTGAAATGATTGGATGGCTAGATTTAGTAACTTGTGTGTCGCTCTTCGAATTGGGGACTTTGGAGAGAGTTGAGTTTCTAATGATGTTGGATATGATAAAGGTGAATTTGAATGGTATAAGGAATGTGTGCTTATGAGTTTGGAAATTGGGAACTTGGGGAGAATTTGGAGATTGGGGTTGTTTGTAAATAGTTCATATAAATATAATGCTCACAATTGATGATATATAGTTGGACATCTTTGTAAGTTTTTGCTATGTGTTGAAGTATGTTGTGATTGAAATGAGCCAGAGACACACTACACGAATCCGATGTCATTTGAGAATATTGTAAGTTTGTGATATGTGTATTACATAAGTTTATGAGGGTTGAGACTATTGTGTAATTATGTCATTTTGCATTCTTGATTCGTTTCAATTGAGCATTTAAGCATATGAGCATCTGTTTCAGTTGAGCATATGAGCATGTGTATTTGTGTAGTTATAGTTGTGTTGGTGATGTTAATCGTTTAATGTGATATATGTGCAACCGACACTAGCTCTCCCTCCGAAAAAGTATTTTCGATGGAGGTCGAACCTCTTCTCGAAGATGGGAATCCTTAATGGAATGGACGAAACCCTATCTGCGACGGATTGGAAAATCTTTAAGGAATGCAGGCTAGGGGGCATTGTAATGATCGTGAATAATGTATCGTATTGCTGCATCCTAATCTACTACTTCCTTGAGCAACAACTCAAGACATTTAATACTTCGTTATGTTTATTTTAGGTCTCAAACATTTCCTCCCTTTTGACGACTGATCATGTATGTTCAGGATTTTTGTATGGATGGTTGTTCTGGATATTGCGTTCTGACTACTTTAGTTTGTGTTTAACGTTGTCTATCCTGCTATTGGGAAGTTTTTAAGATTGACAATATCCGGAAGGGGTTAGTCCTATATTGGCTGAGACGTCGTTTTTAATGGCAAGAAAAAAATATTTACTGGCTATTAAGCATAAATCGCAAACATTCGTGTTTTGCATCTTAGGCAAACAAAACGGACAACCCCATAGTGTAAGTTACGTACATGCAAAATAACAAAAACTATCATTTGCCTACGTAAAAGAAGAGGCGTCCTTAAGACGAGCGTCATATGATGATCTTACCATTCCACACTTGCTTATGTCACCCCCCATACATAATATCTTCCTCAGACAAACTTTCCAAGTGGAAGGAAACCACCCTCCTCCTAGGGTCACCCCCGTACATAGTATCCTCGTCATCACTACTAACACATTTGATGACTAGTGTTTAAACGTTTCCACCTTTTTTACTTAAGTTGTTATGGACTCATTTCATTTGAGTTTAATGTTCGATATCCTTTTGCTAGGAAGTTTATGAGATAGATAAGTGACGGAGGAAAAGTCGTTGATTCACCTCGTCAAAAATAAATCCCAAACAAACAAACTAGTATAGTATGCAAGTAAGGGGTCGAACCCTAGAGAATCGAGTATTTCTAAATATTGTGTATTTATCAATATAAAAAGAAAAGATTTTTATGAATGGAAATAAAAGAAAATAATATTGAGAAAAACAAATAAATGATAGAAGGAAAGCGTTTCCACCTACAAGTTCTCGACTTTGGTTGGTTTTATTGATCATCGAATCATTTTCAAGTTATTATCTTTTCCTACGAATTCCTCTCGTCTTGGTTTAAGTAGATTAAAAGTCCTACAAGTCCAATTAATCCCTTACACCTCAATGCAACCTTAACACGGTCAAGATTTAACAAAGAGATAGCAAATAGTCCCAAGAACTTGAGCATATAAATAACACCAATTAAACACGGTAAATCAATGTTTAAGATATATGTCAACTCCCTACATAATCATGCTTCAAACACGGAATCCACAATCTTATGCGTGCTACTACGGAAATAACACAAATACGAAAGTATTAAATCCTAGCATGAAATCAATATTATCAAGGTAGCTAATCAAGATAACATCAATAACATAATCAATATCACACAAAGAAGTTGAAAGAATTAAAGAGGAAAAATAACTTGAATTAGAAACTCACAAACCACCAACCAAGTCTCGAAAGTGTAGGCGGAAACTACAAAATTAGCCAAACATGGCATACCTAAACTTTCTTCTCTTCAATGGTGATTTCTCTACTTGGAATTAATTTTTTTAAACTTAATTAAACTAACCCTAGAACATCCTATTTATAAGTCTAATGTCTTCCATAAATAAGGTAAAAGATAGATAAACTAGATAGAAACTTCCTAAACAAACTAGATAGAAGATAGACTTTCCAAATTTAATTCAGCGTCAAATTCCGCTGGCAGCAAAAATTTCCGCTGGCAGCGAATGGCGTCAATCAAGCTCCTGTTGGATTTTCGCTACCACACTCGCTGGCAGCGAATGTCCATGCCTTAGAAAATTTTCAGCTTCTTCGGTTCCGCTTCCGCGAGTCCACCCTTTCGCTGCCGCGAGAGTCTCCATTCGCTGCCGCGAGAGCTTACATCCGCTGCAGCGAATCCGGTCGTCCGCTGGCAGCGACTCCATTCGCTGGCAGCGAGTGATGCTGCTCCTGGACATGCTTCCGCTGACTCCAGTCGCTGGGAGCGAGATGCCATTCGCTGGCAGCGACTCATGCTCAGGCCGGCCACCTTCTCGCACATGTTGTTGCTGACTTGATTCGCTGCAGCGGAAAGGCATTCGCTGGCAGCGAAAATCCAACAGAACACCATCACGTAGATCTTTGAAAGAGCTTTCCAACGCATGCTCATATGCGTCGATCGGACATCCGAGGCCTCCGGAAAGTGCGTTACAAGTTCAGCTCGCCGAGCAGACAGCTTTCGCGACTCGCCCTCGTTTCCGCTCTTAGACCTCGATTTCGTTCTCCGTTGCTCCTTGGGTTGTTCCATTCTCTTCGGGACTTCTTCCTTAAGCTCTCCCAAGTCTCTCCTTAGCCTTAGTTAGCTCCGTTCCTCGTGTTCTTTGCCTCGGATCTACGAATCTACATAAAACCATCGAAATAGCGTAGATTCCGAACTTTTCCACAAAAAATGAATGCTAATCTAATTAACACTAAAACATGATTATATAACAATGAAATGCACCTAAACTAACCTATAATGCCTATTGGAAACATGCCTTATCAATAAGATTTGTCAGTGGTTATTCTTTTATTGGCTTAGACATCGATTATACTGGCAAGGAAAAATTATCTACTCGCTAGTAAGCAAAAATCACAAACATTCGTCTTTTGCATCGTCGTCAAACTATTGTGATTTTTTGCTTTGTATTACGTAATATTGTGTTTTGGACATTACTGTGATTTTGTGATTTGTATTTCATAATGTTGTGAATGAAGCTGTAAAAGTAGTCCAACGCAAACAAAAGATATAACCAATTTGACGAGCTAGTACATAACCCTTACATAACCCTAAAATTTTAAGAAAACGTGTAACCAATTTGACGAGTACCCTAACTTCAAAATAGAATATATAAGTCCAACACAAACAACAGCAGTAAAGTGGCAGACTAGATAAACGAATATCACTACGTACAACGAGGCGCACGACCCATCCTTTGACATATATTCTTGTTGATACCCCCTGGCAAGAGGATTCCCTCTATAATGAGGAGGAGAGCAAGCTTCAGTAGGGGACGTTATTCCCGATCATCACAATGCCTCCAAGCTTGCTTTCTTTCAACATCTTCTCGTCTACAGCAGCGGGGCCTTCGTCCATGCGATCCAGGAGGGCCATCTTGGAGAAGTGGTTGGACCTCCCTCTGAAGTACTTCTCTGAGGGGAGAGCTAATGTCAGCTGCACATATATCACACGAAACGATTAACATCACCAACACAAATACATGAAATTATTCGATGTGCAAATATACATGTATTTACCTTCTTGCTTGACGGCTTAACGGCGTTTTTTCCTTTTACAGTACACATCGCTGCAGGGAGGTTTAATCTGTGATCCAAGTGTACAAGTTAGTGCCAATATAGGAAAAATCCTTGCCAGTATAGTCATAACTCTTGCCGGTAAAAATAATATGTCTGTCACTACAGAAAACATTAAACAGATCAAACGACTACAAAAATGACACAACTACACATGCTCATATGCTCAACTAAAAGAGATGTTATTCAGGCAGATGATCATATGGTCAAATCCTCAACTGAAACGAATCAAGAATGCAACAAACGTATGCAATCATAGACTTATGCATGAGATACATTCGAATCCTTAAAATTCATTCACCTCCTATTTAAAAAAAAAACGATCTAGATAAGGTTTGATACAAATTTTCTGCACATCAGATTTGTGATTGAATCCAACACTAAAAGATGAGGGTTTAGTAGCTTGGTTTCATACCACTTTTCTCACCATCTATCTCCCTTCACCTCCACTTATCTCTCCTTCACATGATTCCTCCTCTCTCGATGCCTTTTTTTTCTTCCTTCGTCCCCAAGTTTCAGACGAACACAAGGACATTTGCATTGCATTACCCTAACTCCAACACAAAATGCAACTACGGTTAGTTTCATGCGAGTCCTAATTAAAATCAAATAAAGTCAATATACTCATGCGATTATAAAAACAACAATATGAAGTTGCATACGAGTCCACATGCGCTATTGTCGTGCCAATGTTAGATCATGTTGGATTCCTAACACGTCAAAAAATCTTCCCTCTTTTAACTCTAGTCATGGCTGCTCGGTGTGAACCTGTGACATCATTGAACAACATGTTCAGAGGTCGGTAACACCAATGGCAATAAATAAAAAAAAATCTAGCCAGTACTGTGATCATTCTTGCCATGCAAAAAAAAAAATGTCTGCCAGGATAGAAATCCTCAAATGCTGAGATGCTCATGTCACAACAATGCATAATGCAATAAAGGGAAACAATGCATGGTTGCTTTTGCATCTACATTAACAAGATTATGAAATACAAACCACGAAATCTCAGTTTGTCCAACTATAACCAGTGCATTTGTAACAATAATGTCAGCAAAGAAAAAAACCTAGCCAATAATGCAACAATAGATGCCAATAAATATAAATTGTCTGTTAGGGCAGATATTTATAAAAATTTCTCTCTTCAAAGAGATGTGCAGATGCTCATGTCACAACAGTGCATAATGCAACAATAAACACAATCTAAGACTAATTTTGCACCTGCCTTGTCAATATTATGTAATACAAAGCACAAAATCACATTATTCTACAACTTTAACCTCGATCTAACTGAAACCATTATAAGCGAACAACTGCCCCTTCCCCATATCCGACTCACCCATTTTATTAACCAAACCCAGTTACGAAGGTCCAAACCCCAATTCTCCCCAATCCTCAATTCGAATTTCATATCCCACAATAACATCTCCTGCCAACCTACCCTCTCCCCATGTCAGGCGTGTGAACCTGCAGTCCATCAACCACACTGTCAATGGAGGTTTTCTAATCCATTCTACCATATTTCGACCTTAAATTCCATCATTCAATGGTGATTTCCCAACTATATCACCAAGGTGTCCAACACCCACAAGGTTAGGGTTTGTAAATCATCTCTCCTCGTTCTCCCCATTGACAGTGTGGGTGATGGACTGCAGAATTAGGGTTTCAAAAAAATTAGGGTTTCAAAAAAAATTCAACCCGATTTCTCCCCAACCCGACTGACTATCACAATCTACAATACTTTCGAGTTCAAGAGAGGGAGGGTGATCATGAGTACTTACTTGCTTTCTGCGTGGGTGAGAGATTGTTCTTCTTCAATCACATCCAATATTTCGTAGTGGGTGGGGTTTCTTCTTCTTCGAAACTCCTCCAAAGCTTCTTCCCTTCCTCATCGTTTTCTCCCTTTTGGAGTCGCCTCTTGGACTTCTCTCTCTACAACTGTTTGAATCGGGCAACAATGGTGCTTCGATGTCTTCTATCACTCTCTCTCTCTCTCTCTTGTCAATTGGTTTCTCCTTCTACTGAAACTATTGGTCGCCCGTCCTCCTCTCCTTTGAACTTCCATTACGATTACCTTCTATAACAGTTAGGGCAACCGGTTAGTTTTGCCAAATTTTGAGCCCAATTGCTACTTCTGCAAATTTTGTTGGTGGGGTGGGGTGGGGGGGGGGGAGTCACTTTTGCAAATGGGTTCAGTTATTGGTATATTTGCTATCATTTTCTCCTTTTTAAATGTTATTTACTATTCATACACATTATTTAAAGATGATAAAAATATGTAAATATCATTTTTTTTTATTATTTGTTATAATTTCATTCTTTTTAGTTTGAATTATGAAATTATATATAATACATAAATTGATATTTTATATAATTTTTATCTTCCTTAAAACCATATATGAGTAGTAAACTGCATTTAAAAGTAAACAATTGGAGTATTTTTAATGACTATTTACATAGTTCGATCCTAAACCTAAAATTGTTATATTACCCTAATAATAGTTAATAATAGTCGAACTATTTACATAGTTCGACCATAACAATTTGCAATTTGCAATTTGAAATTATAAAGTAAAGTTGATGATAAAAAAAAAAGATAATATTCAATCCTAATTATTATTATTAGTAATAAATTTCAATATTAGGGGTTTCGGGTTGAACAAATTCAGGTTGATTCGGGTTTCGGGTTAAAATATTTGCGCCAAAACCCACATTTTGCGGGTCCGATTGGGTTGGGTCCTCGGGTCGAGTCACGTTTTGATAGGTCTAATTGAGAATGAAGGTCCCTTCGAAGGACTATCATTCGGATACCTTCTTTACCTACCTTTAACTCCTTTTTTTTTCTGTATAAATTCCAATGATTACACAACCCACTTCGCTCTGCTTGTTCCGACGATGATTGGAAAGAGAGAGGAAGAGAGAGAAGTGTGATTAGCTCAGTAATAGAAAGAATGAGAATGCTCTGTTGTAGAGCTTCGTTAGCAGTATCGAGCTTTGCTAGTCGACTGGAACTAAGGATCTGAAAGATGGTGATCTATCTAAGCCAATAAATGGAGAGAGGCTCCGTTTGCAAGACAAAGATCCTTGTTCGGCTTTCATATGCAGTTAGTAAGAAAGTTACACTTGCTAGTAATACTAGTACTAGACAACATTTAACATACTAACATATGTTAATTCAAATAAACCTAGTTGAATAATACTAATAATAATTTTTGTACCAAAAGAATGATAATTCAAAAGTTTGATGTGATATTAGGGGCAACATTTAAGATGCCACCAACATTTGGGCCTTAGGAGGTGTTTGGTGGGTTTGTGACTTTGTGGTGTAACTAGTTACTTAGTTAGGTGGTAAGTTGTAAGTTGTAACCCTCACCATTCACCAATTTCCCTTTCAACTCATTAACCACGCCTCTCATATATTTTTCTTCCTTTCTTTATTTTCAATTCCATTTCCAAAAATTCAATTAACACGTAATATTCTTTATCCTCTTTATTACGGAGTATCACCCTATCAAGCATTTTACTTAGGGCTGTTACTTGAGCCGAGTAGCTC
Organism: Persicaria tinctoria; assembly: GCA_037127255.1. NCBI lineage: Eukaryota > Viridiplantae > Streptophyta > Magnoliopsida > Caryophyllales > Polygonaceae > Persicaria > Persicaria tinctoria. Next base: position 20,168,826 of record JBANSL010000008.1, read on the forward strand.
GAGCTCGGTTCGGGCTCGGCTCGGAAAAAGCTCGATTCGGACTCGCTCGAATTAAATATGAGCCAAGCTTGAGCAGAATTTTGAGCTCGAGCTCGGCTCGAGTAGCTCGTATAGCTCATTTTATGGGTGAAATTACAGTTCTCCTCCTATATTTTATTTAACCCCATGTAAATAGGTTTTATTTAACCCCTTGTAAATAGGGCGTATATCTCGTTTCGTAGGTAAAATTATAGTTCTGTCGCTAGGTTTTATTTAACCTCTTCTTCTAAAGAGTCTGTCGACCGCTTTGCCAATTTGGACTCCATTCACTTTGAATCACATATCTACATTTCGTGAGTAGCTCGAGCTCGAGCTCGGCTCGAGAAAATGAGGCTCGAGCTCGAGCTCGGCTCGTTTGTAAACGAGCCAAGCTTGAACACCCACTACTCGAGCTCGTTAGCTCGTATATCAGCCCTACTTTTACTTCTTGATGATGTGAGCTTGAATATGCGTTGGGATTGGGAGTATATACTATATAGGAATAAGTGTGTAAAATATAGGTAAAAATTAAGTACAAATATGTGTTTATTTTATAAGTAGATTAAATGGGTGTATGGGAGGCCAAAAACAAATAAAAACTGTTAAAAAAAATGGGTTTAAAAATAAGCTATAATAAATCGGTGCTTTTTTAGGTGTTTATTACCCTTTTATCTTATTTGGTTTGAATGTACCACAATACCCCTGATAACAACCAAATAAACTCGACTTTTTACAAATAATTTATTCCCCTTTATCTTATGTAGTGATATGCCTCCAATCTATGCGGAAGCTCTTGGCATGCGTAATGGCTTGCTAAGGGCCGACTTTATGTGTTTGGAAATATCTTTATAGAGGGGATAACCTTACCGTTGTTAAAGTTCTTTTGAGTGAATGTAGTTGCCAGATTATCGAGATCCTGGTAAGAGAGATTAGGCTACTATTATGTAAATTTAATTTTGTTTCAATTCGTCATATCTTCAGAGAAGCAAATACGATTGCACATTGGATTGTACATCTGACTTACTGTATCCCTATCGACGAAGATCCAGAGTCTAATGAATAACTGCATATTCTCATCCATAAAGACACTCTAGGATTGGGTTAGACCGTACGTGGTCTCATATACTAAATCTTTCGTTGTATTAAAAAAACATAGTTTATAAAAACAAACCCAAACATGAAATAATATAAAATAAACAATAGTATTTATTTTAAAATATTTTCATTTTGTTCATCTAGTTTGAAAAAACCAACAAACTGCCCATTGTAATGGACAAAACAACCTCACCTACCCTCTTCCACCTACAATTTATCAGGAGCAACTGTCCTTCAATCCGGGGACCCTGAGCCCGTCTGTAAAACCCTCACCCCCCCTCGCCATTGAAGCTGCAAATCACAACCATGGATTTCCTCGAAATACCCCAGATTCAATTGGTGGCCGTCGGTGTAGCCGTTGTAGCAGTTCTCGTTGGCGCCGCTTATTTCTTATCCGCTGGCAATAAGCGCAAAGGTTTGATTTTGATTTTTTAATGTTGTCGATCGGGTGCTTAATTGGGCGGATTTGGTTTGAAATTACGATGCTTTTGAGGGGTTGATTCTAATTTGGGTTCGATCGGAGAATAAGCAGTCCGTTTGGAATCGGGATTTCATGTCAAACGCCATCTGAGGGTTTTGTGTGAATTTTGGGGGTTTTGGTGTGTAGGTAGCTTGGATCCTGAAAATTTCAAGGAATTCAAACTGGTGAAGCGCGAGCAGCTGAGCCACAATGTGGCCAAGTTCACATTTGCTCTTCCTACTCCTACTTCAATTTTGGGCCTTCCAATTGGTCAACACATCAGTTGCAGGTTCATCTACTTCTCACTATTGTCTGTTGAATTCCTCTAATAATTTTATTTGCTTGTTTCTGATAAAAAAAGAATCCAGCCTGATATTGCTTGGGCATAGATTTGGTGTTAGGCTGAATCATAATGCAAATAAGAAGAGATTTTGACTGTAAGAAAGGAAATCAATATCCTTGTTATAGCTGTGGATTTCCTGCTTCCTGATGTGTTGTTTCATTGCTCTTTGGTTGATCATATCCCTTGGTCTGACTGAGTGGGGCCCACTTTGTATCTGATGAACAAGGGATGAGAATCTCCTGCCAACTCATCTCACCTAGTGTGGGTTTGGATGGGCATATCTTGATGATCTTTTCATGTTTCATTGAATCCCACATTTGTTTGTGCTTCTCTTGCTCTATTTGTTTTGGTTTCTTCTGTTGCTTAGCTGAGAAATTGAAAGAAACCGAATAATCTTTGTGATGATATTGGTAGGGGGAAGGATGGACAAGGTGAAGAGGTGATTAAATCCTACACTCCAACTACGTTGGATTCTGATGTAGGCCACTTTATACTTGTTATAAAGGTGAGTCTCGGAATTCTGTTGGTCTCAAATCATAATTGTTAGTGCTGTGTGTTTATGGTGTTGATTGGTCTTGCATTTTTTTTGTTTCTGACTCTGATTAGATGTATCCACAAGGAAGGATGTCGCATCATTTCCGGGAGTTGCAGGAAGGTGACTATTTGGCTGTAAGAGGACCCAAGGTTGGTAATGCTTCTGAGACTATTATGGTTTGGTGTGAAAATCTAGTTAGCCTAATTTTTTTTTTTTTGACTGCTTACTTGCTTTGAAGGCATGGTCAGTTTCAAATGGTTCTGATGGGTTTGTCCAAGATACATTTTCGCTTATTAGGCAAGCAATTGGACTTGGGAAAACTGGTTCTAATTAGTAGAAGAATTAAGAAAATGCATTCACTGATGTGTTTTAGTGATTTAAAAAAAAAACATTTTAAACAAGTTGATATCTGTTCTTTCCAACAAAAATATGTATTTGGAAAAGTGATTAGTTATCAACCACTTATGCAAATGGCCAATTTAAAGGTGATAGGCCAATTTGGCTTCTGTGCAGTAGTCTATTATATATCCATGTTGAGCTGGACTGTGTATTTTCTCTTGGACGTGCTTTTAACCAGAATTGTTCCTGAAGTTGGTTTTTGAGTTTCCATGTTCTCTAAAATTGTAAAGCAATCTTTTCAAAATGCATTATTAAAGCGTTATCAGAATTAAATACCAATCAACCCCAAATGGCTGACTGTTTATCTTGTATTACTTTCAGGGCCGGTTTAAGTATCAGACTGGTCAAGTTAGGGCATTTGGGATGCTTGCTGGAGGTTCTGGGATTACTCCAATGTTTCAAGTAAGTACTTGTTGACATAACTTGCAGCGAACACTTTGACTTCAAGTGTATATTTTCCGGACTTCACTTGTAGCGAACTCTTTCACTCTTTGTATTATTTGCTTCTGGGAAAATGTGGAAAAATTGCAAGAGATTCAGGAGCCTGACATTCTTTTTTTTTATGTTTGTTTTGTTATAATCATGTTAGGTAGCTAGGGCCATTTTGGAAAACCCGAAGGACAAAACAAAGGTGCATCTCATCTATGCCAATGTTACATATGAAGACATTCTTCTGAAGGTATCTCTCTCCCACCCTCACTCGTCGTTATCTTTTTCTGTGCGTAGTATGAGTGTATGTATCTGTGTGAAGCATTACGCTTCCATATTTACATGACTCCCAGTTGAAAAATGGGCTATCCATGGTTATACTTATAGGTGAAAATTTTTGAATAATTCTTTGCCGACCTTTGGAAATCAGAGACTCCCTTACCCCTTTCTATGCTGAAACCAAAGAAATGTCTAGTGTCTAAAGTTTCTTGCATGATCAAAACCTGGGAGGGTAAAGCGTACAAAAGCAATCCTGGAATGGACAATGCAACAGCAGAAATGTATAATTGTATGTCTAATAATTGATTTTGGTATCTTACCGTGCAGGAAGAATTGGACGCCCTTGCTTCTGAGTACCCTGATCGCTTTTCCGTTTATTACGTTCTTAATCAGGTTGGTCATTCTTAATACGTTTATTTGTTTGTTTTCTGCTTTCACAGTAGGTTAATTTGTAAAGCGGAAAGAAACATTGAATATGTGTTCGGCACTTTGACAGGATAAACATGCAAGTTAATTGAAGACTTGAAGTTGATAAGTAATGTTAATTCTAACAAGTTAAAAATAGCTTATAACTTGTAAGCAGTTACCAATGTCGATAGCTTATGAAAATGAGGTAGCTTAGTAGCTAAACCATATGACAAACCCGGCCTAAAGATTTACCATCATTCTTGTGCTTTTGAATGCTTTGATCCATCGCTAATCTCACATACGTGAGACATTTACCAAGGTCAATTTTAAAGCTTTCGCCTTTGATTTATCTTTTGTAAAAAGATTAAACTCTTTTAAGCTTTGACACAACAATTTTTACCAACATTTTACCTATTTACTAGATCTCAAGTAATCCAGCAAAGTCTTATAATGTGATCTGTCTCGGTTTTTGCACTTGTTAGCCTCCTGAAGTATGGAAGGGCGGAGTCGGGTTCGTCAGCAAAGAAATGATCAAAGAGCATTTACCTGCACCAGCAGATGATATTCAGGTCTGTATCATTACACCACACTTTCGCCCTTTTCTGCGCTTGTTGCATTTGTGTAATGCACTCGTAACTGATATAACTCAATAGGATTAGGATCCCTCAGCAAAGAAATGATCAAAGTCATCAAACACCAGTTGTTGCTTTTGTGTACATGTTAAGAGTCCTGTCTTCAAACTACTGAATTATTTCGCTTGGTGTCACTTACAGATCTTGAGATGCGGTCCACCACCGATGAACAAAGCAATGGGTGCTCATCTCGACGACCTTGGCTACTCCCCAGCTATGCAGTTCCAGTTTTAATCCCCAGGAGTCCTATTTTGGGGCTAAATTGGTACCAAAAAAAGTCTCACTCAGTATCTTTCATATCATTTTGGCAAGGCACTATGAGACATTGGCTGAACCATTAAGGGTTTCTTCTTGTGATGTACTTCTAGCTAGTATCAGGATTTGTTTTCCATCTTTTCTAATTTTAACGCCAAACTGAGGCTGTATTATTGCCCCTACGTTAGATCCATATCCGCGAGATCTCTAGAAGACCTCGCGGAAATGAGTTTACAGACGTTGCCATTTTGCGACATTTATCTTGCAACTAAAAGAGCTTCATCTTCTGAATTCGAATGAGGGCTCTTTTGAGTACTTCAGCATGCTTCATCTTCATCTACTTCAAGATCACTGGTTCAATGGCTGAAGGGAATTCTTCACACATTGCCATTCTCTGCAGGAACTTTGTTTTTTGGTTTATATATAAAAATAAAAATTGCACAAAATGTCCCTTTTTAGTATTAAATTGCACACAATGCCTCTTATTTTAAAATTATATAAAAACAACCATTATTTACCAAACTTTGCAAAAAAAAAACACTGCAATTAACCAAAAATTGCACAAAATTGGCCACAAAACAATATAATCTACAAAGAAATAATGATTATATTTATATTTTAAGACTTGTATAATAAAAAATCTTACTTTTTTTTTTTAACTGATTATACGCTTTCCACAAAACTACACAGTATAATCTTACTTATATAAGAAATAACCATTGAGGACTGATTTTGTTAAGTTAGACACTTAGAGCATCAGCAATGGTCGGGTTCCCCAAAACTTATCTCCCCTTTTCTTATTCATCCACCTCACTTTCCACTAACTTTATTATCAACCCTCCCCAATTCAACTCTCCCTTCCCACAATGGTCAGGTTCCCTAATAATCTATTTCATCACTTTTTCCATACCCATTATATTTTTCATATAATTTCAAATATTAAAAAACTAAATTGATTTATCAATATAAAAATTAAATTATTATTTTTTCTTTAATTTTATAATTAGTTTTAATAAATTAGAATATTTTTAAATAATTTTTTTAATAAATTTTGAATTTCAAAAAAATTATTAATTTAATATTGCTATAAGTTATATTCTAATATTTTAATTATATTTTTAATTACTTTTAATAATTTAAAATATTTAAAATAAATTGTTAATAAATTTGACCATTCAAAAAATTATTAATTTAATTTTTAATTATATTTGTTAATTACTTTTAATAATTTAAAAAGTTTAAACTAAATTGTTAATATATCCGAGAACTAAAAAATATTAATTAAATTTTTTAATTATATTTGATAATTAATTTTTGTAATTTAAAATATTTTAAATAAATTAAACCATTGAAAAAAAATATTAATGTAATTATATAATTATACTTAATAATTAATTTTAATATTTTAATTAAATTGTTAATATTTTTTAGTCTTTAATTAAAATATATTAAGGAAAATGAAAAAAAAAATGAAATGATTTATTAAGTTGACACGTGTCATCGTTTAATTGGTTTCGGATTTGGGAAGGTTCCCAATATATTGAGGCACCCGAAAAATGGGGAGGTTGTCCACAATGATTTGGTTCCCCAAATCGCATGAAAAAGTGACTTGGGGAGGTTGGTTCCCCACCATTGGTGATGCTCTTAGACATCTATTTAACTAACAATCAATTGAATTGAGTTTCAATTGATTCGGTTTTGGTTAAACTAACATTTAGATAAGCTAGTTCATATGATCTCAAAATAATATATTGTGTTACAAACAATCAATTCATAAATATAAACATATTGTATTATATGAAAAAAAGTTGCACGAGGTGCGGATACTAAAACTAATAAATTACTAGTAAACTAGCAACTAATAGGATATATTTTGGTTTAATTCCACCAAAATAAATAAATGAATGGGAAATTAGTCATGGGGAAATGACTGAGACGTTAGTGATTCAATGTATATTAACGTGACTATACTATTCTAGTGGTCACTAATATAATATTTTATACGTGCTTTCTTAGTAAAGATGCCAATTTTAGCGCGTCTTATTAATTACTCCTTCCATCCTACGGAGTATAAACTTGTTGTATGATTAAAAATATCAATTTATTGAATATAGATAATTGTATTAAATATGAATTTTTTTTTATAAATTAAAAAATCATTGTTGATATATTATATATAGTAGTTTTTATCGTTTTTTTTTTAAATGTGTCAAAAGTAAAATAACAGTATTTTGAGACGGTGGGAGTATTACACTAAAAAATAGAAAGCTAAATGACAAATAACTGACTCTTTAAATAGCTCAATACTTTATATTAAACAAACTTCTATATGCATGCTCCAAAAAGGTGAAATCGCTCACCTCGGACGCCCTTCATTCCCGGTTCTACGGGGATTATGAGCGGAGGTAAATCATGGTGACTCAACCGGTAATAAGGGTCCGAGACTAGTGCTCAGTGCGTATAAAAAGCCCCCACGTTTGAGAGGTTACTCCCACACTACCGCTAGTGAGACTCGATTCTTGAGTCCATACTACAAATGTTGCCTTTGTAATCAGTTAAGCTAAGCTCGTACAGGCACAACCTTCTTAATGCATAACTACACAGTAAACCAACCCCTTTTATACATGACGTACGATTTCCGTCAAGGTCGGGCATCGCACAAAGAACCTAAGAGCATCTTTAACCATAGTACTCATTTTGAGTATCATAACTTACTTTTTGCCATTTCTCTCTCATCTACCTTATTTTAATATTTGGTACTCCACAATTATGATACTTGACATGAATATCTTAATTCACTTTTTGTATCAAACTTGCTTTTTTTTTTTAAGTAAAAATCAAATGGGACTCACTAATAGTTTTTAATTGGGTAATATTCTATGATATTGTGTAAGAATATGAGTATCATCTGAACTGGTAAATATATATATGAGGGTGTAACCAAGTTACAAAAGAATGAGTATCATGCGTATGATACTTGAGCTCACTTTTCTTTTTGGGTTCTTTCAAAAATCTTAGTTTTTCTTACATTTCCTCTGTTGTTAATTGGTATGGTATTTGGAGTACCACCGTTAAAAATGCTTTAACAAACCACTATGCAAGAGCCACAAGGGCCCACAACCACCAATACCCCCGTTGCTAGTCATTGCATTGGAGGAACGGAGCCAGTGGCGGATCTAAAAGGGACTTAGGATGGTTGAAATTCTCTCTATTCTGAAAGAAAAACGTAAAAAAAAAAAATTGAAATTTTTTAATTAGGGGTAAACAAGTATAAAAAGACTAATAAATTATAAAGTTAGGGTGGGCGGGGGACGGGACGGGATTAGGGTCGTCCTGCGTCCCGTCCCATTTAATTTTTGCGGGACGGGACCGGGACGAGATTCACAACTTTTTTTTCAATCCCGCGCAAACTTTTTCCCTCGCGGGACGGGACGGGTCATGCAAGTCTCCAAGTGTCATTTATTAGTAATAAGCATGAAGTGATCTATGATAACCAGATTCTAATTACACACTTTATTCTCTTCTCAAATTTGTAAGTCATACTTCTTCTTCATCTTCTTTTTTTTTTTTTTTGGGTCTAGTCTTCTTCATCTTCTTTAAAACCACCATCCTCTTTAAGTTTTCGCAATAAGAAAAATCAACTGTGCAAATATCGATCAAAACCTAAAAACTTTTTTATTTTGAAATCTGGAAGCGGATAAATTCGAACGAGCCTTTCAAGTTTCAATCATCATCTGGAAATGGAATGCGCCAAACTGAAGAGAGTTTGAAAGCGTAAACTAATTAATTACGGATAGAGGTGGCAATCGGGCGGGTCGGATCGGGTTCGGGTTCGGTTAGTCGGGTTTCGGGTTATTCGGGTTTCGGGTAATTCGGGTTTCGGGTCATTCGGTTTCGGGTAATGTCTAATAATTTGGTCATTTTTGGTTGGGTCGGGTTCGGGTTTCGGTTGTATCGGGTTTCGGTTATTCGGGTTTCGGTTGTCTCGGGTTTCAGTTATTTCAATATTCATTTTGAAAAATTTACTAGAATGTATCTTAAAGTTCGGGTTATTTCGGGTTTCGGTTGTAACGGGTTCGGGTCTTAATGGGTTTCGGTTGAATCGGGTTCGGTTCATTCGGATGTGGGTGAGTTTCGGTTATCGGTTATTCGGATTTCGGGTCCAAAATGGGTCGGGTTGGTCGGTGTTCAAAACAATCGGTTCCGGGTCGACCGGGTCGGATTTTCGGGTTCGGGTCGGGTTTTGCCAGCTCTAATTACGGAGTACTCCATTTTTAGTTTAATTTCTATTTTTTCCAAAAATGAAAATGAGTCGTCGTTCTTTGAAGAGACTTTTTGTGCGCGCGAGTGTGCGACAGAGGGAGAGAAAATTACATTCTTGTTTGTATTGACGATTTGACGTCGTGCATTCAAATATTCAATGGTTATTGTATGCAATATTTAGATTTAGACACGTGTAAACTAACGATTCTTTGTTAGATCAGTGAATCAGTGATGGGGTAATTAATTTGGTGCTTGTGTGATATATTGACGTTGATTTAGACACGTGTAATACTTTTTTTTTTTAAATAATGTCATATACTGCAGTATACTACGGAGTACGGAGCACTATTAATGTATAATTTCATTCGATCAAAATTAGTACTAACTATATGAAATAAATGATCAAAAACAAGAGCACAGCAGCTCCTGGAATCAGTGATCAAAGCACTGTTTTATCAAGCCATATTGTGAGCTTTTCAAAGAGAGAAAAACGACAGTTTTGCCTTCCTTCATTCCATATTTCAGATCCCAAAAACCCTACCTCTAAGAGTATCCTTACAAGCTTATATAGTCATATGTCCTCATCTATGATTGGTGAATCACAATGTGACAAAACCATGTGCAGCTGTCTAAAATACAGCAACCGAAAATGCAATGCAAATGCAGCAGAAAATGCATAAGGAAATAAAGAGAACGAGGACCACAAGGGACCACATTCTTGTGTGTGAAATGTGTATGAAAACATATAGAAATCACACGTTATTCTTCATATCCCCTCCTCAAGTTGGGGCTTGGTTGAAGCCAGTGAGACCCAACTTGGAAGAAAGATGGAGATGTTGTCTCTCACCCAAAGGTTTAGTTAAAATATTAGCAAGTTGAGCACCAATCCTGACATGTTGTGGATGTAGGAAGCCTTCAGTCAACTTCTCTCTAACAAAGTGACAATCTATCTTCAAGTGCTTAGTCCGTTCATGGAAAACAGGGTTCTCAGCTATGTGTAAGGCAGCCTGATTGTCACAATACAAAGGAATAGGTAGAGGCACTGTCACTTTCAGAGTGTTCAACACACCCTCAACCCACACAAGTTCACTAGAAGTCATTGACATACTTCTATATATACTCAACTTCAGCTGATGATTTTGACACCGTATTTTGCTTCTTTGTTTTCCAAGAGATCAGGCAATTCCCAAGGAAAATACAATAACCAGTTAGTGATCTGGCACTAAATTGACATGCACCCCAATCAGCATCACAAAAAGCCATCACATTTGTACTAGAATTGGATGAGTAGTGCAAGCCAACAGAGACTGTGCCCTTTAAATATCTGACCACATGTAAAGCTGCATCAAAATGAGGTAGGCTAGGCTCACTCATGAACTGACTTAGATGCTGAACAACATATGATATGTCTGGTCTGGTCAGATTTAGAAATAAAAGTCTCCCAACCAACCTCCTATAAACCTCTGGATCTGTCATGATCAAGCCTTCATCAGTTGACAATTTCAGACCTCTAGGTAAGGGAAAAACTGCAGGTTTACAGTCCATCATGCCACAATCTTGCAAGATATCAGCTATGTATTTCCTTTGATGTAATAATGTGCCTGATTCATTCATCATGATTTCAAGCCCCAAAAAGTACCTTGCCAAACCAAGGTCTTTGATAGTGAATGATTTGTTCAAGGCAATCTTAGTGGAATTGATCACCTCTTCATCATCACCTCTTAAGCAGCAAATCATCAACATAAACCACTGCAATGACTATCCCTTTAGCAACCCTTTTAGTGAACAAGGAATAATCTTCCATAGATTGAACAAATCCAAGCTTCACTAAGAATCTGCAAAGCTCTGCATTCCACTGTCTTGAGGCTTGCTTTAGCCCATAAATCGACTTCTTTAGCTTGCAAACTTGACCAGGCTTACCCAGAGTATAGCCCTCAGGGGGTTTCATGTATACTTCTTCATCTAAATTGCCATGGAGCAAGGCATTATTTACATCCAACTGATGTAAAAGCCGACCTCTGATAGTAGCAATAGATAAGATGATTCTAATAGTGGCAAATTTTGCCATAGGGGAAAAGGTGTGCTTATAATCCTTTCCCTTAATTTGGTTGTAGCCTTTAGCCACTAACCTTGCCTAATATCTTTCAACTGAACCATTAGGTCTGTACTTGATCTTGTACACCCATTTGCTGCCTATAACTTTATTTCCTTCAAGTAAATCAGACATATGCCATGTATGATTATCTTCAAGAGCATTGATCTCTAAATTCATTGCATCCACCCACACTGGATCCTTTACAACATGTGAGAAATGATAAGGCTCTTCTATAGCTTCCATCTGAGAAAAGGACATAGTAAAATCCTTGTCAAGGACCTGAACTGGCCCTAGGCAAAATGCCAAGAAAGACTGAGAAACAGAATCAGATCTTCTATTTCTTTGACATACAAAGTCTTGCAATCTTCTAGGAGCTACAACATCTCTGGTTGACCTCCTAAGAGGAGGAAATATCTCATGATTTCTAAGGATTTCTTCTGACATTTGTGGAACAATTTCATTGGATGACTGTGAGGGAGACATATTAGGAGATGAGGTTACAGAATTTGGAGCTATTTGAGGAGATGATTGTGTTGATGAATTCTGAGAATAAGGGCCAATTTGAGCTGTAAGTTGATCACTCTCACAGTCATTAGCTGGATTCACAAGTGGCAGCTCATGCTGCAAGTCATTAGACTTATTAACGTACAGTATCTGATTCATCAGTCTCTTTAGCTTTATATGGGAATTTAGACTCATGAAAGATGACAACTCTACATATCAACATCTTTCTGTCCTCTATATCCCACACCTTATATGCTTTCTGTCCATGTGGGTATCCCATGAGCACACATTTCTTGGCTTTTGGACCGATCTTATCCCTAAACATATGAGGAACTGATGCATAGCACAGACTTCCCATAATTCTCAGCTCATCATAAGTAGCAGGCTTCTTGAGCAGCCTTTCATAGGGTGTTTTCCATTTCAAAATCTTTGTAGGCAACTTATTGATTATGTGTGTAGCATCCAGGAGACACTCTCCCCAAAATCTGACTGGCAAACCAGCATGCGATCTCATTGCTCTAGCTGTTTCAATCAAGTGTCTGTGCTTTCTCTCTACTCTCCCATTCTGTTGGGGAGTGTAAGGCACACTTCTTTGATGCATAATACCTTCAGAAGCCAAGAACTCCATGCATTTTCTTTGAACAAACTCAGTCCCATTGTCTGTCCTTAAACATTTTATGGAAACACCAAATTGATTTTTCACATAAGAAGTGAAATCACAAATGCATTTAAAAACCTGCAACTTATCTTTGAGCAAGAAAGTCCAAGTAACTCTAGTGCAATCATTAAGCACAGTAAGGAAGTAATGGAAACCATTATAAGTAGCTACTTTATAAGGACCCCAAAGGTCCATATGGACTAAATCAAATGGCTTAGAAGCCAAACTCATACTTCTGTCAAAAGGCAATCTATGATGTTTAGACATAGAGCAAGTCTCAAAGTGGAAATCATTCAATTCAACTGGACTACATAACTGCAAATGTCTTAACTTAGAAACTGGAGTGTGCTCAAGTCTGGCATGCATAATGTCTAGATCAAAGCTAGCTTTATTACAACTTCTACTGAGGATCTCAGTTCTGGTCTTCATGCCTGTCCCTCCTCAAAGCACCTTGTAAAGGCCTTGACTTCTCTGACCAGATAGCACCACCTCCTTAGTTCCAAGGTCCTGGAAATAACAATGAGTACTTGTGAACACAGCTATCATGTTGTTATCATCAAGAAGCTTCCCAACCGAAAGCAATCTATGTTTAAAATCTGGAACTAGAAATACATCATTAAGATTCAAACTATCTGTTAACTATAAACCTCCCATGTCATTAACTGTTTTGATGGAGCCATCAGGAAGTCCTATATGAATAGGACTTTGTAGCTTGGCTCTTCCTAACAAGAGCTGAGAATCAGACATCATGTGATCACTAGCTCCAGTATCAATGATCCATTCAAGAGATGGATCTCTCTTCACAACATTATTTGCATTATAGAAGGATAGTTTACCTGCAAAATTTGCAAAAGAAGATTCACTTCCAGCTTTTCCTTTCATCTTCTTTAGGATCTCCTGGTAGACTGCATTCACCATAGTTGAATCAAACTGTCCATCTCCTCCATTCCTTTCTGAGTGCTCCTCATCAAAAGGATTGTTCTGCATAGATCCACCAACTGAACCAGTAGTGTTGGCTGGACCTCTTAGCCCCGGATTGTTCCTCTCTTTCTCCTTCATCTCTCTGAACCAATCAGGCACTCCATGTATCTTGAAGCACTGATCAACTGTATGTCCCTTCATGTTGAAGTGAGTACAGGTGGAGAGTTGCTTCAACCTCTTAAGCTCTCTCCAATCCTTCTTGTATTGCTGGCCATTAGTGCTATTAGTATAGCCTGTCCTTGAGCTGTAGGTCCCTGAATTATTATTCCCTTGCATATTGCTCTTGGATTGATAAGTAAATCTGCTTCTGTTAGCTGCTAAGGCATTAGAGTCCAAGTTTTAGGACTGTGAATTTCCCGATGCTTCATTCCCACTTTCAACTTGTTGGAGAATGTAATAAGCTCTGTTAATACCGGGCAAAGGATCAGTAGCTAGAATCTGATTTCTGGCTCCCTCATAATGATCATTAAGGCTCATCAACAGCTAAATAGCTTTGTTCCTTGAATCAATATCACTGATTTTCTTCTTCAAGTCACAAGTACATCTCCCAAAAGCACCACAGTTGCATTCAGGAATACCTTCTAACACTTGGAGTTCATCCCAATGTTTCTTGAAGGTATTATACAAATCTGCTAGAGACATATTTCCCTGAGAAATAGTGGCCAGTTTCTTCCTTACCTGATAGATCAGAGGTGCATTAGTTTGCCCAAACCTCTCAATTATCTCATCCCACAACTGTTTGCTTGAATCAGTAAACATCAGGCCCTCTGCTATGTTCTTATTCATAGAGTTTAGCAGCCAGCAACGGACCATAAAATCAGCTCTTATCCACTAATTTTGCAAATCAGCATGATCTGCAACAGGTTTAGCACAAGCCCCTGAAACAAAGCCCAGCTTATACTTGGCTCCTAGAGCCATTGTAACCCCTCTACTCCAGGTCATATAGTTAGGCCCATAAAAAAAAAGCTACTAATTGAGATCCTGGATGATCGGAATTAGACAAATGCATAAGATCACTAGTATTAACTAGTGTGTTGTTCTCTTTATTCTCTCTGTTGTTGTTGCTCATATTTCCATATGTATTGAACATAAATGAGAAATAAACTCAGCAAGAGTAGATGTAAGATAGGAAATCAAAGGATCTAACCTTCAAAGCTCTGATACCATATGAAATAAATGATAAAAAACAAGAGCACATATCAGTGATCAAAGCACTGTTTTATCAAGCCATATTGTGAGCTTTCCAAAGAGAGAAAAACGGCAGCTTTGCCTTCATTCATTCCATATTTTAGATCCCAAAAACCCTACCTCTAAGAGTGTCCTTACAAGCTTATATAGTCACATGTCCTCACCTATGATTGGTGGATCACAAGGTGGCAAAAGCGTGTGCAGCTATCCAAAATACAACAACCGAAAATGCAATGCAAATGCAGCAGAAAATGCATAAGGAAATAAAGAGAATGAGGACCACAAGGGACCACAGTCTTGTGTGTGAAATGTGTATGAAAACATATAGAAATCACACGTTATTCTTCATAAACTAGTATAATTCCCGCGCCATGGCGCGATTTATAATAAATAAAGTAATGAAGGTAGACTTGAAATCTTTAAGAAAGTGGTAAAAATGTTAACCATAAAGTTAGGCTCCATAAAAAGGTTTTTAATTAAGATATTATATTGATATAGATTATTAGTATTGTAATATATAAAGATTTAAATATAGATTAATAGTAGACATTAGATTTAATTCAATATTTTGATTTAAACCCAATGGTTAGTAAATGGGTAAAAAAAATAAAAGGGGGGAAAATGTAAATGTATGAAAGAGATGAATAGAAAAAAAAATTGTTATTAGTTTAAAAATTTTAAATTAAGAAGGTGTTGACACGCCATCAAAAATATTCTAAATTAAGATATTATATAGATAATATTTTGAATTAAACTCAATGGTTAGTAAATGGGTAAAAAAAAACGTGATTGGGTTAAAATGAGTGAAACATGGAGAGGCTGCCACGTAGGCGTAAAGTATTATGAATTAAATAATTATATAGATATAGATTGATATGAAGATATTTTTACCAGATTGATATTCGGTCATGCATGATGCCGGCCAACTTTCTAAACTGATAATGCTTCGTTTACTATTTATGCATATTTTTTTAAAACAATAAAAATTATATAAAATATTAATATTTTTTAAAATTTAGTTTTATAAATTCATAATTAAAAATAACAAGTATGAAATTATTTAAAATGTATATTAAAAAAAGTTAATATTTTATATAGTTTTAACACCTCAAAAAACATACGTAAATAATAAAACATCAAATTTTAATTAACGAAGAGAGTATTTTTTTTTAATCAGACGCCGACTTTCCAAACCGACAAATACTTCCTGGTAGGGGTGGGCGCGGGACGGGACGGGACGGGCCTTGTCCCTCAAATAAAAAAATTATTAAAAAAACTTAATTTTTTCATAAATATATTGCGATTCTCAAATACGTAATACATATATGTGTAAAATTATTAAAAAAGACGTAATACACGTATATAAACACCGATGCAGTGTGTATATATATGGCCTTACTGTGGAGGATGTAGTATGTATTTGTATATGGCTAAATTACAGTATGTAGTATATATATATTACAGTGTGTACGTATGTAACATATATACAAACTATATATATAGATATACTATAATACATACTCTATATCCTAATATTATATATATAGTATTACATTATTATTATTATTATAATTATATCCTAATATTATAATAATAATAATAATAATAATAATAATAATAATAATAATAATAATAATAATAATAATATTAATAATATAATAATATTAATAATATTATAATAATAATAATACTAATACTATTAATAATAATTATTATTATTATTATATGTGTGTGCGAGACGGGATTTGCGGGATCCCGCCGGATCGTCCCGCGTCCCGTCCCGCATCATTTTTACGGGACGGGCCCGGGACGGATTCGGGATTTACGAGATTTGTGCCCACCCCTACTTCTTGATACGTGCAAGGCAAAAATAGCTACTAATATCGGCTCTAAGTGGCTGTCATGGCAATGTAATTGCAAAAGTAATTTTTTTTTATAATACTACATCCAACAACTTTCCCAATTTCTCCAAAATAAAAAATAAAAAATATATATTTCAAATAATTAGCTTTAAAAAATAATGTAGATTTAAGAAAGACTCTCTAACTTTTTTACTCCGTTAATAATGCGATAAAAAATAAAAAAATATATTGGTGACTTAATTACTTTCTTCCACCCCGAAAGAGAAGTCAGTAGTGAGACAAAATGGAACCCACAGGGCCACGTTGGTGTGCGTTGGGATTCCTGGGGTTGAGTGGACCCCACTGGATTTTCAACACGGAGATATGATACGTCAGATTCAGTTGATGTGACCCACTTTTTTCATTTTTCTATATATCTAGTGTACTACTGTAACACACATACACTAACTACCTACCTACCTAAATAAAGCAAATTATATATATATGCTCCGATATGGTGGCCTTCTCAAGAATCCTGAAAGCGACCGACGTCAGGAGCCGCTTCTCGTGGCCCGCCGGCCAGCTCCACCTACTCCCTCCGGGAGACCACCACCGCCTCCCCTTTGTCGCCGTGGATGCCGACGGCAAGGCATGGTCATTCACTTGCTCTCTTCGCACTCGAGGGCCTTATCCTAAGCCGGTCCTGACCCGCTCCTCCTGGCTCCCCTTCGTCCGCGCCAAGGGTCTTGCCGCCGGGGACTTGGTCGTGTTCTACTACGACCCCACTGCCGGATTCCAAATCCGGGTGCGGAAGCTCAAGACCGTCAAGTTGATGGGCCGTTACATTACTTCTTATGCAAATGAGGAGTGATCCAAAGCTAGGGCTTCCACAAGATATATATATAGGTAGTAGTACGTATTAGTATACCCCCTTCCCATTCCTATCCCACGATAAAAAAAAAATATATATATATATATATATATATATGTTATTTATTATTTATATAGTTTTTAAAATGATAAAAACTACTCTCATTGTTTAACAAAATAAGTCGTTTGTCATTTATATAATTTTTTTTTATGATGATAAAAAATTATGAAATATATCTATACGTTTTATAAATATTTTTTTAACTATTTCATACTCATTAGTCCTAATTAAAATTTGTTAAAGCTTTTATAGAAACAATTATTAATATTTTATATAGTTTTTATTATCCTAAAAAAAAGGTGTATAAATATTAAACGACAAGTTTTGCTGAATAGAGGAAATATCAACTTTTTAAATTATTATTTTTTAAAATAACTTTATATTTATTGTTAATAAGTATAAAATTATTTTCAAGGATTAATATAAAAATTGATATTTTATATAATTTTTATCATTTTAAAAAACACATTTAAATAATAAATAACATTTTTTTTTCGAAAGGTTTATATTTGAATATTTACCCGATATTATAGATTACTGTAATATTTATCCCGTTGCCTAGCAACTAGCTAGGCTTACCCATAGGCCATAACCCATGGTTGTGTGCATCTCCCTCTCCACCTTTATCTCTTTATATTTTGGTTGACGTAGGCAATACCAACAAAAATATAGATTACATTATGTTGTTTACGTACGTAGGAGGGTTCCACATTTATATTTGTGATGGGTCTCCCTTGCTTTCCCAATTTGTAACAAATATAGCTAGCGTTAATTGCACTTTAGACGCCTTATATAATGTTTTCATCTCTCTAGTAGAAGGTCTATTGCCAAGATGCATTTTGTCTATTTACAAGATAAATAGCAACATATTGCAATTCTAATCCTTTTCCTGTATTTTTTTTAAAAACGTGGGCCAATTCAAAATTCCTAAAAACTCTATGCTGATTTTGTAATTAACTAAAATATGTCATCTTCAACCTTCAAGTTGAGATGTTTATTTAATAAAGTTTGATATATGCATGGATAGATACATTTATTTATACATCCATCTAAGTTTAATTAAAAAATAATCTCTTTTTTCTTTTTATTTCTCATTTACTATTATCAATACGTACTTTTATTAAATAAAAACTAGCAGTATATAAAGCATAACTTTTTATGAATTTTTTTAAATAATTCTATACTTATTAATATGGAGTAATAAGTAAAAAATATATAAAGAATTAATATAAACATTAGTATTTTATATATTTTTTAAAAAGTTTGGTATGAATAGTAAATGAAATATTAAAAAAGAAGTGTAATTATTTCACACAATACATATTTCTCAA
Source organism: Persicaria tinctoria (assembly GCA_037127255.1). Classification (NCBI taxonomy): domain Eukaryota; kingdom Viridiplantae; phylum Streptophyta; class Magnoliopsida; order Caryophyllales; family Polygonaceae; genus Persicaria; species Persicaria tinctoria. The sequence continues at coordinate 20,187,471 of JBANSL010000008.1, forward strand.
CGTAATAAATATCCGATCCATATACAATTTTTTTATGATAAAGCAAAGAATTGAATGGCGCGCGCCATCTTCAGTTTGTGCGTCACCCAATATAGTATCTTGTAGACGAGAACCTAAAGCTTTGGACGAATCGCCAACATTCAAGGATCCATCATCGTTTGAAATAGTTGAGCTAAACAATTTCATGTGTGTTGATCTATCGGAAAAAAATGTGTTTGTGGTCTATCGAAGATCTGGAGCTCGAGAAGGATGAGAGATGTAATGTAATCATTTTGATCTACCAGGGCACCAACATTTTTATTTTATTTTTTACAGTATGTAAACAGTAGCTAGAATGCCTTGCTGGACAAGGTTCATTCATGATCATGATCACTACGAATGATGTTAAGAAATTCTCCATTCAAGAGGAGGGTCAAAATACTACCCCTAAATCTGGCTATATAGTCAATTGACGTATTTGATTCTCTGTAGCAGTGTCTGAATTCGATCATGTCGAAATATTCACTTAAAATCTTGATCTTCTCCACAGTCTAGATTTCCCAGTCAATCTTGGTGTTGTCCTTAAGAGCCTTCACTACTTTAAAGTTGTCTCCTTCAATGATCACGTTCTTTAGTCCCTTATCTATGGCTCGTTGTACTCCCAGGAGGAAGGCGTCAACTTCAATCTGAATGATGGATCCATGACTTCTTTTTTGTTGGAAGATTAATTTCGATCACCTGGCCCGAGCTGTCTCTAATGATGCCCCTAGACTGACAATTAAGAGGGGCTCTAATCAAGCCATCTACATTAACTTTGTAGATGGCGAGTGCCACTCGCCGAGTGGTGGTTTAGACCACCTTGAGGTTTTACGTTTATCTTTGAGGCACGTTTTTCTTTCGTTCATTGAGGCATTATTCCAATCAAGGATTTGTTGGCAAACTTGTTGGACTATCGTTGTATGTGGTACTACTTTGTAGTTGTTGAAGATGATTTTCTTTCTCATTTCTCATATGGTATACCATATGAAGCAGAGATCTTCAAAGCTTGTGTTGTACGTTCTGGTTGATTTCCTTAAGGTCTTATTGGATCGATTGTCCTGCATGTATATAAGTTGATGAAACTTTTCCCAGTTAGATATTCATAGTTTTCTACACATGCTTTTGTGAAAGGGAAGTCGAGGAGTATATGAGGTGCATCCTCATTAACACTCTGGCAAAGTATGTGAAAGGGCAGTCGAGGAGTATATGAGGTGCATCCTCATTAACACTCTGGCAAAGTACACATTGTGCTGGGACTCTCTGAAAGTGTCTATTGAGTCTCTCTTTTGTTGGCAATCCACCAGTCACAACCTTTACAAAGGTTTTGGTTTTAGGAGGCAGTTTAAGCTTCCAAACCCAATCAAGGTACATTCCTAATGCTCAATATATTTTCCAACTTTTGAGCAGATATCGTGGTGAATTCCCCGGTTGTTAATTTCCATATTAACCTAACTGGAGTATTCCGGGATGCATGGGATCTGAATATCCAGGATAGCTTGCATCACCTGGGAAAAAGGTTTGTCTCAATAGAGGACGTCCCATTGTTTACTTTGAATTGGTTGATAAAATGAGCCACCTCCAGGGTCATGAGTTCCTTGGAAAGTTCTTAATGATAAATTGTTTATCGGAAACGATATCTCCACCGCTAATTTTTACTATTTCCACCGCTAATCACCGCATAGGTATGCGGTGGGTTTAATGACGGTCAACGATCTCACCGCATACCTATGCGGTGGGCAACCGCATATATAGTATTGCGGTGAGTCGAGAAGTATACAGGTTTAAAACCGTCGACATAACACTTCAAAACCGTCGCTATAACCCACCGCATAGGTATACGGTAGGTTTGAACCGTCGCCATAACAGTCAAAACCGTCGCCATAACGGTCCAAAACCGTCACTATAACCCACCGCGTACCTATGCGGTGGGTTATGGCGACGGTTTTGGACCACTTCTACAAACCGTTTTCAATTGCCCAAAAACTGAACGCATGTATACCGTCGTCATAACCCACCGCATACCTATGCGGTGGGTCTGGAAAAAAGTGGATTAAGATCACCGCATACCTATGCGGTGATTAGCGGTGGAAATAATAAAAATTAGCGGTGAAGATATCATCACCCATGGTTTATACAGGGCCAGATCAAATATTAATGGAATTTCCATCCCCTGTCTGGAGTATACATCCTTTTTTTCAAAAATGAAAATGAGTACGTCGCTGTTCTTTGAAGCGACTTTTGTGTACATGATGACGTGCATGAATCATGATGACGTGCGACAGAAAATTACATTGTTGTTTGTATATATTGACGTGATGATCAGATGATGTGTAAATTCGACGGAGTATATGTGTTTGCATTGATTGAGTTTGTCTTGCAACTCGAAACTTAATTACTGTAGTTAACTAGAAGCGCGTTCTTGCTCTAAGCAGGGCCATTATTTATTATGCTAAACTTTAAATATTACTCCTATGTAACTATGTTATACGTAGTATATGCGGTATATTTAAAAATGTTATTTACGTACATATTAATGCAACTATATGATTTTATATATTCTCTTTTCATTAGATTACAATCAGAAATTATTTTATATAATATGACAATAAATGATGTTATTTTTGTATAAAATATCATCGGTTTATAATAAAATATTACTGTATTATTTTTTTTTCCGTTTAAAAATAAATAAATAAATGAAATATCTGTTTTTTTAACTAAATAAGGATATAAAAAGCAATATAACAAACATTAAGTTAAAATTAGGGTTGTTAAAGCTAGGCTCGAGCTTCATTTACTAAATGATCAACTTGCATGCATGAGCATATTTTCAAGGTGGGTTTAATTAAAGTAATCCCTCCGTCAAACAATACATTGCCTTTTAGCATTTTGCACAAATTTTAATAAAACACCTTACTTTAAAAAAAACATCATCATTGCACTAACTTTTTCATAAATTTTATTATTTTTTAACACGCACTACACATTTTAACCAATCAAATTATTTTAAAAAGTCAACAACACAAACCAATACAAATCATTACAACTTTTTACCTAGAAAACCTAAAAGCCCATCTATTGTTGGACAAAAATTTACATCTAAAAGTCTATGTATTGTTGGACGGAGGGAGTATCATTTAAGTTACTATATCATGAGCAAATAAGGTTGCATAATATTTGAACAAAACTCGGTTCAAGCTTGTTTATTTACTAAACAAGCTCACTCAAGCTCGAGTCGTTTCTAAATGAGCTAAACATAATCAAGCAATACCCGACTTGTTCGACTTGAATAACAACCCTAGCAAATGGGTAACATGTTTCACTATACATATAATAATGTATAACTAGGCGTAAAAATTTTAAACTTACGAATGTAATTATTATCTCATTTTCTCTCTCCTCCCGTCTTCCCTTTTGAAGGCGTGACATGGCAATTGGAGCCGTGATGGGTCGATCTCCCTAGCTAGCTTTCCCAATTTGTAAATTACATATATAGAGTTTAATTGCACTTTAGACGCCTATATGTATATTACCGAGTATAAAATATTTTGAACTCTCTATATATAGAGAGAGATGTTTACTTATTTCACATAATATTTCTCAACGGAATAGATATCCATATACAATTTTTTTTATAAAGCAAAGAATTGAATGGCGTCGATCATCTTTGGTTTGCGTCACCCAATTGATGGTGATGATAAAAGTCAAGTCATCGGCTGATCGGCCTCTCCACAATGGCATGACGAATCCCCAAAATTAATACTCCATCCGTTCGGCAAAACTTGTCATTTTAACTCTCCACACAACTTTTAATAAAGCTAATAATTACACTATTTTTTTTACCAATTTACCCTCATTTATTACTCTACTTTTTACTTTATCAAAAACTACAACTCACAACACATCAATCAAATCAAGGGCATTTTAGTAAAGTAGAAGCAAAAATACCTAAAATGACAAGTTTTTCCGAACAAAAACAAAACTCTAAAACGACAAGTTTTGCCGAACGGAGGGAGTATTACTCGATCTTGTGTGAAAAACATATACTTATATATTATATATGCTTTGACACTCATGGATGAAACATATCCCTATATGGAAAAAGTATACCACAAACCCATTATGATTTATAACATAGACATCCATATATACTTGAATTGTTTCTCCTGGACTCGCCTTCTAAATTATTTGGCTTCCTGTCCCCCTTCACGTGTGAAATTAATACAGCTTTAATTTGCACTTTGTTTTGGGGGGGATTCAAAATTCAAATGGTGGCATTTTAAATCTCAAAGATTACAAATTAAACATATAGAGGGAACGTAACGAAGTATATATTCTCGTAAAGTAGATTACAACAACTTGAAGGAGGGTATTCTAATTAACAAAAATACACTAAGAGGCAAAAAAAAAGTATATAATTGTAGATGGCAAGAAAGTTTGTCACTCTGTTAGCTAACGGCACACATGTCAAAATTGGATACACAAATTCCTCCGAAAAAAGCCTTAAATATAAAAATAGCAGACTAAATAGAGGGTGAGATGGTAAGATATTATAATATATATATATATATAGAGAGAGAGTATAGATCATATGAGAACAAGCCTTATTGAGTAAAATGAGAACAGATCTGGGCCTTTGATTTAGAGAAATCGGATGGCTGAGATTAATCAAATATAATTAATTAATTGTAATTTTATTTAAAATAATAGCCTCCCACATCAATATTAAGCGCGTGTAAACAAACTCTGCCCTTTATCTTCATCCTTTTCAACCTCACATTAGACAGAAAGAAAGGGCAAAGGCGGAGAGCCCAGGCGATTGAAGAAGGTCGAAGGCGGAGAGCCCATGCGATGTGGAGGCGAGGAGGTGATTCGCCGCTGAGGCCAGGCGAAGGCGAGGAGACGAATCGGATGTGGGAAGTCGAATTGAAGAGCGGCAAGGAGGCGATTCATCCGTCCTCGGCAACCGCCATTGAACCGTGCGACCGATTCCTCTACTTCGCAGGCAGATTGCGGGCGGCGACGGCGATTTAAAGGAGGGACCAACCCTCCTATTGCTGCTCTTCGGTGGTTCTGACCCTCCTGTTGCTACTCGCCCATCGTCATCTGTTAGCCTTCGATCCCTTCAAATCGCCGCCGGAAATCGATCTAAGTTCGTAGATCTGGGATGTGAAGCGAGCCAACAACTTAAGTAGAGGTTCGATCCCTTCAAATCGTCATTGTCTTCTTCGCTTTGATTCAAATTCAGGTATACAATTTCGTCGATTTCGTTCCCAATTGATTCGAGGTTCGCTCAATTGAAATTGAAATCAAGAGGGCTTTAATTACAATACTTGTCCTCGTTGATTTCGTTCCCAATTAGGGCTTGGTTATTTTCTTGAATGAATCGGGTTTTTTTTTCCCGATGTTGGTGGAATTACTGGGGATTTTTTTTTGAGCGAAATTGAGTGATTGGGGATTTTTTCTGGATCGAAATTGAGTGACTGTGGAGTTTTTGTTTCTCCTCTTGAACGAATTGGGTGTTTTTGATTATGTCCTTGATCGAAATTGGGTGAATTTGGACCTAATTAGTAGTGATGAAATGTTGATTATTGATTATTCATGAAATTGGTTCATTATTCGGTGAGAAAGGAAAAGTTATTCGTATGTATATGGTAAATTAGATGGAGTACGTTTGTTTAAATACACATATACCGTCGAATAATCATGTGATACCATCGAATAATCATGTGATACCATCGAATAATCATGCGATACCAACGATTAATTTTTAGGCCATCGAATAATCAAGCTATACCATCGAATAATCAAGTGATACGATCGCATAATCAAGCGATACCATCGAATAGCCGATTAGAAAAATCAATCGATACTATCGCATAATTCGTCTATACCATTGCATAATCCGTTGATACGATCGAATAATTCAGTGATACCATCGATTCAATGTGCTAGCCGATTAGAAAAATCCATCGATACCATCACATAATCTGTTTATACGATCGAATAATCCAACGATACTGTCGAATAATTTACAGGAAGATAAAAATGGGCTTGTACACGCGCCCCAATGCAGAAGGCCCATCATGTGGCAAGATATCATCGAATAAGCCATCGATACGATCGCATAATCCGTCGATACGATCGAATAATCCAGATATACTATCGAATAATTTCAAGACAGTGCATCACACACACCCCAAATTCAGCAAGTGGGCAAGAAAAAACGTGGGTCCCACTGATTTTTAATTAAAAAAATGCTAAAATTGTCTTTTAATCTCACCCATCCATTTCATCTAATCAATGGCCAAGATTTGTTCTCATTATACACAATAAGGGTTGTTTACCCATGAACCACCCTCTATATATATATATATATATATATATATATATATATATATATATATATATATATAAAAGAAAGATAGGCGTCAAGGCTTGAGTCCACATCCACTTCTAACATACGAATATACGATAGCCTTGTTGTCATGCAAAGTATAATTTGGAAGAGAGTCCCTAAAGCCGTGCAGCTGGAACCCAGCAAGATCCAGCACAACAAGCCAACTATCAATATGCAATGGTTGAATGAATCCCTCATTACATATATTAAAATAATATTAAATAATGGAAGTACTTCTTGACTTGGGAGTTGGTTCCATCAACCGTCAGGCCCACTTTATTACCCAGCCCAATTTTGTCAAAGGCCAACATCTACGGTGGCCCAATATTCGATTTTTTTGATAGCATCCTTTCGGATGAGATCAATGAGATCTTTGTTTGATTCTAGTGCAATCCCGGAATAAGAGTGGCTAAGGTGTGCAACCTTATCTGCCACTCTGTTCCCTTCCCGGGGCACATGGGAAAAATTTGTTCTCTGGAAAGATTTGGTTATCCATTTAATGTCTCCCATTAGAAGCTCTATTTCCCAAGGACAGTCACCCAACTGTTTTAAATTTCGGATAATTATCTACAAAATTGTCTACAAAATTCAGATTTTTTTTTTCAATATTTATAAAACAAATATTTAAGGAAATATTTGGTTTCTCGAATTATTTATCAAAATATTTATTTTTGTGAGATTCGACAGACAAATGTGATTTCAAAGCGCGTTTTAGTAATTAGAAAAAAAAAAAAGAAAAAAAAAAGGCGGCCTACTTCTCCCATTGTCAACTGATTTTAGGCATACTTGTGTTTGAACTTGGGAATTAAGGGCCGTGTATTGTTTCTGATCAATAACAACTAAGTTCAAAACATCAATTATCTTGCGGAGAGAGAAAGTAATATACATTGATAAAATTGATTGGAATATGCTTGGTCGAGATCATGTTCCTCCAACCGGACCCAAGAAGGTTGTTCTCATACCTTCACGGCTTTATGTACCCAATCAGCGAAAGTAATATATTTATCGGGTTTGATAATTCGATAGGTTTAACTTGTTGTTTTTTTGGATAATCAGTATTCTATTCGATTCCGGTTTTTTCAAAGTTTGCGTATACTGAGGAACCTTGTCTCGTCGTGTAATCCAGGTTTCAAATTTACGTACATTTATGCTTTTATATTAGTAGGCTTAATTAATTGATTTTAATGTATTTGTTGGGTTGATGGTTTGGATTTGTTGCAAATCATTCCAGAGTGGGTCACCGGAAAAGACTTGTGGTAGTACCCATACAGGATTTGATGGTTTGGATTTGTTGCAGGAGATAAAGGGTGTGTTTGGTAAAATGGTAGCTGTTGGAGGAGCTGAAGTTGTTGGGTAGCTGAAACTGTTGGATTATTTGAGTTAAATATATGTTAATAAGCTAGTACAGTGTTTGGTAAACCTAGCTGTTAGGGTAGCTGTTAAAAACTTGTGAATAAAAAATCAAAAGCTCCGAAAAGCTTGGGTGAATAGCTGTTGAAAAGCTTAGATTTCAAAAGCTTTCAAAAGCTAATTAAACTAAAATCTTATATTTATTTCATTTAATACTATAGAATATCAAAACCAAAAGCTTCGAAAAGCTACTTGCTTTTGCCAAACATACCCAAAGAAAATGTACAAGGAATTGCACCAGAGATTACAGAAATTATTAAGGTGGATGATGATTCAAGACGATCTTGGTTGCAGGGCCAAAGAGACAGAAGGTGGATTAGATGAGCAAAGTTTTTTTGGCGTCAATTTAGGGACCGTTGCAAAGAGTAGTGACAAATAAAAAACACAGCTAGTTGGAAAGGAAAACAGAAACTAATAACAGATGCATTTAGAGAGGGGCATTTCGTCGAACAGGTGGAGTGCGTGAGAGATGCATTTAGAGCATCCGCATCCATCGAACCCATTTGGGTTTCTTAACACCACTTTTATCTTTCTCTCTCTTTACTATTCTTTAAACAATCCATTATACATTTTCACTCACATCCATAGAACCCATGAGAGTTTCTTAACCCTCTTTTTATCTTTTATCTCTTCACTCTTCTTTCAACTTTTTTTTTGATGTGGTCCCCAATTTCTCTTTTTTGTAGGGTGTTTAAGAGTTCCTTAGGAGAGAACATGTCAAATCATTCCTTAACCCATTTTTTATAATCTCAAATAAAATAGTATTAAATTTCTTAAATTTGGGTCAAAGAACCTCCATTGCACATACTCTTGGAGATAATAAACTTCCGGCATTGAAACCAAACAATCAACAATTACGACTCCCATTTTCAAAACCCTCTAAATAAGAAATGGCAGTTTTTTCCCTCTCATCATTCAGCCATCGGAATAGAGCCCTTTTTTGGAGGAGAATTTTATTTTTCGGGTTAGAATTGTTCTTCAATGGTGAGAATAAATGATATTCTCATTCATTGAGCGATTCAGTTCACCATTCTCAAATTTTCATTTTGTATAAAAGAAATGATATTCTCTATTTGGGAAAACATAAAAATTATTCTTATCGTTCGAAAAACATACTCTTTCCGTTCGAAAATATAAGTTCATTGGTTTTTTAGCACGCTTTTTAAGTAGTTAAAAACTATATAAAATAATAATTTTTTTATTAAATTTTTTACACAACAATATACTTATTAGTAATATATACTCCCTCCGTTCTAAAATATAAGACTTTTACTATTCACACACGTTTTCTTAGGAGGATAAAAACTATATAAAATATCAATTTTTTTTATAAATTTTTTTTATAATCTCATATTTCTTACTAATAAATATGAGATTATTAAAAAAAATTAAAAAAAATTGATATTTTATATAGTTTTTATCATCCTAAAAATACGTGATTAAATAGTAAAAGTCTTATATTTTAGAACGGAGGGAGTATAAGACTATGTAAACAAATTAATAAAAAAAATATTATTCTATATAGTTTTTAATTCTTTAAAAAACATGCCAAAAAGTCAATGGACTTATATTTCCGAACGGAGGGAGTATCATTTAATATTTATCTACGTTTTTTTACATGATAAAAATTATATAAAAATCATTTTTAAAAATTTCGTACTTATTAATAGTGACTATAAAAAAATAGATCGATATTTTATAGAAAAAATTGGGCGAAATATCCATATTCAAAAGTAGTTTAAGTAATTGTCCTCTAATTTTTTTTTACAATATATTACTATTATAAAACCACAAGCATCGCTCGTCTACATGGCTTCACCAGAAAGATATGTTCCACATGTCATTCTCTCAATGAATCCACATCCCAATTCTCTTTTATATCTCCATGTGGACCACTAATATACATCCACATCATTTGTTTTTGCCACGTCTCAGTAACTAACACCTCCACTTACCACCCCACTAACTCTAACAAAAATCCAACCCCTTATACTTATTATTTCAGAATTTACACAAGTGTTATCCTCTGAGCAACAGAGAGGTAAGGAGCGGTTTTTAATTTCCTCACCCACGCTCTTCCCCTTTTAGTGGTTTCTCCATACCACGGATCTCCTTCCCTTTGCAATTCTGAGATGCCGGAGAAACTAGATTGCTTGGTGGGCAGACGAGGGTCGTGACGGCTGAAGGCGGCTCAATCGTGTAGCGGACAGACGAGGGTGGCACGGATGTAGGCGGCTCAATCGTCGGGCGACTCGGTCACTCGGGTGTTGATCGGTCGATGTCGAGGAGGAGGAGGCTCAATCGCCTGTCGACGCGGTTCGATGACTCATTGAAGGACCGATCCTCTGGCTCATCGGACTCAGGCCGAACCCTGGAGATCGGCTTGTCGGCCGCCTCCGCTGAATATGCGCCCGGTTTTCCGCCGCTCCGATCGCTCTCATCGCCAGATCTGCTTCGTCTTCCGCCAACTCCCCTCTCTCTCTCTCTCTCTGCCTCTCGCCAGATCTGCTTCGTCTTTCGATCAATCCTTCCTTCCAATCGAACGTGGTAGTTCCGTCATAGCGACCACGTTCTTCACTTTTCTCCCCACTACCCAAAAAACCCTAAATCTATTCTTCTTTTATTTTCTCAATTTCTCATAGAGATTTTTCTCCCCTTTGTAATCTGGGGCTTGGAGGACTCCGACGGAAGTAATTACCGCCCGCTGACCACCCGTGGCTGTCGAGGTGCGAGAAGTGAGCCAGCGTGCCAGACACCGATGTTGCAGTCGAAGATAATCGACCAACCGTCGCAAACGCTGGAGTCGCCGGACCGGGGGCATAATTCCTCTAGAGATGCATGGAAGAGGGAGCAACAAAAAATGTGCTTGAAGGCATGAACGGCCATGGAAGCATAGGTTGGTAACGTTTTGCACAAGTCCTTTTGTTTTTTTTTTGATTATTTTTTCTATAAACTCTTCAATTCATGTTTGAGGATTGAAATTGCAAATTATTCGCTCCATTGCTTTGCCTTCTTACTTTGATTACATCCATCTTGAATAATATTGGGTAATTGTGAGCTATAACTATAATTGCCAACAAAATTTGAGGGTTTTGCTTCTTCTTCAGGACTTGGCAAGTTAGTATGACTGTTTGTATAATTGTCCTTTCTCCGCCTCTTGAGCTCAGATAGTCAGATTTCGTCGGCGTCGTAAATTGTGTATAAAGAGTCGTTTTCGTAGGGATCATCCGTCCCAATCTTGGTAGCACACTGGATTTATTGTGTTGTTGTATCTAATTGCAATAGGTTTCTTCGGCCTTGCCATCGTCCTGTTCTTGTCTTTGGATTCAACTTTCTTTGCTTCGCCTGTGTCCGCTGTTGTAGGAGGTGTCAAGGTAACCGATTCATCCACTTTTGTTCAATTATATTTTACTTCTGTTAATCCGGTTAGAATCAGTTTTGTGGAATTCGAGATTCTTATGTTCAAATTTTGATTCCTTTTGAATTTGTGATTGTCGTGAATGTTATTCGCATCCCTTCGAAGATTGAATATATTATGTAGGAATTGAATAATAGATCTTAATTTGCATGTTTGCTTATGGTGTTAATTGTAGGAATTGTCCACTAGAAGGGTTTCTAAAGACATTAATTTATGCTTCTTCTCTTTGTTGTTCAGTCCCACCTTTTTCCAAGGCTTCTTTGCAATGACAAAAGACATTAATTCAGCACCAGGGTCATCATCGTCGTCGTTGTTTTCGACGCCACCAACGGCTTCCATCTTCCAAATATGCACACGCAGTTGCAGAGGAAACCTATTTTAAACAAAGATGAAGAGGGCAATATTAGGACCAGAAGGGTCATTGTCCTCATCCTCTATCAGGTCAACTCATCTCCCCTCTTTCCAAACCTTACAAACCTATCAATTTCCTCAATCTATTGCTTTTCTATCTCTCTTCCGATTCAATGAAATGTACTGATTTTTTGTATCGAATGGGTTGTTTTTATCTAGGAATATGGAATTCTATCCGGAAGTTTATGCATTTTATGATTGTCTTTTTCGATTCGTAAGTGTATTTTAAATGTGAAAGCAACTTCTTCGATACAATCGGTACAGATAATTTTGTTGATATCTTCCACCATTAACATTGAGTACAACAAATTCACAGAGAAGAAGGTGATCTCTCTTGCTCCCGTTGATAAGTACTTGCCGGTAAAAAAAGCTCAGCAAGCAAACACTGAAGCTATAGAGGTCAAATATCTAAGGAAATTGATCTCAAAATGAATTGAAGCAACGGTTCCAACAATCACTTTTGGATTAGTCTAAAACAGAGGTACTACTTTTCTCTTTCCTAAGCTGTAAATAAATATTACCTTCTCTTTTCACTGTAAAAACTATCCATCTTTCTCAATATAAGCATCCAATTTTCTCTCTTTTTTTCAATAGACCTTAAGACTATCCATATGTTGCTGATTTTTTTGCCATGCCCTTATTTCCTCCCTGTTTTTTTTTTGTTATTTTGTAACTTATGTTGTTGGCCAAGAGAACTTGGATGTTGAACCTGATGCACTAGAGTTGTTTACTATGAACGCAATTTGTTGCCGTTTGGTTACATTTGGAATATATGGACTCCCATGGTAACATGACGCACCTTAAAACCATCACAATGATGAATCCATAGTTTTATCTCAGCACGTTTCAGAGCAATGGTGTGAAATAGTTAATGGGCATGAAACACATTTTTTAATATCTAATACTTTAAGATTATAAAAACCTACAAATTTATTGCGGTGTGGTTTTGTAATAACTACAGGGGATCTTTTATTTGCTTTAATTGGAGTTCCTTCCTTCCTTTTGGAGATCTATATATATTTACCGGTTCAGGAAAATTGGGGTTGATTAAATTGGAGGATTTCACCTATGTTTTATCAATCTATGACATGATATATTAGATAATATATCGATACACACGAAAAATGCAATAGCTTAATGTGTGTATAAATCGTTCTTTATGATTTTAATATGACAAGATTGACATTTGAACATTACCTTTGTGCCTATTCATATAAAGCAAAAATATGTTGATGAAATTTGTTAAAGTGTTTGAGCATGTTTGTGCAAAATTACGTGATTTTACCTTTGTTGTATGCGATGTTTTACATGAATATGATATTTAGATATAAAAAAAATACCCATTATCCTTGCAAAATGTGGCCTTAAAATGATTCATCATAGATATCCATGTAATTTTGTTTTTTAATGTTTCTATTTTGGGGGATATTTCATTTTGGCGTGATTTTCTCATGATATTTATTTTTTTAGCATCGACGATATCGACGATGGTAATTCACAAGCCTTACTATTGATCTTACCCATCTGAATCTAATAGCAGTAGAATTTATCGATCATTTTCTCTTGATTTGAGTTATAATAATGTTTTTTACATCGAGTTTTGAAGGAACATTGCGAGGAACTAATGAAGGAACATTTGCGATGAAGGAAGATTGTGAACATTTAACATTTGAGTAGTTCCTAAGATAATCAAATGTCGGTTCACTTGACGGGATTGATAATTTTTTTTTTTTTTTAATTCTTGTGGTAGTTTCTTTTTCATTTTGGGTTTGTTTTTATATTTGATTTGAGATTGGATCTAATTGGAGGGAGTAAGTCAGTACAGAATCACATCTTCATGTAAACGTTTGTGTTTTGTGGCCTTTGTAACAATGGTGGATGCTAAAAAGATGTTCATGCTCTTGCTAAGATGTTAGGGATTATGATGTATGGTGATTCTTATATCGGTTTGTATAAAATTAAATGATACACTTGGGTTTGGTTGGCATTTTTCCAAATCATAAATGATCAACCTTTTAGACAAGATGCATATGTCTTTTAACTTTTATCATATTATTCAGTAGATGAGCTAGAGGAGAGAATTCTTTTAAAAAAGAGAAGCTGCATATCGATCTTATTTAGATTTTGGGAGTGTTAGTTGTTATTGTTGTAACATCATTTCCACACTCTTCTGCAGGCCAAACTTTCCTCTACAGATGATCAATCCTGGAAAGAAAGAGAAGATGCAGTTTTGTGCATTGGTGCTGTGGCTGAAGGTTGCATTAATGGTCTATACCCTCTTCTGTCTGAGGTGATCTTCTTATATTTTTGAAAAAAATGTCAATAAGTGTTTGCGAGTAGAAATTTGTTGATTTAAGTATTGTATTTTTTCTTCATTTCATTTTGAGTATACTACTACATCCCAACAATTGTCATGGACATTATTGTGCCAGGGTTGAGGTTGATAGATGGAACCTTTCTTGACCAAATACGAGATCAGGTGGCTTCTCTTTCTTTTCTTTTTTTTTTCCATTTTAATGGCGGCTGATAGTGTTGGTTTCAACATGTAATGGATACCTTGTAATTCTCCATCTCTCTGGGTTTTATTCTTCCATTTTCTCTTTCATGAGTGAATATCAACAGGATCTTAATTTTAAGATTTATAGATTGGTTTTGTAACTATTATAATCACTTTGTATTTTTGGCTTTTTTGTTGGAGTTTGGGATAGAGAGATCTCAGATCTGGCATTCCTTAGCGTGCTCAAATGATTATCTATTCATCAATTTGTAACTATAGAGAATTGAAGATGGATATTTTGGCTCCGTTCATACTCAATTAGGGGTTAGGGGTTCAATTAGGGGTTCGAGGTTTCAATTAGAGAATCAGAGAAAAGCACGGGCACTGGGACCTATGGCTGTAACAAACTGGAACATTGACATGGAGATGGATATTTTGTTTGGAGCTTATGGTTTGTAACTTGGGATCCAATTTGGGATTTTTTTGTTTGGAGCTTTCTTTTCCATTTTGATTTGTTTGGAGTTTGGATCTATTTCTTGATTACTTCCTTGTGGTCTGCTAACACCTCAAGGCTTGTGAATTTATACTGGATAATTAAATTGGTATGCATTGTGTGCAGTTTGAAGATTTCCAAAGCAAATGGGCATTCAAGTTGTTGCAACACTATATGCATAACTATAGAATGTTTAATGATGATGTACATGTACAACTTTTTGCCCCATGTAATTTTTGTTAATTACTTGTAGCTTAAATTGTGCTTTTATTTATTTTTATTTCCTTTTGGTTATTGATGAAACTAAACTATGTTTTTTTTATTGACAACCACGCCACATATTTTAGATTGATCTTTAACCGGATTTCCGATTCTGGATGTAGTATAATTATCAATAATTTAGTAGCATCTCTTCTGGGTTCATTTTCTCTTTATTTATTGAAGTTGTTTTTCTAATCGATAAAGATCATTGCTAAGTTACATCATTGATGTATTGTTGATCTTAATATGTAGAGTAGCAGGTGTTGCAATCGCTGGTTTTTGGGAGCTTTGAGGGCTCAGGGAAGACCAATGATTGACTTCCCCAAGCAAAAAAAATGTTGTTGCTTGGGCTCAGTGCAGGAATTGGTGTTCGTGATGTTGCTAGGAAAAGCATGGCAAGGATGTTGGAAATGTGCTTTTTGATCTATAGATGAAATTAGGAATCTTTTAGTAAAAAGTGATGTATTTGCCCGTTAAATCTTAACATTTTTGGGAAATTTGATTGGGTTCAATCATGAATTAGGTCATTTTTTACCAGGTTTATGCACATATATTCAAATCAAGAAACTGGTTGCCTCCTTTGATTTAGGGTTTGAAGTTTGGTTTGTTGAAAATTTGGTTGTTTTGTTTCCGTTTTGTGTTGTGGCTTCAAGTGTGGTTTGTTTGATCATTTACAATTTCCTTATGATGTTAATGTTATTTGTCTTTTTGGGATTATATAATTTTATTTGAATGATATATTTAATTGTCTATTTGACATTGCATTTCATATGAGTGCAATGACGTTATAGGCATGGTTTGAAGTACATTATGACCATGAAAATCAGTTTTCGATATCGAATAAACAAGAAGTTAATTATATAAACATATGAAAAGAAATACTCAAATGGAGGTTACCTTTGGAATATATGGACTTCATGGTAACACACAACACCTTAAAACCATTCCCAAAATGAATCTATAGTTTTTCTCCAGTTGGTTTCACAGCAAGGGTGTGAAATGTTTCATGGCCATGAAAATCAGTTTTCGATATTGAATAAAAAAGAAGTTAATTATATAAACATCTGAAAAGAAATACTCAAATGGAATTTACCTTTGGAATATATGGACTCCATGGTAACACGCAACACCTTAAAACCATCCCAAAAATGAATTTATAGTTTTCCTCCAGCTGGTTTCACGACAATAGTGTGAAATATTTCATGGCCAATATTTTGGACTTCACTTGTGTGGGATGTTAGTTTTGCAATCCTACTTAGTGCAGAATGGTACATCTGGGTAATTTAAATGTTATTGTGATTTGTTGCCATAACATCGTGTTTGTAACTTAACATATATATTATTGGTTAGGTTACCAGGTAACCCGAAAGGCCTAAAAAGGAGGCATTTGATGTTTGATAAGTCTATGTAAATGTATTCGCTATTGGCTATACTCTGGAGAACTTACTTTCAGATGTAAGTCATCAATTCTGCTCCTATCTAAAGTCTCATTTCTATAATCCTGTAAATGAGGACGAATATAAAGATGACACACAATCCTTGAGTTATAAGTGTGCAATGCGTCTTAGACTCATAGGTCATCAATCAAGAAGAATTTTCCAATTTGAGAGATGTAACTTATTTTTTATTTAAATGTAATGGATATCATTACAAGAATTCAAATGAAATGAAATATATTCATGGTACGAGGGAGAAGTAAAGCGATAACTTTCAATAAAAAATACTTACCCGTACAAGGTAGGGAAAAGTACTAGTTTAGAATGATTTGTCTAAATTAACCAATGAATTCAACAAATTCCATACTAACATAATATTTATTCAATTAATAAAAATAAAATGAATGGTATACTTAATGAATAAAACTTTATCATCGATATCTTTTTTCTATAATTCATTTCCATGTTATCAAAATATAAATAAAAATATATATTTTTGAAAGTAGAAAAAAAATGGTACTTTTAGTTTTCAAAATCATATGACAATAATGTAAATTTTTTTGAATATTTTTAATGCAAGCCTATGATATTTATGCATATAATCCTATAATTTTCCTTCCTTCTTAGTTCTTATGTTCTTTATTTTTAATCAGAACCGTTCAAATATATAGGTAAGAAACATCCGCCATAATAATAAAGGCTTGTACATGTGATATGAAAATAGTTTTTATCTTCTAATCATATGTTTATATGCACACCTAAAAACAATCAATTGTCATCTTAAGTACATTTGGTTAGCACTTATCTTTACTCCTCCCTGCGGTCAGAAATAATTACATTAGAACGTAGACTATATCTGTGTCTTGGACATGCAGGGACTCACACTAGTTAGTTTAATTAAATCAAAACCCCATCCTCTCTCTCTCTCTCTCTCTCTCTCTCTCTCTCATATGATGCCGTTCTCTATGTCCGCCATTGATGCATCCTCTCATAGACTTCAACCCCCAAATTCACCCTCTCTTCATCTTTTTCTTTGTGATTCTTGACTAAAGGAACTTTACAACATTTTCTCGTGACTCTCGTCAACCCTATATACGTTGTGTCAATAATAGTTGTTCTTTTTTTTTGAATTTGTAAATAAAGAGCGGTCATATCCGGGGTTTGAACTGTGGATCTTTGGATACTAGCCGCAAATCCTTTTCAGTGAGTCATTCCAAAATGGTTATAGTTGTTCTTTCCTTTACCCTTGCCTCACATTTTTCTTTTACTCTTCTAACCATCAATTGTGGGTTTTGTTTCACTTTGATATTATGTCATTTAACTCTCTCATAAATGACTCCATATTTTCAAGATAATTTGATTTCTAAGTCTTTTATGTGTGTTTTAGCATTACAATTAACACTACACTAACTTGTATCATTCATGTTCCCATGACATTCGGGATTCATTCACGGAAGTATATATACTTTGATTGCAATCTTAAAACCTACTTTGTTCATCTTGGTGGTTTATTTAGAACGTTCAACTTCTGGCATTAATTTGAAAAGTTATATATAATTCGTTGAAAACTCTACCCTTTTAATATTTAATAATTCTCCCCCCTCCCTCTTAAAAAAATATTGTACGTATATATTACTAGTTCCATATTAGAAGGGGATTTTATATAGTTTAGGAAGGAAATATTATATCTGCAGCAAATTAAACAAGAGCTAGACGATATATTATGATAGATTTGGGAAATACTATATGAATACATTCACCTAGCTCGATCAGGTGATTAATTAGTTATTTCTTAGACTTTTCACGATGATTTTGCTTATAATATATACATTTGCACAAAATATGTAAAAATAAACCTTACTTTTTGATATTTTACTTCAATGGTCGACTGTGTATTTTTTTACACACAATTCAAATACAATTAATTTAAAACAAAATTTTAAAAAAAAATATACCAATAAAATTGTCTTACTTTTTGAAAATGTTTTTGCACATGTTGAGGTCATATGCCCAAATGTGCACATTTGCACACCCAAATGCAATCAATGAAGCTCTAAAATGTCTAAAAAAATAGACATTTACACATTTACAAACATCCATTGGAGTTAGTCTTACCGAAAAACTAATTAAACGTTCGATCTCCTTCTGTTTTGTTAAGCGGTAATTATATATTGCCAATTAATGGGTCATCTGATAATCAAGCTTGTTTGTGTAATTGTGTTGATCATCATGGGAGTAAGATTAAGCTAGCGTGGCGAAGAGATATATAATCGATCATCACCATGTTAAGATGAAGATGGACCGAATCATGTTTACAAAGTGCTAAGATTAATACATAAAGTGACCGATGTGTCCTTCTAAAGAAGCACATCGATCCCTATACATGGATGATGGATCGGATCGGAGCATATATATCTTTCTATACAAGCAATTAGCAGACCCGGTTGCATTTGATATTCCGGATCATCTATGCCTCGCCTTTAGGCCTATGGATCTCGGCACTATAATTGCAAGGATCTCTATATATGGTAGTTGGTACCGCCAAAGAGTATGAAGCCAATGTCAGTCTTACGTTCTCCAATGCCATATATGGAGTACGTACAATCTGCCTTGCATGGCGCGGGAACTGGATTAGTTGCTCAGTGCTTTGTGGAATAAGAGACGAACTCTGTTGGTGTTACGTTGAACACTAGAGGAGGACAAAGTCGGAAAGACAATACTCCGTAATGATAAAGATTCATTCTGATAGGAATTCGAAGAGCTGGGCTTGGGGGTCGAGCACTCGAGCAGTGCATTGGAGTTGAAGGGAATAGATTTGTTAGTCTTTTAACATTTTAAATGTATTTTATTGTTACTTGGGTTTTTTATTTATTCCGGTTGATGACCCCCTTTAATGCAGCCTTTCAACTTATTTGTGTCTAGGGTCATACATACCCTTAGATACTTTGACTCATGAACTCTCATATTTGAATCTAAATTTTATTGTTATGTTAATTGGTTTCTTTTCGTTGTAAGGTTATTTCATGTAGGCCTGTTATATGAACTTAGCAGCTCGAACTCGACTTAGGATCGGCTCGAAAAAGCTTTACTCAAGCTCATTCACTTACTTAGACAAGTCGAGTTTGAATAAAAATTTAAGCTCGTTTGAAAGCTTGACTTGTTCAATTAAAGCTCGAATTTTATGGAATTTCTAAATTTTTTTTTAAGTTAATATGTTATAACAAAGTAAAACTACTTAAAATCTCGAAACAAGTTCGCCTGTAGCTCGTTCGTTTCCTAAACAAGCCAAACTTGATCAAAATAAAAAGCTCGTCAAAAAATTGAGCACGGCTCGGTTCGAGCTCATTTTAAGAAACGAACCAAGCTTGAATATGTCATGCTCGGCTCATTCGACACGAATAACACCCCTAACTTTGTGTATTCTTAGCACTCGCAAGGCGGTATCTTATCGAGATCCAGGTGCCCATGGCGACTAGGCCCCAAGTCCGGTCTCCAAATGAATGGACACAAATATAGATATCCCCGACACATGACCGATACCTGACTCTTCCTAGACTCTATCCAAACAAGATATGAATCATCCTCATAATTACTTTAATTTTTCTCATTTTTAAACATACTAATTATAATGTGAATTACCTATAATAAGACCTAATATAACTAAATAAATGAAGTTTAATAATCAATAATTAAGATAAACAAAAGATAATCATTATTTTATAATAAAACTAATTGTTAACTTGACCCTACGTACCCAACCCAACTCAATTCGAAATTCATTTTCACCTAAACCTACTCAACTCAAACTTACCTAACCCGAACCTCGAACCCGAATGGGTATACCCAACCCAAACCATTAGTTTAGTTAATTAATTAGTTCTGAACATTAAATGGAGGAGGTAAGTTGAAAGGAAAGAAAACTTAGGAATCCCTTGGTTGCTAATAGGTCTAAAAAGTATGAACATGAGACTTGAACTCCAATGGATTTATCCCATCAAAATGCGGAACTTGAGCGGGAAGGGCATTTGGGCTCAAGTCACATGTTCGTATTTTTAGGCCCATTACCAACCAAGATATTTGTAACTTGAGAGGGAGCGGGTGTGCCGTAGCTAGACATGAGCAAGGGTCAAGGGTCGACCCGGACCCGACGGGTTTTGTCCCGGCGGGAATCCAAAGGGTCGACGACCCGGCGGGTTAGGGTCAACAAGGGTCAGGGTCGAGGCGGGTCAAGGGTTAGTGTTAGGGTCATGCTGATTTTGACCCGCGGACCCGGCGGGTCGAACCCGAAGGGTCGACCCTTAGGGTCAACCCGCCGGGTCCTCTATTTTTTTTTCCAAAAAATCAAGGTAAAGAGGAAGAGGAATTCAACATTATAGAATGACGTAGTAATCTAGAGAGATCCCAATTTCCTACTACGTAGGCAATCACTCGTCAAATATTCGCCGCTCCATGCTCAACTCTAGCGGTCGAGCAACGTTTTAGCCAATGTTGTCAAATATTAAGCAAGAAGAGATCAAGACTCTTGCCCGAGACTCTGGAAGGTCAAGTTTGCCTAAATGATTGGAAGAGGGTGGAGATGCGAATTCAAAATAATGACCACTTAATCGAGTCAGAATCGGATAAAGAACTCGACGATGACACAATGGTCAGGAGCTCAGATGCAAAGCAAGAAGAAGAGTCTTAGCATGAGATAAGGTAAGTAGGGATCAGAACGAATGTAAAGAACTACGTGAGCTTTCATTCCTCTTCCCCGAGAGATACGTACACAACTAGAAAACCGGTCCATACCCTTCTTCCTTATTATTTTTATTTATTTAAACTTAAAAAACTTTTAAAAAAAATGACATGTCATGACCCGACGGGTCAAAGGGTCGACCCTTGACCCGGCGGGTCACCACAACCCGTTGACCTGTGGCTTGGAAGGGTCAGGGTTAGGGTCAGAGATATCCCGACCCTTGACCCGGCGGGTTCGACCCGTGCTCATGTCTAGCCGTAGCTATAACTATTAATGAAAAGAGGTAAAGAGTAGAACTATCAAATGTCAATCGGATCATTCGGATCGGGTTCGAGTCGGATCATTTCGGATTTCGGATAAAACGGGTCTCGGGTAGATCCGGGTTAACTCGAGATCGGATTTGGCTCGGTTTCAGGTCAATTTCGGGTTTGTTAAGTTTTTTAATAAAAATTCATATTTTGATGACTTTATAAATTAATTAATTAATTTTAATAATATTTTAATAACATATAATTATAAATTAATTAATTTTAATAATATGTAATTATAAATTAATTAATTTTATTAATATATTAATTACTAAACTTACCATAATATGACTTTGAGATTTTTCTTGGCGTTAAAATCGGGGGATCAGTCGGGTCACCGGGTCAAAACCCATTTGACCCAGAAAAATATCGGATTTTTGGGTTCGGGTCCCAAAAAAATTTCGGGTCAAAATTTTCGAGTCTTGACCAAAAAAATTCCGGACAGTCGAATCGGATTATGTTTGGACAGGTCTAGTGAAGAGTGATAGCTTAATGAGTTAATTCTTCCCAGCCCGGTCTGGACACTTATATTTCCAATCTCCACTCTCTCTTATATGTATACTAGTGAGCATGCCCGTGCGATGCACGGGACATGTTTTAATCAATGTTTACTCATTTAGTTAGCCGATATACTTGAGTAGGTATGTTTGATCTATTAATTAAATGTAATTTAATTTACACAATAAGTTGAGTTACACATTATTTATTTTTAATTAATATTAAAGATAATTAAACTTTTATTAGACATATTTCCTTTGGCGTTAATTTTTCTTGATATTGATATAATAATGTACATTAATACCACTTAATTGATTTTTTTTTAGTAGGCGAAAAGGGGGCGGTTCTTAAGACAGAACACAACCCTGATCATCCTTTCGGATGATGTTACAGAATTCCCTATTCAAAGGACGAGTATCCATATTACAAATGTCATTAGATCTAGCTATGAAATCTGCTGCTCCGTTGGCTTCACGAAAACAATGTTTGAACTCTATGTGCTCAAATTCCAATTGCATCTTCTTGATAAGCTCGACTTGCCAGTGTATCTCCCACCTGGGCCTTGCATTATCGTTGATTGCTTTGATTACTTCCAAACAGTCACCTTCAATTACAACTCTAAGTAAGCCTTTTTTCCATGCCATTTTCGTACCTGCGCAAAATGCAGCTGCTTCGGTTTGGATAGCAGAGCCACTATCCACCTGCTGCTGAAAGGTATCCATCACATTTCCTTCACAATCCCTGAGGATCCCACCTACTTGGCAGAAGCCAGTAGGTTTAGTTGAGCCATCTACATTAACTTTGTAGGTGGCCCTAGCTGGTTTCTTCCACTTGATCACAACCCTTCGCCTGTCTTGTTTCGGGGCTTTATTGGGATTGGCATTCAACCAATCCCTTACCTGCATATAAGATCGAATCGCAATTTGTGAGATAGGGTCGATGTTTTTATTTCTGAAAATTATATTGTTTCTGGTTTCCCATATTGATTGCCAGACAAAACAAAGGTCTTCAAAGTTCGGAATCAAAGGTTTAGACTGTAGCATTTCTTTCACTGGAATCAGTTGGTTACAATTGTAGTTTATAGATTTCCCAGTTAGTTGTTCATAAACCGCTATGACTCTTTTGGTGTAGGTGCATTGTTGGAAAAGATGATCAATGTCTTCATCTTTGTCATTGCAGAGGCAGCATTGGGACGAAACTCTATTAAAGAAACGATTTAGTCTTTCTTTTGTGGCAATTCCATCCTGTGCTATTTTCCAGACAAGGTTTTTGATCCGGGGAGGGAGGTTGAGTTTCCAAATCCATTTTCCGTTTACCTCATTTTGATGGCGATTGTTTATAATCTGTTTAACCGATTTGGTCGTGAAATGACCATCCACATTAAGTTTCCAGATTAGTTTATCATTGACCGCCCAGGAGGGGATTTTGATTTTTTGGATTTCGGCGACAATATTATTTGGGAAGAGATGTTGAAGAATATCTCCTTCTTTGTTACATAATTGTAACTTATTTTTTATGATGATGAAAAAACAATTAAACTTCTCTCTATAATGCATGTGGTAAAAAAAAGGAGACTAAAAAATGAATAAATTTCAGTTTATGGGATTTATGAGGTGTATATATATATATAGATATAATAAGGTTATGAGATTTAGGAGGTATATGTAACGGCCCAGAATTATGATTTCCGGGTTACGTTTCAAGGGATAAAACCCCTTGTTCGGATCTTGCAATCCAGGTACGGGTCGAGGTTTCAAACACTTTTATGATTAGTATAAAGAGGGATTTCAAACCCTAAAAACCTCGAAGGGCCGTTGGGTACCCTTAATCTGTCCTAAGACTATGTCGCGGAATCCATTTCAAACGGAAATAAAGCGGAAGCAAAGTAAAGATACAAGTGCCACGGCAGAGCCGGATCAAAACCAAATCATGAGTGGGTAGTTACCATTTTATTAAGTTAGAATGTTAGCCAGATTCTTCGAATCGCCAAAAGGGAACCCCATCATATAGACATCGAGCACTCAATCTGCAGATAATACCTTTAAAAGAAGAACGGGGAAAGGAATCAGATCGAGCCACGCACGCGGGACCGGCAGTCCTCACTGAGGCCACATAGTATGTGCTATACCTAATAAAGATGCTCTAATGCAGTACGGAATTCAAACACACTAGCATGCTCCTAGTTCATAATAATGTGCAGAAATACTGTAAAGGGCCCAAGACAATGCCAAGTGGCATATCCCTCTCCTACCTCCACCTCTTCCGACAGGCGGAGACTGGCCAGCTCGTGAATGCATTCATTCATAATAGGGCGGCACGCATGCCTAACCCGCTCCACAATAAAGCCCGCAGGCATATCATAATATAAGGAAGTACTCGATTGACTCAGGGTACCCGATGAGGCTGAGCTACCCTATGACCCTAGCAAAGACTTCTAGGACTATCACAGATAACAGCCGTTCTGTTTGCATACGCATAAAGAAAGAGAATGCTCAACGATCGATGCAACCTAGCATGGTACTACATGGCATGCTGATCATGAATGCAACACCTAACATAAAATGCAACAACAGGCCTGAATGTCCAACCTGAGTAAGCCCCCTAGGGAACTTACCTGAAGATGCAGAACAGCAAAATAACGCAAGCAAGGGCCCAAATGCAAGTCCAAAAGCAATACACACCTATCATCAAGTCAATTCCATAAGCTACCAGACCGACATCCATACACACATAACCCACGTTCTCAACATTCTCAAAACCAATCGATAGTAAAACCATTTTCCCAAAACATTTCCGATACGATCAACATCAACCAAAATCATTCACTCCCGATCAACCTCATTGATAAAATCGTATCAAACATATTTTCCAAACTTTTAATCTCAATTAAGTCAACTCATTTTTTAAACAATTTCCCAAATCCTCTCTGGTCAAAATCCATTAATAAAATATTATCCTTTAAATCCACTTACTATTATTATTTTATCAAACAACTCCGACGAGGTTAGGTCATTTCCAAAAATCCTCTTCTTAATTTTATTAATTCCATTTCCAACCTTTAAAACCTTTTTCAAATCCAAATGTTATACTTTAAATCTCAATAATAATATTCTATAATACGTTATAGAATAATTATATACTCCAATTAGCTAAGGTTTATATCGAAAGCATTTTACAAGGCATAACACATATTATACATCTATATCATATTTTGTCCAAAATAGGCCCAAGAATCAGCCTACAACCCTTGAAAATTCGGATCCATAAGCCCAGCCCATAAGTCATTTCATAATTCCAAGATCACCTCTTTAAAATATCATAAAACTACACATTCCAAATAATATTACTTTTTAACAATTTTTAAAACATATACCCATTTATCTTATATATTCATAAAATATATTCATAAGTCCTTAAAATTCCATTTAACACATTTTAGGCCTAAAAGGCCCAGCCCTTTTGTTAATTTCCGGATCCAAGAGGCCCAAGGTCCATTTCCTTTAAAACTGAACCGGTTCACTGGTTTTCATAAAAATAAAAAACTGAACCGAACCCACATTTCAAAACATAAAACCGGTTTAAGGTGAGAAACTGTTCATCTCCCTCCTTGGGAGGCTCCTGTTCGAAACGACGGAAAGGGAAAGGGAGGGAAGGAGGCTCGTCGGCGATGGCTGGTGGCTCCGACCACCTTCCCGTCAACCATAGACACTGAATTGAACTAACAAGGGAGAGAGAGATTGAGAGAGAGAGGTCCTCACCGAGGGTCGAGATTCGTCGGAGATCTGTCGAGGTTATTCGGGCACGTCGGTGGCGCAATTGAGCTCGCCGGGGGCGAATCCGAGCGATTCGGGACCTAGGACGACGGTGAGAGGCTTAAGGGCGGAGCTTTATGGCGTTTTAGGTCGAAAGGAGAAGGAGGAGAGCTTACCGGGGCTTTTGCGTGAAACCAGGGGAGGAAGAGGAAGCACTGGCGGCGTCGGCCGCTCCTGGTGGCTTCGGCTGGCGGAGGAGGACCTCGGAGAGCTACTGCTGCTGCTGGGTTCAACGGGGAGGAGAGGGAGGAGGAAAACGACGCCGGGAGGCGGTGGCAGCTTCTGGGCTAGTGGTCGCGGCCGTCTGCGAAACAGAGGTCGAGAAGAGGCGACGTGGTGGTCAGGGGTGGTGGCTCGGACAGTAGAGGCGGGATGAAGAGGAAGGAAGAGGGCTTGGGGAGCTGCGGTGGCGACGGGAAGTGGTGCCGGGATGATGGGAGGGTGGCGCCTGTGTTTGGTTTAGAGGGTAATGAAATGTGGTGAAGAACTGAAGATGGGGCTAGGTTCTGATTATTATTTTTTTTTTTGAAGAAAGGGTGGACTGTGCACAGCTAGTCTCGGCCAATTAGAGTGGAGGGCAGTAGAGTGTTGTTTGTTTGCCATGGAGGGGAGAATCAAAGAAGAGGGGGAATCAAAGAAGTTGATAAGATTTACCAAAAAGAGGAAGGGATGAGTTGGAATTGGTCAAACATGGAGACCAAGTCTAAAGATTTGATAAGAATTGGTGATATGAGACGGAAATTTCGGTCCCAAAGGTAAAGTTTAAATACCCGGAATTACATCTCGAAACCCGTTCGCTCGAATAAAATCCGACTCTATTAAAATACTTCTTAATTTTTCCAAATCCGAATTTAGTATAAGACTCCAAATATTATTATCAAATTTTTGGTACATAAAAGCATAGTATAACAAAATTTAAATTTCCAATTAAATAATGTCGGAACTCGTTTTAAGGATTTCAATTTCGATTTAGGAAATTAAGGACGAGTTTTTCTTGAAATATCCGAATTTTTATTTTATTTTATCTTGTTATTTTTTTGACTTAAATCCATTTATATTATTTATTATTTAAAATCCGGGGCCTTTACAGTATATATATACGTAGAGTTATATAGTCCATAAGGGTAAGAGGTGAAGTATTACTACATTTGTGACTTTCTAATACAGTTAAAATTATTTAATATAAACACAAAAAATTTAGCTAATGATATGAAAATATCATGACAATGCTCATATACAAACAAATTGGTAAAAAGAAATTAATACTCGATCCATCTTTCTGTCTTCCGTGAAGATCAAGAGAATTTCACCAATTTTTCTTCTCTACAATAACATTAACAAACATAATATAAAAGAGCATTACCTTTCCAAATTTTTTAAAAAAAGAAAAAGAAATATCAAATTTTGTATATATTAATGAAAAACATTAAGAAAGTTGATTAAATTTGATGATCTTTCTCTATGAACTTATATCCATTATCATGTTTTCATCGATAGTGCCTTTCTACAATAACATTAATTATTAAATATCTTGTTTATGTTCTCTTTTTTTTTTAAAAAGATTTTTGTTCATATTCTAGTTTAAATGGTAAAATCAATTAAAATTGAATTGATATGCACAGAAAAAACTTAATAAAATATATATCGCCAGTTTGGTATTTGTTACATGACTATAATGTTTATTGATGTCTTATAATACATATAATATATCAAAATTGTTAGTACAATATAGTTTTTTAAGTTGAATATAATATTATAAATTATATTAAACAAAGAACAAAGAGATAACATGAAAAATATTCTCATGTCTTCTTTAGCCAACATATTTCAATTTTCAATCATAGACCTCGTTCTTCATCATCATGGATGTAAGGCTAGCTTTTCACATTTGATATCATTTTTTACTATCATTTTATTTGTAGGCAACTCAATTATTTGTATTCATCATACGGAAAATGAAAAGAAAAAATTATTGGTTAGATAATATGTTGAATAAATATACCAAAACATGGAAGTTTCAAGGGAAAAGCTTAATTTTATTGGTGTCTTGATTTTATTCTTTCATCATGTAGTTCATAAATGAAAATTACAAATTACAAAATTAAAAAATTTTATTCATATGTAACACTTTAATTTTGAAATGTTCTTGAATTAATTTTTTTCTCTCATTCCAAAAGATATGTGTGTGTGTGTGTATCGGGGCATAATTTAATACGTAAACACAAAAATTTGAAAAAGATGGGAAAAATATAGCAAAAATTGGTTATTATTATTATTATTATTATTATTATTATATGTTATACATCATTTTAAAAGCAACGAAAAATTATTGCTTTCAAAATTTGTGTATAAAAATCTTATAAATTAATAAAAATGTTAGATGAAATAATTATTTAAAATAATTATGTAAATGAAAATATAAATGAGCAAAATAACTAATTTGGTGTTGCCCTCTTGGATTAATGACTAATTAACCGGATGTGAATTGAATGAATAATCATGGAGTGGTCATAATAGAAAAAATAAGGGTTATAGAATGTGAAGAGATTTATTTACATTAATTAATTAGATGTTGATTTACTTCAATTTTTAGTAACTCCTACAATCAATTATCATAATATTCATTTTTGTAACTCCTAAAACTAATTAACACCATCATCAATCACTAATATCAATTCAACCATTATAAACGAATACACAATGTGAGATGAAATTAGTTTTTAAAATAATATAATATTTAAAAAAGCAAACAATCTAAACAAAAATAACTAATTTGTGGTGTGTACTTACATGCTATTCTCCTTTTATATGAACAAAGTGGTTTTATAATGGGAAAAATAGAGGTTATAGAATGTGAATCTACATTAATGAGGTGTTAATATGAATAACAAATTTACTTCAATTTTTAAATTGAAACTCTCTTACGGTAAATTATTAATATATTCATTTCTGTACACAATTCTCCTTTTGTATGATACTCCGCAAAAGATAGGTATATATAATTAGATGTTAATATGAATATCAAATTTACATCAATTTGTTGCAAGTCTCACCATAAATTATCAAAAATATTCATTTTTTTATAACTCTTACAATTAATTAGCACTGTATTATTATTTTAAATATTATCATTTTAAGTTTAATAAATATATATATATATTATTTAATATTTATTAGATTGTCAATAAGTAGAGAGGATGACAAAGTAAACAAAAAATAAATAAAAGATGTAGATGATGTGATTTTAATTTATATAATTGGAGAAATAATTAGGTACAATTGGAGTTTTATTATCATTGATGTAATACAAAAATTATACAATATGTACAAAAAAAAATTGGAAAATTTAGACACATGAAACACTTTAGTAACAACTCCCGACTCGATCTCACCATAAAAAAATACACAAAAAAAAGGTTACCCAAACCTTGTTGTCACCAATATTGTAATCATGGGTCCTTGGTAAAAATAATCAACGCCAATAGATAAGAATACCAACAAACTTCCATGCTTCATTTGTTCCTGTCAACAAAAACAACACTATTAGAAACCATCATCAAATATCTTATATAGATAAAAAATAAAAATGCAAAATCAAACAAATCGAACAAATTGACTAATTACAGAGAAAGAGTCACAAAATTAAAATAAGCATCCTAAGGTATTTTTCTAGTGCAAAAAATAAGAATCCTAAGGTATTTTAATAATAATATGATAAAAATTAAAATAAAAGCAATGAAATATATGGTGTTCATAACCAAACGAATCGACTGATTAGAGAGAGAGAGAGTCACAAAATGAGCATGAGAAATAGAGAGAATTTAGTTGATGGTTTCGGGTCTTATATATAGTGTTTGGAACAATGTTAATTAATGTCCATTTTGAATAGGTAATGTAACGCTTTGTTTTTGTGGGAAATGTAACAACGCTTTGTCCATGGTTTCATGTCTTATATATAGTAATTGCAATTGATTAATTTGTGTATTAATGTGAATTATTTGGTGGGAAATGTAACGGCTAATATTATAGTAATTGCAATTGATTAATTTGTGTATTAATGTGAATTATTTGGTGGGAAATGTAACGGCTAATATTGCTGAATACATTGTTATATGTTAGAACAATAAAAACTTGAGGTTGAAAAAAAAAACAAATTGAATAAACATTAATGAAGGCTTCTATTAAACGAATAACCGGTTACACGGATAATCGAGAATATTATAGATTGGATAACCGAGAACACAATTATAGCATTTATGGTGGGGGTTGAACACAACTTTTACTAGATATATATATTATAGATACGTAATGATCTGTTATTTGATTCCCAATATTTAATATTTGATATATATTTTCATTTCCATAATTTCTTTTGATCTTGGTTACCTTCATTTCCCTTTCTCAGCTTCCTTTTCCTTTTAGCATGGATTCATTAAATACTTAGGGAAATGATAACTTGTTTTACATACGAAAAATACTATCCATCTAACCTAACCAAGGGGGAGTAAATAGTTCATGTCAACAAAATTCTTTCAACTTTCGTTATCCTCACTTGGACTATATAAGGGAAGAATTATTGTTGACATGAGTCGAAATTTAACTACTTATAAATCACTTCGATATCTTTTCATCCATACAGTATGTAGAACAAACAACTCAACTATTGAGATGATATATAAGGAAGGAATGTAATTATAATTGACCTTCTAAAAATGCTTATTGCATTTAAGAATGAAAATTATCCACTGATACCCACTCCACACTTTATGAATACGCTACTCATGTCAAGCTAGCTCATGAGTCACCGTCGGAACATTGAAGATCACGTCAAAGCTTTTTGTTGAACGAGCGCGACCACCGTGCAACTGTGCAAGGGTTGGTGATGTTGGTGGTAGCGTTGGTGCTTAATTCGGTGGTTACAACTTGGCGCATATTGTGTCTCGCAACGCTTGAATTGCTCAGTCAATTAGCTAGCTATCAATTAAGTAGTATGTACTTTGTGTTGTATTGTGTGTTTGCTTCAATAATAAAAACAATTATAGTGGAAAAAAGCTAGACTACCCAATTATGTGTTGGTAGGCCTGATACATGAGCTGAGTAGGTCGGGATCGGCTTGGTAAGGGCTCGACTCGGGATCGCTCAAATGTATATATGAGCCGAGTTCAAGCCTATTCCTGAGCTCGATTCGAGCTTGAGCTCGAATCAAGTAGCTCGCGAGCTCGAAGACCCCTAAATCCCTAGGTATAAAACCTAATTACCCTAAACCCAATCCAGCCGCTCCCATCCTTCTTTTTATTTTAGGAACGCTCCCACCCCTAATCTCTCTTACTCTCTCATCGTCTCTTGCTCGTTGCGGCTGCCCACTGTCCTCGTCATCATCAGATCTGGATTGTGATATAGTAACCGAACAAATGTGCTTAAATCGAGCTAAAATCGGGTATTATTGGCTTTGTTGGACTGTGTTGTGTATATATTGTGTCATTGATTGTGAAATTGGGTATTATTGGCTAAAATTGAATCAAAACCGAGCTTAAATCGAGCTAAAATAACTCAAAAATTGTAACCGAACAAACAAGCTCACGAGCTCGAGCTCGGCTCGAGTATAAACGAGCTCACGAGCTCGAGCTCGAGTACTCTTCCCAACTCGCGAGCCGAGTACGAGCACCTGTTTAGGCTCGTTTTCATATAGAGCTAGAGATCGAGCTCGGCTCGTTTATAAACGAGCCGAGCTTGAACACAAGGTACTCGAGCTCGTGAGCTCGTATATCACCCCTATGTGTTGGGTAGCTTTTAGCTTTACGTGGGAGCTAGTTGCTTTTGTTGTAAGCATGTTGCTTTAATTTGCTCATTAATATAATTGATCTGTCCATCATGTAAGAAACTTAATTACTCTTTTCAATTAATCCGATATTCGAGTTTGAAATTATATACTACGTATACTCCTAAGATCAAATCATGTCAGAAATTTTAATCTTTAAAACTCTCCTCATTAAGCTTTCATTCAAATTTTGTGATATATAGAAAATGGTCGATAGCTAAACAATTGGTTTTTGAGACAAGGAAAATTACCTAAATGCGATAAGCCTTTTTAGAAGGTCGATTATAATAATGTTCCTTAACTTCCCTATTTTACATATTGTATAAATTAAAAGATATCGTAGTGATTTATAAGTGGTTAAATTTCAATTCACTTCAACAATAATTCTTCTCTTTCTAAAGAGGCTTATCACATTTAGAGATGAAATCATCCACGGACACTCACTCCACATATTTTAATGAAAAGTTTCAAATTTTGTTGTAGGAGGTGCTACATTGATTTTGTAAAGACATTGTGTGAAAATGCGCGGTTTTAAAGAGACAAGAAACGCGCTTGAATTAACCTTCAAATATCTTGGTAAGTTGGAATGTTCTATATCACTCGATTAAATTCATAGTCAATATGAATGACATGTATATAGGTTGCTGATGTGGTTTTAATTAGGATATGATATTTCACGAGGGTCTATATGGATGGAGTATATTGACTCTTTGAAATCTCCTTACCAGTATATAAGATTCATATTGTTGTTTGTTGACCTTGAACCATCAAAAGCCAGACTTGCAAATGAACTACTAACTTGAACATCAACTACATATGTAATAAGCTCAAACTTCATTGGAAAAAACTCAAAACAAAAACCACTGTTCGAAGAGCACTTCAAAAGGCTATTGTCACTCCTACTCATCAAATAGAAAAACTATGCAAAGATTATGATAAATTTGAAAATTATGTCAGTCCTATAAAGTTAAACTTGTTGAGATACGTGAAGAAACAAAATAAAGTTGGTTTTGTACCGGTTAGACACTAGCAGTTTTTTTCAAAAATGTTCTCCACTTTATTAATTTGTATTTCTCTTCCAAAATAACATGTCACGTAAATCCAACCTAGCGGTTCACTCGACATAAGCGACGTATTTGTAGATGCCACAATTTCCCGACGGTTTCAACGACGAAGCGTGTCCCACGTCTTCTCCACATATTGTTCCCCACGAGTTGCGTATGAGCCAAAAGGGTTCCCCTTCGACTGTAACTTCATATCCAACCAATGCGACACAATGGTTGGTAAGCTGGCTTAGAGCTGGTGCCATTCCACGGTGAAGACCCTGCATTAAAATGTACAACATGACGTACGTTCTTCTAATTAATTACTTAATGTTAATTAACCAACTAATAAAATAGTGATACTTAATTAATTATTAAATACCCCTTTGTAGTCAATGAAGG
Source organism: Persicaria tinctoria (assembly GCA_037127255.1). Classification (NCBI taxonomy): domain Eukaryota; kingdom Viridiplantae; phylum Streptophyta; class Magnoliopsida; order Caryophyllales; family Polygonaceae; genus Persicaria; species Persicaria tinctoria. The sequence continues at coordinate 20,220,431 of JBANSL010000008.1, forward strand.
AAGCATCAGCAATGTTCACTATAATCGGGTGGTCGTTAAGATAACGAATATAGCACTTTTTCATATCTTCTCCGCGGTTCGACAACATCGCTCTAATGCCGATTGGATCCACAATGGGGGCCGAATCTGCAATAATAATAATAATAATAATAATAATAATAATAATAATAATAATAATAATTATTATTATTATTATTATTATTATTATTATTATTATTATTATTACTATTATTGATATGATTTACTTTGATTGGATTGGTAGTATAACACTTAATACATGTATATATTGCGCATGGTACTAGTATTAGTATTACAAAAAGTGAAAAAGAAAAGTTGAGCCAACTTATCAAGCATAAATCCAATTGCCCTTGTTGAAAATTAGCACGAGGTTCGTAGTTTTCATCGATGGTAGGATAGGAAGAATTATTGTTGATATGGGTTGAACTTTAATCATTTATAAATCATGCTGGTATCTTTTCATTTGTACGATATTTAAGATAAACAACCCCAACTCTTAGGGATCATGAGTTAGCTCGACATAAGCGGCGTATTCGTAGATGCCACAATTACCACAGCATTTCCCATGACAAGGCGGGTGCCGGGCTAATTTCATCATCATGTAGCCGTCTTCTCCCAAGATTGTTCCCCACGAGTTGCGTATGATCCAAAAGGGCTCCCATTTGAGTGTAACTCCGTATCCAACTAATGCGACACAATGTAACATATGTTCTTCTAATTAATTAATTAATGCTAACTAACCAACAAATAAAACAATAGTACTTAATTAATTATTAAATACCACTTTGTAATCAATAAAGGAAGCATGCATCAGTAGCAATGTTCACTATAATTGGGTGGTCATTAAGATGGCGCATATAACACTTGTCCATATCTTCTTCGCAGTTCATCAACACCGCTTTAATGCTAATTGGGCCTGGAGGGGAGGGGGGGGGGGGGGGGGCGGGGGAATCTGCAAATACAACAACAACAACAACTGGCTTACTTGTTTAGATAGAAAATGGTGGATAACTAAACAGTCTAAACAGTTGGTTTTTGAAACAAGGGAAATTACATAAATGCAATAAGTCTTTTTAGAAGGTCAACTATAATTACATTTCTTATCTTCCTTATCCTACATATTGTATAAATTAAAAGGTATCAGAGTGATTTATAAGTGATTAAATTTCAACTCATTTCAACAATAAATCTTCTCTTTCTAAAGAGGTTTATCGCATTTAGGGATGAAATCATCCACGGACACCCACTCCACATATTGGTAACGCTTGTCAAGCTAACTTCATGTAGTCTTGTTCTCCACACCATTTTCCTCAAGAGTTGTGTATGAGCCAAAAAGGTTCACCATTAAGTGTATCTCCAAATCAGACCAAAGCAATGCCGCAACGAGCTCGGTATGCTAAGCCACATTGTGGTGAGATTTTATTGTATTTTTTGTTACGTACTTGATATATTATTTCTGAACCACAATTAGGTACACTTGTTGAGATATGTGAAGAAACCAAATAAATTTGGTTTTGTACCGGTTACATAGTAGCAGTTTTTTCGAAGATGTTCTCCACTTTATGAATTTTTGTTTCTCCTCCAAAATGACATGTCATGTAAATCCAACCTAGTTAGCTTGCTCTAAGGATGGATGTTTACTTAAATAATTTATTATACAGTCAGGTGTTGGTTGGACGACAATGTTACTCCGGATCATCATGAGTTAGCTCGACATAAGTTGTGTATTTGTAGATGCCACGACGGTTCTCAAGACGAGACGGGTCCCAGACAAATTTCCTATAGTCGTCTTCTCACCATATTGTTCTCCACGAGTTGCGTATGAGCCAAAAGGGCTCCCCTTCGAGTGTAACTCCGTATCCAACCAATGCAACGCAATGGTCGGCAAGCTGGTCTGTAGCTAGTGCCGGTCCACGATGAAGACCATGTATTAAAATTTACAACGTAACATACGTTCTTTTAATTAATTAATTAATGTTAATTAACTAACTAATAAAATAGTGGTACTTAATTTGTTTCTAAGTACCCCTTTGTAGTCAATGAAGGACGCATCAACAACAATGTTCACTATAATCGGGTGGTCGTTACGATGACACGTATATGGATAGAGTACATTGACTCTTTGAAATCTCCTTACCATGCTAGTACATCATATTCATATTGTTGTTTGTCGACCTTGAAGGCTTGAACCATCAAAAGCCAGACTTGCAAATGTTCTACTAACTTAAACATAAACTAAATATATGACAAGCTCAAACTTTATTGAAAAGACAACGGCTGTTCAAAAATTTGTCTGAGCATGTAACTAAGTGTTTCAATTGGACAAATAATAGATTGACACAGTGTAAACAAACAACAACAAAAATACATAGGACTCATAAGATGATCAACAATTCAACATCAATCAAAGCCACAAATGGTGAAACCATCCAGAATATTTAGGGAGATAAAAAATGCATAATACTTGTTTTAGGAAAAGAGAACATCAATCATAGTGATTTGAACTGAATTAAATAGTCAATCTTAATAAAAATTAAATACTCAATTATTTTTAATACATATATATTATGGTAAACATTTATCTTTTTATTTTTGTCAAGATATTATAAAGTGATTCGTTAATATATATATATATATATATATATTATATATATATATATATATCATTAACTGAATTTAATTTTTAATTTCTGAAAATTGTAAACTTCCATAGATTAATAATAAACCTAATAATACATTAATAATAATATAATTAAACATAATTTATTAAAACACCGTGCACCATCACGGTTCATATATAAGACTAGTTGAAAAGAGTAATAAAGTTATGATCGGCGGATCGATCATATTAACAACCAAATTAAAGAAACTACATAAAAAGCTAGAAGTTACCCAACACATGCATGAAGTGGGTATTCTAGCTTTTTTACACACACGATGATTGTTTTCATTATTGAATCAAACAGACAAGGCAACACAAAATACTACTACTGGATTAATTGACGTACTGATCAACAATATTCAAGCGTTTGGACTTGGGAGCCACAAACCGCACCAAGTTGGAACCATCGTACCGAATTAAGCACCACCGCTACCTCCAGCCCCACCTTGTCTTGCACGTCAACGAATGGTGCGCTCGTTCTGCAGAAAGCCTCGACATACATTCCAACGCCTCTCCATAGGGTCATGATCTAGCCGAACATAAGCGGCGTATTCATAGATACCACAACTGCCATGACGGTGTTCTTCGTCACCAACTGGCTGGTCCCGGGCTAACTTCATATAGCCTTGCTCTCCCCAAATTGTTCCCCATAAATTACGTATGAGCCAAAAAGGAACCCCCATCAACTGTATTTCCGCAGCCGATCAATGCAACGCAATGGTTGGTATACTAGCCTTGAGCTGGTCTCGGTCCATAGTAAATACCCTGAATTGAAAATGTACAACGTTATTTTAATTAACTAATTAATGCTAATTAACTCACTAATAAAACAGTGGTACTTAATTAATTACTTAATATCACTGGGTAATCCTCGAAGTTTTGATCAGCAAAGATGTTCACTATAATCAGCCCCTGGTTAAGAAGGCACATATAGCACCTCTCATAATCTTCTCTGAGCCTCGGGTCCACCGTGTGAATCCAGTTTGGACCCACAACAGGGCGTTGAATCTGCGCGCACACACATAATAGTAAGAAAATATTAAAAGAGGGAATTGGATAATTATGATATGAATATGGACCTCTTAATGAGTATTAGAACTATAATTAAGGACATTTTTTTTGTTATGTTATTACGTAGTAATAGTAATAATAATAATAATAATAATAATACTAATCGATATGATTTACTTTGATTAGATTGGTAGTATAACACTTAATACATGTATATATTGCGCATGGTACTAGTATTAATATTACAGAAAGTGAAAAGAAAAGTTGAGCCAACTTATCAAGTATAAATCCAATTGCCCTTGTTGAAAATTAGCACGAGGTTTGTAGTTTTCATCAATGGTATGATATGAAGAATTATTGATAATATATTTTGAACTTTAATCATTTATAAATCACTCCGGAAGCTTTTTCATTTGTACGATATTTAAGATAAACAACCCCAACTCTTAGGGATTATGAGTTAGCTTGACATAAGTGACGTATTCGTATATGCCACAATTGCCACATCGGTTTCCACGACGAGGCGGGTGCCGGGCTAATTTCATCATATAGTCGTCTTCTCCCAAGATTGTTCCCCACGAGTTGCGTATGACCCAAAAGGGCTCTCATTTGAGTGTAACTGCGTATCCAACTAATGCAACACAATGGTCGGTAAGTTGTCCTCGAGCCGATGCTGGTCCTCGGTGAAGACCCTGCATTAAAATTTACAACGTAACGTATGTTCTTCAAATTAATTATTAATATTAACTAACCAACTAATAAAACAATGGTAAATAATTAATTATTAAATACCACTTTGTAGTCAATGAAGGAAGCACGCATAAGTAGCAATGTTCACTATCATCGGGTGGTGATGTGACATCTATAAATTTTCTTAAGTTGTAACATATGCTTATGCATATTTATTTGAAATTTAAATTTATAGCTTAATATGACAAGTTCATATATTTAGAGCAAAGTTAGAGATAACGATGAATTAGAAGATGTGTATTTTGGGCAAAACTTTAATTTTCCCTACAAGTAAAACACCCTCTGCAGTCTCTACACACACACCGACCTCCCTCACCATACAGATGAAATATTATACTTAACATTTTTGTTATGTTTTGTATTAAATTTGTTTGTCACTCTGAAAACGTTTGTATGAAATGTTGAATCATTTCAAAAATAATTTAAGTATATAAGTGTGTTAAATGGTACATGTGACATCTACAAATTTTCTTAAGTTGTAACATATGCACAACATACATTTATTGAATCTGTATGTGTTTGTGTGAAATGGGTAATATGGCATAGAATGTGAGGGCATTTTAGTTAATTTAGGTTCTGAACACAGTTCTATATAAGAGCAGTTGGGGAGCGGGAATCTATTTTAACAAACTCTGGTGTATGTGTGTGTGTGTAATTGAAATCACTCCAGATTGGAGGAGAGTTTCTCTTCTTCTCTTTCAATTGAATCTGTATGTGTTTGTGTGAATGTGGATTGCTACTGTCCAAAGTAATAGTTGGAAGTTTAGGCTTTTCAATATTCTGAATTTCATGTGGCTTTTCGACAGGACACCGACTAATCGGCTATGACTGCTCCTCCCGCTCATCCTTCCAACTTTGAAGGGATTAATCCAGTGGGGTTCGTACCCCTTGCGCATGTTTTTCAACCTATTACAAATCAAGGGATATGTAAGTTTTATTTCCTAATTTTAATTCTCTTACCTCATTAACGTATAAAACTAGTTAATTAACCAAAACGTACTCATGGTGTTTTTTATTTCTTTAATTTCAGACAATACTTGCTGTTTCCATGCATATAATTCACTCATAGAAGCCCAGAATTGTCTTAACACCAACGGTGCCGAGTGGTGTACATATTTTTAGTTATATTTTCCCATATGTTTTGATGTCAATTTGAGTCATTTTCAGAAGTTTTGCATTGGGTTTAGTGTCCTTTGCATGTGTTTTCATATTTCATAAGAAATAGATATGTTCACTAGCTTTTGTTTGTTTTACAGAATTTTGGGAGCTGTTTTTGAAGAAACTTTCAACATTGAAAAGAAGCGGAAGAGAATTTCGAGCACATAGGAAAAAGAACGGAAGTAATCGGAGTTATAACAAAGAAGATACAGACGTTTTAGTGAGCTGAAACGAGCTGAAACGAGATGTACCGAGTCGGTACTTAAAGATACCGAGTCGATACGTTCCTCCAGAGAAGTCTGAGATGAAACACCGTCATACCGACCCGTCCTACCGACCCCACCTGGGTCGGTACCGAGGCTATATATGGACGAGCGAAGCGAGGTAAACTTACAGTGAGTTGTACCGAGGTTGAAGGGGGTCGGTACCGAGGTCCAGCGCTTCGGTATGGGCCGTCTGCATTCTGATTTATCCGAAATTAGTTATTTTTATCCCCTTTTCTTAGATAAAATTTAGATAAAATTGATTTATTTCTTTTTCCTAAAATAGCATTAAGTTATTTTAGTATAAATAGAACATTATGTTGAAACTCTAGGGGGATTCTTGGGAGACTTTCAGCCCTAGGGGGCGTTAGATGCGTGTGAGAGACGTTGGTTTTGTGACAGATTTCAGCGACGGTTTTCGACGTTTTGAAGTTTATGCAAGGTGTTTTCTTTCTTATTTCTTTTGTTTATGCTTTAATTTCTTCCATGAATTGTGAGTGATTCTCCTCTTTTCTAGGGTTGGAGTGATCCCAACAATAGTTGTGTGTGCGAATTTGCTATGAATTGATGATTTGATTGGTTTTATCTATATTATGTACTTAAGTACCTAATGAAAGTTGGGGAAAAATTCTTTTTGCAATTAAATTGAAAGATTGAATTGTTAATTGGACAATAATTAGGGTTTTGAAACGAGAGTTTTGACAACCTAATTAGGATTGATAGTAAAGTTTATTAATTTGTGAAAATAAATTGATTGCTTTGTTAGGGTTGATGCAAGTTGACTTTTTTAATAGATAAAAACATGATTTTTGTGTGATTCATTGCAATGCATGCATAATTATTGTTGTGGCAATCCCTATGCCCTAGATATCTTTTATATTGCTTTTTATTCCTAAAATTCAGCAACTCTAAACCCCTAAAACCGCTACCTTTTCATCTCTTCTCGCCACTCTTGACTCTAAAGCAACTAAATAAGAAACGCTCACTCTCTCCTGTGGACGATCCTGACTCCCTATACTATAGCGGGTCTTGATTATAAATTTATTTGGTCGAGAAACCCTCTCATCACCGAGTATTACAAGTTCTCGGTCCAACAGTGTATCGATGGTTCTGGCCCCGATGGCATCCCGCAGGAACACTTTCACGTCTTCCCGTATCTCACCACATCTGCAAACTACGGAGATCGTCTCAGTTTTGCCCTAGGAGACTTAAATTTAGACTTGGTAAGTAATTTGTTCAACTTTTCTTTTCACTTTTTTTTTAATATTAACACTTATTAAATGTTAGCAATTTGGCATGTTCTTATTTAATTAATTGGAAGAAAGAAAAACATACAAAAGGGGAAACACTAAAGAAGAGTATAAGAGTAAATTGTATTGTATTTTATTGTCTTAGATAGTCATTTAGTTGAGAATAAAAAGTATTAATCAAGAAAAAGAAAATTTTAAGAATAAAAAGAAATCTAAGTATTAAAGGTGCGGCTAAGTATTAATGGTTAATTTTAATGCCCTACACTAATATTGAGGGCGTTTTGCTAAAATGACTCTATTATCCGAAAGCATTGCATGAGTAACCTAATCCGGAATTTTTTTTGCAAAAAAGCGGATATCCGAATTCAAGTGGCAACTGGTAGCCGATAAGAGCCAGGAAAGAGGAAAAAAAACGAAAGACGGGAAATGGGAAACAAAGGAGGAAGAAGACGCCCAATAGAGGAGAAAGAAGACGCCCAAATCTCCCATTCGTCTCCAATGGTGGAAGTAGAGGTGGATTCGACCATTTTTGGTTCAGTTTTTCGCCCTTCCTTCCTAAGACAGTACAATCCAAATTCGAATCGAAAAACTGTACCTCCGAGATGTAAAGGCTCGGATTTTCAAATCCTATTTTTTTCGGATAAAGGAAATTAAAAATGAATTTAAATCGAATTAAAAGATCGTTTAGCAGATTCCGACCGTAATATAAAATTTGACGAACGATTTCCATCCTTTCACCTCGAAAATTGAAAATAATTATCAGATGAAGATATCCTTGTCTATTTTAAAAATCTAATTGATCGAGAAAGCAAGAGTCGGGAAAACTAACATTCAAAAACTAATTTCGGAATTCAAAATTCGCGTATTTGGAATTTATTTCCGGGTAAATGTTTACCCATTTCCACACTCTACCCTCACCAACTCCCTCACCATACCTCTTGGAAGGTTACCCCGTCATTCACCATTCACCATCATCACCTGCTCCCTCTTTCACACGCTTCACCATCACCATGATGCTTCATCACCAACTTCAATCTCTCCATCTCCATCTTCATCACCACCATTGGCGTCACCATCTTCGATCATAATCTCCATCGCCGCCACCGATTCCTCGTCCCTCCTTCCACCTCGAAGCCACCAGCGGTAGCAGCAGTATCCCTCGGAGCCACCAGGAGCAGCCACCCGAGCCACCGCAGCTCCGACGACCTCCCTTGTCCCCTGTTCCCACAACCAAGGTTGTCGCCCGATTCGTTCTTGAAACAAACTTCCGGTAAGCCGTTCTCACTTGTTTTCGATCGGAATCACCCCCGAGCTCTTCAATCACAATCACCCATGTCCGACGCAGGTCCGACGAGCCATCGCGGGCCACCGACAAAGCCCAGGACTCCATTCGAGAGCTCCGAAGTCGCGAACACCTCGGTGAGCTTCGTTCATTTCATTTGTTTCGTTCGATCCTTTGTTTCATATTGTTATTGGTCGGGAAGAGAGGGTGAGCTGAGTGCGGGACGATGGGGTGTGCTCGAGAGCTCCGGTGAGCTCGGGAGCGGCGAGGTCGTGAGCGTGAGCTACGTGTGCGAGGAGCGAGGTTCAGGCGAGTGAGCAACTGGGCAGTGAGCGAGACCGGAGACAGTGGCGTTGAGGTGCTGGAACGAGCAGCCGCCGGCGAGCCTTCTCCGATCGGTGTCGAGCGGCGTCGCGAGGAGCAACGGCCGGGAGCTGCCTCTGCGTTCCAATTTGATGAAGAAGAAGAAGCAGGCGGGTCCCTCCCTCCATGCCCAGTCAGCGTGGGGCCTGCCCAGTCAGCGCGGAGCCCACCTCTTTTCTTATTATTTTAAGCAAACCGGGTTGAGAGTTTATATTGCGGGTTCGGTTTGGTTCGGTTCGGGTTTAACCGTTTACTTATCTAATTAGTTAGTGGTGATTAAAATAAAGATAAAATATTATTTTGGGAGAATTATAAAAAAAAGGGTTGGTTTATTAAATAAAAATGGTCGGGATATTAGGGATTTGAAAATAATTTATAAAGGTGTTTAATAAATGGTATTTAAAATACCATATAATACTATTGAGATTTAAAATATATTATTGAGACTTAAAGATTTGTAAAGAATTTGGAAACGAATTTTAAGATTGGAAAGTAATCTAATAAATAAATTTAAAAGGGAATTTGACGAGTATTTTCAATGGTCGGAATACTTAACTATCTAACTGGGATTCGAAACGGTTTTGAAACTAACTTGGGGAATAAGACTTATTCAATGACTAACTAGCATGATATTATGATCGTTTGACTAACAGTATGATATGTATGACTAATAGCATGACTTGTGATGAATTATTATATGAGATTAAATGTTGGATAATTATGACGATCTAGTAGGATTTTATATCACACAAATTATGTCTTATGATTTTGATGAACCGTTGAGGTATATGCTGAATTGATGTATATGAACTTGCGGAATTGGTTGAATGATTTATGGAGAACGATGTGGTCTTGGAGAGCGGATGATGCGATGAAATGACTTTCATAATAGGTTACTTGTTCTATTTATTGAGGTGTGTTTGAGTGCTTAATAGTTGAATATAGACTTATGTGTATTGTCATTATGTACTTAGGTGATACTTTGTGATCGTGACAACTGTGTGCTGGATTCTTCTTTTGTCGGTCTCCTAGCCAGGTAAGTACCTCCGGGGCTTACTCAGTAACCAGTACCTCCTGCCTGATGTGTCATATAGTATGTAGGTGTTGCATATGCATAAGAGCATGTCATGTAGTATCATGATTAGGAATTGCATTTACGAATGAGCATCCTTATTCTGTATGCGTTTGAATACAGAACGGCCGTTATCTGTGAGTCCTAGAGTCCTTGCTAGGGTCATAGGGCAGCCCAGCTTCATCGGGTGTTGTCCTCCTCGAGTCATTTATATATATCACGAGATACGAGATGGGAATGAGATATGATATGATGATGAGATATGATATGATGATGAGATTTGATATGATTATAGCATCGAACTGGCCAGTGTCCACCCTATCTGTAAGGGGGGTGGTGGTAGAAGAGGGATATACCACTTGGTATTCTTTGTTAAGGCCTTACTTAATATTATGCACATATGAATTAGGAACATGATAATGTGGTTAATATTTCAGTAATGCATGAAGGCATCCTTTATTCTAGGTATAGGCGTATTATATGTCCTCAGCGCGGTCAGAGGACCCGCGGGCGGACTCTTGGCCTGAATTGGTGGTATAGTTTCAGGTACCCGATACACTACTTGATTTTGTGCTGTTATGACGGGGTCTATTCATATGGCGGAGAGTGAGTGTTGAAATTTGACTTCACCAGATTCATGCTTTTGGGATTCTCCCTACTTATACTCTGTTTTGACCCGGCTCTGCCGTGGCACTGGTTGTATCATTTTCAGAACTTATGCCCTTTGCATGATAAAGGATTTCTCCCGTTGTAGACTTAGGACAGGTACAAGGGTTTACCCCGGGGTCTCCAACGGACCTTCCAGATTTGGGTGTGAAATCCCGCTTTAAACTACAGCCCTTCGGTTTCAAACCTTCAACCTGTACTCGGAGCGCAAGATCCTAACGAGGGGTTTCATCCCTCGAAACGTAACTCGGGAATCATAATCCCGGGCCGTTACACGAGATCTGGATTTTTCTCAAAGCTTTCATGGATCCCACCAATCGATGACGACGATGTACGATGGGGGCAGCGGCAGCGTTGGACAGTGGTGGTCTTCTTCTCCGAAGAGGGGAGGAGGACGGGGATTCGAATGGAGAAGTTGTGATTGACAGTAAAGGAAAACGAATTTTGATTGAGGAAAAGGAAGACGATGAGGAGGACAAAGGAGACAATTCTGATTCCGACGATTCGAGTGACGGTGGGTGTTATCCATGATTTGAGCGATGGCGGTGGCCTGGAATTGAATGGAATTTGCACTAGTAAAAGCTCAAACAGGAGCTGAATTTGTCGGGAAGTGAAAGGGGGTGAAATTAGGGCAACAGATTGTTGCCTAGAGGAGGAGGAGGACTACGACGACGACGAGGGTTGTCTTTTCTGTTGCAGGCTCAAAGACGGTTGTGCGTTCTAGAAGTTTTGAGTGTAGGGTCAATGTTTAAACTTTGTTAATTTCATTTTTCAAACAGTTGCGAGTACTTGGCGCTACAAGGGCTCAAAGATCAATATATAATGGAATGTAACAGAGACGAGGCTATCAAGGCAAAGGAGCTTGCTAAGAGGAAGTTATCTGGCAGGGATTTGGTGGGAGCAAAGAAATTTGCTTTGAAGGCTCAAACCTTGTTCCCTGAACATGATGGCATTCCTGAACGTCTGGCCACCCTTGACATTTTCATTTGCAAAAACCTTGATCTCGGCCATGGACAGAGGTTTATTAAGATTGAGCAGGTTGGTTGTTTTGTACCTTGCTTGTTGATTGATTCCTCATATCGGCCTTGCTGGTTGTTGTACTATTTGTGCTGATATGTTTTCTTCATGGTATATAATAGGTTGCATCAGAGAGCATCAAAATTTACAATGCTATAAGTGACGGTACAGTGAATATGGTTGACAAAGTAAGAAACCTCCCTCTTTCTTCAACCACCCTTTAAATACAAAGATGATGTTAATGGTTGCTACAAGGATAGTTCCACAACTCAACAATCTGCTAAGTATTCTAGACAATGCCAAAATAGCAAATACATCAACCGTCTGCATTAAGAGCCAAGTATATGAAGTCAAAAGCTCAACTTGCAACCAACAGATTAACAAAGGTAAATTCACAATGAAGGCCAGAATGAAGTATGCTATCATTCATGGGTCAAGACAGTGACCCACTGAGCTGTATAATTAATTGCTAGAGTTGATCATTAATGGAACGTTCTTTTTTCCGGTTGCCAAGGATTTTGAGAACATGCAAGTTAATTGTCTGTTAAATTTTTTCCACAGGTACATATATTCTCTCGCCTAATCACCTTGCTATAATAATTGAAGAAAAAGTGCTCCCATTAAATGACCTTTAAGGAAGAGGGATGTTTTGAGCATAAAATTCTCTGCGGATGTAAGATTCCAGAGTGTTCTTACCTGTATCTCATCGAAGCAAAGAATGCTAGCTCCTCTTTTGTTCACTTGCTGATCCACAAGAAATCGATCTGCTACAGCAGGAAGAATGTTTTTTACTTGTAGTTCTTGCTTGTATTGTTCTTCTGCAGCTAACCATTCTTTAATTTTAGTGTCAAATGGCAGATTTATAAACCAACTAGATATGCTGGATTGAAAAGACTTCTCTTCGACTTGATTCTTCCAAATTTGATGCATGTGCGAATTTATTTCAAGCATAGCCTGTTGGTACAAGATTATATAGGTTCATTCAAATTGATCCCAAAAACAAGCTTGTAAGATTCTCCATCTGTCATGTAATTTGTTTTGTCCCTCATGTCACATATTCTAGGCGTCATGTTAATTAGTGTTGTTTATGGATATGTTCATGACGTCGCGAAGGACAAGGAGGACACAATGATGATTGAGTTTGGGGACACTGGATGGACAAGGGAGGTGCGAAGAACTCTATTGACACCGTTTATGTCAACATTTCAGCATCAGCGTTTGTACATGACACTAGTTAATATTTACTTGTCACTAGTGAGATTTTCTCTACTTTCATCATTCATCCATTATAGTTATTGTGCCAATTTTCACTATTTTATCTAAACTTAGAGCAAGACAACGAGAAATAGCAAGCAAATTAATAAAGGATTAATTTTTAACTCTATTAAAAAAAGTCATTCGATTAGATGTCCTCTCATTTATAGCTTTTGATCACTACCTGTCCGTCTAATGGATATAAAAAAAATTAATAAATGAAATCATATGAGGATTGAATGATGTAATCACTCTCCACTGTCCACCTACTTCTCTTTAAACTTTGTTATAACTCAATGACACATGAATTGTGTTACTTGCCACGTGAATTGTTTAACTTGCGACGGGAATTGTTTTACATGACACGTTTGAAATATCCCAAAGTATTTTTGAGTATTTCTGTTTTGCTTTAAGTAAATGAATAAGGTTAAAATGAATTTATGATATTTATTATAATGTTTGAATTATTATAAATATCATTTTGGAATAATTATTTAAATAAAAGCACATGTCGTTATTTATTAAAAAGGATATATGATGATTTTTTTTTCTTTTTTTGAATTGATTTAGTTATTTATGTTATATCACCAAGTTAGGATTTGAAAATAAGGTATACTAATAGCGAAAATAAAATAAAATAAATAGCCATACATATATATATATATATATATATATATATATATATATATATATATATATATATATATATATATATATATATATATATATATATATATATATATATATATATATATATATGGAAACCAAACCATGTCTTTTGTTGAATCGGTCCAACCGAACCAAATGAAGGAAAATAAGAACCGAACCAAATTGAACCGCTGCTTCTTCCTCCCCTTCACTGTAACGCTAAACGTTTTTAATGGAGCATGGTATTTAACGGAGGAATTAATTCCTTTTGACCTCTCAACTCTAAAACGCCTCGATTAACTTCTGTTCAATTCCCTCTTATCAATCAGGTGATGAATTCGTTACTTAACCTACGAATCCATCCTCAATTTCGTCCAAGTTCATTTTCCGTCCAAATCTTAACCGGCGTCGTTTGAGTTGAATCGGGGACCGTTTCTTGCAATTAAATATATGAATTGAATCACCGGAAGAAGGGGAATCGATTGGTGTAATCAATTTTGGATTCCGTAGACGTTCAAACTCGATCTATAAAAACCCCATTCTTCAACATTCGGACGAAAATCCACCATTAGAGCCAATATCCAAGCTCTTGAACTAGTTCATCGCATTCTAAATACATGTGGGAACAATCCCCTTCAAAAATTTTGCCTAGATTCATCCTAAATTGAAAAGCCCCAATTTTGGATTTTTGGTCTTCGCCGGAACCACCGCCTGCAACCGCCGCCGCTGGAGGGACACCGGACCGCCGCCGCCGGATGTTCTGCCACCTTCTCCCATTCCCGTCTCCTCCGAGAGCCACCGAGCCGTGTCGAGCCGCTGCAGCCGCGCCACCAGTTGTGGAGCTGTATATAGCGGTGTACAGTAGCCACGGGATGGGCGAAGAAGAAGGGTTAATTACATAAACTTCCCAAACTTTCTGTTTTGGTAAGATATGGCCTTATATCAGTTTTAAAAGTTATAAAAATTATCCCACGTATTCTAATCTACTTAAATTCCTAAATTTGCAGCGATTATCTCGAATCCTTACAAACCCATCCCGAGACAAGCCTCCCAAGAGGATGTAATTGGTATAAATTCTGACTTTATAATTAATTCAATTAAATTGAATTAATAAGTCAATTATGTGTATAAAAGTATCAATTACTAAACTCTTCTTTGTGCCTTGTATTTCATGTGTGTAGAGCCGTTACTAAGTGAGTCAAACTCGTTCACAAGTCTTTGAAGTCCATAGTTGGTATCGAAATCCAACAAGGCGAAAAAGGCAACTGACTTTCTGCTCTCTTTGGTGCTTTCGTGTCTAGTTGTTTTCTTTCATTTGATTGCTTGCCAAGTTAAATAAAATAAATTACAATTCACTTGTTTTGTGTAATTTATTTAACAATCAGTTTGGATTTGACAAGTAAAATTGGGTAAAGTTATTATGTGACCTTAATATAAAATAATACATAGTTTACCCACCATTTCTTTAAAGCATGATTTATTATTGTTCTTTAATGCTAAAATGGTTAGGTATGGAACATGTTATTTCGTTGATATTTCCATCCGTTATTTTATTTTATTCTATTTGGTATCCATGTTACCTTTAAATAATATAGATTACTTTTGTAATGTGTGATCACTTAAGATAAGCCATTAATCAATAGTGAGAATGTGAGGATTGTGTGTTACGATCAGAACTCAACTGAATCAAGATCAATTCAAGTAAAACATATCAATCAATGCAAAGTAAAGTGAACCGTGTAATGTGTAAAGTTAAGTGAAAGTGTTGTGGTATAGTCAGGTCGGGGCCGTTATTCCCCGATCTTAAAGTTTCATGAAACTCACACATTCCGAACGCGCATATATTATCTATCGGAATGTTACACTACCAAATAAAAAGGTTTTAGGTCGTTATCCGCTATTGAGAGCGGGACCGATATCCTATGATTATTATTAATTAAGAGGCGTGTCGTATGAAATGTGTAACCTATCAAAGTGTTAAAATGTGTAACGTTATATAAAGTTGTGCTCAAGCTATTCAACGTGAAGAAAGTGAAGTTGTGTGCGTTCAAGCTATTCAACGTGACAAAAGTGAAGTTGTGTGCAAGCTATTCAATGTGAGGAAAGTGAAGTTGTGTTAAAACTATTCAACGGGAGGAAAGTGAGTGAAGTGTGTGATAGACAATTGGTTTCATAGTGATCACAATTAATTCAAAGCTATATCATATATCTCATCTGTACTCAGGATATGGTTCCTAAGGGTGCTTGTCACCCACTTCTAATATTATTCAATCCTTCGGGATTATCCGTGTCATAATAAGTGTGTTGTCAAATTTTTTTAGCCCCTCTAAAATATTCTAATTAATAATCGCATTCGGGTTTAAATTCATACCATTAAAGGTCAATGAGTATAAATCTGAAGTAGTCCCAGTTTTCGAGTCGTCACTTGCTAGTTCTCGCGAACTAACCGTCCTTTGTTAATTTGGACGGCCAGGGGTTCATTGTCTTCGTACAATATCCCAGTCTCCAGTTCGCAGGTTAAGGTCGAGTCTCTGAAGACAAGTTAAAGAAGAGTAAGAAGACATTTTATTTTCGAGATTTAATTATTTAAAGTTCTTAGAAAATATTGTATAAAGTTTTAAGTGTTTATTTTTACCAAGTCTTCCGCTGTAAGGTTTTATTGTATTGAATATTGTAATTTGAATTATGCGTTTAATAAATAAAAAAAGATTTATTGTATTTTAAGACTTCCGCTATTTATATTTATTTTGTTATCATCTTGTTTATGGGAGCATGGTAGCATGTCCCTATAAGCCTAAGGTGGTTACGAAGACCTTAAAGTCCAAGTAATCACTGGCGCTGCAACATTCCCTCGTTTACATAAGGGGGTGTTACAACGTTAGTTATTTTAAATTACACGTGAATTGTGTTACTTGACACGTGAATGGTTATACTTAGTTGATACAAAAGATTTAAAACAACAAGTATCCCTATTGAGTGATGGTTTAACAAGTGTCTCTCCGCTATGGTAGCCTTGCTCCATTATCGAATGTAACTCACATTAAGAGCTAAAAACAAAATAAAATAAAGAGATATAGAGAAAGAGTTACAAAAACAACGTCTGAATAAGATTTTCACTACAATAGTACCCCATACAGCCACACCCTACTCATGACAGTACAATCATTTTAGGTAGCAAAAATTAGAATGAAACTAGACCTGAAAATTACAACATCAGCAAACTAGCAACCTAAGTACATCGAACCCCATTGAAACTTTAGCACGGAAGACATCCAATTCAAACTAAATGCTTTTCTTAGAATCAAACGCTAGCTTGTAAAAAAAATTAAAGAACTTGTCATGTTAAGTGGCGTAGGTGACATGTCAAACCTATTACCTGTCATGTTAAAAACCCATCTTATGATGAATTCAAGAGGAAGATGAGGTGTCTTGACTTTTGATTTACAAACCATCGTGGAATTTATCATACACTACAAAAAAAAAAAACATATTAGCCACGACCGGTAGCAACGGCAAGGGTTTGTCGTGGCTGTTGGGTAGATTTTGGCTATAGCATAGCAACGGAACATGTACCGTGGCTGAAATTTGCCACGGCAATGGTTATCCCGTTCCTAATCCCACTCTAGACGGCGATGCCATCACAATATTAGCCATGGAAGGGTCATGCCGTGGCAAAAAATTGAAGTGGAGCCAAAAATTGGCAACGCCCCGTAGCTAAAGCCTAAAGCTGCTACTTAAAAAAAAAAAGAAAAAAAAAAGTTTCTTTAAATTTTGAAACGTACAGTACAAATCCAAAATCCCCATTTCATTTTTAGTGAACCACGAACTCCGCATCTTCCAATCTTCTCTCTCCCTCTGTGCTGGTGCCAAAGTTTGCAGATCGAAGGTCGCCGGAGCCAAGCCGTGCTCGGGCCGGTGGGGAGATGACCTTCACTCGTGTGTGCCAGTCTTCTCCACCCATAAATTAGCTCATTGCCGGATTCTCCACACCGTGACTCCCTCTGCGCTCGTTCACCTGTACTCCCTCTGTGCTCCTTCACCTGTACTCGATCGGTGCTCGTTCATCGTGTCTCCGAGATCCATCATGAGGTATCTCTTGAAACCCCTTTAGGGTGTTTGGTTAGGGTTCAATTTGGAGAAAATGGGTTTGCTCGAATTTCTAGGGTTTGGTTAGGGTTCGCTCTGTGCTCGTTCTCCTGTACTCGCTCTTTGCTCGGATTTCTAGGGTTTGGTTAGGGTTTAGGTGGAATTGAGAAAACTACCCTGAAGTCAAAAAATGTTCCTGGTTTTTGCAAATCCTAACCCCTGTTGTCTTTGCTTCTAGTTCATCAAAAAATGTTCCTGGTTTTTCAATGAGGACTAACTCCTTGTTCCTTCTTGCAAGAGAACTTCAATGAGCTTTCAAGACCCTTGAAAAGTGAAAACTATATAAAAAAAGATGGTGCTAAAAATAAGGAATCAACTATATGCCATTCCTTCAAGCCTAAAGCTTCATCAATTGTCAAGTTTGGTAGAAAACCATGGAGATGTTTATCCTTGGAGATACTTGCTTCATCAAAGATCTCTCCAAAAAGATCAAAGGGAGTCTTTGTTGCACCTTTACTCTTTTTCATTTCAGTTTGTTTGGGTTGCTGCATAAGTCTCTTCATGAGTCATGTGTTCTCCTTCAAGTCTTGTTTATAAAGATTATGCTTCCTATTTGGTTCAAATGTTCTTACCTGTGAATCTTAGCATGCTTTAAATTCTCATGTCATCCTTGTGTGCATGATTCTTGTCTATGCTTGTTTTACTTGTCACCTTTGTGTGACAGTTTTCTCTTCTTTGGAGGAGAAATATTTCTAACTGTTTTGCTTGAACAGTTTGGATCCTTGGAAAGGACCTCAAGTTGTTTGATGCCAATGGTTCCGGGAATCAAATGGGAAGAGGAGCCTTTGTTGTCAAATCACCCCTACGTTGATAAGGTATTTCTAATCTCAAAGGCTTGAATTTCTGGATTTTTTTTTATAAACATAACTGATAGATTTGGATTCAGGGATCTGTTACACTGGAAACCACTTAGGCGAGAATCTTGCGATGAGGAATCTATGACTCTTATTTAATAAACTTTTGGATGAATGTAGAGACTCTAGCTACAACCATATATAGGCCTCTACTAACCTAGAAAACTCCTAATAGGATAAGGCTTATCAATCTTAACACTGGAATCAGAAAACACATGATGATAGGATAAACTGCCCTAGAAAATAAGGATTTATTTCCTGAAATAAAAGATAATAGACTCAATTAATGAATAAGATAATAGACTAACTTGATAACTTATTTTTAGGATTCCTTCTTATCTGGATCATAGGAATAACAGTCTAGACCCACTCCCATCCCAATCTTGAATTTAAATCTACGTGCAAGTGCAAACCACAGTCTCAACTGAAAATGGGTTTGGAGGATTTAATAGCTGATTGTCCTTTGTTAGACAGCTATTTAATAGCTGATTTTTTGGTCTTTTGCTATGCTGTTATTACCGGTGTTGGTCAGCTGTTCGTTTTAACTCATGACTAGGATGTGTTGTACGAGGCTACCTTTGAGGATCCTCTAGATGATTTTGACGTACGTAAGTACTTCTCCAATAAACCTACTTGGATAGTTTGTCTTGAATATGTATGCTGAATTATTATGAGGCAAGTCGATGTTGCTCTTTCTGGTTTGCAATTGATCTTTGACTTCATTACACTTGTTGATGATCTTTTATTTATGTATATAAAATGACCATCTTATAAATGAAACCGGTCGATGTCATCTAGGAATTCTGCAGAGAGAAATCCTCTAGTATCATTATCAACCAAGGAATTAAACTCTAGATAACGCAATACTAAAAGATGTCTATTTGGCATGAATTAAATAGCACTTGGAATCTTGTTAGACCTTTATGCTATACTTTGGATAAACTGTTGATCTCAATTGTTGCTTCTCGTAATTCTGTCGTTGTTCCTCGTAGAAAATTAGGTTGGGAGTCTAAGCAAGGCGAGGGCCACTTGGATGCTATGCTGAGAGGTGAGCTCTTAGATGCACTTGCTAACTTTGGTGATGAGACTGCCATAGATGAAGCCACCAGGTGTTCTAATGCATTCTTAGAAGACAGAAATTCACTTCTCCCACCTGATATGAGAAAGGTCAGTTTTGACTGAACTGATTAGTTATCTAACTTATCTTGTAGCTGCGTGCTTTTTGCTAAACTGTTGTGTTCACATGCATCATATGTCTCTGTCATGCGGAAAGTCACCAAATCAAACAGATTAGGTTATGAATCTCTCTTCATGGTATAGAGAGACACTGAACTAAGTCAGATGAAAGGTATCTATCTAACTATTGCACTGTTTGCTTCTTCGATTAATTTGCAAGGGAAGGGGATTTCCTTCCTGTCACCGTTTCGTCACATAATAATTGTATATATATACATTTAATTGATGAAAATGATATGTCGGCAGCCTGCATGTTTGTTGTTGTTGTTGCTATGGCATCTTTACTTAATGCAACCTCGGTTTGGAAGGATCCAAGGTTCTTCTCTTCCACTTAATGACACTTAATTTTGTACCAAAATCCTCCTCAATCAGCCTCTAATTAATTCTCCAAAACCTGCAGCCAGTTTGGTGATATTTATCAAGAGGAGTACTTCATTAAAACATTGAAGAATGATGTAACCATAGCCATATTAGTTTTTGATTAAATATATACAAGTTAACCTGCAGCCAGTTTGGTGATATATATCAAGAGGAGTACTTCATTAAAACATTGAAGAATGATGTAACCATAGCCATAATGCCATGTTAGTTTTTGATTAAATATATACAAGTTAACGACTGTTAGATCAGTTTTTTTACTTATAAGTACCTGTTTTTCTCTGCTGGTGTATTATTTTCTATGCTATCTTTTAGTTTTGAGTTTATATAGCCAATAGAACAATACTTTTTTTTCATTAAATTCTAACCGTAGGGGTATGATCTTCTCTATTTGCTCTATCTTATGCTAATCTTTAGGATATGATCTTCACTTTTGAGTACTTGCACCTCATATATTCTTATCTTATATGGTGTCTAGGTAGTGAAGCAATCCTCGGGTTCTCCTCAATGAGACAAGTCATCATGAAAACGAATATACTCATGTTTCGGTAATGCCTCTATCCTTGTAGAACCAACTCATTGCTTGCATTGCCAAGTAGTTTTTATGTATGGATGTTGTCATATTTATTGCACACATACTAATCTGAGGAATTATGTCAAGTAGTTTAAGACAAATGTGATCGAGTAAAATTATGGCAAGTAGTTTGATTAATTATCCTTTTTATTTAGTAAAATGCTTGCCTAGCATGACCGAGGAGCATGCTCTAGTATAAATAAGGCCAAAAAAGTATAATCATAAGTAATAAGTGGATGCTTTTTGTTGGCGAGAGTGATATTATCTCTCATTTCTTGTGTTTGTGTGTGAATCTGATCTATTCTTGCTCATAGCTCTATCTATTTCCAACTCAAGCAAAATCCTAAACCAATTTGCTTCTCTTTATTTGGTAGCCAATTTCCCATTATGAACACATAAGAGGATGCAATTTTTCTAATATGGCATTCTAACATAATACTCCTTACGATTGAGCCGTTTCTAATTTAGTGCTTATTTGTTTTGTATATTCAATATTTTGATATCTGACACATGGCTATTAAGTAGGAATCAAATGCTAATCAGCACAAACATGGAAGCATTTTGGGAAATAAGAAAATCCCAGCAAAACAGCAGATCAATTTACTTCTCAAACATAACTTGACGGTTGATAGAGTTGACCTGGAGATGCTAGCTGCAAAGATTCACAAGCTATTGAAGATGATGATGAAGAAAGCTATTGAAGGAGACGGTGGGGATTTTGTACAAGCTAGTAAGCTACTAATAGAAACTTCAGAAATCTATATTTTTTTTGGTTTTATGTTTTATCGGGAAAGTTCTTTTGAGTTGGCAAGATATCTAGCTATGTTACGTACTTTGTTTGGTGTTTGGTTAATATGAAAGAATTGTGGAAGAAACACCTTGTTATGTATGAATAGTTTTGATGTTTGGCCTGCGAATTAAACAGGGAAATAGGGTAAGAATATTAGGAATTGGCAACGGTAGCTTGCCGTGGCCAATTATATAAAAGAAGGCCAAACCCTTAGCAACGGCAAGCCGTGTCCAATTATAGAAAAAGAAGTCAAATTTTCAGCGGGAAATCCTAGCAAAACAATTCATTTTTTAGCCACGGCAATTTGCCGTCGCAAATTATGAAAAAAGGCGCCAAAAAATTGGTGGGAAACTTTGGACTGCTTGGCGCTCTAAATTTTGTAGCCACGGCAAGTGCCGTCGCTCACATTGGATAATCTAGTTTGGCAACACTTCACCGTCGCATAGCCGTGGCTAGGAAGCTTGCCACTGCTGCTGCCGTTGCTACAACTTTTTTGCCACCGCGGGTTTGGTTACGCCTCAGTTGCCGTGGCTACAGCCGTTGCTAGTCCCTTTTGGCCGCAGCAAATCCACTTTTAGCCATGGTATTTTGCCGTTGCTAATTTGTTTTTTTTTGTAGTGATACCAAACAGAAGCTTTTGATCTATAGCAAGTTTATGTCAACATTCCAGCCTCAGCGTTTGTACATGACACTAGTTCATACGAGTATTTACTTGCCACTAGTAAGATTTTCTCTACTTTCATCATTCATCCATTATAGTTATTGAGTCAATTTTTCACTACTTTATCTAAACTTAGAGCAAGGCAACGAGAAATAGCAAGCAAATTAATAAAGGATTAATTTTTAACTCTATTAAAAAAAGTCATTCGATTAGATATCCTCTCATTTATAGCTTTTGATCACTACCCGTCCGTCTAATGGATATAAAAAAATTAATAAATGAAATCATATGAGGATTGAATGATGTAATCACTCTCCACTGTTCACCTACTTCTCTTTAAACTTATGAGGATTGTGTTTGATCATGTGCTTGATCATGAGGTCCGGGAAGTAAAACAATTTATGTGGCATATAATATCGTCTAGGCGTCATGTATAATATATTATGTGTCATGTAAAATACATATGGAGTTGTTTTACCTAACGGACCTTATGAAGTGCGTTGTTGTAATCGCATTTTCCGGTTCAGTTTCCTTCATCTCTTACTATCATATGCGTTTGGATGTCATGCTTATAAAACAATTATGTATTATGAATCATTGTTTTGTGTAAGAGACATTGAGATCTGTTTGAATTCCCTTGTATTATGTTTATAATGAAAATAAATTTATTAAATAAAAAGTGTGGTATAATAATAATTAAGTGATTATATTATAAATAAACCATCAGCAAAAGAAAAAGCTTATTATTAAATTAGTATTGTCAAACAAATGTATGGAAAATTTTAACATGTCAGGTAATACCTTTGACATGATAGTTGATAGTTTTGACATGATAGTGCTCTATGCGCATCTTGGTCGACCGACCGGTGCGTTTTTGTGTCACTTATGATGCACTTGGAAACGCTTATGCTACATAACGAGGAATTGAGTATGTGGTTCACACATTTTTTTTGGTCAAGTGGTTCGCACATTTTGTAATTATGGTAAATTCGAACTTGTAATTCATAGACAATGTACATTTTTTTAGTAAAACAACATGTTAAATGCGAAATTGCCAAAGATCATGCATCATATATTCGATAACACTTGTGGTAATAAAAACGAATTTTGATCATTCATACTATATTACAATATTGAATGAACCTCATTTGCATATGAAACCGAACACTTTTTCCCGTGGACGAATTAATTCACACAATTTTCTATCGAAACCAGACACTTTTTCCTCTCTTTTCCATGACAGCAACACCAAAAAAACGTTTAAGTCCGGGGAGTTGGGTGGTTAAAATATCAATCTAATGTGGAATTCATTTTGTGAAGTGGTAAGCTAAAATTGCTCATCGTATGGATGAAGATGAGTTCTTGCGTTGTCCTGGTTGTTGAAAATCGTAGCCCTTGAATCCTCCCTTGGCCACATAGATTGAATCGCGGGGATAACCTTTTCAATTAGAAAGGTCCGAATCAGGATATAATTACCCGTTACCCATATTGAATTTACATGTCACCCATACCGGATTTACATGACACATAATGTATTTTACTTGACACGTGAATTGATTTATTTAACACGTGAATTGTTTTACATGACAGGTGTGAAGCTTGGTATTTTATTGAATTTTAGAATTGTGAAGCTTGGTATTTTATTGAATTTAGAATTTGGCTTAAGTTTTACACAATTTTCTATCAAAGGGCAAAAGAGGGAAAAGGGCGATTGAAGAAGCCCGATTCTTCTCCCTCCTCCTATCTCTCTCGCTGATTCCGCCGCCATTGAAGGCCTTCAATCGATTATTTACCAGCAAAGGGTGACCATGCCAATAGTAAAAATTAATTGTCCACCCTATAGTTTCCGACTCGACACCAATCGATTGTTTACTTGACACATTTTAGGTTTTTCCTCTCTTCTGGGCTATGGTTGTCTACATGACACCTTAGGATTGTCTACTGGACACCTTATGGTTGGCTCAAAATGAACAATTAGTAGCCATTGACAAAAGAATTTACTAATCAGAAACAAACAAAGTTACTGATCAATACTAATAGTCAAATAGACAAATATACAGACAATACAAGTTATACATTATACTCGAATTCACAAACAAACAGTGATGTTCATCCTATTTTGTTCGTTGTGAATCAGATCAGTGCTGTTCGTTTTGAATCTCAGACTCTAGTCAACATATGCTCAACCTGTTCGCCCAAATTTCACCAACAAAGCACCATCCCTGCTGGCTGCTGTTCGTAATCAAAGTAAACACAAAAAACAATTCACAATTGTTGTTGTCTTGCTTGATTTGATTTGTTTCTTTTAATCGTTCTTTCAATTGAGGGCGGGCGGAATGGCGGAGAGAGAGAAGAGCGAGCGAGAGACATACCGTGAAATCGTGAATCTAGTCGAGCAACAGCGCACCACCGCCAGCCGCGATCCACCACCACCAAACAATCGAGCAGAGACGCCGGCAAAGACTGAAGAAGCCAAAGAAAAGCAGATTGAAAGAACAGATTTGACAAAGAACAGATTTGGCGTTCATCAACGAACGATTCACAATTGGACTGCCACGACTGTCCCGTCCCGCCAAGGCCAGTTCCACGCCCACCAAGCCCGTCTGTCACGGCCGCCAAGGTCTGCTTCCGCCATGAACGTCCCGCCAAGGCCCATATCATAGCAGGAGGTCACCGCGCCCGGCCCTTCTCCGGCGCCTCTGCCACCGCCGCTCCCCTTGGCTCCTCCATCGCTGCGCTTGTCACACATCCCCTCGCTCCCCTGTAGTTTCTGGTCCTTCGATCCACCGCTCCCCTTCGATCTTCTTGAATTGGTAAATAAAGAGCGGCCATTCCGGGGTTCGAACCGGGGACCTATGACTATTATCCACAAGTCCCCTTCGATCTTCTTCCTCTCTCTGTTATACATCCCTCTTTCCTTATTAATTTCCCCGGTTTCCCCTTCTCTTTTTACCGGATGATGTTGCAATTTTTTAGGGGGAGGGTTAACCCTTACAATTATTGTGGATAGTGGGTTAGACTAGCAAACTTTTCCGGAACAAGAGTCATTTACTACCATTCCCTCTAATATTGAAGGCTATGAGTATTAATGGCCAAGTATTATAGGGTAAGGCCATTAACTGTCTTATATTATACTATATATATATATATATATATATATATATATATATATATTATTATTATTATTATTTATTTAGAAACATGTTTTTATAAAAGGCATCATAAAAGAATATTAAAATAATATTACTAATGGTTTTGCTAAAATATAAAACCAATATGTGCATGTATAGAAATTTAAGCCTCTAAAGATGTGCATTGAATCATCATCCTTAACCAATAAATTGCCATGGAGTTTTGATGTTTTAAGATAAGGTTGAATATATATATCAGGGTAAGTATTAATCATTATAGATAGATTGTCTAAACTCTAAAACGTCCATTAATATTAACAAAACTTTTTTTGTCTACAAACGGAGGGATTATTATTATTACTACTATTATTATGTCGAAATATCATGGGTGCGAATGGGTATCCTGAAGTGTTTAGTTGAGGGGCGAAAAATTGATCTCTATTTTTTTTCTCGAAAAAATTATCAATATTTGAAGTTTTTGGGTTTAATTATACTCCCTCCGTCCAAACATACATGGACTTTTACTATTCATGCACGCTTTTTTAGGAGCTAAAACTATATAAAATATTAAAATTTTTATTTTTTTTTAATAATTACAAACTTATTATCAATGAGTTTGTAATTATTAAAAAAAAATACAAAAGTTAATATTTTATATAGTTTTTACCTTCTTAAAAAAGCGTGCGTGAATAGTAAGGTCCATGTATTTTTGGACGGAGGTAGTAGTATTAAGTTACGAAGTTTAACAAATGATGAGTATGATTGAAGTGTATTAATTTGGTAAATGATGTGAAAAATAATTTATATCGCTTCAGTCTTGAAACGTTCATAACTTTTTACTCATTTATCGGATTTGAGCTTGTAATATATCAAATCGAAGCTATCGACGAGAGGAATATGTATATTAAATTTTTTTTTTTTTTATTGGGGAGCGACTGTCACCCCTGAATCTTTAAAGTATCCGCCCCTGTGTGCACATTCGGAACCGTGGAGAAAATATGCACGACTGCTACATTCGCCATCTTTCAGAGGGCCGCCCGCTTTAGTGAACGTCAAAACTAATGAAGATTTCAATAATTACAGAGGGGTATTTTAGTAAATAATTAATACTATTGTTTTAGTTAGTTAGTACTGTATTTTTTAGTAATTAGTTAATACTATTGTTTTATTTAGTTAGTTAATTAACATCAAGAACGTACTTTAATTAAGGTGTACATTTTAATTCAGGGTCAAGTTTACCATGGACCACCACTAGCTTCTCACGAGATAACTGAACATTCCGTCGTATTGGTCGGCTACGGGGTTACGATGGATGAGGAGCCCTTCTGGCTCATAAGGAACTTCTGGGGAACCATATGGGGAAGGGGGCTACATGAAGCTAGCCCGGGCCCGGCCTTGTTTTGGGAACCGCTTTGGCTTTTATGGGATTTACGTGTATGCGGCTTGTGTAGACATAGGTACTGAACCTCAGGAGGAACGTTGGAACCTCTGTAGGTGTTTCGTGGAGAATCAGCGCCACCGTGAAGAGGCCGAACTCGTGGTGGTGCTTGTTGAATTATAATCTAGAATTCATAAGTCTGCTTGCTGTTAAGTGAAGTTAGTTTTCTTTTAAGTATGTAAGGTGTGTGTCGTATGGACAGTTGCATTGCAGTTTTAGGAGTCATGTTAGTGGGCAATGTAGTGGACAGTTTTATGTGTTGGTTATTGAAGTTTGTAGGCGTAAGTATGCATGTTTTGAATCAATTTGAAGTGTGGCAGTTATCCAATTTTCGATCCAAGGTTCTCTCTTCTGTGCAACAGAAGAACCAGTGAGAGTGTGTCCTTGATTGTGATCAGTTTGAGTGTGTATTTCCAGTACATTCACCGCTAACTTTAGTATATGAGGAGAGCTTTCCAGTTTCGACTGTCGAAACTTAAGATACGTACTGTATGTATGACAGACACTGTCATTTTGTTTTTACAGATCTGGATCTTGTTCGAATTTGTCAATTGCTGGAGCTGGAGCTTTATTTAGTTTGGTTTTAAGCTTCTTCCCGCTTGATGTCAAATACTTTCATCAGGGCATCTTCAACAACCTGGACGGTTACCAGAAACAAAATCAGTGATGTCTAAATCAAACAAATGAACACTAACAAGTAATTATAGGACTGTTGTTCTATATGCAGGTTATCACCTTGTCTGGGGTAGAAGCACCAGATCGATGTGACTCCTATGGTGATGGGGCCCTCAGGTAACCAATTTTCATTCTCAACAAGTTCTGCATGCTGCAATTGAACCAACCAGGGTAGAGGCTCTATCAGCATATGAAAAAAAATAACAATAAAAGAGAGGTGTAGTTTTAGATCGTTATGACTTCCGTATTGTAGAAACGGTACTTACGTTCAACTTGTAAGCTATTCTGTTTCCTGGACCTATCCTCTGCTCACTGTCACTCCAATAAGAAGGAATCCCGCAATCCTCTGAAACTGACAGCTATTCTGTAGTTTTAGATCGTAAGCTATTCTGTAGTTTTAGATCGTTATTGATGTTCTCAACACCATATTTGCGCATCAAAGTTCTCTCCACCAACTTCCCTCACATTTTTCAGAGAAAGAAACCATGCAAATATTACAAAAGCCACATTGGTAGGAATATAAATTCATAGGAGGAACCATTCTGCAGGATGACGTACCTATCTCCTCTGTCTCTCCTTTGAGCATAGTAGTTTGATTTGATATCCCAAGTTTTTCTAGATCTTTGTCTGGATCAAACCTGTTTGAGACCGCATTTTTAAATTTCTGAAAGCAAAGTAGTAGGTGTCAAAAAGAATTGTCAAAGCTGAAAACCACTAAAGCTTTCAAATAAACAAGAGCATTTTACCTTCATAAAGGCCTAATTCGTTGAGCTAGACCCATCTAGTGTTCCCCCAAGAAAGTGATTCCCGAATTCCAATACTTTAGTAGAAACTTGCCTCTTTCATGTTCTTTACAATGATGTACGTCCCAACAAAAGATGCAGGTGTAACAGATTCCTCATGAGCGTATTTTTCATGGATTATTGAAGTGTAATCCCCTTTCTTGTGCTTTTCAACAACGTGCCACACCTAAGCATAAAATTCATGGTCATAGAACAAGGTCAATGAGATAAAGTAAAATAAAAACCAAGGCTAAGCTAATCAGGGAGGAGAAAATAGGAAACCAGTATAGAGTAGCAAAAGAAACTTTCTGAATAACCTTAACCACCCAAGGACATTTTTCGTTCAAGGAAGGTTAAAGCTTAGGATTGCTTTCACAAAATCTTTTGGCATTAACATTCAGAACTACTAATTCTCATTTGGTATGTGTATGTCTATAAAAGTTAAATCAAGACTAAGCATCTCAATTTTCAAGTTAATATCATGGTAATTCGCATTTCCAGAAATCATAATGACTGAGATACTCATGTTCAGAGATCAGAATTCACATCTTCACGGCAAGGCAACATTTTGATATCAGAATCAACAATTGAAATCCAAAGAAAACAATAAAGCCATCGGTACCTGCAATTTCCTTTGTTGGAGTTTTAGATTTTGCGAATTCAGGTTGCTTGAGATTTGGATGTGTTGCTGGATGGATGTACGACGGTACCGTAATCAAGCAAGGTGATCTTATGAAATCCTCATCGATCTTGTAATTCACGACCATATCGGGGTCCTAGCCGCGGGTGGAGACAATCAAATATACCAATCTATATCTTAGCACCAAAGTCAAACTGAAAGAATGTCAAAGAAGTGAATTGAGAGAATCTAGCAACGAATGCTTAAATAGTTGACAGATGAATGACTGAACCTCTCTCCAAATGCTGGCCTTGATCGACTCTCATCTTCTTAGCCAAGGACTCGGGTGAAGAAGACACTGATGATGATGCAACGGGCCATTCGTTCGAGCTATCAGAGCTGAAGGACGCATCAATGACTCCATTAGGACTCCTGGGCATAGACACCATCTTCCTCTTATTCGAATGGAAGTACATATTGCCTCCCACAGACAATTCACTTATCCATTCCCCAAACTCCTCTACTTTATCCTGTACTTGCACAATAAGATCCTTATATAAATACATACATCAAAGAATCAAACTTTATGCTTCGATAAGACTGTAATAACACCTCTGAAATTTAGTCAAATTCAAACTCACATGAACCAATTACATGACTTATAAGTTATACTACACACCTAATTTCAACTATCTAACTTCAATTTGTTCATATCAGCACGACATCACCATCTCCAATTCAAAAGAAAAAGAATATGCAATTCAATCTTAAATATGAACAATGCCAAATCCTCCAATTATAACTGATTCTCTATAGATCAATATATGAACAGACCACTATAGGATCAAGAAAACATGAATCAAATAATCAATTTCTAAATAAAAACTAAATAAGCAATACTCAGAAGGAGGAAAACGAGCAAAAACCAGCAACTTCCAAAAGGCATACAAATCGACCAGAGAATGGTAGAAGTTCAAAATTTGATCGGTAAAAAGCAAAAATCCTAAATTCCATTCCTAAATTTCCAAATTTAATTGCCTACTACTTAAAACGAACTAACCCTAAATTTGGAATTTTCATCCAATCAAATCCCCAAATTCAAACACATTAACCCTAAATTACTGAAATTTTAAACGAAAAATCGAAGACATACCTTCTCTTGGGCGAAAGAACATCCGTCAGCGCCGTCCTCCTCACACCAGAGAATGGGGGCCAACGTATTGGGTTTCGGGGGAGATGAGGAAGGCGAGGCCGTCACCGATTGAGGAGGGATTGAGATTTGTGATGGAGAAGAAGGACATGAAGAATCTCGCCGGGGAAGATGTTCCAGGCTGTCGGAACCGCACCGGACGGGAGTATAGCACCCGACCCGACCCAGAGTTGGGAACGGGAAGTCCACACGTGAAGCACCTGCTACTGTTGCGGAGGTGTGCGTCGCCGAGCAGCTTCAGGGTGGAGAGGGTACGGTTAGGGTTTCGAAGTCGAACGACACACAAAAATGGTGTTGCATGAGACGCAAATCGCAGAAGGAGACGCAACAACGAAAGGTAATTGTTTTTGACGAGATTTGGAAGAGGATTTGCAGAAAAGGGCAATTGTTTTTGACGGCGATGATATTCATCGTCACGTCACGTAGAGGGAGACGAGATGGTTGAGCCGTTGAGGACTGAGATCGGTTGTTTTGAGAGATAGGCTGTCAGCTGTCTCAAAACGTAGAGGGAGACGAGACAGTTTCAGCCAACCAAATGCTGTCAGCTGTCTCAAAACGTTACTGTATAGATATAGAAATAGTGAAATATGTAGGATGTTATATGAGCTGAACAGTTCGGGATCGGCTCCAAAAAAGCTCGACTCGAGCTCGTTCACTAACCTAAACAAGTCGAGCCTAAACATGATTTTAAGCTCGGTTGAAAGCTCGACTCGTTCGATTTAGGCTCGAATAGCACGAATTCTATGGAATTTTTAAAATTTTCTTTAAGTTAATATGTTATAACCAAGTAAAACTACTTAAAGCTCAAAAAAAGCTCGGCTCGAGCTCGTTTATTTACTAAAACAAGCTGAGATTGAACAAAAAAGAAAGCTCGTTTAAAAATTAGGCTCGGCTCGGCTCGAGCTCGTTTAACAAATGAACAAGCTTGAACATGTCAAACTCGGCTCGTTCGGCTCGAATAACACCCCTACTCAAGTGGCAGCTTCTACCACTTTCCCTACAACCCTCACCATATTTATATGTTTATAAACTTCTATTTTGAAAAAATATGTTTTACAATTTTTTAGAAATTAAAAGGACAATTTTTTGCAAATTATATTTTTAAAATTTTCAAAATATAATTTTTCAAAATAAAATTTTATAAACATATAAATATAGTTGTTTAAAATGTGAATATAGTTATTAACTTTTTTAAAAAAGACATATTTTAAACAGTGTTCTAAAAAGCGCTAGGCGGATCCTAGGCGGTGAGGGGCCGCCTAGCGTCTAGGCGGTCAAGACGGGCGCCTAGGCGTGCTTAGACGGCCATTTAGCTCTAGGCGGAGGGGGATCGCCTAGCGCCTAGGCGCGATTTTTAGAACAGTGATTTTAAATAAAAATAATTTTGTGAGGTAAGGAGTGGTGTAGGGTGCGAAGTAGGAGATGTTGATTGTGTATGTATGTATCTTTAATGTCGATATGTCGATCAACTACGGAGTAGTTTGAATCATTTATGATATGTCAATGTCAATAAAAAATAAATAATTATAAAAATATTCAAACTTTTAAAATAGTTACAAAAATATTTATTTTTTTGCAGGTCTGACAGAGAAACACGGTTTGAGACCGCGTTTTATTCATAGGGTGAAAAACTTAAAATTGGAGAAAAATATTACAAAAAAAAAACGAAAGAAACGCGGTTTAAAACCGCGTTTCTAATGTTAATATTATTTAAACGAATTATGTAGTGAGATACATTTTGAAATCGTGTCTCTCTCTTTTTTGGGGGGAAAATTACACAAAATCACCCATTAAATACCCCACTTTTCATTTAACCATTCACTAAAGTATATTTTACACAAAACCACCCGTTAAAAGGTGTCTGCTTACAAAATGCCACTCAGTTGGAATATTCTGTTAGTATTCCATCAAGAATAATTGAAAATACAAAAGGGCCCTTACTTTTAAATGTTTAATAATTTAGATTTTACAATATTTCTTTTAATTTCGCTTCATCTTTATAGAATAACAAGAAGTCAACATTACTGGAGTTCTTCGTCCATTCATACTTGAAAGTTGATATGACAAATACTGTTAAATTGCGATTGCCTTTCACCTGAAAACCAAGAGTGGGTGACTGCCTATAATTAAGTAGGGTGAACAATGAGACAAATATATTAAAACAGGAAAATGTTTTTTAAACCTAAAATTGAGATCTTTTTTGGAAACTTTGGCTGCCTGAAACTTTAACTCGATCGAGGAGGTTGCGAGTTTGGTTGAAAGCTCACCGCTAATGTTTTTTTTCCAAATGTTTCGTTATTCTTACAAATTATAATTACGGGGATGATTGGTTTAACATTTGACTCCCTCCCAATTTCCTCTATTATGGTATACGGTTGATTTGGTATAAAAGTAATGTGAGATTTGTTTTTTCATGTGAGTTTTATGGAGACTGGGGTAGTTTGAGATTTTTTTGAGCGTTTCAATTCAAAGTTGAATTTGCAGATTTGAAAATTTCATTGTAATATGTTTTTTTTTTAATTTGTAAATCTACGCATTACAGCTAGTTTAATTGATGGCAACGAAGTGAAAATTTGATTATTGAATAAGGGTATTCTGGTCACTTCAATTTTTTTTAATAGGTTGCTTGGGTGGTTGTTTTGTTAACAGTGACCCTTTAATGGGTGGTTTTGTGTGATTTTGATTGTAGCGGGTGTGGTTAAGTGAAAAGAGAGGTATTTAATGGGTGAATTTGTGTAATTTTTCCTTTTTATTATGGAAAGTGAACAAAGGGAGAGGGAGAGTCGGTGGGAAGCAGAAGCAGAGGTCGGAGCCGAGGCCGCGTCTCAGGAGGAGAAGCATAAGCACAGGTCGGAGGTCGATGCCTGGAGAAGGAAGGAGGAGACACCAGTAACCACAAATCTTCCTGAAGTGTGGAATATGCAGATAAATAGCTAACAAATGCTCTAGAGAGGGGGGAGGGTGAATAGAGTATGTGAACTTTTCACAATCTCAGAAACTGTAAGACCTTACCAAACAGAGATAAGATCTTATCTGAAATACAGTGACAAGTTAAGAATAAATGATGCGGATCAAGATAGTCTTTTGTGGGTCAAACAATGATCTTGATCCAGACGAGCTCTCAAGATCGATTTGAAGGCTATTAATGGCAAAACGTGTCATTCTCAAGAGGAAGAAAAATGCGCCACCATGGATTGAAGAAAAGATATTTTATTTATTTAATTATTATTATTATTAGTTTGAGGTTCTTTCCATATTTAGTAACTCTTATGTTAGTTAGAGCTATTTATGAAATGTCTTATTTTTAGTAATACTTAGTATGAATATTTATCTAGGATTAGTATTAGGATTTAATATTTATCTAAGCCAAAACTCTATCTTTTGCAAAGATAGAATTTATATGTTTGTTATTTAAACAGATATTCTACCTTTAATAAAAATCAGATTGGAATAGAGAATTGAGGAAACTTTTGGCTAAAAGTTCCTCGGTTACCAATCCAACACTTTCCGTTATACCACGCTCATTATCGATTCGGTACTCACGTTTGATCAAATTCAATTGTGTGATTTGCTACTTTCATATTTATGTGTTCAAAGGTCAATCTTGGGGGCTTAACCAATTCAATCGGCGGTGAAGTCAATTGATCGGCGACATTCACTGGTGCGGCTTCAATTGCGGGTAGTCACCATTGTTGATTCGCCAATTAACCATCGTTAATTAATTAGCAATTCACGGAGTCTACTCGTTGCAAATCCGACATCAATTCACGACGGAAATCAAGGAGCATTCGCAAGATCGACGCTTTTAGTTTAGCAATTGGTCGGCCTAGCCAATTGCTATACATCAATAAATTAACGAATAATAAGCAAGACAAAGATAAATAATATAGATAAAGAGCAGAAAGGAAAGGACACGCGGTATGTTAACGAGGTTTGACACAACTTTGCCTACGTCCCCGCCTAGGGTTATCCAACCCGTAGGATTCAACACAACTTTATTTCATTTCTTCCTATGAGTTCTAGATACAAACTTTAGAAGACCTTCCCTCTTCTAAACTTAGAAGCCTCACACTTCCTATCTAGCAACCCAAACACCAGTGAAACAAAGTCCTACGGATACCGAAGTATCTTATACGTTTGGGTAAAGAACCCTTAGTATAACCCTTAATGAATTGTACTATAAATCTCAATGGAAACCTTACACACTCAAAGATATAAAAACGCTCAAACAAAGAGAGATGTGAGATTGATGTTGCAAGAGACAAAGGATTGCAGAAGACTTTATGCGTTGGAGAAGAAACTTGTGATTACTACCATCCTCTTCGTCTCCTTATAAAGGCCAGTCCAAATTGTTTTGAATGTTTAAACTTTGAAGACGTTGCAGAAGATACGGGGAGACGTTTCATCAAGTTGAAAATACTTCCAGAAGCTACACCTGGGATTTGGTTTGATTTGGAACGTTTGAAGACTGATGGCTAGGTCAATCCAATTCCCTTGAAGATCTCACCACATAAACAAACAAGATACTCTCCAGATCTTCGGTTAGTTAAAAACTAAATCCAATTAAAAGTACAACCTGAGCAAATAACTGGCCCAATAACATATTGGTCTAAGTAACATTGAAATAATAAGCCCATTAAAGCAATCGAAGATTATAAGCTCATTACAACTGGGCTCAAGTAAAACTTAAGCCAGTATTGGTAAGGCCTTATCAAAACATGGAAACCAGGGTTTTGGATTTCATCAACCAGTAAAGTCTTATTATCCACTCATAAGGTCTTATCATCAAGGTGGAGTTAATAATCTCCCCCTATAATCTCATTACAACTGGGCTCGAGTAAAACTTAAGCCAGTATTGGTAAGGCCTTATCAAAACATGGAAACCAAGGTTTTGGATTTCATCAACCACTAAAGTCTTATTATCCACTCATAAGGTCTTATCATCAATGTGGAGTTAATAATCTCCCCCTTGATGAAAGACAAAACTTATGCACCTGTTCACAACAAAATAATACCAAACAAGCAGATACATAATAAGCATAATAAACAAAGTGTCATAGATATGTTGGATCAAGTTTTTTAAACCTAAACAACCGAAGTAAGATAAGGCCAACCAAAACACAGTAAGGCCTTACAATCCCATCAGTAGCAAACCACCACCAAATTTTCTCCCCCCTTTTGTCTTTCAACAATAAGAGAAGAACCCAGTTCAAAACGCCAACAGAAATAGTTCAAAGCAGCAGAAAGAAAGGATAGAAGGATTGGCAATCACTCATCGTCATCCGAAAGCTCCACCACTTCGTCGTACCACTCCCCATAGCACGGATGGACATCTTCTGGCGCACAGCGAGAGTTATAAACCTTTTGTCTCCATCTGTTCTTAGCATTCAGCACATGGTGATTTGCTCACATCTGAGCCAACCTCTTAGACTCTTCATCGCACCACTTCTTCACTATGCCATTTTCTTCCACAGTAAGAATAGATGGCTCAGGAAAGGATGGTCGCATGATGAATCTTTTGAGGACCTTTCGCTCACAGTTGAGGACAACATACTTGCAAACCTCTTGCACGTGGTTGACAACATCTTCATCCAGGGCCATGATTGACGTGGTAGCTCTAAGACATGCCAGTCAGGAACAAAAGCTAATTTAGCTTTTCGTCCACGATCATAAGACGCTCGTGGGTGTTGTCCTGTCTGTCAACAATGTCGGCCCTTGCAGCATTTAAGTCATTTCTCAGTGCTTCAACTTCAGCCTCCAAGCCCTTAATCCTCTGCTCTAGGGTAAACTGATCACCCTGAGATGGCTTCTTCAAAATCTAACCCTAGCCAAATTCTGCTCAATGCCCAACCTCTTCCAACACTCGTCATCGATGCAACCGTTATGTGTAACTTGCTCTTCTCCCAATGTGTCAATTTAAAAAAAATTCAAATATCTTTGGAAAAAGGTTTGCATAGGGGAGAGGGGCAGTCATAGGAGTATTGATGGCATGTAGCATGTAAGAGATGATGAGATTGGGCACATCTATTTCATGTCTTGCCATGATAAGATAGA
This sequence comes from Persicaria tinctoria, assembly GCA_037127255.1. Taxonomy (NCBI): domain Eukaryota; kingdom Viridiplantae; phylum Streptophyta; class Magnoliopsida; order Caryophyllales; family Polygonaceae; genus Persicaria; species Persicaria tinctoria. Next base: position 20,256,393 of record JBANSL010000008.1, read on the forward strand.
CGATTTCAAGGAGGTTGTCAGTAATAAGCTCTCTGGAATTTTTTCTAGGCAAAACACACCTTGAGAGAAGGGTAAAGACGAGCTTGGCTTCAAGAGAGAGTATATTGTGGGTGTTATTTGGTTTAGGTTTAGACAAAGAAGTTGCAGAAGGGATTGGTCGCACAAAGAACTCCTTTTGGGCTCTGTTCAAACAAAAATCCTTTGGAGGGTGGGTTTTAGTGTCGAAATTCTCAAGTACACCAAGAATGATGGCCAATGAGGAAGCAGAGAGGGTAATTTGCTTGTGTTTGATATGAGATTTGAGAGTGAGAACTCCCTTTTCTCGGTGGGCAGACAGATTCACAAAGAACAATCGGGTGAGTCGAGGGTAGGCTACAATACCAGGGTTCAGAAGGGTCCAGACATTTGAATTTTTTAGTAAATTGACACACTGGAGAGCCATGGATTCTATAAATTCTAGATCCACAAGCTCGCAAAAGCTCATAGGTCGGTTTGCAAAACTGTCCTTCCACATACCAGCTTTAGTGTGATTACCAAACCAAGAAGTTGGGGCTTCATCAATTACCTCAAAATCCGCAGGAGGAGACCGAAGGCGGTGCTGTGGTTTAGCTTTCTTCAGAGCAGAAAGGTTCACTTGCTGGGGCTGATTGTGAGGAGGTGGACGGTTCCCTTATCTGGACTGTCGGCGAGCAAGCGGAATATCTTCACTTTCGGAATTAGTCTCCAGTTGCATGAGAGTTGCCTTGCCCTTGTACTCCTCAACAATGGCCTTCCCTTTGTAATCCGCCGATCGGAGCTTCTTGGATGCCGACCCAGGGGAGGAGGTGGATGAGCGCTTAGGAGCCATGGAGATTTTGGGTAATAGAGAGATTTTTGGGAAAAAGGGGAAATCAGAGAGGGTAGAGTGCAGAGAGAAAGAGAGCGAGTAGGAATGATTTGACGGGAAGGGAGAGACCCGGTATAAATAGGAGAGAGGGAGACTATTGAAATCCCGAGACTATAGAGATCCCCCTGAAAAATAAAATATCGTGCAAATCTAAACAATTTAAAACCACTTTTTAAAATTCGAAAGTGAAGAGATAAATATGCACAGTAAAATAAGGTCAATACAGAAAACCAAAAAAAATAAATACTTTTATTTAATTATCTAAAGAGATAATAACCAAAAGATTTGATCCATTAATTTAATATTTTTGAAAATCAATTCATGACCATACTATGAAATAGTAAGACCTTGAAATATATTTCAAGATCTGGATGTAGGGAATATGATCTATATTATAAAATACGATTGCTCCCCCTACATCGATGCTTCCCTATTAAGCATTCCAAGTTCTAACCTTATGAAGTTGAATCTATCTTCGGGTAAAGGTTTTGTGAAGATATCAACAAGTTGTAACTCAATAGAGATGAATGTCAATGACACATCACATTTTTCTACACGATCTCGAATAAAATGGTGTCTCACATCTGTATGCTTCGTTCTTGGATGTTGTACAAGATTTTTGGAGATAGAAATAGCACTAGTGTTTTCGCATTTTATGGGTATACCCTTAAAGTTGATTCCAAGATCTTGGAGTTATTGTGCAATCCATAGGACTTGCGAACAACAATCTCCAGCAGCAATATATTCAGCTTCGGCTGTTGAGATCGCCGCTGAATTTTGCTTCTTGGAATGCCAACTTATTAGGGATGACCCAAGAAATTGACAACACCCAGAGGTACTCTTTCTATCAACTTTATATCATGCAATATCAGCATCGGAATATCCTACAAGATTGAAGCTAGTTTGAATGAGATACCATAATCCGAGATCTTTAGTACCATAATTTAGATATCTCAAAATCCTTTTTACCGCGATAAGATGTGATTCATTCGGATTAGCTTGGAACCTAGCACACATGCACACACTAAACATAATGTCAGGTTTGCTTGCATTAAGATCAAGAAGAGAGTCGATACCTCGATACTCTTTTTGGTTTACCTGTTTTCCAGTTAGGTCTTGATCCAGAGAAAGAGTGGTGCTCATTGGAGTTTTGGCCACTTTGGATTCAATCATCTTATACTTCTTGAGAAGATCTCGAGTATACTTTCCTTGATTAAGGAAAATACCCTTAGTACTTTGATGAACTTGAAGTCCAAGGAAGAAGTTTAATTCTCCCATCATGCTCATCTCGAATTGTTTGCACATAATATTTGAAAAGTCCTTGAACATAGATTCGTTAGTAGCTCCAAAAAGAATATCATCCACATAAATTTGTACAACAAGAATATCATTTCCATGGGTTTTGATAAATAAAGTTTTGTCAATCAACCCCCTTTTAAAATTATTTTCTAAAAGATATTTTGAAAGTCGCTTGTACCAAGCTCTTGGGACTTGCATTAAGCCGTAAAGAGCTTTGTCAAGCTTATAGACAAGATCTGGAAACTCATCATTTTCAAAACTGGGAGGTTGAGAAACATAAACTTCTTCTTCTAAAAACCCATTAAAAAAGGCACACTTCACGTCCATTTGAGAAAGTTTTATGCTCATAAAAGATGCAAAGGCAAAAAGCATACGAATGGCTTCAAGTCTGGCTACGAGAGCAAAAGTCTCCTCGTAGTCAATACCTTCCTCCTGATTGTAGCCTTGAGCAACAAGACGTTCCTTGTTTCGAATGATGTTGCCACTTTCATCCAGCTTGTTTCGAAACACCCATCGAGTTTCAATAATAGATTTACCCTTCGATCGGCCTTGCCGTAAGAGTCCATACTTTATTGCCTTCGAACTCGCTAAGCTCATTCTGCATAGCTATAATCCAGTCGGGTCTTGAAGAGCTTCGATGTATTTCTTGGGTTCTACAAGAGAAACAAAGGTGTGAAAAGCACATAAATTTCTAAGTTTAGAACGAGTTTGAATGCCAAATGAAGGATCATAAATTATATCCGTATAAGGATGTGATGAAGCATGTTTGAATTTCCTCCTTGTAGATCCCTGGTTAGGATTACTAGGTGCTGGTTCGTCGGGAATTGGAGGATAAGGCTCCTGAGGTTCAGGAGAATTTGGAGGATATGACTCATGTGATTCAGAAGGTGGTCCAGATTCAAGACTGGCTTCGTTGGTAAGGCCTTGAGATACTGTTTCAAGGTCTTGAGATAGCTCAGTAAGGTCTTGAAATGGCTCCTGCATGTTTCTGGATTTGCTCTGATCTCTTGATTGTTACCTTCTCCTTCATATTCGTCTTCCTCATGGATATTTAGGTCAAGATCTGCAAAACCTTCACTCAAGGTACCGTTATCACTTTCATCAAACAATACATGGATACTTTCTTCGACTATTTTAGTACGTTTATTGTATACTCTATAAGCCTTGCTTTGAGTCAAGTATCCAAGAAATATACCTTCGTCGCTACGTGCATTAAACTTCCCAAGATTATCCTTTTCATTGTTATGTACGTAACACGTACATCCAAATGGTTTAAAATATGATATGCTTGGTTTTCTTCCTTTAAAAAGCTCGTAAGGAGTTTTCTTCAACATTGATCAAATTAAACATCTATTTAGAGTATAGTTTGTTGTGTTAACAACTTCTTCCCAGTATGACTTAGGTAGATTATTCTCTAATAGCATAGTCCTTGACATTTCTTCTAGGGTGCGGTTCTTGCGTTCCACAACCCCATTTTGTTGAGGTGTTCTAGGAGTTTAAAAGTTATGAGAAATACCATATTTTTCACAAAATAAATCATTGTTTAATTGATCAAATTCTCTACCATGATCACTTCTAATAGAAACGATTGGTAGGTTTTTCAAGGTTTGTAACTCCTTACATAGTTTTGAAAAATAAAAAACAGCTTCTGATTTATCTTTTAGAAAGAAAACCCAAGTAAACCGAGAATAATCATCAACAATAACAAGAATGTATTGCTTGCCTTTGGGATATTTGACGCGCATATGTCCACAAAGATCCATGTGTAGAAGCTCGAGAGGTCTAGTAGTAGTAACGACTTGCTTATTTTTGAAAGTGCTATGGGTGTGTTTACCTCTAGAGCAAGCATTGGATAGATCATCTACCTTAAAATTTAGATCTAGAAGTCGTCGAACAAGATCCTTCGATTAGAGTTTGTGAAGAGTATGCATGCTTATGTGTCCGAGACGTCTATGCCATACTCTTGGATCCTCTAATAAGGCCTTGAGACATTTTAGATTTGTACCTGAAATTTGATCGGTATTTACAGCATATATATTTGAATCTCTATAAGCAGTTAGCACAATATCTCCAGTCTCTTCATCTTTGTACTACACACTTTTTCTTGTTGAAGCTAACGAAGTTGCCTCTATCACAAAGTTGTGAAACACTAAGAAGAAGGTTATATTTCAGGTCATCAACCAGATACACATCTTTAATATGATTATTTGGATCAACACCAATGTTACCGATACCAACGATGTCACATTTCCCTTTATCATCAAGAGTTATAGTGTCATTGGATTGCTTCTTTAGATTTTGAAAAAGAGATTTTTTTCCACTCATATACCTTGAGAAACCACTATCCATTATCCACTTTTGATCATTAGTCTTGGTAATATCCTGCAAAACAAAAAATCAACCTTTCCGGCTAGACCAATAAATAGATTTGGATCCATTATGGGGGTAGACCATGTTAGGCAACCTTGTCCCTTTAGGTACCCAAGTTTGTCTTATCCGTTCATTTAAACGTACGGGAAATGTATTTCTAATGATGTAAGGGTTCGTTCTCCTATAAGAACAAGTTTCCTTTACATGACCCTTTTTGCAACAAAAGAAACAAGTGAGAGATCGCCAACTCCCTTTTTCCTTAACAAAGGTGGTAGTAGGCTTTACAGGAAAATTCCTGTTGTATCCTATACCACTTCGGTTCAAGGAAAGTTGTTGTTCTCCAAGCATCTTGTCAAGAGTGGCTTTGGATCTAGTGAATTGCACCAGGGCTGTTTGTTGATCTTGATATTTTTCAGATAATTTCACTTTTTCAATCTCAAGGTCATTGTTACGAGCCTTAAGAGATGATAGGTTTGCCTTAAGTTCGGAATTGTCCGATCGTAAGGCCTTAACCTCAGTGTTAAGATCTGAATTTTCACTATCAAGACCTTGCAGCTTCTTGTTCGGAGGAAAATCAAGTATGCAAATATAAAACTATAAAAGCAAACCAAATCCCTGAACCACTCAAATAAAATTACAAGACTTCCTCCCGTTGTAGTGGAAGGGAATCAGGATCGTATCCACGAGGAAGCATGTCAACGCTCGCCTTTCAAGTCCCAAGATGCTCTCGAAATCGACCAACAGAGTCCTTGACATCGAGTAGAGTACTCAATATCGACTACCTCAGTCGACTAAACCTGCAAACCTGCGCCACATAAGACAAAACAGAGCAATGTCGAACACAAAAGGTACTCGATGTCGACCAGTGTACTCGACGTCGACCAGAAGTTATCGATCTCGAGTAGTTTGCAGAATAAAAACGTAACTTTTCGCAAGAAAGAAAGATAGAAACAACACCAAATTGGTGGGATCGAATTCAATAATATAAAAGCTTCCATAATCGGGGTTTCAATGCCACAACGATAACCATATAAGAACAATGCCAAATGTATAAAAGATCATGCCTTTCATTAAATAACTTTCGTCATTGACAAATAGGAAGATAGAGGCTGGAGCGGGACGAACGTCATTGACACTTTCACCCTTTGCCAAATAGTAATAAAATCCAAACTTATACACACAACCAATAGATTAGGCAACCAATCACTTGAGAAACCAAATAACTACTAGTATAGCGATGAACTCCGGTGTCGAACCCACAGGGAGAAGCGATTTTCTATTCAATAACTCTAGACAAGTAGCAAATATATAAAAGTAACCAGATTGCAAATCACAAAGCAAATTGATATCAAAGCAGAAAGGACATTTCCCCTGTAATTCTCTGACAATGGTTGGAATTCATGGTCCTCGGATTGATCTATCAATTATTCATATTCCTATGTCTACTTGGCTAAAGTTGAGAGATCCGCAGAGATTCACTCATCTTATTCAATATCACTAAAGAATAGCATTAAGAACTCAAGTAATCAAGACCAATTGGCATATTGACTCTATTCAATCAAGACTAATAGGCGCATACCGAACTCAACTTCAATCAAATACCGTCAACATAGATCAATTAAAATCATCCACTATAAAGACAAAGAGACATCACTATCATCAATACCTTTGTTTGCTATTGAGAAAACAACAACGAATTCATAGCTAGAGATGCAATTCCTAACATATTGATCAGGCATAGAAAGGAACAAAAAATATAAATTAAGCACAAGATGATAACTAAGAACATGAATAATCAAATAAACTCAAATCCTCACAATCCAAACAACCATGTCTTCGAATCACATGCGAAACTATGAGTTTAGCAACTCATAGGTCAATTCTCTATCTCTCTCTCTCTCTCTCTCTCTCTCTCTCTCTCTCTCTCTCTCTCTCTCTCTCTAATTGTGTTCATAGTCTCACAATGGAACGTCTCTAAATCAAAACAAACTGAGAACAACTAAATAAAGTCTCCCAAAGGTCGGCCAAAACCTAGTGTAAATAATAAGAAATAATATAAAATAATAGTCTTCGGATCCAAAACCGCGTATCCTGGATCTAGGGCAACGACGGGCGCGCGCCATGCAAGGGGTGGCGGGTGCCGTCTCTGCAGTTCTTGATGTTCCTCATTTTCCTTCAACGAATTCCAATGTCGTGCCTTCTTGCTCTTCCTTAGCTCTAACTCAGCCTCCATATGCTCCAAAACATGCTTCTTAAGCTCTTCCCAAAGTCCATCCAAGGTCGGAATGTAATTCTGCAAAATAAACACTAAAAACGCATAGATTCTGGACTCGAATATCTCACAAGCAATAAACGGAACTAGACTCAAAACATAACAAAACCAATACCTAATAGCAATAATAAACACCTATAATGCCTATATGAAATATGCATTATCAAATTTGCCCACACTTAACTCTTGCTTGTCCTCAAGCAACCATAAGGTAAAACATCATCTACGCATCCCAAAGGAAATCTTTCACAACTTTTACTCATCAAAAGCAACATCATCAATAGTGAAAATATAACCAAACATACATACGTCATAACATGTATATATGGGATCAAGTTGTTTGCATGCTCAAAAATCAACCTTACCAAGGTTAAAATGTGTATCTCTCACTCTCATGTGTTTAGGCATTAAACACACACTCACCTCAATTCCATATACAAGCATCAACTCAAATATTGACATTTACATCACAAAATCTTCACCGGATACGTCAATGCAAAAATAAGGACATCAAGAGAACTTTCGCTCAATGGAAACCTTCATAGAAGATTCCATTCGGCGAGGTTGTAATGGGGATAGGTAGAAACGTAAGGGCAAGGAATTGTATTTGGTCATGTGGTGCAATAAATTCCGGGAAAACAAGATTCCAAAACTCCCAACATAACATAAACCAACTCAATAAATCAAGCTCACAAATGCATAACATCTCTCAATATCATCAAATAACTCCAAAATCATCTCATCAAATCATCATCTTACATATCATGCAATCTCAACACCCAACCAATGTATCTCATAACCAACATAAATCCTAATTCTTCCTCATTACGCAAACATAAGATAAATGGCTCTTTTATTCTTTCTTATTTTTTCTCTCTTTTTTTCGGATTTTTTTTCTTTTTCGAGCCAAAATACATGAAAATCAAATGCATAAATGCGAGGGACTAAATACGCACATAACATTACATCTTCTCAAAACCATCAACCATAAAATCACACTTTAGCTTCATTCTCCTCAATCTCCAAAATAGATTCCATAACCCACTCAAAATCTCAATTCCCCCGGAATAAGGGTAAGGCTCATCATAGGCTAGGAATAATAATTTTATGGAGCTAACAATAAAAAGGCTAAAGGCTCAAATTGGCTTCAAAGCAAGAAATAACATAAGGTACATATGGATAAATATGTGGCTAAAAGGTTGCCTCTATCATTTGAACTTATCAAGCATTGAACATGTATATAATCGGCCTTGAAAATAGATAAACATGGAAATACTCAATGATAAAGGCATATGAAGAGTATATCACACAAGAAAAGCAAAATGAATAAAGATGTATCCCTTTAAGGCCAAAAATATCTCACAGGGACAAATTTTTGTCGAATTTCAAGCATACTCCCAAACTTAGATCATACGTGCTCAATTATATATGCTCAATCATATTTCACATAAAAATCAATTTTCAAGATAAGATCAAATCATTCCAGAATTCCATGTGATTTATAAGATCATGCCAGGACAAACTCAAATTAGATGGGTATCTTTGACAACACAATATGCAAAACAACAAAATAAGACTCACTTTTTTTTTCTTCATATTTTCAACATTTAAAAAAAAATTTATTTTTGACATTTTCTGTAACATAAAAGAAACAACATCAAGGAAATAACAAAGACTCAAAAGCAAAAATTCAAACATGCACTAGCCTAACTAATTCACTTCAATCTCACCCCCCCCCCCCCCCCCCTCAACACACACACTTACATGTTATAATGCAAATATCTAGTTTTACTTAGGTTTTTTCGTAAAAAATGAGTTAGTTTAGTGTCAAAACATCCTTGCTAATATAGATGTCTTCTCTTTGTGTTTGTGTAATTTTATGCTAATTAAAAAAGGCAAAGATGTGAGGAAGATGAAGACGATCAAAGTTGGGACTTTAGCTAATCAAGCATTAAAAGAAAGGATAAACAAAAACTACACGTCTAAGGGATGAAGCAAGTACTTGCCTAGCTATTGGGGCGAGTACAAAGCTCCTCAAACGAGTAGGGACCATTTTGGGCAAGCAGGGGATTACAGTATGGAGGAATAGTAGAACTTGAAGAGTCGCAGAGCGAAAATATTACGGCTACTCCTCGGGCAAGTGGGCTACTAGTCGGGCTAGTAGACAAGTACTTGATCAGGCAAGCACTAGACAGATCTAGCGAGTACGTATAGGAAGTTTCTGGCTAGCAAGGAGCCAAATCTTATCCAAATCTCCCTAAGATAAACGCCTGATGGACGATTTTTAGTCGCATAAACCGTATCAAAATAAATTACTCAAACCTACAAACTAGTATAACAAGTAAGTAAGAGGTCGATCCCACAGAGAATCAAGTATTTCTCCGCAATGTGTATTTACCAATTAGTAGAAAGGGGGGTTTTGGTGATTGAAACAAGAAAGAAAGAAAAATAAACTATAAACAGATTGATGCAAAACAATTTAGAGAAGATTGATCTACCTACAACTATCCAATTTATTTTGTTGAATTGATATTGTAACTTTCTCTTGTCCTTTTAGTCTTCCTATGAATGCCCTTGTCCCGACCTAATATAGTTACTAGTCCAATCAGTCCTAGAAACCCTTATCAATTGAACAGTCCCTAAAGAAGGATTTAACCCAATTGATAGCTTTAAGTTCAGAGATTAACCAATGTATTTGCAGTCCCTAAAGAGGGATTTAACAACACATCCAACTTCATACCCATCCAATTAGTTCAATCATCCCTAAAAGGATAAGTTTGCTACTTGGGTTAAGGTTCGCAATCAGGAATCTACAAAACCCTAGCAATTGAATTGATCTAACTAGTTGGTCAGACAAGATAGAACAAAACAATAAACAATCAAGCACAAAGAAGTTGAAGCATTCAATATAGGAAATAAGGAACAAGATTCAGAAACTCACAATCAATCCAAATAAAGCTTCAAATTGCAAGTAGAACGAAGAGAGTTTAGTCGCCCATGACAAACATTGCTCTCTCTCTAATTGTCTGATAGAACGTATAATAGAATAGAAGTTGTGGAAAATAAACTAAAATTGGCCTTATAAAAGATCCAAAGTCGGCCATAAAGAATATCCAACACAAACTAGGGTTTTCTTAAATTAAAACGCAGCGTTCACGCACTGACGACCAATGCTACGGCCGTGGCATGGATGCTGCGGCCGTGGCACCAGCAACTCTCCCATACCCCGGTGCATCCTCACTGGCGGCGGCCGCGACAATGATGTTGCGGCCGCTGCATCTGTCTTTCACGGAAATTCTGTCTCGAATTTGCTCTTCTTGTCAACAGAAAAGTTGTAGCTCTCTGAAAGAGCTTTCCAACGCATGGTCATAATAGTCAATCGGACAACCGAGGCCTCCATAAAGTGCAAAACAAGTTTAGCATGTCTGGCGACAACTTCTGCAGACTTGTTCTTCGTTTATGTTCGCTTCTTCTTCCCATGATCTCTTGAGATCTTCATGTAAGCTTCTTCGATAAACTAGACTTCCTCATCTTAATGCATCATCAACCCATTTCTCCTTCTCGGATCCACAGTTACCTGAAATAATCAATAAAAACGTGTAGAATCCGACTCCACCAACATAGAGGGCAAATATGCAAATTGTACTTAATCCATGCATGAAATGCACCTTAACTAAGCTAAATGCAACCTATTATGCATACCTTGCTATCACCGCCTCTATCATATCCAATGAATCCAAGTGTTATATGATAACTCTTCTAGATGCAATTTTGTGAACAGGTCTCTATCATATCCAATGAATCCAAGTGTTATATGATAACTCTTCTAGAGGCAATTTTGTGACCATGTCAATTGATCAAGCTTGGGATCTTGTTTGTACTTGCGTCGTATTCTTTTTCGCTTTCATTTAATTAATGACCTTAAAACTAGACCAAGATTTACCGCCATATAAATTAATTAAACATGGATGACTCAAGTATGGATTGATGGCGTAATGCGCAAGGAGCAAACATCTACATCTTCAAACCGAATAAGGCCTTGTTTGCTTGTAGATGTGGGTAGATGTGTTTAGATTAGTAACAGTATCCATCTCCATCTCCAAAGGGGATGGAGATGGAGATGGAGATGTGTCTTTTAAGAGATGCCAAATGCCTATTTGAGAGATCTTGAAATGGCAAGATTTTGTAGATTCCTAAATGTTTTCTCCCCTTTTTACCCCATGTACTGCTCTCTATCGTCTTCTATTTGTACAAAAATCAACCATTGAAGACCTGCAATTGATGCAAGAACAATAAGGAGTCCCATCGTCGGCATCGACATCTCTATCTCAAGACAGCATGGCCTCCCATCGTTTTGACGAGGTAGTGGCAACAACCCTATGAATTTATTGTTGTTGGGATTAGATTTGAGGGTTGTGGAGAGGGGAGGAGTGGTTGGATTGGTGGAAACTGGCAACCATAGCAACAAAGAACAACGAGATAAGTTGCAAGTACCCGTTTTGAATGTTGAGGCCTTTGAGGGAGTAGTTGTTGGGTAATAGGTAGTGCGCTTTAGCCATGTCGAAGCTATCCGGGGCCAGCAATGCCACCTTCGAGCAAAGATAAAAAAAGGGAAAATTAATTAAAATACCCCCACCTTTGGGGGTATGGTAAAAATATATCCTCAACTTTCAAATGTAATAAAAATATCCCGACCTTTGAGGGTAGTGGTAATATATTACCACGAGTTTTTTCACGAGTCAAAAATGTTGGCAAGGCAACTTACGTGGATTTTTTTTACAAGGGTTTTCTTGAACATTTTTCGTAGGAAAAAATAAATAAAGAGTTGGACCGGATTCATATCCAACGTCTTTTCCTCCCTCATATCTTCTTCCGTGATCGCCTCTTGAATTGTCTTCCAAGTCTTCTAGGTAGTTCATGGTTCCTCTTCAATATATGCCAGTATTCCTCCCTCGTGTCAGCTATCTTGAGTTGTCTCTCTCACATCTTCTTCCCCTTTGATTCGTTCACGGACTTGGCTGGGTGAGTTTTATTTTTTTCCCTCTTCGTTGTTGTTGTCGGTTTAGTTTTGTTGTCGGTTTGGTGTTATGAATAGTCGTGTTGTGTTAATTTGAGGCAATTTTGACCAGATTAGTTGCTTGGTTGAATCAATTTCGTTTTTCGGGTTTAATTTGTTATCGTTTTATTTTTTTTCCTAAGGAAACCTTTCAAGAAAACCCAATTTTAGTGCTAATTTGTAAAAAGGCTTCCACGTATGCTGTCTTGTCAAAAAAAAATCCATATAGGCTGTCTTGTCAGCATTTTTGATACGTGAAAAAACTCAGGGTAATATATTACCACCACCCTCAAAGATCGGGATATTTTTATTACATTTGAAAGTTGATGATATATTTTTACCATACCCTCAAAGGTGGGGGTATTTTAATTAGTTTTCCCATAAAAAAATCTCGGTTGCCAAATGACCCAGTGTTGGAGCGATGATGGGCAATGATGATCAAAACCCCGATTGCTTTGAATTGGGAAAGCAATTCTTATGTGCCATCACATGCTGAGTGTTAATTAACTTTGTTAATTTTTATTGCCCAAATTAGTCATTTTCATGTTAACATCTAACTATAAATCTTAAAATATCATCTTGCAAGCCATGCAATTCAATTACACACTGTATAACAAATAATACACGAATCCACTTAAACTTGAAAAACCACTGATGGAAAAAACCCTCTTCGGAGCCAAACAACGCGCCTCCACGCGCTTGCAAAAATCATCTTTCCCAAACCATGGGGCGGATCCTCCGTCCTCCAATCTTCATTTTCTTCACCTAATTAGCCTGCAAATCAGGCTGATTGTTGTCTCCATAGACCCTTTATCCCTCTCGCAACCTCCAATTTGGGGTTCCGATGCCCTCTCTCACATCGTCTTCTTCAGATCCCCTCCGACATCTTCTTCTTATGCCCCGCACTAGTAGAAAAACACAAATATAGCCCGGGCGTTTTGGGGCATATAGCCCGGATATAGGTGAAATAGCATCCGGGCATCAGCTTAGTGTGATAATAGGTATAGAGCCCGGATGCAATTTCACACGCCCGGGCTATTTGATCCTCTCTTTGGCACCCAGAATCGACTATATAGCCCGGTGATGTATAGATCCGGGCTATTTTGTGTGTTATTTTGTTTAAAAAAAAGGGAGACTTCAGCCCAGAGTAACATAGATCCGGGCTAAAAAAGTCTCTTTTTAATTAAAAAAAAAACCACCAGCAAGATTATACTTTTTCAGAAGACCAATATATAAATCGACAAGCATCAACTATTTAGTCATTTGAAACTTCTACCAATTATAATATATCAACAATACAACATTACAACTTCAATATTGGACACAAAATATGTACGTGGACAAAAAAATTGCTAGACAGCTTCAACATCACAACTTCAACATTATTACAGCTTCAACATTCCAAGGTACTCACTGTCAATTTCCATCAGCTTCATCTCAAAGTCTGAAATCTGAAATATCACAATGTTTGCACTTGCATCATCATCCAATTTCATATCATATATGCAACAGGCTTAGGAATAGGAAATTGTTCCAATGTAATTTAATGGAAAAACTACGTCCACTTTACATGTTCATATCCTAAATCTTCGAACTAGCAATATCACTAATATCATATTTGAAAGTCAAGCAAGGTTTAGTATAAATATCAACCATCTCAAAATTGGTTTAGTAATTCAAAGAATGGAAATAAGACCTCAACAACTAGAGAAAACATGAATTATTGGTTTTGAAGCTGTTTATTATATATTATAAGGATTTATGCTTTTATCATAATGCATGCAAGCATTCATGAGGATGATCCGTGTACCAAGAGTTGGATCGCAAGGGAATAAAAAACCAAGCTAGAGTGATAATCAGTGAGCTACAACCTCTTATCTATTTTGTTATCATTCATTTCTCTTTTCTTACATTATCATATGGAAATTCCTAGCAGCTATAACAAAAGCAAATATCAAACTACAGTAACAATCTGTATGACATCCTCTATTTGTAACTGAAGCAAAATCAAACTTACAATCTCTATTTCACTACACTTGAACTAAATTATATATTAGACAATAGGAACAAAGATTTAAAACCTGGAAAAAAGCATCATCAATGGGGATTCTTGCCTTCTTCACTCCCATGTGCTTCTTCAACTCTTTCTGTCATAACACCTTCATATAGCAAAAAAAAAATATACAAGGCAACGTATAATATACACATAGAAAGGCTATATTTATATTTTCTCGGTCTGATATACAAAAGTTCTACAATTCTCAAACTCCTTGTTAAAAAGCACTATTATACATTTATGTGCATGCGAAAATAAATAACACAACAACAACAACAACAACAACAACAAAAAACTCAAGTTATCCTACTAGAAGTAGGGCATAGGGGGTCAGTAGAATACAAGAGAACTAAATGGACCTAAAAAAGTTAGCATATCTCTCGTACCGATTGTATTAAGCATATCACAAGAATTAATTAAAATCTTGCCTGATACTAGTAAACAAATTACATAAGCAATAATGCAATTAGTAAAGCAAATGATATGATTAAATTTTCTTTCATAGTTTTTTTTGGCACTATTTCATTTCATACGTGTCTTATCTACACACTCTTATTGCATTTCATCCTATTGAGCTCCAAGGAACATATACATGGACCTATGTCGACTTACGTACTACGTACATCTCGTTGACCAAACGATAAAGTATACTAGGCCACATATCATCCCCTCTCTCTTTCCATAGGATATAAAGAAAAAGAAAAGATATAGTGATCGCAACTCCTCACTTATCAAACCACCATCGATGTGCTACCTTCTACTCTATTATTTAATCATTCACAAACAAATATCATAACATGTGTTTCCTAAACACTACCACACCTACTCCATTCACTTTATCATTTTGCTTGAAAATAAGTTCCCAGCACATTAATTGAGTTTGTTAGTTGAGACATGATTGAACAAGAAAATAAAGAATTAACAAGCAGAACAGATTGAGAGAACAAAGACTTCAGATTTTAAAAAATAAAATAAAATATCAAAACAGGTTTGAATGCATATATAAGCAAAAGCAGATCATTAACAAAGAGAAAGCCTCCAAAAAATGAGTAGAAGCAAGGCGAATGATTATTACATAATGGTAAAAGTCAAAATGATCGACTACTAAGACATGATCATTTCTACACATAAATAAAGTTATATATAAAGTTATGCAATATCTGCACAGTTAAGGCAATTAACAAGGGTTTTTTATGATTAAAAACATATGTTACTGAGCAGAGATTGGTGGTTGAACATGGAATCAGGGGGAAGCAATAAATAAGAGAAACACCTAAGCAAAAATAAAATAATAGTGTTGCTCATACTTGGAAAGATACTTACTCCTTGAAAAGCTTATTATCATAGTAACACTTTACAAGCCTATGCTCCCAAGATGTATCCATGTCATCCTCTTCCATGTGAATAAATCTTGACAGATGAACAAAAAGCAACAATTATAAAGCAAAGAGGTATTAGTCACTCATAATAGAATAGAACAAAAAAATCACAGAAAAATTTTCATAAACAATATTTAAGTAACTAGGTGTATCAATATATGTTATAGTATGTCATAAGTCCACATGCTAATGAATAATTCACGAGCCCACAAGGCGGAGGCAAAATTGCAAACCATGCAGGTAAGGTCTCATCTGTAGTGGGTTGAAACCCAAACCTGAAATTGCGGTCAATATGTATGATACTCAAAAGAAACAAGGTCACATCTTTAGTGGGTTACCCAAACCCGAAATTAGAGCTGTTTGGGATGAGCAACACTCCATTGTTATCAATCCATGTACTCTCAACCACTTGAAAGCCAATCAGTCATTAGAATGTCAACCTTACAGGGCTGGAGGCGGACAAGCAGCAAAACCGAACCAATGAAAGGGCTAAAACCCTAAATCTCCGTATATAATCACAACCTTTAACAGAGAATTAATAAAAGCAAAAAGGAAACAATTGTATGTGAAGATCGAGAGGGCTAATTAAGTAATTATAGAGCAGTCGAAAACATTGAATTTTAAGATCATCAATGGGTTTTCCTTCCCCGTAATAGCTTACTACAAAATAATCTGAGAAATTTTAAGATCATCAAAACACAACTTCAATAGAGAAAGTACTCATACCACCAACAGATTAGAAAAGTAACCGATGAAGGTAGGATTAGGCATCGCAGGCGAGTGCAGGCGAAGACGACGATATCTCCGAACGACGAAAGCTTTGAACGGCGAACATGATGAAGACGGTGGAAGCTCTCTCATCTTCGGACGGCGCAAGCTTCGTCATCTCCAGCCGGCGCAAGCTTCCTCGCCTCCAGACGGCGCAAGCTTCCTCGTCTCCAGACGGCGCAATCTACCTTCTCATCTCCCGACGGCGCATGCTCTCTCTCATCCCTGGAAGACAAATTTGAAACCCTAACGCATCCCTTTTGAGATATTCCGCCCTTTTTTTTATGTCTCGGATATTTTTTCGGGTTTTTTTTTTCTAGACTGGGGATTAGATACCAAATAAGCCGGAGGGAAGGGGACGGGGACACGCCCGGGTCATTTGAATAACATAATAACCCCGATATTTAAGCTCCGGGTTATTTGATTTGTATTGTAGTGAAATTCGCACTATATAACAGCCCGGGCGTGTCAAATGTTCAGGATATATACTCTAGATAACTTTTTTTTAAAATGAAAATACCTTTGAGGCATATTTAACCCCAGATTTATCACATCCGGGCTATTATATAGCGGGTTATATTTGCATTTTTCTACTACTGCTGGTTTTGGGCTCTGTCGGCTTGTCTTCGGTGACCCTGCGGTGGTTTGGGGGTCTGTCGGCGTTATGGCTTGTGCTGCTATCCGGTGTCTCGTTACCTCTCGCCGGTTTCGTTATTCGATGGTGTTTCCGTCGCGGGGTTGGTGGCACCGCCGGTCGTTGGCCATCTGGCTCCATCACCCTCCAACGTTCGCCGGTGCAGTTTGTCCTTCCGGGTGGCGCCGTTGCTGGGCTGGGTGTTTCCGCGAGGGCCTCCTATCTTGCCCCAAATGGGCATGTACGTGGGGTTAAAATAAGGAAGAAAAAAAGGAAAAAAAAAGATTTCTAATGCTTCTCCCCCATCTACTCCCTCTCCTGGTATCTTACTCTTCCTCTATGTCTTTTCTTTCGGCTCTGCTGGCGTGTTATGGTTGTTGTTGTGGCTTTGTTTTAGAGTAATACCAAAACCGGGGTGGTGTCATCTGCACCTTCCCCGTCCAACTCCCGAAAGGGCCCAAATCCTCCTAGCGAGGCTAAACAAACGATTGATGGTTCACCGGTATGATTTGAATGGAGTAAATACTTCCTTTGGATCCCACCCTCTAAAGGGTTGTACACACTTCTGGATAATGCTTCTGAATGCTTTAATAGTAAAAATCTTTAGAGTAAAAAGAAATTACTACTTCAATCAGTTTATTATGTATGTTAGTGCAACCCAAATCAACAAGTTCCACTTGGGTAAAAGCTTGGATTATTCACATTTGCTTCAAAGTGCCTTCAGTAGGCTGTCTTGGGGGAGTTTTCCCTGGTTGAGTGTGCTCTGCAATTTAGTTTTTTCTCAGCGAACTAATTCATGTTATATTACATCTAAATTTTTAAGCTTGGCCTGTGTTCTGCTGCTACTTGTTCACAGTGCTTGGTTTGGATGGTTTTTCTGGTGGGTTGAGCCCTACAATTTTTACCTCTCTTTGTTTATAGCTGTGTATAATCATCCATGCAACTCGGTGTCTCCGACGGGTCGGGTGGCTTCTTTGGCTACTTTCCTCGTTCGTCTTGGCCTCTTCAGGCTCACTTGCAAGCTGCGGCTGTATCCCAATCCCTGGTTTTCCATGTTTCAACAAAAGTACCTGCTATTGCAATTACCTATAAAATGCTTACTCTTGTTGGGCTTACTCACCCCACTTAAGTTAATCTATTACTTGGATTCCCTGTTCACTTTTTTTGCCGACCCAATTGTCTGCTTGGTATGTCAACTATTTGACTACTTAGTATATAATTGCACTGAGCATATTAATCCACGTAACAACACTAACTTGATGTCAGAAATCATGCCATCTCATAAAAATAATCCCCAACTCTATTATTTGTTACACATTCTTAGTACGAGGTCACTTAAATCTTGGCCTCACACCTCTGACGGTTATATATGAAAATCACATATTGGAATTGTAGAGGCATTGGAAGCACAACATTTTGGACGGAAATCGATAGTAAGTGCAAAAATGAACACATTCAAGTAATGGCCTTAGCAGAAACTAAATCTGAATCTGTCCTTGAAGACAAAATTTGGAAAACGGTGGGCTTCGATGAGGCTATTTGGTCACCTGCCACCGGTCGTTCGGGTGGTCTTGGTATCCTTTGGAAATCTTACCAATTAACAAATGAAATTATTACGGTAGAAATTCACTTACCCAGAATTATAGGACTTCGATACGAGAATATTACTAATAGATTTATGACTCTACTGCTGTTTGTATACGCACCTCCGAGCCCTCAAGAGAAAGTTTCGTTTTGGGATACATTAACATCCATTGTGAGTAATTCGTCCATTCCGTGTATTATTTTGGGTGACTTGAATGAAATTCTATGCAGCGATGACAAGCTGGGTGGTGCTAACCTTCGTCCCGCTCGATTCACTAGACTCCTACAATTTAAAAATGAATGCGCTCTTCTGGATCTACCCACTTTTGGAAATCCATTTACTTGGAGAAAGAACCCACATGATGAAAACACTATTCGCGAAAAACTTGACCGCGTACTAGTCCATCATCAGATCATCCAGAAATTCCCTAACCTGATCACTTTCAACGGAGCCTTCTCGTCATCTGACCACTGCCCCATTTCGATAACTCTTGAGTGTGGATCGGTTTTCAAAGCTCCTCCGTTCAAGTTTGAGAATACTTGGCTTCAACGGAAAGATTTCCGAAATATTGTGAAACAATCATGGCGAGCAAATTGTTTGGGCTCGACTATGTATCAGCTTATGTTCAAACATAAAATTCTGAAGAAAAAAGCAAAGGAATGGAACAAACGGAACCTTCGGAAATATTTTCCGCCAGTTAAATGAAGTGGAAGCTGAGCTTCTCAATATTCAAACTTCGGTTTCAGGAGGTAATAACAGGACAACAGTTAATAGAGAAAAACGTCTTATTACTAAAAAGGAAAAACTACTTCTTTACCAAAAAACTTTTTGGAAACAAAGAGCCAAGACAAAGCATCCAAAACTTTCTGATTCAAACACAACTTATTTTCATCGGGTTGCTTCGGGTCGGAGACATAGGAAACAAATCCGCAATATAACTTCTGCTGAAGGAACCTTGATAATAGGAGAAGAAAATATTAGAAATGAAATTAAGAGTGATTTTGAAAAAAGATTCAAAAAGGAGCCGATTGATGATAGACTACTACAAGAAATGTTAAATCTAATTCATCCTTCAACTACCCCTGATGAAAATAATTACCTTATTCGACACCCATCTAATAATGAAATTAAGGCAGCTGTTTTCAGCCTTGGCAACAACAAATCGCCAGGCCCAGATGGGTTTACAGCCGAATTCTATAAGAAATACTGGGATATTGTTGGCTTATCTATCATTAGAGCTGTAAAAAGTTTTTTCCACTCTGGAAAAATTCTCAAACAAATAAACCATACATTCATATCACTACTGCCAAAGCGGGATAACCCTACCAATACCAGTCACTACCGCCCAATCAGTTTATGTTCTATATTATACAAAATCATTTCACAGATTTTGACAGAAAGAATCAAAACAATTATCGGTAAACTAATTCACCCACTACAAGGTGCCTTTGTGTCGGATAGGGCCATCCAAGACAATGTCCTAATAGCACACGAAATCTTCCACTCCTTCAGATCGCGTACGATAGAGTTGATTGGAACTTCATAAAAAAGGTTTTAGAAAAATTTGGGTTCCACCCAACTTTCATTACATGGATTATGGAATGCGTAACGACTGTGTCCTTCTCTATACTAGTCAACAATGGTCCTACTGATATGTTCTTCCCCTCTCGTGGCCTGCGTCAAGGGGATCCTCTATCTCCTTTCTTGTTTATCTTAGGGGCAGAAATTTTAGCTCGAAAACTCTCAGCGAAAACAAATGTGGAAAACGGTCCAATTGGATTTTCCTTCGGTAGGAGTGGACCTAAGGTCCCCTTCCTATCTTTTGCCGACGACATCATTATTTTTACAAGAGGCAGCGCTGCTGCGGGACAGAAAGTTAGGGATATAATTGACTCATACTGTAAAGTTTCTGGACAAAAAGTCAATTATCATAAATCTAGCTTCCAAGCCACAAAAGGCATTTCGAACTCTAGGATATCAGAACTTAGCAGTTGCTTAAGTATTACGCATGAAAAATCATTAGAAAAATATCTTGGATGTCCGATTATTAACGGCAAAGTAAACAAACACACCTTTGAAGACATCATATGTAAATCTAAAGAGCAACTAAGTAAATGGCGAGCTAATGCTCTATCACAACAGGGACGTGCAATCCTCAGTAATACAAACTTATCGGCCAAACCGTTGTATACAATGCAAAACTTTTTGTTACCCTCATCAATACATAAAGAGCTTGACCAGATTAACAGAATGTTCTTTTGGAATAAAGATCTACAACACCGTCCGCTTATTAGTTGGGATAAGATTTGTAGACCGAAAAAGTATGGGGGAATTGGGCTTAGGAAATCGAAAGAGATGAATGAAGCCCTTCAAATGAAACTACTTTGGAAACTATTGGCTGAACCAGATAATGTCTGGGTGTCTCTCGTTAAACACAAGTATCTTCGTTCAACCAACATCCTTGAATACGTAAAAAGTGGAGATTCTTCATGGCAATGGGCCAAATTGACAACTCTTATAGATAAATTTAAGACTGGCCTTATTTGGTCAGTAGGAAATGGCTCTTCTATCAAATTTTGGACGGATAATTGGATTACAACAAGCTCTCTGCTATCTAGGGACGATTGCCCCCAAATTAACAACATAGAAGAAACTGTTAGTGACTATATTTTAGGTGGTAGATGGTGGACGGAAAAACTTAGTAATACATTACCAAATGACGTAGTCAAAGAAATCCTAGACATTCCACTTCCCGTTTCCCCCTTTGAGGATCGATTATACTGGTGGCCGGATAGGGCTGATTGGTTCACCACGTCAAGTGCGTATAAGCTAATCACGGCTCAATCCTCACTGAGCATAGACAATAACGCCTGGATATGGAATTTAGATATTCCGCCTAAGATAAAAAACTTTCTATGGAAAGTTTGTCAAAATGGCCTCCCTACTGCCTCTAAGCTGGCTCAATGTGGGACTTCGGTACCTTCCACCTGTCAACTGTGCAACTACGCAGTTGAAGATGACGTTCACTTCTTACTGGAATGCCCATGTGTGCGCCCTCTCTTTTGCTTACCTACACACGTAAACTCAACTATATCCAGTATGATAAATCATTCACGGGAGATAAAACCTATCTTTTAATTCATTCATCGGAAACAAGCTTACATCCGTTGCCATGGTGGAGCTTGCCTTTTCTTGGTGGACGGCTTGGTACATTCGAAACCAATTTGTTTTTAGACAGGTCCCCATACCTCATAAAGAAACTGCATTACGTATCATTAAAACCCATAAGGAAAATTGGAGTAAAACAACTCTCTTTGAGTATAGCTTGGATGAGGACTTCCCCTTACGCACACGAATCTCCAAGCATCCAAGGAAGAAAAGAAAGCATGGTAACATTACCTGGCGAAAACCGCCTAGGGGAACTTTCAAGTTAAATTTTGACGGATCCACAATTTCAAATAATGATAGTTCGGCTAGAGCCGTAATCCGGGACTGGGAAGGACATCCGATACACATCTGTTATAAAAAACTTGGCAAACAAAATCCTTTGAAAGCGGAAGCGCTTGCTCTTAAACTGGGAATCCAAAAGGCTCTACAACTCCGTATCAATAAACTCCATATTGAAGGTGACTCCATGATAATCATAAACCACCTAAATAAAATATCTACTTGTCCTTGGGATATCGAACTAATTTTATCAGATGTTAAATTTCTACTATCGACTTTGAAAGAAGTTTCCTTCTTTCATGTTCCCCGATTAGGCAATAGAGTGGCTGATAAGGTTGCACACCTTTGCCACTCTGCCTGGGGTGTCGATATTAACAACGATTCTGGTCTTCTAGACCTCATCCGTAAGGATGCCATCGGGTAGAGCTCGCTCACCCGAATTCTTTCCTAATAAATAAAAAAAAAATCTTAAAATATCAAACCGTTAATAAAAATTTTCACTATATTTTAAACTAAAATAAATCTCTCTTGTCCACTACTCGAACCTCTACCAATAAGTACATATATACCCATACATATACCGATCTCTGGCCCCCACAAGTTTTTTTTTTTTTTTGTAACATATGGGTAATAATAATATATTTAGTATTATTTATATAGGTAATTATATATGATATTAATAATGAAAGAGTAAAATAATAAATGATTTAGTTGTTAAAGGGTAACCACTTTAATTTAGAGATTAGAGATTCAAGTCTTCATACCTCTAGTTTGGACAAATTTTGTATCGATGATTTTTTTTAAATTAAACATTTAAACTAATATTTTATATTTTTTTCAATACTTTTTTATGATAAACAAAAACAAATTTTCAAGAAATTTTTAGTACACCTTCAATTTTTTTACCATTTTTTTGAAAGAAAATAAACAATTAAACTATAATTTTATTTTTTTTTTTTGAAAAATTTTGAAACACTTTTATTTATGATAAAAAAATCCACATTTTTTTAGTATGTCCCCTTTTTTTTCAATAAGAAATTGCATATTTAAACTACAAATTTATTTCATTTTTAATATTTAAAAAAAAAATTGTGCAAAACAAAAATAATATAATGTAAAATTTCGGTCCCCTCATCACCGGGAGTCTAGTTCCGCCACTTACCCACACATCTACAACTAATTAAGAATACCCATTAAACAAACACATACTAAGTCATCGATCATCGATCATTTATATAAAAGAGCCGGAAACATATTAATTAAGCTGTATGGATGAATCGCGATTAATGGAACAATAAAAGTCGTGTAGGCACGACATCCTGTTCACGGGCGTGTACAATGGAAACCGGAGGGACTAGGGTCCCTAGTCCCTCCGGCTGCCTTCCCATGCCATTTTAATATTTTATACTCTATATAGTAACAGTATTGATAAAGTAATACTCTCTCCGTTCGGCAAAACTCTTATCGTTTACTATTCATGCACGCTTTTTTAGAACCATAAAAACTATATAAAATATTCATTTTTTTATAAATGTTTTTTAACAAGTTTGTACTTATTAATAATAACTACGAAGTTGTAAAAAAAATTATTAAAAAAATAGATATTTTATATAGATTTTATCTCCTAAAAAAGCGTACATGAATAGTAAAGTGTCAATTTTTCCGAACGGAGGTAGTAATTAACTTCTACTTGTTAATTAAAGAGATGTTCATGATATTTTAATGCCTAATACTGATGCAGATAGACAGTTTACTGATCCAAGATATCGATCTATTGATTGAGGATTTGATCTTGAACAAGTTCCTGTTCAACGTCGATATTCTGCGTTGATACTCTCTCCCTTGCAATGTTTGCCTGCCACATACGTGGAAAATTAAACACGATCAAACATTGCAACGTAGAAGCTAGGTGTCTAGGTAGGTAGGTTAATCCCCTGAAATATAAAAGCAAAAGTCATCTCTTTGCAAAAGAACGTGTCACGTGTCTTAGCAAAGATTTCTTGAAGGTTTAAGGCCGCAGTTACCTTCTCTTCCTTCTTCTCCCACGTTCTCTTTCATTACGCTCCAAACTGCTTCTCCTCTCCAAAGGGAAGGAAGAAAAGGGAAGGTAACGGATATTGGGATAGTTTGAGGGATCCGGTGGACGAGGACGCCGAGGTTGGTAGCAGAGCAATTCTCTCTCCCAGGCTGGAAACCGACGGTAGATTTGATCGGCGGCCACCAAATTTTAGGAGATTAGGGCACCACGTTCTCTCTTCCCATTCCTTCCTAATTCTCTCCTACCGGTTACCGTCAATTGCTCTGCATCTTCTCCCTCTCTCGATTGCAGCCCCGCCTGGTCCCTTCACCACCACCTCATCACCGCCGGATCTTTCTTTCTCCTACCCTCGCATACTTCTCCGCCTACCTCTCTTTCTTTCAACTGATGCGGTGAGCACGACTTCTCTCCGGTGACCCTGACTCTCTCACAACCGCCGGCATCCACTCCTTTCGCCACACTTGCTCGCTGCCGTCACCATTGTCGACCCTCGCCTAGCCACCCTCGCTGCTATCATAGACTGAGGTACTACCCCTCAAAGAGCTACGTCTGTGCTTCAATGCTCATATAAAAAACCGCCACCGTTTGACTCTCGACCTCGACTCCCGTAACGGTATGAAATTGCTTTCTCCTATTTACTGAAATTGGTGCAGATTTGTGGTTTAATTGGTAAATGGGTTGATTTGTTGGTGGTGTCATTGAAATTGAAATTGATGTTTAGTGTTAATCAAATTCGTTTGATTTGATGATTCTAATGTTGGGGATATGGTGGATAATCAAGGTTTTGCAGCCTAGCATGTTCTGTAAGTTGAATTCGTTTTTTTTAATGTCTTTGGCGAGTAAGATGCTAAATTTTCCTTCATAAAAATTCAGCCATGGAATGAGTTGCTTCTGTTGCATTTTAGTACTTTTTGACATTTATGGGGCTGATTTAAGGGACTGTTTGCTTCAATGATGTATCTGTTTTGTTTTAATGAGTTGAAATCTGTGTTTGTTATCAAAAAAATTGACCTTTTTAAACACATTATTTGATGGATGAAGAAAAGGTTGAATTTTGCTTCCCACAAATGAGATAATTTGATTGGGAGATCTAAAATGAAGAAAAGGTTCAATTTTGCTTCCCACAAATGAGATGAAGAAAAGGTTCAAATTTTAAACTTAGATTTTTTTTTTTTTTTCAGTGAAACTTTGGTTAGTAACCGATATATTGCATTGTTGTCGCCGGGAAGAAATCCGGTGGTTATGATGGGGCGAGGCTCGGTCATGGCTTGGTGGAGAGAGGAAGCATGGCGGAGGCGAGCGGCGGAGGAGGAGGAGCTACGACGACACAGCCACACAGGTATGTATTTTGGAAGAAGAATATTCAGCTTCTTGATGTTGTCATCGCGATATTAAGCCTCAAAATATGCTTGTATATTTTTTCTAAAGTTAACACCTTTTCTTTTATAGAACTTTGTTTTAAGGTCCTTCTAAAGTGAAAACCTCTTTCTTTCTTAAACTTTCATTGTTCCTGGTGAGTTTTTGGTGAATTGGGTCGTCTCATTTGGTGAGTTTTTGGTGAATTGGGTCTCCTTTAACTTGGAAGAAGAATATTTAGCATGTGAAAATGGTTTTGTTAGAGAGATTTTACTAGGGTTATCTTATTTATGGGACTAAACTTTATTTATGATATCAGGTGAATCCATGTACACACCAGCTGAAGATCTGTGATCTTATTTACGGGACTAAACTTTATTTATGATATCAGGTTGAACGTTCAAGTCCTCCGCCAATATATACTTATGGTAAGTATCTGATTACTTTATTTCTTACCCTATGAAATCTTAACATTGTTCACCTGCAGACATTTCATTTTATCTTAACCATGCACCCAACGTTTCAGGATTAATTACGCTTTATATGAAGAGCTAGATGCACAAGATGCAGATGAGACAAGAGAGGTGTATAGGTACTTCATCTATACTTATAACTTTAAATTTATTAAGTGTTGGCATGACACATGAAAAGTGTACTGTTATATCTGATTAGTGTGGATTGAATACTCTTTATTCCTATGATCTATTGGAAGATCTTGCATGGAGTAGTGCTTTTCATTATTCCTTTATTGCTGGATTGAATTACCTCAATAGAACATATTAATTGAATATCCTAAATTTTAAAGTAATATCTGGAAGAACTGACAGTTTTTTGAAGTTCTACTATATAGTCTATATATAATAATCTTATCTGTTTAATTAAAACATATTCCTGAACTCTTGTAAAGGAAACTCTATCTGCATATGTTTTTTATTATGCTTCTTGAATATGGAAAGCTTCTGTTGACATATCTGGAAGAACTTACAGTTCTTTCAAGTTCTGCTATATATAATAATATTAGCCGTCTAAATAAAACATATTCCTGAACTCTTGTAAAGGAAAATCTATCCGCATATGGTTTATATTATGCTTCTTGAATATGGAAAGCTTCTGTTGACTTTACTAGGGCTATGCTCTGCAGCTGAAGCATCCAAGGGGTTTATGAAATTTTCTATATACATACATACTATAATCTATATTAATACCTTGAGAACTACGTGATCTTTCTTTTTGCTTTGAGGTTATGAGTTTTTATTTCACTATTTTGAATTGGTTTCTAATAGTAATAACATTGACAGCGTTCATTTTCAGGGAGTGTTTGAAGTTGATTCCACATGAGAAATTCTCCTTTGCAAAGGTATGGTTGATGGCTGCTCAATTTGAGATTAGACAATTGAATCTGAAGGGAGCACGCCAAATCTTGGGTAATGCTATTGGAAAGGCGCCTAAAGATAAGGTACTCCGTATATATGATTGATAGGTTTCTTTTTTGTTGTTGCAGGAGAGGGTTTCCCTGGGCTGAATTTGATGATTCTAATGTTGGGGATATGGTGGATAATCAAGGTTTTGCAGCCTAGCATGTTCTGTAAGTTGAATTCGTTTTTTTTAATGTCTTTGGCGAGTAAGATGCTAAATTTTCCTTCATAAAAATTCAGCCATGGAATGAGTTGCTTCTGTTGCATTTTAGTACTTTTTGACATTTATGGGGCTGATTTAGGTTTCTTGATACAAATTATAATTATCCATCTTTTTTTTTCTTTCTTTTAAATTAAAAATGGCTTCAATTTATTTGTTCTAAATGTCATCTCATTGGCCAATAGGTTTTTAAGAAGTATATTGAAATTGAGCTGCAACTTGGAAACATAGACCGTTGCCGAAAGTTGTATGAGAAGTATTTGGAGTGGTCACCTGAGAACTGTTATGCATGGACAAAGTATGCCGAGCTAGAGATATCTTTGTGTGAAACTGATAGAGCTAGGGCATTATTTGAACTCGCAATTGCTCAACCTGCGTTGGATATGCCTGAAGTCTTATGGAAGGTATGTGCACATTATTTATTTTGTTATTCTATGTCATCAATTTTCAGGTTTTAATACGAAAATATAGTAGTTGTGTCTTGCACCTCTTCATTCAAAGCATGATTATGCCATCTGATATTTGGACTCTTTTCTTCTCTGTATTTTGGGAATATTTGTTCAGAATACGAATCCTTATCCCATTGGCCCCATTCCATTGTTCACATGCCCTCTACTAGTGCTTTACTTTGTTTTCTACTCTGGATTTATTGTTTGCTCGTAATAGGCATACATTGATTTTGAACTGGCGGAGGGTGAATTTGAGAGGACAAGACAACTCTATGAGAGACTCCTCGATCGCATAAAGCATTTAAAAGTCTGGGTTAGTTTTGCAAAGTTCGAAGCATCTACCTTGGAAGATGATGGAGGGGATCCCCCGAAGGATGATGACCAAGAAGCTCTCATTGAACAGAAAAAGTTATGCATTCAACGTGCTAGAGGTAACCTATTCATCTTCCTTTTTATGTTAAAAAAAAGATTCCCTTTCCTCCTACATATCTATGGCATTTCTTGGATTACACAATATTAAATGCCCATCTTTTCTTCTGGTGCCTTCAGGGGTTTTTGAGCGAGCCCTCAATTATTTCCGGAACACTGCCCCCGAACTCAAGGAGGAGAGAGTGATGCTTCTGGAAGAATGGCTGAACATGGAGAGAGGATTTGGTGATCTTGGAGACGTTGGCAGTGTCTAGTCTAAGATGCCCAAGAAGCTTAAGAGGAAGACGCCAATTTCCACCGAGGATGGCCCTGCTGGGTATGATTTATATTTTCTCATACTTCTTTCGGAATATTGTAAAAATATGCAACCATCCATCATTTCATAAACTTGTGTCTTAACCTTTTTTCCATGCTGCAGCTTTGAGGAGTACATTGATTATGTCTTCCCAGAGGAAAACCAGTCACCCAATCTTCAGATCTTGCAAAAAGCTCTACAATGGAAGAAGCAAAGAATGGTTGAACAAGATTAGCTTCCATAGAAGAGATTTGCTGAGTCTTTTTTACCCTATAGTGAGGGAAGAGTGTAGTGAACCACAAGGCGAAAGGAGAATGAAAAGTTAGAAGCCAATCCAACTCCCTGTTTAGCGACCATTCGACCTAGGTCTCAAATTTGAAACCTTTTGGCTTATCTTTGTTATACTTTTCCTTTTACTGGTTTACTAGAAACACTGAGTTCACTGTAATGACAGTTGTGTAATTGAACATGTAAATTTGCTTAGGACTTGTGTTAATTGCTCAAGATTGTCAGTTTGTCACTTTACTGCTTCGCTTTTCACTGGTGCAATAGCTATTTCCAACCGCTATGAGGAGAAGTCGCGCTCAAGTCAGTAACCTAACGATCAAGCGGGCAACAAATTTTGCAACCTAGCTGTTATATGCGTCGATTCCTAGCAACATCAAGCCTTTCCGACACTATGCCATCACCTCAACAACCTCAGTAGGCCAGAAGCTGTTGAGGTATGATCTTTAAATTCTTCTGTATGCATTTTGGCTATAAAATGACAAGACTTAAAAAGTTTGGATTTTTTTGTCCTGAATTCTGAAGGCCTGATCCAAATTCTGCCTTGCTCCACATGCACTGCCCAATTGCTAGCATGAACCCAAAAAATGCAGAGCTGTTATTCATATGAATCATGAGTTATAATACACCCTACACCCTGTATAATAACACAAAGATTCCAAAGGAAAAGGAATAACAAAGATACATGATGATGTATAAGTTTGTATCATCATCATCATGTTAATTTGTTTTGCCTATGAAACAAGCTCATCAGTTCCTATTTACAAAAGGAGTATGGTTAGATACACCCCAAATCCTGATTAAGCATATGCACGTCCTTATTGATGTGGTCCTATCTCCAAATCAACGTGCAGATATACACGGGAAATCAAAGACAAATCAGTTTGCAGTTATAATTTGGATTTTTTTTTATCCATAGTTATAATTTGGATTTTAATACCAGGGATTAGTCAGTTTATGATGATGTATTGTGATTGAGAACTGAAATAGGTGTAGTGCTTTTTGTAGTGTAATGTAACTCCATTTACTTGGCCCAAAAGTTTTCTAGTCCTTTTCCGAGTGTGATGCCTTTCCACTACCGAATACCGTCTTTAATTCTTTATGATGCAGCTATCAATTTTTAGTTGTTTGATCATTAGCCGATGTCTCAATTTTTTTAGAAAATGTGGTGATTGTTATAATTATCATTTGAAAATGGGGTTGCTCTTTTTTTCTGTCTTAACAAACTTTGTTAATAAAAGTCACACACGTGTTTAATAAAATTTGCTTGCATCTCATATGTGGCTCCTTTCGTCTGCCATAGTTTGTTTAATATATATCATTTCGTTCCAGGTTACCTATCCATTTTATGTTATTAATGCTTGCGTTTCATGTGGTTGCTTGGGTCTGCCACATGTTCCTTGGATGTCATACTTTGCTCATTTAACGCATTTTTCCCTCAAAAAGAACAAAAAATATTACTGTTTTTTCTTAAGAAATCTGACGGTATGACAGTAACTAATTCACTTCTTTCCTTGGATGTCATACTTTGCTCATTTATTCTGGCTGGATTTTTATAAAATAATTGTAACTGATTTTTCAAAAAAATCATATGTAATATTCTAAAATTCAGATCTAATATTCCTCCTTCAGCTGTATGAAAGTAACTGATATTTTGGTTTGCTGTATGATAGATGTCATTGCTGAATATTCAGATCTGTCAATGCTGAATATTATAAGATAGATTTTTTTTTGGTAGACAATATTATAAGATAGATTGAAAATCAGTTACATTTTTAGATCTTATAATATTCAATCTATCTTATAATGTTCAGATGTGTCACTGCTGAATATTTAGATCTGATTTTCAATCTCTCTTATAATTTCATATCTGACATTTTTGATATATTGTATGAAAAGCAAACCACAAAATGTAACTGATTTAAAAAAAAATCAATCTATCTTATAATATACCTCCTTCGGTTAAAAGATTCAGCTGATTTTTTTTATCACATCTGCCATTGCTGAATCATTTGTTTTCATCTATGATTCTCAGGAAAAAAAAAGGAAATTATTTCTACGTACTGTATGAATATACTCATGCTTTATAAGGTAAATTGAAAATTCAGATTAAAAACAGATTACAAATTCAAATTAAAAATTCAGATTTTATAAAACATTCAGATTAGAAATCAGATTACAGATTTTATAAAAAATTCAGATTAAAAATCAGATTACATATTTTATAAAAAATTCATATTAAAAATCAGATTACAGATTTTATAAAACATTCAGATTACAGATTTTTAAAACATTCAGATTAAAAATCAGATTACAGCCATATTTTATAAAAAAAATTCAAATTAAAAATCAGATTACAGATTTTATAAAACATTCAGATTAAAAATTCAGATTACAAATCAGATTACAGATTTTATAAAAAATTTAGATTAAAAATCAGATTACAGATTTTATAAAACATTTAGATTAAAAATTTAGATTACAAATCAGATTACAGATTTTATAAAACATTCAGATTAAAAATCAGATTACAGCCAGATTTTATAAAACATTCAGATTACAGTCATATAAAAATGTTAAATTTTATATGACTGATTTTTCTTATAAAATCATATTGTTTTACAGTCATATAGGTAGATATTAATCTGATTGTTTTATAAAATCTGACAGTTATATAAAATATGAAATAAAACAGTTACGGAGAAATCTGTAATTTAAACTTACATTAATTTTGTTTTAATATTTTTTCCTTTTTCTCTTTGGCAGTTACTAATATAGTGGGTGGTATGTAACTGTTTTTTTAAGCATCGTCAGTTACTGATAGAGTGAGGTGTGTTTTTCAGATTACTTTGATCTTTTGCACTTGTAGGCAGTTACAAATTCATTCAAACTAGATTCCCTCCTTCCACCATTTTACCGGGAGCTTTTAGGTCGTAAGGGTGTCTTCCTCCAACAGTTCTTTTTCTCTCATTATTGAGTACATTTGTTATATCAAAATGGACTGATTTTTCTGTGCTTACTATGTTTCAATACTTGCAATTTCTTTTGAACTCCGAGCTGTCTACAAGCCCTGTAATTTCAAATATGGCATTCAAGACCTGGAATGGTACTGCAGCAACGGATGTTTGGAGAGTTTGATTTACTGACTTCCGCTGCAGTTATGTCGATAAATTAATCTATAAGGTCAATCTGGATATGTTGAAAACAACGTTTTCATGTTTTCTTGGAACAAAATATTGTTGTTCTAAATACTTATGCTATTTACATTTCATTCTTAATAGAGCTTGATAGAAGATATTTCACTTACAAACACATCTATCATAGGTAACAACAGACCCTATTTAGATGAGAGTAAGCAAATTTGAAAAAATGGATGACCAATTGTCAAGGTATTCAGAAAATAGGTTGAACAGAATGCACGCATTGAGGCTCAAACGACCACGAATAGGAAGTACTGAAGGTGATCTTTATATATTTGTTCATTCCATGTCCTTTGAAATTTACACATATTATGCCAAAGCTGAAATAGTCAATCATACATGTTTTGTAGTTGCCCAACCATCAAGGTTGACTGATCCAACGGTTAGCAAACCCGTTTTAAGTGACATTACCAATAGTAAGTCTCCATTCAGTTGTTCGTCCTCACTTACTTATGTTTCCTTTATATCTGACATATTTATTTATTAAACTAGTAATATCATTACGCCTGGGTTGCCTAATCATATTTTGAAGATGAAAATTGATGTGCCTGTGATGCTGCTTCGAAATCTTGATCAAGATTCTGGGTTATGTAATGGGACTAGGCTAATCATCACCCGCTTGGGATTCGGGATTATTGAAGCTGAAATCATTTTCGGGACCAATATGGGTGAAAAGGTCCCTATTTCTCGTATGGTTTTCACATCATCTGATCCTACTATGCTTGTGCAGTTTCAAAGGCAATTTCATCTATTAGTTTGTTTTGGCATGACTATCAACAAAAGTAAAGGGCAATCCCTCCCAAATGTTGGTTTATATTTGCCTAAACCTGTTTTTACTCATGGTCAATTATATCTTGCAGTGTCTCGAGTTACGTCTAGGAGAAGTTTAAAGATAATAATAGGAGATCAACGCTCTAAGAGTTTGACGTCTACTACCAATTTCGTATACAAAGAAGTGTTCTACAATGTATAGTGTATGGTTGTTGAATTATGCTTTGCATTTTAACATTGTAATTAGTGGTTCATTATCACTGTATTTTTGGAATTAGTGGTTCATCTGACCATGTGTATGGCAATTTTGAGTAAATTAACAATAGCTTACTAACTTGATAGCCTTATTCAATTTATGACCATGTGTATGGCAATTTTGACCATGTTTAGGAATAATTTGATTCTGTATGAATTGTAAACTAACCAAGTACAGTAAGTTGTAAGAACTTACCCTGAAAATTTGTAATTTTATTAATCCTAAGGATGGGTAAATCCATTTGAAATCTGGATTTGTGAGTAAGGGTTGCTTATGACTTGGTCCATATCGAGCTTGATTTTTCCTTTTTTTACCTGATGATTGATCAAATGTAAGGCAATAGCTGATTTTGTTTTGAGCTAACCGAATGCTAACTTTGGTTGAATTTTGAAATTTATTTAGTTTTTGAAATGCAATTTTGAGTAAATTAATCATTACATTTACAATCTATCTATTATCTATCTATTAATATTACTAATTCTGCTAGCATTTTGCCGACGTGTCACAACCACAATTAAAGTTGAATTTTTTATTCAAATAGTATTTTATTGTTGGTCAATATTATTGCTGAAATTATTTGTTTCCTATTTGATATATATTTGTTTCCTATTTTTCATACGAAGATTATTTAAATTCATATGCTTATATCAATTTGTGATCTATTTTAAATATATTTATTTCATTTTTTCATAGAATATGTACATTGATATACGTCGGACCACAATTTTGAATATTATCATTCCGTGTGGTCTTTTATATCATTATTTCATTAATATCATGACTTTGTTTATACATTTCATTCATATCAATATTATTATATATTTATGAGGACCACAATTTGGGATACTATCATTTTGAATGTCGGGTTGGTTGAGAGTCGGATTGGGTTTGGGTCGGGTCGGTTTTGCATGTGTTCGGATCTATTTCGAGTCGAGTCAGATTCGGGTCGGGCTCGGTCTCGGGTTCCGGTTCAGTCGGGTCTAGGTTTAGGGGAGTCGGTCAAGTTTCTCGGGTTTTACGAGCTCTAACCATGATGATCAGATCAGAAGCCATATATATTAATTGGTGCAGATATTTATATATAACTCTTATCCTTAATTTGTTATGTAACCTTTTAAAAAAAATTAATTAGAATATATAATAATACAAAATATATTTGAAATATCAAATGTTTACATAATCTTATATTTATATATGTATATAAATAAATTGACTACTATATTGAAATGTGATAACTGAAGAATTAATAAGAATATTGAATTCAAATGTCAAAATCAAAATTAACTATAAAAAAACAATGACCGTCAAAATAATATTTCTTTTTAAAATTTACATTTATTATACAATATAGAAATCTTAAATTTTTATTGCAAATTTTTATAATATTTTTGGAGATAGAAGTGACACGTCATTAATTTTAAGAAGAAATTATTTTTGCACCTATTAAACTTAAAAAATTGAGGAAAATAATTATCCAAATTGAATATTTTAAATCTATACTTACTCTGCACATT